>JAPVLO010000037.1:2648513-3972770 GCA_027257055.1 Cephalopachus bancanus
GTGCTCAGTGCAGCCTCGACCTTCTGGGCTGAAGCGATCCTTCTGTCTCAGTCTCCTGAGTAGCTGGGACTACAGGCATGTGCCACCATGCCAGACTAATTTCTTTTCTTTTTTTTTTTTTTCTTTTTTTGAGTTGGAGTCTCACTCTGATGCCCAGACTGGAGTGCAGTGGCCGCTCCCGGCCACCTCAGCCTCCAACTGCTGGGCTCCGGCCATCCTTCTGCCTCAGCCTTCCAAGTAGCTGGAACTACAGGTACGCGCTACCACGCCCGGCTGATTTTTGATTTATTGTAGAGATGAGGTCTTGCCAAGTTGCTCAGGTGGGTCTCAAACCCACAGGCTTAGGCAATCCACTCACCTCGGCCTCCCAAGGTGTGGGATTACAGACTGAGCCACCGAGCCCGGCTCAAGCTAATTTCTAAAAAAAATTTTTTTGTAGAGATGAGGTCTCGCTATGCTGTCTAGGCTGGTCTGCAACTCCTGGGCTCAAGCTATCCTCCTGCCTCGACCTCAAAGTGCTGGGATTACAGATGTGAGTCACTGCACATAGCCTGGGATGTGATCTTTATGATGAAGGCAGTGCTTCTTATTTATTTATTTTAATGCTTAATTTCTACTATCCATAGAAGCTCTGGGAACACATGGGATGCTCAGTGAACATTTGTTGAATAGATGAATTAATTATAGCTGCAAGAAGCTCCTCATATGTGCCAAGCAGGGGCCTAGAATGTGCCAGGAGACTCCTTGTAATGAATAACAAGATTTCCATTTTGCAGATAAAGAGACCAAGGCTTGGAGAAATATGAATGCTCTTTCTCTCTGTTCCTGTAGCAACATGTGCTTGGTCCCTGTTTCAGAACCTATTATACTGCACGGGCATCATCCATTTCCCCAGTTAGATGTAAGATTTTTTTGAGCTCAGGGACCATCTTTATTTATTGTTGCATCCCCCGCCCCTGAGACAAAGTTGGGCACATAGTAGGTGCTTAAGCAATATTTGTTGCATGAATGAATGGAATGGCCAAGTCAGGGTATAGATCCACAGCTGTCAGAAAACAATGTCTCTGCCCACCCTACTCTGCCCTGGGGTGTTTCTGAGACAGCCACAGAGCCAACAGTTAAGTCTCTCTTCCTGGCAAACTGCCTTCCTGCAAATCCTCACAGAATCAGAATTATTTCAGATGCAGAGAACCATATACTGGCTGACAGTTTTTTCCTGTCACACTTGGCAAATGGAAAGAATTTGTCCACTCAAACCTTCCACAGTCAAGGTCTCTCTTAATCCCTCCCTCCTTGTCTGCAGTCTACCTCTCTAGTTTCCACAATCCTCAGCTGCTCATTCATTCACTCACCCAGACTTTACCCAACAGCCTCTGTGAGTCTCTGGGCCATATGAGAGCTGAGCTAACCTCTATTCCGTTCTCATTGTGAGCTGGTTTGCTTCTTCATGTCTTCATTCCAGTGAGCTCTCTCTCCTTTGCCCCTTTATACTCTCTACCACCCCCAACCCCATGTCTTAGATCATGGAGATGGCTCATGGCTCACTCTTGTCTCATTTGCTTCCTTCTCTTGGCTCTTCATTTCTCTAGATCAGTAATTTTTCCCCCTCACATTTCTCTGAAGAGATCAGTAATTCTTAAACGTGTGTGTGTGTGTGTGTGTGTGTGTGTGTGTGTGTGTGTGTGTGTAGGAGAAAGAAAGAGAGATGGACTCTTTTGGACAGCTGATGTGGGCTATAGGCCCTCTCCCTCCAAAAAATTAATATACAAGTAAGTACACTTAAACACAGCATTTTGCACAGAAGTTCAGATGCACCTAGATTAAGAACTCTTCCTCTGGGTGGTCTCTCTTCTTTTCCTCTCCTCTCTAGATTTCTTGTTGTTGGCTCCCAAATCAATCTACCTGGTCTCTTTTAGGAAGCAGAAGTTTCTTCCTACATATTGTCAATACCTTTACTATTAACAGCAACTGAAAGATTTGTTCAACATTTTTCATGCATCGACTGATTTCATTTTCTCAACAACCCCAAGAGGAAGGAACTATTATTGTCCCATTTTTACAGATGAGAGAACTGCTTGGTTAGATGTTTTGCCAAATCACATAGCTCCAAGTCAAGGGTTTCTTTCCTCTGCACGATTGATTGTGTGTTGCCTATCATTAACTGCTGTTTTATTTTATCTCCTGGTTTCCACCATTCAAAATCTACCTACCCCAACTCCCACCCTCATCCTATGGTGTGTAGCCTGTTATTCTTAACTTCTGTTTTCTTTAGCATCCCCTGTCTCTACCACCTAAAACCCATTATCCTCAGCACCACCCCCATTTCTCTGAAGCTCCTTCTTTCTCCCCTTCCACTCTTTAACTGACCACAGGTGGCTTCTTTGCAGTTGCTTGAACACATGTTAGCTAAGCAAGGTTTCGCTTCCCCTCCCATTCTCAGCCCAGCTGTGCCAACCTCTGTGATCCTTGCTAGCCCTAAAATGTGGTGCATCAGTCCCTTCTACCAGCAGGTCTCGGCGCTTCTGGGATTGTCATACCTAAAATCTAGGTATGAGGAAGGAAGGGGACACCTACTTTGTGCCAGGCCCCATACTTGTCATGCGGACACAGAGCCCAACCTTTTTTTTTTTTTGAATCGGAGCCTCACTCTGTTGCCCAGGCTGAAGTGCAGTGACATGATCACAACCACCGCAGCCTCGACCTGCTGGGCTCAGAGGATCCTTCCACTTCAACCTTCCAGGAAGCTGGCACTATAGGCATGCGCCACCATGGCCAGCTAATTTTTAACAAATTTTTCTTTTTTTTTGAGTTGTCACTCTGTCGCCCCAACTGGAGTGCAGTGGCCACTCCCGGCCACCGCAGCCTTGACCTGCTGGGTTCTGGCGATCCTTCCGCCTCAGCCTTCCAATTAGCTGGAACTACAGGTGCACGCTACCACACCCGGCTAATTTTTTGATTTGTTGTAGAGATGAGGTCTCACCAAGTTGCCCAGGCAGGTCTCAAACCCGTGGGCTCAGGCAATCCACTCACCTCAGCCTCCCAAGGCGCGGGATTACAGGCTGAACCACCGTAGAGACAAGGTCTTGTCATGTTGCCCAGGCTGGTCTCAAACTCCTGGGCTCAGGGAATTCTCTCACCTCAGCCTCCCAAAGTGCTGGGATTATAAGCATGAGCCACCACACTCCGCCATAGCCCAACTTTTCAAGGCCTCTGCTTCTGGGTACTTCCCACTGATAGGCACCTAGAGGCTCTAAGATAATTGGTCTGATTCCTTCTGCTGTCTGTCTGTGGATGGCTAGGGGCCTCTCTACAGCATAGCTCACCCTTAGCTGCCCTCAGAGCCAGCACAAATGCTACTCAGACCCTACATGAGAAAAACACCTGGCTGATGATTAACTTCTTTCTTTCTAGCTCAAGTCTCAGACCAGCCAGATAATTTTAGTTGGGCTAATCATAGCCACACTTTTATTTTCTGTGTGATAAAGCAATGTATCATAATATAAGCCATTTCTAAAACTTTTTTTTTAGTGAAATGTAATATACATACAGAAAAGTGATTATATAAAGTTTGTACAGCTTGAAGAATTTTCTCAAACTGACTTCTGTGTAACCTGCACTGCACCTAATCAAGGAATAGAAGATTTTATTTATTTATTTTTTGAGTTGGCGTCTCACTTTGTCACCCAGGCTGGAGTACAGTGGCACGCTCACGGCCACCCCAGCGTCAACTTGCTGGACTCCAGCGATCCTTCCACCTCAGCCTTCCAAGTAACTGGAACTACAGGCATATGCTGCCATGCCTGGCTAATTTTTTATTTATTGTAGAGACGCGGTCTCGCCAAGTTACCCAGACAGGTCTCAAACCTGCAGGTTCAGGCAATCCACTCACCTTGGCCTCCCAAAGTGCTGGGATTACCAAACCGAGCCACCAAGTCCGGCCTAAAAGATTTTCAATACACAGAAAACCCCTCTGTACTTCCTTCCTGTCATTCCCCACAAGAGTAACCACTATCTTGATGAATTCTAACAGCACAGATTGTTCTTGCCTGATTTTGTCCCACAAAAGTAATTTTAAAGGAAATAGACTATTCTCTTGTCCACAACCCACACATTTTGATTGACTGATGATTTATTGATTCAGTTAGTCAATGACCAGATTTTAACTGTGTATAAAATAGATAAAGGCTGGGCTCGGTGGCTCAGCCTGTAATCCTGTGCCTTTGGGAGGCTGAGGTGAGTGGATTGCCTGAGCCCACGGGTTCGAGACCCGCCTGAGTAGGTGAGACCTCATCTCTACAATAAATCAAAAATTAGCTGGGTGTGGTAGTGCGCGCCTGTAGTTCCAGCTACTTGGAAGACTGAGGCAGAAGGATTGCCGGAGCCCAGCAGTCGAGGCTGCAGTGGCCGGGAGTGGCCACTGCACTCCAGTCTGGGAGACAGAGTGAGACTCCAACTCAAAAAAAAAAAAAAAAAAAAATAGATAAAGAATCCTCTGAATGGAACCTCAATGGAGATTTGGCTATAAACCCTTTACTAAAGCCTCCAGTATACTAAAGTATGCTTTTAACAGAGGGCCCAGAGGATGTCTGATCAATTCCTCTGATGTTAAAGTTTCTGTCCATTGTTGCTTCTCTCTCTCTCTCTCTCTCTTTAAGTTCTGGAAAAGGAAAATTAGAAACTCTGGGGAGGAGCTTCCAAGTCCAAAAAGAACTCCAGCCTTGATCACTTCTTGATCACTAGTGATGGAGAAATCATCATCTCACAAGGTCATCTGTTGCATTTTCCAGACAGATCTGGCAACTTAAGATTTAAACTTTTTAAATATGCACGCACATATACACAACCAAAACTCCTTCTTGTTTGAGTTCAAATACATCGCAATTTTTGTTCACTAATTCTAGTCTTGCCCTGTGTGGCCTCCCAGAATTAGTTTAGTGTATGAAGTAATCAGGTTTGGGGCACTGAGGCACTTGAGGTGGACTTCCTAAACCCCAGGTTCTTCCTGCGGGGATCCTGGGATCTACTGAATCAAGGATGTGGCTAAACTAACACTGGCCAAAGAACACTTCACTGGACACTAATCCCCAGAAATGCTTTATGAAAACAGAACTCTTGATCAAATAAGTTGGGGAAATGCTATATGCTCTTCTGTTTTGTATCACATCTCATCCCTCAGAAATGCTTTATGAAAATAGAGCTCTGAGCTCAAGCTGGGGAAATGCTACATGCTCTCTGGTCTGTATCACATCTCACATTAGCACAGAGAAGATTCTGGAGATCCTGAAGCATGAAAACCCTATTTCATTTTGTCAGTGTTTTCAAGATCTGTTTGACTTAGAATCCTTTTTTTCCAAAGAGTGCCATGAATATTTCTCAGAATCAGTGTCCCCAGTACAGGGCACAGACCAGTTAGCTTCAAACATTCTCTAAAACTGCACTGCCTAATCGGGTAGCCTCTGGCTAAACAGGCTATTGAGCACTTGAAATGCGGCTAGTCCAAAGTGAGATGTACTGTGAGTGTAAAATACACACTGGATTTCTAAGTTTTAGTACAAAAATAAAAGAGTAATACTTCTCATATTGATTATATGTTGAAATAATGCTGTTTTTGAAATGTTGGGTTAAAATGTTATTAAAATTAATTTTGTCTATCTCACTTTTACTTTTTCAAATGTGGTTACTATAACATTTATAATTACATAGGTGGCATGCATTGTATTTTCATTGGAGATTGTTGCTCCAGCATTCTGTGCCATGAAGTCTTTGTTGGCTTGTATAGGGGCATATGAGAGGGAGGGGTGGGTAGCCCAGTGGAGGCTGTATAGGGGAACTGTGGAACCATTGGAGGGACAGCTCATGAAACCTAAGAGAGGGTGGTCAGGAAGTGGTGACTAAGCTGAGACCTGAAAGATGAGAAGGAGTTAGATAGGCAAAGGCAGAGAAAACAGCACGTGCCAAGGCCTTGAAGTGAAAAAGGAACCGTGAGTCCAGGATGTCCAAGGCGGGGGGTAGAGGGTAGGTAGTGACCTAACATGACAGCAAGGAGGGCAGCAAGGGTCAAGTCTTTTAGGGCCTGGTGAGCCTCTGTCAGAGATTTATCTTAAGGGTACTGAGAAACCACTGAAAGATTTTCAGTTGGTTGAGAGTAGATAGATATGCATGTCAGAACATTTTCCTGATGTTTGGGTGGTGCATGGATGTATGCAGGGAAAACTGGAGACAAAATGAACTTTTCAAAAGTTGTCTGAGTCATCTAAGATTGAGATGATGAAAGTCTTGACTATGCTACAAACCTTGAAACTGAGGAAAGCCAAGGGGAAACAGAGTCAGAGGTGGGACCACTGATCCAAATTACTACTTGGAGATGGGAATAGGGAGAAGGTGGAGTCAAGGTTGGTATCTGGGTTTCTGAGTAGTGAAGCCATGATGGGAAACCAGAAGTCTGTGGGAGGGAAAGATGATGAGTTCAGGATGGTACAGACTGATTTTGAGAAGCACATGATTATACAAGTAGAGATACCCAAGACAAAGGGGATAGCCAGGTCTAGTGCTTAGAAGAGAGTTATGGGCTGGAAGTAGAGTTAAGTAGAGAATACGAGCTTCACATTCCTCATCTGCAAAACGGGAATCTACTTCCCAGACTTAGTGTGATGATTAGATGATGTTGAATGTGCCTGGCATTGTGCAGACATATAGTAGGTGCTCAGGAAGCATTAGCTCTTTCTTCCAGAGGGTCTGTCATCTGAATTTCCCACATGACCAAACCCGCTAAGGTCTTTGCACCTACTGGTTCCTCTTCCAGTACCCATGGGTCCCACATCTGTGTGGTTTTTTTTTTTTGAGTTGGAGTCTCACTCTGTCGCCCAGGCTGGAGCACAGTGACATGCTCACAGCTATAGCTACCCCAGCATCAACCTGCTGGGCTCCAGCGATCCTTCCACCTCAGCCTTTCAATTAGCCAGGACTACAGGTGACCTCTGTGCTTTCAAAGTCCCTGGTGCAGTGATGAAGAGATATTGCTGAGCACTTGTGGGAACTAGGTGCAGTGGCTAATGCATGTAATCCCAGCACTTTGGGAGGCAGAGGCGAGAGGGCTGCCTGAGTATAGGGGTTGGAGACCAGCTTGGTCAACTTGGCAAGACCTAATCTCTCCAATAAATAAATACAAAAATTGGTCAAGTGTGGTGACACACACCTGTGGTTCCAGCTACTAGGAAGGCTGAGGCAGAAGGATCGCCTGAACCCAGCAGGTCAAGAGGTCGAGGCTGTGGTGGCTGTAAGCGTGCCACTGCACTCCAGTCTGGGCATCAGAGCGAGACTTTTACTCAAAAAAAAAAAAAAAAATCTGTTGTGGGAGGAGAAATGAGGCAACTCCCCCTGCCTGAGTAGTGAGTAGTCTTAGAGTAGGAAGGGGGTGAGCAGTCAGTACATGCAGTGGGGAGGACTTGACTGAGAGGTGGGAGTATAGGCTACTCGCTCCAATCGGTCTTCAGCACAATCAGTAAACCTAGCTGTTCTAAGCCTCAGTTTCTCCATTAGTTCAGGAAGGGATCTTCCAATCTTCTAACTGGGCTCTTCCCTGTTTCTGTCTCTGCTTCATTCTCTCTTCCAGAAAACCTCTTGCCTTCTCTTGACCCACTGAAGACATCACTTCCTTGAAAACTTGGCTCACTTTGAGCCTCCTGGCGGCTCCTTCCTGGGGCAGAGGTCCAAAAATCCTGACAAGATTAAGAGGAGGTTTTGGAACTGGGACAGACTAGGAAAACAGGAAAGATGACGAACAAAACCCCCCCTCCTTCTAGGGGTTGTTTATTCCAGGACTACTTCAGCTGAATTTTCTGGGTATACAGCAATCCTTGGCTTTTCATCCTGTGCCTAGCCTCTGGTCTAGGACTTAGGGCACCCTTGGTCACAGTGCTTATTGGCTTACTCCTGTGGCTTGCTTCTATGTCCCCTTGTCCAACTGCACCCAACTCCTGGAAAACAGGAAGAACACAGACATATCTTGACTGAGCACCTATTGTGTTTCATGGGAGGAACTATCTTCTCATACAAGCCTCACTATAGCTCCTAAGGGTAAGCTGCATTCTTTCTGTTTTGCAGCCTAAAAACAGAGGTTCAGGGAGGCTATTCAAGGTCACCCAGCATGTTGGTATTGGATCTAGAAATGGAGAGGGAAAGGGATGTCTTGTCAGTTAAGACTATATTCTCTGGTGGCTGATGAGCCTTTCTTGGTTTGAATTTTGACTCTGCCACTTACTGCCTGTGGAATGTGGACAAGTTCCTAGTGAGAAGCAGTGTGGGTAGCAGTGGAGATCACAGGCTCTAGAATCAAATGTCACTTCCACCATCTGCTAGTTATGTGACCTTGGGCAAGTTCCTTCGCCTCCCTGCATTTCAGTTTCCACAGCTGTTAAATAGTATAATAATAGCTCCTACTTCATCAACTTGTTTTGCAGATTAAACGTGATAATCCATGTGGAGCACTTAGCACGATGTCTGGCCCTTGGTCCAGCACCATCCATGTCAGCTATGTTATGAATGCAGGCCCCGCGGACTCTGGCTACCACCTGTTTCCCTGCCTGTCACCTGTCACCCTGGTGGCTCATTCAGCACTTGGCATGTGGTAGGTGCTCCCTGGCTTACCGACTGAAGGAGTGACTGGGAATTGACTCAGTGTTTCTGAAAACAGGCTTCTGTCAATGTGTGGGAGTAGAATTCTGTAGGAAGATGACTTTCAGGAGTTTCCCAACCAACCAACAATAATTACTTTTTGCATGCTAGTATGAAATTTAGAATATTTCCAGATTGTTTTTTTATTTCTGATTGCAACCATGCAATCAAAAGCATAGCAATACTCATACCTACAGAAGTAACCTATACTCGTTGTGAACTGTTCAAATGCTACACAAAGACCTAAAGCAGAAAGTCCTAAGTAAGCCTGCACACTCTTTATCTGAGGCATGTTCTTGCAGACTTTTCCTATACCTTATTTTTTAGTGCCACTGTGTGCCCTCTCCATGCTAGACACTGGGGGTCCCCAAAGAAGTAGAGATGACTGTCTGTGCCTGAGGGGCAGGCACAATTGAGGCAGGACACAGAATTCACAAACACTTAATCATCAATTAAAATACCCACAGTACCAATGACTCATTCACTCAATATACACTTAACATTTATGGCTTAGGGACCCGGAAATGACAAATCAAGGTTCTACCTGGCTTTGGAGTGAGCACTGAGATTGAATCAGCAAGGAGACCCTCTGACGTACTTGCCCTCTGATTATGTGCCTGTCAGTCACACTTCAGTGGGAGGGTGGAATAGGTGATGTGGACTTGCTACCCAGAAAGTAGAACTTTCCTGCCTTATTTGTTGTATGTTCAGAACTGAACTAAGGAGCCAAACAGGCTGGACTTGCCACAAGTGGTTTCTATGACCATGGGTGAGTCACTCCCTTCTCTGAGGCTTAGGTTCCTCATTTGAAGAGTAGAGAGAATCTTCCTGGCTTGAAAGGCACATTCTCCATTCACTCATTAATTCATTTGTAAAAGATGGTATTTCATAAGAGTGTGGAGAGATTACTCAATAAACATTGGCCATCTAGGAAAAAAAGAATTGGGTCATTTGGTAGATTGTATTGTTGTTTGGCAAATATTTACTTTTCCCAGCCCTCCTCACCGTGGAAGGGGTATACTTCCTCACCCTGTTGATATTGCACTTGTCCATGTGACTTGCTTTGGCCACAAGAATATGTGTGGAAGTGACAGGAGCGAGCTCCAAGGCACAGAGTATTTCCATTCATTCCTCCTGAACAATTGTCCTTGGTCATGAGAACAAGGAGTCCCAGATAGGGGAGGATCCTTCAGCCCAGACTCCAAATGAGAAGTCATGTAAGGCAGCCATGAATTCAATCTATGGTCTAGAGCCCAGCCCACCCCAGCCTAGCCCAGTCCAGCCCAGCCCAGGAGAGCCCTGCTGAGCCACAGCTGACCCACAGAACCCTGGGTGAGAAATGAATGTTTACTGATGTAAGCACTAAGTTTCTGGAAGTCATTTTTTTTTTTTTTGAGTTGGAGTCTCACTCTGTCACCCAGACTGGAGTGCAGTGGCCGCTCCGGGCCTCTGCAGCCTCGACCTGCTGGGCTCTGGCAATCCTTCCGCCTCAGCCTTCCAAGTAGCTGGAACTACAGGCATGCGCTACCACGCCCGGCTGATTTTTTATTTATTGTAGAGATGAGGTCAGTTGCCCAGGCGGGTCTCAAACCCACGGGCTCGGGCAATCCACTCACCTCAGCCTCCCAAAGGCGTGGGATTACAGGCTGAGCTACCGAGCCCGGCTGTCATTTTTTTTTTTTTTTTTTTTTTAAGTCAGGGTCTCACCTTGTTACCTAGGCTGGTGTGTAGTGGTGCAATCCTGGCTCAACGCAGCCTTGGCCTCCTTGACTCAAGTAATCCTTTCACCTCAGCCTCCCCAGTCGCTGGGACTACAGGTGTGCTCAGCTAATTTTTATTTCATTTTTTTGTAGAGATGGAGACGTGCTATGTTGCCCAGGCTGGTCTTGAATTCCTGGCCTCAAACAATCCTCCCACTTCGGCCTCCCAAAGTGTTGGGAATGTAGGCATGAGCCACCGACTCCAGCCTGGAAGTAATCTTTTATGCAAATCTGACCAATGTGGATCTTTAGTTAACTCCTTACATTGACCTTAGCTTGGATTGTAAGGAAGGGTTCTCCAATTAGGTGATATTTGACCTGAGAGCTGAATGTTTAGGAGGAGCTAATCATGTGACCATCTGGGAGAGAAAGGTGCCAGGCAAAGAAACAGAAATGCCATGGTACTGAGGCTGGAGGGAACTTGGCCTGGTAATTGAGAGTGAGAGAGGTTCTAGACCTTTAAGTTTAATAGGGAATGTCACATTTCCACTTGAATGTCTCTCACGTCCAACCCACAACATCAGATCAAAGTTGAACTTGTGGTCTTCTCTCAGATGTGTTCTTCCTTCTTCATTTTCCCATCTCAGTCAGTGAAACCACCATCTATCTACCTAGTCACCCAAGTCAGAAAGCTGCACCTCATCCTGAACTCCATCCTGTCCCTCAATCCCACATTCATTCTGTGTCTCCAAAGCCTGCCAATTCCATCCTGCTCATTCTCTTACATTTGCCCATTTCTCTCCACTTCCACTAAGACCATGTCAGTTGAAGCCACTATCATTTCTTGCTTGGAGGACAGAAGTAGCCACTTCTCTGGCTTCCTTGCCTCCATTCTTGACCCTTCTCCGATCATTCCTCCACATGGAAATCAGTGATCTTATTTAAAAACAAATTGTGGTCCGGTGCGTGACTCAGCCTGTAATCCCAGCACTTTGGGAGGCCGAGGCCAGTGGATTGTCTGAGATTGGAGACCAGCCCAGGCAACTTGGCGAGACCATTCAAATAAATCAAAAATTAGCCGGGCTTGGTAGCCGGGTTTTTGTAGTTCCTGCTACTTGGAAGGCTGAGGCGGAAGGGTCGCCGGAGCCCAGTAGGCTGAGGCTGCAGTGGCTGTGAGCGTGCCACTGCACTCCAGCCTGGGCAATGGAGTAAGACGCCAACTAAAAAATAAATAAATAAAATTTAAAAATCAGCCGGGCATGGTCTTATGCACCTGTAGTTCCAGCTGCTTGGAAGGCTGAGGCGGAAGGATCACTGGAGCCCAGAGGACTGACCCTGGGGTGGCCGTGGGAGTGCCACTGCATTCCAGCCTGGGTGACGGAGTGAGACTCTAACTCAGAAAAAAAGAGCAACAAATTATACCTCAATTGTTCCCTGGATAAACAAACTGAGGTACATCCATAAAATGGAATATCATTCAGTGGTAAAAAGAATGAGCTCCGAGCCCAGCATGCACCGGGAGTAGGTACCGCCTTTTGGGTGTCTGTGGGGCAGAGCCGTAACACTTGGTGTTACGAAAGGATCGATCACAGGCTGTGTTTTCCTGGCCGGTGGGCACGCTGGTAGTGCAGGTTTGTCACGCAGCCACTGTGGCCTTACGCCTTCACCGCGACCGCTCGCACACACTGCCGCTTAGCTCCAAGAGCTGGCGCGCATGCGCAAAGTGGTTTTCGAGATTCTAAACGAGACCACCCTGAAGGAGCTGGCTGAGACCTTGCAGCAGAAGGACATTGACCACATGTTGTGGCTTGAGCAGCCCGAGAACATCGCCACTTGCATTGCACTTCAGCCCTACCCCAAAGAAGAAGTGTGTCAGTATTTGAAGAAGTTCCGACTGTTTAGATGACTGCTGCTGTGATATATTTGAATGTCAGCTGAATCCAGAAACAGCACGTCATCCCTCCCTAAGCATAATGTACTTCTTGCAGTGTCAGCCTGCTCCTCCCTTTCAGTTATGACGGTTTCTGGAGGGTCAAACGTGTTCATATTAAAGTTGTCATAAATAAGCACTTCTATTTATTATGATTAAGTTCAAGTGGGGAAAGTGAGTGAGCAGCGATATTGTCAATGGGTATTGCTCAAATAGAAGATTTGGTTAGACTCCAGTATAGGTGTCAAGGAAACTCCCAATAACTCAGGTTTGAAACTTTGCCTTTGAATTTATTTCTTATTCACAGCCAGGTATCATATTTCATTGAGTCTAAGACAACATCAACTATAAGATGCAGCAATATTTTATGTATTGCTAAGAAGAAATGCTGCCAATTAAATTAAAACATGCAGTTAACTGTTTTAATTTTAACATCTTTCAATATCAAAGATGTAAAAATTTGGTCTGGCACAGTGGCTCACACCTGTAATCACAGCACTTTAGGAAGCCAAGGCAGGAGGATTGCTTGAGGCTAGGAATTCTGTGTAACATAACGCAACTTTGTGTCTAGACACACACACAAAAAATTAACTGGGCATGGTGGCACACACCTGTAGTTCCAGCTACTCTGGAGGCTGAGGTAGGAAGATTGCTTGAGTCCAGGAGGTCAAGGTGGCAGTGAGCTGTGATTGTGCCACTGCATTTCAGCCTGGGTGACAGAGTAACACTGTATCTCTAAAAAATAAAATAATTTTAAAAATTATTTATTTTAAAGATGTAGGATACAATTCAGGGTTAGGTTCACAGTGGTCATTTTGCAGGTAAAGTTTGGGCCTCACTTTGGTCCCCATTTCACCTGATTTGAGATCAGGTACCCTTATTGATGAAGTGTGCTCCCTCTACCCCCAGCAGTTTCCCACTCCTGCCAATCCCTTTCTTATAGTATTATGGTAAATGTTCAGGGGCCGCTTATGAGTGAGAATGTGGTACTCAGTTGTTTCTGTGATAGATCACTGATATTAGACGCTTAAGTCCATCCAAGTTGCTGTGAAGTCCGTAATTTTGTCCTTCTTTATGGCTGTGTAATATTCTATCATGTAAATATACCACATTTTAAAAATCCAGTCCACTTTTGATGGGCAGCATAGTTGGTTCCATGTTTTTGCTATTGTGAATAATGCTGCAATAAACATGTGTGTGCAGGTTAAAAAGAAAGAATGAGCTAAGTTCTGCTAAGTTCTGAGATGGTTGGGGGTGGTATTTGCACAACAATGTGAATATACTTAATTTTATGGAATTGGACACTTAAAATGGTTAAAAATATATATTACCCTCTCAAATACATAAGAGGAATGAGCTATCAAGTCATGCAAAGCCATGGAGGAATCCTAAATGCATACTGCTAATTGGAAAAAAAAAAACAGTCTGAAAGGCTACCTACTGTATGATTCCAACTATGTGACATTCTGGGAAAAATGTAAAACTATAGCAGACAATTCAAAGATCAGAAGTGGCCAGCAGTTGGGAGGAGTAGACAGGGGAGGGATAAATAGATGAAATGCAGGGTATTTTTAGGGCAGTGAAACTATTCTGTATGATACTGTAATCATGAATTCATTTTCATTATACATTTGTTAACTTCACAATGTAAAGAGTGAACCTTAATGTAAGTTAAGGACTTTAGTTTTTTTAAGAAAGAAAATCTACAAAAACAGAAACAAAACATTCCAAATCAAGTTTTATGATGCCTCTGATTAAATCTTTCAATGCCAGATTCCCTGTCCACCCTGGAGGGTTTATCCCCCCTTTCCTGGCTTATCCCTACTCATTCTCAGGGCTCAGCTTGAATGTCATCTCTTCAAAGAAGCCTTCCCTCCTTCCCTGAACTAGACCAATTCCCTTCATTTTCCCTTTCCTGTAGATTCTGTTTTTCAATTCTGCCGCATTTGCACATTTGTAATTAGATAACTATTTGTATTTATTTGAATGGTTTCTGTCTAGTAAGCCCTGTGAAGGTAGGGATCATGTCTTACCTCTAGCACTAACTTAGCTGGTGACTGGTACATAATAGAGTTCAGTATATGTGTGGTTGGAAATAGTTTAAAATAAAAGGTCACATATTGTATGATTCTATTTACATGAAATATCCCAAATTGGTAAATTAATAGAATCAGAAAGCAGATTGGTGGTTGCCAGGGACGACTGAGGAATGACTGCTTAATGGGTACAGGGCTTCCTTTTGGGGATGATAAAGATGTTTTGGAACTTGACAGAGGTGGTAGCTGCACTACATTTTTCAGGTATCCAATATCACTGAACTCTATACTTTAAGTTCATTTTATGTTATGTGAATTGCATCTCAATTTAAAAAATATTTTCAATTATGTTTTTTAGAGTAAGATCTCACTTGGTTGCCCTCTGGAGTGCAACATTGAACTCCCGGGCTCAAGCGATTCTTCTGCCTCAGCCTCTCAAACAGCTGGGACTACAGGCAGCTGCCATCATGCCCAGCTAATTTTTAAAATTTTTTTCTGTAGAGATAAAGACTCAGTATGTTGTCCAGGCTTGTCTTGAACTCCTGGCCTCAAGCAATCCTCCCGCCTCAGCATCCTGCGTAACTGAGATTACGGGAGTTTGAAGTATTTTTAAAGCTTTATTTTATTATTTTATTATTATTTTTAGTTGGAGTCTCACTCTGTCACCCAGGTTGGAGTGTAGTGGCAAACTCACGGCCACCCCAACATCAACCCGCTGGGTTCTGGCGAGCCTTCTGCCTCAGCCTTCCTAGTAGCCGTAACTACAGGTGCGCGCTACCATGACCGGCTAAGTTTTGATTTATTGTAGAGATGAGGTATCACCAAGTTGCTGGGACTGGTCTCGAACCCGCCGACTCAGGCAATCCACTCCCCTCGGCCTCCCAAAGTGCTGGGATCACAAGCTGAGCCACTGAGCCGGGCCTTATTTTATTTTGAGTTGACACATGATAATTGTACATATTTATAGGATACAATGTTATATTTCAGTACATATATACACTATGTAATGATCAAATCAGTGTCATTAGCAAATCCATCACCTCAAATATCACTTCTTTGTGGTGAGAACGTTCAAAATCTTTTCTTCTGTTATTTTGTGATGTACACTAACATTATTGTTAATTATAGCTGCTCTATTGTGCAATAGAACAGCAGAACTGATTCCTCCTATCTGAGTGTAACTTTGTACCCATTGACCAACCTCTCTCCCTCCCCACCCCAGCCTCTGGTAACCACTATTCTACTCTCTACTTTTATGAGGTCAAATTTTTTAGATTCCACTTGTGAGTGAGATAATGTGACATTTATCTTTCTGTGCCTGGCTTATTTCTTGTAACATAATGTCCTCCAGGTTTATACATGTTGTCACAAATGACAAGATTTTATTTTTTTTTTTATGGCTAAAGAGTATTCCATTGTTTATATATACCACATTTTCTTCATCCATTCATTCATTGATGGCCACTTAGGCTGATTCCATGTCTAGACTATTGTGAGTAGTGCTGCAATAAACATGGGAGTGCAGATATCTCTTTGACATACTGATTGGTAGAATAACAATAATTGTGCATATATGTTTAAAGTTCTTATCATCTAGAGGGACATACACAATTTAATTTCATTTCCTTTGGATACACGCCTAGTAGTAGAATTCCTGGATCATATGGTAGTTTCATTTTTAATATTTGGAGGACCCTCCATAATGTTTTTTATAATAGTTATATTAACTTACATTCCCAGCAAGGAAAATGTAAATGAAATGAAAAGGGTTCTCTTTTCTCTACATCCTTGCCAACACTTCTTGTCTTTTGTCTTTTTGATAATAGTAATTCTAACTGGAGTGGGGATATCTCATTGTGGTTTTGAATTGCATTTCTCTGCTGATTATTCTTATATCCACGTATCTGTTGGCCCTTTGAATGTATTTGTTTGAGGAGTGTCTGTTCAGGTCTTTCATCCACTTTTTATTTCTTCTTTTTTTTGAGTTGGAGTCTCACTCTGTCGTCCAGACTGGAGTGCAGTGGCCGCTTCTGGCCACTGCAACCTCGACCTGCTTGGGCTCTGGCGATCCTTCCACCTCAGCCTTCCAAGTTGCTGGAACTACAGGCACGCGCTACCATGCCCAGCTAATTTTTTTATTTATTGTAGAGATGAGGTCTCGCCAAGTTGCCCAGGCGTTCTCAGACCCGTGGGCTCAGGCAATCCACTCACCTCGGCCTCCCAAAGCGCGGGATTACAGGCTGAGCCACCGAGCCGGGCTTTCATCCACTTTTAATTGGATTATTATTATTATTATTATTGCTAATGAGTTGTTTGAGTTCCTTGTATATTCTGAACATTAACCCCTGTTGGATGTATACTTTGAAAATATTTTTTTTCTTCTGTGGGTTGTCTTTTAATTTGTTGATTATTTTCTTTGCTGTGCAGAAGCTTTATAGTTTGATGTAATCTCATTTGCCTGTTTTTGCTTTTGATGTCTGTGCTTTTAAGGTATTATCTCAAAAAAATTCTTTCTTAAGCCGGGCTCGGTGGCTCAGCCTGTAATCCCATGCTTTGGGAGGCTGAGGTGAGTGGATTGCCTGAGACCCGCCTGGGGAACTTGGCAAGACCTCATCTATACAATAAATCAAAAGTTAGCTGGGCATGGTAGTGAGCACCTGTAGTTCCAGTTACTTGGAAGACTGAGGCGGAAGGATCGCCAGAGGCCAGCAGGTGGAGGCTGCGGTGGCTGGGAGCGGCCACTGCACTCCAGTCGGGGCGATGGAGTGAGACTCCAACGCAAAAAAAAAAAAAAAAATTCTTTCTTAGATCAATGCCAAGAAGCATTTCCCCTATATTTTCTTCTAGTAGTTTCATAATTTCAGATCTTACATTTAAGTCTTTAATCCATTTTGAGTTGATTTTTGTATATATGATAAGAGATAGAAGTCTAGTTTCATTCTTCTTCATATGGATATCCAGTTTCCCAGCACCGTTTACTGAAGCCACTGTCTTTTTCCCTGTTGTGTGTCCTTGGCACCTTTGTTGAAAATCAGTTGGCTTTAGATGCATGGATTTCTTTCTGGTCTCTCTATTCTGTTCCATTGGTTTATGTGTCTGTTTCTATATAGTTTGAAGTATTAACCAATGTATTTCTTTGTTTTTTGTTTTTGTTTTTGAGTTAGGGACTTAGTATGTCACCCAGGCTGGAGTGCAGTGGCACAATCATGACTCACTGCAGCCTTTACCTCCTGGTCTCAGGGAATCCTCTGGCATCAGCCTCCTGAGTAGCTAGGACTACAGGTGCACACCCCTACCCCAGGTGTGTGCTACCACACCCAGCTAATTTTTTTTTTTTTTTGAGAGATGTGAGTTTTATGTTACCTAGGCTGGTCTCAAACTCCTGGGCTCAAGCAATCCTCCTGCATTGGTCTCCTGAAGTGCTGGAATTATACGCATGAGCCACCACACCTGGTTCTTTTTTTGTACAATGCCTTTTATCCCATCACCTTTCTCAGGTTCCTTTGGCTTTGGAGGTGGTTGTTACAGAAAGAATGAAAATAAGTTAATATTAGCTTTTTTCCTTAAAAATTTTTATGACAGAAAAATTTAAGTATATATAAAAGTAATGAGAATAATATAATAAACTCTTATGCACCCATCACTCAACTTCAAGTTATCAACTAATGGATAAACTTGTTTCATTATATGTCTACCTGCCCCCCTCCTCTACTGGATTATCTCAAACCTCATATCATTTTATCTGTAAACATTTGCATATGTCCCTCTAGATGATAAGAACTTTAAACATATATGCACAATTATTGTTATTCTACCAAAAAAAGTCAACAACAAATTTTTAATATTATCTAATACCCAGTCAATGTTTAAATGTACCTTATTGTTGCATAATTAAAACAAATGTAGTGTGTTTGTTTGAATCAAGATCCAAACAAGGTCCATACGTTGCATTGATTGATAATAATTACATCTCTTTATAAGCTCTCCCTTTTTCTCACAGTTTTTTGTTTTTGTTTTTTGAGTTGGAATCTCACTCTGTTGACCAAGTTGGAGTGCAGAGCACACTCACGGCCACCATAGCCTCGACCTGCTGTGCTCAGGTGATCCGGAAATCCACCTCAGCCTTCCAAGCAGCTGGAACCATAGGCACACACTACCGTGACTGGCTAATTTTTTGATTTATTATAGAGACGAGGTCTTGCTGAGTTGTCCAGGCTGGTCTCAAACCCCTAGGCTCAGACAATCCTCTTACTTCTGCCTCCCAGAGTGCTGGATTACAGGTGTGAGCCACAATGCACAACTTTCTGGGTTTTTTTGTTTTTTTGAGTTGGAGTCTCACTCTGTTGCCCAGGCTGGAGTGCAGTGGCATGCTCACGGCCACTGCAGCTTTGAACTGCTGGGCTCAGGCAATCCTTCTGCCTCAACCTTCCAAGGAGCAGTAGCTGGAACTATAGGCACGCACCACCACATCTGGCTAATTTTTTGATTTATTGTAGAGATGAGGTCTCGCCAAATTGCCCAGGCTGGTCTCAAACCCATGGGCTCAGGTAATTCTTTCACCTTGGCCTCCCAAAGTGCTGGGATTATAGGCATGAGCCACCACACCTGACCTTCTCTGTTTTTTAAGCACGCGTAGCGGAATGGATAGAATTTGGAGAAAGTCTCCCTTTCTCTGAGTTCAATTTATTTATTGAAGGAATAAGGTATTTGTCTTATAGCGTTTCCTACATTCTGGATTTTGCTGATTTCATCCCTGATTGTCATTTAACATCTTCCACTGACCCTTTTATTTCATGTGACTAGTCTCTCTTTTTTCTTTTTCTTTTGAGTAGGGGGTCTCACTCTGTCACCCAGGCTGGAATACAGTGGCACAGTCATAGCTCACTATAGCCTTGACCTCCTGGGCTCAGGTGATTCTTCCACCTCAGCCTTTTAAGTAGCTGGGGCTATAGGCATGTGCCACTATGTCTGGCTAATTTATTTATTTATTTATTTTTAGAGATGAGATCTCGCTATGTTGCCTGGGCTGGTCTTGAACTCCTGGGCTCAAGCAATTCTCCTGCCTCCCAAAGTGCTGGAATTACAGGCGTGAGCAACCATGCCCGACCATGTGACTAGTATCTTAATAGAGTTAGGCTAAACGCTTTAGCAAGAATACTTCATAGAGAATGTTATCTACCTCTGCCAGAAGGCACAGTCAGTATACTTGTCTCTCATTCTGTACAATTCCTAGTCATTGATGATTATGACCTAGATCCATTGTTTCATTAAAGGACATAAAGCACAAAATGCAAAACTCTATTTATTTTTTTTCTCATTTATTACTGAAATATTTATGTAAAGAGAGACTCCCTGACTGGGTGCAGTGGCTCGTGCCTGTAAAACCAGCACTTTGGGAGGCTAAGGCAGGAGAATCATTTGAGACCAGGAGTTTGAGACTAGCCTGGGCAACATAGTGAGATCCCATCTCTACAAAAAAATTTAAGAAATTAACCAGAAGGCCTGTAATCCTAGCATTTTGAGAGGCTGAGGTGAGGGGATTGCCTGAGCCCACAGGTTTGAGAATAGCCCGGGCAACTTGGCAAAGCCACATCTCTACAATAAATCAGAAAATTAGCTGGGTGTGGTAGTGCACGCCTGTAGTTCCAGCTACTTGGAAGGCTGGCGCCTAAGCCCAGAAGGTCAACACTGGGGTGACCGTGAGCGTGCCACTGCACTCCAATCTGGGCGACGGAGTGAGACTCCAACTAAAAAAAAAAAAATTAACCAGAAGTAGTGGCGCACACCTATAGTCCTAGGTACTCAAGAGACTGAGGTAGGAAGATTACTTGGGCCCGGAAGTTTGAGGTGGCTGTTGAGCTATGATTGCACCACTGCACTCTACCCTGGGTGACAGAGCAAGATCCTATCTCAAAAACAGAGAGCTGAGCTCGGTGGCTCAGCCTGTAATCCTGCGCCTTGGGAGGCTAAGGTGAGTGGATTGCCTGAGCCCGTGGGTTTGAGACCCGCCCAGGCAACTTGGCGAGACCTCATCTCTACAATAAATCAAAAATTAGCCGGGTGTGGTAGCGCGCGCCTGTAGTTCCAGCTACTTGGAAGGCTGAGGCGGAAGGATCGCCGGAGCCCAGCAGGTCAAGGCTGCGGTGGCCGGGAGCGGCCACTGCACTACAGTCTGGGCGACAGAGTGAGACTCCAACTCAAAAAACAAACAAGCAAACAAACAACAGAGAAACTTCCTTTAACCAGCTATTTGGTATCTCAATGAGATAGAATTCATATAGAAAAAGTAGGGAATGTGTTGATTCTTTTCCTTTATTTACCAAGTTTCTTTTTTCTTTTCTTTTTTAAAGTCAAGGTCTCACTCTATCACCCAGGCTGAAGTTCAGTGGCACAATCGTGGCTCACCACAGCTTCGAACTTCTGGGCTCGGGCAATCCTCCGACCACGGTCTTCTGAGTAGCTGGGGTCACAGGTATGCACTACCATGCCCAGCTAATATTTTGATTTTTTTAAAAATATAGACGAGGTCTTGCTATGTTACCTAGGTTGGTCTCAAACTCCTGGGTTCATGTGATCCTTCCCCCTCAGCCTTCCAAAGTGCTGGGATTACAGGCGTGAACCGCTGCGCCTGGCTATTTACCAGTTTTCAAAATAACGAGTTGATTTCTTAACATGCTCAAAGGAAATCCAATGAGGTTTTTTTCCTTTTTCTTCCCTTCGTACTTTTAAAGAAGAGCTTTATTGAAGTATAAATGATATAACATAAACTGCACATATTTAAAGTATACAATTTGATAAGTATATAAAAGAATGCTACTATTATTACTGCCTTGACCTAAGAATGGCTCCATGATACCTATTTATTAAAGAAAATTCCGAAAACAAGGGAGGTATAAAAAAGATGTTACCAGTAATTTACACATAATAGTTGTACATATTTATTGGGCACAGTGTGATATTTTGATACTTATGTACAATATGAAATAACCAAATCAGGGTAATTAGCAAATACTTCATCTTTTTTTTTGAGTATCATTATAAACTTACAATTTTTAAACTTATTTTATTTTAAAACCTACTGCTGCTCCAAATCGTCTCATCTTTGAGTAAGAGCCAAATTGGCTTAGAAACCTTTTGACATTACCCTGTAGCTTTATTGCTTTCTGGAATGACATCTTCCAGGTTCATCTTGTACATTTTTTTGCCCCAGACCTTGAATCAGCCAATTCTCCAAAGAGCCTAGGTTCTTTCATGGGAAGTGATACTTTGATATTTCACAATCTTTTCTCTAGGGGTGCTCATAGTTACTGTATTGGTAATTGTTTCTAGGCCTTTTGAGTGGGTAGAGTTAGAGAAAATATGTTTAAGAGATCTTGAGTTCATATTGATATTTTCAACTTCAATTTAGATCATTGCATTTTATTTCTTTGATTTTATGTTTGTGTTTCTTTTCTCTTATGCTGAGAATCTTGGTTTTCAATGGCATTAACATTAGATTTATTTGCTTTATCCTAATATGTATAAAATAAAAATTTGCATTAATAATATTATTATGGAAAACATTTTAAGATTAAAGATTTTTTAAAGATTAAAAAAATGTGGTACATATACACAATGGAATATTACGCAGCCATAAAAAAGAACAAAATCATGAATTTTTCAGCAACCTGGATGAAATTAGAGTTTATAATACTGAGTGATCTCTCACAGAAACAAAGATCTGAGCATCACATGTTCTCACTCATAAGTGGACCTTGAACAACTACTGTAATATAAGGATTGACAGTGGCAGGAAACTATGGGTGGGGAGACAGGGAGGGGAAGGGAGGTGGGATTAACGGTAGTCAATATCTGTCTGGGGAAAGGGGGGCACACCTCATCAGCAAGGGTACCTGCACAATGAATATTTGTATACCTAACCCTTAACTGCACCCCACAACTTTAAAATAAAAAATATAGCCGGGTGTGGTAGCATGCGCCTGTAGTTCCAGCTACTTGGAAGGTGGGATCGCCGGAGCCCAGTAGGTGGTTGAGGCTGTGGTGGCCGGGAGCGGCCACTGCACTCCAGTCTGGGCGACAGAGTGAGACTCCAACTAAAAAATAAAAAATATATATTAAAAAAAAGATCTTCTTGTCTTTTGGGTATATACTGATAAGAATGTACAATAAAATTACTCTATTTAAAGTCATTTGAAATAATTCTGAGTGCTTTCACCATCAATTAACTTTTCTATTGAAAGCCTTTTTTTTTTTTTTTTTTTGAGTTAGGGTGTTGCTTTGTTATCTAGACTGGAGTGCAGTGGTCCAATCACAGCTCACTGTAACCTCAAACTCCTGGGTTTAAGCTATCCTCCTACTTCAGCCTTCCTGGTAGTTGGGATTGCAGGCACAAGCTACCACAACTAGCTATTAAATTTTTAAAATATTTTTATTTTTTGTAAAGGCAAATTCTTACTATGTTGCTCAGGCTGGTCTGAAACTTCTGGCCTCAAGTGATCCTCCCACTTCCATTGCCCAAAGAGCTGGGATTACAGGTGTGAGTTGCCATGCCCAATCCCCTTATCCCACCAATTTAATCCATGGTTTTATATAGTTGTTTCACTTTGGTTTCAATTTTAAAGATTACTTTATTTAAAATACAGTTTGTTTTAATCATTATGTGGAACACATTGTTCCATAGCCAAATCTTTAAAATAAACTTTTTTTCAAGTAAATCTAGCTTCTATATCTGTTCTTTCCACTCTAGATTCTCCCTCTCTCATAGGTAACCATCTTTTTTTTTTTTTTTTTGTAAAAAAGCAGGATTTATTGAGAAGACAGAAAAACTCCCACAGTGGGAGGGGACCCGAGGGGGTTGCCCAGTAACCATCTTTTTTTTTTTTTAAGTTTTTTATTCTATTAAAAAATATAAACATAGCCGATCTCACTGGCTCAGCCTGTAATCCTAGCACTTTGGGAGGCTGAGGTGAGTGGATTGCCTGAGCCCGCAGGTTTGAGCTCAGCCTTGGCAACTGGGCGAGACCTCAACTCTACAATAAATAGAAAATTAGCCCAGTGTGGTAGTGCGTGCCTGTAGTTCCAGCTACTTGGAAGGCTGAGGAGGAAGGATCACTGGAGCACAGCAGGTTGATGCTGAGGTGGCTGTGAGTATGCCACTGCACTCCAGCCTGGGCAACAGAGTGAGACTCCACCTCAATAAACAAACAAACATATAGTTATACCCTCTTTTTCTTACATGAATATTAGCATACCATACACACTTTTCATCATGCACCTAACAATATATTGTGAAGATCACTCTACTATAATATATAGAAAATGTCATTTTTTTACAGCTGCATAGTATTCCATTTTATAAATATACCATGATTTATTCCCTTAATCCCCTGCTTATGGAATGTTTGGGTAGTTTCCAGCGATTTGCTGTTAACAAGTGTGCTGCAGCAAGTAGTCCTGTGTCAGACTTTTGCCAGTATGTTTTGGGAATCAATTCCTAGAAGCAATATTACAAGGTAAACGCATATGTAGTATTGGCTTTTGAGGTACTAGCCCAACAACACGCCCGGCTAAATTTTGATTTACCGTAGAGATGAGTTCTTGCCAAGTTGCCCAGGCGGGTCTCGAACCTGTGGGCTCAGGCAGTCCACTCACCTCAGCCTCCCCAAAGCACAGGATTACAGGCTGAGCCACCGAGCCCGGCTGTAAATTGATAAGTTTTAACAGTATACATTCATGGGGTACAAAGTGACATTATAATTTATGAATACAAGGTGAAATAATTAAATCAAGCTAATTAGCACATCTATCAGGCTGGGCATGGTGGCTCAAGCCTGTAATCCCAGCACTTTGGGAGGCCAAGGCGAGAGGATTGCCTCAGCTCAGGGGTTCGAGACCAGCCTGGACAACTTGATGAGACCTTGTCTCTACAATAAATAAAAAAAATAAACCAGGTATGGTAGCACACGCCTGTAGTTCCAGCTACTTGAAATGCTGAGGCAGAAGGATCTCCTGAGCCCAGTAGGATGAGGCTGTGGTGGCTGTGAGCATGCCACTTCACTCCAGCCTGGGTGAAAGAGTGAGAGAAAAAAAAAAAGCCAAAAACAAAACAAAAAAACACATCTGTCACCTCAACAAGAATACTTTCTGTGTGAGCTTTTTCACACTATCTCTCTGTGCCTCAGCTTATCATCTCCAAAATGGGAATAATATTCATATTTACTTCAGAGGGTTATTGGGAAGACTGAAAGGGTTAGTGGTTTTAAAGTGCTTAGACTATTCCTGGTACCTAGGAGGTGTTCAATAAATGTAAGCTTTCATTATTCTTAGCCAGGGGTTAGGAAGTATGGGAGTATCTGGGCAGGTGGAAACAGTAAAGTTAGATGCTAGTGTGTGTCTTTGAGAAGGGTCTCTAAACCTGCTCCTCCTGTCTCTGTAGGAATGGTAGGAATAGGAGAACCCAAGACTTAGATGCACTCTGGGGGAATGCACTTAGATGCACTCTGAAGCCCTCCCTTCACTGCATTAGACCTGAATTTATTTAGAGTAAATCTCTGCCACTAGGCAGGATGGGCACTTGAGTTAGAAAAATTCAGTGATAGAAAAATGAGGTATTTTATACATTCATTTTACATGAGCTTATGGTCTGTAAAATTCAAACTCATTATAACATAGTTATTGACTGATAACCTATGACACAAGAAGAGGAAGAAGTGAAAGAGTGGAAGGAGAGGGAGGAAAAAAAGGAATATCGGGAGGTGACTTTGCTCATCTTACATGTGAGTCCAGAGCTGTGCTGTCCAATATGGTAGGCATTAGCTACGTGAAGCTAATGGTTACCATATTGGAAAATATATAGCTAGTAGCTACCATATTAGAAAACCTAGCTAGTGGCTACCATATAGGAAAACCTAGCTATAGAAATTTCCATCATTGTAGAAAGTTCTGTTGAACAGTGCTGGAAATGTTGGTTGGGCATGCGTGGGGTGGTAGGATGTAGACTGGTACTGGAGGTCCATCCTAGTGTTACAGATTGAAAAGATGTTATTTTGGTTATATTAGAAGTCATTTAGAAAAAACATTAAAAACTTGTATTAAGAAACTATTTTTTGTAATTGAGTTGAGCTGAGTATAAAAGCTGCTTAAATTTGAAAGTGTACATTTTTCCTATTCTCCTCACCCCCCTTTCTCCTGTCCTAGCACAGCCTTGTCCAACTCACCAATCTCATCCAGTAAGCCATTGCCGGTGATGAAGAAGAAACAGCTGGCAAGTCAGACCACCTAATAATCAGGGGACAGGTCCAAGGCCAACAGAAGTGTGTCTAAAAGCTTGAAGTGGGCATTGCCTACCCCCCTCCCCTCCATCCTGTGAATATGAGGACATCAGACTGTTCTAGACCAGGGCACTGGGAATAGAAGATTATTACAATTATCTTTTAAAATAATTGAAAATTATCATTTTAAATGTGACTTTCTCTTCCTTCCAAATATTGTAATTGTCTGCCCCTTCCTCTGAAAAGCTGTAAAAAAAATTGTAAATTCCCAAAATGTTATCTAAAATGTCAGCATGACCAGGAGACTTTGTGTCACATCAGTGGTCATGTATCAAAACTGTTCATGTAAATCTTGAGTAATGCTAAAACTGCACATAGTCTTTGAACTCAGGGTAGACAAAGGGTTGTGGATTTTGGGTATAAATATCGAAATGCACTTGTGTTGCTTTGAGTGGGTTTTTTTTGGTAAGGATGCCAACTTATATAACCTATATAACCTATAGCCTATAACCTAGTTATGGAAATTAAACACTCCCTATAACCTAGTTATGGAAATTAAACACTCCCTTTTCTCCTAGTCTATGCCTCTTGTCTCTGATTGGCTGTGAGAGATAGCAGCAGATTGTTACTCGGACCATTTCACTAGTACCCTCATCTCTGGTACCCAATGAAATGGGCCCAAATTGATCCTCTGAAAGTCCTGGACTTTCAGGACACATTCCTGGGACCATCTAAGTCTCTGTCTCAGGCTCCTGCTCCCTCTTTCCTCCTCCAGGGAGCATCTGCCTGCATGCAGCTTCAGCTCTACTATCCCCTTCCCTTCAGCCTCTTTTCCCCAAAGTCATGCCCTGCCTCATTCTCTAGGTTTCCTTCTCAGGATCTCAGCAGGCCTCATTCAAGCTGGTCTCTTTGTCCTTTGTCATCTGCCTAGGTTGGGTTAAAGTGGCTGGCAGGCTCCCTGGAGTTGGAGACAGACAAGTCACTCCCAGCTGCTTCCTCTTGATTCCTTGTTGACTCCTGCTTCTTGTTTTTAATAGCTGATCCCTTGGCCTATTAAGTGGTGGTGCAGAGGCCTATCTCTTCCCTCCCCCATTGTGTTTACTTTTGAAAAGGGGGAAGTAGAACTGCTCAGTGTCTGTGAATTGGGCTGATAGCACCTTCTGCCCTGCAGCCCTCCCAGCCCTGAAACCTCTAGCTTTCAGTCCTACTCAGGTGCCTATACCCACCCCACAAACAGCCCTGTCAGAGGCTTCCTTCAGAATGGAAAGGACTGGAGAGCTGGCCACCACAGACCCCAAGGAAGTCCCTCTGCACTGTTCTGCTTAGTTCTGTAGGGATGATGACCTCATCACTATCTAAGTTCCATTCAGTGAATGTTTGTTGGTCATCTACTCTTTGCACGACCCTAAGGACACCAGATTCTACAAGACAGATAAGGCCCTTGCTCCTTGGACATCTGTCCTAGTGAGAAGTACAAACAACAAACAAGAAAGGGGGATCCTGGCTGAGGAGCTGGTAGTGGAGAGGGTGTGGATTCTAACATTGGAGGTTCTTCTGGGTCGGAGGGAGCCTTGTGTGCTGGGCAGGGAGAGCTGGAAAGGAAAGAGGAGGTGTGAGCCTGAATGTGAGCTCCGTGAAGCCAGGAACTGTGCCCTATTTGCCTGCCATTGAATCTTCAGTGCCTAGCCCAGAGCAGGAGCTCATGAAGCATTGGGTGAATGACTGACCAGTGCTGCCAAAATATAGGAGATTTCTGAGCCAGGCTTGCCTCTGTGGTCCCCATGGCTACCCCCTGTTCTAAGAGGCCAGGATCCCAGTCCCAGCTGGACCAGCCCTGCTACTACTCGGATTCATTCTCTGGTGTTTCTGTCTTTCCCTGAGCAGCAGCCTCCAACTATCCCATCTCAGGGCCAGTAGGCATCTAGGCAGCTCTAGCCAGCCCTGTCTCTTCACTCAGCAATTTGTTGAGTGGAGACATCAAGTGGTAGAACGTGAAATGGCAGCAGTCCAGCTGAGGACAAGGAGCAGAGGTGGCGGTTACTCACTGAGCACTCCCTCGAGGCTTGGGCCAGTTCCCAGATGAGTTTTGACTTTGGATCCACATGGAGTCTTATCTTGGCTGAGCCTAGATTCCAGCCATAGAATCAACTCTAACCCTGATCACAGACCAAGACCCCTATCTCCTAATTAGGGGTCTAACAGGGATGCTCCTGAGCAGTTCCCCTAATTCTAAGTTTGTGATGACTTGATACCACTTTACACATTTTTATTAAAGTGTAGCATATATTCAGAAAAGTGCCCGTATCCCAAGAATGTTTACGAACTAAACACACCCATGTAACCAAGGCTCATTGCCAGCGCCCCTGAAGCCTGCTTGTCGACCCACCCCTGTACTACTACCTCCCCAAGGGTAACCACAACCCTGACTTTTATCAGCAATTATTAGTTTCATCTATTTCTATATTCTATGCATTTGAAATCATACTGTATTTACTTTTTGGTGTCTGACTTCTTTTGCTCAACATTATGTTGGTAAAATTTATCCACATTGCTGTGTGTGGTTGTTGATGATTCATACTTATTGGTGTTTAGTATAGTGCTTCCTGCACCCATGGATTCAACCAATCACTGATTGAAGATATTCGAAAAAAGCTGGGTGTGGTAGTGCATGCCTATAATTCCAGCTACTGAGGAAGCTGGGACGGGAGAATTTCTTGAGCCCAAGAGTTCAAGGCTGCAGTGAGCTATATTTGTGCCTGGGCAGCAGAGTGAGATCTTGTCTCTAAAAAAAAAACAAATAAATAAAATTGCATCTGTATTGAACATGTACAGACTTTTTTTTTTGAATCGGAGTCTCACTCCACTGCCCAGGCTGGAGTGCAGTGGCATGTTCACAGCCACTCCAGCATCGATCTGCTGGGCTCAGGCGATCCTTCTGCTTCAGCCATCGAAGTAGCTGGAACTACAGGTGCACATTACCATGCCCGGCTAATTTTTTGATATATTGTAGAGATGAGGTCTCACCAAGTTGTCCAGGCTGGTCTTGAACCACTGGGCTCAGGCAATCCTCTCACCTCAGCCCCCCACAGTGCTGGGATTACAGGCTTGAGCCACTGCACCCGGCATGTACAGACTTTTCTTATCATTATTCCCTAAACAATGCAGTATAACACTATTTACATGGCATTTATTTTGTATTAGATATTATAAGCAATCTAAGGATAATTTAAAGTCTATGGAAGGATGTGCATAGGTTATATGCAAATAACACTACACCATTTTATATCAGGGACTTGAGCAGTCATGAATTTTGGTATCCGAGGGAGTCCAGGACCAATCCCTCACAAATTTTGAGGGACAACTGTATTTCATTGTGTGAATTTATACTACAACTCAGTTACCTATTCTATTGTCAATGGACATTTGGGTATTTCCACTTGGAGGTTATTAGAAATAATGCTATTATGGATCTTGTAGTGTATGTCTATTGGTGAACATAGGCAGCATTTCTGTACCTAGAAGTGGAATTGCTAGGTTATGGGGTATGTATTGGTTTAGCTTCATTAGAAGTTAACGATTCATTTTCTGAAGTGGGTATACCGATGTACATGCCCTATGCAGGGTATATGTATTCTGATTGCTCCATATACCCTCCCACTATTCATTGTAGACTTTGTGGATGGTGTGTACTCATGGTATCACTTTTAGAAGGGTCTGAAATGCAGATGAGCTTATATGCAAGTGTATTTATTTTATTATTAATAAATAGAAGTGATTTTAATGAAACTGCCCCTGCTATTTCTTTATTGACATTGAGAAAGGCTCCAGCTCAATACTTCTAAAACCCAATTAAAAGATTTTAGTCATTTTGGCAAGAATTTATTAATCTCTAGAACTCATGAATTTATGAAGGACTACTTCACAGTCCCAGGAAACTGGTTTCTGAGTTTTGTCAGGATCTTGCTGAGAAAAATGTTCATTCTGCCAGTGGCTTCTCTGTGAGTCCCAGAAGAAATTTCTCCTACATCTTTTTTTTTTTGTTTGTTTCACTTTGTCACCCAGGCTGGAGTGCAGTGGCATGATCATGACTCACTGCAGCCTTGACCTCCTGGGCTCAGGTGATCCTTCTGCCTCAGCCTCTCAAGTAGCTGGGACTACAGGTGTGTGCCATCATGCATGGCTAATTTTTATTTTTTTATAGAGATGATGTCCCACTATGTTGCCCAGGCTGGTCTCAAATTCCTGGACTCAAGCAATCCTCTCACCTCGGATTTCCAGAGTGCTAGGATTACAGGCATGAACCACTGCGCCCAGACTGCAACTATATCTTAATAATAGAAATAAGCATTTTGTGAGGAAGAAGGGGACTCTTTTGCTTCTGGCTAACAGGCCTTATGAATCATGTGATGGTTCATATTTTCTTTTTCACAATGGCTGCTAGGAAACTCAGAGTCAGATTTGTGGTCCATGGCTTCCAAGTACCTAGTACTCTGTAGAATGCATTGCTTACACTAACTTCATCACTGATTGCTCTTAGTTTTCCTTCTCTTATTCCCCCTTGTTCTATTTCTTCACCTCCCTATTATTTACTTTATAATTTTTGAATTGCTAGTTCTTGAGATGGTCACCTCAGAAACTCAGATATGACAGCAATAATGTGGCCTTTGAGAGTTAAATGCTAGGATCAGTCTAGCCTGTTAAGAGCAGAGAGGTGCAAAGACTCCAGGTGGAGACAGGACAACCTCCAGGCACCAATGCTTGATTGTAACCTGGATTTCGTTCCTAGTAGGCTCTCCATTCCCCAACCCGGTTTCCTCTTCACATTCCTGTCCAGTGATTAATAGACCAGGTTCTGATCTTGATGTGTGACCACTTCCCCATTCAGACTATGAAGGCTGACCACTTCCCATATATGTGTCTTCTGTAAGCAGAGGTCAAATCAGCCTGCCATTTAAATAAGAGGAAATGTATCACTTTTAGCTTTAACTGTTTTTACAGGAGTGATACTTGTTTGGTTCACAGCTTTGCTGGCCTCCACAGACTGGCAGCTGGAGAGTTTCCTGGGCATTTCTGCCTCGTCCTTTCTGCATGGTCTTCATGGCTGGGAGTCTAGACCCAGGGCCTGTCAGTCAGGTAAGGTGGGAATTGGGGCTCTGAGGGGGAGCATGGATCTGGTACCCTAGGCCCTCCAATGCTTTCTTTGTTTGGATCCATTTTATACTTTCTGCAGAGCTAGAAAGCAGCACCTCAAAATGGCCCCAAGGCCGTCACTTTTCTGAGATTTCAGAAGGTAAGAAAAGGGTCTTTCTAATAACAAGTGAGCATGGAGGTGTGACATAGTATTTTGTGGTCTGGATTTTGATACTGGTTATATCCTTTACCCTGGCCCCTTGGCTGGTATTACAGGTGAATGTTGGGACCACAGAGAGGTGTGCATAATCATATCTTGTTCATTCTGGAAAGATCCAAAGTGATAGTTCATGTGTTTTCTCTATCTTCTGATGAGACATTTTGCCAAAATATTTTTTAGACTGTTTTCCTAGTTCCAAATTTCCCCTCTTGGTAGAGCAAAAGTTAGGGGATTCATAGCATCTTAGGACTTGATAATACTAGGTCCCTGGTGTAGGCAGAATTATGGTCCCTCAAAGATATTTGCAAGTGAATTCCTGGAACCTGTGAATGTGTTACCTCGACATGGCATAAGGGACTTTGCTGGTGTGTTTAAGTGAAGGATCTTGAGATTATTCTGGATTATCTGGCTGGGCCCAATGCAGTCATGCAGTCAAAGTCAGAGAAAGAGATGTAGAACCAGAAGTGATGAAATCGCTGGCTTGAAGATGGAGGAGGGCCACGAGCCGTGGAATGTGGGCAGCTTTAGAAGCTGGAAGAGGCAGAGACAGATTCTATCCAGAGGCTCCAGGAGGAATGCGGCTCTGCTGGAACCTTGGCTTTGGTCTAGTTCTGACTTGCAGGATTGTAACACACTATGCATTGTTTAAGTGGTTAAGTTGTTATAGCAGCAACAGGAAAGGAATACAACTCTCCCCCTCACCCACACGCCCCTATTCACCATTTGAGATATGCCTTGTGTACTTTTCTTCACCTGGCCAGATATATTCAGCTATATAAAGGAAAGAGGTGTCCTGGGGGCTGGGATTTGGTTAGTCTGAGTCCAGAGCTGCCAGAGCCTGTCTAGGCACATTCTGAAGAGAGGAGGTTGGAACCAACAGACTGCCAGTATCCCGGAAGCTGCTGGTCAGGGTGGCCCCCATGGAATGGATTTGGCCTTCCAGTCTGATGGCATCATTCTGGCTCTGACTCCAGGGCTGCTCACAGGGAGAGATTACGCTGGTTTGGCCAGTGAGAAAACACTGGTCCCCACTGCTTGCTACATATTCAGAAACAGGCCTTCTGGGCCCAGCTCAACCTGTCCACTGACAGTAAGGAAACATGTGTTGAGAACTTACAATGTACCGACCCTTTGCGTGGATTAACTCTTGAAGTTCTTACCAGAACTCTTTGTGGCTGATTCTGCTCCACTGTGGGCTGTCAGTGTGATCTTTAGAGTGACCAGGAAGGCCTAGGATTTTGTTACCCAATCGCAGCTCTGTGCTGAGAGGGCCTCAGGGTGCCAGCATGAATGCCCTTGGTTAGTACCATATCCACTTCTGTCTCAGTCAGTTTAGGCTGCTGTAACAGAATACTATAGACTAGTTTGAAATTTATTTATGTATTTATTTATTTATCTATTTTTGAGTCAGAGTCTCACTCTGTCGCCCAGGCTGGAGTGCAGTGGCACGCTCGCAGCCACCCAGCATCGATCTGCGGGGCTCAGTCGATCCTTCCCCTGCCCCCCTGCCCCCAGTCTTCCAAGTAGTCAGAACTATAGGTGTGTGCTACCACATCCAGCTAAGTTTTTTGATATATTGTAGAGACAAGGTCTCACTAAGTTGCCCAGACTGGTCTTGACCCCCAGGCTCAGGCAATCTTTTCACCTCGGCCTCCCAAAGTGCTGGGATTACAAACTTGAGCCACCGCACTTGGTTCTATGTATTTATTTATTATTTATTATTTATTTATCTATCTATCACAGTTCTGGAGGCTAGAAATCCAAGATCAAGGTGCTGGCAGATCCAGTATCTGGTGAGAACATTTTTCCTTGTTTGTAGATGGCTGTTTTATCATTGTATCCCCGTGTGGTAGAAAGGAAGAGATTCTCTCTTCTCTTTTTCTTTCTCTCTCTCTCTCTCTTCCTCCCTCCCTTCTGACCTACCTACTTATCCATCTATCAACAGAGAGGTCTCTTTATGTCTTATGTCTCTTCTTTTTTTTTTTTGAGTTGGAGTCTTACTTTGTCGCCCAGACTGGAGTGCAGTGGCCACTCCCGGCCACCGCAGCCTCGACCTGCTGGGCTCCAGCGATCCTACCGCCTCAGCCTTCCAAGTAGCTAGAACTATAGGCGCGCGCTACCACGCTAGGCTGATTTTTAAAAAAATTTATTGTAGAGATGAGGTCTCGCCTGCCCAGGCGGGTCTCGAACCCGCAGGCTCAGGCAATCCACTCACCTCAGCCTCCCAAAGGCGCGGGATTACAGGCTGAGCCACTGAGCCCGGCTTTATGTCTTTTCTAATAAGGAACTAATTCTATTCATGAGAGCTTGAACTTCATGACCTAATCTCCTTCCAAAGATTCCACCCCTTAGTACGATCACATTGGGGATTAGGCGTCAACATATGAATTTTGGGGCAAACGTAAAATTCAGTCCATAACAACTTTTTTTTTTTTTTTTGAGTTGGTGTTTAATTCTGTTGCCCAGGCTGGAGTACAATGGTGCCATCATGGCTCCCAGTAGCCTCAAACTCCTGGGCTCAGGTTATATTTCTGTTTCAGCCTCCTGAGTAGCTAGAATTACAGGCACGTACCACCATGCCTTGCTAATTCTTTTTTTTTTTTTTTGAGTTGGAGTCTCACTTTGTTGCCCAGGCTGGAGTGCAGTGGCATGCTCACGGCCACCCCAGTGTCGACCTGCTGGGCTCTGATGATCCTTTCGCCTCAGCCTTCCAAGTAGCCAGAACTACAGATGTGTGCTCCCACACCCGGCTAATTTTTTGATTTATTATAGAGATGAGGTCTTACCATGTTGCCCAGGCTGGTCTCGAACCTGAGGGTTCAGGCAATCCTCTGGCCTCGGCCTCCCAAAGTGCTGGGATTATAGGCTTGAGCCACCACACCCAGCCAATTTTTTGATTTTTTGATTTTTTGGTAGAAACAAGGCCTTGCTATGTTGTCCAGGCTGGTCTTAAAAATCCTAGGCTCAGGTGATCCTGTCTTAGCTCCCCACCATGCTGGGATTATAGGATGAGCCACCACACCTGGCTCATAGCAACTTTTATATTTCTCTTTCTTGATTTCTGCAGTTGGTATTCCTAAAAGCTGCCTTGAATCCTTCTGGAACAATGTGGGCCATACATAAACAAATAGATGGTTATGTTAACAAGCTGAATGCTGACTGACCACAAATTGGTCCTCTAATCCTAACCTCATACTAAATTTTAACTCTATCCTCCCCTTGATCTCTGGTCCCAGGCTGATCCCTAATTCCACATGGAAGGAGAAAACCTACTTTCAGCTCACATGAATAGCTTACTGAGAGCTTAGTATGTGCCAGGCACCAGTCTAAATGTTTAAAATTCACTAACTGATTTAATCTTCCAATGACTCTAGGGGTAGGCATTATTATAACTTCTGTTTTAGAATGCAAGATGATATAGTATTTTTTTTTTTTCAGTTGAAGTCTCACTCTGTCACCCAGGCTGGAGTGCAGTGGCATGCTCACGGCCACTGCAACCTTGACCTGCTGGGCTCAGGTGATCCTGCCGCCTCAGCCTTTCAAGTAGCTGGAACAACAGGCACATGCCACAACACACAGCTAATTTTTATTTATTTATTTGTCTAGACCTGAGGTCTCGTCAAGTTGTCCAGGCTGGTCTCAAACCCATGTGTTCAGGCAGTCCTCTCACCTCAGCCTCCCAAAGTGCTGGGATTATAGGCATGAGCCACCATGCCCAGCTGATACAGTATTTTTTTTTTGAGTTGGAGTCACAGTCTGTTGCCCAGGCTGGAGTGCAGTGGCACACTCATGGCCACCCAGCATTGACCTCTGACGAGCCTTCTGCCCCAGCCTTCCAATGACTCTAGGCAAGACCTTATCTCTACAAAAAAATCAAAAAATCAGCCGGGCATGGTGGTGCATGCCTGTAATTCTGTCTACTCAGAGGCAGAAGGATTGCCGGAGCCCAGCAGGTTGAGAATGCGGTGGCTGGAAGTGGACACTGCACTCCAGTCTGGGCAACAGAGTGAGACTCCAACTCAAACAAAACAAAATAAAAACAAACAAACAAAAAAATTCATTCACTTAATAATTCAGTAAACATCTATCACGTTCCTGATTTCTTCAAGGCCAAGTGTCAAGTTCTGGGGATACCAGAGGACGAGGCAGATACACAGAAAGGGGCTCCAGCCTGCAGAGCTGATGGTCCAGCTTCATCTTCCCCTCATCTGCCCCAGCCCACTGGTGCCCCCTCTCCAGGCAGGGTATCGAGTGGGGTCATGCTGACTTCTTAGTTTCAGGCAAGGACCCCTTCCCAGACCTTCCCTTCTCTCTAAAGTACAAAATAGTCAGGGATGTCCTGAGAACCAGAAGTGAAACTTCATCAGGTGGTCTGGCGAATTCAAATACATTTTCATTTCCAGAGTTGGGGTGAAGGGGCTTGGGCTGGGCTGCTGCTTCTGAGAGTACCGCATGGGCCTTACACAGGGGACAGACTCTGGGGCATACTTTGGCTATGCTCAGTTGGGTACCAAGACCAGCAAGTGTCCCTTGTATGTCCATGCAAGGCAGGTGGATGGGAAGCTGTTTTTACTCCACTGTTTCCCTAGCAGTAAACTCAGCAGGTGTTGGCAACTGTTTGTTAAAGGAACAGATGAACCTCACTTGGGTTTCAAGCCCAGCTGGGCAGTTTAGCAGCTGTGTGGCCTTGAGCAATCTGTTTTCCTCTCTGAGTTTTCCCTTGTCAACCTTCAAAAGAGAACAGTGAGACCTACTAGGGCTGTTCATTCACTCAGTCATTTCAATCTTTTATATTTATTTATTTATTTATTTTTTTGAGTTGGAGTCTCACTTGGTCGCCCAGACTGGAAGTGCAGTGGCCGTTTCCGGCCACCGCAGCCTCGCCTGCTGGGCTCCGGTGATCCTTCCGCCTCAGCCTTCCGAGTAGCTGGAATTACAGGCATGCGCTACCACGCCCGGCTGATTTTTTGATTTATTGTAGAGATGATGTCTCGCTGCCCAGGTGGGTCTTGAACCTGCGGGCTCAGGCAATCCACTCACCTCAACCTTCCAAAGGCGCGGGATTTACTGGCTGAGCCACCGAGTCCGGTCTTTTTTTTTAAATTAAAAAAAAAATCTTAACGTTGTAAAAGAAACACAAAACCACACAAAACAAATGTATGGTTTAATGAGTTATTATAAGACAACATTTTTTGTAAGTACTACCCAAGTTAAGAAACAACTTTGTGGTAACTCGCACCTGTTTTCCTAGCAACTTGGGAGGCTGAGGCAAGAGGATCACTTGAGGCCAGGAGTTCAAAACCAACCTGGGCTGCATAGCGAGACCTCATCTCTAAAAAAACTTTTAAAGAAAATCAGCCAGGTATGGTGGTATGTGTCTGTAGTCCCAGCTACTCAGGAAGGATTGCTTGAGCCCAAGAGTTTAAGGCTTCAGTGAGCTATGATCATACCACTTCACTCCAGCCTGGGTGACAGAGCAAGACCTTGTGTCAAAAAGAAAGAAAGAAAAGAAAGAAAAGAAAGAAAGAAAGAAAGAAAGAAAGAGAAAGAAAGAAAGAAAGGATTTGCAAGCACCCCCTCCAACTCCCTCCAAGTGCTCCTTTCCAATCTCAACCCCTCACTCCTCCATCTCTAACTATTAATAGTAGCATGACTTTTATAGTAATCACTTTCTTGCAGTACTTTGCTTTATCCCATAAGCATGTATTCCTACATACTATTGTTTAGACTTGCCCATTAAAGAAAAAAGAAGATACCTCTTTAGAGTCTCTTTTCGTCTACAGGGTTCCTTCTTTGTGTGTGTGTGTGTGTGTGTGTTGGAGTCTCACTCTATTGCCCAGGCTGGAGTGCAGTGGCACGCTCATGGCCACCCCACCGTCGACCCGCTGGGCTCATGCGATCCTTCCGCCTTAGCCTTCCAAGTAGCCAGAACTACAGGCATGTGCTACCACGCCCGGCTAATTTTTTGATGCATTGTATAGACAAAGTCTCTCCAAGTTGCCCAGGCTGATCTGTGGGCTCAGGCAATCCTCTCACCCGGGCCTCCCAAATCGCCTGTGGGTTCAGGCAATCCTCTCACCTGGGCCTCCCAAAATGCTGGGATTACAGCCTTGAGCCGCTGTGCCGGCCTACAGGGTTCCTTCTAACCTTTCTTATCTTTGTCAGTGATCTGTTTAGCCTGTGGAGTTTCCCACAGTGTGGGTTTTGCTGACGGCAGCGACATGTGTTCTTCTGTCCTCTGTGCTTCTTGCAAGTTGGCAGTTGGGTCCGGAGGCTCGACCAGACTTGGGTTAGATTCCTTAGGTTTGGGTTCCTTCGTTTGGAGGCAGATCATGTTGGGCAGTTTGTCTATGTTGGCTGTATTGATGTTTGTTATCAGTCTGCTTGTTTATCCACTGGGGGCTACAAAGAGATAACATTCCACTCCTATCACTTCTTTTTCCATTTACGAGTAGGAAAACTTTTAGAAAGTGTCTCTTGCCTCATCTACTCTGTCACACTGTGCAGTTCATATAAGAATGGCAGGATACATGTTTGTTTCTTTCCTTTTGTTTACCAATATTTTATTTATTTTTTTGAGTTGGAGTCTCACTCCGTCGCCCAGACTGGAGTGCTGTGGCCGCTCCCGGCCACTGCAGCCTCGACCTGCTGGGCTCCGGTGATCCTTCCGCCTCAGCCTTCCAAGTAGCTGGAACTACAGGCTCACGCTACCACGCCCGGCTAATTTTTATTTATTGTAGAGATGCAGCCTCGCCAACTTGCCCAGGTGGATCTCGAACCCGCGGGCTCAGGCAATCCACTCACCTCAGCCTCCCAAAGCGCAGGATTACAGGCTGAGCCACTGAGCCCGACTAGACTGTTTACCAACTTTCAAGAGAATTAATTGGTTCTTTGTCATTCTCTGAAGGAGACCAATGACTTCCCCCCCACATCATGAGCTCTAGGGTTTAAATATATTTGATGGACTATAATCAATGACAAGAATTAGTCTTTTTGAAGCTCCAATTGTCCTATTCTTGACCAGTGAGACCCTCTTTAGATTGGCTCTTGAGTCCTTTTGATGTAAACCTTGTCATCTCTGAGAGCTGCCTTACTTTCTGCATGTCAAAATGTCCCAGATTCATTCTATCATTTTCTGCTCCAGACCCAAAATCGGCCTTTTCTCCAGGAAGCCTTTTTATTTTTAAATGGAAAACGGGATTTCATGACCACTGTCTGGGTACTAGGGGTACACATGGCTACTGGTTCAGTCATTAGGAAATATATTTTATCACATACACACCCTTCAGCCAGAAACCAGGAAGACAGTACCCCAGGTTCATACTGGTAATTTCAATTCACATTTAGGATTTCCACCTAATCTCTTTTATATTACCTATTTCCTTAATCTCGTCTATGTTACATCCCTCCTTTCCTCTATGTTGCGAATCAGATCCTCAAGGTTTTAGGAGATGATATAATTAAAATATTCTATAGACCGGGTGCAGAGGCTCTTGTCTGTAATCCAGCACTTTGGGAGGCAGAGGTGAGAGGATTGCCTGGACCGAGGGGTTTGAGACCAGCCTGGTGAACTTGGCAAGACCTTGTCTCTGTAATAAATCAAAAATTAGCCGGTCATGGTAGTGCGTGCCTATATTTCCAGCTACTTGGAAGGCTGAGGTGGAAGGACTGCCTGAGCCCAGCAGTCTAGGCTGAGTGGTCATCAGCATGCCACTGCACTCTAGCCTGGGTGACAGAGTGAGACTCTGACTCAAAAAAGAAAGTCATTCTATAATTACGTATGTTCTTTATCTGACATTACACACAACTGTCTCAAAAATGACAACAGTATGCCATCAACAATATAATTTCTGAAAACAGTTTAAAAATCTTTTTTTAAGTATATGCTCTTCCACTATCCATATTTTAAAAGTGGTCTTGTGGAGACATTATCAGGGCATACAGCCATTATGTGTATTTCCTCTCCTCCATGATTCCTTTTTAGTCTGAGTTGTGTAAGTAATTGCATAGCTAATGTTCACTACCAATCCTTTTTATGTAATTTTTTGTCTTTCTAGTCATTTTAATTGTCTGAAGCTTTATCTCTAATACATTTCCAGGAAGGGCTCATGAGAACAATATTCTTTAAGTTCTTTCATGTTAATAGCAATTTGCCTGTGCCTGTTATACTTTCAAGGCAGTTTTGCTGGACATGAAATTATTAACATATTCTTAGTTCTTGAATATTTTAAACATAGTTACTCAATTTTCTTCCGGTACAAAGCATTACTCTTGAAAAAATTCTGATGATAATCTAATTTATTTTTCCTTATAAACCAGTGATTTATTTATTTTTTTGGCTGGATGTCTGAAGAATTCTTCCCCCTCTTTTCTTGAAATCTGTAATTTTATTAGAAATATATCTTGAATGTCTCTCATTTTTCTGGATTAATGTCTTCAGGTTTACAGTATGCTCTTTCAATGTGTAATTTTAATTGTAAAAATTTCAGCAAGTTTTCTTGTATTAGTTTTTAGTATTTGTTCTGTTGTTTTGCTTTGGTTTTTTTTTTTAGGGACTCATTATTTACAGATTGAAACTTCTTTGCTGAATTTCAGTGTTTGTTAATTTCTCTAGACTATGTTAGAAAATCTCCTTCTTCATTTCTTGTTGATTTAAAAGATTTATTCCTTTTCATCCTTTTCTTTTAAGGCATTATCTTAAGGTTGTGTTCCTTTGCTTTTGTGTTCCTTTGAGTTACTCTTCATCTCTAAAATGATTTTTCCCTTGTATTTCTAATCCTTTCTTGAGTTCTGTCACCTTATTTTTATTATTTTCTAATTCTGAGTTATGTTGTTCTTCCACATCTTGCACAATTTAAAAATACTTTTTAGGTCATTTGAAATAGAAGATTACAGTTTTGATCTGTTCTGAGAAATGTCTTGCTGGCATGCTTTTTCTGTTTGTAAGGATGTGATTTTGCTTCTTATTCTCTTTTTGTTGAAACAAACTTTGTATGGGATTTGGTCTCAAGACTTTTCTGATGCTTGTTTCTATATGAAACTAGTTTTCCTGACTTGAAGGGGACGGTCAGGATGGCATTTCTAGCTTCAAGAGCGCCCTCTCCTGTGGCTTTCATGTGTATGAAAATATGGTGGGTTGCTTTCTGAGGTTTCTTGACTCAATTTCTTCCCTCCACTTTTATCTGGATTTCCTCCTTCGTTATAATTGTCCTGACCTGTTCCATTTTGATCCCACTTCCAGCAGTATAGGACCCTGTCCTGGAATGGAACCCAGGCGGGTCAGTGTTGAGAGCTCACTGGGCTCCCTGCTCTAGGTCCTCAGTCTTTACTGAGTGTCCTCACCAGCTGCGGGACTGGGCAAACCCCTCCCAGGTTCAGGCATTCTTCCCAAATCGTCTTTGTGCTTTCTAGTGAATACCTGCTAGCTCTTTTTGGATTCTCCTGTTCTCAGGTCCATCAGATACCCCCTTGTTTCCCTTTGCTGGCCAGTGGAAGGGGCACTAACGGCCAGACTCCAAATCTGGGACAACCCCCCAGGGAACATCTGCCCACATGCAGGTGGCTAGGGAAGGTGTGCTCCCTAGCTTGTGCTTTGGTGTTCATGGGGAGACCTTATCACCTCATTGGAAGTGAATATTGTCTGTGGGTTTTGCTTTTGCTAATTTGACCTGCTTATTTTTATGTGGGAATTTGGAGTGATTTAAAAAACTGTGCTGGGATTTGATGTCAAGTTCCATACTGGGCCACAGGGAAGACAAGACGTAGTAGTAAATGTGTGAAAAAGTATAACATGCCTGGCCATCTTTTAAAAAATTGTTATAATTATTTTAATTGACATCGAGCAATTATACACATTTATGGGGTACAGTGTGATATTTCTGTACATGTATACGACATGAAATGATCAAATAAGATCCTCACCGCAAACATTTATGATTTCCTTGTGTTGAGAGTAGTTATTTATTTTTCTAGGCAGGGTCTCACGTTGTCATTTAGGCTGGAGTGCAGTGAGTGCCCAGCCATCTTAAGCATCCTGTAACCTAGCAGCTCCTGCCTCCTGTGGCCCTGCAGCCTCACCCTTTCCCTCAAGTCCTGCTGGCTTGATGGCTGGTCCTTGTGCGTAGCTCAGAGGATGGGTTATGAGGTAGGGCAGACCCTCAAACTGGCTGTTCTGAGGCTGGGGGAAGCCCCTTGCCTTGCCCGCTGGGGTCTCTCTGGGCATTTCCTCTGAGAGTGGGTTTTGGAAAACAGAAGGGAAAGACCTCTGCAACTGCCACCCCTGCCACCCCTAAAAGGGATGGGCTGGGGGGGGGGAGACCTGCTGTGAGCCTGCTGCGCCATCTGCTGGCCATGCGTTTAATTGCAGAGAGAGGCATCGGGTTTCGCGGTGGGAGAGCCATGGCCCTCTTGCCCCCCCACCAATGATGCGGGGTAATCTTTTCCCTTCCGGTTGACAAACGTGTATTTATGGTACTAAGAAGAAATAAGGAGAAAGATTTCCCACACGATCCCATTGTCCAGACAAACATATCTTTTCTTTCTTTTTTTGAAACGTAAATAAAACGTGTATTTACCCTTAGGAGACTGAGCCCGTGTGTCCTTCTTTCCTGTTTCCGGAAAATGGGTCTGGAGACTCCGGATGTTTACATTAGCAGCAAGAGGGGAAAGAGCTCAGATTTTGTGGCCGGAAAGACTTGGCTTTGAACTTCACTACACCCGTCGCAAGCTGGGTGAGGAGGGCTAGTTAATTCACCTCTTTGTTTCTAAATGTGTCCTAGACAGCATAATGCCAGTCCCCACCCCAAAGAGGTCCACCTCCCAATTCCTGGAACTTGTGATTATGTTCTGTCACCTTACATGTGATTATGTTTCCTTACGTCCTCATGCGATTAAAATGATAGACCTTGAGATGGGGCGATTACCCTGGGGTAGCTAGGTGGGCCCAGTCTAATCACAGGCGACCTTAAATACAGAGAACCTCTCCGGGCTTCAGCTGGGGAGGTGCGTTGCGACTTTGAAGCCGGAGGAAGTGGCCATGAGCCAAGGAACGTGAGTGGCCTCTAGAAGCTGGAGCAGGCGGGGAAACCGATCCTCCCAGGAACCCCCGAAAGGAATGCAGCCCTGCGGTCACCTTGATTGCAGCTCGTGGGACCTGTCTTGCACTCCTGACCCCTAGAACTATGAGATGATAAATTGGTGTTATGTTAGTCGTGAGGTTGCGTTAATGTGTTATTTCAGAGACAGAAAATGAATGCCCTGTACCATGGGGATGGTAACAGCACCTACTCCTCCGTGGTGGTGGGGAATGAAGAGAGATCACCACGGGGGGAGTGCTTGTAAATTATAAAACATTTTACAAATGTTTTTAAGGTCTCTGGGAGGAGACCCACGAGGTCTTATCTGGGAAGATGTCCATGTATTCTTTTTTGTATTTTTTGTTTTTGAGTTGGAGTCTCACTCCGTCACCCAGGCTGGAGTGCCATGGTATACACACTCATGGCCACCCCAGTGTCAACCTGCCTGGCAATCCTTCCACCTCAGTCTTCCAAGTAGCTGGAACTACAGGTGCATGCTACTATGCCTGGTTAATTTTTAATTTATTGTAGAGACGAGGTCTTGCCATGTTGCCCGGGCTAGTCTCGACCCACGGACTCAGGCAATCCACTTGCTTCGCCCTCCCAAAGTGCTAGGATTACAGGCTGAGCCACCGAGCCCGGCCATCCATGTATTCTTTTACTTATTCCAGTTATTTTCCAAGCACCTACTACGTGTCCTGTTACAGAAGTGAATACAGCTCCTTCCTTCATGGGGTTTACAGTTCTAGAAGGTAGCAGGACATTAAAAGGCCACATACGCACACACTTCACAGGATTATATTGCAGCGTGTGCAATGAAGGGTCCTTGGGGAGCTGTGGGAGTGTGGAGGTGGGAACCTGCCAGACCCCAGGCAGACCACTGTGTGTTTCACAGGGCTCAAGGTCAGTGTTGATTTCTTCCATAGACCTGATGCTTAGAAGCCTCCAATATGGAGTTTACATGGCTCCAGGTGCGGGGATCAACAGGAAACTGTGTTGGCTAGCTCAGGCTTCTTTCAAATTTTAGAGTTGTGGGGTACGTGAGAGAATTTACGACTGAAGTAAATTGTGTACAGGTAAAGTTTGGACTTCTAGTGGGCCCTCTCTCCCCATGGTAGTAGACTTGGTACCCAGTGTGTTGTCACATGCTCCCCGTGCTTCTTCTCTCCCTCCCTCCCCTAGCAGTGTCCAGCACCTGCCGATCCCAGGCATGAGCTCCTGTCAGCAGCGATCAGGACCCACTTATGAGTAAGAACATGCAGTATTCAGTTCTTTGTTTGTGTGATAGTTCGTTTAGTAGGATGGTCTCCAGCTGCTTCCATGTTGCTGCCAGAAGGACATGGTTTTGTTCTTTATGGCTGCATAATATTTCATCATGAATATGTACCACATTTGCTTTATCCAGTTCACTTTGGGCATCTGAGTTGGTTTCATGTTTTTGCTATTGTGAATAGTGCTGTAATTAACATAGATGTTCAGGTATCTTTTTAGTAGAGTGATTTATGTTTCTCTGGGTATATTCCCAGAAGTGGGATTACTGGATCATATACAAGCTCAATTTTTAGTTCATTGTAGCTCAGGTATTCACAGGAAGCGCCTCACAGGCTAGACAACATGCGAACTGGTCCACCCTGGGATAGAAATGTACATCACCCCTGCCAGGTACCACCCACCTCTTGGAAGCATGCATCTGCAGGTTATATGTAACTGTTGGTGCCATCAATCCCAAGACCAGCCAGCCTGATATCTTGCAACCAGGAAGGCAAAATGTCTATGAAACAAGTTATTTAAAGCAATTAGCATTTAGAACCCTTTACATGTATGTCCTAACAAGTTGCCTATCTTGGAAAAAATTATAAAAGAAAATGAAAGAAAGATACAAGGTCTGTAGAAAAGTGTAAAACACTTTGGCAAATGTGTTTTAGAACCTTGACTTGGCTTCAGCCAGGGTGAATGAACTAGCAAGTGCTTTTGTTTTGTATAAACTTCTTAGTAACAGAAAATGATTTTCTTTTCGTCCCCACCAAAGTGATATTGACATGTATCTAAGATGATACAGACACGTGTCACAGGGGACTCTTACACACATGCACTCTGAGAGTCATGGGCTTGGAGAATGTTGACTGTAGCAGTTTATAGGGGTGAAAATTTGGAAACAACCCAAGTGTCATTAGCAGGGCACAGATGAATAAATCGTGGTGCGTATGGCAGATGTCAGTGGTGTGACAGCCTCCTTAGGTAAAACAAATGGTCTCTGTGTATTGACATGCAGAGAACCGGAAAACCGTGAAGTCAGGAAACAAGCGCAAAAGTGTATAGCCAGTCTATTGTTTATGGATTTATATATGTATGTAACAAAAGAGGAAAACCCAGTGGGAGACACACACACTTTTACTTGTCCACGAAAAATTAGTGTCTCTTTGCCTGGGCAAGTCCCGGACATCTTTCGGCTGGCAGCACAATACATCCCTTCTTTAGGGCAACAGGTACCCTGACTGTGGGTCTCTGACCCATCATTTATTGTTCATGTCTCTTGTCATTGTTGTATATTTAGTTGTGTGATTATTTGATTAATGTCCTTCTTCCCCTCAAGCTTCTTTCAAGCAGGGATCCAGGTCACCTTCTTCACCATGGCATTCCTAGCACCAGTGCTTGACATATGGTGCTTAGTGAATGAATTTCTGATTTCTGTTTGTTCCTGCAGCTAGATTTGTAAGCTTCTTGGTTGGGGGGAGGGGAGGGAAGTAGTGGTGGACAGTGGGGAGGGAGTGGGTGGGGAGGGGAAGTTGGGGAGATAGGGCCTGGGGTGCTGGTTTTCTTTCTCACTGAATTCTCCAAGGCTTAGTGATCAGGAGGGCAGGTAGTGGAATCAGCTGTGTGGCCTTGGGGAAGTAACTTAGCATCTCTGAGCTCAGTGATGATATCTTTCTCAGAGTGCTAGTAGACATCAATGATATGATTGTGTGAAAACAATCAAAGTCCTTGGTATTAGGGCCTCAATTCCTTTGTTGAAAGTTCAAATGTCCCCATTGTGATAAGCTTCTGGGCAGGACTTTGTCCTATGTTTTAGTAGAATGTGTCCCACCCTCTGGGGCCAGCTGGGCCATCTCCAATGTGGCCACCAGGTGGCGCTGTGGTCATTGGCAACGGTGATGCTCAGCCCGTCGGCTGGCACAAAGCTTCAAAGTGGCTTCCAGCCTCCCTTCCAGCCAAAATCCTGTCTGTAGGTCCCCAAGTGGCCGTCCCACTCTCTAACTTCTCAGTGATGGGAGCTCACTGTTCCCAGGCTGGAGACCCTTTCGGGGCTAGCCTGGGAGTCTGCATCCTCTGCGTGAGGGCATCTGGATCACAGAGGACCAGGGGAGCCTGGATGGAAAGTAACAGGCAGACCAGGGTCAGGAGGGACGCAGTCTTGTGCAGATGTGCGGACTGACCCCTGCTGGTGGCTTCAGAGGGACACCATGGAGCTGGGCTGTGGACCAGTTGGGGCTTTAGTCCACCATTCGCCCACGTATACAGGGCACTCACCATGCGCCAGGCTGCGTGTGAACTCATTTGTTTCTCTCAAGGACCCCAGCTGGGGAGAACTGTTGTCATCCTCATTTCAGATATGCAAATAGATGCAGAGGCAAAGTAAGACGCTTGCAGGTGGCAAAGCCGAGATTTGAGCCCTATCTGCTTGGCTCTTGAGGCCACCTCTTACTCATTCTCCTCCACTGCTGTGCTGATCTGTCCCTCCTTCCTTCCCTCTGCCAATCCCCCTATCCAGCCAACATTTTTTAAGCCCAATGGGGCCCAGTGGGGCCCAGTGGGGAGCAAAACCAGACACTGCCTGACCTGCCCTTGTGGAGTTATCTGTCCATCAAGTAGAGTCCTGGCTTTGCCATGGCCTTATCCTGTGACCCTTCACAAAGGGTCTAACTTCCTTGCGGCTCAGTGTGTTCATTGTCAAATGGGTATGATAGTCCTGGCCTGGCTGAGTTTTGGGAGGATGGAGTGCCCTGTGGACTGCAGCCCGTACCCGGGAGGAGTGGGGAAGGTGTTAGCCATGACCGCTATTGTTGTCAGCATGGAGAAGGTGCCTTCTGACCAGCCAGGCCCCATCCCCGAGAATCAGGTGCGTGGTGGCCACGTGGAAGAGCAGGAAGGATCGGGTCAGAGTCCGAGGCTCTGGGCTGGAATCTTGGCTTTGGCACCATGAAGGTCTGAGACTTGTGGTTTTGGACAGATCTCTTCATCTTTCTGAGTTTTCCCTTAAAAACAGGAATGACTAATACCAGCCTTGTGGTGTCCTTGTGGTGGTTGTATGAAGTAACACGCGCTTGGCACATAATAGGCGCCTTTGTAAAATTTCATTTCCTGTCCTCAGGAGGACTCAGACGCCATATAAACCTAGGGATCAGCACATCTGGGGTTTTTGGCATCTCCCCTTCTCCCAAGAAAGCCCTGGACCTTGTGGGACAGGCTGCAGGATTCTGTTTTCTTCTCTTGCCCCCTTTCGTTTTCCTGTTTGAATTTTGTTTCTTGAGAAAGTGGGTGGGGTGCAGTTCTCAGCCGCCCATGTGTGGGACTCTGTGTTGGCTGTCCTGGTGCGCAGCAGAGGGCTGCGTCCTGGCCTCTTGCCACCCGGGACGTTGGAGGGTCAGTCAGTGGGTGTGGGACACCTGGGTCGTCTTTCTGCACTGAGGCCCCCTTGAGATGCCATCCTCCCAATAGCAGGGGAAGACTGAGGGCCCAGAAGCCACTGAGGGCTGGGAAGCCTTGTCTGGTGCAGTCCCCTTCAAGGTCCGGGGATGTCCTGAGTGTCCTGATGCCTCTGCTCCTGCCCAGAGACCAGAATGGGGCAGAACTGGGGCTGTGCCCTGGGGGTGTGGAGCCTGGTTGAGGTCAGCACTGGGCAGTTACCCAGGGGCCAGAGTGGGGGCAGTGGGCCGTGAGGAGTGGCTGTCCAGGGATCCAGTCGAGCATGCTGGCATTACCCCCTGGTCCTCTCCATCACCTCCCCCCAGGGTCATGGTGCTGGGACCGTCAGAGCAGGGCCACCTCATGCTTCTTCCTGCTGGGTGCTCCATTCACAGTGTCATCGACACCACAGCCACATCCGCCCCTCAGTTTCAGAGATGAGGAAACTGAGCCTAGACACCAGGGCGAAATGGGACTCCCTCAAGGTCCTGCGGCCAAGATGCCCCAGGGTCCTGTGGGGATTCATGCTCAGCTCTGGCCCGTTCCTTCCCTGCCCCCACTCCTCCAGCACTTAATTTTAATGGCGCTTTGATTGTGCGCCTCTTTGTGAGGAGAGACTAATCATTATTAATGAATTTGGGCTGCTCCAGCGTCAATGAGCCAATGGGGCCTGCTGAGGGTAGCTGGCCAAGCCGTGAGCAGCCGGCGGGCATCTCAGGAGCAGGCCCTGTGGGCCAGGAGAGCCCCCGTGTCACCTCTTGTTAGCCAGTTATTTATCTTTCCAGTTAAACCAGGCGCTCAGAGGGAAGGAGTGCCCTTATCCTGGAGGTGGGGGGCGGGTGGCTCCCTGCAGGAGGGAAGGTCCTTGTCCCCAGGCCTGAGAGCAGAGCCTCGGGACTGCTGTCATCCTCCTCCCCACCTGGCAGCCCCCCTTGCCTGAGTGAGTGGGAGACCAGGGCGGCTGCAGCTGCTCCACACCTCATCCCCATGCTGGGCCGTGTTTTCCAAAATTGAATGGAGAGAAGCAATTCTAGAAGGGAAGGAAAACAACAAAAACAAACAAAACCTCTCCTTGGGTCTCTCAGTCCCGAGCCTTGTCCTCGCTCTGTGTGCATGTCCTGGCATTTGGCCCCCTTTGCCATCAGCACCCCGTGGCAGCCGCCAGAGCTGGACTTGCGTCCGCACCCCTGTGGGACCTTGAACCCCAAAGCCCTCTGAGTCTGTTTACTGGAGCTGTGGAGTGGGGGTTCCATGACCCACATCTTTGGGTTTGGGAGGCCATGGAAGGAGTTGGGGGATATGGATATATTTTGTAAATGAAGCCTCTGATGATAATTTTATCATGGGCAGGAGACAGACACTCACACGCCCCCACATCACTAATGGGGCCTCCCTCTGAAGGTGCTCCCTGCTTCTTGAGACGGCCTGATTACTCAGTAGGTTCTGTGTAATTATTTAATCAAGCCCCAAGCAAGTCTTCAGCATGGAGCTGGGCGGCTGACCAGGCCTCAAGCTCCCCTCCCCACCAGGGAGGAATAATCAGAGCTGCTGAGAGGGAGCTGGAAGTCCAAGCACTGCTTTTCTTTGTGCAACGACTGGGCTGTGTGTGAAGGACAACAGGGAGGGAGGGAGCCGGGTCACCTTGGGGCTTGCCTCAGCTGAGGGCAGGGCCGGAGGGGCCTTTAGAGACCTGCTTTTGCAGCTCCTTTATTTCTCTTTGGGGACACTGAGGACCAGAGAGGAAAAAGACAGCAGACAGGGTCCCAGGGTCCCTCAGCAGCTGACCTGCCTTCTGCGATTGTCTTGCCTCCCTCCCTCCCTCCCCTCCTCTCCCCTTCTTTCTCTCTTATCATACAAGTATTAGACAAATGCATTCATTCGCAGGCCAAATATGCAGATAATACACTTGAAGCAAAAGTCTCCCTTGGTCTCTCTTCCCTCCCTTCCCTCCCCAGCGATAACCCCAGCTCCCAGTCTGTAGACTCTCCTTCCAGACTTTTTTCCATACTTCCTCAAATTTACCTAAGTACCTATAGAAGTGCCAGCTTGGTGTTTGCTTTTGTTCACATAGTCATCCCGTGTGCTGTCGAGGCTAGTCCTTCCTGGGGAGGGGGAGTAATTTTACCCTTCAGGGGACATTTGGCAATGTCTGGAGACGGTTTTGATCGTCATGACTGGGGAGAGGGCTGCTCCTGGCATCTAGTGGGCAAGGGATGCTGCTAAACATCCTACAACACACGGGACAGTCCTCACAACCAAAAATTATCCTGCCCAAAATGTCAGTAGTGACAAGGTTGAGACACCCTGGTCTGGAATGTTTTCAACTTGCTTTTTTATAATAATAATAATAATAATAATATCCTGGAAATCTCAGCAGGTTAGTACATATCTTTATCTCATTCTTATTACTTCTTCATCTTCTATCTTCTTTTTTTGAGTTGGAGTCTCACTCTGTCGCCCAGACTGGAGTGCAGTGGCTGCTCCCGGCCACCACAGCCTAGACCTGCTGGGCTCCGGCAATCCTTCCACCTCAGCCTTCCAAGTAGCCGGAATTACAGGCATGCGCTACCACCCCCGGCTGATTTTTTTTATTTATTGTAGAGATGAGGTCTTGCTGCCCAGGCGGGTCTCGAACCCGCGGGTTCAGGCAATCCACTCACCTCAGCCTCCCAAAGGCGCGGGATTACTGGCTGAGCCAGCCGAACCCGGCTTCATCTTCTTTTGACTACATCACAGTCCATTGATATAATTCTCTTTTGTTGGATTTCAGGTTGTTTCTGATTTCTTGGGGATTAACAGAAACACCCTTGTTCTTCTCTGGCTTGTCCGCTTGGGAGTGGGATTGCTATGTCAAAGGGGTAGTTATTGGTTGATTTATTTACAAAACCCTTATAGAGCACTTCTATTTTAAGCATGGTATATACCTATTTTCAGTTTTAATGAAAGTTTCATGCTCTTCCACCAAGGCTGTGCCTACTTACCTTCTGACTTTTCCTACTCTCCAAGTCTAGGTTTCAAGGAAGATGCTAAAAAATAAAAGTTTGGAGTTATAGCTGTTATGTTTCCAAGGAGACTGGGAACCCGTCCTTCATAGGATGGAGGGGTGGATGGCTAGCTCCATGCCAGCTCCCCCACAGGCCCCCCGACCCGTGTATAGTTGGGAGGGACTGACTCGCCCCCTCCATCAGCATGCAGGAGAGGAACTGGGGCAGACTGGGTGCCCCCATTTTCAAGTAAGGTTATATGATTTGCCTGCCAGCTCTGAGAAGTCACACTCTCCCAGAGCCCCCTGGGTTTAGCAGGATAGCAGGTGTGCAGAGTGAGGCTGGGTCCTGGTCATGGACCCTGGTAGTTCTTGAAGTTACAGTTAGCTGAATACTCTACCAGAGCCCTCACATCCCTGGGGGTAGGGTTGCCAGATTTTACAGGACATCCATGCAATACATTTATTTTTTTATTTATTATTTTGAGATAGGATCTCTCTCTGTCACCTAGGCTGGAGTAAAGTAGCATGATCACAGCTTGCCGCAGCCTCTACCTTCTGGGCTCAGCCTCCCAAGTCACTGGGAGTACAGGCGTGTGACCCCACACCCAGCTAACTTTTTGATTTTTTTGTAGAGATGCAGTCTGGCTATGTTGCTCAGGCTGGTCTTGAATTCCTGACTTCAAGCAATCCTTCTACCTTGACCTTCTAAAGTGCTGGGATTACAGGTGTAAGCCACTGCGCCTGGCTCATACAGTTATTTAAATACTAAAAAAGGGTTCATTGTTCATGTGAGATTCAAATTTGATGGCGTGAATGTGTTTTACCTGTGTTTTCAACTCTACCTGCTGCTCTCCAAACTGTATTTTCTCCATGTACAAAGGAGCAAATGGCTGGGGCCAGACAGCCCCTCCATTTCTTACCTCCTCCCTTCTTCCTCTCGCCCCTCCCCCACTTCTCTCAGAGGCGCAACACCCACATCCGAGAGCTTGTTCTTGGCAAGCCTGGAGCAGGAAGCGGTGAATGTGTCCAGGCAGCACCGATGGCCGTACGGACCCCACCTGTCCCCGCCGTCCCTATTTAGAGCCAGCGGCCACTGCAATTGTAATTAGTTAATAAATCATCCCGAGTGATAAATAGAATGATAGATGCAGGTTTCACTTGATCACTTTTTTATTAAGGAGAAATAAATCAGCACCACATTGTTGCTATAAACCTTTCAAGCTGGTCAGATTCTGGCTGGTAGAAGCTGATTAACATGGCCACATGCAGGGACCATTTGTAGCTGATCATTGAGATCAATCAATCCCTGTCATGTTCTTTTCTTGAAGGAGGTGGCAGAAGCCAGGTGCTGTTCCACCATCCCCTGCTCTTCCGGCTTCTTGCTGCATAAGCACTAGAGAGAGAGTGTGAGTGTGCTTTGGTGCCAGACAGCCCTGACTCCAATCTCGGCTGAGCCTCTAGCCAACTGGGTGAGCCCAGCTAGCTGTCACCCTGTCTCTGAGCCTTGGCTTCTCTTCCTGAACACGAGCTGGACAGCAAGTTCTTCCTTAGAGAGCTGTTCTGAGCACCCTGGTGCCAAACTTCTTGGTTTTAGGACTCCTTTACATGTATGAAAAATCATTGAAGACTCCCAATAACTTTTGTTTATGAATATTTACTAATCTGTTTATCAACATTTACTGTATTAGAAATTAAAAGGGAAATTTAAAAAATTTATTTGTTTATTGACTTAAAATAACAACCATAAACCCATTGCATGTCAGCATAAGTAACATTTTAAATGATAAATAACTATATTTCTAAAATAAAAATGTGAGTATTGTAAAGTATTCTTTTGCAAATCTTTAGAATCTCATATCTGCTTTTGCGTTCAATCCATTGTGATATGTTTTTGGTTCAAGGGTTTAAAGAAAATCCGGTCTCACTCCAACATTCAGTTGGAAAAGGGAGAAGACATTAATAGTCTTTTCAGGTAATTATGGCTATGTCAAGAAACCTGGAAAATTCCCCATACATCTGTGAGAGATAGAACGTAAAAAAGCAAATGACATCTTAGTTTGTTATGAAAATAGTTTTGGCCTTGTGGACCCCCTGAAAGGGTCCCCAAAAGCTCCCAGACCAGCCTTTGACAACTGCTGAAATGAAGATCACCTGAAGAAGGACCTGGATACAGAGGTGGCCCTCTGGGAAGCTGCCTGCCATCCTTGGCCAGGTCCCGGAAAGTTCACCTTTTTCTCTTGAAGCCCGAACATCCTCTGGAGGTGGTGCTAGATATCGTCCGTGTGTCTGCCCAGGTCGCATGTTCACCTCCTCTACATGCCTGGCCTTGGGCAGCTGACCCATGACTCTTTGTAATGACTTCACACCTTTGCCCATGTTCTTTCTTCTCTCCCCTGGTCCTCCCTGGCAAACACGTATTCATTTTTTCTCTTCTGAAAAGCCTCCCCTACTGGTAGTTCTTCACTCTTTCCTAAAGAATTAAGTATTCCCCCACGACGTGCTCCCAGAGCTCTGTGCACATCTTGGATGTGTTAGCATTACACCATGTTAGGACACTTTCCCTCTTCTTCCTTCTCTCTCTCCCCACCCCCTATTTCTGTCTCGCTCTTGTTTCTCAGCATGCCCTCCCCACTGTATGTGTATCAATTAGTTAGCTATTGCTGTGTAACAAAGCATTCCAAAACACATTGGCTAAAAAAATAGCCATTTATCTAATTCACAGTTCTGTGGGTCAGCTGATGGTTCTGCTGGTTGCGGCTGTGCTTGGCTGAGCAGTTTTCCTACTCTTGGCTGGGGGTCCCTCATATGTTGTCTAATTGTGACTCATTTCTGCTCTCTGTGGTCTCTTGTCCTCCAGCAGGGTAGGCCAAACTTGTCCTAATGATGGCTGGGCAGAGTTCCAGGAGAACAAGCAGAAGCATGCAGGCCTGCTTGAGGCCTAGGCTCAGAACTGGCATAGTATCACTTCTAGCACATTCCCTTGGCAAAGAAAGTCACAAGGCCAGCCCAGATGCAAGAGTTGGGGAAATTTTATAGTCCAAATTCATGACCATGACCTACAAGGCCCTATGTGGAATAACACTGCCAACTTCCTTATCCTTAGCTTGCACCATGTTTCAAGCCACATTGCCTTTTTTCTTTCAGGTTCTTGCCCTTAAAATGCTTCCTCCTGCCCCAGGGCCTTTGCATATGCTACTTTCTATGCTAAGACAACTCTACTTGAGTGTTTCCCTTAATTAATGTGTTCTCTTCCTTTCTATTTGAGCTCAAGCTCTTCCTGACTTCCTTGGTTAGGTTGAATCCCTCTATCACAGGCTCTCAGAATACTACATATTCTGCTTCTTAGAGTATGTAGTATTTTATGTTTGTATTCATTTAATAAACATTTACATGGAGTTTACTTTGTACCAGGAACTCTTCTAAGTGTGTGATAAATATGAAATCATCTAATTTTCAACACAACTTGGAGGTCAGTACTGTGATTATCCCCATTTTACAGATGAGAAAGCAGAGGCACCAAGAGGCTGAAGGACTTAGCCAAGGTCTCACTGCTATTAAGGGATGGAGCAGGCATTCAAACCCAGGAATCCCAGGCTCTACTACCCCATCTGTCTTTCTCATGATACTGTGATTATTTCCCCAACCAGAGTGTGAACCCAGTGAAGGTAGGGACCACAGTTGCTTGCTCACTATTCTGCATCCTCAGGGTCTGGCACACACGAGGTGCTCAACAAATATTTGTAGAATGAGTGAACTGGGACCTCAGCCACCGATGTAGGGACTTTCTGTATCACCTTGACTTGTAGGGTCCTGAGACTTTCTGCAGCCTGATCCCTTCCTTGAGGGGCGTCCTCCCGCAGACCCACAGCCTCCACTCTGCTGAAGCCCTGGATCCTTGATATCTCCCTTTGTATTGATGTCTCTGGCAGCTGCTTTGCCTGCAATGGCCCCGAGGAAGTTTCAAACAATGCCAATTCCTGCCCGGGTGGCAGCCACCCCTGAAGGAATGACCCTGCTAAGAGTGCAGTTTTTCTCTCCCTCTCGCCCTAACTTTGATTTGATCAGGCCAAATCTGAAATGATGTGTGAAAGTAATGATATTTTGTAATTAAATCTCTGGTGACGGCCACTGCAATTTGTGCTACATGCATTGTTCATAAGGAAAAAATGCATCAATTCATTTTCTGACTGGCTACTCCAGGGACTGGCAATTAGGAGCAGCTCATCTCTCGGTGCCTCGCATATTAAAGAGCTACTGAGACGCAAAGAGAATTTGGGAGGGTTTTCTTTTTCTTTTTTTCCCCAACCTTATAATAATGTTAACTTAATTAGGGAGGCTCAGTGATAAAGGGAAAGTTTTGGGTGATTGGAGCATACTGTGGTGGAAGGAAGAGAAAGAGCAAATAAAGAGAAATGGAGGTATCAGGCACAGGGGCATTAGGGACATTCCATCCTGGAAGATTCAACTTTGCTGGACCAGGCTGGACTGTGGCAAGGAGCAGGAGGCCCCCAGGGCATCCTAGGCACCAAGGATCTAAGCCAAGTGCTGCTCCCTTCCATTCTGAGGAGACCTAGATTGTGACCTTTTCTTTTGCGTTCTCTTAAAAACATTGATTTATTATTGAGCCTTGTCTTTTTCATTTGGTCCCCCTGAAAGATGGCTCTTCCTCTATCTGGTTACTGCTGTTGCTCTGGACCAAAATACTGAAAGACAATTCTCTCCTTTTAAAGAGAATAGACTTTTTTATTTAGGGCATTTTTAGGTTCACAGCAACACTGAGTGGAAAGTACAGAGTTCCTATACATCCCCTGCCCCTAGGCCCACTCGGAGCCTTTTTTAGCATACACGTCCCCAATCAGAATGGCGCATTGGTTACAACTGATGACCCTACACTGACACATCATCATCACCCAGAGTTTGCAGTTAACGTGAGGGTTCACTATTGGTGCTGGATATTCTATGGGTTTCGACAAATGTATGATGACATATATCCACGTTATAGCATCATCCAGAATGTATCCATTGCCCTGAGAATCCTTTGTGCTCTGCTTATTCATCCTTTCCTCCCCTCAACCCCTGGCAACCACAGGTCTTTTTACTGTCTTCACAGTTTTTCCTTTCCCAAAATGTCACATAGTTGGAGTCAGATGGTATGTAGCATTTTCAGATTGGCTTCTGAACATGACTTTGGGGCCATCCCTTTTCCAGGCTCACCTCTCAGAAGTGTCTCTCTCACCTTTCTCTCTAATCTCCACCCCTTATGTGTACAAGTCTTCAGTTCTGTCCGTGCAGATCCCAGTTAGGACTTAGTATGCATGCTGATTGCTTGAAGGTGTGGAGTTGGAGGTGAGAGAGACAGAGGTCACAGAGGATGGACTGGGAAGCAGGGGTGAGAGGTGCAGTGAGGGCTCATCTAGAAAAATAAGGAGGTTTGGGACCCATGGATCCAGGAGAAAGAGGGCAAAACTAAATGCTCAGGTAGATTTAGTAAATATTATTGTGCATCTAGGGACATCCAGGCCCTGGTGTAGTGGTTTCCCTTTCTTTAAATTATTATTTTTATGTTAAGATATGGGGGACAGCCGGGCTCGGTGGCTCAGCCTGTAATCCCGCGCCTTTGGGAGGCTGAGGTGAGTGGATTGCCTGAGCCCGCGGGTTCGAGACCCGCCTGGGCAGCGAGACCTCATCTCTACAATAAATCAAAAATCAGCCGGGTGTGGTAGTGCGCGCCTGTAATTCCGGCTACTCGGAAGGCTGAGGCAGAAGGATCGCCGGAGCCCAGCAGGTGGAGGCTGCGGTGGCCGGGAGCGGCCACTGCACTCCAGTCTGGGCGACAGAGTGAGACTCCAACTCAAAAAAAAAAAAAAAAAGGTATGGGGGACAATTAAGGTTAGGTACATAAGTGGTCATCGTGCAGGTAAAGTTTGGGTGCCCTTATTGATGGTATGTGCCCCCCCGACAGTTTCCCACTACTGCCAATCCCTTTCTTATAGTATTATGGTAAATATTCAGGGTCTGCTTATGAGTGAGTCCATGTAGTACTCAGATCTTTGTTTCTGTGAGAGATCACTGAGTATTATAGACTCTAAGTCTATCCAAATTGGTGCATCGTTCATAATTTTGTCCTTCTTTACGGCTGCATAATATTCCATCATGTAAATTTGCCACATTTCTTTATCTAGTCCACTTTCAAAGGGCAGCATGGTTGGTTCCATGTTTTTGCTGTTGTGAACAGTGCTACAGTAAACGTGTGCACAGATACCTTTTTCATGGAGTGATTTGAGTTCCTCTGGGCATATTCTCGAAAGAAGATTGCTGGGTTGTATGGAAGATTGCTTTTTAGATCTTTTTTTTTTTTTTGAGTTGGAATCTGACTCGGTTGCCCAGACTGGAGTGCAGTGGCCGCTCCCGGCCACCGCAGCCTCAACCTGCTGGGCTCCGGCGATCCTTCCGCCTCAGCCCTCCAAGTAGCTGGAACTACAGGTGTGCACTACCTCACCAGCTAATTTTTTTGATTTATTGTAGAGATGAGGTCTCACCAAGTTGCCCAGGCGGGTCTTGAACCTGTGGGCTCCGGCAATCCACTCACCTCAGCCTCCCAAGGCACAGGATTACAGGCTGAGCCACCAAGCCTGGCTTGATGAAACTTTTAATTTGGTCTTTATGATAATCCTGCTGCCTTGGGGGAGATGATTAGTACAGCCCATTTTACAGGAGAAGAAATTGAGGCTCAGGGAGGTCAGGAGCTCTGCTCAAATCTCACAGCAAGCAAGGACAGTGCCAGGTCTGCATTCCAGTTCTGTCTGATGTGAGACTAGTGTAGAACTTTCTGTGAGGATGGAAATGTTCTACATCTGTACCACCCACTACAGTAACCACAAGCCCCATGTGGCTACTGACCACTTGAAATATGGCTAGTGGGACCGAGGAACTGAATTTTTAATTGTGTTTAATTTTAATGGATTTAAAGCCACCTGTGGTTAGTGGCTTCTGTGTTGGAATACACAGCTAGACTCTTGGAGATCTTGGTACAGCTTCCCAGCTGCCTCCCTTGACTTCCCAGCATGGTAAATAGCAACATCTGACTGAGTTGTCTTGTCTCCCTGAGAGCTCTGGGGAGAGGAATCTGGTCCCATCCTTTGCACACCCCACCGTGCCGCACTCAGAGCCTGTCATGGGATGTCTTCCACCAATACTTGATGAATAAACACCTGCTTGTGCCATGGGCTTCATCTGTGGGATTTCAATGCGTCTTCTCAGAAACACTGTGCAGTGGTTCCCATTATTATTCCCAATTAATAGTAGAGGAAAGAGAGTTTCCATGAGGCTCACCGACTTCTCCTTAGTTACACAGATGATGAGGGTGAACATGTGAACCAGAGTTGGAGCCCAGGCGTCTCTGCCCCCAAAGCTGACTCTTTTTCCTGTGCAGCAGGCACAGTGGCCAGTTTTGGGTAGATCTCCATCACAACTGTGAGCTCGATGACTCCAGAGGTCTTATTCTTAGCAGACATGGATTCAAATGTAAGCAGTTTATTCGGGAGGTGAGTGTAATACAGGTAAGGGAGTGAGAAGTGAGACAGGGAGGGGAAAGCAGCCGATACAGGGTGTGTAGTCCTGTTAGTTCCCACTGGGCGGCTGAGACTTAATCTTTCTGAGGAACTGTGGAAATCTCCTCAGAATACAACACAGAGTTACTCTACCCACGGGGTGAGGGAGCTGGGGTATTTATCCACCAACTCTCGCCGTGCATTGGTTGAGAGCTGCTCTAGGAGTGTTTGTGGCACTTCTGGCCTGCCATTGAGGTGGACAAAGTGGCTTCCATGGTCAGAGAAATCCTCAGGCAAAGAAAGGGCAGTTGGCAGCCAAAGACCTCAGAACATTGTGGAAATCCTTCATCCTTGGCTAAGTTTCTGGGGTCACCATAAGCTCTATTTTCTTCAGAAGTTAAGGTGGGTGGTTCCAAGGTCCTCCATCACCCACACAGACCCTGGGTTGCCTTTTAAGGGGCTTAGCCATAATGAAAAAAAAAAGTTAATTCCTAAGAATTTTAGTGGTGTAAATAAAGTTCAGGTGCATGTTTAAATCTACTTAGGGATACAAACTTTTGGGGAACACTCCCAAGGTCTTTAGGATTGCCCATCAGCATATAAACAACCAATGGATTGCATGTTATTCTTCTATTTCATTAAAGCATGCCTTCTAATCACTGATTGAAGGCAACTCTCAGCCTAGCTTGAGTAACTGTAAACACTCGAATATTTTACAGTCATAAAGAAGGACAAAATTATGGACTTTGCAGCAACTTGGATGGATTTAGAGTCTATAATATTCAGTGATCTATCACAGAAACAAAGAACTGAATACCGCATGTTCTTACTCATAAGTGGATCCTGAACATTTATCATAATACTATATGAAAGGGATTGGGCCGGGCTCGGTGGCTCAGCCTGTAATCCCGCGCTTTGGGAGGCTGAGGTGAGTGGATTGCTTGAGCCCGCGGGTTCGAGACCCGACTGGGCAACTTGGCGAGACCTCATCTCTACAATAAATAAAAAAATCAGCCGGGCATGGTAGCGCGTGCCTGTAATTCCAGCTACTTGGAGGGCTGAGGCGGAAGGATCGCCGGAGCCCAGCAGGTCGAGGCTGCAGTGGCCGAGAGCGGCCACTGCACTCCAGTCTGGGTGACAGTGAGACTCCAACTCAAAAAAAAAAAAAAAAAAAGGATTGGTAGCAGGAAACTGCCAGGGGAGGGTGATGGGGGCCACATGACATCAACAAGGGTACCTGATCTCAAACCAGGAGAAGTGGGGACCAAAGGGAGGCCCAAACTTTACCTATACAATGGCCACTTGTATACCTAATTCTGAATTGTACCCCCACATCTTTAAAATAATAAAAAAGAAAAAGAAAAGGTGGATTTCGCGTATATTCCATAATTCAGGTACGGTTTTAGAGTCATCATGACCTCCCCATTCTGAAATCACATTGTAATCTAAACCTTCTGGTCAGACAATCTTTACTGTTCAGATTTAGTTTCCTTCCCTTTGTCCTATCCCATCCCCATGTCTTCAAGGAGTGAGAAGCGTAAAGGAGTTAGGAGTTAGAAGCTATAGTTAAGATTTGTGAGACATTTCATCTTGGGTTCTTACTTTTGCTGCCCTCCTGTTTGGCAGCTAACATTTATTTTACATCTGCTAATTGCTGGCTCTTAATTTTCTCCCTTAGTCTATTTCGTTCTGGCTACAACCTTGTAAGGGAGTATTCACCCTTGACTTGACACAAGGCCAAATTCCCCAGGGGAAGTGTTCATGAGGTGAAGGGTGCCAGATGATTGGGGGTTAGACCAATGGTTCTCAACTCCAGTTGCACATTCGAGTCACCTGGGCAGTTTAAAAAAGATACTCATGGCTCCTCTCGGTGGCTCAGCCTGTAATCCCAGCACTTTGGGAGACTGAGGTGGTGGGTTGACTGAGCCTGCAGGTTCGAGACCAGCCCGGGAAACTTGGCGAGACCTTGTCTCTACAATAAATAAAAAACCAGCTGGGCATGGTAGCGCATGCCTGTAGTTCTGGTTACTTGGAAGGCTGAGGCAGAAGGATCACCGGAACCCAGCAGGTCGATGCTGGAGTGGCTGTGAGTGTGCCAAGGCACTCCAGCCTGGATGACAGACTGAGACTCCAACTTAAAAAAAAAAAAAAAAAAGATATTGATGCAGTCTGGGGCTGGTTTTTCAAAGCTCCCCAGGTGGGGAGTCAGATGAGTCTAACGGGTGGGTAGGACTGGGAATGACCTCATTGGAAAGCCTACAGCCTCTTTCCCAATGCTTAGTCCTACCATCTAGGAAGCAGAATCAATATGGACATCAGAGCCAGGCAGAACCTGGGTTTGAATCTTGGCTCTGCTATATATTAGTTGTGATTTTAGATGAGGTATCTTGTTACAAGGAGTCTCCTTTTTGAACTGATGATGATAATAACTATTAATAATAAAGACTTGATTTGCAGGGTTGTTCTGAAGAGTTAGTGGGGTGCTCAGGTATTTGGGAAATGGGGCTTCCTCACTAAGTGTCCTAGTACCAACCTCTTCCTGCCTTGTCTGAGTGGCCCTGGCCGCACCCAGCCTGGAAGCCTATGGCTGACCCCAAGTCCCAGTGCTGGCCATCTTTTTAGAAGCCATCCCTTTTGCTGATGCCCAGGACGTGCTCAGCCGTGCCCATCTTTTCCTGACGAGGATGGTATAGACATTTCAAAACAGTTTAATTATTCTGCGGCTGCCTGGCTATTAGCTGCGACAAGAGAGCTCAGGGCTATTTTTCAGCATTAATTTTCCATTTGAAATGAATTCCTTTTGGTTACACTTTTTAAATGTTTCTTTTAATTAGACGCAATTACTTCAGAAGAATTGCTTTTATTCCTCAGCCTGAGATCCCAGTGATAAAGTCGCTATCTGGCCCCACTGAACGGCCGGGACGGCTCATTTAGTCGCTGCACTAAAGTATATTGAACTAGGAAATTATACAGCGAATCAACTATTAATTCCTTTTATGATCGCTCACTCTAACATCTTGAATGAGATCTTCAGGGGGGAATTTAGTCACAATAGGGATCATTGTTCTCCACCTCCAGTCGCCAGCCCGGTGTGAGGGGGGCTGGCGGCCAGGGGCCTGCCCTGGTGATGGGCCTGGCTCTGGGGCAGTGTGGTAAGGAGGTTCCTGGCTTTCCTGGGGTTTGAGGTGGGGGGACAGTGGGGGTGAGCAGTGCAGCCAAAGCTCCTTGGTCAGGCTGGAGGGGGTGCCCCCTCAGCCCATGAAAGGGGAGGTGACTGCGGCTATGCAAAGAGAGAATGCAGATGATTGCTCACTTTGAAGGCTGCACATTCTGACGACTCCTTCGGGGGTTCAGCGTTCCAGAGGGAGGCAGGGAGTCAGTAGGTGGCACTCTTCCCTCTGTGTTGGTAACTCAGCCTGGGCTGATGGGAGTCCCTAGAAGAGCCTTCACAGCCAGAATTGGAGGAGCCCTTTCTTTTGAGGCTTTAGCCCAATTCACTCTTAACGGATGGGGCAACTGAGGTGCATAAGGGTGCACAGTCACATGCAGACAGAGGTTGACTCAGGTCTCTTGATGCCTGACCAAGACTCTGAATGTGGTCCCTGGAATTTTCCTGGGGGCTGGACGCTTCCTCTCCAATCTTGGCAAGCTGATGGCTTTTCCTGGAGGTGAATATTTTTGGTGAAAACTCTTGTGTGCCATGCAAGGGAGCTTAAACTTTGTCCTGAGGGTCATCAGAGCTGCCGAAGGTTTTCAGTAGGAAGAAGAGAAGGTCAGATTTGTGATTTTTTTTTTAAGAGGGTAGAGTCTCATTCTGTCCCCCAGGCTAGAGTGCAGTGGCACCATTGTAACTCATTGTAACCTCAAACTCCTGTGGCAAATTTTTAGCAAATTTTTGCAGAGTTGAGGTCTTGCTATGTTGCTCAGGCTGACCTTGAACCCCTGACCTCAAGCGATCCTCTCACCTTGGCCTCCCAAAGTGCTGGGATTACAGGTATGAGCTACCATGCCTGGCCTGTGATTTTGACAGACACAGATTTTGCCTGCTCTATGGAAGATAGATACCGGGATTTGACAGAACAGACCAGGAGACCTGCTGGGAGGCTCTGGTCACTATCCAGATGAGAGGTGAATGTGGGCTGAATCACGACAGGGGCAATGGAAATGAAAAAAGGCAGACACAGTTGTTTTTTTTAATTTTAATTTTAATTTATTTATTATTTTTAGCAGAGCTGCATCATGACTTCTGCCTTCATGGGCCCCTCTCACAAGAATAGATTTTCATGGGTCCTAAACATTTTAGTTGTTTCTGATGAGAAAGAGAGAGTAAAAAGAAAACAAAACATATTTGTCTACCCTTTTTCTTGATTTTGAAATAAATGAAAACATTTTATGGGTCTCTAAAATATCGTGAGCTCTAGCACTGTTACAGTGCCTGATGGAGAAGTTGGCACTGGTGTTGAGGAAAAAGAGACAGGATTTGGGGCTCGGGTCTTCTGCTTTGTGGCTAAGGGATGAGGTAGGACCCTTCCCTCCTCTTCCTCCTTCAATTCCTCCCTACCCCCTTGGTGCCCTGGAGGATACTAATAATGACAATAATTACCCCTTATAGAGCCCCTATTGTGACCAAAGCATGTTACCTGCCCTATTTACTCCTCACAGTACTTTTTGTAGGTGGGAACACAGATGCTCAAGAGAGGGTAACTTGGTGGAGGCCACAAGGTAGTGGAGGAGGGTGGGGCTGTAATTAGGATGGGAGAGGTGGAGGGGAAGGAGAATGAGCCAATTCTGGGGCAGGGCCTGTGCCAGCAGGCAGTGGTGGCTTCAAAACAGCTCACATTTATTGAGCACATCCACACTGTCTAGATCTGTACTCAGGACCCATCCTATCATGATGATCTCATCAGCTTATTGTCTCAGCCTCTGAGTCTCTGCTCTTGTGGTGACCCATTGTGGGCTATAGGGTGGTCCTGCCAGCTCAGGAGGCCCAGGGTTGGATGACCGTAACCCCAGTACCCCCTACCTTTCCCAGCACAGAAGAGCTGAGAGGAAGCCAGGAATGAAGTCTCAGTATTCAACTGTCCCTGTCTTCTCTTGATGTTCCCTCACTCCATCCCCAAGGAGAGGCCTGAGCTGTGTTTCTAGCTGAGGAAGGGGTGTGTGCCTGGAGGTGGAGCTCCTGTCCTAGAATCATCTGGAGTTTACCTGGGGCGGGGAGGGTGGTTAGTAGGGGACACAGTTGCTGCTCATGTTGGCTTCCTCTCTGTTTCCAAGTACCCTGCTATGGACTGAATGTGTCCTCTCCCAAATCCCATGTTGAAGACTAAATCCCCAATGTGATGGTTTTGGGAGGTGGGCCTCTGGGTAGGAATTAGGTTGTGAGGGTGGGGCACCCAAGAATGGGATTCACCCCATTTATAAGGGACGAAGAGACTAGAACTCTCTCTTTCCACCATGTGAGGATACAACAAAAAGATGGCCCTGCCTAGAACCCAACCATGCTGGCACCCTGATCTCTGACTTCCAGTCTCCAGAAATGTGAGAAATGTTTGTTGTTTGCATCACCCAGCCTATGGTATTTTGTTATAGTAGCCCAAACTAAGACATACTCCTTTCACTAGGCAGCTGCTTGACACTGGTCCTAGCTGGGGTGTCCTGCCCTTTGGGGAGCGATAGACTCTCTCTCTCAGGGCCCTGGAATGAGGCCCATGACTGGCTGAAGGAAAACAGGAACACCTTCTCATGCACATTGAGAAAAGTCAAGCATGGTGCTCTTAGGGCAACCAAGACCAAACACTGCAGAGAGCAGGGTTTTCTTGGGTGACTCGGGAATTTCAGTGTCAAACTGGGACAGTCCTGGGTAAATTGGGGCATGTTTGTCCCTAGGCTGTTGGTGTATGACTACAACACAGAGTAGTTGGACATTCCTCCTGCTAAAGATATCAGGTAGTTAACACCTTGTCTTTGAATAATCTCTGTCCTGTAACACATTTCCAGGAAAATCAAGTTGACCAGTTTAGCCACGTGGTAGGGATGGTTTGATGGACTGATTAAAACACCTTTGGATGTAACAGGCTTCTGAATGCATTAGACAATTATTGTTTGGACATGAGGTCATATACTTTTTCACTTTGAGTTCTAGTTTATTTTTGTCACTCAGACTGGAGTGCAGTGGCACAATCCCATCTCACTGCAGCCTCGTTTTCCTGGCCGCAAGCAATCCTCCTGCCTCACCAATAGCTGGAATTACAGGTGTATGCCATTGTGCCCAGCTCCTGAGTTCCACTCTTTTAAGCAATTTAACCCTTAGGCTCATAGTACTTGTGAAGTTCCACTTTCCATTTACATTTTATTCCTGTAAGGAAACTTGTGTGTCTGCTCTTTGCATTTTAAGATTCAACCGAGTTCCACAATTATCATAAAAGAAAGTTGCATGTTGTCTGTTAGGGAAGTTAGTAGATGATCTTAAGTGGTTCAAAAACTGATCATTAAAAAATAAACACTAACTTTAAAAAGTAGGCTGGACGTGGTAGCTCATACCTGTAATTCCAGCATTTTGGGAGGCAGAGGTGAGAGGATTGCCTGAGTCCATGGATTCGAGATCAGCCTGGACAACATGATGAGATCTCATCTCTACAATAAGTAAAAAAAAAAAAATAGCTGGGTGTGGGTGCATGCCTGTAGTTCCAGCTACTTGGAAGGCTGAAGTGGAAGTATTGCCTGAGCTCAGCAGGTTGAGACTGCAGTGACCATGAGAGTGCTACTGCACGCCAGCCGGGGCGACAGAGTGAGACTCCGAATCAAAAGAAAAGAAAAAGAAAAAAAAAAGCTGATATCTGGGTAGAAAAAGGAGTAAGGTATTTAGAAAATCTTATGATTGAGAGAAAAACACTACACTGGAGGTGTGAACCACAGTCCCATGGATGTATCAGATGTCTAGTGTTTGGAAAAGACGAGCCAGATGGAGCAGGGAACAGGGCAGTGTTTTCCTGGGTTTGCCAACTGACATGTGGGCAAAAGTCCTCAACCTCTCCAAGCCCTGCTTTCAATGGATACAATGAATGTTGGGTTGTTCAACATTCAAACAAGATCAAACAAGATCTTTGTTATAAAGTACAAAGCATAGTCCCTGGCACATAGGAAGACTTGACAAATGGAAACTAATAATGCTTATTTTTATGAACAAAACAAAACAAAACCAAATAATCAGAGTAGGTAGAAAACTGAAGAACTGAAGGGATCAATTAACACGTTTTCTCTAAGCCAGTGGTTTTCAAATTTGAGAGTTTATCAGAATTACCTGGATGGTTTGTACTACAGAGTGCTGGGCTCTGCCTTCATAGTTTCTGATTTAGTGGGGCTGCAGTGGGCCTGAGAATTTGCTTGTCTCACAAGTTTCCCAGTGATGCTAATGCTGAGAGTCCCTGCTTGGTTATAAAATCAACAGTTAAAGAAGGAAGAGAATTGCTTTCTCTGAAGCACTTTGGTTGTGAGCAACCTGCAGTGAAAACAGGAGCGTGTATGATGGAGAGTTATGCTTTTTCATAGCTTCGACCCCTCAAAAGGGGGAGCTGAAGGCAGTTTTCTACATCAGCCTGGGAGAAAGCAGTAGAGTTTGGTTAAACAGAGTTTTTGAGCAGCAGACATTTAATGAAGGAGGGAAGTATTCAATCATGTGAATTTCTTTAAACTTTGCTCCGAATCAATGCTTCTCAAAACGGAGTCCCCAGACCAGCACCATCAGCATCGCCTGAGAGATTCAAACTCTTGGGCTTCAGGTGCGGCCCAGCAATCTGTTTTAACAAGCTCTACAGGTGATTCTGATGTGTGCTAAAGTTTGAGAAGCACTGCTCTAAATGATGTGTTACTTCTTTATACACAGAGGACAGGTAGCTAATGTAAGTTTATTTCGTTTAAATAAAGCTTTATTTAAATAAAGACTTATAAAGCACGACTGACTTATGCTCTCTAAAACCTCGTGGGAGGGCAACCCCTGGTAACAGCATTACAGATAAGGTTCAATTATTCTCCTGTAACACCACACTAGTGTGTCATCCTGCCTGCACGTTAGTATTGCCTGGGGAATTAAAAAATTGTTGATGCTTTGTCCCCACCCTCAGAGATTCTGCTTTAGTTTTTCTGAGGTGAGGCTTGAGCATCATACTTTTAAAAGCTCCCCTAGTGATTCTAATGGGCTGAGAACCACCGCTGTATGTAATTATGTCTGTTTAATGAAGGTCTGTCCCAAAGGACTGGAAGCCACACAAGGGCAAGGACTGTAAATATTTGGTGAATCAAACATGAATGAATAGGAGGGCAGATATCTCTCTGCAATACTGATTTCATTTCCTTTAGATATACACCCAGTAATGGAGTTGCTGAATAACATGGTAATTTTTTTTTTTTTTTTAGTTGGGTCTCACTCTGTCGCCCAGGCTGGAGTGCAGTGGGACACTCACAGCTACCATAGCCTCAACCTGCTGAGCTCAGGCAATCCTTCTGCCTCAACCTTCCAAGTAGCTGGAACTACAGGTGTGTACTACCAAGCCGGCTAATTTTTTGATTTATTGTTGAGACAAGGTCTCACCAAGTTGTCCAGGCTGGTCTCGAACCCATGGGCTCAGGCAATCCTCTCACCTCCCAAAGTGCTGGGATTACAGGTGTGAGCCACCATGCCTGACCACATGGTAGTTCAATTTTCAACTTTCTGAGGAAACTTCATACTGTTTTCCATGATGGCTATATCAATATTCATGATAGCCAAGGTATGAAAACTATCTAAAAGTCCATTGACAGATGAATGAATCAAGACAATGTGGTGTATAATACACCCTGGATTATCATTATTCAGTCTTTAAAAAGAAGAAAATCCTGTCATGTTCAATAACATAGATGAACCTAGAAGGACATCATGCTAAGTGAAATAAGCTGGACTCAGAAAGACAAACACTGTAGGATTTCAATCACAGGAACTTAAAAACAGTCCAACCCACAGCAGAGAGTAGAATGGTGGTTGCTAGGGGCTGAGGGGCACTGCGGTTAAAAGGTACAAAGTTCCAGTTATACAAGATAAGTTCTGGAGCGCTAATGTACATCTGGTGACTATAGGTAACAACATTGTACTGTATATCTGAAATTTACTGAGGAGGTAGACTTCCTCCTGTGACCTTGTCCCGCCACCCATGAACATTATTTGTTCCCACCACAAAAGGAAGAGAAAAAAGAAAAGAAAATGGGAATCAAGTGAGGTGCTAGGTATGTTAATTAGCTTGACTGTGGTATAATTGATGTGGTACTTTATTTCATAATGTATATGCATATCAGAACATCAAGTTGAATACCTTAAATGTGCGGAATTTTAATTTGTTAATTTTATCTAAATAAAGCTGAACAAAATGAATAGACGAAGGAGAATATTGCAGGACAGGCCTTTTACAGGATACAGGTGAAGAGGTGAAGAAGCCACTGGCCTGACTGGGACCCTGACTGGTAGAAGCTGGCCATCCTGAAGGAGGAATGGCATGGGTGTGTTGTGGAGGCTGCAGCATGCAAGGGCAGCTCAGAGAAAATCAGTCTTCCAGGCTGATAAACCTGGGTGAAAGGAGCAATGAACAATGTTGGAGAAGGGCCTTGAATGCCAAGTCAAGGAGTTTGAACTTCTTCCACTGGTTACTGCTTCTGGGAATTATTGCTTCTATTTTCTTCCCTCTTCCCTCTTAGGGCTGTGCTTCAGGGCGGAGAAGGCATGGGGGGCAGTTTCTCCCATTGCTCACCCTGTCCCCTGTTGAAGCTGGGGCAGAAAGGAAACCCATGCTCCAGCTGGACTCCCCAGAACATATGGGCCTTGGAACTCATAATAAGGGGAAGCCATCTTCTTCATTAATTGATTAATGTAATTAAAGAAAGATAAGTATTGATGCCGACCACATTAGAGTTAATTTGTATAGGCAATTAGCTGCGCTCCCTCCTTCATGCTAACTGCCTCAGATGAGCTTGTGTGCAGCCAGCCACCCTGGAGGTCATTAGTGGGTGCTTGGTTCAAACGTCCCCTGTGAACTTTATTTTGGGCACCTCAGAGCTTAAAATGAGCATTTGAGCTCCCACATGTAAATTAGGTACAAGCTGTGTGATCTTGGAAGAAGTGTCCTAATTTCTCTGATTTTCAGTTTTCTTGTCTGTCTGATGAAGATACAATGAAGATAATTACACTGATCTCATGAGGAAGCTGTGAGCACCCAGGAAGAGGAGACACATGTGCCAGGTCCTGACAGGGAGCAGCACATCCCTTGCCTTCCCGTTTCCTTCTAAGCAAGTTTGCCTCTAGCATGACCCCATCTCCATCCTTACTTACTTTTCTGGGGCTGTCTCTGAGGGCTTCTGTCTCTCTTCTTCCCACCTCCCTGCTTTTCCTTGGGCCAAGGTAGTCTGTCTAAGCTCTCAGTCCCTCTCTGCACCAGATCTCTCCTTGGCCATTCAGATCCCAGGACCCAACTGTCTGTGGAGTGTCTCCAAGATGTAGCAGCTCTAAAGCTAACTCTTTCATTTTTTCGGTCCCAACACCCCAAACTGGATCCCTTTCTGGGGCTCCCAACTTCTGTCACCCACCCTGCCTTTATGAGTACAGCAGGTCCCAATGAGGCCACCTGGATACTCCCTCTCAGCTCACCACCTCCCCTTGTCCTGCAGAAGTCCTCCCCTGAGGTGACTTCCACCTTGCTCCCCCAATCTGCCCTCTGCCTGCCCATCCTGGCATCCTCTTGTCATCTGCCCCCTGCCCCAGGGAGGGACTCTGGTCCCAGACCATTCCCTTCCTTTTGCTCCCATCCTCCATCCATTGGCTCACTGTTGTCCTTGCATGAGTACCCTGTCCGTCTTCTTGAATCATGATCTCTCCTTCCAACCACAGATGTGAATACACAAACATCTTCTCTGTGTTTCCACTGGGATATCAAATTTTAAAAAAATTTTTGTTTTAAAGATGTGGGGTACATTTCAGGGTTAGGTATATAAACGTTGATCATGTAGGTACCCTTGTTGATGAGGTATGCCCCTCCCACCCCTAGCAGTTTCCCTCAAATTTAACATGTCAAAAACTCAGTTCACTTCTCTCCCCTGCCCGCAGTTCCCTGACCATCTTCTCTCTTGAGTATGGGTTACTCATGACATTTGTTTCCCTCTCACCTCCACATCTAAATAAACCACTAAGTTGATTACTTTTATAGCTTTATGGAGGTACAATTAACATACAATAAGTTGCATATGTTTAAAGGGTACCATTTGAAAAGTTTTCACATGTGTCTACACCTGGGATACCATCACCACACCGAAAAGAATGACCATATCTGTCACTTCCCAAAGTTTCCTTATGACCCTTTGTAATTCTCCCTCCTGTCCTCCTCACCTCTTCTCTCCATCCCATTCCCTGGCAACTACTACTCTGCTTTCTGGCACTATAGATTAGTTTGCTTTCCCTAGAATTTTATATAAATGGTACTATGTAGTATGCATTATTTCTCTGTCTAGCATTTTTACTCATTATGATTATTTTGAGATTTGTCCACATTATTGTGTGTATCAATAGTTCATCCTTTTTATTGCTGAATAGTATTTTATTGTGTGGACATATCACTACTTGTTCATCCACTTATCTGTTGATGGGTGTTTGTTTCCAGTTTCTGGCTATTATAAATAATACTACTATAAAAAATCCTGTACAAGTTTTTCTATGGACATTTGATCTCATTGTGTTTTTAACTTGCATTCCCCTAAGGAATAATGACGTTGAGCTTTTTTTTTTTTTTTTTTTTCAGACTGAGTCTTATTCTGTTGCTCAGGCTGTAGTGCAGTGGTGTGATCATGGCTCACTGCATTCTCAACTTCCTGGGCTCAAGTGATCATCTCACCTCAGTCCCCCAGTAGCTGGGACTACAGGTGTGTGCCAGAAAAGCCTGGATAATTTTTGTATTTTTTGTAGAGACCAGGTTTCACTAAGTTTTCCAGGCTGATCCCTAACTCTTGGGCTCAAGTGATCTTCCTGCCTTGGCCTTCCAAAGTGCTGGTATTATAGGTGTGAGCCACTGCTTTAGTCGAGTATTTTTTCATGTGCTTATTATATCTTCTTTGATGAAGTGTCTGTTCACAATTTTTGACTATTTTTTAAAAAAATGGGCTGTTTGCTTATTACTGAGTTCTAATAGTTCATATATATATGGAATGTACTTTTTTGTCATGCACGTCCTTTGCAAATACTTTTTCCCAGTCTGCGGCTTGTCTTTTCATCCTCTTAACAGTGTCTTTCAAAGATTAAAAGTTCTTAATTTAATAAAGTCCAATTTATCAATTTTTATGTGAATCACTCTTTTGATGTTATATGTCAGAAATCTTTGCCTAACTCAAAGATACAAAATACAAAAGATACAAAGATTTTCTCCTATATTTTCTTCTGAAGATTTACAGTTTTAGGCTTTACATTTAGGTCTATGGTTTTTTGTTTTTTGTTTTTAACAGCTTTATTGAGATAAAGTTTACATAACCATACAGTTTACTAATTTAAAGTGTACAGTTTAGTGGTTTTTAGTATATTCATGAAGTTATACAATCATCACCACTGTCTAATTCCAGAACATTTTTTATCACCCCAAAAGAAACTCCATACTCATTGGCAGTCATACCCATTTCTCTCTTCCCTCAGCCCCTGGAAATCACTCATCTACTTGTATCTCTATGGATTTGTCCTTTCTGGACATTTCATCAAAATGGGATTACACAATAGGTAATCCTTTGTGAATGACTTCTTTCATTTAGCACAATGTTTTCACAGTCCTTCCATGTTGTAGCAGGTGTCAGTTCCATATTCTCTTTTATTGCTGAATATTCCATTCAGTAACATTGTATAGATAGGTCACATTTTGTGTTTCCACTCATCAGTTGGTGGACATTTGGGTTGTTGTCTTTCTTTCTTTTTTTTTTTCTATTATGAATGATGCTGCCAAAACATTTGCATACAATTTTTAATAATAACTTATTATTATATTATTATTCTCCTTTTTTTCCTTCTCCTTCTCCTTCTTCTTCTTCTTGTTGGAGTCTCACCCCATCGCCCAGGCTGGAGTGCAGTGGCATGCTCACAGCCACCCCAGTGTCAATCTGCTAGGCTCAGGTGAGCCTTCCCCTTCAGCCTTCCAAGTAACTGGAACTACAGGAGAGTGCTACCACACCCGGCTAATTTTTTTTTTTTTGAGTTGGAGTCTCACTCTGTTGCCCAGACTGGAGTGTGGTGGCTGCTCCCGGCCACTGCAGCCTCGACCTGCTGCTCCGGCGATCCTTCCGCCTCAGCCTTTCCAGTAGCCGGAATTACAGGCATGCGCTACCACGCCCGGCTGATTTTTTGATTTATTGTAGAGATGAGGTCTTGCCAAGTTGCCCAGGCTGGTTTTGAACTCATGGGCTCAGGCAATTCCCTCACCTTGGCCTCCCCAAATGCTGGGATTACAGGCTTAAGCCACTGCGCCCAGCTGATTATTATTTTTGTGTGTATATACCATGGAGTGGAATTGCTGGTCATGTGGTAAGGTGATGTTTTTTGAGGAACTGACAAACTGTTTTCTAAAGCAGCTTCGCCAGCCACGTATGAGGGTTATTGCACGTCCTCACCAACACTTGTTATTATTCATCTTTTGATTATAGCTCAGCTAATGGGTATGAAACAGTATCTCACTGTGATTTTGATTTGCCCTTCCCTAATGATTAATTATATTGAGTAACTCTTCATGTGCTTATGGATTTCTTCTTTGAAGAATGTCTATTCAAATCATTTGCTTGGTTTTAAATTGGGTTATCTATCTTTCCATCATTGAATTGTAAAAGTTCTTTATATATTTTAGATACCAGAACCTTATCAGATAAATGATTTGCAAGTATTTCCTCCTATTTTATAGAGAGTTCTTTGCACATTCACTCTCATTCTTTTTTGCTTTCTTGATAGTGTCCTTTGAAATAGAAATATTATATATATATATATATATATTTTTTTTTTTTTTTTTTTTTTTTTTTTTTAAAGTAAGCGGGGGGTTGGGCAGGCTGAAACTCCCAGTCATCCTGCAAAGTAGGTGGGTCACCTTAGGGGCAACCTTTACCCCCGAAATATTTTAAATTTTGATGAATTTTACTCTATATTCAGTTTCGAGTTAGTTTTTTATTACCATACAAGATATGGATTGAGTTTTTAAAATTTTTTATTTTTTGCATTTGTTCTCCATTGAACTGCCTGGGCACTTTTGTTAAAAATCACGTCTATGTGGGCTTATTTTTGAACAAGTCCTATTACTTTTACTTTCCAAATGCCTTTCAGATTTGTCCCCCTTTCTCTGTCTCTACAGTCCCTTCCCTGGTCTGGCCCACCACCTGCTGGGTGGTTGCCGAAGCCTCCTCCCTGGTTCCCTCTCCCTACTCTTACCACCTCCAATCCATTTTCCACTCAATAGCAGAAGGAATTTTTGTCAGGTCACTGCCACGCTCAACACTCTTTATCAGCTTCCTGCTGCCCTTAAATAAAGTGTAAACTTTATGCCATGGCCACATGTCTGTATGATCATTTCCTCAACTTCCTTTCTGATGTCACCTTCTGTCATCACCTTCTCCCTTGCTTTTTGGTCTTTTCTGAATTCTTGGGATGCGTTCTGTTCCTCCTCACCTCAGGGCCTTTACATGTGCTGTTCCCGCTGCCTGTGAAACTCTCTCTTCGCCACTTTTGCACCCTTGTGTGTCTATGAATTACTCACATTTATATTTGAATATTTATTTTCCAGAGAAATAGACTTTCTCCTTTCTTCCATCTAAACCCAGTCTCTCTTTATCATTTATCTTCCTATCTCGTTAACTTTCATCAGGCTCCATATTGGTCAGCAATTGCTGCGTTACAACAGCCAAAAACACAGAATCTTAGTGACATTCAGTAGTGAATATTCATTTCATGTGGGTTGGTAGCTCAGCTCTCATCCACTTCTCATCCATCTCCTGGAGTCAGCAGACCAGCCAGGGCATGTTCTCATGACTATGGCTGAAGTGTAAGAGGACGATCCTCCCTGCACAAGCTCATCTCAAATTTCTGCTTTTGTAGTGACTACTCACATCCCATTGGCCAAAGCAATGTTCTTAGCAAATATTTTTATTTCTTTTTTTTTTCTAAACAATTACAAACTGGCCAGAGTCCATGGATGGGAGGGACTGCAATATTACATGGTGAAGGCTTGGTGCAGAGAGGGGTGGAAAATTGGAGCTAATCATTCAACCTACCCCATATCCTTTGTTTAGTCACAATGAATAATTAATAACAATGTATTTCTCATTTGATTATCTGTTAATTGTTTTCTACCCTGGATTGTGTGCTCCATGTGGGTCAGGCTCTGACTTCCCTGTTTACTTTATTTCTGGAGGCCTAGCACTGTGCCTGGCACATATTAGGCACTCAATATTGAAGTAACTGGTTGAGTGAATAAATGAATGAATGAGGTATTTTCTTTTCTCTCAGCCTCTTCCTTATCTGTAAAATAGGAATCATAGTTTTCAAATCACTGGGATGTCGGAAAGATTCCATTTAAATGACACCTTGTCATCTGGAGGGCCCATAAGATTTGGTAGTTCAAGGTCCCACTCCAGCTGAGAGTTCCATCCTGACCCAGGGGACTTCTAAGGGGCCAGCACTACCACCTCCCACCAGGGAATGCATCCTGCTTTCCTTCTGTAGGTCAATGTATTGCCTCCACGCTCCTGGAAGTCAGTGTCTCCAGGCTGAGGGCTCTCAGTTCCACCTGCAAAACTGACAGCTTGACCCCTATGAAGAGAATCTGTTTGCTACCAAAGCCTTTTCCCCCAGTCCTGACTCAACTGGGGACAGACCCTCCTTTCTGCTAGGTAAGGTCAGGGACCTCTCTGACCCAGCCAGTCCATCCATGACCCCTCCATCTGGGCTTTAGGGTCTTGTCTCCTCTGGTCTTTGCATCATTGATTACTTTTTCTCTTTCATTTGGCTTAAAAAGAATTATTAAAGCTAACCTTTACTGGGAAAGTAGTGGGAGCCAGGCCCCATACTAGGCTCTTTATAAACCTTATTCAATTCTCCTAATAACATAAGGGGGTGTTCAGTAATACTATCCCTATTTTACAGATGAAGAAACTGAGGCTCAGAGAGGTTCTGTCACTTGTTTGAGGTTATGCTGTTCTTGGTCCTTCCTATGAAGGATCATACATGTTTGATCAGTCTCATCTGCACTAGGCATTGGCCCCCCAAGTCCTTATTCTCCTGGGCTTCCTACCCAATATCTTTGGGGCTGGGACAAGATTGTCCTGGAGCATAGTTATCCAGAAAACTAGGGCTCCTCTAGTTCCTGGGGACTAGTCCATCTCAGGGGAATATTCCTGGCAGGAAACTTGAACTTACTTTATTCATGTGTCACAGAGGCAAAGATCCCAGCAGGCTGACAGACTGAATATGGGCTCTGGATCTCTCAGAAACACACAGCCACCTCTGCTGCTCTAAAGCCCATGTTTTTAAAGATTTCAGAAAAAAATTCATAATGTGAAAGAAAAAAACCTATGTGATTAAAAAAAACCACACACATCTGAGAGGCAATGGTTACCATCTGCTGCCTGCACAGCTGCTTCCAGGTTGCAGACCACACCCCTGCTTTCCCGATCAGTCTGGGGAGGGTTTCAGGCTATAGACTGGTGTGTGGGTGTGGACTCAATACTTCTGAGTAGGAAGCCCAAGCACCCATGCAAGATGCTTTGAGAGCCCCCATCTTGAGCCAAATTCATCTTTCAGCCATCTTTCCTAGCTCTAAAACCGCATATTCTTAACATAGTCTAACCCTAGTTCCTCCATCTCTAAAATGGGGTAAATTTGTATGTATCACTGGCCCAGTGAACTCAGACACAGGGATCAGCTCTTTCTTTTGAGTATAAAGGCAAACCTCCACCTACCTTCAGGTCTCTGGACCATGTGAGTCCATCATTCATTCCCCTAGTAATAAGACGAGAAAGGGGAGATGCATTTTTATGGTTATCATATGGGGGCCTCCTAATGTACGGGGAGCAGGCCATAGGAAGCGAAGATGATAACAACTTTTCTGGCTGAACCTCCCCTGGCTGGAGAGGACTCTTGATGAGATCCCAGTTGCAGAGGTGATCATACCAGGATAAGAACTACTCTTCCCCAACTGTGGGCTTTTGAGAGACCCAGAGCTCAGGCCTAGCCTGTAAACTGTGGGCTCAACCTCAGTGGTTAAGCCTCTATGATTAAGATAAGCTCCCTTCAGATGGCCTCTGTGTTCTTTCCACCAGGTCTGGGGCAGGGGTTGGGGGGCAGGTAGCATGACTGCCTGTGTGGTATAGATGTAAGAGTTGATCATGGCAGGGAGTATGTCCGCAGAGGGCAGAGTGGAGCAGGATCTTGTCCCATTCCTACAAGTCAGATCAGAAGCAGAAGTCTTCTAACCTCATAGGGAGGATGGAGGAGTGAATCTATGATGCTTAGAATGCTTTCAGCACAATGATGGGGTCGGAGGATGTGTTTAATGAATGCTAGTTGTTGTTGTTATCATTAGCATTGGTTATTACTATTTCTGTCCTCATCGTTATTATTAGGAGTGGCATGGTGAGGTATAGATGGCTTGCTGACCTCCAAAAGTTAGTGCTTCCCTCACTGTAGAAGAGAATTGGTGCTTAGGGGCAGCTGCCCAGACAGGAATTACATTTCCCAGACTCCTTTGCATTTATGTGGGGCCATATGAGTAGTTTTCATTGGTGGATCATGAACAGGAACACTTTCTTTTTTTAAAAATCAGGGTCTCACTCTGTCACCCAGATTGGAGTGCAGTGGCATGATCATGGTTCACTGCAGCCTTGAACTTCTGGGCTCAAGTACTCCTCTCACCTCAGCCTCCCAAGTAGCTAGGACTATAGGTGTCATCATGCCCAACTGATTTTTAAAAATTATTTTTTGTAGAGACAACGTCTCACTATATTGCCTAGGCTGATCTCAAACTCCTGGACTTAAGCCATCCTCCTGCCTTGGCTTCCCAAAGTGTTGGGGTTATAGGCATGAGCCACTGCACTCAGAAGATCAGGAACACTTTGTGTCAATTTTAGGTCAAGGAGATTAAGGAATGCGTCTACCTTCTCTAGCCTCTGTTCTTCCACCTGCTATCTAGAAGGAGAGAACTCGGAGGCCATGACAGTCTGCACCAAGGAGCAGTGTGCTGGAAACCTGGGCCAGGTGGGGCATTTCCCCAGTTACCAAAAAGGTGACTCAGTGAGGGAGTTGGAAAGGAAGGCCAAAAGTTAACCCTCAGAAGCTTGGCAAGGCTATCACCAGGACGGTGAGTCCAGAGGAGATCTGGTTGCAGTGAGAATTTGCGTGCTTGTGGTTAGGGTAAAGAGTTCAGGATGGAGGCTGAGGCCAAAGATGTGTGGAAAGTGAGTAATACCCTCAAAGCACCAAAGGTTCATGCCCTCTGCCCAGTGGGGAAACCGTTCCAATTGGGTTCAGTTTGGAGGTTAATCATTCCATCTAAAGACTGAGGCATTAAACTCCTTCCCATGACCGCTCAGAGGGGAACATGTGGAACAGACCAAAGGGGAGGGAGAAAGAACCTATTCTTTTTTTTAAAAGGTTTTATTTTTTTAACTTTATTATAAAGATGTGGGGTACAAGTCAGGATTAGGTACATAAATAATGTACTTGCAGGTAAAATTTGGACCCCAACCAGTTCTCACTTCCCCCGGTTTAGGATCGGGTACCCTTTGTGTTGTCATGCGTACCCCCCTCCTCCCTTCCCTGGCAGTGTCCTGAGACTGCCGATCCCTCCCTTGTGCTATTGTGATTAATGTTCAGGTCCCAGAACATGTGGTATTCGGTCTGTTGTTCTGTGATAGATTGCAAACAAGAGTCAGAAAAATCCTGATCCAGGATGAAGACTGTTTATTCCTCTTCTTGTGGTGAAGTCACCAGTTCCTTAGCAAGAAACAACTGGGCTATTAACCTGAAACATTCTATGTATTTATTAAAGCTGTAGGATGTATAATTTAAATTAGCTAGTTAGCAGATTGCATGGGGATCTCAATCAGGATGAGTCCCAACATTCCAAATCCTATTATTGTCCATGTAAAGTTCTGAATTAAAGAAACCCTCTGAGTATTATTGCTATAGATCAACATTTCACAAAGGTTTTTTTTTTTTTTCTCCTATATATTGGTAGCTCTGTGGGATGTTCATAGGTATTCCAAGAGAGGTAAATTCTATGGTTAAAAAGAAAGGAACATGATGTTAAATTTTGATAATTAAAAATAAATTTGACAGTTTTTTTTTCCCCTTGCAAGACTGATGTTATGGACTGAATGTATATCCCCCCCCCCGATTCATATGTTGAAATCCTAATCCCCAATGTAATGGTATGAGGAGGTTGGGCCTTTGGGAAGTGATTAGGTCATGAGGGTGGAGCTCACAGGAAGGAGGTTAGTGTCTATATGAAAGAGACCCCAGAGAGCTCTCTCATCTTTCGTCCCTTTCCACCATGTGAAGATACAACTGGAAGCCATGAATCTGCCTCCTGGAAGAGCTGCTTCACCAGAATGATGCTGGCACCCTGATCTTGGGCTTCCAGTCTCCAGAACTGTGAGAAATAAATTCCTGTTGTTTCTAAGGTACACTGTCTATGGTACCTTGTTATAGTAGCTCAAATGAAGACAGCTGCTTAGAGCCTTCAATATGTTGATAGGCATGGAGATCCTCACTTTCGGGTCTATGAGATCTTTTTTCTTGGGCCATGTTGTGGGACTCTGATCTGTTCCCCATTCTTTGGGGAGGTGGGCACATCGTATACATTGTGTAGACCCTCACTGTCCCCAGCGGGGACAGACCAAATCAGCAGCCCTCTTTTGAAAATGGATCAGAGGCACATTCTCATCAGGTGCCTCCTTAGTTATGGAAAACTGTCCAGGGTTCTGTGAAACTGCAGAGGAGGGGGATTAACTCTTTTTGGGGAGGTCAGGGAAGGCCATACTCGGGGGTCATGTTTGTTCTGGATCTTTAAGGATGAGTAAAATTGTATAAAGCAAGTAAGGATGTGAAGGGGAATTCCAGACACAGAAAAGAGCAGGTACAAAGGTCCTGAGGTATGAAAAAGCAAGACACATTCGGAAGAAGTAAACATTCAGTATGCTTAGAGAGGAGTGTGCTTGGCATATCAGAAAATGAGGGGGCACATATTACAGTCAAACTGGAAAGAGCCTTGGGTCTCAGGCCAAGGTTTCGTTCCTCAGCAAGAGGGACCAAAAGAGAGCTAACAAAACCCTATTACTAATTAATTACAATTGGTGATATATGCATATGCACCACAGACCAAATGGTAAACAGGGTAAACAAGGAACAACAAGTCTCCCTCCCTATTTGTTCTTCACCCCCAGAACGTTTTTCTTCCTACAGAATCAAACATTGCAAATGTTGTCATCCTTCCAGAGAAATCTTCTGCATGGATCCGTGGAGATGTGTGTGTGTGTATATCCTTAAAAATCTCTCACAAATAGCAGCATTCTAAACACACTGTTCAGCACTTGGGGCTTTTTTTTCACTTAACAATATATCTTAAAGATTGTTTCATATCCGTACATAAAGAGCTGCCTCATTCTTTTTTAACAGCCATAAAGATTTCTATTGTGTGAGTGTATTGCAATTTATTTAAGCAGTCCCCTCTTGATGGACATTCAGACTGTCTCCAATCTTCTGTTATTATCAGGCGTGCTGCACTGAATAGCCTTGTACATCCAACTTTGCATACATATATGCAAGTATGTCTGTGGAATATGTTTTAGAGCAGTAGAATTTATGGGTCAATGGGTATATGCATCAAAAATTGTGAGAGTGCCAAATTGCCGTCCCAGGAAACTGCCAATTCATCCTTCCACCAACCTTTGAGACTCCTAGTTTATCCCCACTCTGGCCAGCAGCACAGCATGTGTTCCAGCATTTTCATCTCTGTCAATCTGATAGGTTTAAAAAAAAAAAAAGGCATTTCAGTGTGGTTTTGATTGAAATGTACTTTTTTATTAAGAGGAAAGTTGAGCATCTTTTTGTGTTTAGAGGGTAAGTTTCTTAATCTGTGATCTGCCTGTTCATATCCTTTGCCCATTTTTAATTGGATTGTTGTCCTTTTTTCCTATTGAATTATTAGAACATGTGTATGGAGGGTATAACTCCTCCCTACTGGTAAATTTCCTTCAGCCCCATGAAACCGTTCTGTAGGTGTCCATCCCAGCAGATGCAGCATCGCATACAAATATTCCTTCTCTGAGGGGAAGTGGCAGTGGTGGTGGCTGGGAGATGGTAGGGGTTAGGAGAATGGGGGTTCTTGTCTACTCTTCCATAGAGACATGACTAACAGATGGGGCACTCCTACCCCTTGGGAGAGGAGCAGACCCTCCCAGAAGCTCTTTCCCCCTGCTCCCCATCAGCTCTTTCCTTTTCTTTCTGGTTCATCACCACCCTCCCTCCACATGCCCCTGGAGTCCTCTCTGCTCAGCTTCCCCTTTCCTAATATTAGCACAGGCGCAGCCCTGCCCCTCCCCCGTCACAGGCAGTGATTATATAGCAAATTAACCACAAGCTGTTCGGTCCTCGTCCGGTGGCAGTTGGGAAGATGCTACTGAGTAATGACTTGTGTAGTCGATGTTCTCATCTGTAATTTGCGTGTGCAATAAATGCAGAAATAAAAACCCAATCCATATGAAAAAGGGACCAAATAGAAGGAGCCGGGATGGGGGAAGAAATCATGAATTTTGTGGACTGCATCTTACAGTCTGGCTTCAATTTTGTCTTGAGTAATGCAGTCATTGCCTATATTTGATTGATGGCTGTGTTTGGCTAAAGGATGGAGGCAGATAGACAGAGTCAGAGAGCAGGGCTTGAATCCTAACTCTTCAAAGGGCGTCTTCAAAAATAAGGTGGTTATTCTCTGAGCCTCAGTTTCTTCATCTATAAAATGGGGATAATAGTATTTATCTCCAACTAGATGTTAAAGAGGCTGGATTCTGAAACAGGATAACTCCATAGTAAATGTTACTTTCCTCCCCTCCCTCTCTTCTTCCTTTCTTCTATCATAGCAGATGGGGATTTTTAAGAATTAGACCTTGATTAGTTGTTGATCATATAGATCCTGAATATCCTTTACCCGTAAATGCCCCAGTGGTAACATTTTGTAAAACTATAATACAATATGCAAAACTATAATACAATAGCACAAGCAGAATATTGACATTGATACAATTCACAGATCCAATGAATATTTACCCAGTTTTATTTGTGTGTGTGTGTGTGTGTGTGTGTGTGTGTGTGTGTGTGTGTATTTGGTTATATACACTTTTATTACATGTGTGGCTTCATGTATCTACTATCACAGTCAAGATACATAATATTCTGTTGCCACAAAAACCCCTGTGTTGCTCTTTAATGCTGATGCCCACCTCCCTCCGCTCCCAGCCCCTACTAGTTGGTTCTCGATTTCTTTGTCTTCTCAAAAATCCTGTATAAATGGAATCACACAGTTGTGACCTTTTGGGATTGACTCTGTTTACTCAGCATGATTCCCTGGAAACTCATCAAGATTGTGTTTATCAGTAATTTTTATTAGTAAGCATTATTCCATGTTGTGAATGTAAAAGGGTTTAAGCATTTATCCATTGAAGGGCATCCAGGTTTTTTTTCTATTACTAATAAGTAGTAATACTATGGACATTCGTGTACACATTTTTACACAGTTTCTCTTATGTGTGAACATAAATTTTCATTTCTCAGGGATGGATACCCAAGGGTACAATTTCTGAGACATATGGTAATTGTATGTTTAGTTTTTATAACATACTGCCAAACTGTTTTCCACAGTGGATGTGCCATCTTACATTCTTGCCTGTAATATATGAGTGATCCAATTTCTCTGTATCCTTGCTAGCATTTGGTGTTACCACTATTTTTTCAAAATGAAGTTGATTTTTAAAAATATTTGCCACTATTTTTTATTTTAGTCATTCATATGGGTGTGTAGTGACATTTCATTGTGGCTTAAATTTGCATTTTCTAATGGTTAACAATAGTGAATATTTTTTCATGTGCTTATTTGCCACCTGCATGTCCTTTTTGGTGAAATGTCTCTTTGTGTCTTTTGCCCACTTTCTAATCTCCTTTTTTTTTTTTTAGACAGTCTTTCAGTGTTGCCCTGGCTGGAGTGCAATCATAGCTCACCACAGAATCATAGTTCTTGGGCTCAAGTGATGATCCTCCTGTCTCAGCATCCTGAGTAGCTAGGGCTGCAGGTGTGTACCACCACGCCTGGCAATTATTATTATTATTATTTTTAGAGACAGGGTTTCACAATGTTGCTCAGGATGGTTTTGAACTCCTGGACTCAAGTCATCCTCCTGCGTATGTCTTCCAAAGTGCTGTGATTACAGGCATGCATCACTTCACCTGGCCTCATTGTCTAATTGAATTGTTTACATTTTTACTGTTGAGGTTTTTGAATTTATTTATTATTACTTATTTTTTTGAGTTGGAGTCTCACTCTTTCCTCCAGGCAGGAGTGCAGTGGCATGCTAACGACCACCCCAGTGTCGACCTGCTGGGCTCCGGGGATCCTTCCACCTCAGCCTTCCAAGTAGCCGGAACTACAGGCGCATGCTACCATGCCTGGCTAATTTTTTTGATTTATTGTAGAGACGAGGTCTCACCATGTTGTTCAGGGTGATCTCAAACCTGTGGGCTCAAGCGATCCTTTCTTTTCTTTTTTGTTTGGCTTTGTTTAAAATTTTTATTTACTTTTTAAAAAAATTATGAAGATGGGGGGTACAATTCAGGGTAGGTATACAAACATTGATTATGCAGGTACCCTTGTTGATGAATATGCCCTTCCCTCCCCTAGCAGTTTCCCTGAACTGCCAATCCCACCCTGCCTCCCCTGACAGTTTCCCATTACCGCCAATCGCTTTCACCTTGGCCTCCCAAAGTTGCAGGAATTACAGACTTGAGCTACCATGCCGGCCAGATCTTTTATTTTTGAGCAAGCTCTCTTTTTTGTTATTTATTTTTTTGATTATTCATTTATTTTTGCAGATAGATGTTATGTATATATTGTGTACAAGATGATGTTTTAGAGTATGTAAACATTGTGGTATTAACTAAATCTAGCTAATTAACATATGCATTACTCCCAAAGAGTTATCATTCTCTCTTTTTTTTTTAAATTGGAGTCTCACTCTGTCACCCAGGTTGGAGTGCAGTGGCACACTCACACTAACCCCAGCGTTGACCTGCTGGGCTCTGGCGATCCTTCCGCCTCAGTCTTCCATGTAGCCGGAACTACAAATGAGTGCTACCATGCCCTGCTAATTTTTTTATTTATTGTAGAGAAGAGGTCTCACCAAGTTGCCCAGGCTGGTCTCGAACATATGGGCTCAGGCAATTCACTCGCCTTGGCCTCCCAAAGTGTTGGGATTACAGGCTGAGCCACCAAGTCCGGCCCATTCTCTTTTATAAATAACAGCTTTATTGATATATAATTGAGATACTATAAAGTTCACCCTTTTAAAGTGTAAGAGTGTAAGAGTAGTTTTTAGTATATTCACAAAGTCATGCATCTATTACCACTGTCTAATTTCAGAGCATTTCCTCACTCCAGAATGAAACCTCATACCCATTAACACTTACTTCCCATTCTCCTCTTTCCCCAGCCCCTGACGACTACTAATCTGTTGTCTGTCTGTGTGGTTTTGCCTGTTTCAGACATTTCATGTAAGTGAAATAATACGATATATGACACTTTGTATCTTGCTTTTTTCACTAAGCATTTTTCAAGTTTTATCCATGCTGTAGCATATTTCAGAATCTCATCTTTTTTTGTGAGTGAATAATATTTTATTATGTAGGTATACTACATTTTGCTTATTGATTTACCAATGGATAGACATTTGTGTTTCCACTTTTCAGCTATTAAAATATTTCAACCAACCAGGCGCGATGGCTCAATCCTGTAATCCCAGCACTTTGGGAGGCTGAGGCGAGAGGATTGCCTGAGCCCGAGGGTTCGAGACCAGCCTGGGCAACATGTTGAGACTTCCTCTCTACAATAAATCACAAAAATAAGCCGGGCATGGTAGCACGTGCCTGTAGTTTCAGCTACTTGGAAGGCTGAGGTGGAAGGATCGCCAGAGCGATAAATATATATATATTTAGAGGCAAGGTCTCGCTTGTTACCCAAGTTGGAGTGCAGTGTTACGATCATGGCTCACCTCAGCTTTGAACTCCTGGATTCAAGTGATTCTCTTACCTCAGTCTTCCGTGGTGCTATGACTATAGGCACATGCCACCATGTCTGGCTGATTTTTTTCTTTTCTTTTTTTTGAGGAGACAGCTCCTGCTACATTGCCCAGGCTGGTGTCCAATACCTTGCCTCAAGCAATCCTCCCACCTTGGCCTCTCAAAGCGTTGGAATTATAACTCTGTTTTGTGGAACTGCCAAACAGTTTTCCAGAGTGGCTGCAATATTTTACATTCCCACAGGCAATATATGAGGGTTCCAATTTGTGCACAGCCTTGCTATCATTTGTTATTGTTCATATTTTTATTTATTTATTTTTTATTTTTGAGTTGGAGACTCAGTCTTTCGCCCAGGCTGGAGTGCAGTGGCACGCTCACAGCTATTGTAGCATCCACTTGCTGGGAGTGGGTGATCCTTCCGCCTCAGTATTCCAAGTAGCCGGAATTACAGGTGCATGCTGCGGTGCCCGGCTAATTTTTGATTTTTATTGTAGATATGAGGTCTCACCAATTTCCCTGGGCTGGTCTCGAACCCGCAGGCTCAGGCAATCCACTCGCCTTGGCCCTCCAAAGTGCTGGGATTACAAACTGAGCCACGGAACCCGGCCCATATTTTTTATTATAGCCATTCTAGTGGACATGAAGTGGTATCTCATTGTAGTTTTGATTTTCATTTTCTTAATGACTAATTATATTGAGAATCTTTAATTTAAGTATTAAACATTTATATATAGTGAAGAAATGTCTGTTCAAATTCTTTGCCCATTTTAAAATTAGCTTGTTAATTTTTTTGGTCAACTCGTAAGAGTTCTTTATATAGTCTAGATACAAGTCCCTTGTCAGATATGTGATTTGCAAATACTTCCTCCCATTCTGTGGGTTGTTTTTTTTACTTTAATGTTCATGTCCTTTGATGCACAGACATTTTAAATTTTGATGAAGTATCTGTTTCTCTTGAGGTTTGTGCTTTTGGTGTTATATCTAAGAAACCCTTGCCTAATCCAAGGACACAAGGATTTACTCATGATTTCTTCTAAGACTTTTATGGATTTAGCACTTACATTTAAGTCTCCAATATTGATTTTGAGTTAATTTTCATATGGTGTGATGTAGAAGTCCATTTTCATTCTTTTGGATGTGGCTATGTAGTTGTCCCAGCACCATTTTTGGAAAAGATGATTTTTTTCTCCATTGAATTGCCTTGGCTTCCTTCTTGAAAATAAATTGACTATAATGTAAGGTTTATTTCTAGATTTTGAAATCTATCCCACTGATCTATATTTCTGTTCTTATGCCAGAACCAAAATGTCCTGATTACTGTAGCTGTAGAGTAGGTTTTGAAATTGGGATGTGTGAGTCATCCCATTTTGTTCTTTTTCAAGATTGTTTTTGTCTATTCTATTGGTTTTTTTTTTTGTCTACTCTTGCATTTCCATATGTATTTTTAGGATAGGATCAGCTTGTCAATTTCTGCAAAAACAGTCACTGAGATTTTTATAGGAATAGGTCAATATGAAGAGTATTATCATCTTAACAATATTAAGTCGTATATGAACATCAGGTATCTTTCCATATATTTGTCTTCTCTAATTTTTTTAATGATGTTTTTTAGTTTTTAGTGTATGAGTCTTAAATTTCTTTTGTTAAATTTATTCCTAAATATTTTATTCTTCTGATGCTATTGTAAATTGAATTAGTTTCTTAATTTCATTTTTGGTTTGTACATTTCAACCATATAGGAATACAATTCATTTTTTTATATCAATCTTGTATCCTGCAAGATTGCTAAACTCCTTAGTTCTTCTAATAGTTTTTAGTGACTCCTTGGGATTTTCTATGTACAAGATATATCATTTATAACTAGAAATAGTTTCACTTCTTATTTCCAATCTAGATGTCTTTATTGTTATTCTTTTTCTTGTCTAATTGCCCTGGCTAGCACCTCCAGTACAATGTTGAACAGAAGTGGCAAGGACAGGTATTCTTGTTTTATTCCTGGTCTTAGGAGAAAAACATCTAGTCTTTCACCATTAAGTATGATGTTAGCTGTTTTTTTTTAATAGGTAGCCTTTATTAGGTTGAGAAAGTTCCCATATTTCCAATTTGTTAAGAGTTTTTTATAATAAAAATGTACTTGATTCTGTCAAATACTTTTTTGTGCATCTATTGTTATGACCATGTGGTTTTTGTCCTTTAGTCTGTGAATATGATATATTATGTGGATTGATTTTTTATTTTATTTTAAAGATGTGGGGTACAAGTCAGAATTAGGTACATAAGGGGTCTACGTGCAGGTGAAATTTGGGACTCTCATTGGTCCTCACTTCCCCTGGTGATTTTTTTAATGTTAAGCCAATCTTGGATTTCTGGGATAAATGACACTTGGAATTTGGCTTGCTAGTATTTTGTTGAGAATTTCTGGTCTTACTGTTGAGTTTTGAGAGTTCTTTATATATTCTAGTCCTTACAGGTAGAGTTTTTTGCTTATAAGTTAAATTGAGCAAACTTTGGCTAACTCAAGCAAAACTGATACTTTTTTGAGCATGTGAGGTCAATAGGTTCAGTCCTGGGAAAAGAGTCCAGTTAATCAGGAATGACCAGTTGGATCAAGGAGCCTCTGCCCTTTCTGTGTTTTTTTTTTTTTGAGATGGAGTCTTACTCTGTTGCCCAGACTAGAGTGCAGTGGCATGCTCCCGGCCACTGCAGCTTCCACCTGCTGGACTCCGGTGATCCTTCTGCCTCAACCTTCCAAGTAGCCGGAACTACAGGTGCACGCTACCATGCCCGGCTAATTTTCGATTGATTGTAGAGATGAGGTTGCGCCAAGTTGCCCGGGTGGGTCCGAAACCCACGGGCTCAGGCAGTCCTCTTGCCTCGGCCTCCCAAAGTGCTGGGATTACAGGCTGAGTCACTGAGCCCGGCCTTTTTTTTTTTTTTTTTCAGTCAGAGTTTCACTCTGTCACCCAGGCTGGAGAGCAGTGGCACACTCACGGCCACTGCAGCCTCCTCCTGCTGGGTTCAGGTGATCATTTCACTTCAACTTTCCAAGTAGCTGGATCTACAGGCACACACCACCATGCTGGGATAACTATTTTTTTTTTGAGTTGGAGTCTCACTCCATTGTCCAGGCTGCAGTGAAGTAGTGCAGTGGCATGCTCACAGCCACCCCAGTGACAACCTACTGGACTCTGGCCATTCATCTGTCTCAACCTTCTAAGTAGCTGGAACTGCAGGCGCGCTACAATGTTTGGCTAATTTTGATTTATTATGAAGACGAAGTCTCGCTCAGGCTGGTCTTGAACCTGTGGATTCAGGCAGTCCTCTCGCCTCAGTCTCTCAAAGTGCTGGGATTACTGGCTCGAGCCACTGCACCTGGCTAATTTTTAAATTTATTGTAGAGACAAGGTCTTGCCAAGTTGCCCAGGCTGGTCTCGAACCCCTGCGCTCAGGCAATCCTCTTGCCTCCACCTCCCAAAGTGCTGGGATTACAGGCATGAGCAACCACACCCGGCCTTTTCTGATTTTGCATTACCCATTTGAAACACAAAGTCCTAGGAATGGGCCTGACTGGTTCAGGTGGGATCACATGATCAGGACAAATGAGACACTTTGAATGACAGTCCCAGAAATCCTGCATGCAAAGAGGGCATGGCAAAGTTTCCCAAGGCAAAGTTTGGTTGCTTCTGTCAGAAAGAGAAATGGATACTTGGCGGGGCCTGAGCAATAGAAAAAGCCTCTGATTCTGAGATGCACATCATGAGTAAGTTAGCATTTCATACTAGTTGAGACTATTGTCTTTTAAGTCACCACAATGAGCATGAGTCCTGGTATTGCTCTTACTGTTTGCGAGATTCTGAGTGAGTAACTAGGTCCCTTTGTGCCTCAGTTTGCTCAACTGTATACTTTAAGACTTCAATCATAGGATTGTTGTAAAGGTTGAATGACCTAATACTTATAAAGAGTTTTGCATAGTCTATGGTACAAAATGAAGTGCTGAGTAGATGGCAGCTATTATTAATAATTTTAAAATATTTTTAAAGTATAGTAAGCAACTTGGAGCTGGAGGAGAGGTACTATGTCCTAAGTAAGCAGAGGAGGTGGTATCAGGGAAGGCTGGCTGAATGTGGTGGGCTTTGATTTGATGGGCTTGGAGGAGCTGATAGAGCTTTCTCCTAAACATAAAGGTAGTGGTTTTAGCCAAAAACATGTAGAAAAATTTCCAGGTGATATCAAGGATTTAGCACCTCTGTCCTATACTTAGTCTCATGCAGAGACCATGGGACTAAAACATGGCCATCCCAATTGAGAATGAATAAAATTAGACTGTCATCCAAACAGTCCCCCACTAGAACCCAGCCTTTTTGCTTGATAAAGCTGACCCTAAACCTCAGGAGGAGCTAGGGAACTTGGCATCTACCATACCCGGCTAATCTTCCAGTAGGAATTCATTTCTTTTTCACATAACATTTAGTGCTTTTGTAAATTATAAAATTAATATTTCTTTACAGGAAGTATGGAATATATAGAAAAGGTTTGAAGGAGAGAATACAAATTACTCGCAAATCTACCACCTAGAGAAAATGGCTGCCAATGTTTGGGAAATATCTTTCCTATCCCCAAAACATCTCTCTGTATATGTTTGAAAAAATCAGGATTTTACACTGTACATCCTATTTTGTACCTGATTTTTTTCACTTAATAATATAACACAATCATTTTCTCATATCCCAAGTCATTCCTTATGAATGTGATTCTTAATGGTTGCAAAATGGTCTACTATACAGATCTATCATACATCACTTAAACCAATCTTCTACTATTAGATGTGAAAGTCATTTCCAATTTTTTGTTATTATGAATAATAATGTAATAAATGTTTTGGAACATAAGTTTTAGTACCTGTCTGGTTAATGCCATAAGATAAATTTCTTTAAGAGAAATTGGACATTTTTAAATATAAAAATTGATATTTACATTTCCACCAACAGTGTACAAGAGTCCTAATTTCTCTACAACCTTGCCAACACTTGCTTTCTTTTTAATTTTCTCATAATACCCATTCTAAAATGTGTAAAGTGATATCTCATTGTAGTTTCGGTTTGGATTTTTCTGATGATTAGTGATGTTGAGTGCCTTTTCATATGCCTGTTGGCCATTGGCATATCATCTTTGGAAAAATGTCTGTTCAAGTCCTTTGCCCATTCTTAAATTAAACTATTTTTTTTCCTATTACATCGTAGGAATTTATTGTATATTTTGGAAATTAACTCCTTATCAGATATATGGTTTGAACATATATTCTCCCATTCCATGGGTTGCTTTTTTATTGTATTGATTATTTCTTTTGCTGTGCAGAAGCTTTTCTTTTCTTTTCTTTTCTTTTTGAGATGGAGTCTCACTCTTTGGCCAGGCTGGAGTGCAGTGGCATGCTCATGGCTACCCCAGTATCGACCTGCTAGGCTCGGGTGATCCTTCCGCTTCAGCATTCCAAGTAGCCGGAACTACAGGTATGTGCTACCACACCCGGCTAATTGTTTTTTTTAAAAATTTATTGTAGAGATGAGGTCTCACCAAGTTGCCCAGGCCGTTCTCGAACTTGTGGGCTCAGGCAATCCTCTCACCTTGGTCTTCCAAAGTGCTGGGATTACAGGTTTGAGCCACTGCATCTAGCCTGTGCAGAAGCTTTTAAATTTGATATGGTCTGACTGGCCTGTTTTTGTTTTTGTTGCCTGTACTTTTGGTGAAATCAGTGTCAAGACCAATGTCATGAAGTTTTTCTTCCATGTTTTCTTCTAGCAGTTTTACAGTTTCAAGTTTTATGTTTAAATCTTTAATCCATATTGAGTTGATTTTTTTTTTTTTTTTGAGTTGGAGTCTCACTCTGTCGCCCAGACTGGAGTGCAGTGGCCGCTCCCGGCCACACAGTCTCGACCTGCTGGGCTCCGGCGATCCTTCTGCCTCAGCCTTCCAAGTAGCCGGAATTACAGGCATGCGCTACCACACTTGGCTGTTCTTTTATAAATTTTCTTGATTTATTGTAGAGATGAGGTCTCGCCTGCCCAGGCGGGTCTCGAACCCGTGGGCTCAGGCAATCCACTCACCTCAGCCTCCCAAAGGCGGGGATTACAGGCTGAGGCACCGAGCCCGGCTTGAGTTGATTTTTATATGGGGTAAAATGGGGTAAAATTTTATTTCTCTGACACGCGGATTTCCTATTTTCCCAGCACCATTTGTTGTAGCGATTATCCTTTCCTCATGGTGTATTCTTGGCCCTTGTCAAAGATTAGTTGGTTTCACTTGGAAAAGTTAATATATAATGTAGTTAAAACAATCCATTAAAAATTAATTAAAAAGTAAATCTTGTTCTCAACCTTCATACTAATTCCTTATATTCACTTCCCAGAGGTAACCAATGTAACCAGCTTCTTTTTGCATCATTTCACAAGCATGTAGACATGGCTCGTAAAAGCATGTTTGAATATATATCTTCTTTTTCTTACTATTCTCTGTACGTCTTCAATACCTATTTTTTTCTTCCACTTCACAATATATCTTGGAGATTATTTATTATTTTTACATGTTCTACAGCCATTCTATATTTTAAAATTGGTGTATAGTATTTCTTTGCATGGATGTACCATAATTTAGTTAAGAAAATTTGTAGTGGTGGATATTTGATTCACAAACTTTTACTAAAAAAAATGGTTCAGTGACTAACTTTGTACATACATCTTTGCTCCCACATATACCTGTGGAATAAACATCAAAAGTGAATTTTCACATTTAAAATTTGAATACGTGTTGCCAAAATGTCTTGCAAGGGTGAGTGTATATTCCCTAAATCCCTGTCTGCTAGTGTCTGTTTCCCCCTACTCTTACTGATGGCATGTTATTCAATATTTTGAGCTTTGCCCATATGATTGGTTAAAAGGGATTTTGGATTGTGGTTTTAATCTGTAGCAGAATGAGGTTGACCACTCTTTCATGTGTCTAAAAGCCATTTGGATTTCTCTTTCTGGAAACACTCTATTCACATTTTTTGGACCTAGTTTTCTATTTTTGCCCTTAATTAATTTGTAAAATCCTCCTTATATAGTGGAGAAATTAGTCTTCTATTTTATATGGCCTGTATTTCCTTCTTGCCCAAGTTTGTCACTCTTCTTTTTTCTGTTTGCCATACAGAGACTTAATTTTTAAAAATGAGGCTAAATTTCTCAATCTTCTTCTTTGTCTCCCCCTTTTTTTTGATTTGGGGGTCTTACTCTGTCATCCAGGCTGGAGTTCAGTGGCACAATCATGTTGATCACGTCTCATGGCAGTCTTGATCTCCTGGGCTCAGGCGATCCTTCCATCTCAGCATATGGAGAAACTGGGACCATGCCTGGCTAATTTTTTTATTTTTTATTTTTTGTAGACAAGAGGTTTTACCATGTTGCCCAAGGTGGTCTCATACTCCTGGCTCAAGCAGTCCGCCTGCCTCAGTCTTCCAAAGTGCTGGGATTGCAGGTGTGAGCCACCATACCTGGCTCAATCTTCTTTTATTCAATGGGCTTCTGGATCTTGTGTCCAGAAGATGACACAAAAAGGCTTTTCCTATTCTGAATTCCAAAAAGTTATTCTGTATTTTCTTCTAGTACTATTCTAATTTCCATTTTTCTGTTTAAAAATTTTTGATACATCTGAGATTTATTTTGGTGTGAAGAATGAGGAAGGGATCCAATTGTTATTTTTCTAAATGCCTAGCCAGTTTTTACAATGGAGATACCCTATAATGGATTATTTCTAAAGATAATTTCAGTCTGGTTTGTAATTCCAGTGGCCACGGGAAGTTAGCATGGGGTCATTCAGGACCAGCAAGTGAGACTCACCCCATATTCTTTTTGTGGAGGGATTCTGGATAGAGACTAGGGGTATAGCAGCAAAGTATCTGCAGGTTTTAACACTAGATCAAGCAAGACTGTCAGAAAATAGTGTGGAAGGACAATATTGTTTAGAACTCTGCAGAATTGCTCTTTTAAAGTTATATTGTAAAGCTATGCTCTTGATTTCTTCTATGGATGCTACAAGAAACAGTCTTATGGAATTCTCTGGCTGCATTATTACCCAAAGGACTGTTTTGAGGGCATTGTTTAACACAGTGTTACTCTACCGGAGTTTACAATTTTATTTTGTTTTGAAAAAAGTATATCATTTATTTCCACAATAGATCACAAACTTTACAGTTAAAAAGATACAAAACAGAAGGCAAAATATTGGTTATCTATAAATAAAAAGAAGTACTGAAGAAAAACATGTTTTGACCATTGCAGCACTTTAAAAAATATGGCGTGGAGAGTGGACACCTTGCAGTGCATCATATTTGAAAAATGCCTGGGGGAACTTGTTCCCATCAGAGGATGGTGCTCATCAGGCCAGTTTACTCGATATATAATGCAGGATGACCAGTTACATGTGAATTTCAGATTAAAAAAATACAATTTTAGCAAAAGTATGTCCAAAAATTGCATGAGACATACTTATACTAAAATGTTATTCCTTTTTAAAATCTGAATTTCAAATTTAACTGGGCGTCCTGAGTTTTTATTTGTTAAATCTAGCAATGCTACCCCAGGGGACATTTGACAATGCCTGGAGGTATTTTTGATTGTCACAACTTGAGGAGGGTTTGCTACTGGCATCTAGTGGGTAGAGACCAGGCATGCTGCTAAGTGTCTTACAATTCACTGGACGGCCCCCAAAGAAGAAATTATCTCGTCCAAAATGTCAGTAGTGTTGAGCTGGAGAAACTCTGGTTTAACATATTTCTCTTAGTCTCCCATTAATAGCTTTCTAGTACAAAATTTCCTTTAGAATAAAATTTGAAAAAACCCTACAATTCCCCCCAAGAAACTGGCTTTTTTTTTGGATAATTCTTTTATTAATAACAGCAGGAAAAGAACTAAATAACTTTCTTTGTTTCTCTTTTCAATAGTCAATATCAGGGAACTCAGATCAAATTAAAGATCCAAGCATAAAGACTAAGTGGGATATTCCATACTGCGTATATATACTTAGTTTTTCCTTTTGATCTTGACATTCTAGCTTGATTTTCATTTCTATGGTCCTAATTCTTTTGTTAACTCACTTTTCACCATTTCTTGTACATCAGTCAAATTCCTTGTGGGGTAAGTAGGACACACATACACACACATACACACACACACACACGCACACACACACACACACACACACACACACACACAGGTGCATTCATATATGTATTAATTTATGTTTAAAAACAGGATCTCATTCTGTCACCCAGACTGGAGTGCAGTGGTGCAATCACAGCTCACTGCAGCCTCGAATTCCTGGCCTCAAATAATCCTCCCACCTCAGCCTCCCGAGTAGCTGGAACTACAGGTTTGTACTATCACATCTGGCTAACATAGAAATATTTAAACATATATTTACTATACATTTGACATGGCCTCAACTGTGTCTTGAAAACCACGTAAAAAAAAAATGGGGCTGCCCAGTTCTTTCCCAACAGTCTACAGATCTCAGATCTCAGAAAATGCTTTTACTTTCTTATTTTCTCTTTTTACCTTCAGGTTCAGGCCTTAGAACACCTGAGATGGTCGGCTGGCTCTTAAAAACCAAAGCTGTTTTGAGACTGGACTCTGGGCACTGGGAGAACACACATGAACTTCCTCCACCCCTGTCGTGGGAGGCAACAAAAGTCCTTCCTGCTGGCTGGAAAGTGAGGGTCACTCTGCAGAGGCCAACAGGCAGGGAGGTGCAAGGGCTGTGGCGGCCCACGCAGACACACACTGGGAACGAACGAGATTGCATCTTCCCCCAGACCAGCGAGATTCTATAAACATAATCAAAATGTAATAGAAACTTTTTGGAAATGCTGTTATGAGGAGAAAGCATCAATCTTGATGGAACTCCGCTCAACAGGCTTTGCGGAGCTAATCAATCATGGTCAGGACTCGGCCTCCCCATCTGTCTGCGCCGGGGACCGAGCAGAGCTTGCTCACTCCCCGGCTGGGGCTGCGTCCCCTCACCAGGCAATCCATCATGCTGCAGGGGGATGGCGGGAGGGGAATAATAGCACGCTAATAAACTAGGGGCTTTTTTCATTCCCAACTAATTTTTAGTAAATGAGCCCAATCCAGAGAGAGCAGGAAAAGAGCCCGAGGAGATGGTGCTTCCGAGATGCGCCTCGCTGGTTGGGGACAATGGCTCATGGGCCCAAGGGGAAGCAAAGAGCCAGCCCAGTCCAGGGATGACTCTGTCGGGGTTCGGTGGAAGGAGGAACTGGCCCGTGGAGGCACAGGGAAGGATGAATCCAGAACAACTTCAGGACGACGGCATGGACTTCTGGGTCTGGTTCCTGGGCTGATGCCAAGATCTCAGCTACAGTACCTGAGTGTTGTTCAGAACTTGGAAATGAACAGGGATGTGGCTTTCTAGGGGAGCCTGAAATCAGAGTGTTAGGTCCAAGAAATAGGCTGAGGGCTGGTAAGAAGAAACGAGCCCATGGGTCAGAAGCTGAAGAGGGGAGTGAGGAGTAGGGAGAAGATGGGCTCAGGATGAGGCTGTGAATAATTATGGGTGCATGGGCCCATTTTCCTCTGGCAGTAGCTGCTCTGGGAGTGAATTTTTAGGTTAAATTCAGTGGGACAGGGCCCAGACAGAGAGGACTGTGATTTGCTGGACTATGTCTGCTTTTACTTACCCTTCTACCTCCAGCACTTTGCTAAATACATGCACAAGGTGGACGCTCAAATGTTTGTTAAATGAATGCATGAGTAGTAGATTTTGAAGACCTGGTTTCATAACTTCCCTAAATTCTTCAACTTTAGGTTCCTGTCCTGAAATAAATCAGAGGTTCAGTTCCTGGTTTCCTCCCCTGAAGGACTCTGTCTTGGACAGGGACAGAGTGACAGCTTGGAGAGGATGAATGTATTCATCATCTACTACTGTGTAATACATTACCCCAAAACTAAGTGGCGTTAAGCAACAATAAATATATATTATCTTACACAGTTGTTGTGGTCAGGGTCTTAGGAGTTCTTTTCTCTGGACTGTTCCTAGGCTAGGTGAATCTTTCTGGAGGTGTGGTCATCAGTTCTGCACTAGGAATTTACAGATGGCTGCAAAGTATTTTGATGGTCGCTTCCTCAAGAGATGGGGTCTGTTTACCCTTCCCTTGACTCTAGAAGGCCTGTAAATGCTTTGACCAATAGAATGGAAGAAGTGATACCATGCCAGTTCTGGGCTTCATTTGTAAAAGGATTGACAGCTTCCACTTTGGTCTCCTGGAGCCCAAGCCACTGTGTAGGATGTCTGACCACAGTGCCAGACATGCTAGACAGGATAGAGTCTATGTGGAGGGGAGGTGTCCAACCAAGCCTAGACTTATGATTCCAGCCAAGGTTCAGATGAGTGAATGATGCTATCTTGGACCAGCCCAGCTGCTGGCTAAATACCACCAAGTAAACCTAGTCAGTTTCACAGAGGAGAAAAATGTTCCAGGTGAATCCTGCCACAAAATCACAAGACATGACAAAATGGTTGTTGTTTCAAGTCACTAAATATTGGGGTAGTTTGTTTTGTACAAAAAGATAATTGGGACATCCAGAATTTAAGGAAAGGTTGTAGACTGTATCTGGTTCAATTGAAAATTCTGTTTGAATCATTCCTGTGATTATTTTTCCTAGATTTCATTCAGTCTTGCTTGAATACCTTGAGGTGCAGACAGTTACTACCTCTGGAGTGATGCCCTTTGATAGTGGACTGGTTATGGCTCACCTCCCTTTTTCCTTCTCACTCCCCTATCCTCTTATCTCCTAGCGTTCCCTCCCTCCCTCCCTCCCCTCCTCCCTCCCTTCCTCCCTCCCTCTCTCCCTCCCTCCCTCCCTTCTTTCCCTTCTTTCCTGAATATTTACTGGGGAGAGACTCAGAGGATGGTTCCCAGAGGAGGTGATGACTGATCTGGGTCTTGATTGGAATGTAGAAGTTGAGCAGGCATGCTGGAAAGAGCTCATTCTAGCAGCGCGTGTGCACAGGCAGGGCTGGTTCTGAGGGTGGTCATGCAGGACTTTGAAGAGAGAGGAGAGAGAGTTGTGGCCATATCATAATAGATTTTAATTTTTTATTTTTTGAGAAAGCAGGATTTATTGAGAGAACAGAAAAACTCTCACAGTGGGAGGGGACCTGAAGGTGGTTGCCCTCATAATAAACTTTAATGCCTCCAAGAAGTTAAATTTTGTGGTCAGTTTAGACAGAAAGAGATTTCCCTTTTAAAAGTCACTTTCTGGATGCTGTGGGATGGCCAGTGTGATGGTCTGCGACCAGTGAAGAGGTTGATGAAGTGAAAGATGGTGGCAGCTTTGACCAGGGTGGAGGTGGAAGAGGTGCAGGAAAGTGGGTGGTTTAGGAAGTGTAATGTGTGTTTGCTGTATGACTTGAGAATATGTAATTCTGTATAAAGGACAAGAAAAACAAATAGAACAGATGAACTTCCTAAGAAGTGTTGGCAATAGATGGTTCATAAGCTAGGAACTTATGAGATACAAGGGGGGACCCCCAAAAGGAATTATCTTTTGGAGGATGGGCTTCTTGTAGTACAGGCTTCTCCTGCTAGATAAGTATTCTAGGAACCCATGTGCATCAGTGTACCATCCAACATTGTTGTGAGAGGCTGCAATTGGTTTCAGTGAATTAAAAAAAAATTCTTTCAATGTGTTTGCCCATTTCATGATGGCATCATGAAATACACATCAACCTTCCCTGCAGGTGTGTGGTCTGGGGAACCAGAGTTGAGTTTGAGCAAGAGGGCATCCAGCACACATGCTGGGGCCAATCACACACATGACTCTATTGGGCAGACCAAGGCAAATATGAAAGGCTGGTCACTGTTGTAGCTTAATACTAGCCTGCTTTACAGCCTTGGACTTTGCCCATACTGCATTGAGTATTCAGCTGTTCTTGACCAAAAAGGGCATAACCCGCATGCCCTATCCTCCTTATTCACCCGATATTGCTCTGAGCAACTTTTTTGGGTTTCCCCAGGTGACAAAATTACTCAAAGGGAAACGTTTTGCTTGTGTGGAAGAGGTGAAACAAAAAAGTGGCAGAAGCACTAAAAGACATCAAAATTGATGAGTTCAGAAACTGTTTTGCACAATGGAGAAAGTATCTTGATGGGTGTATTGAGTTAAACAGAGAGTACTTTAAAGGTGACTGAAGTGTAAATATGTAAGAATAGATACACAATTTTTCATAAATAAATTCTGGTTTTTTTTGATCCTCCTTTGTAGAGGTGAAACTTAGAGACGATGAGTTAAGTATACATAATGAGTAAGCTTATGAGACTTAGGCAGAACTTAAAAGGTGTGTTAAATACAGATAGTAAGAATGTCAGTAACTTGGTAATAACTGATTGAATGGCTTATATGCAGCCTGGGCAGCATAGTGTGACACCATTTTTACAAAAAAAAAAAAATAAATAAAAATACTAGCTGGGTGTGGTGATGTGCAACTGTAGTCCCAGCTACTCTGGAGGCCTTAGGTGGGAGGATCACTTGAACCCAAGAGTTCAATGTTAAAGTGAGCTATGTTTGTGCCACTGCACTCCAGCTTAGAGCAAGACTCTGTCTTTTAAAAAAAAATCTTACGGTAAGACAGTGTTATAAATAAAAATGAGTGGAAAGACCAAGTTGTGGTGTTACCAGTTTTGTTCTGACAGCTAGATAATCCCTAAATTGGTCACCCACTGGTGTCACTGATCATGGTCTCATTATGGCCCCACATATGTTCTATCTAAGAAATGCAGGTAAAGTCCATAACTGTTAGGCAGGTTAGTGTCAAACTACAACAGTGGCCAGTCTTTTATATTTGCCTTGGTCTGTCCAATAGAGCATGTGTGTGATTGGCCTTCTTGGTCAAATTTAACGTGTGTTGGATGCCTTCTTGCTCAAATTTAACTCTGGCTCCCTAGACCACACATCAGCGGGAAAGGCTGATGTGTATGTGTGTGTGTAAGAGAGAAGAGGGAGACAGGACATATGAATATTGCATACCCCAGGGCTCTAGGGTCACCCCCCCACTCATTTGTATCCCATACTAAACAACCACACCTTTTTTTCTTGACTTTTTGCTTTGTGTCTTAATTGTTTTAATAAATGGTGTAAAATAAACATCTCAATTTAGTCTGTGAGGCTTTCTGTTTCATGGCCTCTGATTTAGTCACCTGATGGTGTTCTTAGGGGCCACCATTGCATCAAGGTATTTTTCATGAGAAAGGAGAATATTTAGAAGGAAGACTTGTCAACAACTGCTGATGGATTGGGTATGAGGGGAGAATGCTGAGAGGGAGAGAAAGAGCTCCAGGTAATATCCAGGTTTTTGCCATCTGGGTAAGTGGAAGGACAATCACCAGAAGAAGTTGGCTTGGGGAGACCATGATGAGTTCTTTATTAGTTATCTATTGCTGTGTAATAACATTATTACAAACTTAAGTAGCTTAAAAAGACACACATTTATTACTTCAGAGTTTCTTTGGATCAGGTGTTTGAGTATGGCTAGGCTGCATCTCACAAAGCTGCAGTTAAGGTGTTGGTTAGGACTGTGGTCTCACACTTGATCTCAGTCAAAAGACTGAGAAGCAATAGGGCTTTGGTCTTGTCTGAAGTTTAACTGGGGATAAGTCCACTTCCAGGCTTATGTGTTTATTGGCAGCATTCTGTACCTTGCAGCCTGCTGGACTGAGGACCCAGTTTCTTGGTGGCTCCTTTGCTGCCTATTATCCACAGGTTTCTCTAATTCCTTGCCATGTGGTCCTCTTTATAGGAAGTGCATAACATGATAGGCTAGTTCTTCAAATCCCACAAGGAAGAAGGTTTCTTAATAAGATTGGCATAACAATCTAACATAGTCAAGTATATGCAATCACATATATTTCATTACAAAGGTAATGAAATATATCCTATTTCATATATATTCTGTACCCTATTGGCTAGAAACAAGAGAGAGGTCTTGCCCACATTCAAGGGAAGAGGATCATGCAAAACCCTGATCAAAGGGTAACCTAGGGATTTGTGTGCTGCACATTAAGTTGTGTAGAAGGAGCCTGAGTTTTACTTCTCTGAGGCTGGGTCTTTGGGAGCTTGTGGGCCATCCTCTTTCTCCTGTGATGTGGGTGACTGGACAGGTAGAGAACTTAATCTAGAACATGGACATTCACAAATGCAGCCTGAAAAACGCTCCTTCTGTAAGGGTGTCAAATCTCTGGAACCTGTGAATATGACCTTATTTGAAAGAGCATCTTTGCAGAAGTTATTAAGAGTGTTAACCTTAACAACCTCCGATTATCTATGTGGGCCCTAAATCCAATGACAAGTGTCTTTATAAGAGTCACACAGAGAAGAGACACACAGAGAAGAGAAGTTCACATGAATGTGAAAGTAGAAATTTGAATGATTCAACTATAAGTTCAGGATTTCCTGGAGTCACCAGGAGCTGGAAGAGGTAAGGAACATATTCTCCCTCACAGCTTCTGAAGGGACTGGGACCCTAACTAACTCTTGGCCTCAGACTTTTGGCCTCCAGAACTGTGAGAGAATGAATTTTTGCTTTAAGCTACCAGGTTGTGGTATTTTGTTATGACAGTCACAGGAAACGAACATAGCAAATAATAGGTGGACAGATCTCTGGTCTAATCATCAGAAGGCCCTAACTGTGGTCCCTGCCTGGCTGTGGGACCTTGGGAGAATGACTTTCCCTCAGTTGAACTCAGTTTTTCCATGTGTACAATGCGGGTTAGGACCAGATGACTGTAGAGGCTCAGAGAGGTCCCCAAGCCTTGACTTCTTGGCTACAGACCTGAGTGGCATGAAAAGCATCTGCACTCAGAGTGAGAGAACCCACAACCCAGGACCCTCCTCAGTCATGATGGTGACTATAGCGCCTTTTCCTGGACTGTATCCCTTGAGACCTCCAGAGATGAAAGTGTTCCTGGTCATATGCTGTTCAGAATAAAAACAATAATGAACTCGAAACCACAAAGCTCACATGCATGGTGGAAATGAAAATAGCTTTTATTAATCTTTTCATTATGCAATTATAGACAAACTCATCCAGACTATTTTCCACTTTGTCTGAGCACCATAAATATGTGCTCATTTTGCCTTGGGTAAGCCACAGGCTTCTACCCTAACCTCTGACCCTGCATTCCATCAGAAAATCCCATTGGCTCTATCCTTGTCACTTCTGACCCCGTCCAAAGTGCCCTTGTCTCTTGCCTGGAATATTTTCAACAGCCCCTCACCATCCCTTGCCTCGGCCTTGGCCCCTACAGTATATTCTCTGCATAGCAGGAGTCCCCCTGAGGGTCCTGTTAGAGAAAAGTCAGTCTCTTCCTGGCCTCATAGGTCTCCCTGTCTCACTCACAGGAAAACCAAAGTGCTTTTAAAAATTTTTTAAAAAATGAATATTGTTTGGAGAAGTTTTAGGTTTATAGAAAGATTGAGCCCAAAATACCTAATTCTCACATATTCCCTTTTTCACGCTCCCTCCCCATGTCTCTTGTTATACATCTTGCATTAGTGTGGTATATTTGCTACAATTGATACACTAATATTGAGACAGTATTATTAACAAAATTCCTAGTTTACATTGGGGTTCACTCTTTGTGTTTTGTGCATTGTATGGATTTGCCAAATGTATTATGTCGTTTATCTACCATGACAGTATCACACAGAAGAGCTTCCTAAAAACCCCTTAAGCTCCATGTATTCATCCTTCCCCCCTCCACCCCCAAATTCCCAGCAGTGATTTTTTACTGTCTATAGTTTTGCCTTTCCAAGAATGTCATATATATAGTTAAACTCATACAGTATGTAGCCTTTTCATATTGGCTTCTTTCACTTAGCAATAGGATTTTCCATGTCCCAAAGTCCTTTTAATTGGCCCCAAAGCTCTTCATAAACTGTCCTCCACTATTTTTGACCTTGCTTATTTCACCCTCTTGCTTGCTCACTCTGGCTTCCTTGAACATGTTATTTCTTGAACATGCCAGGCACATTTCTATCTCTGGGTCTTCGTGCTTGCTATTCCCGTGCTTGCTATTCCCTCTGCCTGAAATACTATTCCCTCAATACTCGCATACAAGGATTTCCTCATCTCTTTCACATCTCTGCTTAAATGCCACCTCCACTGAGAGACCCTCCTGGAGCATCTTAGGTGCAGTCTGGCCTATCTAGAAGAGCAGCAGCCCCAGTCCTATGACTTTCCTTTATTAGTCTTCGCAGAATGTCCTTTTTTAGTATATGACACAATTTGTCTTTGAATTCTGTTACTGTCTGTTTTCCTGCACTGGACTGGAATATCCATGCAGGGCAGAGGTTTTTGTCTGTTTTGTTCACCAACACATATCTCTAGAGCCTGGCACAGAACAGGAACTCAATAAATGTTAGTTGAACAAAAAATAAGTGTGAGGCAGTGAGGGCACTGGCTAGGTAGGTGTGTGCTACAATCAAACTTCTGGGGCTCAAATTCCAGCTCCACTGGTCCCAGTTGTGTGACTCTGGAAAATTCTTTCATCTTTCTTTTCTTCTGTTTCTTCATTTTCTAAAAAGTGGATGATAATAATAGTAAGTACTTAGCATTGTGGAGAGTACTGAGCCAAATAATTCACCCAAAACACTTAAAATAATGTCTTGAACCTAGTGAGAACTCAATATGATTACCTCTTATTATTTTTTTCATAGCACATAAAAGTATCTTCTGAATTATGTTCTATTATGTATACATTTGTTTTATTGCCCATCTCCTTGACAAGAAAGGAAGCGCCAGGTGGGAAGGGATGGTGTCTATGTAGGCCACTGCTGTACCTCAAAGTCTAAAAGGGTATCTGGGATGTAGACGGTGCTTGAAAGATAGACATTGAATGAGCCAATGAGTGGATTAAAAAAATTTTTTTTAATTTTAAATATGTGGGGTACAATTCAGGGTTAGGTATACAAGTGTTCATTATGCAGATACCCTTGTTGATAACGTGCAACCCCCCCCCCGGCAGTTTCCCACTACTGCCAATCCCTTTCTTATAGTATTATGATAGTTGTTCGAGGTTCACTTATGAGTGAGAACATGTGATACTTGGTTCTTTGTTTCTGTGACAGATCACTCAGTATTATAGACTCTAAGTCCATCCAAGTTACTGTGAAGTTCATAATTTTGTCCTTCCTTATGACTGCGTAATGTTCCATTGTGCATATGTACCACGTTTTTTTATCCAGTCATCTTTTGATGAGCAGCACAGCTGGTTCCTTGTATGAGTGAATTTTCATCAGGAAACTCTGGGTTGGGTCCCTGTATCTTGCTTCCAAATATGCAGTGATAGAGGAAGGCAGCCCTTTGGCAGGGACAAGCTGGGTTATCAAAAGCTCTCTTAAGCCTCCTTGCTGTACCCAGGGAGGGCACTAGGCAGGGGTGGGATTGAAAGGGAATCACCATCAGGGCCCCACCTCAGCTCTGTGGGCCTGTAACATCCTAAAACAAGCCCAAATCAGGGCATGCTAGCTACCTTTTCCCTGGTTTGCGCCTTCTTCACTGTTACTTAGACCATTGTCCCAGCTTCCTACTCATCTTCAGGCCCATAGTCTGCCCTCTGCAGCCCACCCTCTACTCACAGGATTTATTCTGAAACACAGATCCAGGTTATACTGTGGAGTCCATGTGCTTGCAGGCAGGAAGTTTTGGAGAGTATGAACAGCATGAACCAGGAAGAGGAAGTGACATGCTTTGCATTAGTTAGCTGTTGTCACATAACAATCCCATTTATTTTTATGCTCACAGGTCATCTAAATTTTGGTTTACCTTGACTGGGGTTTGGCTGGGCCAGATTGGCCTCCAGGCTCCAGGTGGGTTCAAGTCTGTTCCATGTGTCTTCATTTTGGGAACCAGACTGAAGAGTCAGTATCTATCAGGGGCACCATCTCCTCATGGCATGTCTTTGGAACATAAGAGGTTGGGCCAAGCTATGCAAGCACACTTAAGACTTCCATATACATCCCATCCCTCTGCTAACATTTCATTAGCCAAAGTAAGTCACATGGACAAGATCCCCATGGATGGGAATATTATTTGGTCTTAGAAAAGGGTGGAGATTCTGACATATGCTACAACATGGATGAACCTTGAAAACACTATGGTAGGTAAATTAACCAGTCACAAAAAGACAGGTACTGTATGATTTCACTTGTATGGGGTACCTAGAGTAGTCAAATTCCTAGAGACAGAAAGTGCAATGATGGTTTTCAAGGACTGCAGGGAGGAAGGAATGAAGAATTGCTTAATGGGTGTACAGTTTCAATTTTGCAAGACAAAAAGAGTTCTGGAGACTTTTTGCACAACAATGTGAATTTACTTTACTACTGAACGGTACACTTAGAAATGGTTAAGATGGTAAAATTTGTTTAAACAACTTTTAAAAATATTTTATTTTAAATTGTTTAAACACTTTAATTCATATAAAAATTCCATTTAATCATCAAGTAATGTAAAATAAGCACAAAGACAAAAGTAATACATTGTCCATAATTCCACCACCCTGGAATAAACACTGTTAACTTTTTGAAGACCCTGCCAGACCCTTCTTTATACTGGAATATCCAAATGGATATGCCTTAACAGAAAGAATGCTGCTACAATGCTCTTTTGTGGTCAATTTTTTTTTCAAGCAAAATTGCCTTGTTCATATGTTTTGGAGTCAATACATGGCAGTCCCATCATTTTTTAATGGCTGGATAATATTCCATGTTTTATGTGTTCTAATTGTATCATCTCACAGTGCTTTGTAACAAAACACCTCAAAACTTAGTGGCTTAAGACAATAATCATTTATTGCTCATGGGGATAATTGTGAAAATGTCTTATATGAGAAGGGAAGTTAAGGGAAGTATGATAAAGTAGTAGAAGAAAGTTACGGGAAAATGGGGTGTCAGCTTGACATAAACTTTTGCCTGGTTCCAAGCAGAGCTCTGGAGCAAAATTTGCACCCTACCATTGGTCCCACCTTCAAGCCCTTTGATACATCTCTCTTTTGTTAATCTATTACTGGCTACAGGCTGATAGATCCTGTTTAGCCAATGGCAATTTCTCAGAGAAGGTAGAAAGTATTAGCAGCCAGTATTGCAGCAGCCTGGTGAAGAAGAAGATGATATGTTTTATGTTAAGTGTGTTTTACCACAATAAAAAAAATCAATGAGGTGGGGAAAGTGCCCCCATGCCCCCAACAATGGGAGGCCCTGCAAGGGTCAAGGGTGTGGATGTATGATTTTGGTACAGTGGAGTAAGAATTGGGACCAATGGTTAATCTACCACATGCCCAGATTTGCATAGCGGGAACATTTCTCTGTTGGTTGTAGTGGGGTATGAACTTGTTCTCTGTGAAGAGGCAACACTCCAGTTGAGAGAGGAGCAGCCTTGAGCCAGAGCAGGACAGTGTGGACAGAGAGGGTGAGGTAAAATATGTAATAATAGTCATGTGAACTGAGGATTTATTTTGTCTGAAATACCCTGCCCAAGGCTTTACCCTGTTATTTGTTGTGTTCAGCCACCAAGTGACATAGGCCTACCGTGAACTCCATTTTACAGATGAGGAAACTGAGGTAGTGCGAGGAGATGTGTCTTGTAAGCACACAGCTGGTAAGGACTGGAATTGGCATTCAAAGCCCCCTCTGTCTGCCTCCACCGCACCCTCCCACTTTGGGGGAGGGAGACAGGCAGTAATCTGATCTGATCTCTAAGTTTAGGAGGTAGGTAGATGGTGGTCCCATCAACTAAGGCTGAGCAGCACAATTCTGAGTTCAACTGGGGACAGTGATGTGGGAGAGAAGAGTGGTCGGGGACCGATTTTGAAAGGAAAAGGACAACTCTTAGCTCCAAAATAGCAGCGTTTTCCTCTGGCCTTGCTTTTCTCTACTTGTTTACCTGTAACTTCATCCAACTTCTGCTGGGGACAGAGAGAAAGGGAGGATGGGAATCCTCCAGGGGCTCAGGCTGCTGTTCAGCTCGCAATGTAGCCTGACAAATCAAGTGGGTAAAACCCATTAATTAGCAGTTTTGAAAACAGTTGCAAAGTTAATTATTCCGTTTTCTGATGAAAGAAAGCTAATTTTTGGCATTTACCCTGACAGTGACATGAACTAACATTTTTCGAGTTGACATCCCTCAAGATAAATGATGCTGTGAGGCTTTTGTGCAAACATCCTGACCCATAGCTTGCTGCCGACGACTGTCTGCAGTGAGTGCCTTTGCCACAGTGTTTTGCCCAGTGAGTTGAGGGGCGGGCAAGCTGAGGAAGGGGCTGACGGGAGGGGAGGGGGGTGAGTGAAAAGGAGCGAGCTGGTAATATACAGAGAAGACTCAAAAGCCCAAGAGAACATTTGCTTATTCAAAAGGTTTTTCTGTAACCGAGAGAGCAGGAGAGTGCATTGCCTGTTGGTCTGTCTGTGGTGAGCTGCATATCCAGAGGAGGGACCTAGTTTTTCCAAGTGGTTGCTTCCAAATTTAGATCTTCTCTCCAGGCTTTGACTTTGAACACTAGGCCCCTGCATCCAATTGTCTGCTTGACATCTCCACTGGGCATCTTACAAAGATCTCAAACTCACTACGTCCCAAAGGAACCTGAAGTCCACCCCTCTCCCTCCATACAGTCTTTTCCTCCCCAAGTCTTTCTCATTCAAGGAAATGACACCATCATCCAACAAGTGCTTGAGTCAGAACCATAGCCACCACCTTTGATATCTCCCTTTCTTTCACTCATTCCTGACATCCAGTTTATCGACAAGACCTGCCAACGCCACCTGTGACACACATCTCAGATCTGTTTTCCCCTTTAGTATCTCCTGCCACTATCCAGGTCTAAATAAGCATCATTCCTTCTAATTCAGCACTATCCTGTAGACACATAATGACAGCCACACAGGAAAGTTTACATTTTTGGGGGACTGCATTTAAAGAAAGGGAAAAAGAAAAATGTGAATTTAATCTTAATAATCTGTTTTATTTAACTCAATATATTCAAACTATTTTCATTTGATCCTAACCACTACAAACCATTATTGAGATACTTTAATTATTTGTCTTTTTTTTGTCCAAAGTCTTAAAAATCTGGTATGTGTTTTACATTTATAGCACATTTCTATTTGGATGCTAAATTTTCATCTGAAATACTTAATGTATATTTAGATTTCATAAAATTTATAGTTGGAAAAGGTAGAACCACACATCTGAAACATACTTAAACATTTAAAAATAGCAGAATCAAGTATTTGACTTTAAGTTTAATTAATTTAAATGCAATAAAATATTTAGCTCTACTATTCAGTCATAAAAAATAATAAAATCATGCAGCAGCATGGATGGAACTAGAGGCCATTGCCTTAAGTGAAACAACTCAGACACAGAGATACAAATGCTACATGTCCTCACTTATACGTGGTAGCTAACAATGTGTATACATGGACATAGGGTGTGAAATCATGGACACTGGATATCTGGTGGGAGGGTGGGGGTGACTGATGAGAAATTACTGCATGGGTACAAAGTACATTATTTGGGTAATGGACACCATACAATCCCTGACTTCACTGCTACACAATCTGTGCATGTAGCAAAATTACACTTGTACCCCACACACTTACACAAATAAAAAACATGGCCGGGTGTTGTGGTTCATGCCTGTAATCCCAACATTTTGGGAGGTGGAGTTGGGAGGATTGCTTGAGCCCAAGAGTTTGAGGCCAGCCTGGGCAACATAGCAAGACCTTGTGTCCACAGAAATATAACAAAAATGGCCAGGCTTGGTGGCCCAGGCTATTGCCCAGCTGCTTAGGGGGCTGAGACAGGAGGATCATCTGAGCCCAGGAGGTAGAGGCTGTGGTGAGCTGTGATCGTGCCACTGCACTCCAACCTGGGTGACAGAGTTAGATTCCAACTAAACAACAACTATATATACACATATGTGTGTGTGTGTGTGTGTGTGTGTGTGTGTAAAACAAAGACAGAGGTAAAAAAAAAAATTCCTTGGCTGCTCCAGGCACATTCCAGGTGTCCACTATGACTGCCAGCTGCTGTATTGGACAGTGCAGTTGGAAACCATGTCTTCTCCCAATCTCACCTCTGCCCAACTCATTCTCCATGTAGCAGCTAGAGGGATACCTTACATACGCAGATTAACTGTGTCACTTTCAGTCAGACATAGAATAAAAATGGAAGCTCCTTTCTACAGACCACAAGGCCCTGTGTGATCTGCCTCCTTCCTATTTCACCAAGCCACTTGTGCCGCTGTCCCCTCTGGTCAGTGCATCTATCGACCTTGGCTTGGCTTTCTTTTAGTCGCTCAAACACGTCATGCTTGATATTGCTGAAGTGTAAATTGTGATGGGGAAGTGGAGCAGGTCCTCAGGTGCCTGCAGGCCAGATGGTCTTGGGGATCCAAGGGGGTGTGGGTAGACCAGGGTCTGTGTTAACTCTTTCTGTCTTCTCTTCTGCCTCTCCAGGACTGAGGTTGGATCTCATGCTCCAGGCAGCAACTCTCTTCACACAGGCAGATTAATTGGAAACAGATGTCAAGCAGTGGGAGTTAAATACAGACATCTCACCAAATGTCAGCCCTTCCCCTGGGCCACGATGGAGTCCTTATTTCTCATCCTCACCAGGGAATTGGGAAAAAGCCTCTTAGACATGCTGGTGGCATGGCTGACCCTGAGAGTCTTTTAGCCCTTCTCAAAAGAGCTGGGCATATTATGACTGGAAATTGGAACCTACTTGATATATATATTTGTATCAGATGCATATAAACAAGAGGTGCTCTCAGAACAGTCGACTTACTGGGTTCTCAGGTGGTCAGGGAAGGACCACAGAACGCTCAGATTGTAGGGACTGCCCTCAATAGGGAGAGTCTCATCTTTCTACTTCAAAGGGGGTAAAACTGAGGCTCAGAGCACAGACGTGTCCCGGCTCACTTAGCAGGTTAGTGTCAGAGCTGGGGGTGGGATCAAAGCTACAAACTCTTTTGTTTCTTTCTTTCTTTTGCAGGATCTCACCATGTTGCCTAGACTGGACTTGAACTCCTGGGTTCAAGTCATCCTCTCGCCTCAGCTTCATGAGTAGCTGAGCCTACAGGCACATGAGCACCCGGCTTCAGAAACTATTTTCTAAAGTATAAATCTTTTGTTGTCTCCTTTCATGCCACCCTGTTGCCCAGCGAATAAACCCAAACTCCTTGGCTGGGAGGTCCTTTGCCCCACATGCCCACTGCTTCAGCCTCATTGCTCCAGCTTTCCCACGCTAAGGGACCACTTTGCATTCCTAAACATATCCCTCTGATGCCTTTGCCCATGATGCTTCACCTGTCTCCCCACCTAACTAGTGAACTCCTATTCACCCTTGACTAGGCAACTCAGATGTGCCCTCTTTTCAGAAATCCCCTTGACTCCTAGGTAGAGTTACTCTTATCCTCTTCTGGGATCTCATATACTGAACACATGCCACTGTAATTATTTGTGTATTTTTCTGTCCTCCTTTATCTGCCCCAAGCCCCGTGTTTTATTTTATCTTTGCTCCCAGCAGCTTGGATCTGGTATACAATAGGCACTTAATAAATTTTTTTGACTGACATTGCCAAAGCCAAGGGACACCCTTTATTTGCTTTCTTACTTAGCTTTTCTATTGCATCTGATGCCACTGAACTCTCTCTCCTTGAGATGCTGTCCTTCCTGTTAACACCTATGTTTCCCACCTGCCTGGTTTTTCCTCTCATCTCTCTGACTGCTCTGCCTCAGTCACTTTTTGGACGTCTCTCATAGGCTGTGGTTGTTTAGGAATTTGTCCTGGTCCTCTGCATTCCTCCCTGGAAAGCCTTCTCTGTCTGAGTTAGGTGTCATAGGACTCAAAGCCTTAGCCTATGCTGTTCTCTCTCTCTGGAACACTCTTCCCTTCATTTCTGACATGCCCAGATTTTTTTCAACCTTCAGGCCCAAGGTCGCACTCTCTGAGAGTTCTTCCCCAACCACCGAAGCATCCAGCCTGGGGTTGGCACTGAACAACTGGCAGGAATGATGGATGAATGGCTGAATGAAGGAGCAGGCAGGACATGGGCAGGGCAGAGTACAGGAGTTGTCTGGAGGTGCTGGCATCTCCAGAATCAATAGCCAAGGGTTCCACTTCTGAACCCAGAGACAGGCAGGCCCCAGCATTTTTGGGTTATTAACTCCCCTCAGTAAACTTCCAGTGAGTACGATAAAACACTCAGCAGAATGCAGCAAGAGCTCATAAAAACAGGATTTAGTGCCATTTTATAGATGTCAGGGCTGACTTCTACACTCAAGCTTGTATATATTTAAAATTCATGCCTGATTCACTGCCTTTGGGGAGAAGGCCCGGGGCCTTGGGGAGAGGATGACAGGCTCCACACTCACCAGTCTAGCACACCTGGAGTGAACAGCAGTCGGGGGAGGCCACTAGTCAGGCTGAACCTAGCTGGGCCTTACTTGCCTCCTTTAAGAAAGCAGCACTCGCCGTCTGTGATGGCTCAAGCCTGTAATCCCAGCACTTTGGGAGACCGAGGTGAGAGGATTGTCTGAGTCCACGGGTTCAAGACCAGCCTGGACAACTGGATGAGACCTCATTTCTACAGTAAATCGAAAAATTAGCCCGGCATGGTGGTGCATGCCTGTAGTTCCAGCTACTTGGAGGCTGAGGCGGAAGGATCGCCTGAGTCCAGTGGGTTGACTCTGGGGGGGCTGTGAGCATGCCACTGCATTCCAACCTGGGCGATGGAGTGAGACTTCAAACCCCCACCCCCCAAAAAAGAAGAAGGCGGCACTCTCCATGGGCAGATGTGCTTGGAGCCAGGAGTCCAGGCTAGTGACCAGTTGTTCCTGTTTTGCCCAGGGTGTGGACTTTCAGTGCTAAAACCAGGCAAATGCTGGCACACAAGGAGAGGCTGATCATCCTTAGCCCTGGCTCTACCATATCTTTGCTTTGTAAACTTGGCTAGACCTCTTTCCTCTCTGAACTTCATTTTCCACAGCTGTCAAAAAGGAATAAGTAAACCTATTTTGTTAGTCAGGTTAACCAATGAAGCGCCTATGACAAACAATCCCCAAATCCCTGTGGTTTAACACAAGACTCATCATTTCTTACTTCCATCATAGTACCATATGGGTCAGGTGACTTCTTTACAACCATGACTCAGGGAGCCAGTCTCTTCCATACTCTGGCTCTGTCTTCCCTTAAGGCTTTCTCAGGGTTCTCTGCTTCATCCTGTATATTAAGATAACTATTAGTGAAGATTTAGTGGAAGGTTTTAGGGCAAGGGTCAGCAAACTATACCTATGAGCCAAATTCAGCCTCCACTTAGTTTTTCTAAATAAAGTTTTATTGCTACACAGACATACCTATTCGTTTACTTTTTATCTATGGTTGTGTTTACATGAGAGCAGTGGAGTTGAGTAGTTGTGACAGAGCTCATATGGCCTGCAAACCCTAAAATATTTCCTACCTGGTCTTTTATAGAGAACATTTGCTGACCTCTATGTTAGGAGTTAGGCCCAAGAGTGGTCAAGAGAGTGATAATCACTTCCATCTACAGTCCACTGGCTGCAACCCAGTCTAATGATCCCAAACTAGGTGCAAGGGAGGCTGGGAAATGTAGAGGAGTACATGGATTTTGACTGCATTGTGATCTCTGGGTCGACTGCATCGACCTCTCAGGGTCATTATGAGGATACAATAAAATGATGTTTGGAAAATATATTTTTTATAAGATCTGGTACATGGTAACTTTTCTGTAAAGATACCCAGAGTTCTCCAGGCCTCAAGGATGTACTGAGTGACTGGGATGTGGGATTGTGTGGGTGAACTCCCCTCCCGACTCTCGGAAGAAGGCCCTGGAGAAGAAAGGGATCTGGGTTGGTCAGGTCTCTTGGTAATCAGGGCATGAGCTGAGTTTCTGGTTCCTTTTGGTCTGGAATTTGGGGCTCTGGTTATTTCCGTGTGACCAGCAGTTTCAGGAAACAGGAAGAACTCAGGGATGCTTATTTGGGCCCTAAACCTAACACGTCCCAAACAGATTTTTCCTATTGGACAGGCCAGCTGCTGTGTGTTTGCCAGATTCAGCCCTTAGGACATTGCCCAGGCTCAGGGTGACCTAACTGGACATTCATCATCTGAAGCTTGCTCACCCCACCCCTTACCTTATTTCTGATTAGCATTTTAAAGCAGCAAATTTGGAAAATTAAGAAATACTTTCTATTAATTATGGTAAATGAAAGACATATAATATTGAACATATTATTCATTGTATTTTCACCTTGGAAAGTAACTATAATAAAATTTATTTAAACCATAAATGGGCTGGGCATGGTGGCTTAGCCTGTAATTCCAGCACTTTGGGAGGTCAAGGCAAGAGGACTGCCTGAGTCTGGGGATTTGAAGCTAGCCTGGGCAAATTGGTGAGACTTCGTCTCTACAATAAATCATACACACACACACACACACACACACACACACACACACACACACTCACATACAAACTAGCTGTGTGTGGTGGCATGCACCTGTAGTTCCAGCTACTTGGAAGGCCGAGGCAGAAAGATTGCCTGAGTCCAGCAAGGTCGAGGCTGCGGTGGCCATGAGCATGCCACTGTACTCCAGCCTGGGCGACAAGAGTGAGACTCCAACTCAAAAACAAACAAACAAACAAACAAATAAATAAATAATCAATGGATGGTTAATTAGTAGCTAAGCCTGATATTTTAAAGTTAATTCACTAATGTGAGGGTAATTATTCCCTAATAATAATGAAGCAATTCTTATTTTAGGTTCAAGTTTGGTAAGTTTTTCCTCTTATTGCATCTGGTTTTCCCAAGAACTGATATCTGAATGCACAGAAGCATGGCATTGAAACACACAGCAGAATTGTCAAGACTTTTTTTATGATGCAAGTTTTGATTTTGTAATAGAAATATAGAACTACTCATCAAGAAAGATGCTTGAATGCTTCATTTTTGAGGCTGTAGTCTGGAAATAGAAGTTAATTTTTCTTGTAAAGTAAAATAAAAATCAGCAATAACAGCACTGCTGTTTTTGTTTGACTTGGTTGCAGGGAGTCTTGCAATGCCGGTAAAAATTACCCATGATGATAGGTCTAGGCATTGGATTATCCTTCATCAACAAGTTGCTGTCTGAGGAGACCCATTTGCTGTCCTGACCCAGTAGAAGAAAAGTTTTAGCCTGTTCCAGCAAACACTTACTCTCCTTGGGGGGTTGAGAGCTGAATTTCCATTCCAGCTCATGCACTCACCTCTGCCAAGGATGATGTGGTCATGATGGTTGATGGACTTCAATACAGCGGTGTGTATTCTTAACCTGTTCAAGCCGTAGCTGTGCTCTGTCCAATTACCATTTTACTCTTTCAGTGCCCATCCCCACCTCCTGCCCTGACTTTTTGGGATATGTTTTCACTGGCCAGCCCTTGTGTCTCTTTTCTTTTCTTCAGCAAATTGCCTAAGGCTGTTGAAGTTACTTCGTCCAGAATGTTCAGAGAAATGTACAGTTTACATTCTCACCTTCACTTCACTCATTCTCCTGTTATTGCTTTCATGCCTTGGGACAGACAGGGTCATCCTACAGTGTAACCTGTGCTCCAGAGCTTCCCTGCAGAATAGGCTGAAACTACCCTCAGTGGGATTTTGTCTGAAACCACACCTAGCCTGGCTTCTTCCCCTTTCTATCATGTTCTTCTCAGTCCCTTACCCGTTCCTCTCGGGAGTACTTCTCTCTAAAAGATCACTTGTACCCACATCCTTGTCTTGGGGTCTGCTTGTTCAGAACTGACCTAAGATGAGAACATTGACAGTAGATGGGTGCTGCCTCTGTGAAAAGCTTGTGTTACTTGAGAATCAGATATTCAGCCTGGGGCAAAGAGTGAGGGGCATTTAAAAGCTGGACTTCTAATTATGGAGAAATCTACACAAGAATGCCTCATGGTTATGAGTATAGGCTTCATTACCAGACAGACCTGTCACTTACATGCTTTCTGTGGACTTGGGCAGTTTGCTTAATCTCTCTGGGCCTGAGTTTTCTCATCTGAAAAGTAGTGATAGTGGTAATAGCTACTCTGTGAGACGGTTATGAGGCTGAAGAAATAAGATGCATGTAAAGTGCTTAGCACAGTGTCTGGTACCTTGCAAGTACTTCAGGAATGCTAGCTATTATTATTATTTGTCTCAAGGAATTATTTTTTGGCTTGAACTCCATCCTAGATTTATAACCAGGACACTAGCCTTATCATCCATCCTGGATGGCTAGGTAGAGAATGAGTAGTTAGAGGGGAGAATTCCCTTTCTATCTCAGGAGTAAGGGAAATATTTAAGCAGTATTTACCATCAATTGGCCTTGTAGCAATGGTATGATTGATGGATGCCTTTGGAGTATTTTGGTTGTTAAATATTTTTAATATTGTCCTTACCTGGGAATATCCTGATGTGTCAAGTTGGCTAGATTGTTTGCCTTTGATTGCACACATTCTTCAAGAGAGTAAAAAGAAAAAAAAGCTGTATAGGCTGAAGGTGGAGACTATGGGCCAGTCACTATCTCATTTAATCCTCCAAGTCCCACAAAATTAGGAATGTTATCTTCATTTCTCAGCTGAGGAAACCACAAGTTGTTAAAATAATTTGTGCAGAATCACGTGACCAAGTCATTAGGTCTGAGGGGGGTTGCGTAATGTCAAAAAGTTACCCAGACTATTGAGTTGTAAAGCAGAATTTCAACATAGGTCTGTTGGTCCCAAATTTCCTGTTTATTTTAGCATAAAGATTTAAATGAAGGCACCGAAATTCTACAGTAAAATTCTATAGGAAACTGGGCATTGAGAATGTAATAAAAGTCACAGAAACTTTTAAAGTAATAGTTGGAATTGAGGATCTCAAAGTCCCTGGAAACCTAGTGAATTTGCGCTTGTAGAAAACACCCTCTGGTTCAGTTGCAGAACTTCCAGAGGGTTCGAAAGACCTTTCCCCCAGCAGTCACAGCCTCTGTTGTCACCAAGTTAGATTCTCTTTGCTAGATGGCCCATTTATAGAAGCAGCAAATGTCCATTTTTTTGTTAGTTGGTAGCAGTGACAGTATGCCATAGTGGTAGGAATGGGGACTTCGAAAGCAGACTGACCTGGGTTCAGATTCTGGATCAGCTGATTAATTAGTGCCATCCCCCTGGGCAAGGTATGTAAACTCTCTGTTTCCCCAGTGGTGGAAAATACCTGAGGATCTCATTAGTAGGTGCTCAACAATGCTTTTTCCCCATCTTAGTTTCTGCCTGTCTGCTTTGTTGCCTGGTGAACAAACCTTCTTTGGAGATTCTGATCAGGGATCACCTCTCTTGGTCCTCCCTAAATGGAGTTAGCTGATTTTCTCCTTTTCTGCTCTCTCAGCAGAAAACAGTGTGAATACTTTGATTATGGCACTTGCCACATTGTGTCATAACAATCTGTTTAAAAATCTGTGTCTGTCAGAATGCCTTCAGCTGCAAGTAACAAATGATCAAACTCAAACTGGTCTATTCAATGGGGAAATTAATTATGCCTAGGAACAAAAAAGCCTAAAGGAGCTAGACTCCATCTCTGAGATTGAGTGGTGCCATCAAAGGGGAGTGAGGAAGGTGGTGGCCTTAAAGTACATACGGAATGTCATGTATTCATTGGCTCAGGGTGCTTAGCCTCTCTTTCTGGAGCATGTAATGAGTGGAAACTTGAGAGTTGACTGCAGCAGTGTCTCTTAGATTGGGCTCAACTCAGCCCTTATGCCTCTGTAACTGGCTCTAGTTCCTTCTAATTCTGACCTCCTCACATCTCTTCTGCTTCTTCTGAACTAGGTGAGTGAGGCTGGTCTATGTTTGGATGCCCTCAGACCAGGTCAGGAAGTAAAGTAAACCAATGTATGAAATACATCACAGTCTAGGCAAACCTCCAGATTTCGGCACTTGGAAGCGTGCTTAGCAGCAGAAACTATTGCTAGGGATGTTTACAATCAGAAATCTTTGGGGAAGATATGGTAGTATTCGGGATCCACTGGTGGAGTTTTCCTCCTCTTTCACCTCCCTTTTTCTGACACTGAGCACATTTTATGTCTGTCTTACACTGTGGAGGCTACCAAGTCAAGAAAATGCCACTTCCTTTCCTTGTTTCTAATCTGGGATGGTGTCTGTGCTTCATAAGTTCATCCTCACATGTCTCAAGAATCAGATGGTCAGGTAATCAGCTGAGTGGTGAAATCCCAGCTTTGCTAGGTACTGGCTGTGGAACCTTACATAATCTGCCTAACCTTTTGGAGCATCATTATCTTCACCTGTCCAATGGGATAATTATTATATCTTCCTAGAGTTCTTATCGATATGAGATGAGGTCATGTGCCTTGGAGAAGACAGTATTTCTAGGAATGCTGATGGGCATTTTGCACAAAAAAGGGATCAGCTGGTGAAGTAAGAATGGGAAATCCTTGGTTAACCAGGTTTATTTACTGCAGGATCCCTCAGAGCTCCAAATAAAGTCTGAACAGTAACGTTCACTGTGACCCTCAAAGCAAGGTGTGTTTCCTTAATGTATTTGACTGCCAAATCCTATTTTGAAAGGCATCTCATGGGACTATGTCCATTGCTTCAGCTCTACATTTGGAAAGCCAGCTGTGGCCACCCAAGTCCTATGCAGGCCCATATCTGGTAATTCCTTAACCCTAGGGGGAGAAATTAAGGTGGAGGGAGCTCTCTAGCTGAGGTAGAGCAAAGTGAGTGGAGCACCATCTTTGAGTGAATTCTGGGAGACAGAAGACTAACAATGGTCTCTTGTATGCCCGCATATATTTCCCACAATTCACAGGGGTTAATTACATGCAAATAGCCTCGAGAGAGCCCTGGGCATTTGGTCCCCAGGATAGGTGTGGAAATGAACCTGAAAATTGATCCTGAAGGGCCCTGTCACATGAGAGGCCACCGTGCTCTTCTCATAACCAATGCCTTACAGTTCCATTTGTTTCCAAAATGAAAGCCACCTCCATGACTAAATGAGCAGCAATTTTCTGAATAAAAGACACCTTTAACATGTCAAATGAGGTAGCTTATTGAGAAGACCCTGCCAGACAGAACCATCTTTACCTCCTTGACTGCCAGACTGAAGGGTGCCAGAGCTGAAAAGGACACTGTTGAAGAGGGACTGCACTCAGACCCTCCCCTCATGGCCCAAATTTCAGTTTTCCATCCCCAAAGAAAGTAACAGTTTTTTTTTCTTGCCTCGATGGGACACAATGTTCCTTTTTTGGTGGGTTTTGTCCCCTGTGGCTTTTGGCTGTCCTCTTGTCTTCTTACGGCAGCTGAACCTTTTGGTGAGGGAAGGAAGTCCCTTGGGATGAGGCTTCAGACTTGGGCGGGGGGCTGTCCCAACAGCATGGCTTTGATTCCTGCAGTGTAGGGTTAGTTTGGGATTTGCTGGGCTGATGGGACTTCATCAGGCCTTCGTGGGATGAGCAGAACCTCTGAGCAGTGATTCTTGGTTCCTCTTGGAGAATCTGATGGAATCGTTGGTACTTCTTCCCAGAGAAATACAACATAGATTTGCACAGACATAATACCTCTGGTGTCTGACTTTTGGGGTTCCTGATGTGTGTCATCTTCCTTCCCTTTAGGATGGGATCCCTGGTGCCAGTGTCCAGGTCTCTTCAGCAGGAAGAGTGATGGTGAGACACAGTGATGGGCTTGTGTGTCCAGGTCAATTGTGGAGTGGTGACAGCACAGGTGATGGGGACAAAGGTTTATTTCTTAGTTCAGATATGGGCATGGAGAAAAATCAGGGCTGGAGGAAAGGAGACGGAGAAGGAAGAAGAAGGAATTTGGGGAGAAGGAAGAAGAGGTTGAAGGAAGAAGCAAGAGACATGAGAAGGAGAGGGAGGGGTGTGGCAGGTGGGAGGCTAGGGCAGAGGGAGCAGGGGTCCTGGACTGGGGGGCATTCAGTATAGGGTGACACATGAGTGACGTCCGGCGACTTAAGAGAGAAGAAGTTGGCGGCCTGAAAGGGAGGAAGACAGAAAGCAGGGCTTTTCAATATGAGCATTCATGTCTTGGTGACAGCAGTCATTTATCATGCCCTGAATGGGAGCGCAGGGCCCAGCACTGCCGCCAAAGGCCTCTGGTTAAAGTTTTACCTGAGTGTGAAAGGGGCTGGGATCTGGCCAAACAGCAGCTTTTTCGAGGCTGTGGGGGCGGCCCCGCAGGGACTCATCTGTTTGGAGCAGAAAGACTCTGGCACCAGGGGAGGGGAGCCATGAGACAGGATGTTTCCGGGTGCTGGGACCCCTTCAGGCATCCCAGACCAGCAGGGAAGGGTCAACCCAATACAGGGGCCTGGAAAAGTTCATTCCAGGCACTGGATTAGGAGTTTGTCCCCAAATCAGTCTTGTGAGTCTGCTGGGGGAGCTTGGGATGGGACAAGTGAGGGGTGCATCTTGTTAAGTAGTATCGTTGGTGTTCAGCACAAATTTAAAAATATATTTAGTATTTACCATGTGTCAAGTGATCTCTCCCTCTCTTTCCCCCCACCGTCTGTCTCTCTGTCTCTCTCCCACCCCCTTTCTCTATGTCGCTCTCTCAGGGTGTCCATCCCTTGTTTGCCTAGGAACTGAGAGGTTTTCTGGAATTCAGGACTTTTAGTGATAAATCTGGGACAGTCCTGGGTGAAACAGGACAATCGTTCACCCTAATGAGAATTCATCTAATCTCACAATAACTCTTGGAAAGAGGCACTACTATCTACTTCCACTCACATATGAGAAAATGGGCTCAAAGAGTCAAGTTCTATGACAGAGGCCACAACATCAGTGAGTAGGAGAGCCTAGTCTGAAGTTATGCATCCTGGTTTCAATGTCTGCACTCCTAAGCCTCCACTTTGCTACCTGGAAACCTGGAGAAAACATCCTGTGGTGAGAAGATTTTCTGAACCAAGGGCCCAGATGATGAGGTCTGCAGTTCATCGGTCTTTGGGATCCAATGTTTGAGATGGGACCCGTTGGCAGCTTGTTGGTCTCTCTGGTCCATAGAAGGGCCAGCAGGGGAGGGGTTGGCCTGTCCTCAAGGTGTGCAGTACCTTGAGTGGGGGTCCTGATGCTTGTCCAGAAACATAGTTACCTACCCCTGAGGTCTTTGACGAAACTCCCAGGCCAATGAGGACCAGAGGAGAAGGTCAGAGAGGACAATCATGTTTGAACTCCAAACCTTACAGGGTTCAGATTGCTGGGAGGGGGGAAGCCCAGGATGCCTTGCAAAGAGGTGCTACACCTCAGCCACGAGGATTCCTGGGCAGGACCTGCTTGGCCTGTTTACCATCCTGGGTTGTGGCATCGCCCAGTCATCCCTGAGCCAGGATCCTTCCAGAGAGAGGAAGCCAATCCAGATCCTGTGAGTCATATCTGCTCTTCAGAGGTCATTTGGGAGAAAATCCAGATTTGAAATCTCTTTCTTGTGGTTTGCGCTGAGGAAGCCTGTCAGGGCAAAGCATTTTCTGGACACCAAGTTCACACCCAGCACTTGGGCTGAGACACTTGGGAAAACAAGGGGAGGGTATGTGTGTGTGTGTGTGTGTGTGTGTGTGTGTGTGTGTGTGTGTGTGTGTGCTCATGTGTGTGTGTGTGTCTGTATAGGGAAGGAGGCTAGAATGTCACTCATTCTGCCAGGAGCTCAGCCCAGATAGGAGCATGGAGCCATTAGTGGAGTCTCTCCTAGCCGTACCCCAAAAGCCCACATACAGAGACCTGGCTGACTGGGGCTTCCATCCCAAGCTGTGACTTACCTCTTGTGATCTCATCCCATCTCCTGCCAGAAGCCCTGACTTGTTGCCCCATTCCAGTCCCAGCTAGACCTCTGACTCTCCACATGGTGATGGGACCTTACTGAGTTTGGTAATCACATCTGGGGACTCGAGGATCACGTTGTAACATTTCAGAGCTGGCTGATGGGGTGCAAGTGATGGGAACCCAGAAGGGTTGAGTGGCAGAGAGCAGTTGGAAGTGTGAACTTCCTCAAAGACCTGGTGATGGGGGAGTCAAGGAGGCATGTGCTGAAGGAGGCTGGAGGGGAGGGATCAAGGAGGATGCTGGGACCAGTGCCGCTTACCACATCTCTCTTTCCTGTGGAGTCATCCACTCAGCACACGCAAAACATTTTCACTGCTGTGGGCCTGCCCTGTGCTAGGCTCAGTGTATACAGAAGAAACTGTGTCACGGTCCCTTCTTTGTGGAGCAAGACTCAAGTCAGTCATACACTGTGGTCAGTATTGTAAAGCAGATAAATGGGACACTGACACTGTAGATGACAGGAGCTCTGAGTAGGCCTCTCTGAGGAGGTGACATGAGAGTGGGAACCAAAGGATGAACAGGGGCCAGCCAGGGAGGAGTGGAACCATGTCTGGGTAGAGGGAACAGTGTGTGAAAAGCCCCAGAGCATGCGGTATTTGAAGCACTGAAAGATAGCTTGTGGGGTGAGAGCCAGCAAGTGGGTGGCATGGGGCTGAGAAGAAGATGGAGACCAGAACCTTCAGGGCCCAAGCACCATGACAAGTAGATGAATTTACTGAATGGAGTATTTTACTAGGATGAGAACTGTGTATCTGTTACTATTTCTCAACGTTAGTATAATACAGTAGGCTAAATGTGTAAATAAATAATAAATGTGTGCTGGATAATGAATAGAGGCTTTTATAGGAAACTGTGTCAGAATGGAGGGGTGGTGGGATGTAAATAAAGCAGGGCCCACCTGGAGTGAGGAGTGAGGGGGTGGGGACAGAGGCAGTCCCTGCACCTGCTTGATCCCCTCTGAGCTGCCCCTGCCATTCCCCCTTCCACCTGCTCCCTCTGGCTTGTCGTAATTTCCTTGGAGGTGTCGAACAGGGAGCCTGTGAGGGGGTCAGCGTTTGTGCCCTGCACAGGGGACATTAAGTGAACAGAGTCCCTCTCGGTTTTTTATGTCATTAATTGGTGATCTTCAGACTCTGAAATAGCATTTTCCCTCTCCCATCCCTTATTTCATTATTTTCAGTTCAATACACATCAGTGCCACACGAGGCAGCCTGCTTGGATATATTAGGAATTATTTAAATGAGATGGGGATGTATGGGTAGTTAAAAACGCAGTCTTCTATTCTGCCCTAATTATGTATCAAATTACGTTACAATTATTCCCAAATATAAACTTGCTGAGAACCTGAAAAGGGGAGGTTCTGGGAGCATCACGAGAAAAGTGAAATAGGGCACAGTGGGAATGATGGTCCTGGGTCCTAAAGGTGTTCTGAATCCCGGGCAGTGTGTGTGTGTGTGTGTGTGTGTGTGTGTGTGTGTGTGTGTGTGTGATCACTTCTGCTGCTGTGCTGTGTTTATTTTAGGTGTTACTGGCTCAGGCCTTGGCAGCCATGAGTGAGCAGAAGGAAGTCTTGCCCAGACGGTGCCAAGTCACATCCTAAGACTCTACTATTCCCCAGCTGTGTGATCTAAGAAAAGTCCTGTTACCTCTCTGACCCTCAGTTTCCTCCTTTGTAAAGTGGGGGCAATAATAGCAGTTACCTCCTATAGTGCCTGGCACACAGGAAGCTCTAGGAAAAAGGGGTTGAGCCACCACTGTTACTGCTGGTAGCTGACCATTTGGGTCTATAAGCCGCCATCAGATTTCCTAAGGGGTGAGGACCTCTGAGGCTGCCCATGGCCTGTGGCTCTTACTTCCTCTGCTGAGCTGGTCAGGCCTAGCTTGGCCTGGGGTGGCTATGACTCAGGGGTCAGGCTTCAGCGAGGCTCCAGCCTCAGGCCTTCCCTGCAAGACTGATAGATGCTTACAGAGCACCTATCCTGTGTGGGCACTGTTCAAACGCCTCTTACATGGTGTTCACCCAAGCTTGGGAGGAGGGGATGGGCCTGCCCAGGGCAGTCCAGTCAAAAGTGACAGAGCAGGATTTCTATCAGGGCTGTTTATGAGCTCACCAGGGGGTAAGAGGGAGCCACTTGGTCCCCAGCCTGGTGAAAACTCAGGTGTTCTCCGAGTCATTTTCATCTATTTGTTTTGTGCCATTAGCCAACCACCTGTGTAGCCCTGGGAAAGGTCCTGATCAATCTCTATTAATAGCTTATTAATAATTATTAATCATCATGAGACTATGATGCTGTAGGGCTCAGAGTACAACTGCTCCATTCCTCTTCTCCCTTGCCTGCTGTCCACGGCCATTTGTGCTCTGGGCTTTGGGAACAAGTGGGGGTGCTGCTGCCAGAGGTCCCTTCTTCCTGTCTGGTAATTAGGTAGATGGAGTTGTCCAGGGATGTCAAGGCATTTTCAAAGACCCCAGTGCATGCTGGGTCCTTGTTATAGGTTGAATTTTTACTAATCCCCCACCACCAATTTTTGAAGCCCTGACCTGGAGTACCTATAAATGTGCCCATATTTGGAAGTAAAGTTTTTGCAGTTAATCAAGTTAAAATTATTATCATTAGCCATCAGGGTGGTCCTAATCTAACATGACTGGTGTCTTTATAAAAAAAGAAAATTTGGACACAGAGACAGAAACATAGCAAGAATGCCGTGTGAAGTTGAAGTTAGATATGGGAGGGATGCGTCTACATCCAAGGAAGGACAGAGATTGTCAGTGAACCACCAGATGCCAGGGGAGAGGCATGGAATAGATTCTGTCTCACTGCCCTCCGAAAGAACCAACCCTGTGAATACCTGGATCATGAGCTTCTAGCCTTCAGAACTGTGAGACAACAAGTTTCTCTTGCTAAGCTATTCAATTTTTGGTACTTTATTATTAGCCCTGAGAAGTGTTTATAGAACTCAATTGTGGGATGGCAGCAAGGCAGAGTGGTGGAGAGGTATTGGGTGGGGACCAGAAGCCTGGCCCTGCTAATATCCTAGAGGTGGTGGCAGGCCTGGTCTGTGCCACGCTTGCAGCTATCTTTGTCGATGAGTGAATGGGATCTTGTGGCAGTCAGAGCTCCTAAGCAGAGATAATATGCCTTCCCAGGCATGAGTTATCTTTGGGTCTGAACCAGGAATCCAGCCAGGGACTGAAGGGAGAGGAAGCAGACTGTATTCTGAAGAAAAGACCTGAGTATCATGGTGGGCTTTGGAGCAGAGACATCTGGGCTCTCAGTATCCATCTCCTCTGCTTATATTTCACTGGCAAGAGCTGGTCACATGGCCCTACTCAGACTGAGGAGCTTCTGGGAACGTAGGCCAGCTTTGCTCCCAGTGCCTCTTACATCTGACTAGTTCCTGCTGATCGAATGGAAGGAGAAGAGGTGGGCACCGCCTCTGGGCCCATGTAGTTAAGAAGGAGTGTGCCCTTTCCACACTTCTCTCCTTTCCCATCTGCTGGCTGAGTGGACAAGCCTCGGAGGATGGAGCCTTGACATAAAAGGCATCTGGGTCCTGCATACTTGCCTGGGGATAACCGCGTTGGAAGACTGTTATTGAGGGAAAAATAAAGGTCATTATGTTAAGCCACTGACGTTCTGGGGCTGTCATAGCAGTTTAGAGAAGAAGAGCAGAATAAGTTGGGTTGGGCTCTAGGCCTGGACGTTTCCTGCCTTTGTGGTGTTAGGTAAACATGGTAACCTCAGTGAGCTCAGCTGCCTCATTTTTAAAGTGTGGAGGGTCTTTGTGAGGACCACATAAGCCATGTGGCAGGATCTGCATGGTGCTTGGCAGAAGGGGGCATCTTGCTGACTATGTCTCTTTTCCTTCTTGGATCTTGCTCCCCAACGCCAGAGGCAAGAGCACCCGGAGTGACCCTCTCTTGCCTAAATATGAAACCTCTTTCCAGTGAGATCTGTCCTCCAAGAGCCTCCTGGATTCCCCAAGAGAAGCTGAGGTCCCCAAATCTGACCTTGGAGCCTCTTTGATTTGCAAGATTGCTTATTTCCATTTTAAAGGAAGCATTTCTAATTAAGGTAACCAAAATCCATATACTATTTTTGGATGTCAGTTTCTTTCTTTTTTTGTAAGACAATTTGTGCTAATTAGAAGTAAAGATCATTCTTGGGAAAATTATATAATTGACATATAATTTACAAAACAGACCTTTGCTGTTATTTGCACTACTGCTTTGCTGTGAAATTAGTAAACAGCATGAACACTAGACCTGCCAGTGTACTTCAAGGGAAAGAGGCCTGGTGATTCTAGATCTCAGATGTGGCTCTCCAGGTGATGTACTAGGTCTGACTGTGAAGGCCTGCCCTCCCCAGAGGCAGCCCAGGCAGTGAGACTGACACCAGCCTGGCCCCACTCACTCTGGTTGCGTTGTTAGGATGAAACACACGTGGTTTTCTACAGCTCTCAGCCCTGATGTGACTCACGGGGGCCCAGGTTTGAGGAAGGTCTCTTGGGGGATGCTTTAGGAGAAAAGGAGGAAGTCTTCAGTGGTTCAAAGAGGCCTCTGTTCTGGGTGGTGTTTTGACTCGTGACTTGTATGAGGGAAATTGATCATACTGACAGATGACATGAAACTGGAAGGGATAGTAAACTTGTTGGATGATGGGGTGGTTAAGATCTGACAATCTCTTGACAAGTTGGAGCTATTTCAAATCTAACAGGAGCAAATCTAACAGTTGGATCTTGAAAACCACCCATTAGCACTTACAGTACTGGAGGGGGATGAGGAGACTTGGCCGCAGTGGATCAGGCCAGGTCTAAGCAGGAGACAGAAACCCCACCACAGGTATTTTAACATGAAGAATTTTGTATAAAGAACAGCTGGTCCTCAGAAAACTGAAAAGGCCAAAAGTGAACGTGGAGATATCACAGGGGAGCAATTGTAGGAAGCAGCCACCTAGGGTTGAGTAAACAAATGGAGAGGTTGGGATTATTATGAGTTAGGAAGAGCTCCAAGTTGCTGGGACTCAGACCTGAGGAAGGAATACCAGCTGGTGCATGCTAGTGTCTCTTAGGAGATATAATGAGACTAGTCCTGCAAGTGTTGAAAAACCACACACTGGATCTAGTTTCTGTTACTGAGATGAAATGCCACTGCCAGGGTAAAGTAGCATGCTGGGGCAAAACTATCTGGAACAGGAACTAAACAGGTTGAGTGAAGGAGCATGTCTCTTTCTTTTCCAGCCTCCCTGTCTCCCTCCAGGCCCTCTATTAGCAAAGTCTAACATGGAGCCTTCTGGCCAAGGAGAAATGTGGCTTGCAGAATCCCAGCTCCAGCATCAAAAAGCATGACATAAAAGGGGGAGTTTGCAGCTGGTAGACAATATCTTAATAACTGATACAATATGCGTTAATAAAAATACAATGTAGCTGGAGGTCATATTATTAGAAATATACAGCCTAGTCTGAAGGAAGTACTAGTTACCTTTTACCTTGAACTGGTCAGATCTGTTGTACTATAATTTAAGCAGGATCTAGACCCCCAGGAGCTCGCCTAGTGAGGGTAGCTTAGCCTGGAGAGAGATTCAGAAGCTTGGCATTATCAGGGACTCATGCTCAGAGGAACCAGAATTGACAGAGAAAGTGGATGCTATTTTCACACTTGTGAGGCTGCAGGTGAGTGACAGAGCTGACTTGGTCTGGATATTTCCAGGCGGATAACAATAGGTGGTAAAAGGCAGGCTCCAGTTTGGGATAAAAAAAATTGTCTTCTTTAAAAAAAGAAAAATAAAGCACTTCTTTCTTCTGATTGTAGAAGTGATTCCTGCTTATTTTAGAGAACATGTAACATACAGGTTTCTGAGATGTTAGCTGAGGTGTAAGGAGAGGGACATTGCCTCTGAGGGTTCCCAATAAAATGAGCTAGACTGTGCCACTCAGGAGTGGAGGGCACTCAGAGTACTCACCAGAGTTCTGTGCATTTCCTGGTGCTTGACGTTCTCCAAGCCTCTCCCGCTTCCTAGACCCCAGCTCATACTGACCCTGAGACAGAGCATGGCCTGTCATCAGTTTCCCCCTCAGTCTAGGCCCTCAAGGATCCAGCTTCTAGCCTATGTGCTTATCTAGGTTATTTCTCCAAAGCTAGTTTCTTTCTTAAAAGAGATTTTGGCACCAGCTCTTAAGATAATTACATTTTTCCACCTTACTGCATACAGAAAAGTTTAAAGAAGCAAATAAAAATCATTTGTAATTATACCTCTCAAAGATGACCACAGTTAACACTTTGACCTTTTTAAAAATGCACAAATACATTCATTTTTAAAATAATTGGGATCATAGAAAATATACAATTTTGTATATTGCTTTTCCCCTCACCCCACTTAACACATGAGCATTTTCCAAAGGCCAATATGTGTTTTTAAAAAATGTTGTTTTACAATAGTGGCTTAGTATTTAGTTCTTTGGCTGAACCATAACTTGCTACGGGATATTTTGCTTATAATTGATTTTTTAATTTTATTTTTTTTGGCTTTCATAACCAGTTTTCTTGTTGATGTTTTTGCACATAAATCTTTGTGCACATCTTTGATAATTTCCTCAGGGTAGAATCTCAAAGAGGGATGACTGGTTCAATGGATATGTTAAGAACCCCTTTTATTATGGGGAAATTTTAGCTATACATAGGAGAGAATAGTATAATGGCCTTCCCTCTATGATCACCCAGCTTCAATGGTAACTAACATTCTGCTAGCCATCCCCTCCCTAGTTTTTTGGAATATTTTAAAACAAGTTCCAGATGTATTATTTCCCCTGTAAAAGTTGTTTTACTTCTCAAATAGGTAAAATAACATATTAAAAACAACTAGAATGCCATTAGCATAACTACAAAAAGGAACAATAATTCCTGGATGTCATCTACTATCTGGCCATGTTCAATTTTCTCCAATTACCTGAAAACATATCTTCTCAGAACCAACTTATTTGAATCAGGATCCAAACAAAAGTTCACAATTTGCATTTGGTTGATGCATCTTTTGAAATCATACTCTTTGTGTATTGAAGAGTCTAGTATAAAGAATTTTATAGTTCTTATTATTTTTGAGTCAGAATCTCATTTTGTCACCCAATCTGGAGTGCAGTAGCTCACTGCAACCTCAGCCTTCTGAGCTCAGGCAATCCTTCTGCCTCAATCACCTGAGTAGTTGGTACTGCAGTTAGGTACCACCATGCCCAGCTAATTTTTTTGACCTTTTTTTTTGTAGAGGTGATGGTCTCGCTTTGTTTCCTAGGCTGGTCTCTAACTCCTAGGCTCAAGAAATCCTCCTGTCTTGGCTTCCCAAAGTGCTAGGATTACAGGTATGGGCCACCACACTTGGTCATAAATTTTATAGTCCTTGATACATATCAGAAAGCTGATTTCTAGGAGATTGTAACAATTTGTGTCTCCACCCACAATGTGAGAGGGCACATCTCATCATCCTAAGCACTAAATATCACTGCAATTAAAAAAAATCAATTTGATAGGTGAACAATGGCACCTTATTGCTACTTTAAATCGTACTTGCATGATTATAAGCATGACTGAAGCATGGCTGAACATATGTATATTAGCTGTTTGTATTTCTTCTTTTAGACCTTGGCTCCTTTAAGAAGTGGTATTGATTATCATGCTCAAGTTTCTAACAGAGAAATTTAAAATTTTTATGTAGTCACATTCATTATCTTTCTTTTTTTTTTGTAGAAAGCCACAAAAGAACCTGCTTATTCACAGTTCAAAAATGACCAGAACATTCAATACTTAAACGTAAGGAAGGATTCCACATGTCCATCTGCCCCATATTATCTTTTCTTTAGTGAGTTCTTCCATTATTTTCATACTTAGAAAATTCTTTCCCTACTTGCAAATGTCATTCACATACTTTTTTTTTTCTAGTTTTGTTTAATTTTTACTGGGTTTTAAAAATCCATATGGGATCCCATGTGGTCAGACCATTGGTCTAGTATCACAAATTGAGTAATTCTTTATTTTTTTAAACTAGTTTGTGACATATCTTTATTATGTGTTAATTATATATATGTACACATATATACAAGAGGCATATATTCTCACACATTGGTCTGTTCAAGAACTTGGCAGTCACTAGCTTTCCAGAGATCTCTTTGAGTGGTAGTGAGTGCCTTATTATGGGAGGTATGCAAGCAGGGACTGGCTGAAATCTTCTGCCCCTAGAATTCCGGGGGTTTCTGATTCTCCTTTCCTGGCAGGCCTCTGCGGCACCTGTCACCTCCTTCTCCTGCTCTTCCTGCTTCCAGGATGGATGTGAAGACTCCTGCTTCTTTCAGTGCTGATGGCAGGTATGGGTAGGCTGGACCTCTCCAGAGAGACTGGGCTGCCTACTTACACTGTGGACCTGCATGGTGAGTGAGATCTTGGCTCATCTCATCTCTGAGAAGGGAGGTTTGCCACTTTCTCAGATATTCTTTGTTCTTATAATGACATCTAATTCTATTGTTTGCCCCCCACAAGACCATAAACCTCAAGGACAGGGGCCTTGGGTTCCCATGGCTGGCACCTGGCGGCACCTAGGAGTTAAAAGAAAGAACAGAACAATAGTGTTTTGGCACTGTGGGTGAGGGCTGCAGTGACCACACAAAAACCAGAGGCTGTCATCTGATCAAAACAAATGCTCTTTTGGGAACAAAGGCACAGAATATCTGAAATTAAGGGCTATCTCAGAATATCCAGAACAGCCAGTAGCCACAGAAAAGGCCGAGCCTCCTGAGGCTCAGGTCTGTTGGAGCCATGAAAGTCGCCCATATTGACCCTGGGCTGACATCTGACCTCTAGAGCTGATTATTCCTTCTCTCCATGAGCAAATTCCCGACAAAATGGGGTCGGGAGACATTTGCATCCAAACCACCAAGCTCTTTAAATGCTGGGGCCTGGAGGCCCGATGGGTTTATTAGATTATCATTGCGGAAGTTAATAAAGAATTAATTTCTCTTCATGTGACATCCAAAGGCAGTTATTTCAGGAGCCTGTCCATTTACACAAAGCCAAGTATTTGTCAAGTGTCAGAGGCAATTCCCAGGTCCCAGCCCCTCCTCAATAATTCTGGATTAGGGACAGCCTGAAATGACATTACACAAATTTTCTTTCAAGATGCATGGAGCTCTGGGGACCACTCAGGAATTTCAGGTTCCTGAAGGTTATACTGTCAGCAAAAGGGCTAGGGTGGGGGGTGGCTGGAGCAATCACAGCTTTCCAGCTGGGCCAGCTCTGGAGGGGGAAGCTCGGGGTGGGGAGGTGGGGAGGGAGGAAGCCACCAAGAGCCATTAGTCTGCCGGGGCCCATTTGCCTCCTGAAAACAACTCACTGCCATTTGTATTGCAAACCTTGCGCCCAGCTTGATGGTTTTTTCTTGTTCTTTGCTCGGGCCCAGGGAGGGGCCATGGTGTGACCAGCACTGCAGGACTGGCCCACGTCATCTTGCAGCAATATATTAGGGAAGGTCAAGGCACCATCAATACCTGTCTTGGAGTTAAGTGCTGGGAAGTGGAACCATTGCAAGGACAGGCACTACTAGACCCTAAAAGCAAGTTGTTGAATAGCCAGGCATTCTTCAGAAACATGGGGAGACGTCTCTGAGGCTGGGCTGGTAGGAGGGGGCCTGAGCCTGGTCCAAGCTGGGCTCCCTGGAGCAGCATCAAGAGGGTGGCGTGGAATAGCTTAACCTTTTTGCCAAAGCTCCAGACACGGCATTTGGCCACCTCCTCAACACTTCCCTCAAATGTCCAACAGGCCCCTCAGACTCTGCATGTCCCGAACTCAACACTGCATCTCTGAATCAAGTCCCCCATGTGCCTGATGTTCCAGCTAGTAGAGCTGCTTCCTTGTCCTCCAAGTGCATCAGCCTCTTACAGACTTCTGTGCCACCTTCTTTCCTTGGAATGACTATCCTTTCTTTCCATATTTGTTGTTTAAGATCTAGTTCAGATGTCACCTCTGTGAAGACCTCCCTGACTATGCCAGGAAAAGTCACAGTCTCCTACCAGGGCTATAGAGGCAAATTAAGAAAAGCCCCTTCCTGCAGGATAATCTCTCCATCTCAAGGTACTTAACTTAATAATATCTGTAGAGTACCATTTGCCATGTGAAAAAACATATTCACAGGTTCTGGGCATCAGAACATGGAAAACTTTGGGGGTCATTATCCTGCCTACTACACCCTGTGAAACCATTGTATCAAAAGTGTTTCCTCCACTCACTGTAAAAACCTTGAGAGCCAGAGGACTGTTCAGTGCTTTCTTTAGGGTCCAGTACCAGTCTGGCATAGAATTAGTGTCCAAAGTATGCTTGTTGATAGAATACACGAGGGCATGGGTTCAGAGGACTTCCTTTGGAGACAGAAGCAGTAGGAGATACTTGTACAGCTTGCATGGAGTACAGCAGTGATTCTCAACTGGAGGTGATGTTGCTCCCTAGAGGGCAACACTTGGCAATGACTAGAAATATCTTTGGTTCCCAGGGATGCTGCTGAACATCCTATGATGAATGTGGGAATTAAAGACTCCTGCAGTCGACAGTGCCTGCGGTGTAGAGGTTGGGAATGGTGGTCACACCAGGACTAGGTGGCTGGAAACCCCAGAGGTGGCTGCACGCTGAGACTGGCACTAGATGTCTCTATGTATCACATCACTCACTCCTCAACAGGTTGAATTTCTCCAGCCGGTCTGCAGATGAGAAGCCAGAACACTAGAGGTGCAGCCACTTGCCAGGCATCACAGCTGGCTCCTGATGGTTCAGGTTTTGAAACCAGGTCTCTCTGTGCCCCACAGTGGGCAAAGGACATGAGCAAAGTGGGCCTGCCTCCAAGCATGCTGGTCATACCTGGCTTTCCTCGGCTCACTGTGACCACTCCTCCTCTGTTTCCTGATCACGTTGCCTCTCCTGAACCTGAACCCCTCTTCCACCACAGTTGTCCCCAAATGCTATACAACTTCCCCCCTCTTTCTGCTTTCCCTCAGTGACCTCAGTTGCCCTCTGTGGGACAGCTCTTGAGTTTTTTGCGTTAGCCCAAACTTCTTTTCTGAGCTCCGGTCTCATCTTTTGCACTATCTTGGGGGCCTATTTGCTCTCAGCTCTACTTTCTTTATTTTTTTATTTTTTGAGTCAGTCTCACTCTGTTGCCTAGGCTGGAGTGCAGAGGCATGCTCATGGCTCACTGCAGTCGTGAACTCCTGGGCTTAGGCAATCCTTCTGCCTCAGCCTCCTGAATAACTGGGACTACAGGTGTGTGCCACCACACCCCGCTAATTTTTTGATTTTTTTGTAGAGATGAGGTCTTGTTGTGTTGTCCAGTCTGGTCTTGAACTCCTGGGCTCAAGCAATCCTCCCGCCTCAGCCTCCCAAAGTGCTGGGATTATAGGCATGAGCCATCATGCCTGGCTAATTTTTTGAATTTTTGTAGAGATAAGGTCTCAAGCTCCTGGGGTCCAGCAGTCCTCCCACTTCAGCCTCCCAAAGTGTTTGAATTGCAGGCAGAGCTACCATGCCTGGCCTACCTGCTCTCCCTATCAGCACAGCCCAGCCCTGATCATGTCACCTCTTAAAAGCCTTCAGTGGTATTCTATGACCATTCCTAAGTCCAGCACTCGAGGCCCTGCAAGTTTGGGCCTGGCTCTGGCCAAACCTACATACTCATTCTTTCCAAACCCACTCTGCATCTCCTCTCTGTCTCATCCTTACCCAGGCTGTTCCTTCCACTCTGAGCATCATGATCACGACTCCTGGGACTCTCAGGAGCTGCCTAGACTTACATCAAGCCTGTGACTCAGTTTGTGGTTTTGGTAGAAAGAAGAAGGAGGAAGCTGATTAAATAGTTACTGATTTTGTTTATTTACCCAGCTCACTTTTACAGAACACAACTATATCAGGATTTTTGGTATACGGAGGTGGAGGAGAAAGGTGCCTTCGTCCTCGTAAAGCTTACAGCCTATGGGGGAGGCAGACATGGAGCAGCTAACTCTGTAATTCATTATTTAGTTTCATTTGTGGTCAGGATGCTGAGGACTTGTTTGAGGATAGGGGAAGCTGTGAAGTCAGGTCAGCAAAGTTTCCCTGGGGAGGTGATATTTGGAATCAAGACTTGCCGGTCACTGTCTGGTTGTGGATTCCACCCTGGAGTCCCCAGGGCGACTGAACTGCAGCGAGAGATGTAAGAACCTGGAAGCCACTGCTGAGAGGGAAGGTAGGCCAGGGTGAGTGTCATTCAGGGAGACTTCTGCCAGTTTCCTGGGCTTTGCTCAAAGGTTACCCTGGGTGATGGCTCTTGGCCAGGTTGCTCAGACACTGTGAATTGGGTTTCCAGGCTGAGTGGGGGCTGGGGACAGCAAAGGGTCAGATGGCCAGGACAGGAGGAGGCAAGGGAAGGGTCAGTTGTACAGTAAGTTCCCTACATATGAATGAATTCTTTTCTGAAAGTGTGTTTGTAAGTCCAATTTGTTTGTTAAGTCCAACAAAGTTAGCCTAGTTACCCAAAACACAATTGGCTATACAATATGCCAGCTACATCACTGCTGCTTTTACGATTTTTCTGGACATACTGGGCTTGAAATAAAATACTGTACTTGACACAGTACCATACAGTAAAGTACATGAAAGCACAACCACTTGAAGAAGGTGCATGCACGTGACAATGTATGCCAGACACATAAACTAAGCTACTTGATTGGACATCTTTGAAAGTTTGCATCTTAAAAGTTTGTATGTAGGGGACTTACTGTACTGCAGAACAGAACAGGGAAATGGGGATGGCTCGACTTCTTAGCTAGAGTGCAACCTGGTCCTGTGCATGTCTAGCTGCTTGAGCTTTTGCTTCCTTCCATTGCAGTTTGTAATTGTACATTTTTTGGGGTGATTGATCGAGGTCTGTCTCCCCTGCCACTTGTGAACCAACAGAGCAGGCACCAGCTCATCACTGTCTCCCTGGCATCTTGCATAGGGGCACACATTTGTCAAATAAATTGGGATTCCCAGGATTTGCCTTTCATGTGGCTCAAAGTGGGAGTGTTAAGGTCTGTGTTGTGTCCCTCCAAATTGATTGTCAAAGTCTTAGCCCCAGTACCTCAGAATGTGATCATATTTGGAAATTGCGTTGTTACAGATATAATTAGTTAGGATGATTTTATATAGAAGTAGGTTGGGCCCCTAATCCAATATGGCTGGTGTGCTTATAAAAGAGAAATTTGGACACGGACACAAACACATGCAGAGCGCCATGTGAAGATGGAGCGACACTGCCACAAGTCAAGGAGCTCTCAGGTGTGAGGAGAGGGGCCAGGAACAGATACTTCCCTAGCTCCTGAAGTGGGAGCATGGCTTTGCTGGCACCTTCTAGCCTGGGGCTTCTAACCTCCAGAACGGCGAGAAAGGAAGTATCTGTTGTTTAGGTCACTTAGTTTGTGGTACTTCATGTGGTCTCCTTAGCAGATGAATATCATGCCCCCCTGGAAGTCCCACATCCAGGGATGTGATTTTGAGGCTGAGCCCCAGTCTTAAGGAAACTGAGGGGTCTCATTCCTTTGGACAAGCTTCTCCTAGGCCCAGTGGCCCAGGCAGGGCAGGGCAGAGTGGGGCTTTGGGGGGTATCTTAGGCTTTCATTCTGGATTTGTAAATCAAAGAACCTATTCCAGGCAGGCCCAGGGCCACAGGAGGCCTGAGTGACAGCATCATTCTCCAAGCCCTTGTGGGCCTTGCTTGGATGGATTTGGGGACTGGCTTGGGGAGGTGGCCGGAAGGGAAGCTCTGTTAGCAGACAGGAGCCAGGTGCATCTGAAAGGGGCCTGTCCTGGGGCCTTCCTTCCCTGCAAGGTGGCTGCGAGCCCCTACAGACAGACATCCTGGACCAGGTTAACCTTTAACCAGACAGCTCTGGTTCTCAGCTCCTAGGCCCGGGGCTCCTGCTGGCCTGTGAGCATGCCTGCTTTTCTGCTCTTGTCTCCGGCAAACTGGAGTCCCTGACGAATTGCTGGCACACCCCCATCTTGAGCCCTGCCACCATGTTGAGTGCTGGTGTCCCAGTAAAGATGAATGGGCCCCACTAATGAGCCGGAGGCGGCGGCACTGTGACCCCTGACCCCACGCACTCAGAGCCAGAGGGCTGGGGAATGGTTGCTCCAAGCAGGCTTAATGTGTCGGGCTGGCCTCTGAAAGAAAAACACATTTATTGCTACTTAGAGAAAATTGATCTAATTGGGATGGAAGCATTCTGCTGATGGAACATGGAATTTTTATTAGGAGGGTGACTCAAGTTCAGCTAAGGTATCCCAGCTGGGAGGAGGCAAGAGAGTGTTTCTAGGGATTTTACCCCCCCTCCAAAAAAAAACTCCTGTTTCCAGCTGATACCAAATACCCAGAGAGGTCTGGGTTTGAATTCTGGCTGTGCTTCCTATAAGAGCTGACATCCTAGAAACATTTGGCAGCTTCTCTCAGGGCTGATAAATGAAAAAAATAATAATTACAGCATTCTCGCTGACTTGTTGTGAGAGGAAAATGAGATTATGCATGCATCAGGGCTATGGCACTGCCCTTAGCAGAAGACTAGGTCCAGTGGGACCTTCTTGAGCCAAGACTACACGTGGTTTCAGGTCATTTGGCCAAAACTCCTGCGATTCAGTAACAAACCAGCCAATTCCTTGTTGGCTGCAATTGAGGCGAGCCATTTGAGAGTTATTTTTAAATAGAGTTTGGGCCTTCAAATGTGGGGGCCACACTCCTCTGATAGCCTTAGAATCACCCCTGGCTGCTTCTTCTATGTCTCTTACTGTAGCCAAGTTTGTTTAATATCTCCTAAATTTTCCTTAACTCCCTGTGACCCCATCTCCACTGTTCCAGGCTTCCTATAAGCTGTTGTGGTCACGGACCACTCTACTCTGGCTGAGTGTCTGTGCTCCTCTCCTCCCTGGCTTCTCATCTTGTTCTCCCTTGGTAAAACCTCTACAGCCATTCTCCAAACCAGTTGACCCTCCATCCAAGTTCATCCACAGCCATTCTCCAAACCAGTCCACTCTCCATACAAGTTCATCCTGCACACTGGTGTGTTCTCTGCAAATGAATATTTCTAAAGCATAATTTTAATTAGGCCACTCTCCAGCTTAAAACCCTTCCATGGATCCCTACCACCTCCAGGGTAAAATCCAAATGCCTTAGCCTGCATGCTGGACTCATCAACAGGGTAAGTATATAACTTATAATTGGTTAAATTGTGATAGTTTTATCCAGGATAAATGATAAATTACGTGGAATGCATGGTCAACAGACACAAACCATGGCTGTCCTAGGCAGACCGGGATGTATGGTTACTCAATCTTGAAGGCAGAGCTGGGGCTGCAGGGTCTGATTTCAAGATGGTGCACTCACATGGCTGACAAGATGGTGTTTTCTGTTGGCAGGAGTCCTCAATTTCTGTCCATGTGGGCTCCTTTGGAAGGATGCTTGAGTGTCCTTGTAGCATGTCAGCTGACTGACTTCCCCCAGAATGTATGGTCTTAGGGCAAAAAGGAAGCTACAGTGCCTCTTATGCCCTATATGGTGCTTCTTGATGCATCTCATGTATCACCTGACACTCACCTTGTCCTGCTCCTTCCTTTGGAAGCCCCATATCATAGACCATCATTTCTGCTATATTCTATTTGTTGGAAGCAAGCTGCTAAGTCCAGCCCATTCTCAAGGGAAGGGTGATTAGGGTCCACCTTTAAGAGGAGTGTCACAGTGTTTGTTGGCACAATTTAAAACCATCACACCTTACTTAATCAGAGAGTTCCTAAGAGGATAGGACTCAAGACACCTGCATCTGAATCACCTGGGACATGTGAAAAATGTAGGTTCCCATGTCTCCTCTCAGCAGACTGAACCAAAATCTAATGGTGGAGGCAAATGGGGGGAGGTGAATGGGACCAATAATCTGTGTTCTGTATATATCCTACTAAGGTTTGGGAATGACTGCCTTTGGAGAATAGTTGTTAGAAGCATGAAGTCCAATTCTCTAGCTTGGCCACTTATTAGACGTTGTGACTTTACATATGTTACTTAAGTTTTTTTTGTGTCTCAGTTTCTTCATCTGGAAAATGGAGATAATAATAGTACCTTCTTTATTCTTGTTCAAGTTCTACAAGAATTAAATTTTAAAAGTGTCTAGAACATTGCCTAGCAACTGGAAAGTGATAGAAATGTTTGTTAAATTAAAAAATTTACAAAAACAAATGCTTGGAAGATAGTTTGTTTGAATCATCTGTTTACTTTTATATTTTTCATATTAGGTAGAAGCTTCTGGAAGGTGTCTCTGTTCACCCAGTGCTATTCTTCAGCCAGTGTTCCATATGTCTCTGTGGATTGATGGTTGGTGATTCTCAGCTACGGCTATCTTCTAGAATCACCTGGAGGACCTAGAAACTATCAGAGCCCAGCTCCACAACAGGCCAGCAGACTCACAGTCTCTAGGCACATTCTCTCTAGGGGAGTCTCACATGCAACCAAGGGTAAGGATGATGAGAGTGAGAGAATGAAATAGCGACTCCACTAGTGAACTCAAAATAATGCTGTGGCTTAGAAGAGACTCTTCCAGAACAGAGTGACTGAGTGTAGGGCTCCTGGGCAGAGTGATGGGCTCTAAGAATTTTCTCAAATCTAAGCTGGGACATGGTAGCTATAAAAGGATTCTTGTCCATGTTCCCAGAGTTAACAGGAAGCTGCCACTTGGGTGCCAGGATAGTCGAATTTCTGAGCTGTTTTAAGAAGTAAATGAAAATGCTTGTTTCAAGCTGACATCGTGGGTGGGTGGGTAGGGGTGGACCCGGAGCCTGTGGTTTTAATTGTGCTCAGAAGACCAGGGGTGGAGTGCTCTTCTGCCACCATGCAGCCCCCATGTGAGACTGGGGGTCTTAGACTGATCTTGAGGAATTGTTGAAGGAGTTCCATCAATAACGCCCCGGGAAACTCTTTGCAAACTGCTAAGGGAGCCACAAAGGCAGAGTTACATTGTTTTTATTGTTAGTGAAATTGAAACTACAGGCAGTGCATTACTTATCCCAAAATGCTTGGGACTAGAAGCATTTTGGCTTTTGATTTTTTTCCAAATTTTGGAATATTTGCAGTATACTTACTGGCTCAGCCCTCCTAATTTGAAAATCTGAAATCTGAAATACTCCAATGGCATTTCCTTTGAGAGTCACATTGGTGCTCAAAAAGTTTCGAATTTTGGAGCATTGTGGATTTTGGATTTTCAGATTAAGGATACTCAACATGCAATTGGTAATCAGCAGTTAGGATGTGCTGTGCTCTGCGCAGCGCCCCTCCTGCCTCTCAGCATGTAGAGAACTTGGAGGAGGTGAGTTGTCCCCTGGATGGCTGCATGAGCATCTTCTTGGAGACCCTGGATCTGGCCTTTTCCCACAGGGCCTCCCGGAGCTCTGTGCTTGGGCACAGTGGCTGCTGTTTCTTTTGCTAGCAGCAGAACCCACATTTTTAGATGATTACTCCAGTTGGCGGGTGGAGAATGGATTGGAGGCAGTTATGGTGGAAGCAGGAGGGAGACCTGGCCTGGGACGGAAATAGCAGAAATAGAAGGTAGGCACTAGAACAAGAGCAGAGAGAACGTGTGGATATGAGTAGTGTGGGTCAAACGAAGAGGATAATCGAGGAGGGTTCTTTGGTGTTTGGTTTGAGTAACTGGGTGGGTGGGGCTGTGTCATTTACTGAGATAAGAAACATGGAGAAGATCAAGAATTTCATTTTGTCCATGTTAAGTTTGAGCTGCCTTTTTAAAGTCCGCATAAAGATGGAGTCTTGGCACCTGCACCTGCATGTTTATTGCAGCATTAACCACAATGGCAAAAACATGGACTAGTCTAGGTGCCCCTCAACAGTGGACTAGATAAAGAAAACGTGGTACATATATACTGTGGAATACTATGCAGCCATTAAAAAAATGCAACAACATGGATGCATCTAGAGGCCATCATCCTGAGTGAATTATCTCAGGAACAGAAAACTGAAGACCACATGTTCTACCTAATAAATGGGAGCTAGACACTGAATACACTTGACCACAAGGATAGGAACAATAGACACTGGGGCATTCCTAAAGAGGGGAGAGAAGAAGGAAGGTAAGGGTTGAAAAACTACCCACTGGGTGCCCTGTCCACCACGTGGGTGATGGGCTCAGTAGAAACCCAAACCTCACCAGCACACAATATACCTATATAACAAACCTGCACATGTATCCCTTGAATCTAAAAAAAAAAAAAAGATGAAGAAAAAGATGGAGTCAGGCAACCCCTTTGGGTTCCCTCCCATTTTGGAAACTTTTCTGTTTTTTTTTCAAAAAAGAAAAAAGAAGAGAAAAGAAAAAGATGGAGTCTCAGAGTTCATGGGAGACTGGAGCTGAAGATGGAAAAATAAAAAGTTGTTGGTATGCTGATGATCTTTCAACTTTGGAAATAAACAAGATAGTTTGGTGGGAGGGAGAGAGTAAGAGCAAGCCCAAGGTGAAGTCCAGGGTGCCCCAATGCTTAGAGATTGTGTGGTGAAAGAGACAGAGCTTGCAAACCCAGAGGAGGAGCAGCCAGGGAGATAGAAGGAGAACCAGGCCAGAGTATCATCATGGAAAGCAAGAAAAGAAGAGGTTGCATGGTCAGTTGGGCTGAGCACTGCTGAGAGGGTAAGGAGGAGAGCCAGAGTGCTCCATAGGGAGGGATAGACGAGGCAGATGGGGAAGCAGCAGCCAGGAGCCTTCTTCACCTTCAGCGTGATTGGTCTGTAGGGCTGGGAAGATTTCCCAGAGCAGGCTGAATGGGAATGGATGGAGGAAGATAAGAAGCAGATTGCCGAACAGAGGACTCCCCCGACTCTGGGTCACACCCTCACCCAGGAATTTATCAATAGGGCTCCTCCTCGGCTCCTTGCGGATGCTGACCTGACCCAGCTGGAGCTGGGAATGGGGAGGAAAAGGAAATTCCTAATTTTAAGGAACCAACTTGATTTTGTTTCATATTTCAGTGACTTGTAATGAATTTTATGGGTGCCCTCCAGGGATTCTGTATCAGAAAGTGTCTCATTAGCAATTTATCTGGAATAGATCCCTTTTGAGCTGTCAGGAGCCTGGACCGGCCTGGTGTATGGCTCTAAGGGAGGACTTGAGAGTATGTGGGGCTCCAGCCAGCTGGGGGGTGAGACCCCAGGCTCTAAAGGAGTCTCACTTGGGACCTGATGCTCTCAAGAAGCTTGAGTCTATTTTCTTAGGCATCTTCATCCCTGTTCTGTGATGCCATTTTAAGGGTGTTGAGAACTGACTTTGTTTAGTCTCCGTCTGTTCTGCAGTTGGCTGATTTTCTTGGATAGGACTCTTTTTGTTCTTGATTATTGACCTAACATATAGCCAGAGGACAGAGTTAACACTTGCCTTTGATTCCTAAATATGAACCATTCCTCCCTTCTTCCCTCCTTCCTTTCATCCATCCATCCATCCAGCCAGCCAGCCAGCCAGCCATGCTTCCTTCCATCCTTCCCTCCTTTCTATCTTCTCTCCCACCTCCCTTCCCTCCATCCCTTCCTCCATCCAACAGATATTTGATCTCCTCTTCAGCTATTTTCTCCTTTCCTCACTCTATTCCACCTGCATGGACCTCTTTTCTTTTCCTTGAGCTGCCAAGCACTCTCCTATAGCTTGAGGGCTTTTCCAGTGGCTATGCCCTCTGCCTGGAATGTTCTTCCTTCAGAATCTCACGTGGCTAACTCCCTCACCTTCAAACTTTGCTTAAGTGCTGCCTGTCAGTGAAGGCTTCTAGACGACCTTGTTTAATTTTCCAGGTTGTGCTCTTCCACCCCAATGCTTCATCTCCCTTACCCCTCCTTATCTTTCCTCCCCCCACAGTACTTTATCATCTTCTAACAGCCTTTGTGTCTGCTTGTCTATTATGTTCCTTGTCGAATGTGGTATGTGAGTTCCATGATAGGACTCTTTATCTTGTTCACCTAGAAGTGCTAACACATAATAGACAGTCACTAAATCTCTGTTAATAAGTGAATGTCTATTTAGCACCTACTATGCACCAGACACTACAGACACCAGGACAGGCACTATGAATATAGCAGAAAACAAGGCAGGCAAAACTTCTTCCCTCTTAGGATTCCCAGTCTGGTAAGTGGGATGGATAATAAACATAACATATAAAAAGAGATAATTATAGATTGCTATTGCTGGTGTGGAGGAGGAAGAAAGGAAGCTGTGTGATGGGAAACACAGGGAGACTGACCTTAGTTAGGGGCTGCATTAGTTCCTGGGGCTGCTATAACCAAGTGCCACAAATGGAGTGGCTTAAAGCAACAGAAATGTATGCTTTCACAGTTCTAGAGGCTAAGCGTGTGACATTGAGAAAGAATCCTTCCTTGCCTCTTCCAGCTTCCAGTGACCCCAGACCTTCCCTGGTTTGTGACAGCATCACTCTGACCTCTGTATCTGTCTTCACATGGTGCTCTCCTCTCCAGGTCTCTGTGTCCAAACTTCTCCACTCTAATAAAGACACCAGCCATTGGATGAGAGTTCACCCTCATTCTGTATGGCCTCATTTTCTCTTGATTACATCTGCAAAGACCCTATTTCCAAATAAGTTCACATTCACAGGTACCAGAGTTGGGGGATGGTGAGGACTTGAACAGATCTTTTTGAGGGACATAATTCAACCCACTGCAGGGGTGAGGGCAGCACCCTCCGAGATGACAGTTATGCTGATAATGAAATTTGGGAATGAGCCAGCCACAGGAAAAGGGGTTAAGAGGGAAGAAGACGGTTCCAGGCAGGAGTCCCAAAAGAGCAAAGCCCTTCAGCAGGAAGAGCAGGGTGATACTGTCCATCCTAGCAGGCCCCTGCAGGCCCCAACCTCTCAACCCAGAGCTTGTGCTGACCCAGGTGGGGTGAGGGGTGAGGGTCTACACAGACCCCTAGCCTGGTGGCAGCAGTGACAGTGGTGGACTGAATAAATCACAGTGGCTCCAGAATACAGCTGTGGCCTTGTCCTTTCCCTGCTTGCTACTCTTCCATGGTTCCCCATTGTTCTTAGGACAAAATCCAAGACTGGCTTCTTTTCCTTGTCCTCAGCCTGCAGAGGTGGGAAGAAGGTATGTGAGGGGCTCCCAAGCGTTACCTGGCTGAGGAGGCTTGGGCAAGTCACTTGATCTCTTGGGAATTCAGTGTCTTCCTGTGTAAAAATGGAAGAAAACCATAGACCTGCACGAGGCTGTTATGAGGATTACAGGGGATCTCTTGGAGGTAGAATGCTGAGCCTGGCATTTAGTGGACTCTCAGTCCGGTGAATACCCTGCTCCCTCCTGACCACGAGGTCTTCCCCTTCCTCTCATGTCCTGGATCCCCTTGGGTGCCCTGCCACAAATAGACACTGAGGAAAGTAGAAGTCCTGACACCTGGGAGCCTTTGGTCAACGTTCTGGAGAAGGAAAATTCACTTTCTTGTTTCCACCCTTCTGCCTTGATGCTTATGAACTGCCTTTCCTCTTGCCTGGATCACACTGCTCCAACTGCCGGTACCCACGTGCAACCCAGGTGACTGGAAGTCACCAGAAAAAGAGAGAGAGGAAAGAGGAAGTCTGGAACATTTTCGCGGCCATGACTGTCACGATCCCTTTTAATGGTTGGTCTGGGAACCCGTGTACATGTTTGCCATGGAGTGCAGAGTGCAGTGTTTCTACCAGGGAGGAAACTGAGAAGGGGTAGCTTTATTCTCAGCATGGCATCACTGGGCAGAGGGTGAGGATAGAGAGTGCTGATCACATTGCACTGGGGCTGGAGTTTTGTGACTGTGCCCCCGATCGGCTTGGGAGCACTTGAGGGTTTAGGAGACAGATATGAATCCTTGCTGTGTTCCCAGTCTCAGCACAGGGCCTAATCCTGAGCAGGTGCTTGATGGAAGAATAAACACACTCCTGAGACTTACCCTCCTGTGATTTCTAATTAATCTCCCACTTGACCAAGGCATTGTCTCTGTTTAGGTTCCTGCAGAAGCAGCCTCTGAGACAGGGATTTGAGTGCAGTTTATTTGAAGGTGACCCAGGATGCATTTGTAGAAGAGAGGAGAAGTAAGAGAGGGAAAGGAAGCAAATGTGGGGTGTGTTAGTAAGCAGTTGCCACTGTGGGACCCCTCCCAGGGATCTCAGAGATACAGCATAGAATGAACACAAACTCCTGAGATGGGCAAAGAAGCTGCCCTTTTTTGTGGGAGGGTCTTGCTCTGACCCCCAGACTGGAGTCCAGTGGCACAGTCACAGCTCACTACAGTCTCCAACTTCTGGGATTACAGGAGTGAGTCACTGTGCCCAGTCACAGTTAGGGCTTTCATATATTTCTTATTGTCCATCATTGGTTAAGGTTTGCTTCAGAGAAGGCACTCCCTGGCCCTTCCATCTTATGCATAATGGCTAAGCAGGCTTCTGCAGCCAGAAGCACCTGTGTGCAGAGGTGCAGGTGGTGAGTGGGAGGCAGCAGGTGGGTGGAGGAACCAGAAGTGTGTGTGTGGAGGAGATATGGACAGGGTGCTCTGAGACTTCCAGTCTCTGGCGGCCAATGCCTGGCAACTCTTTAGATAATGTGCATGGCTTTCCCCTGACAGTCCATAGGCCCCCAGCCAAGGGTGACTGGTGGAGGAGTCCTTCCCAGGGTTCTCTGGGGACTCAGCTGCACATCCCTGGGGAGGGGCCGCACACGTTCCCATCCCAGGAGTGTCTGGCCTTGCACCCTAGAGAGAGGGGCTGTGGAGAGAGGAGGGAAGGCATGAGTAGGTCTGGCTGGCGTACTTTGGCTCTTCCCCAGACCGGAGCCGACTGGAGTGCTGAAGTGGGGATGAAAAACGAGCAGCCTGGCGTGCGTTAAATATTTAATATTCTCTCCCTGGGAGGTGTCAGAGAAAGGACCCTATAATAAATACTGCACGGGACAATTCCATCACAGAGCTCGTCAGTTAATGGCCTCGTTTGCTCTGACAGAAGCGTTACAGATGCTGGATCTGGGGTGTGTTTTGGGAGTGTGCCTCTGCTGAGCTTGGGACCCAAGGGTGTAGGGGACAGGCTAGAGAGGCGTGCCCTCCAAGTTGCCAGTGTTTACCGTACGACTTACAGAATCAGTGGAACCATGGCTGTGCAGAAGGATTCATCTAACAAACTCACAGCTCTTGGTAGCTGGCAGGCCCTGTTGTAAGTGTTCCTTGGGTATCAGTGATACAGCTCTGACAAATTACAATTATTATTTCCATTTTATCAGCAGGGCAACTGAGAATCTGCTGAATAACTCATCCAAGGTCACATTGATGCTTAAGGGGAAAGGCAAGACTTGAAGACAGGTAGGCTGGCTCCACAGCCCCAGATCTCAACTCCTGAGCCTGGATGCTGGGGCTTTGGGGGCTGTACATTGGGATCCCAGCTCCAGCTGTGTGACAGGGCAATGTGGCTCAACTTCTCTGAGCTTCAGTTGCTGTGTGTACAAAACTGGGACTTCACTAGTCCTGTCTCATGGAAACTGTGAGAATGATATGAGGAATTCCAGGTAAAGTTTTAATCACCACATCGGTAAGAGTTAGCTCTTGTCACTACTTGAGCCCTGTTTACGCTGTGTGTCCTCATGGCAGCTACTTAGCCTCTCTGAGTATCAGCTTCTTTTAAAAAAATATCTATGAATGGAGTTGAAGTCTTATTTCCCAGGGATAATTCCAGGGAGTGCCCTTTGACCTCTGAGCCTTGGGATAAGCAGCCAATGTTGCTTGGTCCGGGGGAAGTCTCAGTATGTGCCAGTGGGCCAGGCCTGAGCAAGGAAGTCCCAGCAACCTCACTGTGACAATGCTGAGTCAGGGAGTCTCTGTGGGTCAGTCATGAGCCATGGGGTCTCACGTGACTAAGTGGACCATCCTGAGACAGGAGACCCATGGCCTCCAGTGAATTCTCAGCCCTGTGCCCCTTTGCTGGTATTAAATGACCTTATGCTGCCTGATGGGTGGATTGCATCCCTTGAGTGATAACTGAACTGATGTGGTCACAGAAAGGCACAGCTGGACTTGGGCTAATTGTGGCGAGAGAATTCACAGTCTCGTGTATTCAAGCAAACATGGCAGAGCCCTGGGCGGTACAGGATCCCAAGCAATACTGCTAGCTCTGGGCTGCGCAACACTGCTGTGCTTGAATACCATGTTGCCAGGCATTGTTCTGGTGTGTGAGCTCGGCTCTCGGCACAGACACTCATGTCTGCTACCTCTCTGGCCCAGGGCAAGAGGGTGGGTGGGGAGAGGTGGTTTGACCTGCAGCTGAGCTCAGGATGCCCCTCCCCCCACTCCTAAAGGCAGCAACTCTCCAGACGGCAATGTTCCAAAGGTCGGTCCAAAGGTCGCATGCTCTGGGGGTGCTGCACCTCATCCCAGCGGTCCCATCATCATCCTGGCTGACACCTCACAGCCTGGAGATTGTGGTAGGGGTGGGGAGGGGGAGCAGCCAGGAGGGAGGGAAGATGCACGGTCAGCAGTGGCTTTATGGATGGCCACTGGACTGCGAGGCGAAAGGAACCTTGGCTCCTCCCCAGCAGCCCCGTGCTCTGCCTGACTGGGAGCCACTGAGACGGGCTCAACTAATTTATATTAATTCAAGACCATTAATGATGAGCTATCGTCTCTCTTTCTCTCTTCCCTTTCACAGAGGGAGGACAATGCTCAGATTCAAGTGCTGAGTTTTGCTGGCTCCAAGTTCACTGGGTAATATGCTCAGGATGGGAGTTTAAATCAGTCAGTCCCAGATTCTAACTCTTGCCCCATTCCTCATCTTCTCCCCAGAAAGAGTTCTCTTCTTCTCTAAGTTCTGTCAACCATTTTTCTAATGAAGAAGAGGGCCCTGAAACTGGTGAAAAGTGCAGGGTGGATAAGGGGGTGCAAGGCCTTCTAGTGGCTCAGGTGTGTTTTCCACAAGCGTACAGGTCAGTCTTTATAATGACCTACTTCCTTCATCCGGCTTGTGTCTGAAGTGGCTGGAGTGTGAGAGAGCTTCCCATTGCCCCGCTCTGCGGATTCCCTGCTCACAGTGTTTATTCCTGACCTAAGTGGAATTTTGCAGCAGTCTTAGGAAGGGGAGACAGGGCTGATGGAGTTGTCTTTTTCTGACAGAAGGAGGAGATGAAGTGCAGAGAATACTGAACTGAGCCCAGGTCCTGAGTCCAGGCGTGCTACCACTTGAAGTGCCAGAGAAATTTCCAACTAGTTGTCTGGAAGTAATTATTCTGTTCCCATGGGGCCTGGGACAAAGGCGGGAGAAGGGATGCCTGTTCCCAGGGTTGGTTATGACAGGCACTTCATTTTCAGGGTGCTCTGTGTGCCGTTCTTAGAGAGCATGGGCCTGTGCGTGCAGGGACCTTGGAGAGAAGTCTTGTGGGCCACCAGGAACTCGAGTCCAGAGGCCTGGCCAGCATAGCCCTTTTGGCAATGCTCTTCTTCTCCCAGGCCTCAGTCTTCCCAACTAGACATTGGGAACTGTCTGGGAGATCTCTGTGAGCATCAGTCTGGAGACTCCTGAACAGGTTCTTGAGGAAAGGAAGGCCTTCAAGGGGCTCACCAGCTGACTGGGGCAAGGCCAGAGAGGCTGCAGAGTCAACCCAGTCCTCCAGCTCCCTCACACCTCCACTGAGCAACAGCAGTTTAATTCCACAGCTTTTGCTTTTTGCTCCTGGTTGGCGATGTTAAACTTGGGGGCGCCTGAAACACACACACAAACCCACACAAATGATTTTCCCCAACATTAACATATTTTCTTTTGAAACCCTGTGAAGCTTTTCTCCAAAGTAATGGATTTCCCCCCCCACCCCCTTGTCTGGGCCAAATGTATTCAAATCTGGCCTCGGTTAAGTCAAAAGATTCCTATCGGCCCAGCAGGGCTTCCCTCCTGTTTCCTTGCAAATCAGCATCCTTTTTACTCTCCCCTCAGATCTCTGTGTAAAAGGGAGGCTTTCTTTGCAAAAGTTTCACTGGGACAGACAGACGGACACGATGTTGCTGGGGCCTTTGATAGCCAAGAACACAAGATCCGACTTCAGGGGGCTCAGAAACTTCATCAGCCGAGGAGGGGGACCAAGAGAACAGGATCCTGCTGAAACAGCCCTTTGAAATCCCCCAAATGATGTTTGATGTGCCAGTGCCTTTCAGCCTAAGCCATACCTTTGGCATCAAAAGCACCTTTTGAAAAAAAAAATAGCTATTTTTTAAGGCACAGAAGGAGTAAATTTAATATTAAGTCCTAATGGCAGAAGTCTTTGAAAAGGCATTTCTGGACTTGGGATCATTTAATGCTCCCCCTGATCTAGCAGCACAAGTTCTCTTCCCTCCCTCTCTTTAATTCTTAATCCTCCTCTTTCCAAATCTGGAGCCTCTATGATGGCAGGTCAGGCCCTGGCGTCCCGTAGGGGAGCAGTGACTTCCGTCAAGAGGAGCAAGAGTTTCATTCCTTTTGCCACCAAGACCCCCAGCTTTTAAAGTACCAGCCAGCCCCTGAGATTTTCTAGTTTTTAAAGGGATAGTTCAGACCTGGAGAGGAAATGCTAAAGGAAACTGGAGCCACAGCCTGGTCTCCATGTGAAAGCACAGATCACCCGCAGTGGCCCCCGGCCTGAATGCCTGGAGGAAGCGATGGAGAACTAGCTCCTGATGGATTAGGGACCACCCCAGGGTTCAGGGACTTGCCCAGCTCTACTCATCTTGGTCATCCTGGCTTAGGCTGGCCCAGTTCCCAAGTAAGTGACTTGTCAAGCTCTGGTTTTGGAAGGGAACTTCTGCCTTGGAACCAATGCAACCAGCACCACGGACAGCTCTAGGTATGCCCATGTCTGGTTGCAAGGGACCTTGTATCCTGACCCTCCTCGGAGTGAAGGGGACCTTGTTGGGATAAAATGAGCTTAACTTTTTGGGATGGGAGGCCATGCTCCTCCATGTAGAATCTAGCATGCAGGGAACAAGGTTTCTAGGGAATCCTAGGGACCGTGGGGAACGGAAAAGGAAGGTGCGTTAAAAGGTCTCCTGGGTTTCCTGCCTGGGGCCTGGGGATACTTGCTGAAAACAGGGAGGTTGGGGAGAGGATGGCTATGGGAATTCCTAGGGCAGTCGAGCTGTGTGGTTAGGCAACCCTGGCTATACCATGTCTCACCTAAATCATTCTGACTATCTCCTCCCCACGACCACACCTCTCATAGCTTGCCTGAGACTGAAGTTCTCCTCACATCAAGTGCAGTCCTCTTCATGTCAGTCTCTGCCTTAAGACCTTCCAGGCTCCCATTTCCCTTGGAATGGAAAAACAATCTCCCAAGCCTAGCCAATGAGACTTTTGAATATCTGGCTTAGTCAACCCTGTTCTGCTTCACGTCCCGACTCTGACTCGGGCACACTGTGCCTCGAATAGGCTGTTTCTTGTCGTGACTCTGCGCCTCTGCACTTGTAGTTTCCTCAGCCCAGACTCCCTTCCTTTCTCTTTCCTCATCTAGGAAATACCTGCTCTTTGGTCAAGACTCTGTTCAAAACTTAGCGCTTCAGCACAGCACTCTCTGATCCCTCAGGCATGGTGTTTCTAGCACTGGGTTCAGATATCTCTAACAACATTACTTCTTGCATTGTAGCTGTTTGCACTTGTCTTTTTCTGGTGTCTCTGAGGTCTTTAAATATAAAGCCTGAGTCTTATTAATTGTTGCATCCTTGTCATTCAGAAACCTAACCCAACCCCTCTCCCTCAAGCTTCAATAAACCTATCATCCCCATTTTGCAGAAACTAAAGCTCAGAGACCTTAAGTAACTTGTTCGAGGTTACACAAATCATAATTTGAATGTCCCAAGAAAAAGCATGGCTCTGGAGGACAAAAGGATCTTTGCAGCTCAAAGATCACTTTTGAAACCAGAGCTTTTGGACAAGGTTGATGGCCAAGAGGAAGCTCTTCTTTCAAGCAATGCTTCTTTCCCTTGGACATTTTCTCCAGTAAAGCAGACTGCCACAAATGCTTTGAGGGTGATCTGGGCTGGAGGCTTGGAGTTGGGATGGTGGAAGGGAGAGAAACTTGCAGAGACAAGTGCATTCACCATTTTCTGGGTCTTGTCAAGGCTGCGCTTACCTAGTTCTGAGGTGGTGCAGAAGGAAGGGTGACGCCCCAACCCACAGCTTCCACTGATTCATGTCGGCTTCCCCACCTCCACCCCAAGGCATTAGCTCTTTATGACTTCATATTAATCTGCAGGCACTTATTGCTCTGCAAGGCTGTTTTGACAAAAGTTCATTATCAAGACTGCTAAATGCTTTTAAAGCATTGATTGGGCAAATTATTACATCACTGGGGTAGATGCTGTGTTTGAAGATGGATGGTGTTGCTCAGACCATCTGAAATTTTCCTTCTTTTAATTGGATCGATCACCAGAATAAACGAAGTTTAATTGAATTTTGAGGAAAATTGAGCAGTTGTTTGTGAGTCTCTGTCGATAGGCATTATTTCAATTACATGGTGATAAGTGAGCGGAGGCAGGGCATGGTGATGGGACAGGGTGAGTATGGGTTGAGCTCCCCTGCGTGCAGGCTGGAGTCAAGTTTCCCCAAAGTGAATCCTACCTCTGCCCCTGCTCATTCAGTAAATATTGAAAGGCAACTTTGTGCCCCAGCTCAGCGTCGGACCAGTTTCCCCTCTTGGCTGCCAAGTTCATTGGGCTCACACCATAGGTGGCCAGGAACACAAACTCTGGAAGCTCATGCACCTGGATCCAAATTCTGGGAAAAGTATACACATTCTGAATGAGGATGTAGATTGAAGCCTCAGTTTCTCCACTTGTAAAATGGGAATATAATGATATCTATCACTTGGGGTTGATATAGGAATGAAATAAGATTATGCAGATGTTACCCTGCAGTTACATCTAGAAGGCTGTGCAGGTTTAGTTCCATACGAGAAGGAAGGCATTTGTAAACATACACTCATGTTGGATGATGAGGAGAAACTTTCCTGTTGTCACCTCTTGTTGTCTTTTAGTCTCTATGGAATTTTATTTATCTATCTCTGGCTCCTTGTCTCTTTTTTGGGCATGTTATCTCAGGCTTACTTTTTTTTATTTCTCCCAAATTCCCTCAACCCTTACCCCCATCACAGTTATTTAATCATGAATAGTATGGGGTATAGTGTGTACCATGGGTACTGAATAGTCCAGGGAGCTGGGGAAAGCTTCTGTGAGGAGGCAATATTTAATTTGAGCCTGGAAGAATATGCTGTGTGTGTGTGTGTGTGTGTTTTGTGTGTGATTTCAGGAAGAGGTAACGATACAAATAAAGGCCCTGAGGTTGTATTAGATGTATGAGGAGTTGTCAGCAGACCAGTGTGACTGAGCATGGGAAGAAAGAATGTCCGGGTCAGCATAGGACAGATCACATGTGACAAAATGAGAAGCTTGAGTCCAAACCCAGGTCCGCAGATATAAGTCTAAGTCTGGGCTCATTTCATTGCCCCACACCATCTGATCAGATTTTTTGTAGTCTTTCTTGAAATCCCAGGCAGTTTAAAGCTAAGGAACTCTGTGCCTCCTGCCTCACAGGTCCATTATGGGAGGGTAGCAGTGGGCTTTATTGAGGTAGACTGAGGATTCTTCAGAATGGGAGCACTTCTGGCCAGGCATGGTGACTCACACCTGTAATCCTAGCACTTTGGGAGGCCGAAGCAGGAGGATTGTTTGAGCCCAGGAGTTCAATACCAGCCAGGGTAATGTAGCAAGACCTTTTCTCTACAAGACATAAAAAAAATTAGCTAGGCATGGTGGCACAAGTCTGTAGTCCCAGCTATTCAGGAGACTGAGGTGAAAGGATCATTTGAGTTCAGGAAGTCGAGGCTTCAGTAGCCATGATTTTGCCACTGCAATCCAGCCTGGGTAACAAAGTGAGATCCTGACTTAAAAAAATGGAGCATTTCTAAGTGGGACAAACCTTTCTTTTGAAAATCCTGAACTCCATGTCCAGCTCGATCAAGATTCGGAACAGGTAACTGAAGTCAAGCTAAGGGGTCTCAATGTGGGTGGTCATTTACTCCAACTGGAACATTTCATAGTGTCTGGAGACATTTTTGATTGTTAAAACTGGAGGGAGTACTACTAGCATCTAGGGGGTAGAGGCTAAAATATCCTCTGATAAATACCCTGCAACACACAGTATAGCACCCATCAAACAGAATTATCCAACTCTAAATGTCAATAGTGTTGAAACTGAGAAACTCTGCCCCAGGCTGTACTGGGCAGTGGCCACTGGCCCTTTTACCCCTCACAGCTGGTGAGTGAAGATGTCAGAGGTCTCTCTTCCAGGAGCCACAGGAAATTTCTCCCCCAAAATGCTCCTGCTTAGCAGCAGGCCTGGGTCCCCTCGACTCCCAACTTGTCTTGTCTTTAGAGAGAAATTTCTTCATTGGTTTCCTGTACATCCTGTCTTTAAATAACATCTCTGCTCTGGTGAAGGGCTAGAAGACTCCATGTGCTTCAATGTCTTCTCTGGGGGTTCAAGTTCTTCATGGCTGCACCCCCACCCCCCATTCTCTCATCAGAGCTAAGCACTTGGATAACACACACCCTGGGTGATATGGAGTGATTTGGGTTTTTTCCTCACTTGTCACTAATTGCAAACAATAAAATAAAACATCATATTGCCACCAAGACTGCATTGCTATTGAAATTAAGTCCATTTCCATTTAAACAAGTTTGTGAAACACACTCTTGGAAACAAATGTGTTCCCTGCACATGAACTTGGAGGATGACAAATGGCTTTTTTATTTTCCTGAGTGCATCCTTTTCTTCACTGGGAACTGTGAACTTGCCAATGCCTTCGTAACCTCGGGAGTCAGCTCCATGCCTAGTCACTCTAGTGGAGATGGAATTTAGAAGAGGGCAGTTTGCTGTAGGGGGCTCAGTCTCCCTGGAAAGAAAGTTGAATGAATGTGAAACCTTGGACACATCACTCCCATGCACAAAACCATGGCTCTCTGTTGATAGTAGAATAAAGGCCAAGCTTTCCCTGATGGCTCTCGAGGCCTTTCACCATACAGCTTTTGCCTACCCATGGAGCTTTCTGTTTTTTTTCTTCACCCCAGTAGACTTTTCACTTTCTTTTGAAACTTCCCAGAAATGCCCTTGCAATTCATACCTATGCGGTGAACATATTCTTCTGCATTCAACTCAAACATTACTTTCTCGGGGAAATCTTCTTTTCTCTTCTTAGATTCCCCTATTCTCATATTCTCAAAGCACTGTGTCCACACCTCTATTGGAGCATGTTTCACAGGGTAGATTAAATGCATATTTACTCATGTAACCCAAATAAAACCAAGGCCCCATGTGGCCTAGTGCCAGCATGGTGTCATATTCAAAGAATCACACACAGCAATCAGAGAATTGAAAGCAATTTAAATTTTTTATTGGTACCGCTCAAGGAATGTCAAGGAGAATCCTAATCATAGTTTGCAGCAACACTTCTTAAGCTTTTCTTTCTTCATTTCTCTGACTTTTAACCTCCCTGTACCTTCATAACTGCCCAGAGGCTTCTCATTTTTCTCCTTATAATTAACTCCCAACTAAAATTCTTTTAAGGCCAAACCACTCATGGCTCTTGACTTTCTTAGTTACTCCTCCTCCTCTCTTAAATTCCTCTTTTCTCCTAAGTGGTTTTTCCTTCCTTCTCAAATGTAAGTAAAAATATCCCAGGGAAGTTACAGTCAGACACAGAATCTGCTTGTGATGATGAGTGAGAAAGAGAACCAGAATGGCCAAAGATATGTTTATTATTAGCAGTCTGGGAGGGGAAGAGATTATCAATGCTTTTTGTTAATTGATTGGCTGATTGTAGAGACGAGGTCTTGCTGTGTTACCCAGGCTACTCTTGGACTCTAGACCTCAAGCTATCCCGCCTGTCCCGACCTCCCAAAGTGCTGAGATTACAGGCATGAACCCTCACACCCAGCCCAACACTTATAATTTAGTATCTCTTTTCCTCATGGTGCTTGTCTGTATCTATTGCTAGAAGACTGGATCTGCATCCCGTTCATCTGGGTCTTGAGCCCCGCACAGAGAACTTGCCACCAAATATTCACTCAACGTTTGTTCCTACAACTCTTCTTACAGACAGAAACTGAGGCATAAAATTGGACTATTTGAAAAGGATGCAGGTGTAGCTCAGACCTTCTGGATTCTATATTGGGGGAGGTGGTACATGCATGTGCCATGAGACTAGTTCTAGTCACCATTCATTGGGGCCTGAGTTTGCTTTTTTTCTATTTTTCCTCCATGACTCACACTTATTTGTTTTTGGGTTTTTAAAAAAATCTGTGAATGGATAAATTATTTTTGCATGTTATTTGCATTTTGCAACAGATTTTTAATTATACATTTTCAACTGTTTTAATGTGAACATATGAGCAGCTACTGAAAGCGCAGATAAATGTGTCATGTTTCCAATTGTTTGTCACAATATTTGCTTTTTTGCAAAACATTCTGGGGATATGGTCTCCCACATTCACATTTTGTAGGCTGTTTTGGAATTTCTGCCAACGCTGTGGCCAGTGTTGTGAAAGCTGAGAAAGAGAGGGTCTGGAGCTTGTATAGTCATTGTCTGGTTGGGTGGGCTCTGAAGTATGCCACAATATTCCTGTCCAAGCTGTGAGAATGGCAGGAATGGACATGGGATTGATTTTAGGTAGATGGCATCTAAGAGGCCAATGAATGATGTCCAAGGGGTGGACTGGGCCTTCATTCATTCATTCAACAAATAATTCTTGCACATCTGTGTGCCTGGCAGTCCAGCGTAGGCCTAGGATTTTAGGTGATGACCACTCAAACCTAGAAACAACTGACCAGGGGCTTTGGGACATGGCCAATGCTGAGTCATCACAGAAGTTGAGTGGTATGTGGGAAGGCTGATATATACACAGAGTGGAGGTCTGAGGCCTAGAGTCTTGTGCATGGATGAGGGGAGGTCCATAGACCTTCCTCCCTATCCCAAGAAGAGAGGAATACTCAAACTATCCCCAGACATATTTTTTAGGAGTGTGATGGATTACACAGTAGTCAGGAAAGTATTTCCTTCTTCCCTCTCTCCTTCTCATTTCCATGGGACAAGTGTACTTACCTGTTCCATTGAATTAGACTTTGCCATATGTCTTACTTAAAACTCATGAAGGGCAGAACATAACCCTGCATTCAGGGTCAGGGCCCAAGCACAAGGCACAAGGTGATATTTCCAGCCATGTATTTGGAATGAAATAGGAATAGGAAGTTAGCACCCAAGGAATAGGCTCACTTCATACAGCTCAAGGTCATGCTGGCTCATGCCTCCTCTATTTGGGCTACCTGTGACCAGGGCCTTTCTACCCTCCCAGGACTCACCATGGTGGGCTTCTGTAGGCCTTCTAAATACGCTAGAAGCCTGAGGATGACCCCAGAGGTATAGGCCGAGTCCTTCCTCCTATAGCTCAGAAGTGTCCATGCTCTTATCTTCCCCAAAGATCAAATTGGCTCAAATTTTTAGACTCAGTTTCCTTCAGGAAGACTTTGCTAAATTTCTTGATGGGACACATCTCTTCATATATATTTGTTCAGCACCTCTCAATCTTAGCACTTGTTTGGGATATTTTTTAATAAATTCCATGAGGACGGGGGCTAGGTCTCTTTTTGTTCACCATTTTGTCCCCGATACTTGACATAGTAGTTTGCATACAGAAGAAGATGATCAATACATATGTGATGAATAAATACATTTTTAGATTAGTGATGTGTATCTTCCTAATTTTATCCTTCCTGACAAGGATTCAGGAAAAGCAGGAAGGGACAATAATGATAACTGTAGCCACAATAGTAAGCACTATTTATTGAGCTCTTACTATGTGTTGGACAGTGAGCTAAGCACTTTTCAGACACTAGCTCACTTAATATTCATGACAGCCCCACAAAATAAGTTCTATTATCCCCATTTTAGAGATTAGGAAGTTGAGGCTGAGATAAATTCAGTCACATACCCAAAGTCACACAGTCAAGACATGGTGAAGCCAGGCTGAGGATACCATGCTAAGGACACTTGGGATTCTGTATTAGTTTTCTATTGCTGCTGTAACAGATTACCTAGTGGCTTGAAACAACACAAATTTATTATCTTACAGTTCTGGAGATTAGCAGTCAGAAATGAGTCTTTCTGGACAAATATCATGGTGTTAGCAAGCCTGCGTTCCTCCTGCTTCCTGGCCACTTACACCTTCTAGAACCTGCCTGCACACCTGGGCTCCTAGTCCCCTTTTCCATCTTCAAATCCAGCAGCATAACAGCATCTTCATCTCTCTCTATCTGACCCTCCTGCCTTTTTAAAAATAAGGACTTTGTAGCTGGGCTCGGTGGCTCAGCCTGTAATCCCGCACCTTTGGGAGGCTGAGGTGAGTGGATTGCACGAGCCTGTGGATTCGAGACGCCTGGGCAACTTGGCGAGACCTCATCTCTACAATAAATCAAAAATTAGCCGGGCGTGGTAGCGCGTGCTGGTAGTTCCAGCTACGTGGAAGGCTGAGGCGGAAGGATTGCCGGAGCCCAGCAGGTCGAGGCTGTGGTGGCCGGGAGTGGCCACTGCACTCCAGTCTGGGCGACAGAGTGAGACTTCACCTCAAAAAAAAAAATAACGACTTTGTGATTACATTGGGCCCATCTAAATAATCCAGGATAATCTCCCCCATCATATCTGCAAAGTCTCTTTCGTCATGTAAGGGTTTGAGGATTAGGATGTAGACATATTTGGATGGATGATTCTTCTGCCTACCATGGACTTCTCTGCTGTGCTGCCTCCTTTTTTAGCCTCTTCTTTAAAAACCTCCAACAACCCCCAGAGAACCCTTCTTCTCTCCCTGTCTGGGTCTCTGAGACTTAACTTCAGAGAAGAAACCCCCAAACCTACTGATTGGTTGGGTCAGAGGTCCCAGGGAAGTTCCACTGCTTTTTTGGGAGCAAGGGAGGCAGATGGTGGGACCAAAGGGTGGTGACTCTCTCTTCGGCATCAGGAGAGTGCGAATCCCCAGGTCTGGGATGGTGGGTTCCTCCAAGCTGTTCCTTAAGGTAACATTTGATATTCATTGACTGGCCTGCTAGGCTGCTAATCTTCACGTGTAATTTAGGACAATTAAAATAAAGTGTTAGCAAGTCGTGTATTTCCCCTGCAATGACGAGTCTTAGCATTGTGGCTAGCAGAGCAGCTGGGTCCCTTGATCCATCAGAGGCAGCGATGCCAGCCTCCGAGCTCATGGCTGATCTCCCACACGGAATGAATTAACATGGCAGATATAATTTCCCTGGGTCAATGTACTTCACCCTGCAGATCTATCTCAGGGAAGGCTGACTGAAGCCACCTGCTTGCCTGGCCTTAGAGACCTCGTCTGGGCCTGTCTGCCAACCCCTATCTAGCTCCTGCTTTCAGCTAAGAATTCCCCTCTGCTGCCTAATCACCAGGGGGAGGGGAACACAATCAACTTGGGTGTAAAATTCTAAAGTCCTCTGGAAAATGCAATTGGAACATAATCCTGCCTGTTAACATTTCCTAGTTAATTATCATCGGCTGTATTTTTGGCATCAGGGCTGAGCTGACGGGGGGTGGGGAGGAATCTTCGTCACAATACCAGTTTTAGGAGTCGTTTATCTTGTCTTTTAGACTAATTATCCCAAACTCACCACTAGGCTGTCACACTTACATGCTCCAATAAATGTAGTTTTAAATCAGCCGCTGACTTTGCGGCAGGGGTAGCAACGTCCCTGGTTCGTGTCTAACTAGGGCCATCCATCTGTAATCATGGCACTGAGGGGAGGCGGCACTCTTCGGGCCTCCATGAATGATCATGCTTATTTATATGCAAATACATCTGACAAATCAATAATGTATGATTTAGCTGTTCAGTATGTGTTTGTACGTGGGCTGGCAATCCCAGGTGGAGGGTCCACGAAAGGTCCCACTTTGGCCCCTGCCCCATCCCACCAGGCTTTACAGCTGCCTTTTCCTGCTGCCTCCTGCTTCCAAGGTGTCCAAGTTTTTTGTTAGATCAAGAAACTTGCCCTGGGGAGGGTCTTTGTCTCTTTCTGAGGCTCTGCCGTCGTTAGATTTTGCTCCTTTCTTAGACTAGCCCACTATTAATTTAGCAAATAGTCATTGAGCATCTACTATTATATCTCTGTCTATATCTACCTTATTTATATCTATCTATAAAACAAAGCCTTATACAGCACATATTATGTTCCAGCACTGTTCTTTAGTGATTTCCACATAGTATCATTTAATCCTCCTGATGAGATGTGTCATATTATTGGTCCCATTTTACAGAGGAGAAAACTGAGACACTGTATTGTACAAACTGTCTCTATATAGCTAGGCAGTATCAGCTTTGGGACTCAAACCCAGGTAGTCTGGACCAGACACCCTGCCTTCATCTGCTAGGATTTATTGTAAAGTGCTGTGCTGGGGCTAGGACTTCAGAAGTAAAGAAAGCAGACTGGCCTTGACCTCATGTAACGTTCATTCTGGAGGACAGACCAAAAACAAGGACAAAATAGAGAACAATTAAAAACAGCAGCAAAATCCATAAAGTATACCACTAACTAAATCAAAATATACAAGTTGTGACAATTGTTATAAATGAAGATGACAGCATGATGAAAATGAGAATGAGGGAGACAGAAACTCACCTAGTTGGGCTCTGTGTTGTGAGATGAATGGCCAGTCTCAAAGGGGCACATTAGCTTGGCTTTGCTCACTCTGGGAGCTTCTAATCTGGTGAGGGATGTTGGCAGTAAGACTCTGAGGAGCAGAATCTCAGGTCATGCTGAAAAGCTGGGGAGAAGGCTGGTGGTGGGAAGAGGGAGTTTGGGTCTCAGAAAAAGTCCTGTGACACAGGTAAAGTCCTCATTCATGCCACACGAATTTACTGAATGGGTACTATGTGCCAGATGTGTTTTCTCAGTCAACACCCACAACAGCTGTATGAGGTTGGCCCTACAATTATTCCCACTTTACAAATGAGAAAACAGGCCTACCAACTATTCTCCACTGAGAGTAAGTGACTTTTCCAAGATCACATAACCAGCAAATGGGGATGGGGGTCATGAGGGGCTGGCCTTTGAGACACATCTGTTGCCTCTGGAGAACTGAAGAGTTCTCTAGTTCTGACTCTAACACTAGCTCTAATCCTAAGCTGAATCCTCTCTAGAATATGATATATCCCAGGGCTGACTTAGGGTTCTGTCTCTATCTCTCCAGAGCTTTTTCTCAAACCCACCCAGACCCGACTAACATTGCTAGGCTGTAGCAGACTTGACACCCACTATACACACAGGGAAGTCTTCTTTTTAAACACTTCAAAGGTTCCCCAGGGCCCTCAGAATTAGGTCTGGCATTCAGAACTCCTCTAAGCTCCAGCCACACTGAACTCTGTTTTAGTTGCCTGTCTTCCACATGTACCAAGCTCTGGGGCATTGCATAGGTTGTGTTCCCTCTGCTGAACACTTTTCCCTCTTTCTCTTTGCTGAGATAGTTTTACATGTGGTTTTCAGTCTCTAATCAGCTATCACTTCTTCTAGAAAGTCTTACTAGAGTCCTTTATACAAGACTTGCTGCCTCTCTGTTTTCCTCTACTTGCCCCATGTGGTGTCCATCCTTTAAGATGGTCGTCAATGATTCCTGCTTCCTGGTAGTCATGTCTTTGTGGTGCCCTTCCATATTGTATCAGCGTTTATCCATGTGACCAATAACATATGACTGAAGTGATGGCTTATGTCTTCTGTGGGTCGGTCATAAAATACATTGCTGCTTTCATCTTGTTCTCTTGGTTCACTTGCTGGGGAAAAGCCAGCGGCCATATTGTGTGGTCACCCAAGTAGCTGCATGGGGAGGTTAGTGTGGTGAGAAACTGAGGCCTTCCGCTGACAGCCAACACCAACTTTCTACACACTTGAGTGAGCTGCCTTGGAATCTCATCCTCCAGTCCCAGCCTATACTTCAGATGACTGCAGCCCTGGCTGACATGTTGACTGCAACCTTATGAGAAAACCCAAGCAAAAAACCACTCACTTAAACGGCTTCTAAATTCCTGGCTCACAGGAACTGTGTTTGATAATAAGTGTTTGTTGTTTTAAACCACGAAGTTTTGAGGTAATTGTTCAAGCAGTAGTAGACACCTAATACACCTGACCAATATAATTTCCAATTTTCTTTTCTATTTTTTTTCCCACTGTGGGTTCCAAAGAGAACAAGGACAGTGTCTTTTTCACAGTTATATCTGCATTACTTAGCAATGAGCCTAGCACATGGCAGAGAATCCTAAGATAATTATTAAGTGAATGACTCCAGGGATGGGAGTTCCCAGAGGCATTTTGGGGGAGAAGGAGCTAGGCTGGGACTCCTGATTCATCTTCCAGCATAGTCTCAGAAAGGATGAGGCCTTTCCTCCATGGACCATGCTGTTCTCCGCCCTGTGTTTACTTCTGTTCTAGCCACGTGGCTTAGGAAGTCAGCGCGCGATAACTCAAGCAAACTCTCTTTTCTGCAGAAGTTTTTGGGAACCAGAAGGTAGAGGCAGGAAGTAGATATTTTGCTGACTTGAAAAAGCAGTGCGGGCTGTGTCCAGATGACAGGGGGCTCATCAATTCCAGTTAGTGGCTTCCCTCCTGGCTCGGGAGATTGTCCTTGCCTCATCTCCTGGACTATTAATGCCAGTTCTCTCTAGCACACACGGCCAGACCTAGCTCTGGGCTGGGGACATTCGCTTCCTGCGGGGCTCACGGCCATGAAATATTCAGTGCCAGTGACTTCCTCCCTCATATTTCTTCATATTCAGAGTGGCCACTCAATTGATATGTAAATAAAGTGCACCAGCACCGAGCCTGTCCCACGCTGCATTATTTAAGCCGCAAAACGATGCATCATCCGTCATGGGGCCCGTTGGCGGGACCCTGCTGGGCGCTGGGCAATAAAGCCCACAAGAGCCTCATCAGAAGCAGCGGGTGGCCTCGTGGAAGTTCATTTATGCATGAAATATTCAGCCAGCAACAGTGCCAGCCTTAAACATCAGTAATTGGGGGGTTTCTATTGCTCCTAACTAGTGCCTCTAAATTATTGCAAAAGACTGGCCAATTTACAAATTACATATATTTGTCATGCTCTTGTACCTTTCCTGAACTAACTGAAATGGCCCCTGTGCTGTGGCTGTTTGCACACTCACCACGGTGAGCTGCACCCAGTGGAGCCGGGCTGTTCCGCAAAGCAGAACAGAGTGGGTTGCATCATCTCAGCAAGTCCTGCACTGCCCGTCCACCTCACTCTTTGGATTATAGGCTGTGCCCCTTTTCTAGTTCCTTTAGTGGGGTCTCCTTGGTCCAGAGGTTAGGTCTGAAGCTCAAGGGCCAAACATCCCCCGGGGCTGGTCTGGAAAGGGTTGGCTCTTATGTCTGTCCTTATAGGGATTTGCCTAATTCTGTGAGGTCAATCTCTCATTCAACAAATATTTACGGAGCATATTCTCTGTCCCAGGCTCCGTATGAGATGTTGGGGTATAACAATGAGCTGAAAAGAGGTTGCCCCGGTCTTTAAGAAACTCACAGTTCCATTTATATTACTAAATAGTCTTTGAGCACTATCATATACAGGCTTCTCCAAGGTAGTCTCTGAGACAAGATTCTGGATACAACTCATGTATTTGGGGGACGATCTCAGGAAACAGTGGTGGAGACTGGGGGGTGGGGGACTGGGATGAGGAAGGGAAGAAAGCTAATGCAGGAGGTGTTAGCTAACAGGGCAACTGGGGCTCAGTCCCATAGGGCCCTTCTGGAAGACAGTGGAGAACATACCTCAGATTTACTCCATTAGAGGATGAGGGAACTGGGGTATTTATCCTGCAATTCCTGTCAAACCCGTTGAGGGATGTTTCAGAGTGCTTTCCCTGGCTGTGGAGTGGGAGGGACACCGACAAAGGCAATCTGCTTGGCACTCTCCCCAGTGTCACCACTGGGGAACTGGCAATATCTCCCAACCATCTGGAAAGGGAGTTTCTCATTTTTCTCTCTGAATTCTGGCACAGCCCCTGTGTGTGTAGGGCCTTGAGGTATGCTGAGATGGAGGGGAGAGGGCTGTAAGAGAGGGCCAGCCCAACCTTCCAGAGGGCTGTGGACATTTCAGGCAAAATGACTCTTGTTTCTCAGTTGGATAGCTTCCTGCACTAGGCAAAGGCAAGGAGGAAGGGGGAAGGAGGAGGGAAGGGGCACCAATCATCTCATGGCCATTTATGGAGTACCTCTAGATATTCAAGAATGCTTTTTCACACTGCTGGTACCTACCTCTCAGCCTTCAGATCTCAGTGAAGCTTCACCTCCTCAGAGAGGCTTTCCCTGACCACCTAAACAAACATCGTCTTTGTTATTGCCTGTCACTGTTTCATCCACAGCACTGACCACTTACCACAGTCTCTTTTACTTAATCTGCTTGCTTATATTGTCTTCTCCTCCCAGAAGATCACAAGTGACCCATCCAGCATCTGGTTCATAGAGGAGCCTCAGTAAATGCTACTGGGTAGGTGAGCAGGTAAACAAAGGCTGTGAGATCTTCTTCTGTCACTGATGGGGACGCTGAGGCCAAAAGACTCAGGGAATTGTCCCAGTGATGGGGTCAGAGCTGGAACACAATGCTCTCTAGAAATAACTCCCTCCTGCCTCTTTTCCAAATCTTGGCATTTTACCCTTTTTTTTAGCATTAGTGTCCTCTCAAACCAAGCCTGAGGAACCTTGAAGCCAAATTTAGCCTTAAGGTACTCAGGAGACAAGATTTCAAGAGCTGTGTTGCTCATGCATGAAGCAGGCAGGAATGGGTGGGCTGAAACCCCATTTCCCGGGTGGTGGTGTCTGGCAGACCCAGGGTGAGGCTGGCATGACTGGAAGCTCCGTTTCCTGCCCCTGCAGGTACATGATGCTGAGTATTGACTCCCAAGGCTCAGCCATCAAAGAAATTCAAGATTTAGAGGAGGAGAAAATATTCAGGAAACCCTTCAGGGCCAGGACCCTTTCTTGGTGAACTCCTCAAAGGCGTTTCCTATACTAGTGGCCTTTTCTTTGTTGCTCTTTGTAATGGACTAAAGTTTTTATTCCTTCTTTGAAAAATGAGGCAGATGAGTCCCAGCAGGATTAAGTAATTTTAAAAACCTAAAAAATTGTGAAATAATATCAGATTTACAGGAAAGTTATAAAAATAATTGAAAGAATTGCCGTATGCTCCTTAACCCAGATTCGTTCACTGTTAACATATTATCACATTTGTTTTTATCATTTTGTATGTGTATATGTACCTATAACATTGTTTCCTGAAATGTTTGACAGTAAGCGTGGACATAATACCTCTTTGCCTTTAAATATGTCAGTGTGCATCTCCTAAAAACAAGGACATTCTTTTGCATAGCCATACTCACAGCAGAATTCTCAAAATTAGGAAATTAGCACTTATATAATCTATTATCTAACCTACAGACCTATCCTAGCCAATTGTCACATTAATTAAATTAATTAATTAATTAAATGCCCTTGAAGGAGCAGCACTAGACTGGGGCTAGGATCAAGGAGAACTGACTAAAATTTTGCCTTCTTCCTTGTTTAGACTGGGGACTTTGGATAAATAATGCATTTCACAATAGTCTTGGTTTTTTCCTTTATCGAATGGGAATGATAATAGGACTCTCCTCACAAGATTGCTTCAGAATTAAATGAGGCAATATATGTAAATACTTACCCCTGCCCCTGGCTGCCAAAAAACATGCACTAAACTATAGCTCTTGCTATTAGCGGTATAGGAATACCTTGTCATAGAGTGCTGTCTATTGTCACAATGGTATTTGACACTGTCTCTGCCTTCTCAAGGGTTGTGGTGATGAATAAGGCACTTGGTTCTACGTCTACATCCACTTCAGATTTGTCCACACCTGTGGACACTGTGGCAGGTGTCATTGGTGCCCCATGACACAACCCTTTGTCCCATCTCTGACTTTGGCTTCAGTTGTACCGGTGGCTGGGGGTCCCCATGCATGCTGACAAGGTCTCATTTTACATGCTTGCTGTGTTTCTCAGCATTTCAGGTCTTTCTTCAAAGAATATCCTTGTCTCCTGTCCAGGCACAGCCTGGAAGTGTGGGAGAGAAAACATCTCCAGGGGGTAGTCCTTAGGGGTCCTTGGGTAGATGCCCCACCTCCTGTCCTTTGGAGGGACAAGTATGAGTACATTCTCACAATTCCTCTGAGCGTTCCCATGGGAGTGAGTTCAAATAGCCCACAGCAGCAACTAGCTCAAGCAAACTCCGTGTTGGCTTACTATCCTTCCGTGTCTTGCTCTCTCCAATTCTCGTACAGGAATTGCCTCCCAAATAAACTACTTGCATCTATGCTCTTGTTTTAGATTCTACATTTGGGGAAACCTAGACTAAAAGACTGTTTTAGTCCCACTGTTGTGAAAATGTCTACCATGCCTTTCATTTCTTCAACTACTTTTCCTGGGACCCAGCGTCTAGCCCCAGGCTCATTAACTCTGACCCCCCTTACTTCTTTTTTTTCTCATCTTTTAGATGCTTGGTGCTCAGAGAGGAGTGCCACACCCAGGTGGGTCCCTATCCTCAGATCCCTCTCCAGAATACCTCTAGACATCTCCCCTGTCCTCTCTAACCTGCGACCAACACCCTGGCTCAGGCCTCTTCACCTTCCAGAAGGACTGTTGGAACAGTGTCCTAACTGCTTCCTGCCTTGAATCTTTACTTCAATCTATTTTGTATAAGACTTCTTAACATGCAGTTCTATCTTTATGTTTCTAATCTGTTCAAAACATTTTTTGACCTACAGGATGAAGCTTCATTCTGCAGCCTGCTGCATGATATTCTGGCCAACTTCTTTAGTCTTTCCCACCTCTTCACTGGTTCTGTACCTTCCAAGTTCCTGCATTTCCCAATCACATCAGCCTGTCTCATGCTCCATGCCTTTCTGCATGCTGTTCCCTCTGCCAGGAACCAGTGGGCTTGGAAATTTCTTATTTATCTTCAACCATTTGGTTGCCATTTTTTTCCTCCCATATTTCTCTAATCTCCACATTTGTTCCCATTAGACTGCCCTGGCCAAGGGTCATAGGTGCCTGCTTTTCCCCAATTTCTAAGCTTCCCAAACAAACTTCACATTAATGCTTGTCTGATGCAAATGTCAAATGGTCCTATGTGGATGCTATTAAAATAATGAATGCAGAAAGGGATAGATGAGCATGACTGGGAATCGATCTTGGAACCCTGATGAGATCATTAAGGACTGGGGGAAGGGAGAGGAGCATCATTCCCACGGGTTGAAATTTCACGAGTGCCTCTTCCTTCCCTCCATCAACTCCTTTCCCTCTTCCCATCCCTCTGTTGATTAATGGTTTGGATGCCTGTCCCTCCCCCATCCATCACCCTCAACACAGCGCTAACTCACCATGGAAAATCTATTTGTGTCCACTGGAATTTTATCTTTGCTGAGGAATTAATGCATTTTGTGAAAAAAAATGTTTAAATCACGCTTTCTTATGGCAAGAATTATTGCATGACAAAAAGAAAACCTGCCTCAAAGACTCAGGCAGGTGTCATGAAGACATGCCCTGGCTCCTTGATGGGGGATACTGGGCAAGGGGTCTTTACTTGGCCATATCTGGGGATTAGCTATTGTGTGGGAAGGGAAGTTTCATGGAAGAGGTTTTGGCTGAGTGATAAGGAAGGACATGGAGGGCTCGTTGAACTCTTAAGATCAATCACCGCTATTGTTATTGTCAATACATTCTTCTTGGAGTTAAGTTCTCACATTCCTATAAAATAAAAAAAGGTTCTAATTCTGATTACTTACTTCAATTCATAAGAGGTTCAGGTAGGAGCATGATATGGGGATAAGAGCCACACCTGCACAGGTCCAAATCCCAGCTGCACCACTTCCTAGATGTGTGGTCAGGCTTCCCTGGGTTGCAGTAAAATGGAAATTACCCAGTTACTGTCTCCCTGCAGTATTGTGAGAATTGAGTGAACAAACATACATGGAATAGCATGGCTCATATTTGGTACAAAGTAAGCCTGCATAAATGCTAGTTTTCCAGTATTCTTTTCTTTCCTTCTTTACTTGAAGCCAAAAGACTAAATTAGGTCAGGTTTTAACATTGCCACTTTAGAGTAGCCAGGCACATAGTAGGTGCTTTCTAAATATATGTTGAATGAACAAATAACTTTTTGGGTCACTGACAAAATCAGCTATCTCTTTGGCTTGTGGAGATAGAAATTTTGCCAAGCAGATCTTCCCCAGTAGGCTGTGGATTTGTTATTTTCTTTGTAGCCTACCTGGATTTTTTCCCTATTCAATTACTCTCTTTTATGTCATTTTAAAAAAGTGTGTTCTATTAATTGATATTTTCTTTTTAAATTTACTTGTTTGCTTATTGTTTGCCTCTTCCACTAAATTAAAGCTTCATGATGGTCCATGTCTTTCTTATATACCACTGTTACACCAAAACTTGGTACATATTAGGTGGTCAATAAAATATTTGACATATTTATAAATAAATGAATAAATTGAATTACTTTTTCTTTGTTGATCCCTGCCTGATTGTATAAGTGCCAGTAAAACAATACTGGGCCAGTTTCCACGACAGCTTGTACAAAGGACTTAAAACTGTAGCTAAAGGAGTGGGGGTGGCTATGGGGGACACTAGTGAGAAGAGGTACCTTTTGGTCCAATGTAAAATCTCTGAATACTGCCAAAAAAAAAAAAGCTCATCTACTCTCTTTTGAGTTGGGTGAAGGGGTAGTTTGGAGTGCAAAGACCAGCTTTGCAGTGGGAGTGGGAGGAGGGAAGGGGCTGGGCATTGGTGGAAAGGCAAGGCGGGGCATTGCAGAGGTATTTGTAAGGGGGTGCCTCCAACCAGTTCTGAGAGGATGGGAAAGGAAAGGATGCCCCCTCCCATTTGCTCTTGGTTTGACGATTGAAGAAGAGAAGCATGTGCTGCTTGACATCTCCTACCATCCACTGGAGCTGGAAGCAGGGGCTGACTGCCAAGAGCAAGGTAAGATATGGTAGGGGAGCCCTCTCACAGGTGGGCAGGACTTTCAGAATCACAAATACTGTGTCTCTTTTGTGTTTTTTTGTTTTTGTTTTTATTATAAAGATGTGGGGCACAATTCAGGGTTAGGTATGCAAACATTGTGCAGGTACCCTTGTTGATGAGGTATGCCCCTCCCTCCCCTAGCAGTTTCCCTCAACTGCCAATCCTGCGCCCCTCCCCCGACAGTTTCCCATTACTGCCAAATGCTTTCTTATAGTCCTTATAGTAGTATAATTGTTCAAGGTCTGCTTATGGGTGAGAACATATGGAACTCTGTTCTTTGTTTCTGTGATAGATCACTGAGTATGATTGACTCCAAATCCTTTCAAGTTGCTGCGAAGTCCATATATTTGTCCTTCTTTATGGCCTGTACACGTATGTTTGTTGCAGCTCTAGTCACAATAGCAAAAACATGGAACCAACCATGCTGCCCATTGAAGGAGGACTGGATAAAGAAATGTGGTACATATACACAATGCTGTGTCTCTTATGGGTTCACAGGGATTCAAGCTCTCATGGCTGATGGGCTCAAGGGCAAAGTATGGGCTGTTCTGATTTAATTTTCTCTGCCGTGGCCTGCTTTGGAAAACAGCTCTGGCCTGTCTATTAGAGAAATGGGAGGAAGAAGACTGCAAGAGGAGTGAATGGGTGCATTCATTTGTTCACCCATTCAACCACTGAGTTAATTAATTCACTCAATGCATTTTTTTAGTATCTCCTGCATGCCAAACACTATGCCAGGTCAAGGAATTCAATAACATTTTAGACATGGTATGCCCCCACATGAAGCTTATAGTCTAATGGAGAGAAAACAGTCATACGATAAATGAACAAATTAATATATAATCACAATTGTGATCTTCTAAGAAGGGAAATTTCAGGTATGTGCTAGTTTTTGATTGTCACAAAATGCTACATAGCAAACCACCCTTAGAACACTGAGCTTTGGCCAGACATGGTGGCTCAGCCTACAATCCCAGCACTTTGGGAGGCTGAGGAGAAAGGACTACCTGAGCCTGGGGGTTCGAGATTAGCCTGGGCAACTTGGTGAGATCTCGTCTCTACAATAAATCACAAAAACTAGTCGGGTGTAGTGGTGTGCATCTGTAGTTCCAACTACTTGGAAGACTGAGGCGGAAAGATCGCCTAAGCCCAGCAGGTCGAGGATGTGGTGGCTGTAAGCATGCCCCCACGCTCCAGCCTGGGTAACAAGAGTGAGACTCCAACTCAGAAACAAAACAAAACAAAACAAAAAAACACACAAAAACACTGAGCTTTTATTTAATTTATGAGTCCGAAGGTCAGCCTTTTAGGCTGAACTCTGTGTGGTTCTTCTGGCCCTGGCTGGCTCACTCACACATCTGGTGGCTGCTCTTGGGCTGCCTGGTTTTGATAGCATCAACTAGGATGATGGGGGCTGCCTGTCTCTGTTCACATGTCTCCTTCTTCAGTCTGGGTATGTTCTGATGGTGAAGACATACGAGTGAGAGGTAAGTGAAAGTGCACCATGTTTCTTTTTTTTTGGCACAACAAAAAACTTTTTTAAAAACATTTTTTCTTTTTTAAACCTTTCATTTCTGAACTTTCTTTTTTTTATTTTAGAGATGTGGGGTACAATTCAGGGTTAGGTATACAAATGGTCATTATGTAGGTACCCTTGTTGATGAGATGTACCCTTGTCCCCCGGCGTTTCCCACTACTGCCAATCCCTTTCTTATAGTATTATGACAATTGTTCAAGGTCTGCTTATGAGTGAGAATATGTGGTACTCAGTTCTTTGCTTCTGTGATAGATCACTCAGTATTATAGACTCTAAGTTCATCCAAGTTGCTGCGAAGTTCATAATTTTGTCCTTCTTTATGGCTGTGTAATATTTCATTATGTATATTTACCACATTTAAAAAAATTCAGTCTCTTCTTTCAATGGACAGCACTGTTGTTGGTTCCATTTTTTTTTTTTTGAGTTAGAGTCTTACTCTGTCACCCAGGCTGCAGTGCAGTGGCATGCTCACAGCCATCCCAGCGTTGACCCAATGGGCTCAGGTGAGCCTTCCACTTCAGCCTTCCAAATAGCTGGAACTGCAGGTGTGCGCTACCATACCTGGCTAATTTTTTGATTCATTGTAGAGACGAGGTCTCACCATGTTGTCCAGGCTGTTCTCAAACCCACAGGCTCAGGCAATCCTCTCGCCTTGGCCTCTCAAAGTGCTGGGATTGCAGGCTTGAGCCACTGTACCTGGTCAATTCCATGTTTTTGCTATTGTGAGTAATGCTGCAATAAACATGTGTGTACAAGTATCTTTTTCCTAGAGTGAGTTGAGTTCCTGCGGGTATAGTCCCAGAAGGGGGATTGCAGGGTTGTATGGAAGGTCGATTTTTATTTTATTTATTTATTTTTTATAATCAATATTTTTTATTATGATATTGCAGGGTACAGTTAAGGGTTAGGTACACAAATATGCTTCGTTCAGGCACCCTTGTTCATAAGAGGTGCCTCCCCGTCCCCAGACAGATGTTTAGTACCATTAATCTCATCTCCCTTCCCCTCCCCGCCCCATAGTTTCCCACCACTGTCAGTCATTTTCTTACGGTAATACGTTGGGTGATCAAGGTCCACTATATGAGTGAGAACATGTGATACTCAGATCTTTGTTTCTCTGAGAGGTCACTCGGTATTATAGACTCTAGTTCCATCCAGGTTGCTGCAAAATTCATTATTTTGTTCTTTGGTATGGCTGCATAGTATTGGAAGGTCGATTTTTTAGATTTTTTAGGAATCACCAAACTGTTTTCCACAGAGGTTGTACTAGTTTACACTCCCACCAAAGTGTAGAAGTGTTCCATTTTCCCTGCATCCTTTCCAGCATCTGTTGTTTTTTAAGTTATTGATGACAGTAATCCTGACTAGAGTTAGGTGATATTTCCGTGTGGTTTTGATTGGCGTTTTTTTTTTTTGCATTGGAGTCTCACTCTGTCGCCCAGACTGGAGTGCAGTGGCTGCTCCTGGCCACCGCAGCCTCGCCTGCTGGGCTCCGGAGATCCTTCCGCCTCAGCCTTCCAAGTAACTGGAACTACAGGGGCGCGCTACCAGGTCCGGCTAATTTTTGATTTATTGTAGAGATGAGGTCTTGCCAAGATGCCCAGGCGGGTCTTGAACCCGCGGGCTCAGGCAATCCACTTACCTCAGCCTCCCAAGTTGCGGGATTACAGGCTGAGCCATCGAGCCCGGCCTGATTAGCATTTTTTTGATGATTAGTGAGGCTGAGCATTTTTACATGTATCTGTTGACTGCCCGTATGTCTTCTTTTGAAAAGTGTCTATTCATGTCTTTTGCCCACTTTGTAATGGTTTTTTTTTTTTTTCCGGCACATTTGAGTTCCTTGTAGGTCCAGATTTACAGTTGGCAATTATTTTTTCCCAGTCTGTGGGCCGCTCTCTTGATGGTTTCTTTTGCTTTGCAGAAGCTTTTCAGTTTGATGAGGACCCACTTGTCTATCTTATCTCTTATGGCATGTGCATTTGGGGTTTTGATCAAGAATCGGTTGCCAGTTCCAATTTCCAAAGGATGTCTCCTGCATTTTCTGAGGTTCTTATAGTTTGAGGTTTTACATTTAGGTCTTTGATCCGTTTAAGGTTGATTTTTGCGTATGGTGATAGGTAGAGGTCTTGTTTTAATCTTCTGCATGTGGTCAGCCAGTTTTCCCAGCACCATTTCACTGGATAGGTTCTCCTCTCCCCAGTGGTTGTTGGTGGAGGCTTTCTCGAAGATGTGTTGGTTGAAAAATTGAGGTTTTTGCTTCCACAATCTCTATCCTATTCCATTGGTCTATATGCCTATTCTTGTACTAATACCAGGTGGTTTTGATTATTGTAGTTTTATAATAAAGTTTAAAGTCTGGAAGTGTGATACCTCCCACTTTGTTTCTTTTGCTAAGGATTGTTTTGGCTATTTGTGGTCATTTATGTTTCCATATAAATTTCAGTATTGTTGTTTCCAGGTCTCAGAAGAAGGCTCTTGGTAATTTAATTGCTATTGCATTAAATCTGTAGATTGTCTTGGGTAGGACGGACATCTTAATAATGTTCATTCTTCCAATCCATGAACATGGCATATTTTTCCATTTGTATGTGTCATCTTTGATTTCTTTGAGCAATGTTTTATAATTTTTGTTGTAAAGGTCATTCACTTCTCTGGTTAGGAAGTTGCCAAGGTATTTCACTTTTTCGGTGGCTATTGTGAATGAGATTGTGCTTTTTATTTGGGTTTCTGTTTGTTTATTGTTGGTATATAAGAATGTGACTGTCTTTTGCACATTTATTTTATATCCTGAGACTTTGCCAAAGTCTTTTATCAGGTGCAAGGAGGTTTTTTTTGACAGATTCTCTTGTGTTTTCACCATGTTTCTTGAGGTCTAGGCTTTGTACAGAGACACTATCACTTCTGCTTCATTCTATTGGCCAAGGCAAGTCCTGAGGTGAGCCTGGATTTCAGTGATGGGGAGACAGACTCTACCTCTTTAGTGAGAGGGACTGTGCAATCTCTAGGCAAAGGAATACGGACTGGGTGGGAGGGTACAGTGAAGCGTTAGAACATCGATGCTGTCCATCTACTACAGCATATCCTGATCATATAGAATAGGGTATGTGATTTAACATGAGTGGCCATGAGAGGCCTCTCTGAGGATGTGACATTTCAGCTGAGCTATGCAAGGTACATAGGAGTTGCTCAACTAAAGAGAGAGGAAGAACATTCCAGACTGAGAGGTCTAGGTTAGGTTCTGAGGTGGAATGAACTGGGTAGAATCAAGAAACTAGAAGCAGAGCAGCATGGCTGGAACATGGAGGGAAAGGTTTTGCGCTGAGATGAGGTTGAGGCAATGGCAGAAGCCCAAGCTTGTCTTGGAGCAGGTTCTGCTGGAGCAGAGGTTTCCTCTGAAACAATAATCATAGTAGACCTTTCATTCATGAGGGTTCGAATTTATTAAGCATCTACTCTGAGACAAGCGTGTGTGAGAAGGACTCACAGAAAAGTGGGGAAGTGGCAGGTGACATGAATAAGTGACCTTACACACTGAGGGGTATGATGAAGTTTAGTGCAAAGCACAATGTGGGATCCTGCAGAGGGAGCACAGGTGGGGCAAGTGTGACCAGGTGTGTGCAAGAAGCTGCTTGAGGATCTGTGTAGCTGGAATGTAGTAAAGTAAAAAGGGGGCAGACCTGAGGGGTTTGGACTTTATGTTGAGGGCCAGGGCAGCCCTTGTGGCAGGCGAGGTGTGGGCAGGATAGAGTCTTGGCTTTATGGAAGGACTACGTTGATTGTGTATGTGTAGTGACTGGAGTGGGAACCTGGAGCTGCAGGAGTTCAGACAAGTCTGGAAAAGACATGGACAATAGCAGTGGTATGAGAGGTGCAGGCTGAGAAGGGGAGATGTGAGTTCTCTGAGACCCGGAGGGAGCCACAGATGAGACTTTGTCTGGGGTGATGGAGGGGGTTGTGAAGGCTCAGAGGGTGGGGCTGGGGAGGTTGTGACTGGAGAGATGTGAGTGAGCAGAACTTCTTCTTGCTGTTCTCAGCCTCAGTGAGTTGATAGAATACGGTTTTCTAATCCAGCCCATGACAGTGTAGAATGAGAAGGTGACTGCAGGATGACAAGGGAACCATGGAGGCCACCCCAAGGAGTATCCTTTCTGTACAGCATCAGGGATGGGAAATAGTTGGAGCTGAGAAGACCCTTGCTCAGTTCTGCTGTGTGATGTTGGACCAGTCCACCCATCTCTCTGGGCATGCGTTTCTTCTTCTACAAAATGTGTATTCAAAACAGTACTGATTTTTCCCCAAGGATGTGGGGAGAGGTGAATGGGATAGTACATGTGGAATGTGCACATAGAGTCAGGCCTGTGGATGCCATCTAGAAATGCCAGCAGTGTTGCTGTATTGTGTGGCCCCAGGGGACATCTTTTATCTGGAATTTAAGGCGAATGCTGCCTTCTGAACTATGTAAACCAAATAATAAGGCTGGGAGACAGTGACACTTTTTGGCCTTTTGGGGCCAGGAGGCATGGTGGTACTAAGACTTACAAGGGTAGGGCCCAGAAGGTGGGTTGGCATTTGGAGGGCTGCTGTCCCCACGCTGCCCTCCTGTTCTCATAGGGGCTGCCATCTGTCAGGGACTCAGACAGTCAGGCAGGCTGGTGAGGGGGCCTGAGGGCAAGGGACGCTTCCCCTGACAGGGGAGTCCTTCACTGTCAGCGGCTTCGCCTGGGTGGGTTAATAAAGCCATCCATCACCCTTCTCCACGCCAGGTATCTAAATGCCTGCTTAATACCACCCTGGGGAGTGGGAGTCTGCATCGGACATGCTCACCAGGGCCAGAGTACTGAGGTGTGAGGATTCTGCCTGGAGGTGTGGAGTTTTGCTGCAGTACAGCAGTGAACCCAGCCTAGGGTCTCCCTCTGCCTGGCTGCTTGGGCCTCCACAGGATCGCTCAGTTTGTGAGGCCGTGGTCTGACAAACAGCACCAAGGCACACTTGGAGTAGACAAGCTGAAGCTCCTCTTTGCTGCTTTACTGTTTGCAAATGACACATGTTGCAGTAGAACAGATGTCTCCTGCCATAGCTGCTGATGCTGTTCTGTCCTGTGCGTCTGCCTCTGACCCAAGGGTCAGGGGTATGTGAGCTCCATGGGAGTGCCACGAAGCACACACCTCTGGCTGCCTACAGAAGGGTGGTTGAGAAGCCCTGGTGGTTGCCTTGATGCCTGTAGGCGTTTACCGAGTTTGGGCTCATGGAGTGAAGGTGAGGGAACTCGAGTTGGTGAGTGTCACTCAAACTACCGGTTCTTGTTTACTAAACACTTACTGTGTGTACTTTGCCCATACTATGCCAGGAACTGGGTGCAGTTATTATCCCCATTGTGCAGATGGCAAGACTGAGGGCCAGAGAAGTGAGCTGTATATGATTACACAGCCAGAAAACACAGAGCTGGAATCTGAACTCAGGTCCATCCCACTCTGGAGTCTCACTCTTCACTGCGACACTTTGCTGGCTTCATGGGCTAAGTAAGCGCTTTCCCAGCTCTCCTAAAATCCTCCCAACAGCTCTGTGAATTGGTGTCATTCCCCCCCACTTTATGTGTGAAGAAAAGGAAGTTCAGGGAGGTGACACAGGCAGTGCAAGAGTACAGGGCTAGGAGGTTCAGAGGTGGGATTCTGTGGGACTCCAAACCCGTGTTATTATTGTTTCCTCTACCAGAATTGTGTGTCTCCAAAACTTTTCAGCCACAGACTCTCCTTCTAAGAAAAGAAATCTGGTTTGGGATTCTGACATGAAGAGCAGGTAAAAGAGGGCACTGCTCTGGTTAAATGAAGCCCTGTTCTGGTTACCCACCTGCATAACAAATTCTCCCAAAGCTAATGGCCTAAAACACAATACTGACTTGTGACTTGTCGCAGTTTTTGTGAGTCAGGACTTGGAGGGGCCCAATGGGGATAGGTTGCTTTTGACTCTCGATGTCTATTGGAAGACTGGAAGGCTGGGGCTGGAATCTGGAGGGCTATTACCTCGCAGGTCAGGCAGTTGGTGCTGGCTGTTGGCTGGGGGTCTTAGTTCCTCTCCACATGGTCTCTCAGTGTGAACTAGTTTGGGCTTCCTCACAACATGGTGGTTGGGTTCCAGTGAGGCAGGCAGAAGCCACAATGCCTTTCATGACCTTGCCCTGGAAGTCCTGCAGCGACACTTCCTATCCAGGTTCAAGGGGAGAGGAAACAGACTGGATGAGTGTGTGGAGCTGGAAGTATTGCTGGGGCTAGGAATGGACATACTTTGGGGGTCCATGAGTGCTGAGGACTCTCTGTTTTTGGATAGCCCTCACATTCTGGGTCTTCTGATTTATCTCTCTGCAACTCTTAGGACCTTTCACTGTTCCCCTACTGTGTGGTGGGAGCAGAAGCTTCCGCTCTGCCCTGTCTTTTCCTGGTTGCATCCCCTCCTGGCCAGCTCAAAAATAGCTCTTGCCTCTAGCTCCCTTGGGGCCTCCCAGACCTAATCCATCCACCTTCCTCTCACTGGGTTTTTGACCAGCAGCTATATTAGTTGAGATAATTCTGTCAACGCCTTTTGTACCCAGAACGTGCCTGGTAAATTCGTTAAAGAATACCCCAGGCTAACACATCATTACACTCCCAAACTCATCTATCTTTTATTTCGGATTAATTCTTTTTTTCTCTCTCTCTTCACCTCTACCATAAATCCTGGTGCACTTAATTAATTTCAGTTCCACTGTAAGGTCCATAATACAGAATTGTTCAAGCAAACACAAAATTAATTATTCTATTTACAGCCTTCTCATTGAGAGGAGCATTTCATCTTTCATAATTACATTTTGGAACGTCCAATTATGAATTCAGGCGTCTGCTGTTTTGCATACGGGGACAGTCCCGAGTGTCCTCAAGGTAGAGGAGTCAGGCTGGTGGTCTCTTGTGTCTTCCGTTACTGACCCAGACATTGCTGGTTCAGCTCCTGGAAGACCTTTTAAGAAGACATAGAGATAGGATGGAAAGGTTTGGAAGGGAGTGAAGCCCAGAGATGGGGTGGAGAGAAGGAGGAGGAGTAACAAGGGTGAAGAAAGACTGGGGGATGTGCCAGTTTAATTGAGATCTCATCACATGATCAAGAAACTTCACATGAAAGGAAACAGACCTCTTTATCTTGCTGGGTTGGCAGGGAAGATTCTCACTTTTCTGCAAGTCATTGATCTAAATCTATCTCATGCCTGGACTTTGCTCTGGTTTCCAGGTGTTAGCCCTGCAGGGCTGGCTTCTCCTACTTCTCTCTGAGTCTTGGCACAGAGGACCATTTTGGTGGCATGAATCTCATCAAGCCATTGGGCTCTCATACACAGCACTTTCAGCATAGTGAGGGAATTACTTTCTCTGCTCCCCAAGGGTGCTCTCTGCCTATCAAAGGTTATGGGCCAGCAATGCCTTTTAAATGTGAATGGAAAGGACACTTGCTTTCTGTCCAGGGCCCTGCTCTGGATACCCTGGGGCTGACTGCAGTGGCAACTATGTGGCTGCACCATGGCACTTGACCCACTAGTTCTAATATACTGCAAGAGCCCCTGTTTAAAGATTAGAAAAAAACCCGGGTTTCATTTGACCTACGTTTAGATGAGATTAAGCATATTTGCTTAAAAACAAGTCAAATAATTTTTAAAAAAATTATTAAAAGTAAGGTCCATTTTGTAAAGTGGGTGTGTTCTGTTGATTCTCAATGGGGACTGGCTCCTTTCTTCCCTTACCCACTTCCCACCCCTCACTTCAGAGGAAATGGGGTTTCACTTTAACACAAATGGAAATGTCTTTCTTTTCTTTTCAAAAAATCTATTGAATTCCTGCTTAGTTCTAGGCATCATGCTAGGCACCATATGTTGGAAACTTTGGATATGTTGACAGCCACTTGATAACATTCAGAGGGGAGTTCCTGACACATTGGAATGTCATCTCAAGTGTATGCAAGTGACCATAGAGAGATGAGTTCTAGGCCTGAGTGGGCTGTAAAATGTCAGGAAATTAACTTATATCATAAAGGCTGTACAATGTAGTGGCAAGAACTAGACTCAGTCTGTGTTTGAATCCCTGCTCTGGTACTTGCTAACTGGGTGGACTTAGGCAAATTATTTAACTTTTCTATGCCTCAGTTTCCTCATGTGTTAAATTGGGAAAAAAATCTATCCTCCTGATTGGGCTGTTATGAGGTTTCTATACGATTCTATGTGTAGAACCTTGGCTTGTACTGGCTCATACTCACTTAGAGGTTGTGTCTCAGTTTTTCCATCTGCCAAATAAGTAAAGTTTTAGTAGATAAGTGACAGTGATGCATTTTGGAAGTGAATATTCTTCCATGGTTCACAAAGTCTGTTGCCTGAGGGGTGCTAGGACTTCTAGGGTCGGACAGGAGTTTACTGGAGAATGTGAAGAGCCCTGAGTGTCTGCTGCCTGTCCAGACACCATGTCAACCAACCATTTCCCAGCTCACTTAGAATACAAACATAACTTTCATGGTGGCCTACATGGCCAATCAGATCCCATTTCAGCCTGTTTCTCATGCTTGCCTACTTCTCACGTTCTTCTTCACTCTCTCTGCTCCTGCCACACTGGTCTTCTCCTTATTCCCTAAATTGGCAGTATCTTTCCCACTTCAGGGCCTTTGCACCAGCCATTCCTCCTGTCATGCACATTCTGCCCTAAGCTCTTCCTCCGAATGGCTCAGTTTAAATGTCACCTCTTCGGAGAATCTTCTTTGACCATCCTGCTGTAAAGCAGCTCCTATCCCAGTCCTCCTCTTCGCATCACCCTATTGGTTGTCTTCATAGTCTTAGTCACTATCTGAAATATCTTGTTTATTTTCTTGTTTATTGTGTTTCTCCAGACCACTAGAATATAAAGATCCATGACAGCACGTGTCATGACAGTCTCGCTCAGTTCTCTATTTCCTGAATCATGGTGGGTGCCCAGGACATATTTTTAAAGTGAATACTTTACCCCCATATCTGATGTGACTGCAGCAAGCCTGGAAAATGGAAGACTTTGGAATGTCTTGGTTTATGATTAGCTGTGGAGGAAATGGACCAGGCTTAATTTTTCCTTTAAATCAATTTTCTGATCTTAAGGAGCCTTCCTTCATCCTAACAGACCCTCATGATGGGGGAGAGCCATTGATTTATCTCTTAAGTGATTTTCTCTGGACCTGCCCACACCAAATAATTACTTGCTTTTGTGGGCTGAGAATGTCTTTCTGCTGTTCCACCTGGTAGGTTTGTTTTGTTTGTTAATTAGCTATTAATTGCAAGGGCTCCTGGGATCTGGAGGTGAAGGGGAGGCCCCAGAGGTAGGCCAGGGGGTCTCAGGCAAGCTAGTACCCCAGACTGGAATGAGGATGACCTCAGTGGGCACTGGGCTAATTTGTTTCAAATGGTGTCATGTCTGGATAGTCAGTGAGCTCCTGGGATGATGAGTGATTTTGTTAATTAAGTCCTGTAAACACTATAGCTTAATTTTCAGCAGTGGGGTTACAGCTGGTGGGCAGGAGCTGCTGGCAGCTGCGACAGGGGCTGTCCTTGAAGTAGGAGGCCAGGGACAAACGGTAGGAAGACTGAAAGGGAAGAAAGGGTGTTCAAAGGCTGGAGCCTCACCCTATGTGCATTCCTTCTTTTCCTCCTCCCCTTGTCCCTTTGCTGTTTCTCTAAGCCATGCCCTGATAAAGGAAATATCTCGGTTTGGTGAAGACAGTGCCCATAAGTTATTTGAAGGGAGTTTCTGGGACATGACCCCATCCCCCCCATGGCCCAAGCTGGAAATTTCATCATTGTTTTTCGTCTTTCTCAGCTTCACCTCCCCCTAGACCTCTCTTCCATCATCTTTTCCATCTCTGAGGCCTAGACAATCTGTCTCCAAAGTGTTCTGCCTCTTGACTTGGCCCACATCACTCTTCTCCTCCAGCAGCCCTGCTCCACCCCACACCCCTCTCCCCTGGAAGACCTCAATAACCATCTCAAGGGTCTCCTTGCTGCCACTTGTAGCCCCATAATTCTATCTCCCCACAGCACTCTGCAGGATCTTTCTGAAGTGTACTTCTGACCATGTCATTCCTCTGCTTAAGATTCTTAAGGGGCTTTCACTCACCTTTAGATAAAGGAAAAATTCTTTTGCAAGGTCTATTAGACCCTGCTGACTCCTGTGACCCCATCTCTTACCACTCTCAATTGCACACTTTGGGAACAATTTCTTTCTTCTTCATTTTCCTTTTTCTTGGGGAACCAATTACATCTTAAAAAGCCTTCAGGTCTCTTTGAACAAGGGAACTGATGTCTCTCCTACTAGGAACACTTTCTATGCTTCTTATTATCTATCTCCCCAATGCCTTTGCTTGGCTGACTTCCCAGGTCAGGTGTCAAAAGTCCTTTCATCAGGCTGGTGGAGGTCACCCTTGGCCCCCGAAGCCTGTATTAAGACCCTATGGTGGCTGACTGCATGGAGGACTTCCCTGCATCCAAGTGTTCACACTGTGTGTAATAATGTGTTTATTGTCAGACTCCCCTCCCCATAGGGACCACAACTGTCTGCCTTTTTTAGTTTGCATGGTGCCCAGCATGACACTGCCGTATAGTTGATGCTCAATATATATTTGTTGAATTGCCTTAACTAGGTGCTATCATGGGCAGAGTACAGTGGGGTACAAAAGTAGAGAGTGGTTATTTTCCTGGAGCAAGGGTAAGGGGGACTGTCAGGAAGAACTTCAGAGAGGAGGAGACTCAGAATTGAGTCTTAAGAGAGATGGCTGCAGGGGTGACTGGGTGCAGATGACAAGAGTACTTCTAGAATGCCAATTCCCCAGCAGAGGAGGGGAGTGGGGGGCATGAGGCAACAAGGTCAGCACTGACATGTCAGGCACAGGCTTAGGGTGGGGTGGTGACAGTGAGAATGAACCATCTGAGGGTTATCCCAGAACTGGAAGACAAGGATGGCAGGCCTTGGTGAGCTGCTGTGGCCCAAATGCCATGGCTCGATTTCAGGATGCCTGCTGCCCTCAAAGGGAGCCTGAATTCACTTATCTGAGCCAGATTATAAGAGAGTGCTCGGTGGCTCAGCCTGTAATCCCGTGCCTTTGGGAGGCTGAGGTGAGTGGATTGCCTGAGCCCGCTGGTTTGAGACCCGCCTGGGCAGCGAGACCTCATCTCTACAATAAATCAAAAAATCAGCCGAGCGTGGTAGAGTGCGCCTGTAATTCCGGCTACTTGGAAGGCTGAGGCGGAAGGATCGCCAGAGCCTAGCAGGCGAGGCTGCGGTGGCCAGGAGTTGCCACTGCACTCCAGTCTGGGTGACAGAGTGAGACTCCAACTCAAAAAAAAAAAAAAAGAGAGAGTGCTGGCCTTTCTTGAGACAGTTTGCCTCCCCTCTAATAAGGACAGAGGTACAGCATGGGGCACCACAGCCTCTCACATTTCTGTGGCCCTGGTGTACAGTTCATAGAGTGATTTCACATGGAAGACTGATGAGATCCTTATGCTCACGTAGACTCAGAGGATCAGGCACATTCCTTCTAGCCCTGGCTGACCTCTTTTAGAATGCTGTTCCAGCTATAGATTGCTGTGTATTACCCCAACACTTACTGGTGCAAAACAATAATCATTTTGTCCTGTACACAGATTTTGTGGGTCAGGAATTAGGAAAGGGCATAGCAGGAATGATTTTTCTATGCTCTTTGCTGTCTGGGACCTTAGCTTGGAGGACTTAAATGGCTGGGGTTTCTTCACTCTCATGTCTGGTATCTGGGCTAGGTGTCTGATGGCTGGGCTTCCATGCAACTGTCACCCAGAGTGTTACATATGGCCTCCACCATTGAGGTCTTAAGGTAGTAGGGTTTTTTACTTGGGTACCTCTTACCTGTGATTTCAGTTCCTCCCCTGCCACTAACTCTTTGTATTGCTTTAGTCAAATTACTGAATCTCTTATGGGATCTCAGTTCCCTATCTGTGAAATGGAAGTAATGATAGTGGCTATCTCACACAGTCTTGGTGAACATTACATGACAAAATGTATGCAAAGTTCACAGAATAATGTCTCAGTGCATGTTAATATGGCCACTGCTTTTTCATATTTCCATACATGTGAGAGTAGATGTCTCCAGGTTTCTTTGATATCTAGACTCTCCTTTTAAAATAGAGACAACAGTGGCCCAGACACATCAAGAGACTTACCAGATCACACAACTTGTAAGTCTCAAAACTAAGACTGGAACCTGAATATCTTCCCATAAAGTTTGCTTTTCTTTTCATTGTACCACACTACTCTGTTGGTGGATAATTGCTGTAAATCATCTCAATTAAATTATTGGCTGTGTATTAGTCAGCTGGGCTTCCATGACAAGATACCATAGATTGGGTGGTTTAGACAAAGAAACTTAATTTTCTCACAGTTTTGGAGCCTGATAGTCTGAGATTAGGGTGGCTGTGTTCTGGTAAGGGCTCTTTCTGGCTTGCAGAAGGTCACTTTCTCACTACGTGCTCACATGGCCTTTTCCTGGTGTGTGCACTCAAAAAGAGATAAGAGTCAGCTCTATCATCTCTTTGTAGAAGGACAATAATCCTATCAGATCAGAGCTCCACCCTTATGACTTCATTTAACCTTAATTACTTTCTCAAGGCCTTATCTCCAATGTAAGGACTACACAACTCTGAAGAAAGAAACTGTAGAGGATACAAACAAATGGAAAAACATCATATGCTCATTGAATGGAAGAATCAATATTGTCAAAACGACCATACTACTCAAAGTAAGATACAGATTCAATGCAATCCCTATCAAACTACCAATGTCATTTTTCACAGAATTAGAAAAAAATCCTAAAATTCATATGGAACCAAAAAAGAGCCAGAGTAGGCAAAACAATCCTAAGCAAAAATAATAAAGAGGGAGGCATCACATTACCTGACTTCAAATTATGCTAAAAGGCTGTAGTAACCAAAATAGCATGGTAGTGGTATAAAAAGCAGGCGTGTGAATCAATAGAACAGAATAGAAAATCCAGAAATAAACCCAAATACTTACAACCAACTGATCTTCAACAAAGCAAACAAAAACATACACTAGGGAAAGGACACTCTATTCAATAAATGGTGCTGGGAAAATGGGCTGTCTACATGCAGAAAAATGAAATTTGGTCCCTAATTCTCCCCGTCTACACAAATCAACTCAAGATGGATTAACGAGATAAATGTCAGACCTGAAACCATATAAATCCTAGAAGAAAACCTAGAAAAAACTCTTCTGGACATCAGCCTAGGCAAAGAATGTATGGTTAAAACCTCAAAAGCAAATGCAACTAAAACAAAAATAAACAAGTGGGATGTAATTAAGCTAAAAAGTTTCTGCACTGCAAAAGAAATAATCAACAGAGAAAACAGGCAACCTACAGAACAGGAGAAGATATTCACAAACTACACATCTGATTAAGGATTACTATCCAGAATCTACAAAGAACTCAAACAAATCAGCAAGAAAAAGGCAAATAACCCCATTAAAAGTGGGCAAATGACATGAAGATATATAAATGATCAACAAACATGAAAAATGTTCAACATCACTTGTTATCAGGTAAATGCAAATTAAAATCACAGTGAGTTGCCACCATACGCCAATCAAAATGGCCATTACTAAAAAATAAAAAAAAACAATAGATGCTGTCATGATTGCGGAGAAAAGGGAACAATTATACACTGTTGGTGGGAGCATAAATTAGTACAACCTCTATAAAAAGAGGTATGGAGATTTCTCAAACAACTAAAAGTAGATCTACCATTTGATCCAGCAACCCCACTACTAGGTATCTACCCAAAAGAATAGAGATCGTTATTTAAAAAAGACACCTGCACCTGCATGTTCATCAGAGCACAATTCACAATTACAAAGATGTGGAATCAACCTAAATGTTCATCAACTGATCAGTGGATAATAAAAATGTGGTCTATATACACTATGGAGTACTATTCAGCTATCAAAAAGAATGAAATAATGTCTTTTGCAGCAACTTGAATGAAACTGGAGAGTATCATCCTAAGGGAACTAACCCAGCAACAGAAAACCAAACTTACTCTTAAAGCCCAGATCAAAAACTATTTGTATCTCCAAAAGGTATTGAAATAAAAATAAAATAAATAAAATGAGAAATACATCCCCCCCAAGACCCTATCTCCAATATTGTCACGTTGTGGTTAGAGTTTCCACACATACATTTTGTGTGGTGTGTGTGTGTGTGTGTGTGTGGTTTATAGCTGGTTGGTTGCTGGGAGTCACTGTAAGTGGAGTGAAGCACTGCTTCTATTGATCTGTTTACTTGTCTTACCAGTTTATTGTCCAGTCGGTCATTTAATTATTACCCTGGTGGCCATTTGTCTTCTGGCGCTGGCAACATCAACAGCAAAATATACCTAAGATAATGTGCTACAGCAAAGTTAGTGGTATTAAAAAGTGATTATATCCTTGGGTCTGAAGTTTGGGTTCAGTTTTGGCTCTATGATAACCTTTGTGTTTATGGATGGCTCATTTAATCTCCTTATGCCTCTGTTTCCTCATCTATAAAATGGGTATAATAATATCATCTGCTTTACAGAGTTTCTGTAGGATTAAATGAGGTAATGTGTTAAAACATCATAGCTTGTCATTATTATCACCCCTACCCCCACCTCTACCCATAACACATTCATCATAATCACCACTATGTCATCATCATCATCTTCATCATTTCTCTCAACTACATTAAGAAAAAGAAAGGAAACAATATTTATTGAGAATATATTGTGTGCCAAGCACTTTCATATGTTATCTCATTTGATTATTTCCACATAGACATTGCATTTTCTCCTCTCTCTCCATCCATTAATATATACAGTAACTAGAGCTAAGAAAGTGGAACAGTTACATACAGTTGTTAGTGACCAAGACATGCTATGAATCTTAGTTTGTCTTACTCCAAAATCTGGTTGATGGAGGAGAAAATGAGAAACTATGGAGGATGGCGTTGTAAGGAAAGGATGTGTCAATGAGTAGATCTTATTTTTTCAATTTGTTGTGATAGGGTTTATTGTTATCTTTCTGAAGGCAATTCCAGTTTTCTCTTTAGTTTCATTTTTTTTTGACAAGTTTTATATGTACTTATAGAGTCAGAAGTTCTACAGGATTTGTTATAAACCCCTCTAATAGTTTTCCCTCGTTTCTTCTTCCCTAGAGGCAACCACTTTCCTCTCTTTTGACAGATTTTGGTGTTTATCTCTGTGCTTCAACAAAACATGTTTGCATTTGAACTCATTGTTTTTTCAGGTCTAGGCATTATGTCTTGATATCCCACCATGGGAGATATTTCCTTTACCTGTCTCTACTATCCTCATGCAGTCTTCTCACCTACCCCCGTTCTTCCATTACAGTTATATCATAATTTGCTTATGATTGATTCTTGACACTTACATTGTTATGGCTATGTAAACACTCTTCAAAAGCAAACCAGATAGTAAGTTATTACTTTTCCAATGCAACTTTTAATTTCCCTGAAGTTAATATTTGTCTTTTTGGTTTTTGAAGTTTGGTTTGCTATTTTTATCATTGGTTCAACCCCAGACTCCTTGCTAGTTGCCTAAACCACTGATCTAGACATCAAACACATCAGATATTCTATCAGTCTCTTCTTCCAGAAGATGTCCCTCCTACTAGCTGTGGCTTGCTCTAGTCTGGACTGGTTGCCCTACAGAGCCTGATGCATAGCTGTGGTTCTGGGGCCTCCTTTCACCCTCCTACTGAGGATTCCCTGTAACACACTCCTGAATTGGATTTTCTATATATATTTATTTTTTGAGTTGGACTCTCACTCTGTTGCCCAGGCTGGAGTGCAGTGGTACACTCACCGCCACCACAGCCTTGACCTAATGGGCTCAGGTGGTCTTTCCACTTCAGTCTTTCTAGTAGCTAGAACTACAGGCAGCCTTCCAAGTAGCTGGAACTATAGCCACGTCTGGCCGGCTAATTTTTTGATTTATTGCAGAGATGAGGTCTTGCCATATTGCCCAGGCTGGTCTCAAATCCCTAGGCTCAGGCAATCCTCTTGCCTCTGCCTCCCAAAGTGCTGGTATTACGGGCAAGCCACTATGCCCAGCTGTATTTTCTGTTTTCTGAATCTCATCTTTCTCTTGGTTTATAAACTCGTTTTGGTGGGGGCACCTTTTGTAATTGTGTCTTAAGAAGAGGTACTTGGGAGAAAAAAATTTAAAAACTTCTCATATATTAACATATCTTTATTTTATTCTCATGCTTGGTGAATATTGGCTGGCAGTAAATTAGTTTTTTAGAATTCATTTTCCTTCGTAATTTTGAAGCCACTCTTTTGTAACCAGCTTTCAAAATAGCCTCTAATTATTGTCATCTCTTGGTAGTCATGTCCTGTAGTGCTTCCTCTTGCAGTTAGTAGGGATGACCTATGTTCCCAACGAAATATTATAGACACGATGACTACAAAAGACTTTATGGCTTTTGACTTGTTCTCTTGGCATCACTGTTTCTGGGGACAGTCCACTGTCAGGTCATGTGGACACTCAGCAGCCTTTTGAAGAGGTTCATATGGTGAAGAATGAAAGTGTCCTTTTAAAAGCCAATATCAACTTGCCAGCTATGAGAATGAGGCATCTTGGAAGTGGATCCTTCAACCCCAATCGAGCCTTCTGATGACTGCAACTCTGGCTGACATTTTGATTATAACCTCATGAAAAAGAACCTGAGGCAGAACCACCCAGTTAAACTACTCTTGAATTCTTAATCCACAGAAACTGTGTGCAATGTAAATGTTTGTTGCTACTTCGAGTTGCTAAGTTTTAGATTAATTTGTTATGCAGCAATAAACCAATACATACTGAACCATTGTCTTCTACTTGTTGAGAAGTGTGATGCATTTATAATTTCTGATTCTTTATTTGATCTCTTTATCTCTCTCCAGAAACTTGTAGGATATTCTCTTTGTATCTAACATTCAAACATTTTCTTAACATTTCTATAATATGCCTGGTATGAGACTATTTTTATCCTCTCTATTAACCTGTGCCAATAAAAATTCATCTTCTTCAATTCTGGGAAATTGTCTTGAGTAATTTCAGTGACTTTCTCCCTATATTGCTTCCACTCTGTCTTTCTAAAACTCCCATTATTTGGATACTGGACATCCGTGACTGATTCACTAATTTTTCCATCTTTTCTTACATATTTCCCACTTCTTTGTCTCTTTGTTTTATTTTCTGGGGAATATATTTATATTTGGATCTTCTCTTGAGTTTTTAATCTAAACTCTGCTTCATTTTGAATTTCTAAGACCTCTTTTTTATGTGTTCTGAACTTTCTTCTTCATATTATTTCACATTTGTGTCAAGAAATGTCTTTTCTTACCTCTCTGCATACATAGATATGTGTATGTGTGTGTACATATTTGTAACAGCTTTATTGACATATAATTTTATATAACATGTGACTCACCCATGGAAATATACAAGTCAATGGTTTTTTGTATAATCACAGGGTGTGAAATCATCACCACAATCAATTTTGGAATATTTTAATCACTCCAAAAAGGAACTCTGTACTCTTTAACTGTCATCCTTCAATTCCCTCATCCCTACTCCAGTCCTAGGGAAACACTAATCTACTTCCTATCTCTACATATTTGCCTATTCTAGACATTTCATATACATGGCATAACATTTCTTGAATAGCATAGTTTTATTTTTTTCTGGATGCTCCCTGCCCTGCAGTCATTTGCTTTGATCTCTGTCTTCCAGGTTGGGGGCCTTCTTCAGATGTCTGTTGATCCTTGTACATCTATCCTCATTGAAGAAGGGGGGACAAACCAGTTAATTGGCATAGGTGGAGCCTACTGACTCTGATCTCCACAGTATGACTTGTGGCTTATTTGGTAGAGCAACCACTGAGGTCATAATTTTTGAGGCTTTTTGGGATAGCTAGACTCCTAAAGAAGATCCTTGCAGTCTCCTACCTGGAGGTAAAGTTTTGGCTGTCAATGTTCTGAGAGCCAAGTGCAAGAAGAGCAATGGGGTGAGTGAACATTTGATGTGTGAATGTTCACATGATTCCCTGTGTTCCACATGGATCCCTGCTTTCAACGGTGCCTGATATCCTTACTCTAGAGATCCTATGTCTTACACTTTCTGGGGAAAAATCTTCCACTCATCTCTGAGATGGGGCAGGGACAATTTCTTCTCTGTGAAAGAATAGGAGAGAAGATCTAGGGATCAGACTGCTTCTTAAAAATATTTTAAACCAATTTTGTTTATATTTATTCATCAAGCATTTATATTACCACTACTATGTGCCAGATACTTTTCTTTTCTTTTCTTTTTTGAGTTGGAGTCTCACTCTGTCACCCAGACTGGAGTGCAGTGGCATGCTCGCGGCCACCGCAGCCTCGACCTGCTGGGCTCCGGCGATCCTTTTGCCTCAGCCTTCCAAAGAGCTGGAACTACAGGCATGCGCTACCACGCCTAGCTAATCTTTGATTTATTGTAGAGATGAGGTCTCGCCAAGTTGCCCATGTGGGTCTCAAACCCACGGGCTCAGGCAATCCACTCGTCTCTGCCTCCCAAAGTGCTGGGATTACAGGCTGAGCCACCGAGCCCGGCTACTTTTCTTAACTATTGATAGAGTCACCTTTTTGAGATCTTCTTCTACCTCCTACTTACAGTGCTACTTGATACCTTTAATTCCTAAGCCTTTTGGAAATTTGAGTGCATCAGGCTAGTTCTCAGCGTTCCCCACTGCTGGATTAGGATCAAGTTTTCTCAGGAATATTGGTTTTGGTCCTTCAAGAAGTAGACATTAGATGGGGATTGAATGAGAAAAACTTCATAAGGAAAAACACCTGTGAAGGAAAAATTGGGAGAACACTGTAGGAGGCTGGGAGAACTGCCAGTCTATAATGCATGTCTTATCATTTTGGAAGAGAGAGGGAAGGAAGCAAGGTTGGGTAGAAAAAAGTATTGGAATTCTGTGCCGTTCCAAGAAAGTTTCAGCAAAACTGATGGAGAGTTCTTGAATCAAAATCATCTGTCAAAGGAATCTCATCCTCCCAAGAATGAACCTGCCTTAATGTCTCAGCTGTGCTCGGCTAGGCACTGGGAGTGAATACGATGATGAAGTCAGAGCATAGCACCTGGGGCAGTGCACCAATTAAGCTGAAGTTGGAGATCTGAAATGCACATTATCATGATGTTTACAAGCCACATCAGGTGTGTTAATTCTTGCCCAAACCTTCAGTGAAATAACATTAAAGGGATTTTCTTTTTTTTTTGAGTTGGAGTCTCACTCTGTTGCCCAGACTGGAGTGCAGTGGCCCGCTCCCAGTCTCCGCAGCTTCGACTTGCTGGGCTCTGGCGATCCTTCCGCCTCAGCCTTCCAAGTAGCTGGAACTACAGGCACGTGCTACCATGCCCGGTTAATTTTTGATTTATTGTAGAGATGAGGTCTCGCCAAGTTGCCCAGGCTGGTCTCGAACCCACGGGCTCAGGCAATCCACTCACCTCAGCCTCCCAAAGGCATGGGATTACTTAAAGGCAGAAACCACAAGGATGAAGAGAACAGGAAAGGGAATAGCAACAACATTTTGAAAGCTGGATATATACAGAGGTTGACAAAAATATCTATTCATATTTTAAGTATGATGTTTGCTCAAAAGATGGCATTAGTCAAATGAATGCTAGCATCAGTATGCAACAGGTAGGACAGTCAAAGAAAATGGCAGAAGCACGGTTGAGCAAATGTTATACTACACATTGCTTCCATAATTGAATTCAACTTTGAAAAGTATTACTTAGATAACATCCCTTAAAGTATGTATACATTTTTTGGCACCCCTGTATATCTGATGTATTTACCCAGAAGTCCTTCAAGATATTTATCCTTAGTCCTTCTTGTTCTCTAATAGATTCTTGTTCTCTTATAGTTGAGAATACAACATTTTCTCTGTGTACTGCTTTGACTTCATTGTCATATTAACCTTGGTTAATATGTAATTTTTTCATTTTGTGACAAGAAGAGTCAGCTGGTGACAGTGGCATATAATAGCCTACATCATCCGAAGCTTTCATATTTGATTATGGTGTTGCGTAAATGTAATCTTTATGACAAGGATTATAGTATATCTGCTCAAAATGACCAGCTAGAACCAATGGGTCATTTCATTTCAATACAACAAATACTCACTGGGCCCTGCCAAGTGCCTGTCTCATGTTAGGTACTGTAACATAGAATGAATCAGAGAGATGCACTTGGGCTATAATAATATAGTACACTAAGTTCTAAGATGAAGGTAGCACACAGTATTGTGGCAAAATAAATGATGAGCTGCTAACTCAGCCTCTGGGGTTTATGGAAGACTTCTTAGAGGAGATGCTGGACCCTTAATTGACAAGTAGAAATAGGCCAGGAGTTGTGGGGAGGGGTATTTCAAATAGAAGAAACAGCAAGTGAAGAGATGTGGTATGAAATGTCAGACTGTATTCTGGAAACTCTGAGTAGTTCAGTGTTATTGGTGCAGAGAGTCAAGGGATGTCAGGTGGTGAGTGATGTGGTGGGCCTGACTGTAAGGCCTGTGGACTTAAGAAGTTGAGACTTATTCTGAAGGTGGTAACTTACTCATCCACTTCTGGCAGTTTGGGCAGTTCTCCAACGCTGTCATTTCCCTCTCTCCATGCCTCAAGTCCTTCTAGAGATCTTGCAGGCGCCTGGAGTATAGGGCTTGGGTGACTGTGGACACTGTTCTGTGATGGTGCTGTCCTAGCATTCATTCTGTTAGATGAAGTCTGTGCTACCTTGCCCTGCTTCCCCCTCCTGGTTAGGTAGCCCATCAATGCCATCCTTTGTCTGGCATCATCTTTTCCGGAGGCCCCACATCTCAGCCTGCTCAACTGTACTCCACTTTCTCCATTTTGCAGGAAGCTGGAGGCTGGGGACCCCTTGCAAATCCCAGACTCTGCTGTCTAGCATTGAGGAGAGAATGCTTGCTCAGGTTTTTCCAAGTACACCAGGAATCACCTGCTTAGAAGAAAGGTGCTGGGGAGGAATGTGTCATAGGACTCAGGCAGATCTGGTGCTAATACTGGCTGAGGCGCTTACCTGCTGCAAGACCTAGGGCAAATTCTTTCTTTCACAAGAAAGCTTTGGCTGATGCTGTCTCCGTGCACAGCCATACACAGGTCTCTGATAGGACAAGACATTGCTGGGGAGACAGATAGAAAAGGGGAGAACTGAGGAACCGTGTGAGTCCAGGAAGACTTAAACTCTCATAACATTCGAGAAGGTAAGCATTATTATGACTTTACAGTTAAGGGAATTGGGGCTTATAGAGGTCACATAACTTCCCTAAAATCCCCGTAGGTATATTGCCCTGCACTACAGCCAGTGTCCCAGAAGTCTGCTCAGTAATGTTAGAGCAGCAGCAGCAGCCCCCAGACCCACTATCTATTGCCGTTCCCTGCATCCTCCTGCCTGTAGAAGGACTGGAAGTATTGGTGGAGCTACAGGGATAAAGAATGCCCCAGACCTTCAGATGGACCCACCAGGAGAGGGCAGGGAGGCTGGGTTGGTGGCCTGAGATAATTCCAACCCCTTTTCTCCTTACCTGCAGGGCAGAATCTCCCACATAGGTCTCTGGGCCGTGGGCAGGGTGGTACCATAGCCATGGTCTTGGGGAGCACCACTGGAGCTTCTTTCTTGGCATGTCTGACCAGTGGGGCTGGGCTTGTGTGCTAGACTGTCAGGAAGAGTTATCTCCAGACAGCCCCTTGGCCTGCCTGCTTTCTCCTCCGCAGTCCCCTCCTAATTCATTTTCCTCCTTTAATGTACTGTTGTGGAGCTTCCTCTCCCATTAGGGCCTGTAATGTGCACCGATTCCCTTCAGCTTGACTGCCCTTAATAGGCAGCGTAAATAGAATTTAGTGTGGCGTGCACTAACATCTCTATCCATTGTCCAGAGATTAAATACTTGCCACTGATGGTTCATGCATCATCAGCCTCGAGCCCAGCTTCATAGCTCCCAACCAAAGGAGGATATTAAATTAATTTGCAGGTTGCTTTAGCAAAATCTAACACACACACACACACACACACACTCCATGGGAGAAGAAGGGAGGGGGCATGATGCATCTGCTCAACATCAATCATGGGTGGCCGTGAGAGTTGTTAGAATCTAGGGATGGGGCTCTTGTCTAGCCTGGGCTGGGTCCCTTTGGAGGGCCATGCCGCTTGTCTGTCTTCTTCTTAGTCCCCAGGTCTGGCCAATGGCAACTCTCTTTTTTCAGCTTTGGAATCAGGTTTCCAGTCTGAGGAATAGAGTAATAGATTGAGGGATGGAGAATAGGATGAGGGAACTGTGGGGCTTGAGCTCAGACTACAGGGGCTCCTTCCTCCTTTTTAGGGGCGTGACCAAAGGACAGCAGGTGAAATGCCTCTGTGGTTAGGGAGACTCCTGGAACCTTCCTTTGGACCATTTACTGGCCTTTTTGAATGGCTGTCTGCCACTGCAAACCGACAATGATGATCCAGGTCCAAGGGGCTTTGGAAGCCCAAACAGCAGCTAGTGCTAACTTAGGGAATCACAGTGGGCATGGGGGCACAGGTAGCCTCTGAGTTGGCCCTTCAAAGGTAAAGCATGAGTTAGCTGGCAGGGTAGAGGGGATGTGGGTTTTTCAAGCAGAGGGTTTGGAAGTGTCCTCATGCATTGTATTGTCAGAGAACCCAGGGGGTTCAAAATTTCACAGCTGGAAGGCAGGGTGTGTACAGGGAGAGACCAGAGCCAGGGCAGGGAGGGGAGTGTTATACAGAGGCAATGGGGAGGCATGGAGAGGTCTTCAGCAGGGGCAGAGGAAGCACATGGTCAGGGTTGTGCTCTGTGAAGAGCATGCTGAGACGGTATGAGGGTAGCTTTCAGGGACGTGAGACTGAGGTGGGGAAACACAGGGAAGTCCTTGCCTGAGTCAGGGCATGGGGTTCAGACTGTGATACCAGTAGCGATTAGGAAAGTTAAGTCCCTATCCTGGCCTGAAAGTGTCTGGGACAAAGGAGAAAAAGTCCTCCTTCCCACCTCCTTGGTCCTGGCATGGCTGGGAAAAATAAAACTGGGTCCTTGTGCCAGGCATGCCTGAAAAGAAATGCCGAGTCCAGATCCCTGTCCTGTGGGATCTGCCCAGAAGCAAGGCTCAGGATTTAAAGGAGGCAGGTAGAAAGGGTTTGGCTCACCTGGACATAGTGGGAATGGCAGCAGCCTCCAGCTGGTCAATAGACTAGAGAGAGTGGTCACTCTCCCAACAGAGTGAGGGCAGGCGTGGATACAGGACAAGCATGCCATCGCCCCCTAAGGCATCACTCTGGCAGATATCACTCCTCAAGCAAGCCACTTTTCCTCGTGAGGGACGCACCTCCTAGGATCCCTTCCAGTATAGACTGTGCATGACCACCCAGGATGGCCTGAGCTTGGCCCATGTGGTCATTTTCTCTGATACACCAATAGAACCAGTCAATTATTTGTTCAACTCCAAACCAGGGTTTCAGTTCTTGGCAGGCTTGAGCAGTCATGGTGGGTGTGAGGGGCCTTTCCTTTTCTCAGATCTTAGCAGATGCTTCCAGTCTGTTGTCCTGTCCTTCCCTCCCTTGTGGGAATGGGGTGGGTCCCTGAGACAGAAGCTTTGTAGGCAAGGTGGTTGAGGAGAGGGAAGAGAGACCTCAGTAGTGCAGGCAACTCCATTGTGGGCTGCCAATTCCTCCCTGATGAACTCCTCCACCAGTGACCTCCACTCGCGGTGGTTTATTAATAGCTTTTAACATGATCATTTGGACTAATTGAAAATGGAAGCGATGCTAATATGGCCCTTACATTTCATTCCTTTTTTATTTAAAAAAGATGCTAAAAGCATTTATCGAGTAGTTTCTGGGGAAAAGAAATAAAAAGGTCTCCCCTCTGGCCATCGCAATGGCGTGGTCTCCTGCTGGCACCCCACGCAGGGGCTTCTCATTGTTCATTAGTGTGATTTAAGGTGTCCAGGTGACCCCTGTTATAAAGCCATCAACGGGAGCTGCTCCAACACATCCTTCACGCACAGCAAGCTCTGCCTAGTCCTGAAGATAGAGAATACGTGGGACAAGATGAAGACTTTTGACTGACACCCTTTCACCATAGCCACTGGCTATAAGCATCATTATGGGAATGAATGAATTTCCTGGTCCACCAGTTGTCTGTCTTTCTGATTAAAAGTTGTGGGAGAGCAAGGTCTGATTGCCCAGTTTAAGGTTAGTACTCTTCTCCTAGTCAAAGAGGACAGACGTGCTGGTTATTCTCCGTTTTTCCTCCCCTTCTTCCCAGTTCATTTCTCTGTTCTTCTCTGGACCCCAGAAGACTGACATCCGGATTTGTCCTCTGGCTTCCCATTGGGTTTGACAGAGGATGGAAAAAGAGAGAGGTTGAAGTTTTCTTCCCCACTCCCTTCTTGCTTTGTGTTGTACTAGCTCTAGCAGTCATCGTCCCTGTGGGACTTTGTATCCTGCTGGACAGTCCCTCTCCATAGTCCCAGCTCTCCCTTCAGCCTTAAGGGTGGTAATGGCCTTAAACTGAGACTAGTTTTGGGTGCCTCGCCAGCCGATGTTTGTTTCCAATGTTTGCACGGTCTGCACCTCTGCAAGTGGTCCTTTCATTAAAGATGCTTCACTTGAGCCACGGGCTTAGATTCCACTTATTACACACCTCCCTGAAAAGGCAGTCCTGATGCTGTTATCCAAAGAAAGGAGAATGGAGGCTGATTGGCCCCCAAAACTTCAACTGTCCTTTCTATTGGGCCTCACTCTTGACCACAGGTAGCCAAAGATCTTGCTTCTCTGTTCCCTTGAGTGTGTGGTTTTGGGGCTGACCTTTGGATCACTCTGCCTCTGGACAATGGGTGCCCATCCCATTTCTGGTTCTTTGGCCTTGTCTCCCACAGGATCTTGTCCCTGTGGTCCCAGTCAGAGGTGACCCTCGCTTTCCATCAGCATCTCCAGAACCGTGCCACAGAATCTTCACCTCCATATACAGCTCCCTATTGGAACTCTTCTGAGAAGGCCTGATATAGTCTGTTCTCTACTGAGCTTACCCAGAATAAGTACTAGTGGCCAGAAGCTGTTTACAAAATTACATCTCCCTTCAAAGGACCAATGTCTGCCCTTGACAAAGCCTTCTGCAAAACTCCGATGATCACAGATGATACTGTCAGAATAAGTCCAGGGCGTTCCAATGGGAATAACCAGCACATCTGTCCTCTTTGAGGCCACTTCTGGGCTATAGATGAGCTCGTGGTTATTAACTAAGTAGCCTCAGCCCAGGCTGTTCCTTGAAAGAGTGTTTGTTCTTGATGAGAGACCCTGTAGAGAGGGGACACCTCACCAAAGGAAAGCCCTCTTCATCATTCTGATCTTCTGGGGAAATTAAGTCCCTAGGAGCCACCATCCTAGATGTCATTTCATTCTGGTTGGAGAAGGCAGCTGGAGACAAGCTGAGGATGCCCTAGATGCTGACAGATGCCAAGTCAAGTTAGTCAGCACCCATTTCAGTCTACACTAGTCTCTGGAGGTAAATATTGACTTGGACTTGGATACTGGTTACTTCTATCTTGGCAATGGCTTTGAGATCTTCTTGGGTCCTTCTTGGGTATCTTCATCTGCAATGGAATAAATAGCCTCCAAGAGTCCTGGGATTCTGTGGTTTTCTGAGTGAGAAAATCTGGGGTTTTCAACCTCAGCACCACTGGCATTTTAGTCTGGATCATTCTTTGTTGTGGAGGACTGTCCCATGCATTGTAAGGTATTTAGCAGTACCCTGGCCTTTAGCTACTAGATTCTAGTAGCACCCTCTCTCCCAGTTTTGACAATAAAAACTCTCTTACACCTTGACAATTATCTCCTAGGGGGCAAAATTGCCCTAGTTGAGAACTACTGGTTTAAATAATGATTGAGAGTCACCATGTGCCCGACCAGGGTTTTCACAGGATTCTCTTAATGAACAGACTTGGACTTGGTCAAAGGCCTTATAATCCTCATTCTGAGGCTTAAGGCCTAGATCCATACTATCCTAGCTTCATAAGGCAGTGGAATCCTACCATCCAAGCCTTTCCTGCTCCAGAGATTAAGCTCCCATATATTCAACTATCAGATAAAGTCTTAGCCTGACTGTTGGAAACTCAGCCCTTTTGGGTGAGAAAGGGATCACAGGGGTCCAGGAACAAGGCCAATGTGTGGAGGGTCCCAAGGGAGTGATGGTGGGGAGAGGAAACTGGGTCTTAGATGATCAGAAATGGCCACTTCCTACGCCTTTGGGACAGTTACTAAACTCTTTTTGTCTCAGTTTTCTCAATTTCTCAATGGGAGTGCTAATGGTAACCTACCTCATAGGATTCTTAGGAGACTCAGGATTCTGGCAGGAAATAAGTGACACATTCAAAAGGATTTCTCTGGAAACGATATTTCAAAGGGACTATTTGTATGGTGAGGGCAGGACTAAGGGAATAGAAAGGGACATGAGGCAAACCTAAACTAGCAGGAACAGGGAACGACGACCCATCCTCCTCACCTGATCGAAGGGGCAAAGGAAGGAAAGGTGTTTCAGGAGGCCTAAGGGAGTTGGAGCTTAGAACCTTCCTCCTGGCCCATCCAGATCTGTGGCCATAAAGGAACGCGGCCATGGCTGGAATCACAGGGCCCACTCAGTTCTTGCAGGTGCTTCCCATTGCCGGATCCCAACCCACAGCTGAAGGGCAAGAGGGTCAGGTATGCAGCGGGTAGCAGTCAGCATCCCTGGCAGGAACATGTCAGAGAAGGTCAGAGGAAAAATCTGAGTGGGGGCGGGAGTGGGGTGAGTGAGGAGCAACCAGTACAGTTGTTAGAAAAATGAATGAGTGAATATTTGTCAATTACTTAAAACAATGCCCAGTATGCAGCAAGTGTTTGTTAAATGAAAGCCTGTGCTACACTCTGGGGGGCACAAGACAGTAAATAAACATGCAGCCCCTCCTGGGCCCAGTGCAGGGCTCCCCTCTGGGCCCCAGGCCCTTCCTTTTGGAGCTGTGGAGGACTGGCATGGGCTAGCTGTGCTGTGGCCCCGCTTTGGGGACTTCTGCCCTGACTGTCTCCCCCTCCCCCACAGACATATCCAAGGGACACTTACCCTGGGCCTTCCTGGTACAGCCATCTGGCTTCACCATCCAGCTTCACCCATTACACTCCTTAGTCTTGCTCTGGCTCCCTTGCCTCTCCTGGCTCCATGTCTCATGTCTTTCAGCTATGACTCCACCTTGGGCCAGAGGCTGGGAGGCCAGGAAAGCCCTGCCTGGGGGAGAAGGTGGCTCAGGCTCTGTCCTGCCCACAGAGTCCCCTTAGCATTGCATTTTTCTTTTCTTTTCGCTTTCTTTTTTTTAGCATATTTTTATTTTAAAATTGTGGGGTACAGTTAAGGGTTAGATATACAAATATGCATTGTGCAGGTACCCTTGTTGATGAGGTGTGCCCCCCTGTCCCCAGACAGATGTCGACTACCATTAATCCCACCTCTCTTCCCCTCCATAGTTTCCCGCCACTGTCGATCCTTTTCATATAGTATTGTGATAGTTGTTCGAGGTCCACTTATGAATGAGAACGTGTGATACTCAGATCTTTGTTTCTGTGAGAGATCACTCAGTATTATAAACTCCAATTCTAGGTTGCTGCGAAATTCATGATTTTGTTCTTTTTTATGGCTGTGTAATATTCCATTGTGTATATGTACCAGATTTTTTAAATCCAGTCCTCTTTTGATGGACAGCATGGCTGGTTCCATGATCTTGCTACTGTGAGCAATGCTGCGATAATCATACATGTGCAGGTATCTTTTTGATAGAGTGATTTGAGTTCTTCAGGGTATATTCCCAGTAGGGGGATTGCGGGGTCATATGGAAGGCCGATTTTTAGAGCTTGTAGGAATTGCCACACTGGTTTCCACAGAGGCTGCACTAGTTTGCACTCCCACCAACAGTGTAGAAGTACCCCCTTTTCACCACATCCTCTCCAGCAACACTGCATTTTTCATAGTGCACTGAAGGGATTTTCCTTTGCTTTTAGGGTCCCTACTATGTAGCCCTGAAAATACACAGGATGGTGACCCCCAAAGGAACACATATAGGGATTGTGCTCCTAGCTACCTTTGGGGTGCCCCACAGGAGACCCAAGGCCAGGAGGGTTTGCCATAGGTGGAGGGAGAGGCAGAGGGGAATACAGAGGCAAGATTTTGTGAACTTTCATAGTCCCTTGACCATGGCTCTGACTACCATGCTGTCCTGCAGGTGGAAGGTGGGTGCCTCCCAGTCCCAGGACCACATCCCTGAAGGGATCTGAGGGTGTGGTAAACTGGGTCAGAGTCCCTTTCCACTTGGCTCTGTTGGGCTTTTGGAGGTGGAGAGTGGGCCTGGGCTGAGTCCCTGGGGCTGGCACAAGGAGGGGGAGGAGGTTACTAGTCTTCTCCCCACTCCTTCACTTTTTAACATTGGTTGCCTGTGTCCAGGGGGCTCATGGGAGTCTGGACACTATCCCAGTTCTAGTGTGTCCTGACACTCCACCTAGGTTTACTAGATAAAATATAGGATGCTCAGTTAACTTTGAATTTCAGATAAGCAATGAGCCACTTGTTTAGCATAAGTATGTCCAAAGATTGCATGGCACATACGCTAAACAATGATTCATTATTTATCTGAAATCCAAATTTAACTGGCTTCCTGTTTGCTTTTCTTCTTCTTTTTTTAAATCTGGCAACTCTGCCCCACACCATCTTGGGCATACACCTTCCTCCACTGGCCCCCAGAAGAAGGAGTTTCATTGCCTCTCTTTTTCCTCTGTGGTTCCCTCACAAGTCCAGGATCCAAGCTTGAAGAGCTCTGACATGGGACCATTTCAGACCTATGAAGCCCCCAGGGACTGATGGGCTGAGCCCTGGTTGCAACTGGCCTTTGTGAGGGGTGGGGTGGTGAGGTACGTGGAGTGGTGCTGGACACATGGGTTGAGAATCACCATGTGCCTGACCAGGGTTTTCACAGGATTCTCTTAGTGAATAGACTTGGACTTGGTCAAAGGCCTTATAATCCTCATTCTGAGGCTTAAGGCCTAGGTCCACATTATCCTAGCTTCTTAAGGCAATGGAATCCTATCACCAAAGCCTTTCCTGCTCCAGAGATTAAGTTCCTATTTATTCAACTATCAGATAAGGTCTTAGCCTTATCTGATATGTGGTTATGATAGCACATCTGGCCTCCCACACTGCAGCTGGCACTGGGGACCCATGGTTTGAACTGAGCACATGTGAATCCTGTGCTCAGCGCCTGACCTGTTTTGTTTTATTCCATCCTCCTGCAGCCTGACTAGCCTGGTGCCCATAGCATCTTTATGAAAATGAGGAAAACCAAGGCACAGAGAGGTGAAGGGCTGGCCCAGGTCACACAGCTAGTTTGTGGGAGAGCCAGGGTTTGAGTTCAGGTCTGGTCCCAGGGTTGAACACTCAGCTGCAGTCTAGCACTGCCTCCCCTCCAGGTCCTGAGGATGTCATCAGGCCTGGGTTGCTGTGTGGAGGGGGCTGCAGTACAGGAATGAGACTGCCTTGGGAACGTTTTCCACACGACCCCCACCCCGCCACCCCCACCACCCCCACCACCCCCACCCGTGCAGCTGTGTAATGAACCCACATCTGTTACCACCACATGTTGCTCAGCGCCACGCAGATGTAAAGTCTCAATTTTTCTAATTAGCAGCAACACGAAGTCTATCTTAATTTTCTCCTCCTTTCCCTCTAATAAACGTGATATTAACAAGGTTACACGTCTGCGTTTTTGCTGGGTGTAATTGAATCAGGTCGCAGATTTGATTAGTGGGTGTGGGGCGCCTGGGTCTGGTCAGGCTGAGGGACTGGGAGAAGAAAGAGGCTGGGTCCTGGATGTGGATGGGTCTCAGGTTTCTGGATGAAGAGAAAGAAGGAGAAAGAAGAAATTAAGAGAAAAGGAAGGGAGAGAGATGGAGGGAAAGACTTAGGTAGAGGATGGAAGGAATACAAAGACAGATAGAAAGGCAGAGTTAGATAGAAGAGAGAGAGGATAATAGAGAGATAGAAGAAGGAGGAAGAGAGACAGAAAAGAGGGAAAGAAAAAGTGAGAAAGAGAGAGAGAGACAATGGGAGAGAGACAAAGACAGTGAGATGGGAGAAGTGGAGACAGAGAAAAAGGGAGAGAGACGTACACACACACACACACATACACACACACACACACACACACACACAGAGCAGGTGAATGTGCAAGAGACAAAGAAAGAGAGAGAAAGGGATGCAGTGGAGCAAGGAAGACAGGGGCTGGTTGTCAATGCCTTGTCCCCTGCTCAGCCCTTTCTGCAGAGGTGCCCAGCTGGGCAGGGCCCCCTCTGAGGGCTCAGAGGAGACTTGCACTGAGGTTGGAGGGGGAGCCGCAGACACTACCTGCCCACATTGTAACACAGGCTAGGGTCTGCAGGCCTGAGTCTTGGTCCCGGTCCCGGGTCTGAATGGTGGAGGTTTAGTCCACACCTGTCTCTGGACCTCAGTTTCTCCATCTGTAAAAAGTGGTCAGTAAGTCTCACTCTATGCACTGAAAGTCTAAGATTCTCTGGAGCACCCCACCTGGAGAAGTCTGAGTCTGGCTGAGATGGTCCCTGAAAGCATCCCTTGCCAAGGGGCACCCTGGACAGAGCTGGGTGGGGAGGTCGTGAACCAGTGTCTGCAATGGGACCTCCTTTCCTCCAGGGGGCCTCCGAGCCCTCCAAATTGCATGATTCCCGTTTTGGTCATGGTGTCCCTTGGGGACCGCCCCACTCTCACTGGCTCCCCACAGGGTAAGCCCAAGGCTCCGAGTCACCCAGTCTCTGCTCACTGTCACATAACCCCCATCCTCTCCTGTGCCCTAAGACACCCTGTACTTATTCACGCCTCACACCTTTGCTCCTGCAGTCCCCTCTGCCTGGGCTGCCCTCCCCCACCTTCTCTGACAGGTCATAGTTTAAATAGTATTTCCCACTGGGGCCTTTCCCTGATGGACTGAGGGACTGGCTTCTTCCTCTGTGTGATCACACACTTCTTTCCTTGCACCTGGCAGGTGCTCAGTGTGTGTGTGTGCCTGTGTCAAAGCAAGCGGGTGTGTGCATGCCGAGATGACAGTGTATGCAAGAGGAGGCCACGGTGGCTGCAGTGGCCATGGCAGTGCTGCATTCCTGCTGTGACAATTTCTCCCGCTGATGACTCCGTCCCCAGGGCCTAGGAAGGCGCTGAGAAGCTTCTGTCAAGGGGCAGTGGCTTTTCCCCCCTCGCCTAAATGAGATATGAATAATTGATTCGGCTCCTGAATAATTAATCAGATATTCAATAAGGAAAGTAATTGTTTGGCACATCCCCCATGGATGGCCTGGCTCTGCTGCTGCCCTGCTCAGCCCCATAAGGAGCCCAGTGCCAGGTGGGGGAGGTCACCTTGTCTGACACTTCTGGCACTCCTGCCAGCTCACCATCTCCTGAGAGGCCACTCCTTACCTCCACATGCCCACCAAGGTATTATGGCCTTCCCACCCAAGTGGTGCACCGGTCCAGCTTCGTCCCTGCCCCTCCCAGCTCTGTGGCAGACCTCCTTCCTCAGTGTGACACAGCACCCCTTGGACACCTTTTCCTTCAGGGATGCTCTGACCCAGGTATCAACAGAAGGGGGCCTGTGGTGGCCTCACTTCCCCGTTGTCGACCCCTCACCTTCCCTGCTAGAGGGGGCCTGCATGGTGTTGTCCATTTTTTTGTGCTGTAGGGCCAGATTCCTTAGAGGAATTATGCAGCAGAGGGGACTTAGGTAGCTAAGCAAGTGCTTTTCTGTCCCATGCCTGGAGAACAGCCCTGGAGAAGTGGCTCTGAATGGGGGTCCCTCCTTGGGCTTGCCCTCTCCTCCAGAGAACCATCTTCTTATAAGCTCCCTGTGTGACTTCCTGACTACTTTTCAAAGACCCCTCACCCCTACTACCTGTAGGCCCCATCCCCCTTCCCTGGAGCATATTTCCCTCAGTCTGAGGGAATGATTCCCCTGGGGGCTTCAGCCAACAGTGATGACTTTGGATGCTCCAGTTCTCACTGAAAAATTTAGGGGTACTCTGGGACCCTGGTTCTGTCCTCAGCTGGTGGGCTCTACCAGTAGAGTTTCCTTTTTTATTTTCTTTGAGTTGCAGGTTCTTCTGTGTTAGACTACACACACATACACACAGCATGCATACCACATACAAACCACCCACAAATACACACTGTACTTACACACACCTAGAAACATGTGGACACATATGTAAACACACCACACACTTTAAACAAACATAACATACATGTAAAAAGATATATCACATATGTATACCCTAAACACAAACACACATACCTGCCCCACCTGCAATGCTACACCCCACCAGAGGACTATACTTTGAAATGAGTCAGAACTTTGAAATGAGGAGGAAAGAGTTTTCTTATCTGTCTCCAAGAGGTCTCACTAAGTCACAGTACCACAGAGAGGGGGCTTAGTTCTTTTTCTTCATCCTCTCCCCCTGCAACTCATGGCGTTTGTGCATGTGTGTATATATATAGAACGGTGCACAAACATGCACACATGCGTACACATATGGGGCACACATGTAGGCATGCACACATGCATGTGTGCGCACATGTGTAGGCACATATGTGTGTGGGAATGTGCCTGCATGTGTGTACATATGTATGTAGGCATGAGTGTGTGCACGTTCATGTTGTCATGTTGGGTAGGTATCTTAGTACATTCTTGCTGCCCCAACAAAATACCTTGAACTAGGTAATTTATAAACGACAGAAATGAATTTTTCACAGTTCTGGAGAGTGCGAAGTCCAGGATCGAGGTGCCAGGAGACTTGGTGTCTGGTGAGGGTCTGCTCCTCTAAGCTTGTGCCCTCTCGGTGTCCTCACATGGTGGAAGAAAAGGAAGGGCCAAGGCAGCTCTCTGAAGCTTCTCTCATAAGGGCACTGATCCCATTCAGGAGGGCAGAACCCTCATTATTGAATCACTTCCCAAAAGGCCCCATCTCCTCCTATCATCACTCTGGGTTCAAGTTCTGACATATGAGTTTTGGAGGGACACACATGTTCAAACCGCAGCAGAGGGTGGCATGCATGTGTGTGAATGTGACACACATGTGAAAACACCAAGCCCCTGACAGCCTGATTCACCTCCACAGGTCTTGCCTGTCCTGCTTCTGTCTGATTTTCCACGCTTTCTTCAAGGCAGTGTTGTAAAGGTTACTGGTATCCCTTGGTGAGTCCCCTTTTGTGTCCCCCTCTGAGTACCTGGTTTGTGACTGCACTCCCATGCGTATTGGCCATGTCAGGAGATGATCAGTGGGTGGCTGGCATTGGGCATGGATTTGGGCTGGAGATGGAATGTCAGCTGGGCTGGGCAGGGGATCAGCAACAGGAACCTGTGCAGAGGCACCCAGGCCCCAGTCTGGGCTCAAAATGGAGTGGGCAGCATGTCCTGCATTAAATTATCTGACAAGTGTCTTTTAAGCACAATCTGTGTATCAAGGACTGTTTAAGGCTCTAAGGATACAGCAGTGAACAAAGCAGAGGAAAGTCCTGGTCTTCTTTTGTGAGAGAGATGGGAAGTAAATGAGAGAAATTAGTAAAATATATAGAATAATGGACAGCAATCTTTGCTAAGCAGAGAAGGGCATATGCAATGTTGGGGCAGGGGTAATAGTTTAGACAAGGCTGTGGGGCAGCCAGGGCCAGCAGAACAGAAACCACCCTGGGTATCTCAAATACTCTGGCTGGAAACCCCTCCAGGGAATTTAAATAGAGAATTGATTCCAGTGAGGGAAGATTTGAGACACCCAATAGGGAATGCCAGGCTCCCGGAGACTTGCAACAGAGGGAAGTGGCCACCACTCTTGGGCCTGGAGGGACACATCTTGGGCTAAGCCACTCCCAGTGGCTTTCATGGGTCTAGGGCTGTAGGTGATTTTCATCCTGGGGACAGCTTAAGGGTGCCGCTGGCTTCGAACTGAAGTCCTCTGGGCGTCCCTCCCACATTCACCTCATTCATCTCTTGGGACTCCAGTGTGTTTATTAGGACCATGCATGTGGGTTGTGATGCTGACCTCGGAAGTTGACCATGAAATGTCAAGGGCCATGTGGGGTGGAGCTCTGCATGCAGACCTAGGGCTATGTGCTTGCAGCCTGCCTCCACAAAGGTCCCCGAGTAAAACAAAAATTAATGTTCAGGATACTCCCATCTCAGGTGTCCCGGCCTCAATGAAATGTCCCCAAGCCTACCACTATGAGCCAGGCCTGGACAAAGGATCTTCCTTGGCATAAGCTTGGCAGCAAAGTCCTCAAGGAATACTCGGCTCTAATTCCAGATTCACTGGGCTCTTTCCATGGGAGACTGAGAGACAGCAGCCAGTACACCCTAACAGAGGCGTGATTTTCTGAGGAACTTGGTGTTTCTGCAGTGGAGGAACAGGGTGGGTAGGTGGTCAGGCAGGCCTGGTGGATGCTGAGGTTGGGTCCTATAGAAGAGGCTGCTGAGGTCTTACCCCAGGCCCTCCCTCCCTTGAGTTCACCTGCTGCTGCAGACAGTTCCCTTGCCCCTTAAGCCTACGTGTCTCTTTCTCCGTTTGAGGGCCCTCTCTGGTCCCACAGGAACTTGCTCAGCCTCCACAGCCACCATTCCAAAGTGTGTGTGTGTGTGTGTGTGTGTGTGTGTGTGTGTGTGTGTGTGTGTGTTTGTGTCGGGGAGGGGAGGAGAGAGGGGCGTAATGCCCTCAATCTGCCATTAGCTGGTGTTTCTTCCTTACTTTTGCTCTCAGGTTCACCTCCCAGGTGAAAGACCTCCTTCCAAGTCCTTGTCTTAGGGACTCCATCTGGGGGAACCCAAACTGAGAACAGCCTTATCTGCTCCACGTCTGAGGAGACAAGGGTTTTTAGCATGTCCCTTCCTTGACTCTGTCTCCTTGTCTTACTTTTGAGAGCCCAGATGCTCAGTGTTCTGCTTCTCTCCCCAGTTACAATCTCAGTGCCTGGAAGAATAGAGTATTTCTGTATCTAAACCTTTCGTCACCATCAGTAGGACAAAAATTCTTTGCTAGACCTTGAGTCTGCATGGTTGACTTGAAATATTATTGCTAGCATAGTTAAGACAAAGTCTGTATTCCTGACGTTCTCACAGGACTTTTCTTATCCAAGTGTCACCAGAAACAGTTCTCAGTGCTCCAAGTTCCTAGAGGGTTTGTAAAGCCATCTCAGCTGTTTAGACAACCCAGGCCTGGCTGCTTGGCTGCCCTCTCTGATTCCAGTTCGGATCCTCTGGAAAGGTTCTCAGTGTGTACTTCTGTAGTTTGTTGCTCCTCTCCATTGTCCATCTGTCATGGCCTCTGTTGGGACTACTGCAGAAGTTCTCATGCTGCACAACTTCAGAGAGTGCCATTCCCACAGATTATGGTGTAAATGACATCCCCTAGACTTGTGCAGTGTACAACCTGAACAACTATACACAGAGACCCTGCTCTTGAAAACAGCAGGCTACCTTCCTGGGTACTTCCAGGATACCCCCATTTCAGCATGGCAGGTGTCCCAGTCTCAAAGAAATGTCCCCAGGCCTGGACAAAGGATCTGCCTTGGCATGAGGTTGGTTGGAAAGTCCTCAAGGAATACTTAGTACTAATTCCAGATTAGACCCAAGTTCTGGGCTATTTATGCATGTTCAGAAATGGCTTCATGCATCCAGGCGCAATCCAGTGATTTGTCAATGAAGGCTTCCTCATGCCCTTGCCCCGTCTCTGCCTCTGATAACATTTACAGTAAATCGATTGCACTAATCAGAGTAACTCTCTGGCTACTGTCTCTACCTGCTCCTGGATTCTTGCTCTGCCATGGCCCCTGGCATGAGGTTGAGACAGAAACCTGATGATTGAACTTAGTCGAAAGTTCTTCCACTAGCGTTTGTTGTTATTAGGCACGGGGGTGAGAGACTCAGAGAAAGTGGACACTGCAGAGTTTTCAGGAGTGACCTCAACAAGGCAGCTCCAGTCCCTCGACCCTGAGCTCAGGGAATGCTTCCTTTAGGACTGACCTTTGAGAAGCCTCTCACCTGCTGCTGTGAAGCCTCAGACTCCTGGCTACCCTTCTTGCGTCCTCCCTGGCTCCTACACTCTTTGGATCCCAGAGCCTCCTGGGACAGACCTGCTGCCTGACCTTTTTCAGATTTGCTGAGGGCCAGATCAGGAGGTCCTTGGAAAGACTTAGGGGAAACCTGGCTGCTGGAACCTTTCAGAAGTGAAGGGTGCAGGAAAAAGAGGGTGGCAGTATTTGAATCAGAGGGAGGAAATGCCACCCAGGGCCTAAGCTCTGGGTTATTTATGCATGTTTAGAAATGGCTTCATGCATCCAGGCGTAATCCAATGATTTGTCAATGAAGGCCTCCTTGCGCCCCCTGCCCCCGCCCCTGGCTCTGATAACATTTACAGTAAATCTATTGCACTGACCATTAAATCCGAGGCCGCCTCGAGCGATCGCTTCAATGGGGTGCTGACAGGCTGGGAGTTAATAATGACGCAGATGCTAACCTGTTTATTGATTTGCTTTTTGTACCCTTCATCCTTGCTCACTCCTTTTCCCTCTTGGAGGAGAAATCTTGGAATTAGTAATCAGGTGACAGCCTCGCCTCCCTTCTGTTCCCCGTCATGTCATCCTGCTTAAACTCTTCGAGATAAATTACTGCTACCTCCCTGGCCCCTGCCAGCCATTCACTCTCCAGTTACTCAGCACAAGATGCTGCATCTGTCACTGGAGCCAGCAGACAGAAAAAAACATTAACACAGACATGAAAAGCTTTTAACTTTGACAAGAGGAGCACAGGAAAGTTTTATATTTAGGCCCTCTAGCAAAGGCCATGGTAAATCCATTAGGGTGGCTTGTCAGATACAGGGCGAGGTAGGAGAGGGCTGGGACCAGCAGCTGGGAGGGTGGGGGCATTGCCAGCTTGGGCCTGAGGAGCATGGATGTACGCCCAGGATGCACACTACCCCTCCTCTCCCGCAGCTCTGGGAGCAGGGAGACAGGACAATTGGATAGTTAAGTTGTTGGGGGTCGAGGGAAGAATCCAGATGTGAGCCTCTGTTTCTGGTGAAAATAGAGATTTTTAACCTCAATTTTAAGATTTTGAGATGTGGAGTCCCATAAAGCTGACCTGTTTTGTGACCATGGCATTTCCAGTATTCACAAGTGTAGTGAATCTTTTTATGGAAGCTTCAAAAAATAACAAAGAGAGGTTGGCTTCACAGGAGGCAAAACTAAGAACTTCAAGAAAAAAATTATTCACTTTCTCTCCAAGAACCCATCACTTCAGACTGAGAGTGGTTCCTGACTTCTCCTTCTCATCTTCCTCCTTCTTCTCCTCCCTCTTAGCCCCTCATGCCACCTCCCAATTCTTTCTCAAACTGAGCCATTCCTGGTTCTTGGGCCTTTTCTCCCTCTGCTAAATCTGTTTTTCCCCTTCCTCAGAAAGGTTTGTAGAAGTAAAGAAATCACACTTTTCTCAGTATTTTTGACCCCCATGTCTCTCCTAAACCTACACAGCAAGGGTTAGGGACTCAGTTGGTATGGGAAGAGTTCTCCTCAGCAGTCGGAAATGGGTGAGAGGTGATGAACACACACACACACACACACACACACACACACACACGAACACACACACACACACACACACACACACACACACACACACACACGCGTACTCCGGGACAACAGTGGCTAGAATGGCTTTGTGGAAGAGACAGAACTTGAACTTGTCTTGAAAGAAATAAAAGATTCTTTCAAGCAGCATTTGGGAGTGATGTGGACGGGGGCTCCAGGTTGAATCCACAGTATAAACCAAGCATAGGCCATAGCCTTGGTATGTTGAGGAGAAGGACATAGCCAGCTGGGGCAGAGGGAGGTGTGAGTGGAGACGTATTCAAAATCTGCCTTAGGCTGGTCTTCTCCCAAAGTATCTCTTGCAAGAAGCATTCCCATCCAGGTGGTTTATTTGGAAGACAGTCCCAAGACTCACTGGCTGGGCCATTATAGGGTGAGTTAATGATCAGGTTGCTGCTTTAGGCAACTGGGGCACGATCCTGCTGGAGACTGCTGGGGGGCCACGTGGAACACACCTCAGAGTTGCCCCACTACCACCGGGAGGGAGAAAGCTGGGCACTTAGCTGCCAACTCCCACCTTCACTGATTGATGGCTGCTCTGAAGTGGGAAGGGCATTCGTTTTCTGGTACTCCTGGCCTGCCCTATATAGGGCCAGAGATGTTCAGGAGAACACCTCGAGTACTTGCAGTGAGAAACCCTTGAGGTTTACAGACATGAGGGGGGCACAGGCCTCCAACAGCACGGCTGTCCAGCTCCCACCCGTGAATCAGTCAGATGAACACCTGGAAGGTTTTGGAGCAAAGGTCTTTGCACTCCACAGTTTCTTGGGATGAACTTGCAGCAGGGTGAGAAACAGTGTGTTGATGTTTCTTTTTCTCTTCTAAGGAAGCACTCAAATTCATCTCTATATTATAGTATATACTTTATGGGGTCTGCCTCCTAATAGGTGCTCAAACACTGTTGAACATGCCTCTTTATTGCCATTCTTTTTTACTTATTTCCTTTATTTGAGTTTAAGGGCATGTAGAGGGCAGGGAGTGGGTACTGGTAGAATTTTACCTTAAGAGCTAAGCACAGGGCAGGGCTGCATACAAGTGAGGGGTTCATGGAAGGTTTGCCAGAAGAACGAAAGAAGGAAAAATATCCAGGACTTTCCAGGGCACTTGGTACATGGGTTTGAACAGTGAGGTTCTTCGGATGCTTGCTTAGAGCTATGAAAAGGAGGATACCTCAACCTCAGTTGAACTGAGGGTCGTTTCTTGGGTTGTAGGGGAAGGACATTGGGGTAGAACAGAGGGCAAGTTACCCAAGTGAGGAGGGGCTGGAGCAAAGGTGAGCCAGACACAATCTATAGGCTGTCCAGGGAGCCCCAGTAGTATGAACCAGAAGTTCAGTACCAAACTGAGCTGGAGTCCTGGGAGCAGGGGGCAGGAGATCATCTGTAGAAAGATGGTGCCAACAGCACCTCCTTTCTACCTGTCTCCCTGATTTTCCTACCCTCTTTCACACAGCCTTCGGGGCCCAGCCAAGGCCTGAAGGGTCTGGGAGTCTCTGGGTGGGCTCTGACTAGAGTCTTGCATTTTTAACATTGACACAAAGATTCTGGATCTCCATGAAGTCATTTCTTTTTAGCAGTGGCTCAAACTATCCCAGGGATGCCTGGAAAAAGCCGCCTCTTTCTTCTCAGGGCTCAGGCGAATATGGAGGTGGGAATTCGGTCTCCAGGAACACTTTGGCCCTGTGACAGTCTTCCCTAAGGGGTTCAAGCCTGGCTCAGTGTCTGGAAGAGACTCTTCAAGAGCCCCAGATAGCAAGGGCAGTGTCCTAACTGGGAGCAGCTTTCCTGGGCAGGTGAGTATCCCAGCCATGTGAGTGTTGGGGGAAGGAGCTGTCTGGGACTCTGGAGACCAGGGTATCATTTTCACCAATGCCAGACGAGGTGAGTCCTTGGCCGCCGGACAGGGCATAATAGCTCTTGCTTTGTGTATGGTGATAAAGGCTGAGAGAAACTAAGCCGGTGTGGATCTATGTCTCCTGTAGCAGCCACAGATGCTGAATCTGCTGTTTCTGAGAAAGTGAAATTTCAGTCTCTCCACTTCCCCTTACTGGCTGGGCTGTCAGGACACATGGAGAGGGTGTCAGCCAACCTCCTAAGCTTCTTGGTAGAAGGTGGACAATCTTGTGCAAACCCCATATCTATGCTGACACAGCCAACCTGGCAATAGGGTCTAGTCACGTCCAGACCTTGTGTGAGGGTGGCTCCAGTGGACTGTGTGTGCTGGCCTTCCACTTGGCTGCTGCTATGGTCTCAGTGTTTATGTCATCTCTTCCCCAAATTCATGTTTAGAATCCTAACCTCCAAGGTGATGGTATTAGGAGGTGGGGCCTTTGGAAAGTGATTAAGTGATGAAGGTGGAGCCTTCATTAGTGGGGTTAGTGCCCTTATCAAAGGAGCTTCTGAGAGCTGCCTTGCCCCTTCTACCATGTAAAGATACAGTGAAAAGACACTGTTTATGGGGAATTAGGCCCTGACCAGATACTGCATTTGCTGGTGCCGTGATCTTGAACTTCAGAAATATGAGGAATGAATTTCTGTTGTTTCTAAGCCACTGAGTCTTGGTATTTCACATGGTATTTCATTATAGCTGTGTTGCAAGTGGACATGGAGAGGGAATGGAAGGGCCCTTAGGTCATGCCTTGACCTCTCAGGAAATGATGCCACTGCTCCCCTTTCCTGCCTTCCACCTGCCACTGCCCAGCTAAGAACAGTTTTGCATTGGGAAAGGACAAGATGTAGAAAAAATTGGCAGGGTCTGAGGAAAAAGGAACAGGGGAGTAAAAGAGTTCATTTTGATGAAGCGTTGAGGAGGCTTTTTTGGCTTTTAGATTAGCTAGGTGTTGATGCAAAACTCTGAAGTCTTGCCAGAGCCTGCCGTGTGTCTACCCAGTCCCATTTCCTTCATCACCTGGGCTTGTAGCTTTCCTTGCAGTCAGGTGGAGTCATAGTCTGATTCCAGCTGATGGACAGTGGGCTTCCAGACCCTACAATCTCCCATGCGGTGCTCCATCCTTTCTTTCTTCATCTGCTGCTGGGTGGAGAGGACCTAGGGAAGACCAGAGACACAGGCGGAAGGACTCTCAGTGCCGAGCCACCAGCTGGAGAACTGTTAAGCTAGGAATACTCATGTTGCTCTCTTGAAATGCATTCATTTGTTCCCTGCTCACTTATTCCCCAGACTTCACTGGGTGCCTGCTCTCTGCTGGAAAGCTATGGAGGAAGGGCCTAGTCCCTGTCCTCAGATGTAACTGAATTGCATGTTTGTTGAAAGAGGTACAGAGAGAAAAGAGGTGGGGTCTGTGTTTTGGAGAAATGGGAAGGGGCCTTGGCAGGCATGGTCATGAGTTTGGTCTTTATTCGGAACGACAGGCAATGCCACTGAAAATTGAGGCAGTAGAGTGAGGTGCTCAGAGCTGCATTTTTGAAAGACCCACTGGCTGCTCTGTGGAAGAAACACTGGAGTGAGTAAGAGGTTGGGCCCACTTAAGGGTCTCCTGTCACATTTGTGTTTGCTCAGACAACATTTTCCTCTTCTTGTAAGATGCCAATCCTTGAACTCCTTTGTCTCAGGGGAGAGTTGGAGACGGGCTGGGTTGAGTTAGAGAAGTTACCGGAAAACAGAGAAACAGCTCAACCTTGTATCTCACATCTGTTTGAATTTTCTTAAAACCCAATTACCAAATTCTCTTGTCTATAGTTTTCAGAATCTATGCTTATCCTGAGGACAATGATTTTCATGCTTCAGATTTCTAGAACCTCTCCCATTCTCCTACTTTCCATGGAGATTAGGGATAGGGATTCTTCAAGGAAAGTGGAGTTAAAAAAAGTGACATAAACTTTGAAGGTAGATAGACTCGCATTTGAATCATGCTCCATCAACTTCCAAGCCTTGTGACATAGTGTAATAGTGACATGGTGACATAGTTACTTGGTTTCTCTGAGTCTGTCTTCATAAAGTTGTAGTAAAGGTCACATGAGATAAGGCAAGGGAAAGCTGCTGGCTTGCAGTAATTGCCAATGATGAGGCCACAATGGCAGAGGGACTGAGAAAATAAAGCCAGGTCTCTGCTTTGGTTAAATGTAAAATCAGCCCTAGATTACCTACCTGGACTTCTATGGGAGAGACAGAAAATTCTATCTTTATCATTGATTCACTAACACTCTGGCCTGGAGTTTTGCTACGGCAGTTTAGTGATATAGGCTGTTCTGTGGTCTGAGGCGCCTGTCTTTAATGGGACCACTGTCTGTGGTCTCCTCTGGGCTGAAATAACTTTCTTCTTCCATTATCTGAGAACTTAGTTGAGACCTGGAAAATGTGTTTAGTTAAGCAGTAGCTGAAAATAGTTGATATACATCCACATTTTGTGAGAAAAGTTACATACTGATCATATTCAGCTATTGTCTGAAACAAATATTTTTCTATTGCTTATCTAAGGATTAACATTCTTATAGTAGATGAATAAATTTTTGGCTAGGTTGTGCTTCCAAACATATTCAGCTGAGACTTACTTCAACACTCTCCCTCCCTGTGCTTGCCTGTCCTTCTTTGTGTTCCCAGAAGACCCACCACCCAGGGTCTGCCTCAGCCCTTATGACACTTTGGGAGCACACAGATGTCTCCTCAGTCAATACTTTGAGGTCAGGAACTGTGTCTCGCTTGTCTTTGGATGCTCAAAACCTAGTACAGGGTCTGGTGCATGATGACACCTTCAGAAACATGCCATACCATTTATATGTGTTCTCTTTATTCAACCCTTAGGGTTCTGCTTTCATCCCCATTTCATAGGAGAGCAAACAGGTTCAGAGAGGTTATTCAGCTGTCTCATAAACTAGCGTATGTCAGTCTTAAAGCCTAGGCTTTCTATCTCTAATTCTGAGCTTCTGACATCATTATAGATCCCACTGTCACCCACATGGCACTACCCTCAGACTGTATGATTTTTTGTCTCCAGATTCTCATCTTACTTGAGGATGAAACTTCTTCCCATTTTGATTTGTTAAGAACCTGAGGTATGGTAGAAAGAACACGGGCTTTGAAACAAATGAGTGAGATCTCTCTGGACTTAGTGCAGGGTGCTTAACCTCCATGATCCTCAGTTTCCCTATCTACTAATTAGTTTACAAACTTTGATTCTTAGTTACATATACCTCAACAAGCAAATATTTTTCCTGAACAAACAGGCCACAAAGCAATTGTGTAATATGATTTCATCATTGAACAAAATTATTCTTAATAATAAACATTGATAAATATGTAGAAAACTGCCTGAGGTATACACACTGAAGTGTTACTAGTGATTGTCTCTGAAGGTGAAATGGGGCATTTTCACCCACAATATCGTCTAGTTCTTGTCACTATTTTATAGTCAAAAAAACTGAAGCTCAGAGAGGTTATGTAACTTGTCCAAGGTCATATGTGGACTTTTTGAAAAATAATGAATGTGCATTATTTTTGAAACCAGAGAAGAAATGAAATAATTTAAAGAGATAAAATGTATGATTTGCTTGACATTGTCTAGCACAGTGCCTAATGCATAGTAGGTCTTATTTTTTTCACAGATGCAGACTCTTCTCTGGGAAGGGAGGGGAGGAGAAGAACCTCCTTCCTCTGAGCACAGAAAGCCACAACCAGGCAGAAGAGAAGAAATCAGAACATCATGGGGCTCCAGTCTAATAGGCTGGGGAAGTAGAAAAGCAGACTTCAGTCCTGGAATCCCAAAATATTCCTGTTTGTTGACCTCAAAGATTTCAGAGAAAACCTCTCCTCCCCTGGGCTCCAGGTAGAGCAACTTGTCTGGGAAAAAAGAAGATATAAAGGGTATATTGTCAGATTCTATTGTTAATATTCATCTCTTAATTCTCTCCATCTTATTTTAACAACCAGAAATGAAATTTTATTTTTATTTTTTGAGTCAATGTCTCACTCTGTCTCCTAGGCTGGAGTGCAGTGCCACAATCACGGCTTACCACATCCTCAATCTCCTGGGCTCAGACGATCCTTCTGCTTCAGCCTTCGAGTAGTTGAGACTACAGGCGTGTGTCACCATGCCCGGCTAATTTTTTGATATTTTGAAGAGATGAGATCTCACTGTGTTTCCTAGACTGGTCTTCAAATTTGAGGCTCAAGTGGTCCTCCTGCCTCAGCCTCCCAAAGTGCTGGGATTACAAGCGTGAGCCACTCTGCACAACCCTGAAATATAATTTTAAAAATGATCTTTGGAGGATAAGCTTTTCTCTCTTTCAGTTATGGGTTCAGAGCAAGCCACTGATGTAAAGGGTTTTGCCTATTCATTCTTGGTGTGACCCCTGGAGTGACTGGTGTGAAGTGGTTCTTCCAGGCAGAGCAAGGATTCTCACGTGTCTCTGCTATTTTCGTGCACAGTGGCACAGTAGTGGTGATGGGTTGAATTATATCTGCCTTCACCTTTTAAAATATCAAGGTTTTAACCCTTAACTGTACTCCACAATTTTATAATAAAAAATATGTTTAATTAAAAAAAAATCAAGGTTTCAGCTTGGGGTCCTATAGTCGTTTTCATATTTTGGATTGCTTGGACTAGGGAATGTTGAAATTTAACTTTGAGGACCAGGACAAGGTTGCCAAGTAAGGACATGAAGAAAAAAGAAACCAAATAATCATATTGTAGCAGAATCATTTTTACACCCTCCCCCCTACCCCACAGGAAAGGTATAATTTCAAGGCACATTCCATCTCAAGAAAAGGCAGTTAACAATCTCACAAAGGGTAAAACACATTCAGCTTATTTCAATGTGGAACAGCAAACTGTCATCACAGATTAGTAGCACTTTGTAGCAGACATTTGGGAGCCAAGACGGCGTGGCTAAGGTTTTGAAGTTAGGTAGATCTAGGTTCAAACATACTGGAGCAACTTGTTTGCTTTGTGACCTGAGGGAAGGCAAGTGGCTTCTTTGAGCCTTAAACTTTTCATCTGCAAAACGAGGAAAATGAGACTGTGTGACTACTGTAAGGGCTGCATGAGTTAACTCATGGAAGTGCCCAGGGTGGTCCCTTTCGTATGATAATTACTGAATCCATGTTATTCCCCCGACTTACTTTTTCTGACTAAAATATTACTAGAAATATGTGTGAGAATGCAAGGAAATGAAGGTACCACAGATATAGCTTCTAGAATTCTGGATTTCTTCAAATTTCTTAATGAGACGTTAAGGTTTCAGTGAGCAGGCACCATTGTCCATTAGGCATCTGGAAGGATAAGAAACATTGGAGTGCTGGGAGCAGGTTCTTGGGGTTCTGCTTGTTGTTTTATGGAGGAAACTTTAAAGTGGGACATGGGATGCACCACTCAAATGTTCCCAGGGATCTTATCTTAGGCCTTTCAAGTTCTACTCTCTCTCCTGAGTTCTTACCCTATAGCCAACTGCCTATTGAACATTTCCACTTGGATATCTATGGATCCCTCAAACCAGTGCCACTTTTCTCTGTAAGCGTTCTTCTCTTCTGCTCATCTCACAGCAAATGGCACCACTATCCACTTATTATATTAAGTTAGGAATTCTCTCACTCTCCACATCCTGCCTTTCCATCTTCCCTATCTTTTATTCTCCATGTCCAATCAGGCACAAGGCCCAGGCCATGGACTTACTAAATCTCTCTGGAATCTGTTAACTCTCATTCATTCCCCTGGCCCTGCTTTATTTTATTCTCTATTACCTCTTCTTCTTGATAGTTGTTTCAGTCTTCAGATCCCCCATCCCAAATTCATCACGGCAACAGTGATTTTTCTAAAATGCAAAACTTGTCATGTGACTCTCCTGCCTAAGAATCTTCAATGTCTCCCAATCACTCTAGGGTCAGATGGAAGCACTCTAGCAGCACAGGACTCAAAATCTAACTTCTGCCCCCACTTTCTGGTACGATCGCATACCTCTCTCCTATATGCATCCTTGACTAAAACCATTATGCTGGAAAATCACTTGTACTCTGAATACCAGGAATTATCTCATGAGTCAGTGCCCACCTGTCCTCCCAGTGAACTTCCCACCCTTAAAGATATAACTCAAAAGTCACTTCTTTTTGAAGCCTACAAAGTAGAGAAAGCATTATCCCTCCTTTGAGTTTCCACAGCATTTGTTTGGGTTACATCACATTAAAACGTAGTGATTAACAGAATGCATTTGTGGTGAGCTGAAGTTTGAATCCAGCTTTAACATTTGCTAGCGCTGTGAGGATGATTTAACCTGCCTAAGTCTTAGCTTTCTCAGGTAGAAAATGAGGAATAATAATAGTAGTACATCTATTTCCTAGGGCTATTGTGAGGATTAAAAGAAATAATGCATTTAAAGCACGTAGCACAGTTTCTGCTACACAGAGGATGCTCTCAATAAATATTAGCTATTATAATACTATATTATAATTACTTATGTGCCATTCATCTTCCTCTCCTCCCCCGTGCTCCCAGCTCTGAACTCCTTAAGGGTTTGGGCATGTTTTATTTATCTTTGTGCCCTGTATCTAAGAAGTCAGCATGGGAACTGTTAACAAAATAGGTGCTCCATTTTTAAACTTTTATCCATAATTTTCCTCATCTGCTTTCTGGTAGAAATAAGAAAAACCTGATGTCTTAAAAGAGCTGCATTCACTGGTTGGGGTAGGAGAAATACTCTAGACTTGGGAGGAGCAGGAGGCCTTGCATGAGTGGGAAGGCACAGCAGAAGCAGTAGCAGAAAGGGAACGTTGTGTGAAATCCCTTCTGGGATCCTATGGGAAATAAGAATATCTGGGGGCCTGAGTTGAGACAGTGTTAAAAACAAGTATAGGGGGGATACACCTCATCAACAAAGGTACCTGCATAATGAACATTTTTATACTTACCCCTGAATTGTACCCCACATATTTAAAATAAAACTAAAAACTAAAAACTAAAAACAGTATCTTCTGGCATCCCAAGCTTTTCAAGGCCTGTATCTCAGGGAGGCGAGATATATTGAGTTTGTTCCCTCCTTGCAGCTATGGTGACCAACTTGTCCTAGTTCACTTAAGACTTTTGCAGTTTTTGTACTAAAGTCCCATGTTTCATGGCTCCTCATCACAGGCAACCAAGGATAGTTGTGATCCTATGTATGGCTATATGGAGGATTATAAGTGGAAAGGATACCAAATTTCAACAGAAATCCAGAAATGTCAATCACAAATTCCTTGAAACTTAGCAAACGACAGAGGTCTCATGGTGTTGTCTTCTAAAGTATAGAAGCTTGTAGTTTTCAGGGCATTATTTCACTTCTTGCTTTATTTGATCATAACAGGTTTTTAATTATAAAATACTATGTATTCTATGTATGTATGTATAAGCAAATATTTATGTAAATGTCCAAGATCTATAAATATTATAAATATTTATTAAGTATTAAAGAATATAAATATTTATGCTTGACTACCTAAAAATTTATAATTTCCCCCCACTACTAAGCCAACAAAACTGCCACAAAACTGGCATATAAGTGCCTAAAACTGTTAAGGAAAATTGATTTACACTTAGAAGTCAACCATAATCAGTTGGTAGAGGTTACCTATTATGCTGTGTAGAAATGTTCAAAGGCAGCCTCCGGGATGAATGATACAAGAGTCATAGTTGACCAGTGATGTCTGTTGTGAATATGGGAGAGACAAATGGCAGTAGGAATACTTCATTATTTAGTATCTGTTGCCTAATAATTAAACACACTTAAAGTTTCATTGCTTTCTCCTACCTCTTTACCTAGCTTCTTTCCATAGTAAATTGTGTCTTCTTGTCAGATCTCACACTTTTTTTGGAGTCAGAATCTCACTCTGTCACCCAGGTAGGGGTGCAGTGGCAAATTCAAGGTCACTGCAGTCTCGGCCTGCTGGGTTCAGGCAATTCAAGTAGCTGGAACTACAGGTATGTGCCTCAGCCTTACAAGTAGCTGGAACTACAGGTCTGTGCCACTACACCCAGCTAACTTTTTGATTTGTTGCAGAGATGAGGTCTTTTCCAAGTTTCCCAGGCTGGTCTTGAATCCCTGGGCTCAGACAAACCTCTTGCATCTACCTCCCAAAGTGCTGGGATTATAGGCATGAGCCACTGCACCCAGCTAGTTCTCACAATTTTTGATCCCACTTTTGCTTTGGTCATAATAGGACTGGATTTACCCTTTTGCTTTAAATAATTATTCATTCCAATACATCAAAGTTTTCAAATGTTGGATGTCAGATAGTGCAGGACAGTATCTTTTAGAGAGGATTAGCAAATGAAATGAACCTTATTATTGCTTCAGAATATTTCCTGGAGAGGGTTCCAAACTAGTGCGGAGAAGCAAAATTCAGTCAGAGCCCAAAGATATCACTGAGAAATATCCTATTTCTTTCCAGAGGAATGACACATTATGTACAGAGGAACAGACGTAAGAACTACATTATGATTATTGTCACATATTATGCAAGCTAAAAGATAGTAGAACAATATATTCAAAGTACTGAGAGGGGTGGAATAACCTGCCAACCTGGAATTTTATACCCAGCGGAAGTATCTAGTGAAAATAAAAATAAAATAAAAGATTTTTTTTCCCAAGCAAATCAAAGCTGAGAGAGTTTATTATCATGAGATTTTCACTAAAAGAAAGAAAGTTGTTTAGGATGAAGTAAATTTGGATCTACACAGAGAAATAAAGAGCACCCAAAATGGTAAGTATGGTTTTCATTCTAATTTAAACACTTTCTCTAAAAGATAATTGGCTTCTCGAAAACAATGAGTTGTGAGGTTTATAATATATAGAGAAGTAAAATGAAGACAAAAAAGCACAAAAGATGGAATGGGGGAATGGAAGCCTATTGTTGTAAGGTTTTGAAAATATACATGAAACAGTATAATATGACTTGAAAGTAGACCATGATAATTCGAAGATGTATATTTTAAATCTTAGAGCAATAATTAACAGAAAAACTCCACTTGTATACCTAAACATGAATTGTACCCCACATCTTTAAAATAAAAAAAAACTAAAAAAAGACAAAACCCGAGAAAACAAAGAAGTTTAGCTTATAATCTAATAATAAAGACAAAATGGGATCATAAAAGTTACTCTCAAAAAGAAAGTAGAAAAAGAGTAAAAAAGGAACAAAAACCAGATGGGATAAATAGAAAACAAATAGCAATATGGTAGATTTGGACACATCTATAATGACAATATCATTAAATGTCAATTCTCTGAACTGTCCAATTAAAAGGCAGACATGATTAGATTGACTTTAAAAAAAGCAAGATGATCCAACAATATGCTGTCTACAAGAAACCAGTTTTAAATGTAAAGAAACAGGTAAGTTAAAAGTAAAAGAATAGAAGACGATATTTCATGCCAGCAGCAATCAGAAGAAGGGTAGGTAGTTTTAACAACATCCACAAGGAATATTTTAGAACAAGGAATGTATGTTAGTTTGTTTAAGTTCTATAACAAAATATTATAAACTAGTTAGCTTATAAACAACAGAAATTTATTTTCACTGTTTTAGAGTCTGAGATATCCAAGATCAAGGCCCTGGCAGATTCAGTGTCTTGTAAGGGCTCATTCCACTAATTCCATTCGTGAAGGCTCTGTCTTCTTGACCTCATCACCTCCCCCAAAGGTCTCACTTCTTTTTATTTTATTTTAAAGATGTGGGGTACATAGGTCCCACTTCTTAATACCATCACTTTGAGGGTTATGATTTCAACATACATTTTGGGGAGTCACAGACATTCAGACTACAGCAGAATATGAATAGATAAAAGAGAACCATGTAATAACAATAAAGGAATCTATTTAAAAGGACATAACCATCCTAAATGTGTATGTACTTAATAACAGAGATTGAAAATATCTGAAGGAAGTACTAATAGAAATGAAAGGAGAAATAGACAAATCCACAGGTAAAGGTGAGAATTCCAACACTCTTCTCTCAATAATTGCTAAAGCAAATAGAAAGTTAGTAAGATTTATAAGATCTTAACAACATAGTCAACAAACTTGACCTAATCGATATTTATCAAATACATCACTTAAAATCAATAGATTACCACATTCTTTAAAAGTGTACACAGAATATTCACCAAGATAAGTTCTATTCTGTGTCATAAACAAGTGTTAATAAATTTAATTGGGCTAGGTATGGTGGCCTGTAGTTTCAGCTACTTGGATAGACTCAAGCCAGATAATCACTTGAGTCCAGATGTCAGAGGCTGCAGTGAGACATGGTTGTATCACTGCATGCCAGTCTGGGTGACAGAGTGAGACCCTGTCTCTTACAAACAAACAAATAAATAACTTTAATAATTAAATAAATTAAATTAAATAAAATATGTTCTTTGATTACAAAGGAATTAAACTAGAAATCAATAAACAAACTAGAAATTAAACTAGAATTAAACAGAAAGGTGTCTGTAGAGTCCCAAAATATTTGGAAAATAAACAACACACTTTAATATAGCCCATAAATTAAAGAAGAAATTGAAAAATAAAATATTTTAAATGGAATGAAAATGAAAACTTAAAATTTTGGGATATAGCTAAAGCAATGCTTGGAGGAAATTTATAGCATTAAATACTTATATTGAGAAAAAAAGAGTATTCTTGAATCAATGATGTTGGTTTCCACTACAAGAAAATACAAAGACAAGTAAATTGAACCTAAAGTAAGTAGATGAAAAAAATAAGAAATACAAGAGTAGAAATAAATGAAAGAGTCAACAGAAAATGAAGTCAAAAGCTGATTCTGCCAGGCTCGGTGGCTCAGCCTGTAATCCCGCGCCTTTGGGAGGCTGAGGTGAGTGGATTGCCTGAGCCCGCGGGTTCGAGACCCGCCTGGGCAGCGAGACCTCATCTCTACAACAAATCAAAAAATCAGCCGGGCATGGTAGTGCATGCCTGTAATTCCGGCTACTTGGAAGGCTGAGGTGGAAGGATCGCCGGAGCCCAGCAGGTCGAGGCTGTGGTGGCCAGAAGCGGCCACTGCACTCCAGTCTGGGCGACAGAGTGAGACTCCAACTCAAAAAAAAAAGCTGATTCTTTGACTACACTAATAAGGTTAATAGATCCCTAGCCAGATTGGCCAAACATTTTAAAAGGGACATCCCGCAGACATTAAAATGACAATAGGATAAAACTATGAACAGTTACATGCCAAAAAAATTCTCCAAGTTTGATAAAAAGACAACTTTCTTTAAAGATACATACTCCCAAAACTCACATAAAAAGAAATAACTAATCTGAATAGCTATATATCTATTAGAGAAATTGGCTTCTCAGTTAAACATTTTCTATAAAGAAACCTCCAGACCCAAATGACTTCTACAAAATATTTTGAATATTTTCTATAATAAATTCTACAAAACATTTATGGAAAAAATGGTGACAATTTTACACAAACTCTTCCAGAAAACAGAAGTGGAAGAAACCTGCCTCAAAACATTTTATGAGCCTATATTACTTTGAAAATAAAATCAGAGAAAAGATCTTACAAATAAATAAATCCGCAGGCCAAAATCATTCGTAAATATATATCAATAAATATTTAACAAAATTTTAAAGTTTTAAGTTGAGTTCAGCAATATATAAGGAGAACAATATATTATGACCAAGTGAGATTTAACCTAGAAATGCAATTATGGTTTAATATTAAAATATCAATGTAGTATGCTGTATTAATGGACTAAAAAAGCAAAATAATATGGTCATCTCAATAGAAGCAGGGAAAGCGTTTGAACTAGGAGTGGGAATGTCCTCAAACTGATAAAGGACATTTATAAAAATATATAGAAAGTACAGTAAATAATGGTGAAATAGTAAATTATTTCTCATAAGGTTAGGGACAAGGCAAAACATAAAAAAGAAACAAAAGACTAGAAGTTAAAAGATAAAAATCTTTATTCACAATCGTTATAATCTTCTATATATCAATCTCCAAGGCATTCACAAAAAGAGGTCCCATAACTAATAAGTGAGTTCAGCAAGGTGATATATCAAAATCAGAACTGATTTTGAATGTGAATACAAAAAAGAAATGTGAATACAATTTTAGAAAACGATCACTTACAAGAGCATCAAAAATATGAACTATTTAGGGATACATTTAACAAAAATATGCAAGTAATAGCTACTGAAAAACTGGTAACCATTGATAAAACCAATGAAAGAAAATTGAAATAAATAGAAAGGTATACCATGGTCATAGATTAGAAGGCTCACAATTGCTAAGATGTCAGTACTCTCAAAATCAATCAATAGATTCTGTTCATTCCCAGTCAAAATTTCAGTAGACCTTTGACAAGATGATTCTAAAATTTAATATGAAAATGCAACAGTCCTAGAATGACCAAATCAAATTTTAAAAAAGAAGAAAAATTGGAGAACTCATCGAATCTGTTCTTAAGACATACTATAAAGCTACAGTAATCAAGACAGTATGGTATTAATGAAATGGTAGATATTTAGGTCAATGGGATGGAATAAAGAACACAGAGATACACTCAAGCATATGTTAGTTGATTTTTGAGCGAATTGTAAAGGAATTTCAATGAAAAAGGGATAGTCTGGAGATCCATAGTAATTAAAAAAAAAACCTCTTTAACCCTTTGTTGCCTCACACCACATATGCAAATTAATTTTAAATGTATAATAGATCTAAGTGTCAGAGCTAAAACTATAAAACTTCTAGAAGAAAACAGAAAAAAAGTCTAACTAATCTTGGCTTAGGTGAGTATTTCTTAAGTAGGCGGCAAAAATGTGAACTATAAAATAAGAAATAATGAACTGGACTCCATCAAAATTAAAGATGTTTGTTTTTAAAAAGACACCTTTAAGAAAGTGCAAGCGGGGCTTGGTGGCTCAGCCTGTAATCCCGCGCCTTTGGGAGGCTGAGGTGAGTGGATTGCCTGAGCCCGCGGGTTCGAGACCCGCCCGGGCAGGCCATACCTCATCTCTACAATAAATCAAAAAATTAGCCGGGTGTGGTAGCGCTCGCCTGTAGTTCCAGCTACGTGGAAGGCTGAAGCAGAAGAATCGCCAGAGCCCAGCAGGTCGAGGCTGCGGAGGCCGGAAGCGGCCACTGCATTCCAGTCTGGGCGACAGAGTGAGACTCCAACTAAAAAAAAAAAAAAAAGAAAATGCAAAGGTAGACATAGACTAGGAGAAAATTACTATAAAATATATGTACCTGATAAGGGACACATCAGAATATATAAAGAGTCCTTAAAATGCAATAAGAAGAAAGCAGGCAACCTAATTTTTTTAAAAAAAGAACAAAGTATTTTAATCAAAACTTTCTCAAAGACGATCTTTGGCACATGAAGAGATGTTCAGCACATTAGGGAAATGCAGATTAAAATGAAAATGAATTACCACTGCATACCTACTATCATGGCTGACATTAAAGACTGGCAATACTAAACATTGAAGAGGACGTGAAGCAATTGGATCTCTCATGCATTGCTGCTGGCAATCAAAAGTGTTAGATTCACTTTGAAAATAGTTTGAGATTTGATTCTAAAGTTAAATGTACATTTACACAAAAGAATTTACCTGATTCAGTCGCAGGTATTTACCAAAGAGAAATGAATACAGTTCTCCATATGTCCATACAGACTTGTATGTAGATGTTCATAGCAGCTTTTTTCATAATAGTCCCAAATCGGAAGTAACCCAAATATCCACCTGCTGATAAACAGATAAACAAATTGTGTATCCACACAATGAAATACTAGTCAGCAATAAAGTTGAATAATACATGCAACAACACAAATGAATCCCAGAAGTTTTATGCTGAATGAAAGATGCCATCTTCCACAGAGTATATGCTATATAATTCCATTTATATGAAATTCTGGAAGAGTCAAAGCTATAGTGCTAGAAAGCAGATCAGTAGTTTCCAGGGGCCAATGGGTGGCAATTGGTGACCTTTTGAATGGATTAAAATGTTCTATATCTTGATTTTGGTGTTTGTTACATGACTCTACTCATTTGTCAAAATTCATCTAGCTGTACCATTGAAATTGATGAATTTCATTTTATGTAAAATTATACCTCAAAACAGTTGATTAAATTTTTTTCCTCCTTTTCAAATTTAATTTTCATTTTTTAAATTTGAGTTCTTCACTTTGATCTGGCATCTGAAGTAATGTTTCTGAAAATAAGAACGACAACTACTGTAATTTGCTAAAAACTTACTATTTGCCAGCAACTGTGCTGAGAAAGTTACATATATTTATCTCAATGGCATCATCTGCTCTCTTACATGAGGGCTTCAATTTTGAGGTTTTTTAAATTTAAATTTTGAGGGTTTTGTAAACCATTTCTTCAGAGGACTGCCCTTTTACCAGTTTACATTCATGGACAGATGGGATTAAAAGCTTTTCCCTTAATTGTTGCCAGTGTTTGTCTTCTTATCCTTAAAACACTAAATAAAAAATTATAAATTAATAACCACATTGACCACTTATGTGTCAGGCATTGTACCAAGTGTTTATATGTAATATCTTATTGTGGATCTTCATTACTGATAAGGAAACAGAGACTGAAAAAGATGAAGTGATTTGCCAAGATCATCATTCAGCAGACAATGGCAAAGCTAGGATTCAGAGCTGTTAGAGTCTAGACTTCTTGCTACCCAAAAGGTCTTCCTTGGCCAAGAAATGTCCTCCCATGGCCTTTGAATTATTCTCACCTTCTTCAATGCCCCCGTATTATGCACGCCAAAACTCTCCCTGGGACTTCCTTTCAGCTCCAGACACAACAAGTTCTTAATGCCTTGAAAACTTCGTAGCTCTTTTCTGTGTGGCTAGAATCTCTTTCCCTTAGTCTCCACAGCTGGCCCCTTTTCGTCTAGCAGATCTGCTCCTATTATCTTCAAAATTCCAACTAAGTGGCCCAGTCCTTTTTTCCATCACAGCACTGTGTTCACACTCATAACATCTTTTTCATTTTCTAATTTTATATCTATCTCCCAGTTATTACCTGTCTTTCTCACTAGACTATAAGCTTCATGAAGAGCTGTGTCTACTTCCATCACTCCTTGTACCTAGCGATGCTTCCATAAATGTCGGTCAACAGGATGATGTGTATATTTAAAAGGTTAGTCTGGCTTCCATAAATGTCTGACAACAGGATGATGTGTATATTTGAAAGGTTAATCTGGTTTCAAAGGTTGATGAACAAGTATACATATTGGGGAGGGAAAATATTTATTCAGCCACTCATTTATTCACACATTCAAATAGTTATTATCTATTATTGTGGTAGGCTGAGCTGTGTGCTCAGGGCACAGGAGACAATTAGATGTGCTCTGGCCATTAAGAGGCTCACAGTCCAGCAGTGCAAATAAGGGCTTAATATAGGAACATGCAATGTGCAGTGGGGCACTGGGGAAGGAACACTAAGTCTACTGGTGGAGTAAGGAAGGCTTCATAGGGTTGACTCGTGAGTTAGGTTTTGAGAGATGAGTAAGAGTTTCCCATTTGAGCAGACTGAGAAAAGTTGTTCTATGTAGATGGTATGAAAAGGTATTGTGCTGTAAGAAAATATGAAGTGTTTGGGGTAACTTGAAGTAGTTCAGTGCTGCTGGGATTTAACAAGGGAGGGAAGTGATAGAAGGTGATGCTGGAGAGAGGCAGGAACAGCTATCAAGGACTTTGTATTTTATCCTATGGATACATTGAAGGGTACTGAACTGGGATATTAATGGGCTTATATCTCTGGTTAGGAAGATCACTTTGGCAACTTTATTGAGGTGGCAAGAGGAAGGGGAAGAGTTGAAGTTAGGAGACCATCAAAGAGGTTTTCCTAAGTCTCTCTGCCAGGTTGCTTTCCTGCCTGAAGCAGACCTTACCAACAGAATACTACACTTTCCCCCACCAAGCCTAGATTCTGCCTCAGAATATTTTTTTATCACAGTTCTCCAGTCAGGCGCAACCAATCAACAGGACTTGGCTCACTGAATGTGCCCCATGTGCTCTTCTTGGACTAGATACTTCTGGAGACTCTTTCCAGTTCTAATATTATAATTTGAAAAAATAGGTAAACTCAACTAATAATATTTTCGCTTTGACATGAGATAATGCCTTAACTCTGGAGTTAAGCTGTCATGGTGAACTCTCTTGCACTTGAAGCTCTAGGGGGAGGTACTTCGAAGGAACCTGCCAGGTCCTTGTCAAAATGTACATTCTTTAGGGTGTGCTGATATCCTTTCTGTAGAATATTTCTCCTTTGCCCCACATAGATATACACAGGAGGTACAATTATCACACCTTCTCAAGGCAAGTGGTTTCAGAGAGACTGATAAGGAGGTAGTTTCTGCAGGGGAAAAAGTATGGATCTTGGAGTCACTCAAGCATGGCTTCAAAGCCCTGCTTTGCACTTTCCTGACTTCAGGAAGGAGGCGAACGTTTCCTGAGTATCCACTCTGTGCCAGTCCTGGGTTAAGCACTTCCAGCTTTATTTTATGAATGGGGAAACTGAAGTTCTGGAAAATTAATTAGTAACTTCCAAGTTGTGAGGCTCTGAATAAATCCTTAACCTCTCTAATTTTGCATTTGCTCATTTGTAAATGTGGCTGCTGCAGCCTACCTCCTGGGATTAAGTAAGACAATAGTTGTAAAAGCACCTAATAACTAGTAGGTGCTCTTCAAGTCAGCTTTCTTTGCCAGAAAGACTGGCTGCACTTTCAGCACAGAACGCCTCCATTTAAGGTCCTTGGGGAGAAACATGTCTTTGCTCTGGGTTCTGAAATCCCTGGTGCCCACACTTAATAGACTTACAATTGGTTAATTTTCTCCTGACATTGATCAGCAACGGGTTGCATCTGGCACCCGCTGGCCTGGTCCTGAGGGGAGGGAGAGCTGCTAGATGCCTGGCCTGGCCTCCCTAACCAGAAATTCAATAACTTTTTCATATAAATTGTTGGTAAGAGAAAACTTCTTGTTTTCAGCAGTTGTCGCTGTTTCAGCATTTTTCTGTACAAGATGAAAAACTTTTGCATTGAGCAAAATACAGATTTATGGTCAATAAAGTGAAGTTTAACAGTTTATAGGGGCTATACTTTCTTTCTTAAAAACTGATATTAAAAGCCATTTTTCCCAGTCTTTGTAAAAATGGCTCTTCTATCAATCAGGATCCCAGTTTGTTTAAATGATGAGAGAATTAGGAAAAACTCTCTCATCAGAGGACCTTTCAGCATATGCCCATCATTTCCTATGCTAGAGCTTTGGAGAGATCACGGGTTATTTCTTGAAACTGAAGATGGCCAAGTTGGAAACCAGAAGATTCTTGGAGACAACAATGAACCTCAGATGGGTCTTGAAGAGGAGGATGTTTCTCTCGTATCCCAAATCTGTCTGGTATCATTCATTTATTCAGCAAACATTTACTGAGCACCTACTATGTGTTAGAGCCTGAGCTAGGCACTGGGATGACAAAGATAAATCACATCTGGCTTCTGCCTTCAAGGTGCCCACTGCTGAGAAAGCGAATCAAGCAGACAGACAGTGACAGTGGAGTCAGAAATGGTTATTATGGGAACATTGTGGAAGGCCACTCACCCAGGCTGAGGGTGGTCTGTGAAGACTTCCTGGAGGAGGTAGTGTCTGAGCTCAGTCCTGAGAACAAGGGAGGTGGTGGCAAGGGAGGGAAGGGCAGTCCAGGCAGAAGAGGGCCAGGATGGGGTATGAGCTCGTCTTCCTTCCAGGATCATCTTCCTCCAAGGTATGCTGGGAAGCAGGGGTTTGCCAGTCACCTGCTCCCAAGCCTCCTATTGTCTTTTGCAGCTCCCTGCCCAGGGCTCCTCCTGGCTGCTCTCAGCTGCACCATGGACCCCTGCTTGTCTCCAGAGTCTAGGAGGTCTATCAGCATCACGTGGTGAGGCTGTTCCTCAGATGCATCATGGTGAGGAAACCATGCTTCCTTTTCCTGCCTCTGAACCTCCATTCCCTTCCACTCACCACACAAGGCCATCAGAGCAGGATGGACTTTACTGAAGTGTTGGTGGTAACCAGATAGAAATTACAATGCAGGAGAATATAGTAAAGTGTGGGTGCTCAGAGAGTTCCAGAAAGAGTACTGTACCAACAATATGAAAGGTACTCTGAAGGGGCTTCTGAGCCTTGCTCCCTTTCTTAAAGTCGATTCCTCCTTTTTCATAAGAGAAAAAAAGTCATTTTCTTTAAAACTCTTTAGAGCCCAATATCAGCGACTCCCCTAGTTTAGGCAACCCCATATCCCTGACCTGAGGATACTGACCTGAGGATATTGATTCTTCCCTTCCTCCCATGAAATCCACACCTGCACTCACATAAAATTCATCTACCTGAACAAACAACAGAACTGCCTGGCTTTTCCTCACTGTGGCACGTTACACATCTTCCCCGGCTCACCATGCGACAGTCCTCGACATTTTTATGTAGCACTCCACAGCCTTTCTTGGTTCCTTCTGCTTTTAGTCTGCCCTGGGCTTACCAGGACCAGAACAGTGAAGGCCCCATCGCTGGCTACCTCCTAACTGCATAAAGGCAGAGGTTAAAGCTCTGAGATATAATTTTTTAAAAACTTTAAGTCAGCTGAAATTCTTAGGGCAAGTTTCCTGTGTCTTGTACTGAGAAAACTCCTAGGTGTTGGTGGGAGGGGACAGTGATCTTTCTAGACTATCCAATAGAAACAGAATGTGGGTCACACATGTTATTTTATATTGTCTAATAGCCACATTAAAAAAGTAAAAAGAAACTTGATGAATTAACCAAATATGCATATGAATTAGCCAAAACATTATGGTTTAAACGTAATCAATACAAATTATCAGTGAGATATTTTATACTCTTTATTTTTCATACTGAGTGTTCCAAAGTTGGAATATGTTTTACACTCACAGCACAGATTAATCTGGCCTATGCACATTTCAAAATGCCCAACAGCTACCCACCACAGAGACAGCACAGAGACAGTGTAAATGTGTGTGTGTGTACACAGGCATAGGAAAGAAAGAGATAAGGGAGGTGAGGATGAGGACATCTAGAAATGAGGCTTCAGAGAGACATTTTTGCTGTGGGAAAGCATTTGAACTTTATCCTGTAGACAATGTGGGCAGATGTAGAAGGGTTTTAAGTAGAGGAGAGTTATAATCAGGTTCATATTTTGGAAATATCCTCTGAATGCAGGAGGATAAATTATTGGAGTGGGTAAATAAATTTGGAGGCAGGAAGATTTAACTAGGGAATTGCTTCCTGGAGAAAAGGGAGGCTTAGCAGGCATGGAGAGAAGTGGATGGATTCCAGACTTACGAAGGAGGTAGAACCTGCTGGACTCGTTGGATGAACCAAGGATGATATGTTCTGCCCTGTACAATGGGGTGGATTCTGGTGCCATTTACTGAAACATGGAATAGAATGGGATGCCCAGGTTTCAGTGTGGGAGATGAGGAGGGCAGTTTAAGACATGTGAATTTGAGAATGTCAAATGTCCAAGTGGAGGTGTCCCTCAGGAAAATGAACTTGTGGATCTGGAGCTCTGGAGAGAAGCATGGGCTAGAGGTGGAAGTTGGGGACTCACTGGTTATGAGGGAGCCCCAGCCTGATTGACTTCAGAGGACTTTTATAAGATCTACATCCTAAGCTTGTTCTGAAGATCAGTCCAGACAGCACACTTACGGGATTTAGCACACAGCCCTGCACAGGGTTCTGCAAATGTGAACAATCAGATGGTGATACGAGTTGTGTTGGCCCCTCCTGCTCAGGACCTGCCTCCTAGACTTTTGCCTTCACTTGGCTTGGCCACTTGGCTAGTGTCTGAGACAGGCTAAGGGGAACTGGGGTCTGCAATGGAGGGATCTGAGCTGAGGCTGCCTCTGGCTTGGAAATTAGCAAACCATTGGCCTCCCATTATGAACACCTGCCTTCTGGCTCACACCTGATTCTTAGATCAGTCTCCGGCTTCTACCCAATTTTAGTTCTTTTTGCCCTCAAATTCTTTACTTGGTATTGGCCATGCTCGGCCACACTGCTTAGACCTCTTATTCTGGATCTAAGGATTGATTTTACCAGCTGCTGGGGAAGTCATCAGCTAATGACTCTCAGCCGTCAACTCTCTCCACAGGTACCCCTGGCTAAAGAGAGTCCCATCATTCAAGACCACACCCCTTCCTAGGGCAGCCTACATTCAATGACTGGCCAAGGCAGGGGTATGAAGGCCTGGCCCCCTTTGTCTCAACTTGAGATGACTCTGAAGGTTTGCCTAGCTTCAGAGCTCCACTTGGATCAGCTGAGACTGCCTTGCTGTGGCTGCCTTGCAGCCTATCTCTCTCCTGCTGCCTTACCTTCCTCCCATGGCTGTGGACCCCCATGAGAGCATTCTCCAATAAACCTTCTGTATCCAAATCTCCATCACAGTGCCTGGGGAGCTCAGCCTCATTTGGTTTTGTCATCAGTTACAGCCATAAAATTATAGTCCCGGTCAGATGCTATTAGTACACACACACACACACACACACACACACACACACACACACACACACACACACTCAATCTTAGGCATTCACTCATTTGGTCACGAGCTTTCATTTCCTGACATCCCATCACATTGTGCTATTCTTAAATACATCTTCCCTCCGTCCTACCCAGTCTCCATCTCTCTGTCTCTCTCTCCCTCCATGAGAGTAAGCTCTGACACATAACAGAACACCTCCTAGACTCCAGGTTTTTTCCTTTCTTCGAGTTCTGTGCCTCCTGAAAACTGGGCTAGAGACAGAGGAGAAATCAAGAAATCTAGGCATCATCAGCATTGGTCCCCACATCATCTTCTCTCCTTCAGTACACCCTTATCCTGTGAGGTGGTGAGGGCATTTGAGGGCTGTGTCCCTGGAGTCCCTCAAGCAGGCCTTGAGGGGCGGGCTAAGATTTCTGCAAGGATCTCGCATCTGAAGAGCCTAAGTCGTAGCTCACGTCCCCACTGAACAATGAGGCTTGATGAACGGGGTGTAATGTGCAATTGCTGATGAATATCAAGCTGATTCCCTGTGACTCTCAACGTGGTGCATGTGCAAGTGCAAAGCTGTGTTGTCCCGGGAGGGCTCAATATGGGCTCCAAGTTTCCCAACTTCCTGGCCTCAAAATTGATGTGTACAAAGGAAAAAAAGAGAAGAAGCAAAACCCTCAAAGCAATATTTCCTAAGGCGAAGCCTGACATTATGACCGTCTCTTTAAGCATTTGTACTGCATATATATATATTTTTTTTTCTCAACTGCATCTTCTGACTGACAAAGCTCTTTCTTGCCAAAAGCGACTGTTATAAAATTATGACTTGCGCATATATAATGTTTGTGTTCAACAAGAAAACAGAAATGCCACCTTATTTTGTGGTTACAGCTGCACAATTCACATCCGGCAAGATTGATCATATTAAGGTTATGCAATCATCTAATTGCAGAGACAAGCCTTGAGTAATAACTCCAAATGCTTGCACTTCAATCTGCACAGCAGAGTCATTGCCGAGTCCTGATTAGCGCCTGACAGCGTTCGGGCACCATTATCCGCTCTGGCATTGTCTAAATCTCCATTTCCAGCCGAAGCAATCTACCCACTAACTGATCTATGACAAACAGGCCCATAACAGCAAAGCTGTTTGGGTTGCAAATCCATACCTAGCAAAACATGACTCTTTGGGCTGCTCCCAGTTCTTTGTAGCAAAGTTTCTCCATTTCCCGGGAGAGAAGAGCTTCTTCCACTCCCATTTTGTTTCTTCTTCTCTCGTCAGGAGGCTGGAGATGACTGGACAAGGAATCTGAACTCTTCCCCAGATTAACTCCTACCGCATCTCAGACTTTGGCTTCAAAGGGCCTTCCTGAGAGAGGCTGCCTCTCCAGACTCAGCAGTGGTACACAGTATTGCTGTGCATCTTCTTGGTAGTACTTTGAGTTGTTTGCAACCATATCTGTAAGTCCTGCTGCTCTATCTTCAAACAATATCTGGAATCCACCCCCTTTCCCCCATCTACATCACCAGGGCTCATGACACCAGCTTTCTCTCTTGGATTATCGCATCACCCTCCTTGCTGGTCTTCTAGATTCCACCCTTGTCCCCCATCTGCCCTACAATCTGTCCTCAATTTAGCAGACGTGTACTTTGAGAAACATCAATTAGATAATAGCATTCTTCTACTCAAAACTCTGCAGTTGTTCCCCACCTCACACAGAGTAAAAGTCAAAGTCCTTGCAATGACTTTAGGAGGCCCTGCATGAATCTCCTAGTGCCACCTCTCTGGTTGCACCTTGCATCTCCTTCTAACCTCACTCTAGTCATGCTAGTCTCCTTGCTCTTTCTTGAACCAGGCACCTCTTACCTCAGGGCCGTTGTGCTTGCTATTCCCCTTGGTGAGAACTCTCTTCCTTCAGATGATCTTCATGGTTTATTTTCTCTCTTCCTGTGGGTCACTGTTAAAATGCCACTTTATCAGAGACACCTTCCCAGGCTATCAGCCAACTAGTAAAACCTCCCTTCCCAGTACTTCCTAGCTCCCTTACTCTGCTCTTTTTCTATGACAACCATGTTCCTCTAACATACTGTGCAGTTGATTCACTTATTTTGTGGATTGTCATTGAGTCTTCTCTCGAGTCTAGGGCAGTTCTCTTTAACAGAGCTTTCGGCAGTGATGGGAAATGTTCTATATCTGTGCTGTCTAATATAGTTTCCACTAACACATGTGGCTATTGAGTATTTACAGTTCAGCTAGTGAGACTGAGGGACTGAGTTTTTAATTGGACTGAACATTAATTCATTTAAATTGAAGTTGTCCCATGTAGCCAGTGGCTGCCATATTGAATAGCACAGGGCTAAACCATTTACTCCATGAGGGTGGGAATGTTTTGAAAGGCAATTTAGAAGCATGTGTCATAAGGCTTAAAAATATTAATACCCAGGATAGTTAGTTGGGGAACACTGTTAGGGAAGGTGGGGTGTGGGGGGTGTGGGGGCATGTAACAACACAAAGGGTGCCTGGTCCTAAACCAGAGGAAGTGAGGACCAGTTGGAGGTCCAAACTTCACTTGCACATAGATTACTTATATACCTAATCATAACTTATACTCTACATCTTTATAATAAAATGAAGTTTAAAAAAAAGACCCTTTACCCAGAAAACTTGCTTTCAGAAATTTATCCTAAGGAAAAGTTGTGAGTAGAAGGTTGTTCACTATACTGTAATGGATAATAGTGATAAATTGGTAAAAGTCTAAATGTCCAGCATTAGGGGATTGAGCAAATCAAATATGATGACCATATGATAGAAATAGTGCAACTATTAAATTAACACAGATTAATAAATAATAATATGAGTAAAATGTTTGTGATATATTATTAAATAACAAAGGAAACTAACAAAACTGTATTGCCATAATCCCAATTTGGGGGAAAATTTACATGATAACATATAGCAAATTAAAATGATTAGAAGAAAATCTACTGGTGGAGTTACCTGTGATTTTTATTTTCTTTGATGTGTTTTTCTGTATATTCCACATCTTCTGCAATGGGTGTGTATCACCTAATTATCAAAAAGAAAGTAAACAATCTTTTGTTTAAAAAACAGTGTTCTTCCCACACTTCTGATGTGATGTTGACATTCATAGACATAGAGTAGGGAACAAAGCTGATCTGCGCCCTTGCCCTCATTTTCAGTGATTTCAAGTCCTCTCCAGGCTGCTGCTGAGTGTTAATTTCCCCTTTTCAGATATTCTGCTTCATTGCTCCTTAATTCCTTTTTGAGCACTGAGTGGCCACAAATTGGTCGGAATTCTTCTCCTCTCCTAGATTGTGGCATACCGGCAGGTTCGTCTACCTCAAAGCCCCACAGCGAGCAGTGATTATGGAAACTTCCAGCTTTGGGCTTGTCGTGTGCTCAGGATTCTAGCACTCTCTTCTTCTGAGTTTCGATGACCTGGTTCCTGCCAGAAGCGTCCTCTCTCACCCAAAGCCCTGATGGCCATCTGGACCTATTGAAGGTTTTGGAAAAGTCCTTCCCTCTGTGCATTATGACAATGCCAATCCTTGGCCTGAAGACCCTCATGGTCTGGTCTGTGCTTGTCTCTCCAACTTCATCTCTCACTGCTCCCCGCTGGCATATATACCATCCTTGGGGTTCCCTTAAAACCTACTTTCATGCCTTTGCAATGACAGTTCCCTTGCAATGCCATTTCTGCATTGCCTACTGCCTCTCTCCTCCTCCTGCAGTAAAACCTAGACTAACTTTTCTTCCTCGGTGGTGTGGACACTGAGGACAATTTTATTTCTAGTTACTTTGTTGTTCAATGCCACTCCACAGAGCACTTACATAGTTCATGCACCGTGCTGGCTTTTGGTAATCGGAGGTTACAGGGAGCATGAAGGAGAGGAAACAAGCATTTGTTAAGTCCCTGCAACGTGCTAGGCACTTTACAAATGGCTCTCAGTTGAACAGAGGAGACAAACGGGGGAAAGGGTCATTACAATGCAGTGTGACAAACATCTTAACTAAAGGATACACAAGAGGGTGTGGAAACTAATTTTTGCTGGGATGGGAGAAGTAGTGAATGTTTTAGGGAGGTCAGTTTCAACCTAGATCTTGGAAGAGAGATAATTTTCATTTTAAGGCTGCTACCTAGTTATATGTGAGTGAACCAAACTCTTTGCTTTGCTGAACCTCAGTGACCTTCCTTCCAAATGGACATTTTAGCTCATGTCCTGGCCACCTTCTCTGGTCACGTTTATAGATTCCCTAGTGAAGAACATGCTGCTGATGTCTCTCCCTTGCTACTCTCTGTTCCAGTATATGTGACTCTCTGCCTGAGGGTGGGTGGGTCAGGAGTGCTGTAGAGTTGTAGAGTTAATGGGGGCCCTATGCCCAGCAATGGAAGGGAGTGGGTCTATAAACACCCTAGCTCCCTCTTCCCTTAGGTGGAATAACTTAGAAGTGCACGTCTATACTGGCTCCTAGATTTCCCTAGCAGGATGGAGTCCCACTAGCCCGCGGTGGTGCCTTTCTTGCCCATGCATCCTTGACTAGCTTCCTTCCCTTCCCAGTCACCCTATCTGAGTCCCCTATTGGTGTCTCCTGGGACCACATGCTAAATACGGATTGTGCCCTTTCCCCCTCCTGTGAGATAATGCATGCCCATGCACCATGGAATGCTGAGTGGCTGTTTGTTGATTCTAATGGATTCCAAAGATCCAGGCTGGAGTCGGCTAGGAAAGGTTGGCTGGGAGAGCTGAGCGGGCCATGTGGCAGAAGCCAACGTGGGTGCCCTTTCCCCCTCCTGTGAGATAATGCGAATCCTTCTCTCAGGTTTTGCTCCTGGGGACCAATGACATCCAGTTTCCTATGCAGGTCCCTGACATCTCCCTCTGACATGTCCTGCCCCACTCACTTTTTCTTTAACTATACAGTGTTTTCATGCAGGCTTTGGTTTATGATTATGACCAAAAAAAAAAAAAAAAGGCTCCTGGAGCTTAAAACCCACAGACAATAGGAACCCAGAGAACACCTAGGCTCAGCAAAATGCAAAGAAAGTGTGGATTTTATTTTACAGTGTGTGTGGGAATGGTCTCAAGGGCCGACACCTAATGCCAATCTCTCACCTCACTAACCCTCTGGCCCAGACCCTTTGAAGTTGGCTGCAAAGGAGGGGGGAGGGGAGCATGGGGGGGCAGGTCTATGTGTCCTTTGTCTTGGACACTTCTGACCCTGCTCCTCCCTGCTCCTCCCACCTCCCAGGGCACATTTTCCCTCCTAGGTGGGGCCTTTGGGACAAGGGGCCCAATCTGTGGCTCTCACTCTCTGGCATGGGAAAACTGCTGGCTCAGCCACCCACATTGGCTTCTGCCACATGGCCCGCTCAGCTCTCCCAGCCAACCTTTCCTAGCCGACTCCAGCCTGGATCTTTGGAATCCATTAGAATCTACAAACAGGCACTCAGCATTCCATGGTGCATGGGCATGTATTATCTCACAGGAGGGGGAAAGGGCACAATCCGTTTTCTTCAGGTGAGGAAACTGAGGTTGGAAAAGAGACAATAAAAAGTTTTGGCTGGAGGAACTAGCCACCCAGAAACAGCATCCTCCATCAGGGAGGTGCTGGCACTGCTGGTTCCCGTGTTACCTTCCAGAGCCTGCTTACTGGAACCTTTTTTGAGGTGGCAGTGCAACGCGTGGTGCTCCCACCATCACCAACATCTGGGGCAGAGGTGGGGGTGGGGCCTTCATTAAAATGCAGCGATTCCATTGGCACCAAAATAAACGTGACATTTGTCAGAACCTGCTAAATCTATTCAGCGCTTGCTTCCTTCGGAAGTGCAGGGTTCGTGCTGTGGGCCTGGGGAGAAAAAGGTCTCTGCTGGTGAGAAAAATGAGCTGGCAAGATGCGAAGGAGGAAGAGAAGAGGGAAAACTGGAAAGAGCAGACTGGGAGGGAGTAAGCCACAGCCTCGAGTCGCTCTCTGGGTGCCCGCGAAGCCTCTGAGAAGGGAAGATATCGATTTTAAGACTCAAATCAATCATGTTGGGTAGATTTCTGTTGCCTACTAAGGAAATCAAGCCAAAGTAATCTCCCCAAACCTGAGCCAAGTAAAACTAACCTTTGTGGAGCTCCTAGAATGTTGCTGGCACTTTTATATATATTGTTTCTGACACTAACCTAGTAAGTTACTTTTTATTCCCACTCTACAGATGGGGAAACAGAGGCCCAGATAGGGTCAGTAAGCCGCCAAGATCATGCGGCTAATACATGGCAGCTGGTGACTCTGCCACACCCTGGTGGAGCAGCAATGATCTCATTAGTGTGACTTGGAGACAGCACTTGTTTGGGAGAAAAGAGACTGGGGTGTGAGTCTAGACTTAACACTTGGGTTTGGAAAGTCTCTGCTTAGTAAAAACATGGTCTCTGAGGTCTACCTGGTTTTGATCACCTTATGCATATGAATATTTGTGTGCTCTGGGTCATCCACTGTAGTTACCATTTTCCGACCTCTTGCCTGGGCTCAGGTCTCTGGAGTGTAACAGGAAGCTGCTGATCTGGACTCTTAGCAGGTGAAAGCAGCATAGGGTGAGCACTCTGGTTGCTTGGGATCAAGTCCCAGTTTTGCTGCTTACCAGCTGTGTGACCTTGGGCAAGTTACTTAGCCTCTCTGAGACCTTCTTTACATATTATGTTTTGTTACTGTGTGCACTTTGAATAATAATTACAGCAAATGTTTGTGAGTTATTATTAAGTGTCAGGGCTATGTCAAGGGCTTTACATGCATGATTTCATTTAACCCTCATAATACCTTATGAGAAAGTTACTTCCTTTCTTCTCATTTTAAAGATGTAGAAACTAAGGCTTAGAAACTATGATCTTAGACATGATACATCATGATTACTGGAAAATAGAAGAAATCCCAAAGGGTTTATTTCTTGCTTCTTCCTGGCATATGTATTGGTAATTCCCAAGGACCCCCTAAAAAGGCAGAACCAGGAGAGGAGTCAGGAAATGGGAATAGAGAAAATAAAATAACTTCATCTCAGGGAGGAAGTTATTTATTTTTCTTTTTAAAGACCTGATGCACTGTTGGACCCAGAGTTAGCTAAGGCTGTTGTTTCAGAGGGATTCTTTCTCTGGACACCTCAGACTTCTCCAACACCTTTTGGGAACCTCTTTTCCTGTTGTTGGGGGCTTTAGGTGGGTAGATGAGCAGTTTGCCCAAAGAGTGTTTTACTAGGTTTCATAAGCCTTGCTGCAAAGCCTGTCCCTTTATCAGACTTCTGAGAGATAGTTTATGGAGATGAGTTTATGATTCTGGTCAGATCCTGAAGTACCGATATTTATGGTCTGCCTTGCGCCTGGCACTGTACTAAAAGTGTTCGCTTGGGCCATATTCTTATCTTCTGGACAGTGGGCATTCCTATCCCCATTCTTCTGAGTAGGAGCCTGTGGCATGAATACCCCGTTTGCAATGGGCTGAGAGGCAAAAACTTAGTCAATGGCCTCATCTTTTTTCCTCCCTGCCAGCATTCTTTCTTACCCTAAATGGTTAACATTATGAGTAGATTAAAAATAAGTGCTAAGTGCAATTATTGCAGGACAGTTAGTACATAACTGCATATTTTGTAAACAAGCTTAGAGGCTTTTTCAGTGACCTTTCTGTGGCCTTGTGGTTTTGCAGATAAATTCTCTTCCCCTTTAGACACTGATTTTAATTGGGAGCAATGGCTGTGCCACTACTGCAGCCCCCCTACCCACCCAGAGCTGTTCCTGGTGTGTGTGTATGTGTGTCCTGCACAGGTTCACTTGGGCATGCTGGATGTGTATGTGTGTGTGTGTGTGTGTGTGTGTGTGTGTGTGTGCACGCCGTGTGTCTCCCTATGGTCATGGCAGAGTTAATGACACTGCAAACCAATGACAGATTCTGGTGAGAATTCCTGGACAAGGGTAGGGATTTCTTTGGATGTAGGGAACAGCACATATTGGCTGTAAGGAATCTGGAAATTCCTCTTCACAGGGATCACTCATTCATTTGTTCATCCATTCATCCATTCTTTTACTTATTCTACAGCTATTTACTTATTGAGATACATTCATGTGCTAGGTTCCCTGGGAAAATAGCCCTGAACAAGGCAGATCCGGTCACAGACAGGCCAGGAAGTTTTCTCAAACTATATTTAATATTTCAACAAGCTGCCTCCAGGCCACCCAAGTTACCTAAAACACTATGTTTTGCCCTGGGTTGGAATTATACCAGTTTGGTGGGGTCACCGTGCTGGCCATAAAACTCTGGATGATTTATGACTAGTTAAAACTGAAAATGAATAAATTATTACTTACAATATTTAGGGTGTTGTTAGATAAATTTTTTGAAATGTACATACCTTGACAGAGGTCTGCAATGTGTCTAATTGTCACCATAGGTATCCTGGTTTCCACCTTCCCCTGTCCTTGTCTCCGGACTACATGATTCCTGGTGGACCCGTGAGGTCTAGGACTCCCAAATGTCCTTGCTGCTGCTACTGAAAGCAGTGGGTAGTGAGGCACAGGGGGCCTTAGCCCAAAGCTGCCCCACGTTCAGAAGCCTGTACCATTGTCTCATTCCAAAGCAGGCTCTGGCTGTCCTGGCTGCACCCTCCAGTCTTACTGTCCTGTCCCCCATCCCCTGTTCTTTCAGGTTGTTGGACCCTGGATCCAGATCACCCTGAAGTCACTGCATCCCCTTCTTCAGTTTTTCTTGGGGCCTTTGCTATGTCAAAACAGTGGTCTTCAGTTGGGAGTTCGGTGGGGTTGCCTCACCCCTGCAGTCCCACCAGTGCCGCAAAATCCTCAGGCACTGTGAGCAGGGGGAGGTAGCCTAAAGGGCAATGTTCTCCCAGTCCTGCCTCTAATCCACTGAATGCTGAACTGAGCAGAAACCTGCTCCAGGAGACCGATGTAATGTGCTGGGTGCCAGCTGAGCAGGTAAAAAAATGAAGGCCTGAATGGTGGGGTTTTTGTCCAGGTGTCTTAGGTCCTAAGAGATCATCAGGGCAGGGCTGGGCTCTGGGGCTGCCAGCTACATCCTTGAAGACAGGGGATCTTCCTGGATTCAACACAAGACCCCGTGTTTCATCCTAGGGTATGGGACAGCAAGGTCCAGGACATGAACTCTGGCATTGGGATCTCCAGGCGGGCATTAAGAGTCCCAGTTAAAATGCCCACTGGTCCCGGCAACTCAATTTGCTCTTTTGTGGAGAGGTATCCATCCACGTCTACCTCACAGGGTCATGGATATGGAATTTAGGGAGTAAACTATAAAGGACTGCATCCATGGGAGGGAGTAAGTATGGTCATGTGGTAGAATAGGTGAGCTCTGGAGCCAGACTCTTTGGGTTCAAATCCCAGTCCCACCACTAGCCTCTCTGTGCCTCAGTTTCTCCTCTGTATAATAGGGATATGATAGTCCCTAATTCATAGAGTAGTTGTGAGGATGCAAAGGCTTTAGTTAGTTCCATAAAGTGCTTACCTCAGTATCTGGCACAGAGTAAGTGTTTAAGAAACGATGGTGATGATGATGGTGATGGTGGTGATGATGAAGTTGAGGATGATATGAGGAGCACGTATAGATGCAGATGTCTGTTCACGGTGAAAAGCATCTTCCTCAGATCTTTGGCCTTCACCTGGTTCTGATCTGGTGGGCACCTCACTGTGAAGTAAATGCCAAACCTCATTCAACAAAGAGCGGAGTGGGCGAGGCAGTACTGAGCAGGCCCCAGTCAGAGGAGACACAGGCAGGACGTGTCCTCTGGGGCCTGCTTTCCCCAGATTCTCTTGCTAGGTCTGTGGTGGATGCCGACCCTATGACCCGTGCCAGGACCCTCAGTGGGGTCACTCTGCCTTTCAGGCACAAAGACCCCAACACAGGTAACAAGTGGGATCACTGGAATGTTGCAGAGCCAAACGGGAAGAACTTGGGCTCCATGGGGGAATTCTTCTGCCTACTTGATAATAAAGAGCAGGTCTGAACTGACATCTGGGGAAGCGTTCAGAGCACTTTTGGTTATAAAGAGGCTTAAGTGGCAGAGGAAGAGCCTCTGGGCCCACAGAGCAAACTCTCCATGGTGTGCCCTCTTTCTCACGGAGCTTCATTTCCTGAGGAAGTGTCCCCCACTCCGCCTCTGGCCAGAGAGTGACCACCAGATTCCTAGACTTGAATGGTGAGGACAAGACAGTGGGTTTGGAGAAGGAAGGAGTGAGGAGGGGGTCCTGGAAGGAGGAGGGCCGTATGTCTTTCCAGTTCTTGGGACCACTCATAGAATCTCCTTTGGCCTCAATGTCTCTCCTCTTCTGTTGTCTCTCCCTGTCTGTGGGCTCTCTGACCCTCTTCTGTCTCTGACTTTGGTAATCAGTTTTCTCTTCCCAGCTGTCAATTCCTTCCAGTTCCTCCTCTCGGGTTCTCTGGAGGGACAGGAGGCATTTGGTCTGCTGGGATCAGCAAAAGCCTTATATTCTGTCCACAAAACACCAACTGTGGCTCCTCTCCCAGCTCGGAGGCCTCCGACGGCCTCTCATGCCAATCCCTCAGCCCCTTCAGGTTTCCTGAGAAAGTTGGTGTTGGGAGGGGGTCCTGGCTGGCGGGTTGGGCAGTGACTGGGCTGGGTTCCTATGGGAAAGCATGTGTGCATGCGTGCGTGTGTGTTCTCAGCCCATGGTGACACAGCCCCCAACTCGCCCTGTACTGGGGCCTGTGCTGACTCAGCCTCCCCAGCCACAGACCACCTGGGTTGCCCCATGAGGAGAGGAGAAGTCAGGACCTGAATGCTAAGGGAAGGGACGGCTGTGGTCCATGGAGGAGCAAGGGAAGGAAGACCACATGTTTCCTGGCGTGTTCTTTCCCGGATTCCCAGCTTGGCCCAGGACTCAGGGTTGGGTGGGAATCAGTGTGCCTGAGCCTCCTCCATGACAGGGAGGGTGGCCTTGGTGTTGGATTAGCTCCCTGGCTGTGTGTCCTCTGGCAGGCTCCCTGACCTCTTTGAGACTCCTGCCTCCAACTACAGCAGTGGTGGTAAAAATACTGGAAGTGTGAGTCTTTCTCCTGTGCTGTGAGGGTGAAAGCCGTGGCCCCAGGCAAGTGCGCAGGAAGGGGCAGCCTCCCATTTCTCATCTAGCTCTTCTCCCTCCTTCTTTTTTCTCCTCCTCCTTTGTCCCAGCAAATCACCATCAAGAACCTCCTTGGGTTCCAGGCCTCCCCTCTGACATTTGCCACACAGGGGAACTATGCCAAATGGTGATACACATCTCTGTCTTTGAGGTGGTCTCAGTTAATATAATACAACAACAACAACAACAACAACAACAACAACAACAATAAAGATTTCTGACAAGCCTGGGAGCTTGTCAGAAACATAGACTCTCAAGTCTCATGGTAGACCTACTAAACAAGAATCTGCATTTAAACAAGACCCCTATAATTCAAATCATGTTAAATGACTGGTCTTGGTAACTAGTTCAAGTCCTAGTTTTGACCTGGCTCCACTACTTACCAGCTGGGTGATTTGAGGCAAACTGATTAACTTCTCTGGATTTCCATTTCTTCTCTACAAAATGAGGAGAGTAATAAAAATATACCCATGGAGTCATTGTGAGAATTAAATAAGATACCATATCCCCAGAGTAGATGCTGCGAACCCCGGAAACACCAGGTGATGTGAATGTGACCGGGTTGTTGTTGGTCTCTGCCGTCCTCTGCCTGTGGTCTCTGCCGTCCTCTGGTCTTACAGATTTCTACCGACATTCAGATAGGAAGGACTGAACCTCCTACTCACATAGAGCAGAAGTCTCAGAAAGAGCACAGTTCATAGGCCCTAGAGCTAGACTTCCTGAGTTCAAATTCAGTGTCTTCTTTTTATAAACTGCGTGGCCTCAGGCAGGGAACTTTCTCAAGCCTTTGTTTGCCCACCTGTAAAATGGGGCTACTGTGAGATTTGACTGAGCTGGTACAGGCACTGAGCACCAACACCTAGTGAGTGCTTAGTCACAGGTTTTCTTACAATCATTGCTTCTTTTAGTCACCTCTGGCTCCTGTTTCCTGCTGTCTCGCTCTTATTCTCCTTCCTTTTGTCCTGGCCAGTCCTCAATGTTCCCAAAGTAGGTGGTGATCAAATGTCCAGGTGTGCCAGGATAGTCCTGGCTTATGCCTGTTGTACCATTGTGTTATCTCCTCCCTCACACTTTGAAATTCCCAATTAGGTCACCCTATCAAAGCCCCTCTCATGAAGGGCAGGTGTGTTTGGAATGCTACTAAGGAAAAGCTTTACTGAGGTGTAATAATGATGCAACAAACAGCATGTATTTAAAATATATACTTTGAAAAGTTTGACATATATTCATTTGTGAAACCACCACCACAATCATGATAATGGACATATTCATCACTTTCCACCCCCAAGTTTGGAAAGACTTTTAGTAGAGATCTGGGCACAGGGTGGCAGGTCCCATAGTAGGACCAGCCCAGTCTGGGGACTTTCAAATTACATCCTCCCTTGTCCTTTCCCTCTAGGCCACCTCATTCCCCTTCTCCCAGCCTCTGAATATTCTTTTCATGTAGTTTTTCCTTTCCTTCCCAGCCAGTGGTTCTCAAACTTCCATGACCATGACAGTAACCAGTGCTGTTTGTCAAACGTGCAGATTACTGGTCCCAACTTGCAGAATCTGACTCTGGGAATTGATCTGTGAAACTTCATTTCTTACAGACATCTCAGGGACTTATGTGAATACCAGCTGCATCCCAACTCTATGTCCCTCCTTTTTATTTAAGATAACCTAAATAATTTACCAGAGTGCTGTGATAAGCAAAGAAAAATTTCTCCTCAATAGAATGTATCAGTCAGTTTTTGCTGCATAACAAATACCTCAAACTGGGTATTTCTCATGATTCTGTGGGTTGACTGGGCTCAGCTGGGCAATTCTCCTTCTTCAGGTGGTATAAGTTAGATTCAGCAAGAATCTTAGTTGAGGATGGAAAATCCGAGTTGCTCCTACTCCCCCAAGACCTCTCTCCATACAGTCTCCCTTCATCCAGGCATCCAGTCCAAGTTTCTCAACAGTGTGACCTTTGGCTTCCCAGAGAACAAAAGTCAGAGCTGCTGGACTTTTTAAAGGCTAACTTGGAATGGGATCATTGTTGCTCCCACCAAATTATGTTGACTGAAACGAGTCCCAAGACCAGCCCAGAGTGAAGGGGTGAGAAAACAGATGCCCTTCCTGATGGGAGGTGCAGCAGGTGTGAGCATGGATGGGAGAATTGTTGGCAGACAAACTACCAAGAGGAATTCTGCAGCCATCTTCTGATCTAACAGTCTCCCTCTCTTTACTAGAGGGACCAGTACCGTTATGATTAGTAGTAGGATAAGCTGCAGTGTTTGGGCTGAATGGAAGGGACTATAATAGAAGGCGGATACTGCTACCTCTATCTGGGGAAAGCAAGGAAGGCTCTGCTGAATACTTGAAATGAAAGGTGAATGTGGGTGGGAGTGGAGAGATCGGAATATGGGCAGAGAGACTGACAAGACCAAAGGCTGCAAGTGTGAAATTACTTGTATCTGAGGCCATGGGGATAAAAAGCCCACTCACAGAGGCCCGAGGTCCCAAGGATGAACAGGGTGGAGAAGAGTCTGCAGGAGGGTGCCAGCATGCCCCTCCCACCCCTGCTCCTCAGCATAGATGGGGAGAGAGAAGCCTGAGGACCCCGCCAGGGGAGTTCAAAGGGTTGGGGTCTCAGGCAAGGCCGAGTGGGACCAACTGGTTTCTGGGGAGCACGTCTGGGCCATCACTCTAGAACTATTCAGGGCAAGTCAGCTTCATTTTCAATAGCGTTCTCCCCACTTTCATTTGAGAGACCAATTACAGAGCATTTTGCACCACAATTACCGGCATTAAAACCTCTCAGTTCCGTTTGGTGAATTTTAGTAGTAATTGAACAGAGGAAGCCATCACATAGGAGATTGTCCAATTGAATCTGCCCAATTCACTGAGCTGTGAATTCCAGTCCTCCTGAAGTGATCACGGGGCCCAGGCGGGGGCTGCCTGCTTTCCTTCCGTGGGGGTCTTGTGAGTGACCAGCTATGCATGGAAGGGTGATGGGACATGCTCTCAGCCAGGGACAGCTGTGCAGTGCCAGCTATTAGGGTCTGGGATGGAGATAGGGCCGGAGCGGCACTTTCAAGACCTGGGAACTGAGAGCTCTGGTGTTTCAGAGTTGGGCGCTTGAGTGGATTTTTATCTTCATTTATTATTTATTGAACAAATACTTCTGTAACACTTACTGTATATTGGCCATTCTTCTAAATGCATTTCAAATATTAACTTCCCTAATTCTCGTAGTGACACCAGACTTAGGCCTCTTGTTATTGTCCTATTTGATGGATGAGGAAACTCAGGCTCAGAGAAGTTAATTAAATTGCTCAAAGTCACACAGCTAGTAAGTGCTAGAGCAGTTTGACCCCAGAATTTCTCCTGCTTTCTTATTCTCTTGTGGTGTCCTTCCTTGGTGTTTAGTGAAGCCATATAAGAATTCCCAAGTATGTCAGAGGAGAAGAGAGATAGGGTGTGACCACTCCTAGACTGGAGTGACAAAGGAGTTGGGCAGCAGAGCTTGAAAGTTTGCTTGGTGGTAGAGACAGAAATCTAAGCAAAGTCCTTAAGAAGGGGAGAGACCCAAGGGACGGTTAGAGCTGGGTGGTCTAGGAGCCACACCTCACCTGGAGGCTCTGTGTTCAGACCCTAGCCACACAGTTCAGGTTTTGTTTTAGCAGAAGAGGCTATATTCCCTCTCCCTACAGTATCTGTTTGCACCATCCCTCCTGGTGTGCTGGGCCCTACAGTGAGGAAGAAGGACAGTCAACCATCTCTGCCTTCATAGATTCTGATTCCTTTGTGTATTTAAAACCAGATGAATCTGGATGCTAACTCTGTGCCTTAAACATGTACAAATGGAGAAACTGAGGCTCAACAAGGAAATATCACTTGCCCAAGATCTTATAGACAACGTGTGGTCAAGTCATCCTTCACTCTCAGTTCTGTCTGATTCCCACACCCCTGCTCTCCCTATTGCACTCCAGTGACCTCTTCATCAGGGCAGAAACAAACCATTCACACAGCTGCTGGGGGGGGCCCCAAGACACCATCTGTGAGGGCTTCACTAACCTGCTGTGGGAACTGTCTGTCACCCCTACTCTGTGGGGAGCTCTGTTAGGATCTGGACTGCGTCTGAATTATCTTTAAATCCACCCCAGGGTCTGGCAGTTTTTGGTAGATGTCTGCTGGTGGGTGAGTTGAAAACAAACAAGGATGTACTAGAATCAGAAAATCAGGACTGGAGACAACTCTTTCCTGGGACTTGAGGGTTTCTGCTTAAATCCTTCTGGATTGGCTCAGCTCTCTTGTGAGTGGCCTGAGCTGGTCACCTCCCACATCCAGCTCTGGCGACCACTTCTGAGATCAGATTTGGCTGGGAAAGAATGGGGCCTCTTTTTAGGTTTGGCAGGGAAGTCACTGAATTTGTCTTTCCTGTCATTAAAAGATGGCAATCCCGCCTTTTCCCTGTAACTGGCCAACCAGCCTCAGGTCAGAAGCAATCCTTGTGGTTTACCCCTGTGATACAGGCAGACACTGGGCTGGGGTCAACGGCTTAGGGCAAAGCTGCCCATTAGGGAGGTAGTGCCGCAACTCTGGGGTCTTGCTTGGGAGGGGTAAGGGTACGTGTCAGAGGACAAAATGGCTCCCTTATGTCTTCAGATCGGTGGTTCTCATGCTTTAATGGCATCAGAATCACCTGGAAACCTTATCAAAGCAGAGATTTCAGGGCCTCAACCTCAGAGGTTCTCATTCAGTGGGTCTGGGTGAGAACTTGTATTTCTAAGAGGCCCTCAGGTGATGCTGATGCTTTTGGCTACTGGTCCATCCAAGGACCAGACTTTAAGAATGATCAATTTGGATTCCTCCCCTCGCCTCATGTCCTCCATTCCCTCTATCTCTCCTTCTTTCTCCCCCATCTCCTCTCTCAACAGGGTTTTACTCTGTTGCCCAGGATGGACTTCAGTTGTACTCCATGGTTCACTGTAGCCTCAAATTCCTGAACTCAATCAATCCTCCTGCTTCAGCCTCCTGAACAGCTGAGACTATAGGTATGCGCCACCATTCCTGAATAATTTTTAGTTTTTTTTAGAGATAGAGTTTTGCTGTGTTGCCCAATCTGGGACATTTCCTCTTGACTTCTCCCTTGGGGGGTGTCCCCAGCTGGCACTGGGCTGTGCTCCTACCTCATCACATGCTCCAGTTTGGCGCTGATGGCATGTAGGGTGGCAGCCAGGACCAGAGAGGAGCAGGCAGGAGCACCAAGCTGATGAGGAATTTGCAGAAAGAAAGCCAGGACAGAACACTAGTGACTGTGGGAGATAGTCATGATGCTTACACTGGGAAGTGACCAAATCAGAGACCAGGGGCCACAGAGGGATTCAAAATCTCTTCTGCAGCAGAGCTGGAAGGCTGTTGGAAGCAGTGGAAAGAGCACATACTTTGAAGGCCCTGCCACTTTCTGGATGTGTGCCTGTGATTTTGAGTAAATTATTTCCCTTTCTACCTCAGTTTTTTCATCAGTCAAATGGGACCGAAGAACACTTTCTATGATTGTTGTTAGGGTGAGTGGGGATTACAAAAGAGAGAGCTCCTAGTACAATGTCTTGCCATTGAATGTAGGTTCCCTCTCATTTCCTTCCTCATCATAGAGACGTCTGCAGCCTGGGTCGGCTCGGCTTCCCTCTCTCTGCCAACTTCCTCCTGTCCGCTCCAGCTACTGGACCCAGCCTACGCTATCATAAAACAGAGCTGGATTTTAATTTGTGGAATGTTTCTTTCTTTCTTCTCTCTCTCTTTTTTTTTTTTTTTTATAAGAAAAGCCTAATTAGGAAGCCCGTTAAATGCCTGCAATTCCAATATAATTCTATTAAATTCTCCCTGTAAAGTTAATGTTACAGACTTTTTAACAGATGTTTTAATTAGGCATTGTTATTAAAGAGAATACTGTAGAAATTAAAACCAGACCCTAAATGGGGGAAGAAAGGCAGTTTTCTTGTGCTGGGTAAGTGGTGGCAGCCGCCCAGCAAAGCGCTGTTGGCGGCAGGTCATGAAAAACATGCACACAAGGAGAGGGAGTGCTTGGCGCGATCCGCAGTGCTCAGCAAGAGGGAAAAATGCCCGCACCTGGTCCTCTCGGCCAGCACAACCTCGAGCCCAACCAGCACAGGAAACAAGGAGAGGCCAGGAAGGACAGAGACCCATTGGCTCCACTGATGGGTTGTGGAGCGTGTTCCTATTATGGTCATTCCATTGAAGTTCATCTTGTCTGACCTTCATGGCAGCCACAAGGCAGGGATCACTCTTATCCATTTTACAGATGAGGAAACTGAGGTTCAGTGATATCTGATCATCTGCCCAGGTCGACCCAGGAAGGGCAGAGCTGAAAGTTGAATTTGGGGTTCCTGCTTGTTTCTCCAACAGCCGTGCAATCTAGTGGCCTGAGCCTGGGAGACAGAAAGAACTAAGTGTGAGTCCAATCTTGGCTTCTTACTGGCTGTGTGTCCTTAGGCGATTTGCTTTATCTCTCTGAACTTTAGTGTCCTTATCTGTAAAATGGGAAAAATAATAGAACCTGTTGATTCTTGGGGTTAAAAAGAAATGTTCAAGCACAAGGCCTGGGAGACGGGTGAGTGCTCAGGGGGTAATAATAGACATGATGGGAGATTCAGTCAGCAAGTCAGAGCTGGAGTTGCAAACTAGATGTCCAGGCCAGAGTCTTTCCCTTCTGGGGCACACTGGGTGGCCCAGCCAGCCCACCCTGTGGGCTAAGTGACCTGACTGTTGTTTGAGGATCAGCTGACTCCCACTGACCCCAGTTCTCGAAACCACCAGTGGTTTCTGCATTGGCTGCCACTGGCTGTGCCCTGTTATCTGGAAAGCAACCTCACCTGGATGGCGGCCAAGTGAGGGGTCAGCCAGTGTGTGACTGGCGCAGGTAAACCATGCTGCTGCTGGGGGTGAGAGTGACTGGTTGCCATGGAGACCTCAAGTGAGTTGCCCAGCTCCCCCTGAGATGGGTCACCCAACTCCAGATGGTTCCGCTCAGGGGAGGAGGGAGGAAGAAGTGAGGCTGAGGAGACCTGGATTCAAATCCTGCCTTCTTCAACAGCGACAGTGAAGCCACTGGCATATTGGCCAGAACCTCCACTCTTCTGAGTCTGTGTCTTACTGTCTCCTCCCAGGCACTGAGCCAAGACCCTGGGTGAGACTGAGCGCTCTCAGGAGGCACCAAGGTGACTGACACACCCTCTGGTGCCTCTGGTGACATGCTCGGGTTTGTCTTTTACAGAGGCTAATTTTGATGTCCATTCTCCAAGGCTGTCAACCTGGGATTATTCAAATGATGTTTATTTCAGTCCTGTGACCCAGATAGATCTGACACGAACACTTTCGTGAGAGCTTGAAAAGAAAATATGACTGAAAGAGAGGCCCCCATGTGGATCGTATCCCTGGCCCTTCCCAAGAAGCTCTGCAGACTTCCCCTTGTGCCCGCTGGAGCTGACATCAATTTCCCTCCCCGCTTGCTGCTTCTGTCACCACCATTCAAGCCATCCTTCTAGGTTAAGGGGGAGGCCCCCAGGGTGACTATTGCTTAAGATGGCATTTCTTGGGGTTGTTACCACAAAACTCTGAGATGCCAAGGAACACATCGCCTGACACTTGGTAGGTTCTTCATATTTGCCTCCTGGCTTCCTTGGCCTTTTGTTTCAAGGACATGGAGCGATTTTTCTTGCTCTCCTTTTTGTGGGCAGGAGGGAGCTGGGACAGTCATGGCCATTGAATTCCAGTCTTGCTCTTACTAGCTGTGTGGACCTGGGCAAGTGGCTTAGCCTCTCTGTGTCTCGGTTTCCTCATCTGTAAAGTGGAGATGGTAATGATGTGTCCAGGCCCTAGGATTCTGATAAAGGTGAAAGAGGGCAATGTTCCCAAGAACATTTGATACCCAGAGGATAGTTATAAGAGGGGGTGGGCAGAGCAGGTATCGTGTGCGTGCATATGTGTGTTCATGCACCTGCAAAACACATAGAAAATGTACACTATGACCCCAAAGCTGGTCATGTAAGTTACCTCTGGAGAGTGGCTCTGAGGGTTGCTTCTTTTCTCTCTACTTTGAATGTTTTTTAAACCATGGACCTGTATTATTTTTTTAATTTTGAGAAAATAGCCAATGCAGAAACTTCTGGTGGTTTTGAGGAACTTGGTGGGTAGGGGTCAGCTTATTCTCAAACAACAGACAGGTAGTGTAGTCCACCAGGTAGGGTAACTGGGCCACCCCTCCAGTTGAGGCAACTGACCCAGCTTTGAGTCCTAAGCAACTGGGTTTGACCCTGGCTCTGTAACTCATCTGCTGCACGACTTCAGGTGAGGTCTTGGAGCCTCTGTTTGTAAAGTAGGAAGAACACACCTTGCAGGGCTGTTTTCAGGAAACTGAGAATGGGCATGAGGCATCAGAACAAGAGTAAATGCCAGATGGAAGCAATTCTGATAATTCCTTGGTTTTTCTGTTGCAGCCTCTCCCCCTGGAGACTGGAATCACCACCTGAAGTCGGGTGTGGGCATTGAGGGGTTACTCTGGTCCACTAAATCCAATTGGCATGGTCCAGTCTTCATTTTATGTGACATTAGCAGCATCTACCCTGCCGGCCTCTTGGCTCCTGAGACCCCCTCTTTTTCCTTTATGTTTCCTAACTCTCCACTTGGGAAGGAAGGATATGGGGGTTAGGCTGCCCAACATGGGCCCCGTGTGGCTAGGTTGGAAGTGTGGGAACTTCCCTCATTGTGAGAACCTAAAGTGTAAATCATGTGGAGCAATCTGCATGTCAATCAAAAAGGATCCGGTTGAATAAGTCAGATCCCATTAACATCTTACAAGTTGGACCATGTCTTTGAGATGAGTGAAATATTCCACAATAGAGCAAGTGGAAAATAAACAATTAGAAGATAATGCTTACAATATGATTTCATTTTTATAAAAATATAAGATAAAACAATCCTTGGAGTAGCAGAGATTAAAAACCTTTTTCTTATTATTCTGTTTTGTTAACTTGCATTAACAACAGCACGAACCATAGTGATGATAATGAAGGATTTAAAAAAAAATATGAAAAGTGGCTGTGCTTGGTGGCTCAGCTTGTAATCCCAGCAATTTGGGAGGCCGAGGTGTGGGGACTGCCTGAGCCCGCAGGTTTGAGCCCAGCCCGGTAACTTGGCGAGACCTCGTCTCCACAATAAATAAAAATTAGCCTGACATGGTAGCATGCACCTGCAGTTCCAGCTACTTGATAGGCTGAGGGGAAAGATCGCTGGAGCCCAGCAGGTTGAGTGGTTGTGAGTGTGCCACTGTACCCCAGCCTGGGACACAGAGTAAGACTCCAACTAAAAAAAAACATGAAAAGTAGTTTTATTTATAATTGCCCAAACTTGGAAGCTACCTTCAGTAGGTGAATGGATAAACCGTGTCCATCCAGATAATGGAATATTATACAGCCCTAAAAAGAAATGAACTATTGAGCCATGGAAAGATATGAAGAAATCTTAAATGCATATTACTAAGTGAAAGAAAGTCAGACAGAAAAGGCTACATACTGTATGATTCCAACTATGTAACATCCTGCAAAAGGAAAAACTATGGCAATAGCAAAAAGGTTTGTGGCTGCCAGTGGTTAGAGGGAGGAATGAATGCAGAGCAGCGAGGATTTTTAGGGCCATGGAAGTACTCTGTATGGTGCTATAATGGCAGCTACATGTCATTATACATTGTCCAAACTCATAGAGTGTCCAGCACCAAGAGTGAACCTTGGGCTCTGGGTGATGATGATGTGTCCGTGTGGGTTCATCAGTTCTAAAAAATGCACCAATTTGGTACAGGATGCCCATATTGGGGAAGGTTAGGCTTGACAGGGGGTAGAGGACATATGGGAACTCTTTGTATTTCCCTCTTAGTTTAATTTTTATTTTTATTTTCATTTTTGAGTTGAAGTCTCACGTCATCGCCCCGACTGGAGTGCAGTGGCCACTCCCGGCCACCGCAGCCTCGACCTGCTGGGCTCCGGCGATCCTTCTGCCTCAGCCTTCCGAGTAGCTGGAACTACAGGCGTGTGCTACCACGCCTGGCTAGTTTTTTATTTGTTGTAGAGATGAGGTCTCGCCAAGTTGCCCAGGCAGGTCTCGAACCCATGGGCTCAGGCAATCCACTCACCTTGGCCTCCCAAAGCACGGGTTACAGGCTGAGCCGCCAAGCCCGGCCTCCTCTTAGTTTATTAACGTGTAAAAGGACCTTGCTCAGTCAGGTGCTGAGAGGGGCGAGTCAGGGTGCTTGGGAGGCTCGTCTAGTTGGGGGACTCTGGGGTGAATCAGGGGCCAAGAGCTAAGCCTGAATGATGAGACTTCAGGGTCACTGGGTCAAGCATGGGGTGACAGACCGTTATTTTAGTGGCCCCAAAGGCACAGCTGTGATAATTGGATAGGTTATTCTCTGCTCCTCCAACTCCTCCCCCCGCCCCCACATAATGGCAAAGTGAACAGGTATGTGTATGGATATGGTAGGTAGAATAGTGTCATACTCCTCAAGATGTCTGTGTCCTGATCCCTGGAGCCTGTGACTATGTTAGGTTACATGGCAAAGGGGAATTAGCGTTGCTAATCAACTGACCCTAACAATTGGGAGGTCATCCAGGATTATTAGGATAGGTCTGGTGTAACCACAGGAAGAAAAGTGAATGCTGAAGTGACTTGATGTGAGAAGGACTCTACTTGCCATTTCTGGCTTTAAAGATGGAAGAGGCCATGAGCCAAGGGATGCAGGCAGCCTCCAGAAGCTGCCTGCATGGATTTTAGCAGCTAAGGGCTAGGGGCAAGATCCATTCTGACCTTCAGAATTGTAAGACAATAAATTTGTGTTGCTTTAATCCACTAACTTTGTGGCAATTTGCTACAGCAGCCATAGAGAGCTATAGAGGAGGAATCTCTCTATCAAGGGTCAGTGTTTTAAGGGTCCAGGAGTGAATTCTATTCAGCCTCATTGTGCCTTTGTGTGCCAGGGAGTCTCATATTCTACCAATGCCAGGAACAGATGTGGGGCTGTGTGAACTCCAAACTCACTTCAACTCAAACCTGGAGACCAGAGAAAAAACAGCCAGTCACCTACTGGCCTATTACAGGAGAGGTCTTGGATGTAAAACACCCAAGATGGTTCCTGGGGTGGAAGGGGAACTGATGTCTGGCTGGAACTCTGTGACCCACCAGTGTGGGGAAGGTGGGCAGCCCTTTCCTGACTTGCCAGTCCAGGAGCCCCTGAGAAGATTAACCCTAACCCCGCCAGGTCCTTTGCAAGCTCCTTCTGTTTGATGGACATGTGTCCCACACTCAGCTCTGCCTGTCATCCCATTGACTGAAGCTTTAGAGAAGTCTCTTTCAAGTTCTAGAGTACCTTGGCAAAATATTTTCTCCACAAGAAGGCACACGCTTTCGTGGGGGTGCAGCTAGACATTTCTGAGCTGACCATGTGCTGAGAATCAGGTGAAGTTTTCTCTTTTTGATTTATCCTTTTTTTTTTTTAACCATCTGAGAACTGTTTTCCTTGAGATCTGAGACCCAGTTTTCTGCCTTTGGTGATGTCCTAAGGTAAAAGAAACTCAGGTTTACTGATCTTTCAGGCTGTGTGGGTCCAGGGTGATCATGGACTTGGCCAGGCCCAGAAAGCCCCAGAGAATGATGCCCATGAATTGCATTTGAACCCACAGAAGGGTAAAAGCACAAACCCCTGGCTTCTGTTGGGTCCAGGAGAAGCAGGTAAGTCCAGGGGAGCTGGTGAAAGATGCAGATCCCCAGGCCTCACCCCCTTGAGGTTCCAATTCTGGAGGTCTGGGATTCTGCTTCTTAAACCAGCTCCCCAGGTGATTCTGATGCAAATATCTGCCAACTATTCTTCCAGTGACGTTAATATCATGGAGGTTTAGAGCTAGGCATACCTGGACTTAAATTCCATCATGTCAGTTGTGTAATGTCAGTCATGCTTCTTCACTTTTCTGGGCTCCACTCATTCACTTTCTGTGTTTGTTTTAAAATTACATGATAGGGTGTTATCTAAGGCCAGGCATAGTGCTGAACCCTCTGCATCACCTCATAGGATCTTGACAGTAGTCCTCAAGTTATTATTTTTGAACTCTGGAAGCTTCATCAAGACTACCCCACTTCTTTGTTTCTAGTTGTGATACCGAGTCACAGTGGATTAAGTATCTCAGAGGACCTAGCACAGGGCTGGGTTTGTAGCAGTGCTTGGTAAATACTCACTACCCTACCCCCAGCTCATTGCCCCAGCACTGGATGGGGTAGAGGCTAAGGAATAGGGATTGTAGAGCCTGGAGGGGCTCAGAGTCCAAGGGTAAACAGCAACGCATCAGTGAGAATTCACCAAGGCCTGCCTGCTACGTACTGATGGAGGCAACTCCAGAGGGAGCAAGGCATGCATCCTGTGATTGTGGGTTGGGACAATTTTCCCAGTGAATAAAGAGAGAGAGAGGAGGAGCTTTCCAGATGGGAAGATTCATGGGGGAAGGTTCAGCAGGAACTGGGGACAACGCCATTGGAGTAGGGAAATCTCAGGTGTGTGATTCTCATGGACGTTTTAGAAGTCATCCCCCTCCTTGTCCCTCCCAGCTTAGTCCAATTAAGCCTCTTCTAGAATCAATGTTATGGACAAATGAAGATAGATTTATTGCACAAACATAAAGCTAATTTTGACAATTAGCTTTTTTGACAACAAAGAAAACCATACCAAAAAGATCAAGGGCGGGGGAGGAGGAGAATGAATGAATAAATGAAGTTTATTGTTTTGCCTTATTGTTTCATAACAAGTTAGGTTTTCATTTTCTCACCTAAATCTTTCTCAGCTGTGTTTTAAATACTTTACCGGCATCCATGGGTCATCGTGTTAAATACTGTCTGCAATTTTGTTAAGAACTCCAAGGTCAAAAGACCAGCGTTGGCTTTTCTTTGAGCTGCTAAAATAGTCCTTTCATTCATCCAACAAATATTTACTGAATGTCTTCTGTGAGTGAGGCAATGTTTTGGGCACTGACACTGATATACCAGCAAACAAAATAGACAAAAGTCTCTACTCCTGTGGAGCTTACATTCTCATGGAAGAAGACAGAAAATAACAGCAACACAGCAACAAAAACCAACCAGAACAAACATGAAGAGAAACCAGGCAAGTGTACATGAGAATACTCTGTACTGTCTTTGCTGCTTTTTTGTAAATCTAAAATTAAAACTAAAAAAGCAAATATGCATATATGTGTGTATGCACACACATATAAATGTATGTTTGATGATAAGTGGTATGAAGAAAAGTAAGTCTGGAAGGGATAGTCAGGAATTTTCTGAGGCATGAGGGAGAGCTGTAGCTTTTAAAAGTATGGTCTTTTTGAAAAAATAACATTCGAGCAAAGATTTGAAGGAGGAAAAAGAGCAAGCCATGGGGATGTCTGAGAGAGAATGGTAGAGAAGATAAGTGCAAAGTCTCAGTGTACCTAGCCTAAAGAATACCTCCAGTGACCCCAGGATTTATACCTGTGTGCAGAACTCTCCCAATGAATGGGGCTGACCTGTGTAACTAATAGAATATTGTGGTATTGTGACTTCTATGACTGGGTAATAAAAGAGATTACAGCTTCATCCTTGCTCTCTCTTGGATCATTCATCCTGCGGGAAGCTTGCACTGTGTTGTGAGAACACTCAAGCAGCCCTATGGAAATGTCCATGGCGTAACGAGCTGAGTCCACCTGCCAACTGTCAGCACTAAGTTGCCTGGTATGTTAGCAAGTGACTTGGGAAGCAAGTCTTCCAGTTTTTGGATGACTACAACCACATTGACATCTTGAGTGCAATCTTACAAGAGACCTTGGATCAGAATCACCTAGCTAAGCCACTCCTGGATTCCTGACCCATAGGAACTCTGTGAGATAAAAAAAAAAAGTGTATTGTTATAAAGCAGCTATAAATTGGACTATTCATTAAGGGGCAATCAATAACCAATACAGGTGTTGAGATGGGTGCATGCCTGGTTGCTTGAGGAATAGAAAGAAGTCAGTGTGTTGGGGTGGAAGTGTGAGAGTGAGAGCAGAAGGATCTGAGGGTGGAGAGTGTGAGTCAATTTCCTCCTGAAGAAGAGGCTTATGGGTATTATTATTATTATTTTAGCAATTGGCTTTTCTGAGTGTTTCTCAGGCCCAGACCTTGGGAACCAGTTTGTGATGATCATTTTCTTCACTGCTCTGGTCTTCTGAGGTGGGTTTAAATCTCCTCTTTCCAGGAAGTCTGTGGTGGTGTTACCCTTCCTGAAGTGGTTTCAATAAGACCTCAGGCTGAAACTGGGCCAATGTCTCTTCAGGCATTTTTTTTTAAGGCCTGATCTATTTTAGGTAGAGAACTAACATAAATTTAAACAAAAAGAGAAAAAAAAGAATTTGATTAATTATAAATAAATGATTTTTCATAGAAGAGTTCACAGAGGAGGTAAATTTGGAGGGAGGCTGAGAAGACGGTTATGAGTAGTTGAGCAAAGATGGTGGGTAAAGAAATAGAAGAATTGGAGACAGGGGTAGGAGAAGGCTTACCACTTTCTGGGAATTCAGCATGGCTGGTGTGGAGCCTGGGAAGAGAGTCCTCCCTGGGGGATAGGGGAGTGGAGGAGAGAGGATGCAGGGCTGGAAAAGGAGTTGGGCATGTAGGAGTCTGAGCCTAAACTGTATCCTGCAGATCAGAGTTTCTCCTGCTGGGAGATTCTGATCCTTCAGGGGTGGGCCGCCAAGTGTTGGCCCACCTGAGTTCCACTTAGAATTATTTTGGTTGTAAGGGTCAGAAAATACATTCCAAGTTAGAGTTAGAAAAAAAGAAAATGTATTATTGATTTACATAAATGGAAAAAACATGGCTTGATGTATTCAGAACTTGTTTTTTCTCTGTCTGTAGGTCTTGTCTTCTGCCATTTGGGCAACATTCTCCCTTAGGCACTCCCTGTATTGTTGCAGGATGGTTGTCCACATCTTTCTAGTGTTGAATACAGAAAAGAGTAATTGTTTCCTCTAGCATACCTGGACAAAGTCCTTCCATGAACTGTGATTGATGATTCAACTGGTGTTAGGTCATGTGCCCACTCCTTGGCCAGTCACTGACATTGTGGGTGTAGAGCTTTGATTGACCAGGCTTAGGTCATGTGCCAGCCCTGTCTCAGCCCAGAGAATGAGAATGGGGTAAGGTGGCTGCCCAGATAGAAATGATGCTGGTGCTACCAGTGGGGGACGGGTCATGTGACAAGATGCAAACACCACATTTAATAAAATTGTCAAGAGCGTTGCTTAATGAGCATGTAAGGGAGCAAGACCAGGGCACTAAGACTACTCAAACTGATATGTAGTACTGAAGGGTCTCCATTAAGTAGTCAGATACAGGCGTGTGCCTTATAAATTCTGTGAGGCATTGTTACATTGAGTCATGATCACATTATCATTATTATTGGTTTGTTTCTTGCTATTTTGAGTCTTTTCACTTCTTTGTGTTAGTTAGGGTAATGTTAGCTGCTACAACAAATGAACTCTAAAATATTATTGGCTTAAAACAATTTCCTTTCAAGTGATGTCCGGGAGGTGAGTTCTTGATTCACAGTGCTGAGGCTCTGTTTCACAGAGTCTTTCAGGGATTGAGGTACCTCCCATTTTGTGGCTCCATCATCTCCTTGGATGTTAGGGTCCTTTCAGTTAGCAGACAAGGAAAGAGAAGATGGAATGAAGACACATATTCCTTGGACACCTCTGCCTGGGAGAGGCACATCACTTTCGTTCATGTTTCAGTGATGAGAAGTAACCATGTGGTTCCATATAGTGCAGGAGGGGCTGGAAAATGTTGTCCTGGCTGGGAAACTATGGTCTGACACCTTGTACTATGGAATGGGAGCATGCATTTTTGGTGGGTGGCTAGCCAACTTTGTCACACCCTTCAAGTATATTCCTCAAATTATAGTTTTTAAATTACAGACTAGAAAATGTGGAGACTTATTGCCAAAGGTGACTGGAGGACCACCGAAGGGCTTCTAGACAGGCGAGTGATACATCAGATCTATCTGTGACATAAAGGAGATGGTTGTAGTAGAATGGAAAACAAGGGACCAGGTCCCTGTTGTCCCCATTTCTGCCACAGTTTTGAGTGGTGCACTATCCAGGGGTGTCTTGCATTTATGTTTCTACCATGTACTGAGGAATCACTGTGTGTCTTTTGGAAATACTATCTATGGACTCCTTAGCAATGCTAGGAAGCAGGTACTATTATCTGCAACTTACAAGTAAAATTAACTATAAAGTTCAGAAAAGGGAAGTGACTTGTCTAAGGTATGCTGGGACTCGAGTGAGTCATCACTGAAGTTGCTGATCTGTATTGGGAAATGTATTAGGGGACTCTGGACTCTAGTGCCAAGTATGTATCTGCCCCGTGGCATGGTATCTTAGGGAGCAAAGGAGTCTGAGTTTCTAGTGGTGATGGGGCCTGGCTGACAGGTGGATTAAACAGTCCTTTGCACCTGCACCTCCACCTGGGGCAAAGCTTTAAGCACTGCCCTTCCCACTCCCTGCCCTTCCACTGAGTCACCTCCAGGTCCCTGACAAAGGTGCTCTGCGAGTCCCCTCAGCAGCTCCCAGGAATCTGCTCCATGGGTCTTGGCCCTGGTGGGGAGGGGGGCAACAGACATACTCCCCAGGCTGGAGGAGCCAGTTCTGCTGACTGGGCAGATGGGGCCCACGCACCGGGACCTGGGGAGATTGAGAGGAGAAAGTGGCTGAGCACAGCTCTGCGAGGCCTGGTGATTTATGAGGAGCAGCTTCCGCGGGCCATCTGGACCAGGAACTTCAGGAAGCACATCCTGTGTGGAGGCGCAGGCAGCGTGGGAGCCCTGCCAGGGAGGAGGAGGGCTGCAAGGGAGTGGGAGGAGGGAGGGATGGGGAGCCAGGAGTTGGGCAGCGGCAACGTGGAAACAGGCCTGGCAGCGAAATCAGACAGATCCAGATGCTTCCACTTGCAGAAACGTTGGGCAGGACCTTAACCCCTCAGGGCCTCAGTTGGATCAACTTTAAAATGGAATGACACTATCCCTGCTGCACTGTTGAGAAGTTTAAATGGAGTATTGCTTCTAAAAGTAGGCAGCCCGATGCCTTGAAGGAAAGAAGCTGATGTTATTGAGCATCTTCCATGTGCCAAGCATTCAGTTAGGTACTAGGGATACAAAGAATCTCAGAATTTGTCATCTAAAGGGGGAGGCAAGCTATTTTGGAACATGCGAGATATTTACAATGAACTCTGGGACCACAGAGGTAAGAACCACCATCCCTGCCTAGAGGTGAAATTTGAACTGGGCCTTAAAGGAGGAATGGGAGCTAAGTGGCTAATGAAGATGTGGCAAAGGCAACAGCCTGGGCAAAGACAGGCCACACTACGGTCAAATGTTTGTTCACTCATTTATAACTCCAGGCTTGATTGCTCCACCAGGCTTGGAACCCATCTATCCAACTGCCTACTTGACATCTCCATTTGGATCTAATGGACACTTCAGACTTAGCATGGTCAAGTGGAGCTATTTGTTTGGCCCCCACCTCCTACACCCACACACATCAATCTTCTTCTTCCATGTCTTCCATCCCTTGGTAAATGGCACCATTATCCACTCAGGCACATAAGCCAAAACTCTAGAAGTTATTCATCCATCTTTGATTTTCTCCATCTCCCTCCTCACTATAACCAGTGGTGCCAAGCTGTACCACTTCCTGTGTGTGCTTCCTCTTGAATGGCTTTCCATTAAACTTAAAGTCTACACTTTACTCTCACCTCAGGATCTGGCCCTGATATATCAGCAACCTGAGCTCCTACCACTTTTCTCTCTAGCCGTGCTGTCTTCTTGGTTATCGCTCAGACTCTCCAAAATCTTTTTCCACCTCAGGACCCTTGCATTTGTCATTCTCTGTCTTCAGCATACTGCCTCCAGAGCTTCACATGACGGGCTCCTTTCTTGTCACCAGATCTTAGATGAAACATCACCTACACCCATGGAACTTGTTAGAGATGCAGACTCCTGGGCTCCACCCCCAGAGATTCCAAAATGGCAGGTCTGGGGGTGGGGTTCAGGAGTCTTTTTCTCACAGGATACCTACAGTGGATACCAATGCTGATGTTTCATGGACACATCCTGGAAAGCATTGCTCTATAATGGAAGTATGCCCCAGGAGTACTGGGGAAGAAGTGGAGAGCCTTCACCTGTCAGGGATCAGAGAAGGTTCTAGAAGAGGCAGTGACTGAGTCAAGGTTTGAAGGCAATGGAGGAGGCTGTAAGTTAGATAGGACTGCATATCTTGGTGTTACCTCATGACTCTGTGAGCTTCCTCAGTGAGCCAAGTCACACTCCCCGGATTCCCCACTTTATTCAGTTCAGGCCCTTCTGGCACTGCCTCCCAATGACATTATGTATGACCACCATACAAGCATCTTCAGACAACCAATTCCACAGGAAGTCTTAGAAAGCTTTTTCTCTCTAAATGATCTTTTTTAGTGTCTGTCACTCAGAGTTGTAGAGATTTTATATCATCTATGAAATCCTATTAAGATTTTATTTCCTTATTTTCCTTTTATGATGACTGGGATTTCCTTCCTGAGAGCAAGCCTCAGGAAGTGGGCGTGCTTTGGCAGGAGCCAGGCCGGGAGGTAGGGTGGGTCACTGGTGCAAGCCACAGCCTCAGTGGCAGCATAGGCATTCAAAACTGGCAGCAATATTCAAGGTCCTGTGGCTCATTTTCCACCTGAGGTATTTCCTCTGGGGCATCCTATGTCTCATGAAAGGCACCCAGGGGCTGTGGAGTCAGGAGACCCAACCAGAGACATAGCACTTTTTGAAGGACTGGCCTTCTGGGATGCTTTATACCTGGGTGACTTCAGGTGAGCTGTGTGCCTTCTTGTGCCTTCTTTGAACATACTTTGTACATGTGTGTACACATGTTATGATGAGGATAAGATATGACAAGTATTTTGTAAACAGGGACTGTATAAGGACTGCTTATCTGCTCTGCAGTTGAACACCACCAGTGATGGGGGGCTTGCTACTTTGAAAAGTAGAGTGTTGAGATCTGATTGATTCTGAACACCACTAGTCAGCTGTTGGTGATCTCTTCTGACTTCAGCTCATCTAACATATGAATCTTAAACTTTGAGGGCTTCATCAAAGCCACTGACCTGATAAGGACCAAGAAAGAATCAAGAACAGAGGCCAGTGGCCTCTGCTGGGAACTTTCCTAAAGGAAAGTTTTTATTCCAGGCTGCTGTGAGAATCACCCGGGATGGTAGCACAACACACTAAATGCCTAGGCCTTATCTTGAATTGATTAAGTAAAAATCATCAAGGGTAAAGGCAGGGAATCAGTGTGGTTTTTAAAGTTTTCCAAGTGATTCTAATTTTGTACCAAAATGAGAGCCTCCTCTTTTAGGCAGATTCAGTTGTCATGAACTCACCTTGGAGCACCAGCAACAAGCCCACATTTTCCCATCTGTCCACAAGGACATCTCAAAGCATCTGTTGAATGGATGCCTGCTTCATTCCAGGCACAAAATGTGGAACCTGAATTCCTCTAGGTCACCCCAGGTTAGGGTTAAACTTGGGACCACATTAATAACAACAATCACCCATTTGAGTCTCTGAAAGCTACTCCCAATTTTGTTGGGGAGTCCCTTATGTGTTTTGGAATAAGTCCCATTTCCCACATAATGGTTTACTAAGTCCTTTCTCTCCTGCTCCTCCTTTTTTTGCTGGCACCTGTTGCCAATGAATTGTGATAGGATGCCTCACTACTTTCAGCACTGCTGGTGCTCCCTGCAAGAATGCATATGCCTACGTCCAACATACAATATTCCAGACACTGGTACCTTTCATTGACACCCCCATGGATTAAAGTTACTTTGGGTTTGATGTAGAAGTGAAAAGTCCAGCTTTCCTCTCTTGGGGTTGCACCTTGTCATGTGAGCTACTGATGTACTAGGTCTCAGCAAGTCTCTTGGGGACTCAGTCTCACTGGCCCCTTCCTGAACCTTTTCCCTAGAGAATTTGGGCATAAGTTCCTGGCCCAGGCTCAGGATGTGGATAGCTCATTGTGGCTTCTCTAGTGTTTGTGTTTGCTTCTTTCACTCCAAACCAAAAAGACTTAGCTGATCCCAACCCAAACTGACTTGTCCAAAATCACCTCCTGGCTGGTCCATCCCCAAATTTCCCCTAGTAGTCCACTCACCAGTCAGTCTTAGAAGCATGGGCCCTGCTCAGTCCCAATTGTGGATTTAACTCAGGTCAAAGCTGAGACTGCAAATTCCAAGTCTGTTTTATTTCCCTGGTCTCTTAATTTAACCCCCTCACCTGAGGAAATAATAATATTAATAGCTTCTGTTTATTAAATGCTTAGTCTGGGCTGGTTTGATGCTAAGTGCTTTACATGGTTTATCTCATTTAATTCTTATAGAAGTCTTATATAGTGGATGCTATTATGATCCATTTTACAAATGAGGAAACAATAGATCAGAAAGGTTAAGTAGATTTTCCATTGTCACTTAGCATGTAGGTGGAGGATCTAGGGGTTGAATCCAGGTCTGTGTAACACATCTAGGGGTTGAATCTTCTGTGTAACACAGAAGATGCCTCAACTCATGGTCTGACTGAGTTGTTCCTACAGAATCAAAGGAGATTTCTGGTGCTTCTTTCTCAGGGACTCATGAGTCATCCAGAAGAAAAGCAGATCTTCAGACTTCAGGAGTCTGGATCAAGATTATGGGTCTATGTTCTGTTGGAAAATTGGATGGCATTTGCCCATCTCTTGTCTTTCAGTTTCTTAAATATTCCACACTCCCTTGAGAGTCCATTTAGACCAAGAACTCAGAGTTGAATGTCAGAATTTCAGAGCCAGCAGTGCCCTTAGAGGCCAATCCCCTCAAGTCTACCTCTTTGCCATTGAGACAATAAATTGTCTAGGGTGACACAAGGAATCCACAGCAAGCTGGGTCCAGTGTCCACGGTCCTTCTCCCATAGTCTTGGACTCACTATGTGACTTTGCATAAGTTACCCCTCTCTGAAGAAGGAAACTGGCAGATATTCACAGAAGCAGTCTCAGTTAAGCTAAGCTTTGAGAGCAGCAGAACCCTTTGACAAAAGGGAACCTGGAGTGGAGACCCACTATAACAGTTCAAAGCCAAGATACTCTGTTAAATCGATCTTCAAATCTGTAAGGCTCATTCTTCCCCTTGTCCCGTTTCCCCAGCTATCCTTAGGCACTTCTGGGAATGAAAGGTACTTGCTGATGCCAGTTAGAAAATCAGGGGCTTAAGCAGTTTGAGGCATTGAAAGAAAACTTGATTAAGCTAAATCTTAATCTAGCCATCATGCTAATCAATTTCAGAAGAAGAGCCCTACAATCAGTGGTGTTAGTAAATGGTTAACAACCTGCTCTCTGAAGAAAGAAAAGCCCCCATTTATAGCATTTGCCCATTTCTATGGTGTAAATGCTCCAATGATGGCCAATTTTGAGTTACCAATACGATATTAACCAGCTTGCAAGTTTCATAAAAATGGAAAAGTTGGCTCTTGTGAGCTGCTGCAAACTGATTCCAGCACAGCACTGCTTTCACATACTTTGCTAGTTTTGGATTTTTAAACTTTGGTGGCAGACTTCCACTGCTATGGGGAAAAGATGAAAGAAATGGTGGGTGAGAGCATACATAGCTTGAATATCACATTGCTAGGTCTTTTCTTGTGCTATCATTGCCTTTGTTTCACATCTTGATGAAAATGTTGCAATTTTTACCCTTTTATAGAATAAATAAAAGTGTGACTTGTGGTTCACAATTTATAAAGCTGATTTCATACAATTTTGACAGTTCCATCACATTTCTCACAGTTATAATTTTTTCCCCCATCCTGGGATGGTACTTCATTATGTTGGGATGCTATATTGAATACTATTTCCCTCTGATTCTTTCTGTCAGACTACTTTCTTCTTTTCTGGTTTATACTTGTCTAAGTTCAAGGCTCTGACACAGGTACCTTATAAATATTCCCTAGTCCCAGCCTGGTATGTCTGGAGGAGGGGAGATGGGACCCTGTGGTTCTAAATCTTTCTTTGGCACGTGCTGTCAGACTTGAGTGAAGAATCAGTGATTCAGTTTGAACAGAGAAACTGTAGACAGATGTACTGTTCTCACATCTGGCTACTTGGAGGTACAGCTGTATTTGGCCACCCACTCTTTTAGCACCTGTGGGGAAAGGAATTAGTTTCCTTATTGTGTTGGTGTTTTTGTTTGCATTGTGGTAGATGCTTGGATCATGTGCTTGAAGATGCCAGGCAGGCTTCTAGGGGCAGAGAAGATATTTTCTTAAGTCTGGGTGGGCTGGCAGAGAGGTAGAAGGGTTGAGGGTAGAAGGTATACTTGAGTTCCTGGTCACATGGGCTGATTTGGTTCATGAGACAAAGCACAAACCCATTTTAAGCCCAATGACTCCAATTACACCGCTGCTGGGGTTAGGAAACCCATTCCCCAGATGGCACTGAGCCAGAAAATTAGTAGTGATCAATGAAAGGGGAAGGATGATGAAATAAAAGTGGAGTCTCAATTATGCTCTAAATGAGTAAGGCGATGTCAAGTCTTTAACAGAGGCGGGGCTGGGGACTAGAGGAAGGAAAAAATGATTACTTGGAAGAATTCAGCGCCCCAGTCTGGTCTTTGCCATTGATTTCCTATTCCAGTTCCATAGATGGACCATAAAGGCCTTGTAGAGTGCACACCCCCACCCCATATTTCTCCGTGATCTGCATAAAGGAAATGTGAGTTCTTCCACTTTGCTCATCTGTTCAGCAACATCGGATCCTGGATGGATCTAAGGGAACAAATGTCTGTGGATATTACGTTAGGAATTAAAACCTACCAGCTGCGGGGAAGTCAAATTTGTGGTTTCAGGGCACAGGATGATTCTGTGTGAACCATGGTCAATGTTGCTCTTGAAAAATTACAGAAGTAATTTGTTGTATTCATATGAAGTAGAGGGCTGAAATGTTTTTATGAGATTTTAGTGATTATTTTAAATGACAAAAAAACCCCTTTTTCCTTAAACTGCTAAAAGTCAAAGTAATTGATGGTGAATGTGGTGATTTGCCTTGAAAAATGCAAGGCAAATCAACCTGTATCCGTCATTTAGAATGGAAACCGGCTGGGCTCTGTGACTCAGCCTGTAATCCCGCACTTTGGGAGGCCGAGGTGAGTGAATTGCCTGAGCCCGCGGGTTCGAGACCCGCCTGGGCAACTTGAGGTGAGACCTCATCTCTACAATAAATAATAATAATAAAAAACCAACCGGGCGTGGTAGTGCGCGCCTGCTGTTCCAGCTACTTGGAAGGCTGAGGCAGAAGGATTGCCTGAGCCCAGCAGGTAGAGGCTGTGGTGGCCGGGAGCGGCCACTGCACTCCAGTCTGGGTGACAGAGTGAGACTCTGACTCAAAAAAAAAAAAAAAAAAAAGAATGGAAACCAAATGTTTTCTTTCATGGATATCTATAACTTATCTCCCATCTGGTAAAACCTCTTTCTGTAGAAATGTTCAGAGTGGAATTGCATTAATAAGTACACATCAAGTGAAATTTACTATTTATGCACTTTCAATGGTCTCTGTAAACCGAGTTGCATGTTGGCCTTGTATCAATAGCATCTCTACCTGTGAATTTCCAAGACAGATTAACCAAGAAGAACCATTATGGGATGAAAGAGGGGTGCACGCTGAGAGAAGAACGAAATCAAACATCCACCCATGCTAATGCTTCCTTCCTGGATACTATTTGGATTTTACTTTTTTAAAAATATAAAATAAAATACAAGATGTTGGTGCTGTTTGGAGATAGCCCACATCTGTATAGCGAGGAGACAATTCTCCAAAGTGCAGCTCTCAGTGGGATATTTATTTAATTCGTATTGGTTTTGGACCACAGCCTGTAATGAGGAAAGATATGGATAGAGGCAGGAGATGGCAGTTGGAAGTCTGAACCTTTTTGAACATGAAAGTACAAAAGGGTCGTGCATGCATTGAGGTTTTAGTGAAAATTCAATAACTTGAGCTGCAGACACTCTGCTCCGGAACACTAATAAAGATGGGAGAGCTAATAAAGGACCCGAATTCGAGCTTCTTAGAGCTGGAAGCTGGAGTGGTGCCAGGCTCAGCTGCCCCAAAGTTGAAGAGTGCCCTGGTATGTTTTTGCACATGAGCCAATTGGAGACTAGGTTGATTTCAAGACATCCTCTAACAGCATGTGAGCTCCAGGGACCTGCAAATGCTGAAACACCAAACAGGTCTTACTGAAATGGGATTTATTGAAGGGCGACACAGGGATGCTTGAATTTCCTGCCAGCAAATTCCCTGATAGACAGGCCAGAGTTAAAAACAGGAGGGTCCTTCCCAAAGCCAGACCAGCCCCCACTGGGTTTTTTTTTTGTTTCCCCAAAGTGCAGTGATGTGAGGATCTCACCAATACTCTTGGATTTCAGTCAAAGGGCCAAAAGCCTCTAAGAAAGAGCCACCAGCTAGCCAGGAGCTGTGCGGTGAGAGGAAAGGGGCTTGGCCTCTGCAAGATTAAAGATGCTCCCTGAATTATCTAACTTCATCCTTCTTTCCACTTTCTCCCATTTTCAGGGGCTCACTTTTCTAAAAACACACCCTTGCAAGTGGCAGATCTGGGACTTGAACTCAGATGGGAGCCATGGAAGAACAGCATAGTCTCTAGCTCCAGGAGGAAATCAGAGTTCTGGAAAGAGAAATCTGGAATGGACCTCAACTCAGTGACTCACTTTGTTCTTGGGCTTGACTGTGTTTCAGAAGACTGCTTGAGACTCATCTTGAATTCACCGCTCAGCCTTCTTTGTCCCAGGCTACCTGCTGCGCTCCACTTAGGCCAGGATTGCTGCTTTTGCAGATGCATTTGGCCACATTCGCAGAAGCCTGCCTGGGGACCATCTGCTGGAGAAGCTCAGCATTCTCAACTCTTCAGGGTAGAGGGTCTCAACCTGCACTAGTGCTGCCTGAGGTATGAATGCTCACTAGTGTGACTATAATTAGTGCTGATTCTTGCTCCAGTGCCAGGCAAGGTGCATGGCACACTGCATCTGGTGTTGCTAGTGGTCACAACAACTCCAGGGGGTTGGTGTGTTTTTATTCCCATTTTACAGAAGAAGAGAGGGAAACTTTAAGCTGTGTTTTTTGATCACAGGTCTGCCTAAATTCTACGCTCGTGTGGCTTAATGTTGAGCAGGGAGGCTGTGAATTGGGTCCCCTCTGAAGGTGTGTGGAGGAAGCTCTTGGCATTACTGTTGGTGAGACACAATGTGTAAGGTTGGCCAGCCAGATCCCAGGAGGTGTCACTGCACCAGCACTTCCTCCCAGCCTGCTCTTACAGTCCTCAGGCTCTGTTCTGGGCCCTTTGATCTGCCCTACTTTCTTTTCCTTCTCTGTGGAGTCCTGGAGCCTCTCACCCAGCGGAGCTGACCTGCCAATGATAAATACCATTTAATTACAGAACAAGCTTTTCTGCCATTTCTCTCAGCACGGCTTCTATTGCTGAAGATTAAACTTCATTCCAATACCACTGAATTACCTTTTAAAACCTATTATTTCAATGTGATTAACTTCACTTCTTTCATTTAGCTGTAAGCAAAATCTTGTTTACAAGGCAAAAAACTCTGCCTTAATATCAGCAATAATAATACAAACGAACATTGCAAGAAAATAATTTATGTGAAAAACAGGAAAAAATGGCATTGATACATGAGGCTCCTCTTCAATTAATAAAAAGGAGGAAATATTTAAAAACAATTTATCAACAAAATATATACAGTTCATACATCATGTGTTGCAAAGAATATACTAATATTCATTCCACAAATAGCTGCGTGACCCTGGATTTTAATTCTTTTGTGTGCATCAAAATCTGGATTGTGGTTAAAATCTAGAGCTGGATTTGTTAAGAGAGTTCCAGGACAGGGAAAGAGACTTGGGTTCGCTAGATACCTGCTAGGTTCTCTCTTCTGAAAATGGCCAAAATGCATTCGAGATTTTTAGAGAAAGCTGTCACTGTGAGCCTGCATGAGCAGCCGAAACCCGGGATGGTTTTTAAGCAGTCCTCCCCTCTGTCATCTGTGCTTCCTCTTTCCAGGATTGAAATCCAAACCACTAAAATACACGATTTTACTTAAAATTGCGAAAGGGAGAAATGCTTGGTGATTTTTTTAAAAAATGTTTTTATTAGAAGTAAACCCTGGCAGACTGTTTCCTGAAAGTTGTCAAGGCCGGGTGGCTGCTGGGAAGCGGTGGCATCTGTCACTGCAGTTATGCAAATCCTCTCTTGTTGGTGCCAGAGCTTGGGGAGGAGACACACGGCTGTGTGTTGGCAAAACAGGCACCGTATGCTACCGCCGGCATTTCTCCCTAATTTATTTTTACCATTTTCTTTTATGGCCTTCCACGAGATGCACTTCCCAGGGAGTTTCTTTACTGGACAATGCTGAGAAATTAGCATTTACATCATATTTAACATTTTACAATGAGTTCCTCCACCCACACATAAAACAATGTGCTTTTATAAGGAAAACATCAATATCGGAATGACTATTTCCACATATGGGGTCCTCATTTAGCTGATGTTTAGACTCCTTGAGGGCTTAAGAGGAAAAACAAGGAGTTGGCAGAAGACTTTCCAGCTCCAGCCAGGGTGCCCAGCCCACTGTGCCTGGCCACAGAGATGCCTTGGGGAAGGAGGCTGGGCCAGATGTAGAGACCCAGGGCTGAGAGCAGCAGGGAGCACCCACCCTACCCCACCTCTTCCTCTTCCACCTCTCTTCCTCCTTTCTGTCTCTTTGTGCTCACCCTCCCCACACCCTCACCAAGTGTTCTTGCCTTCTCCCTTCTCTCCCTCCCTTTCCCCTCCTTTCCTCCTCTTGTTTTATTAACTGTATCTACTGACTGCCTACCCTAGTCCAGGCTCTGACCTGGGGGCTGGCATGACAGGAGAATCAGACACTCTAAAATCTTCTAACCCACGAACATGCACAGCCTGATGGGCCAAACTTTCCTCTTAAACTTCACGATGTTGAAATCATTTAGGAAGTCCCAATGATGGTGACTTGCACTGTCCAGGGGAAGGGACAACAGGCTATGGCCCAGAGCCTAGCCCCACCCTCGCCGTGGCCAAGGGAACCTCTTTTTTCCCCCTGTTAGCATGGTCTTGTTCTACCCAGAAGCTGTTGAGTATATGGATTGTCAGGAACTTTATTTACTTATTCTTGTCTCATCCTCAAACAACTTGTAGGAGAGAGGCAGAATGGAAGCAGAAGCAGGCTTAGTCGCTTGCCATTGGGCACTGGCCCTGCTCTGTGCTGAGGTTTGCTTGACAGTAGCCTGTGCAGACCCTCTGAGAGCTGTTCGTTGTGTCTGTGGGGACTGCTGGAGTCTGCGCCCTACTTCCCATCTCAGAGGGGGCTTTGTCGGAGGGGTGGGCAGCAGCAAAGCAGCAGAGTAGACAGAGTGATCAGCCCTGAGAATGGGGGACCACCCCTAGGACAGCAGCTGCCTCCAGGGATGCCCCAGGATGCCTTCCAGCGGGGACCAGGGACTGGCAAACCCAGAGAGTGCCAGCTTCTCCCAGGGTGGGGGCAGAGGCTCCAAGAGGCTGGGGGAAGTGCCAGAAACCATCAGGGCAGGTTGACAGATGTGGTTCCAGCATCTGCTTCGCTCCTGGTGCTTGGCAGATGGGGTGTGGGGACCAGGCAGCTGAAAACTTGGATCTGTTTCAAACAGCTCCATTTCCCAGGCTCAAAGCAGAGCATTTCTGCAGGGCAGCCACGGAGCCAGCACCCTGGGGTCTCTCCAGCCAGAGAAAGTCCCACCGGAACCCTGCACAAGCCTGGGAATTACTGAGAGGGAATTGTGGGGCTGAGTGAGCATTCTCTGGTTTATAAAATCCCTTGTTTCTACATGTCACCTTTGGTGCCTTCAGACACCTGGTAACTTTGAGATATACCCAATTTCCAGACAGGACTGTCAAGCTGGAAGCTGACTTGACTTTCTAGAGCTGTGCAATCCAATACAGTGGCCGCTAATCAGATGTGGCTGGTCCAAAATGAGATAAACTGTATCAAATACTACATTAAAAATATAAAATATCTTAATATCTTGATAACATTTATCTTGATTACATGTTGGAAATAACAATATTCTGAATGTGCTGGGCTAAATAAAATATACTATTCAAATTAATTTCATCTGTTTATTTTACTTTATTAAAAACGTGGCCACCAAAAAATTTAAAGTAGCATGTGGATCAGGCATTCTATTTCTTTTGGACTATACTGTCCTGGAGGACAGACCTTGTGACATCATCCTCAAAAGACAGCATGCCTGTGTCCCCAGCAAAATTTTCCCAGGAGCCCTTATTGCTGAGGACCACTAGGTCCTGGTGGCATAAGCCACTTCTTCCTCTCTTGACCAGAATGTGAGTCAAACGGTGTCTGTAGGGACCCAGGTCAACTGTTTCTGAAGAACAGTGGCTACAGTTACTGCTTTTTTTGGTTACTCCAGGCAGTTGCTGCTGCAGTGATGCTACCACCGGCATCTGGACACAGCCCCTGCACTAAGTTCCAAGGCTCATGGCTGCTCCCTCTGGATCCAAAGACAGGCTCCAGAGGGACCTCATGGGGGCATTTAGTGTTCTCTCTTCCTCCTCCCCATGGTGGTGGGCTTGTCCGTGGCCAGTCACAGCACCTAGGCTGCTCTACCTCTCTGCCTTGTATTTTCTCTACATTGATAGGCTGCTAGATTCTAAGCGGATGCCCCTGAAAGCTTGAGTAACCTTGGAAAGCAGGAAGGAGGAGTCATCTTATAGCCACCTCCATCGTGGGTCACTCCCCCATAAGGGGCACTTTTCTAGTTGTGAGCAACAGAAGACATCTCCAGGGCTTTGGGAGCAGTGGGGATGGGGTGCTATCTCTTTGCTCAGCATCTCAGCTGAAGCCCTCCCCGCCGCAGAGGCCCTCAGAATTCTCCATTTTCCACAGCAGGCTCACTCTTTTGCAGGTGGGTAAGGATGAGCTTCATCTGTATCCCTCTCTGACTGCTGGGCACCAGGCACACAGTAGCAAACAGAAGCTAAAACACCCTGGCCTCTCGGAGCTCCCTCTAGTGGGGGAGATGCGCACTAATCTAGAAATTACACTCAGGTCTTACAAACTTCAAGAGCTACTTGGCAAAGGATGTTGGAAACTGACCCAGCCTCTGGTGGAAGTGGTTGAGGTCAGAGGCTTCTTTGAGGATGCAGTGTTTTAGCTGAAATTGTTGTATTTTGAAAGCTTTGCTTTTATTTCCATTCAGCTCGTGTTAAAGTACTGGGAAACCTCAAGGAAGGGGTCTTGAGATGGGAAAATATTTATCAGCATGGCCCGAGGCAGAATTGTCTGAAGGAAAATTGTAATAAGAATAGAGAAAAGGATCCAGAAAGTCAGCACATTTTAGCATCAAGTCTTAAGAGTAAGATCAGGCCATGAGAGGGAGCTAGGGCTAGCAGAGGGACCTGGGTTTGAGGCAAGATGTTCAAGGCTAAGGTGGTGAAGGGTGACGGAGTGTGTACCTCCCTCCTGGGTAGGATCCTGCCGTTGCAGAGCGAGGACTCAACAGATCTGTGCAGGGTTGCACATTCCATGCTTGGTATTTTGATGGGGCTTGCATTTTATTTGGTCTTAAAAAAGCATGCAAGGATAGAGTATGCCTGATGGGGTACCCGATGGTGGAAAGAATCCTGAACCAGGAGACCCTGGTTCCAACCCTGATTTTGCTCCCTGACCCACTGTGTGACCTTGGGCAAGCCCTCTTCTCTCTCTGAAATGTAACCTCCTCGTCTGTAAAATAAGGGGGCTGGACTGGGTGACCTCCAAGCCCACATGCACATCTCAGGTTCCAGGACTCTTGGAGTCAATGACGTGCTTGACTGAGCCGTTCCCAGCTGTATCCGAGAGGTCGGGGTTCAAGCCTGTTATGAAGCTGCCGCTCAGATGCTGCCACTTCTGATATTAATTTCTTTTCTCCCCATGAGGAATAGAGGGCTTTATGAATGACTCCAAGAATTGCCTCTGGCCTTGGGAATGGAAACTGGCCCTGAAAGCAAATGGAGCTGAAACCCTAGAGCACTTGTACCCCTGGCCTTTGGAGAATTGACCCAAATCATTTCTCCTATGAGCAAGTTGTGGCTGAACTCCCGATAACAGCGAGCTGATGACCAGAGTTCAGTCTGATTGTCCTTACAGCTGTGCTCTGCTCCATTCAAATCCTGAGCAAAGAAAACCCTGATTTTTATCACCAAGTCGTGGATGTGGAGTTGTTCAGAAGACAGTTAGAATCCTGTAACTAGTGGAGAAACTCTGGATCACCTCCATGGGCTCCAGTTTCTTTATCTGCAAAAAGGGAAGACAAAGTTACCCCCCACTCCGCCAAATTATTAGGAGATTACTATGAGCTCATGCTGCATTATATAGCATATGCAAGCACCTGGTAAAATTTAAAGCTGTATGAAGATGATGATTATTATAAAATAAAAACAACAATAAAAATATAGATCCCTTCCTGATTAAAAAATGTATCTCTAGAACTTAGAAATGTTATTGCTAATAAACATATCCTTCAATTGCTCTTGAGCTTAATGTGAGTTCTCTATGTTCACAGTCTCATTTCATTCTCACCAGTGCCTGTGAGGCAGGTATCATTACTTCCAGTGTTCATCTGGGGATGCATAAGGGGGAAGTGGCATGTGGCATCTGCGCTCGTAAGGGGGAAGTGGCATGTCCAGAGTCATAGCTACCCGAAGGGACATCAACCCAGATCTGATTGCCTCTAAGTGGGGTGTCTTCTCACTGACTTATGCTATTTTGATGGGACACACAACTCTAGCATTGTCTCCCCCTTGTAGTTCTTTGGACAGCCACTATCCCTTTATTGTTAAGTGTTTGTCATTCAGATCTGTGACCCTTTGGTGAGAAAGACCTTTGAGAGTGGGCATGCACCCTTCTTTTCACAGGGCCAGGAGGAGTTGGCTTAAAATAACTCCATGGGAGATCCCTGACCAGGTAGCCGGGGGCCCTAGCTGCATGCTAGGTGAGTGGTGTGACTGGACCCAGGGTGGACTTTCCTGTATTTGGGGCTCGTAGGTGGGCCTGGAGAAGGCAGACAGCCACCAGAGGTGGGGGACTCTATGGAAGTAGGTCAACCACTGGCTGATATTTCAACAGAGGAAGATGTCCCAATTCCATTCCACAGGTACCCTCTTAAGTCTTCTTCCTGCCATTCCCCAAGCCAGGGGCCATACACTAATTCATGCTAAAACGTTGTCTCTGCCCTGAGATGCTCACATTTCAGCCTGGAAAAGCTGTCTGGGCGGCTACCAGATATTCACGAGCACAAAAGTTTCTGATTCCTTTCCTGCTAAAGGTGAAAATGTCTTTTTTGGGGGGAAATAATAAATAAATAATAAACCCCCAGAAACAACACCTTATCAGAATAATAAAATTAAATTATAACAGCGCTGTCAGCGGACACAATATCTGGGGGTGACAAGATGTAATCTCAGTGAAAACATCGGATCTGTCTGTTTATAGATCTAATAAATTATGTTAGAATTGTGCTCTTATAAATCCAGGCTGTCGAGGAAACCCAACAACTAATTCATCAGTTGCTCATGGAGAGGTCTGCTTCTCCGTTTCAATTGCTCACCATGTAGATAACAAGGAGCCTTACAGACCGGCTGGTTAAATGTCATTTGTTTCAGAGCTGTAACACGGCACGGATCATTGCTCACACATCGTCACCCAATTATATTAACCTGTGCAGCAATACGGTGTAATGACATGACATTAACGCAGCCACTTCAGAGGGGCGACAACTTCCCTCCTCAGAGGAAGGAGCTGCCGGCTTCTCCCCAGCCTCTCCCTTGTCATTTAAATGCAAAACAAAAGCTCTTGAATGGAAGGAGCAGAGAGTCACTTCTCTCTGGCAGGCTCTGAGATATAAAATATTCTATGCTTTATCCTCTGAGGGCTCCAAGGAGCTTGCCTGCTGAGTTTTTTATTCAACATCACAGTTTTCCCAAAGGGCAGGATTACTACCCACTTCCCCAAATTCACAATTTCTTGTCTTCAAGGACAGTTCTGGGACTGCCCCCAAAATAGGGAACAATAAGATGACTGAACTGAGCGTTGATAGGTACAAAGAGAGTCCTATTTACAGAGCTTTTCTGGGGATGATGACACACGGGATATCTAGTTTCTTTTGTCTTGCCAGACATATAAAGAGAAGATGAACAGACCAAGTGGAGTTCAGGTCCTGTGTTTCTCAGTCTCAGCACTACAGGCATTTGGGACCGGACAATTGTTTGTCACAGGGGAGGTCTGTCCTGTGTGTTGTGAGATGTTTAGCAGTATCTTTGGTCTCTACCTACTAGATATCAATAACATCTTCCCACCAGTTGTGACCAAAAATGTCTCTAGATATTGCCAAATGTCCCCTGGGGGGCAAAATCGCTTCCAGCTGAGAATCACTGATCTAGGGCAAAACTTTCCATTCTAAAACCTTCAGCAAATATTTGCGGAGCACCAGATCTGTGCTGGGCTTTGGGCTCTTCAAGTTGCTTAAAAATTTCTTCATAAAAGAGAGGCCTACCCTTGAACTCCCAGAGTCTCTCTCCTCTGCAAACAAAGCCTGCCCTTCAGGTTTTTGAGGTCAAATCCCACCTTCTTTGTTTAATAACCCTGAGCCTCCAGGCCTCTGTTGCTTCATCTGTACAATGGGGATAATAAAAGCACTGACCTCATTATGCTGTTGTGAGAATTAAGTGGAAGGCACAGAGGAAGCCTTTGGCACTTGGTGTTGTTTTTTTCATTAAAACCCACTCATGAAGCATCTTGGAGATGTAGAGTTTGCCCAAACTTCAAGGAAGGAGCCTCACCAGGGGTCAGTCAGGACCAGGGAAAGCAGATCTTCTTGGGCAGAGCTCCAATTCCAGCAAAGGAAATCAAGGAAGCAGCCCATTATGATGGGCCATATGTGCCCAGAAGAAACTCAAAGGTTACCAGTGCCGGCCACTTTAAATCAAGCAATCAATTAATCAATAGTATTTTGTTATTTCCAGGTGCTGTTGTAAGTGCTTCTCAAATATCACATCACTTACTTCTCATAATAACTCAACTGAGAGAGGTTCTATCATTACCTCCATTTTATAGATAGGAAAACAGAGGCATAGAAAGGTTGCATAATTCATTTAATAAGTGATGAACCTGGGATTTGAACCTAGCTAGCCTGCTTCCAGAGCCCACATTCTCAACCACCACATTCTGCTGCTAACTCCAGAATTCCTGAGGATGAGACTCCCTGCTCTACTCAGGGTTGACTTGGGGATAAGGCAAGGCCAGACATCTGAGGAAGCTGAGGCAGAGACACGCCCATCCTCCACTGTGAACTTACTTCCGGTTTCCCTTTAAATTGATCACCCATTTCATCTTTCCTACCTTTCCACTGGAATGTTTATGAAAATATACAAATAGTGCCACATCTGAAAGCACCAGAACCTTGGTATATAAAACGGTGATCTGCATCTAATTTCCACCAATCAAAGCTCAGATGAAATATTGAGGCAGAAAGTGGGACCACATGGGCACAAGGCAAGAAGCAGCCTCACTCTCCTCATCCCCACCCTTTATCTACACTTCAAATGAGGCCTTCACCAGAGAGCAGGAAGCCTCCCCCATCTCGGCTTTGTGGGAATTAGCTTCAGGAGAGCTACTAGCATTGGAGTGGCAGTGCATGAAATAAGTGATGGATATTTTGGGCTGTGGGGCTGGCTTTGAGGAGGGGCTGGTCCTGGGACAGACATGGGTATTCAGGGGTTGGAGTTTGGGTTCACTGTTTGCACAGATTCTTCAGAAGTATGTGACCTTCTCATAGTAGCATGACCAGTTGGCTGGATCATGAGATAGCCTTACTGTTCATGAGCCACCAGACTCATAGGAAATATAAGACTGAAAAACATTGGAAAGTTGGAGAGAGAATTGGAAGATTCTTATGGGCTGGCTCTCTGCATAAGTTCTGGGCTTACGGATTCAAATAGTAACCAAATGACCAGCAAAGAAGAACCAAAGAAAACCTTATTTACTTTACTTGCTTAGTTTTCTTGGATGAAGATGAGTAAATAGAGAAATAAAGAAGCACAAGAGAGTTTAGGGAAAATCTACATCATAAAACAGAGAACAAAGTACTCATGATGTATAAGAAGAACTTACTTCTGAAAAACATCGATGATAGTAGACTAAAGAATATTTTAGAACACACTTGACTTGTCCTTTCAGCAAATTTCAGGGAAATAGGCAGTAATGATGCCCCCCCCAATCAACCAATGATATATTAATATATGGTATAAGGGAGCAAGCTGAGAAATGTTAGAAATAAAATAAAAGATAAATAAAATCCATAAAGTTGAAATATAAAGAAACAAAATTAAAACTGACACTAGATGCAGCACACAGCAGAGTTGGCAATGCAGAAAACAGAGTCACTAATCACTTAATTTCTATATGCCTCAATGTCATCATCTGTTCAATGGTAGTAACAGTAGTACCTGCTCAAGGAGTCATTTGAGCAGTAAATGAAATAAACTAGTGTTTTAAAGTATTTAATCCTGCTTTATTTTTTCTGCATAACATTTATCACATATACATTTGAGCTTGTTGTTTGTCATCCACACATCTGTAAATTCTATGAGGGCAGAGACTTTGTTTTGTTCACCGCTGTAATTCTCCTGCATAGATTAGTGTCTGCCATATAGTAGGTGCTCAATAATTATGTGTTGAGTGCATGGATGAATGAATACTAACAGGTCTGTTATGATGGGATTCCATAGAAAATTTAATTTGGGGATCTTGGCTTATCATATCTCCCACTTGGAGAGTAGCAATGTCAAGTACATAATTTCTGTGGAAACCCAGTTTGGAAAATGCTGACCTGTATACATTCTGGTTAACAAAATTCTCCATGGTCTGGCCCTCTGTTACAACTCAACTCTCATAAGCTTCTACTTTCCTTGTTGCTCATTCCTACTCCAGCCACAGTGGCTTCCCTTTTATTCCTTGAACATACTAGGCAAGCTCTCAGTTCAGGGTCTTTGTATGTGCTCTTCCCTCTCCCTAGAATGCACCACACCAGATGGACACATGGCTCACTCCCTAACTTCCTTCAGGTCTTTATTTGAATGCCACCTTACTGAAGAGTTTCCTAAGGACCTTGTTTAAATTGTCATGTGTCCAACTCTCTATGCATTCCTCAACTTTAACCTTCTTCCTTGCATGTGTCATCATCAGAAATGCTTTATATTGTAATTAATTTTGTTACGTCTCCCCCAGTAACATGGGAGTTCCATGAAGGCAGAACTTTGTTTCTGTTCCATTCACTGCTGTGTCTAAATCAGTGCTTTGCACATGGTAGATGATCAAAAATATTTGTTGAATACCTAGATTAATAAGTGAATGAATGCGACATACATCCAAGAAGAAAACAGTTTTCCCACGAAGGACAAAGATCAGATTGCTTTCTGACTTTGCCATAATTAGGAAAACTGCAAGTCAATGAGACAATACCTTTGGAATTCTGAGATGAAAAAGCTAGAACTCAAAAGCATATTATTCCCAGTCAAGTTGCTTGATTGTGAAGACTACAGAAAGATGTATGTGCAAAGTATACCATTCATGAACCCATCCTAAGATACAAAAAAACAGAGCATATTAAATTCTTGAAGGTATACTCCACATGAATAAGATAGATCAAAGTTGAGGACAGAGAAATGAGTAAATCAAGATAAAAGAACAGTGAACATAAAATTGGTTAAACCTATCTGTTATTTTAAAACCAGAAATATTGTTCCATAGTAATGTAATTATCTGAAAACAATTCTCGGAGGAGATGAACAACATATAAATAAACAAAATTAAACATTAATAATCTAGGTCTAAAAATCCTAGATTATATCAATGAAAACATGTAAGTGGGTTAGAAATGGACTGGGGGTAAATTAAAAAATGCTTTTTTACTCCTCTTATAGAGGAAGAGGCAACAAAAATAATTTAATTCACTACATTAATGAACAGACAAATACAGTTTCAAATACAGCTTTTACCCAGAAAAGACAAATACTTAGAGGACTATAAGAAGGTATTATATCCTTCAGTCAACCAGCAGAGGAAAAAAAGCTATAAGAATGAGTTTAGGGGAATATTTCTGTATATTATTTCTAGTATATTTTTATATTTTACACTTTTTTCATAATTTAAAAAAATAGTCGCAGTGCTGATGAAAAACAAAACTAATAACAAAAAAACACAGAGGACAGCATAAAATAACAATATGGTAAGATCTAGAACTCTGGGTCTTAAAATAGAATAAAATTTAATACAAAGTATAAGGCCTTCCAGACTGGAGTGAAGCAAGCAAACAAGCAAATAGACAGAAACCACCAACAAACATTATACATGATTTAGAGTTAAATCCAAACGACATAAAAAGACAGGATAGATTCCAACATAAAATACATTAAAATAAAGTAATTTAATTTTGATAAGGAAGAAATCTATAATAAGAAAAATAATAGTCAAAAATCTTGATGTGTCCAATAACGTAACATTAAAATTTATAAAATGAGCACTGTTAGCAATACAAGGGAAAAGGGATGAAACGCAGTAGTAGCAGAGGAACTTAATACAGATCATGTAGATAAAATATAAATAAAGATACTTATCAGTTGAGCAATATATATCTTATTGCTTATATATCACATCTAGGGTGACCTTGACCCTTGGAAATTTAGATACTTTTTTTTTTCTAAGAGTGTTCCCACTTCTATGTCTCAGGGCTGTCAACTATTCCCTAAAATGTACCTCCCTCACTTCCCCTGTTGCTTTTCTTGACTTCCTTTCCTAAGTTTGTCTGATTTTTACACTGATTTTCACGAAAATCTACTTAAGCCAAATGGTTATAGCTTTAGTAACTCTAAAAAAGATTTTGAGTGTGTCACATGGAGACACCACATAGTTCACTGTTCTTTGCTCATTCCTCCACTAGTTATTTTCATTTTTCTTTCCACAAGCCCAAGTTCACTATGATTATATGACCCTGGGAAGTAAAATCTAGTCCCATTGTTTTTTGTTTTTTTTTAAGACTAGCAGTCCCTATAAATCTAAATTGCTTTCCTTACCTTCCTTAGAATTCTGATAAGTGAAACCTTCCTTTCTTTTTTAGTAAAATTATTGTGAATAATGGAATTGTTCCCAAACTTTTTTGAATGTGAATCCCTGTATGTAAAACATTTTTAAGCATGCAGTTTTAATATAAATATATTTATTAAATTATATGGAAATAACACTATATTAAAATATTAAACTCTTGCTTTTTAAACCGATAGTGTTTATTATTTGTACTATGCACTTCTATGTTTAAAATCTTTTCAAGCTTATACTCCCAATATGTGCATATTATTGATAATACTAAGTTTCTAGAGTTTTAATGTAAGACATATAAAATGTATAAAAAGCAGAGCTTAAAAGGGACAAGATAAAAATAAATATTAAATATAAGTTTTGATTTTTTCCTATACCCTGTTAGACAATCTTGCGTTCTCCTCTGTGATGCACACCCCAAAGTGAATACTATGCTGCAAAGAAAAAGCTTCTTTTCAAGAACTCTTGGTGTATTTACACAAATTATTTATAGATTAGCCAAAAAATAAAGACATCAATAATTTTCCCAAAGAAAGTTACGCACTAAATTTTCTGAACACAATATAGTAAAAATAGAAAGCTATAAGAAAAAGTTAGAGGGAAAATATTTAATTGTTGGAAAGGAAAACAAAACCCCTTGGTTGGAGATCCTAAGCTAGCAGACTTAGAAGAGTTAGGTAAAGGGAATGAGAACATTGTTTAGCAGACTTTTGGGATATGGTCAAAACTGCACTCAAAGGTAAATACATTTAAAAAAAAATGAATTCACTGTTAAGGAAAGATCCAAAAATCAAAGAAGTACTTTATTTAAGAAGTTAGGAGAAAATGTATATTGTATAAAATAGGTGAAAAGTAACATTCAAGGACAAAAGCAGAAAATAATGATAAGAAATTAGAAAAACAATAAAACTGACACTGTTATGAAGCATAAAAAGGAAAGCAAAATTATTATAATTTCATACCAAAATTGTGTGAAGACAGAAAACCTGAGATCACTCTTGCTTTTGAATTAGTTATAAAAATATAGAATATCAAGTACAATTTTAAAAGAATAATTCACTACGAGCACATAATTATTTAAGGACTGCAAAGATAGTTTAATGCTAAGAAATCTATCTTAAAAAATCAAGTTTCTGTCTGTCTGTCACTATTTCATGTGAAAAATGCCTAAGTGAATTTTCCCCATATTTTTTGAGGATATGTTTGACATTGTCTGTGCTAATATTGTTTGTCTCTGTGGTGGTGAAAAATTCACTTTGTGGGACTGAGAATCCTGAGGGACCTTAAGGAGGTTAGCAGTAATTCTTCAGAGCATCTGAGAGCAACAAGAGGCTCATAGTATCCATATTTAGCCATTATAACTTAGAGGAAACAAACGGTGGCTTCATGTATGAGTCCCCGTTGAAAGCAACAAGGGCAGACACTCCAAATTACTGGCATTGATTTGTTATCAAGCTGCTTCTCACATGGGCAATTCCTTATAGTGTGCTACAGGGGGAAAAGCAGTAGAGATATGCTTATTTAACAATGGTCAATGATTTTCTAAATGACTGTCAGTGGAGCCAAGAAGTCAATTATTATAATGTAAGAATTGGACAAATGTAAAAAGCAATATTATAATCTTAATAAAAACCAAGAAATGATTTGATAAGACTCCATATCTATTTCTGATTTTTAAAATATTAATTAATATGGATTTAAAGACTCTTTTTTTTTCAAGTCAGCTTCTCTTTCAGGCTGGAGTGCAATGGCACAATCATGGCTCACTATAACCTTGACTTCCTGGACTCAGGGAATCCTTCTACATCAGGTCCCCACGTAGCTGGGAATACAGTTGCACACTACCACACCTAATTTTTTGTAGAGACAAGGTCTTGCTATGTTGTCTAGGCTGTTTTCAAATTCCTGGGCCCCAGCAATTCTGCCTCAGTCTCTTAAAGTACTAAGATTATTCCCAAAGTGCTAAGGCCAGGTCACCACATCTGATCTAAAGACTCTTCATTCAACAGAACATCTACCTTAACCCAGTAGCCAAATTCATACATATTGGTGAAACACAAAAGGCATTTTATTGACATCAAGATTAAGATAAAAGTGCTCCCCTATCCACCAGAGGTCACATTTCTCTAGTTATGGTAACCAAACATGTCTCCAAACATTGCCAAAGTATTCTTGGTTGAGAATCGCTGGTCTAGATTGGGAATCACTGTTCTAGAAGTTCTAACGAATGCAGTGAGATAAGAAAAACTTACAAATTGTTTCTACTGAAAAAGAGAATTGCCTTTGCTTGCAACAGATGTGTTTATCATCATAGAAAACTTAAGAGAATTAACTAGAAAGTCAATTGGGAGTAATAAAAAGAGTTCATTATGGAGGCTGGGCATGAAATAAATATTTTTTTTTCAAACCTATCCAAAATTCTAACAACAACCAGTTACACAATACACTGGGCAAAAATATTTTATTTCCATAGCAGCAAAATATAAGATATTAAGCAATAAACTTACCAAGATATATACTATTATACACATGAATGAAATATACAGTTTGTTGAAAAATATACACATCCAAGAATGATCTTTTATAAATGAAAACATGTTACTGATTGTGTGATATTGTCAGTGACTTCCCACGGCCTTCAAGATAAAGACTTAAGTTTATAACACATCCTTTTTGTTCCTATTGACCCAGAAATTTGCTTTTGCTCACTCCCTGGGCTCCAGGAGGACCCAGGATATTTGAATACAGCATCACATGCCATCCAATTCTGCTCTTTTTCAGATGTATTTCCCTAGAATTTTCATCTTATATAAGATAGTTTTAAGCCCCCTTGACCACCCCACTACTCTTCTCTGTATACATTCCATTAACGAATCAAAGTGTCTCCTTAAAGTCAGGGTCTACAATTAAATGCAGTACCCTAAGTGTAGTCCAACCAGAGCAAAGTTCTTTCCCCTCCTTTAACTTAATAATTTATCTATTTATTAACATAGAAATACATATGGACCTATATTTAATTCCTGACTCTACCATTTATTAGCAAAACATACAACTTCTTTGCTCCCCAGTTTGCCCTTCAACAAGATGAAGATAATATTAAATAGTACCTTTTCATAGGCCTGTGACATTAGCTAGTACCTAGCACCTGTTCTTATCCCCTTTCTGTATTCCAATTAGTCACATTCTGAGTTTCCCATCTTTTCCCCTTCATCCCTTGGCTACTGTTTCTGCCAACACAATATCTTGGCTGGGTCGTCATTGAAGCTGAATGGTTGGACTCCTTGACTCTATTTGATCTCCTCAAATCCTCTGTCAAAGTGATCTTTGTAAAACACAGGTTGCATACAATTATTTCCCTTCCAATGCCTTTGATGGCTCTCCAACGCATCCCAAAAGCTAAACGTTCTTATCTGCAGTTGGGTTGCATCTACCTTTCTAACAACCCCTCCTTCTGGGCATCCCATACCCCAATCTGGCTCACCTTGATCTGCCTTGGGAGACCAAGGCACATTTGCAAAGTCACGGCCTGAGAAAAGAAATTATTTCCTCTTGAATCTTCCTTCTCCAACAGTCCTCCTCTAGAATAATTCTCAACCAAGAGAAAAAAGGATCATAGCAGAACGTCCTCCCTCTAGAGCTATGCCAAACTTCTCACCAGAGAATGGGCTCAAGGACAGACTGTTGGACTGACTGGGCCAAATAGAAGACTTCTAGGTGGGCTTCTCTCCCAGAGCCAGGGAGCTAGCCCTGGGGCTCTGGAGGTCCCATTTTTGAGCACAATAACCTCCCTTCCCCTAACACCTCATTGGTCATGGACACTTCTATTTCATGGCCAATTGGCCATAATTTCAATTATGTAGGGAGCTTTTATTTTGCATGCAAATTCCAAAATGATTCAGAAATCCATGGAAAGGCCTAGTTATAAAGGACTAGAAGTTTAAGTCTGGAAGGTGGAAAATACCCCATATTTTACATAATCATTCTTATGGCCACAGGACACTCAGGGGGTATTGTGAGTAGTGATTATTGAGAGAATATAAGAGGTAAAGTGTCTGGCATATAGCACACACTAAATATTATCTGATCTGATGGTATTTATTTATTTTAGCAAAGTCATTTTGCTAAATGTATACCTAAGACATGTATATATCTTACAATACCTTGCATATCAATACACTTACAAATCAAAATAAAATTGTTAGACTAAGAGTCCTGAGAGTTTAAAAAATTTTTATTTTATTGGAGTGGGATCACTTGACATGAAATCTAACTTCTTAACACATTTTTAAAGTGTATAATACAATACTGTTAACTATAGGAACAATGTTGTACAGTAGCTGTCTAGCACTTATTCATCTTGTATTCACCTTTGAGTCTTGAATTTCGATTTGGAAACTCAGACTGTAGTTTAAGTGAGAGCATTTTAGCCTTAGATGGTACGGGATTCTCCCTCCTCCAAAGCAGGACTCAGGCAGAATGGCTGCAAAGCAGGCTGTCCAAGGCCTGACCCCGTAAGTGGCTCAATAAATGGTAGGGAGACCCTACAGATAAAAGGATCTTAATCTTGATTGCCCATTAGGATTACCTGGGCAGCTATTAAAAGCCCTGACTCCCAGGCCATCTTCTGGGCCAGTTGAATCAGAACCTCTGGGGTGAGGTGCAGACATCAGGACTTTTTCAAGCTCCCCAAGGAATCCAATGTATAGCCTAGGTTGAGAACCATCATTCTGCTGGTGCCAAGACATTCTAGGTTTTCTTTCCCTTGTCTTCCATGAGAAGGAGTCCATAAACACCACTGCTATCTATGGTTTGAATGTGTGTTGAAAAATTCAGGTGTTGAAACAGTATGAAACTTAATGTGAAAGGATTAAGAGACGGGGGTCTTTAAGAGGTGATTAGGTCATTTAAGAAGTGATGCTGAAAGAGATTAAGCCCCTTCTAAAAAAGGCTTCACACAGCATTCAGCTCACCTGCCCTTCTACCTTCTACCATATGAGGACACAACGTTCCTCAGGGGAACCCAGCAACCAGGTGCCATCTTGGAATCAGACAGCAGCTCTCACTAGGCAACCAAACATGCTGGTGCCTTGATCGTGGGCTTCCCAGCCTCCAGAATCGTGAGGAAATAAATTTCTGTTACATAAATTACCCAGTCCCAGATATTTTGTTATAGCAGTAAAAACAGACTATGACAACCATTATGATGCTGTCTGTAAAACGAAAGGAGGAACCTAACATAACTGAGAACCTACTGCGCATCAGACTCTGTACTGGGAAATTTCCTTATATTTAATCTTCATAATAATGCTGTAGGTATTTTCATCTCCACTTTCAGGCAAGGAATAAGTAGCTCCGAGTGGTAAAGTGACTTGCCAAGATCACTTAAACCTAAGTAAGTGGTAGAGCCAGGAGATGAAGCAGGACTGTCTAGCTCCAAAGCCTGTGGTCTTTCAGTTTTATCAAGATGCCAACTATGCAATGTCTGGGTGGATTTCTGGCTACTCCTTTCCTATCCTAAAGCTGAATTAAATGGTGTTTATGCTCTTCTTTCTTTCCAGAGGGAAAAACACAAGACAAATAAGAGCTGAGATACAGGAATATCATGCATCCTTGTTCCTGATCTTAATGAATCTCCCACAATAGCTTCATGACTCAAGACATCTGCATTATATGTAATCCTGCATGTATACTCACATCCTCAAACACCTCCACTAACACACAAACACAGAAGTGCACACATTTGCACATAGTCATTAAACAAATTCTTATGGAGAACCCATGATGTACCAGGCACTAAATATATTTGCCTGAATATACAGGGAGATGGTTTATTGAAGAAGAGGTTTTGCTTTTGTTTGTTTTGTTTCTTTGCGTCTGAGTCTCACTCTGCCACCCAGGCTGGAGTGCAATGACGTGATCATGGTTACTGCAGCCTTGACCTTCTGGGCTCAGGTAATCCTTCCACCTCAGCCTTCCAAGCAGCTGGAACTACAGGTGTGTGCCACCATGCCTGACTAATTTTTTTATTCATTGTAGAGATGAGGTCTCACCAGGCTGCCCAATCTGGTCTTGAACCCCTGGGCTCACGCAAATCCCTGGTTTCTGCCTCCCAAAGTGCTGGAATTCCAGGTGTGAGCCACTGTGCCTGGCTGAAGAAGTTAAATGTGTCAACTCTGAAGACATTTAACTCAGATTTTTGAGTCCAGTTCCCCTGCTGTGTAAATTCAGCCAAGTCACTTAACTTGAAACTTTTTCTTTTCCTGCTGTTATTACTATAAATAAGAATTGGTATACACATCTCTCTGGGTATGCTGGGTGTGCAGTTGAAAGGGGGAGCTGGGGAGCAGCTCTCAGGCCAGTGTCCTCAGAGTCTCTCCCTGAAGTCATGCTGAGGCTCCGGTGGCGGCAGCTGTGTCTGCCCAGATCCTTCTTATGCTGAGGTGTCAGCTTCCACGGGGATCAGGTATCAAGCCAGGACTGCCCAAGGCCAGCCAGAGGAGACCTGGAGGCTGGGGGTGTCGGTGTGGCCGTGCAGAGCAGCGTGCTGGCGTGAGTTTGAATTGCCTCCACCTGGACTCTTACTGAAGTCTTGAGCAGTGGAGGCGGGTGCGGGCATCCTTTCTTCCTTCTGGAATTTGCCTGGCTGCTTCTGGGGCTGAGGCCTTGCCGGCTGCCTCTCAGACAGACAGATAGATAGATAGCCAGCCAACCAGCCATCCCCAAGGAGGTAACCACATGCTCTGGCTAAGAGCAGGGGCTCTGGCCTTCGACCCACCTGGGTGAGCCTCAGCCTCTTCTAGGCTTAGCTCTCAGCCTGGTGCAGAGTTAGACGAGGGGGAATCTGCACCATCCCCCCAAAACCAGAATATCTTTTGGAGGGCAGGCCCCTAGTAGTACACTCAGAATTCATTCCTCTAGATCAAATGAGTAACCAAAGTTTTTATTGGGAAGTTTTGAGGAAGTTTTGTCACAATTTGTGGAACGTCCTGAGCTGAGCTGTGGCAAACAGGTGACTGGTTCTTCCACCATGATAATGTACCTGCCCACACTGTGCTGAGTATTTAGCAGTTTTTGACTCAAGAAGGCATGACCCCTGTGCTCCATCCTCCCTATTCATCCGATCTCACCCCAAGTGAATTTTTTCCCCTGGATGAAAAAAGTCCTCAAAGGGAACATTTTTGCTGATGTGGAGGAAGTGAAACAAAAAAACGGCAGAAGCATTAAAAAGCATCAAAATTGAAGAGTTCAAAAACTGTTTTGAGCAGTGGAGAAAGCATCTCATAAGTGTATTGCACCAAACAAAGAGTACCTTGAAGATGACTAAAGTTTAAATATGTAAGAGTAGATACACAATTTTTAATAAATAAATTCCAGTTTTTGGAATTTATTTATTTTAAAAAATCCCCCCTTATGGACCTCTGGTGTCCAGTGATGCACATGTATTCACCCACCTTGTTTTTATACTCAGGCTCATTCAATTTTTTTGGCTTTAGTCTTTAAAATAAAAACTGATTTAGAGAATGTTTTGGCCTACCAGAATGTCATTTTCTTCTGCTTGTGCTTAGCAAGGCCCTGCAGTGTCTCAGTGGAAACAAAGTGTGCTAAATTGAAAAGATATACACAGGCTCTATGCCAAGAATCACCAAAGATCCTTAGTGAGCCACTTTGGCAGAAGAGTTGCACTAATGTTGGTCTGGGAAGTCAGAAGACCTGGATTTGAGTCTGGATTCCACTACTGCGCAACCCTGGTAAGTTACTTAACCTCTCTGAGTCCCAGCTTCCTCACCTCTGCTTTGAGTAATGGTCTCAAAGCATTTTGCTTACCCTTGATTTTAATCTATTTCTCTCTGAGGTCTGAAACGAGGTCAAATTCCCCTGTTGGAGACATTCAATATGATGATCCCTTCCTCTATAAGTCGCATCCCTGTTGTTATTGACTATTTATTTGGGGATGATTTGATTGCAATCTACCCTACTTGAATACGAACTTCATGAACAAGAACCTTGTCTAACTTCCTCACTGCCATAACTTCAGACTAGCCCAGGGCTCGACACATAGTAGGTGATCAGCAAATATTTGTTGAATGAAGATGAATGCAAAAGTGACCAAGCTCATCAGTCAGATTCACTGATGTAGAAGGTGGCTGGTGTCAAGAGTTCCTGGGGACATCATGTCAAAAGATAGCTCAGTAAACTGGCCCATTTTACAGATTGGATAACTGGCCTCCATGCCTCCATGCCAAGCTGCCTCAGACGGTAAAAGAAAGTGCTGGGGCAGTTAGGCTTCCTTCTGCCTTGTAGGTCCATTCCCATGAGGCTTGGTAGGAAGTCAGGGTTGGTGATACCGTGTGTGGGCTCCTGTCTCTCTTCTGAGCCCTGCAGGGAAAGCAGTGTTTCCAGGACAGAGACTGGGTCTGGGAGGTGGGAAACAGAGTCTCATTGAATGGCTGACATAACTGCAGGATCTAAGGCGGAGGTTTGGATGTCTCTGATAAGTGACCGTACCACTCCCTTGTCATGAGAATTCAATGAGATCATGTAATTCAAACATCAAATGCTGATAGCAATGACAATGGATTGTAGCACATAGAATAAAAAGAATAATCTCTGACTCTGTAGTGATGGCAATAAATAAAAAAACATACATAAATAGATGGGGAGAAGGAATATTCTTCTTTATAGTACAATGCCTGCTGGAAAATATAGAAGACATGATGGATTTGGAAAGTCACCATTTTGCAACCATTGCAGAGGTAATTGATTCAGGTAAGAACCACCAATGGAGAATAGAATGAGTGCAAAGATATTCACATCATCTCAAATTATCTTCCTACAATTATATTCTCATGGATTACCAAGGGAAACTTTCTTTACAGTGGAGAAAACTGGGGTGACCACTTTCACCAAGTGATTGAAGTCAGGATCACCAATAGGAAAGAGAGAATGCAGTGAGAAGGACGCAATATCACTTTTGTGGTATGCCAGCCAAAAATGCATTGCCAGAATCTAATTGTGAGGCACTATCAGACAAACACAAATGGAGTTATCTTCTACAAAAGAACTAGCTTGAACTTTTCAAAAATGCCAAGGTCATGAAAGGAAAAGAGAGGCTGGGGAACAATTCTGGACTGAAGAAGTCAAAAGAGACACGCTACATAAAGTGTGATCCTGAATTGGACACTGAGTCAAGAAAATAAATGGTTATGGAGAAAATTCCTGGGAAAACTATGAACTAGATAACAGTATTACATCTATGTTACTTTCCTGATCTAGGATCATTGTACTCTGATATGTAAGAAAATGTCCTTGTACTTAAGCAATTCACCCTGAAGTCTTCCGGGGGTAAGGGGGAAGTGAGATAATACCTTGGAGACCCTGGCTGCAGGTGTGACTAGAGACTGGTTGCAAGGTGACTTTCTTGGTTGTTCTCTGGAACTGCACCCCTGACTGGAGGAACTCAGCCATTTGATAAGAGAGGAGGTATTGCCATGGCCTGAGGACAGACATGAGTTGACTAGAATTAACCCTCAGAGCTATGTCACCAACTGAGCGTGACTGGAGATGGGAACCTTCCCTCCCTCACGACATCTGCTCCCCATCACTCAGAGAACAGGCCAAAGACATCATGTTCTTCTGTTTGTGTACTGTCTATGCTCTCAGTCAAAGCCCACCAGAAAATACATAGAAGCAAAATTAACTCGACAGGGAAATGGGTATTTAAAATGAAGCTTCTGCTTAACATAGTAACTTACCATGTTCCGTCACATATCTCTACAAAACCAGGATCACAAGTGGTTTAGTTGAAATGCAGGAATTCATTACTCCTGAACATCTCTGGGACTCATTTCATGGGAGTTGGGTGTTTTGGGAAAAGAGCAAGGGAACAGACATTGGCCAAGCCCCCCAGATGTGCCAGGCAGACACTATTGGACCCTTTTCATGCACAGCCTCAGTGAATCTGCAATTCTCCTGGAGATAATAATCCATGCCCACCTTCACAAATGAGGAAACGGAGGCACTTTAGAGTACCAGGACCAAGCTTGAGGTCACCCAGCTAGGAAGTGGTGGGCTAGTGTTTCGAGGGTGTAAGAATCACCATTACCCTCATCGAGGCCAGAATAGGCCACCTCACTTCCTGCATAGCTTCCTGACCTCCTGGGTGAGCCACACCTGTTTCTGTGGGTGTGAGCAGCCACAAACCCTGTTCTGGTCCCAGGGCACATACTCCTCCTGGGCATTCTTACAGATGTCTGGCAGAGACTGGGCAATCACAACAAAGTGGAGTGGAGTGAGGAGTCCCAGTTAGAGGGCTCAAGAAAGCCGTGCATATAATTTAACCCTATCATTTGCTCATTCATTCTGCACACACAAATTGAGCTCTTCCCATGTACTGGATGCTGGAGATATGACATGGAGTTTAGAGCCTAGAGTCTCAGAATCAGGTCCTGGACCAGCTGCATCACCTGGAAATCTTTTAGAAATGCAAATTCTCAGGCCCCATGCCAGACCTATTGTGTCAGAAGTTCCCAGAGGTGGGGCCCAGCGATCTGTGACTTAGCTAGGTGATACTGATGCATGCCGAGATTTGAGAACTACTATACTCAAGGGCATATAAAATAATGACTGTGATAACAACAGTCAGGGATAGAGGTACTTGGCAGCTTTGGGGCTCTGACTATTGCAAACAGAGTCCAGGATTGCACAGAAATACCCTTGTCACTTTTATCTTATCTGGGCATCTGGTCTCTTCTTGCCCCCAGCCTGAGCAGCAAGTGACCCATGGCCTAGCTCAGCCTGGGTACACTGGTCCTGCTGGAAGTCCAGGTATGTCCTGAGATACCCGGGATGGGGGCAGCTGACAGGGAGTCAACTGGGCCTCCAGATGGCAAACATCTTCTTAGGTTGTGTCTCTCCTTCATTAAGTGAAGGGTGCCAGTGAGTCAACCAGCATTGGCAATGATCAGTGGTTCAACTTGGTGAAATAAAAAAACTGGGGAGGGAGTTTGAGAAATATTTGGGACAATAATTCACAAATTTTAGTGTACAAACAAAATTATACACGGAGCTTATAAAACATTAAGATTGTCAGGCCACAATCTTCTTGACAGTTGCTCCTCTGATGTGGAAACAGTTGGGGGCAGAGATGGGGAAGGTCATGAAATTTCCAGACCATCCCATATGTCCCTTCTGACATACCTGAAGGCAAAGAGAGGGTAGCTAAAGCGTGGATGATTGTGTGACAGGTCTTGGAGATGCCCAGAATCTTACACGCCCAGAGTTGAGCTCAGTGCAGGTGGGTTGAGGAACACCCTTCGAGAAATGTTGTCTTGTGAGATGTGCTCACTGGAACTGACTATCAGCTTGAGTCATATGCCCAGGCTCAAAACTCGACTATCCCTGGAGACGGGTTTGTGACTATACCTGGAGACAGGTTTGTGGTTCAGTGCAGTTTTCTCGAAAGAAGATGAGTAACTACACTCATCTGATGGCTGATAGCAAGGATTAGAAGGGACCTTAACTTGCCTGGGGAGTGGTTAATGGCCCTCTTGGCAGCAGGAAAATAATGAAGGCATTCTCGTTTGATAAAAGTTGCTTTGAAATCTAATTAGAATGTGAAAGTTGAGATCTCAGCCTATTTTTAAACAAAGCATGAGTTCAGCAGGAATATTCAATGTTGGAGCTGAGAGCCACCAATCAGCCTTCACTGGGGCAAGCAACAAGTTTCCTTCTGGAAGAGTCCTCTATCAAGGGACAAGTGTCTAGAGAAGCCAAGGACAAGAGAAAGACAGATGGAGCCCCTTTGATGAGGAAGCAGTTGGGGGCAGAGATGGGGAAGGTCATGAAATTTTCACCATTCTTAATGTCTCTTCTGACACATCTGAAGGTAAAGAGAGGGTGACTAAAGTGTGTATGGTGTGTGACCTCCTCCCTGAGATTAGAGAAGGCCAATATACCTTATCCTGATCATTAAGAGATGTCGGGGTGGTTTAGTGAAAATATGACTTGTTGCAGGCAGACCTTAAATTGAAGCTCAGTCCTGCTGGCAAACCTTTCAATCTAAGCCTCAGTTTCCCCATCTGTAAAATGGTGGTGATAATACTGACCTTGAGAATAATTAAATGAAATTATAAAAGCTAACATGTGTTGAGCATTGACAGTGTGGTTTATATGCACACATTATTTCTGTTGGTCTTCACAACAACCCTACAAGGTTCAGGGATGCAGAGACTTGCCTTGCTAATGTAAGGAAAGCCATTCAGGATAGCGTCTGTATGCAGTATGTACTCAATTAAAATTTCCTTTCAGCCGGGCTTGGTGGCTCAGCTTGTAATCCCACGCCTTGGGAGGCTGAGGTGAGTGGATTGCCTGAGCCCACAGGTTCGAGACCCACCTGGGCAACTTGGTGAGAACTCATCTCTACAATAAATCAAAAAATTAGCCGGATGTGGTAGCGTGCGCCTGTAGTTCCAGCTACTTGGAAGGTTGAGGCGGAAGGATCGCGGAGCCCAGCAGGTCGAGGCTGCGGTGGCTGGGAGCGGCCACTGCACTCTAGTCTGGGTGACAGAGTGACTCCAACTCAAAAAAAAATATTCCTTTCCTTCCCAGGTTATGGTAAGGAGGATCATTTTCAGAGAACTGAGAACTCTCATCGGCTGCATTTCCCCAGCAGGCAGTCACGGCTGATTGCTTAAGTCTCTTGAGTCAGAGCGAGGGCTCCAGAACCAATGATGGGGTATTCTGTATGCAGTAGGTACTCAATTAGTATTTGTTTCCTTTTTCTACCCAGGGGATGGTAAGGAGGCTCATTTTTGGAGAACTGAGAACTCTCATCGGCTGCGTTTCCCGAGCAGGCAGTGACGGCTGATTGCTTAAGTCTCCTGAGTCAGAGCGAGGGCTCCAGAACCATTGGTGGGGTATTTCTGATCTTGGGGTAGGTAGATTTGGTAGTGCCCACAAAAGCCAGGAGTGCACAGAGCCTGAGACACTCATGTGACACTGTGGGGATGCTTCCTAGGAACATCCCACCCAGATTTGCCTTCCTTGAAGAAAAAAGTAACGCAAAAGCCCATTTTTCACTTTTAAATAGCTTTCATTCTATGTCTTAATAAATGCACGTTTGTTGATTTGTGTAAGCATGATGTGGGAAGTCTGCAAATGGATGTAATCTTCACCGAGGGCACATGTAAGCACCAGCGAGCACTTTTGAATAATGAATCCCTCCCGTAAAAGACGGACGCTATTCATAATAATTCCTTGCTTTTCTCATTTTGCTGCGTACAGTAGCGATTAATCAATTTGCAATGTTATGTCACCCGCAACAAATTGCTAGCACCAAGACAAATTTATTGCTTTATGATAAAAGAACTTGTTTAGGTAGAAATAAATTAAATTTGGGGCTTACGATTTGAGTCTGATGTTCACTTAGGTGACCCATAGAGAATGGACTGGGGAGGTGAGAGGTCTGGGTGGCTCCTGCTTTGACCTGGCACCCCAGAGAGGAGCCTGGACAAGAGATGACGTTTGCTCCGTTACCAACCCCGAGACAGTGCAGCTCTGCTGGAAGAGGGTGATGCTGAGAATTTGCAGTGATTCTTGGGAATGTCTGCCTGGCTCTGTGTGTCAGTCAGTGGAATTTAGAGCTTTTTACAGAGAGGTTTGGACAGTCAGCAATGCTTAAGGGAAACAACTCTCTTCTCCTTCTAGACTTCATCTGAATACTAAGATCCCATTTATCTCAAATTGAGGTGAAAGGAACCTACATGTTAGGAACTAGGAATGAGGTCCAGAGGTCAAAGGGTGAGAGAGGCCTTGATGCTTTTATTTGTTGAGGCTCTTAGTGTATTAAATGTTGAAGCAAAAAGAGGTCCAAATTGTATCGCCAAAACTATAGTGTAATAAATATCACATTTAGCGAATGAATGCTTTTAACATGCATACAATTTAATTCTGTATAATTGTGTTATTAACACAGAAGCTGTCAAAAGTTTCAATTTGAAGGCTTCATAGTATAAAAGCTGGGTTGAATGGGCATTGTGGTCCTCACTATGGCAAGGGGGACTTGGGGACATGCAGTCCATCACTCTATATTAGAACAGTAGAAAAGCAACACAGGGAACACTTTGCCTGATGGCCCAAAGTCAGGGGGTATTGGAGAAACATTGGTCTTCCAAGACACCACACACACGTTTGTCATTAATTTATTCTTCATTAATTTGGACTCTGCAATGGAATCAGGGGATGTATTAATTCTGCCCTCCTCTCTCACACACACACACACACACACACACACACACACACACACACACACACACTCAGGACTGGGGATTTTATTAAGCCATCTGATAGTCTAAATGACTTGTGAAAAGCAGGTTTCAGTTAGGAACAACGTGAGTTCTATTACCCAAGTAAATTAATTTCTCTGCTCATCAAAATCCATTCCTTTTTGCTCTTAAAGTAAATCCTGGGACCACCTCCCTGAACGCCTTGATAAAACCTGTCCAACTGCCAGGAAGAGAGCCCCGGTGAATTTTTAGGGCTATGATCTGTCATTCTTGTCTCCTGTCAGTCTCGAGGGGTGGGGGTTCCTGCCTGTGGAGGCTTCTGTAGCCTTTCTGCAGTATCTGAGCAGCCTCTTGGCTGCCCCCCAAGCACAATGTCCATATCCAAAGCCCATGAAAAACAGGGAGTGGAGAACTCAAGCCCTTTGGTGGCATCCTTTCCACTGCCTTGTGACCAGCGGGGAGCGAGGTGGGGAGGCAAAGGGTGTGCACGGCAGCCCCGGGGGTGCTGGACTCACCCAGTGATGGCTTCTTTTTTGTCTTCCATTCTGTCTGTTCGCTGGGCTCCAGTCAGCCCAGATTCCCTCCTGCACCTGTCCACGCCTGCCCACTCCCTGGCTGTCCCCCCAGCCTGGGTCCTGCAGAAACTCTGGCCCTTATGGGCTGCATTGCCCCTGTTCCTTTCTGCCCGCCCGCTGGTTAATTCTGATTATTTCTCTTTCTCCTTGCTCTCTTGGGCGCCTTTATTCCTGACCGTGCATTTTCTCTGGACTCAGGATTTAAAAAAAAACCTACACTGCTAATATCCTTGTCAGCCTTTTCCTGAATCATTACTGCACAGCTCCAGGGAGCCATGGGCCAGCGCCTTCTGACCGGCAGACTCTGTCCCTGGGCCTTCCTGTCCTTGGGGTCCTGGAGCCCACTGTCTGAGTCTCCTTGGCTCCTGAAGCAATGCCCAGAGGCCTAGGTCCTCTGAGAAATGCCCAGCCAGGGGCAGCAGACAGAGCCAAGAATTGGGAGTCTGGCCGAGCCTTTCCATCTCACAGGTGACTTCTCTCAATTAAAATTTTAACTTAATTTAAATTTTAAAGTCGCTTCCCTCTATGTTCTCTCATTTGCTGTTATTATCCCTATTTTACAGATGAGCAAACTGAACCTTGGAACATAGCTGCAAAGAGTCGGGACTCCAGTCTCCACATGCATAACTGAGGTATGCGGGAAATAATCATCCCTATCTGATAGATGAAGAAACTGAGGCTCAAGCTGTTCAAAGGGCTTGTCCCAAATCATACAGCCATGAGAGTTGGTGCTAGAAGTGGAATTCAGGCACCCCAGTATACAGGCCAGAGGTGGCAGAGCTGAGTGTGGTTGCCCACACCTGCCCTGGGCACAAAGCACTGCCCAGCTCTGAGCAGCGGTCTGTCCTGTGTTGTGCATAAAAAGCCAGGTCAGTCGAGGCAGGGAGACACCCACTAGAAGGTACAGAGATGGCTTGGGACTGTCCTGGTCAATCCTGTCTCCTCCTACAAACACAAGGCTTGGTAGGAAACTCGTGTTTATATTTCGGGAGAGAAGCCTAGTTAACTGCCTTAGCTTATCAAGCTGTTTGACCTATTTCAGACTGCTCTTTGGACAATAGACCAGATATGACTGGGTGTTGATAGGCAGGGAAACTGAGGCTTGCAGAGGCCAAGTGATGATTCAAAGTGACACAGCTGGGAAGGTACAGAGCTAGGGCTTAAGTCCAAGCCAGTCAGACTCCAGAATCTAGGGTTTCTGGAGTCTGGTTCAGGGTCATCCCACTAGGAATTCAGGAGAAAGGTTCCATGTAGCAAATGCTCCCTCTTCTAGGCAGCCCTTCCTGACTCTCCAAGATAGAGCAACCATCCCTTTTTGGTTCTACGGCACCTACTTCTCTGAATGGTCACATTCCTGCTTATGGGACTGATTGTTCCTTTATCATCCCTCACCTCAGCTGAGTTGTGGGCATAAAATCCCTCAGGGATCCATAACATCTTCACGTGAACATCAATGCACAGACCATCATGTGACAAGCCACAGTCACTCATACACACACCCGCCCACCCTCATCCTCACAGAGAGGTGCAACTACAGAGACATTGTCCCATAAGTCACTCTCAGACACAATCTCTTGTGGACACACACATGATCATCCCTGCAGACAAGCACAGGCCCCTTAGAGACAAAGAGTCTGTCTGTGTCTATAAGTATACAGGTTTCTTCTTCCAGCACATCTGCCTCCCCTGCCCTGTGTGTCCTCCTTAGAACAGAAGCCACAGCTGACTCCCTGGCCTATGGAGACTGGAATTTTGGCCTACTCAGGTCTGAAGCTTGTTGGTTGCCAGGTCTGACGCTGGGAGCTTTCTTTCCGGACGAATGGCCTATTCTATCTGAGGCCTCTCTTTGCCCTCTTTTCCCAGACAGCCCAGCTGCGACTATCTCCAGGTAGAATCTGCCCACATGCACTCCCAATCAGATAAGTGCCTTTCCTGTAGGCCCCTGGGGTCCTGTCAACACCAGCCTTGCCACCTTGGCACTTTCTCAATAACTCACAGAGGTCAACTGTTGCTCATTTGGGGATTTTCTTTTTCCCCTTCACCTCTGATGCTTTGCTTTCCCTCAGAATAGATACCTTCCTATCTCCTGCCTGCTCTGGGCTATTGGCTCAGTGGACCAGCAGGCTAAAAGAGGAAGGAGAGGCCAGGGTCCCTGTTGAATTCTGGTTTGTGTCCTGCCACAAAGACTGTGGGTCCTGGGAGGGGGGCACAGTGACAGACATTGGATCCTAGAGTTTGACTGGCTTGGGCTTAAACCCCAGCTCTGCCCTTTACTAGCTGTGTCAATTTGGATCCCCACTTGGCCTCTCTGAAAGCCTCAGTTTCTGCTTCTATAAAGTGGGCATAACCGTTTGAATCTTATAAAGTTGGTGAAAGGCTTGGATGGGGTTAAATGCATGTTAAAAGCTCTTTAAAGGATGGAGTACTTGAAAAGTGTAAGTGAATAAGAATTGTTATTGTAGTAATTGAATTGTAATTGAATTGTTGTTATAGCAATTACCCTACCCCTATGCTCATAACTTCTTAGGCCCTGTGAAACTCAAGCAGGGTCTGAGTGGTGATTCAAAGAAGGCTTAGCCTCCAGCCTGCAGTAGGGGAGGGAGGTGAGAGGCTGGTAGGGGCCTCGACCTCTCTTGCAAAGCAGGAGAAAGCTGGGGAGGAAGCAGCTCCCCTCACTGGTGTGGGCTATCCCTAGGCCACCTGTCACCACTCAGTGATTGCCTATAAGGCCCAGGGAATAACTCTCTTCCCATAAAACTCGGGGGGAGGAAACTCACAGATAAGCAGATAAGGGCCATATCTGTGCTGGTCATTTTCACACATATTATACCACTTAATCTCAAAACAATCCCAAAATGGGAGAATTATTACAGCTGAGGAAGCTGAATCTTTGATAGCATTGCCACCAAGTGACAGAACTGGGGCTTGACCCCTCCATCATGTCTGACTTCACATAATGGGTTGTTCCTCCACCTTTTGGCTACCTTTAGAAAGGGAACAGCAGAAAAAGTGAACTGAATTGAAATGATGAAACCAGCTTCCTTGTCCTCGAAGGCAAGATGCTGAACAAATCCATCCTGTAAGCAGTACTTACAGAAAAATCTTACTCCACAGAACAATTTAAACAAAGACCTAGTTTATGCAGCTGAATATGAAATATGGTTTGTGTCTTAGGATATTTGTATAAAAAGACTATTTCTTACTGTCGTCGCCTCAAAACCTCCTCTTTTGGGAGGACTGGTTCTTACCAGAAGATAGAACATCAGACTGATCTGGAGGGCAGGAGACTGGGGAGTTTTTCCTTGAACTCACTGGGATAGGGGAGCTTTGGGTAAGTTTGATTCTCTCTCCGGGCCTCAGTTTCCCCTTCTATAAAAGTACCTAGTTTTCTGGGGTAGTTTCTCTGGGTAACTTCTAATTCCCTCCAAACCATGGCTATATTTTCCAATGCACAACTCATGTTAAATCAGCAATGTTTTCCCACTTTGTGATTTTCTTTATTAGAAAATCCTAATAAAGGTGAACCACATAAATACCATTTGGCTAATGCATTTAGAAAATCCAAGAATAAATTCACATCGAGCGCAAAAGCCTAGGTATAAAAGGCTGCCCCCATCTGACTCTAAGCCCATCAGGAAAGAAGAGTTTTTGGTTTCTGAAGCCTGCGTCCTTGTCACTGATTTAAGTCCTGGCTCTTCATCAGTTAGAGAAAACAGCAAGATTCCTAGTCCAAGGTGAACTGTCCACCTTTGTCCCTGTCTGAGGTGACTGAAAATCTTTGCAGAATCCTTCCTTCTTCCAGAAACAGAAGTATTGAGGGTGAGGTGGTGTGGGGGGCAGCGTTGGTTCCCTGGCTGTCATGGGGGCTTCTGCTAAGGAAGACACAGTCCTGGAAGAGTATTCTTATGACACCTTTGGGTAGGGGAGGAAGGGCATCAGCCTCTCTTACTGCTGCCAACAAATCAATATGTTGACAGAGCCGCTCCCCGTGTGTGTCCATTTAAACACTGATCCCCACACGGGATTCTAGCTGACCGACTCCGTTTGCCAAATGCAAATGCATTAACCTTACAATTGGGTAATCTAATAAAAAGGATCAATGGTCTGATTCGGTGCTTATGGAGTCATTTACTGCAAGCGAGAGCAATTTAGTCAGGACCCAGATGAGCAGCGTGGGGAGCCCAGAGAACGGCTTCATCCGGCTGTCCCTGCTTACTTCCCAAGGCGAAGCCCGCTCTGCCTGGAGAGGCTGGGCCGAGTGGGCAAGGGAATGAGGAGGGCGTTATTCATTCGTTACTGCCACTTTAATCACTTAGAAGTTCAATTAAGTATAAATCATTAGTGGTATTTCAAGTTACTTTATCCAGGTCCGCGCGTAACACACTTGACTGGCGGTGGGGAGCTTTCTGTGACTAGATTTAGCGTGCGACTGAACAAGGCAGTCATATGGGTTTTTCTGCTATGAAATTGATAAATGAAGCGGGCATTCGAGGTACAGCAGTAATTTCTGTGGTGCAGTCAAGTGCTCGCTCCCTTGTCTCCTCTAGCAATGAGGGCATGGGCCCCTTTAATACGGCAGCTTTCCCCTGAGGGTCCAAAGGCCAGGCTGGGCCGTGGGCCTGGGGTTTATTTCCTTGCAGAAGTTCCCAGAGCAGGCCCTGGTTCATTAGTGGGAAAATACCTGGGGACGAAAAAAAAGGAAAGAGGAGAAAAGAAGGCTTCTTCATCCTCGTTCACTAGCACTGATGCTGTCATGATTTTTTCGGAGTAGCAAGCGGGTAGCGCTGGAAGGATGGGATCGGGCTGTCTCAGCCGCTCGGTCCCCACTTTCCATGAATGTGGTGGTCCCCCGTGGCTGGCATCCCTGTCTGGAAAGCATATTTTCTCCTAATCGGTTTTACAGCTCTTTTAAAGTAATATGTCAGATCATTTTCCCCATATACATAGTTAATGAAAGTAACCCTACAAATTCATTTTAAATAGATGGAAGTTGTTATAACCCTGATCCAGAATTTATTACATTCATTACAATCTTGCTGAAGTAGGTAATGTAATGGACTATTACTTTTATTATCTTTTTAATCCCTCAAAATTATTAGGAACTGACTAATATTTGGCATCACCCTGTTAATGTTTAAACAGAAATTGATACTTTAATTCGTCTAATAAATGATGGGGGCACTTTGAGTGGAAACAAAAGCCTGATGGGATTTATCTCGATCAGTCCCAAAGACTTTTAAGTGGGACTCAGGGGTCTGAACGCATTTATATCCAGGAAGGGTGTCTTTATCAAGTACTCAGAAAGGATAGAGGAACAGAGATGGAGACAGTGACAGAGAGACCCAGACGGACTCTCTTGTCATCGAATGGTGATGACAACAAGGCAGAAAAGAGAGAGGGATAGAAATTCCACTCATATAGCCAAATTCTAATTCTGACTCACGAAAAGCTCCAATTAGGGCTAAAAGCCACCGTAGTGAGCTCTGTGTATCTTTTCCTTTGTGCCCTTCCTCTTCCCCTCCTCTCCTCCCCAGATGAAAAAAAATTTTCTTTATAACCATTCCCGTGTTAGTAATCAGCTTTATGGCTAAGAATTCTCAAGTGCTCTAGAATCCGTGCGTTGCCGAGACAAATGATTGGGCCACATTCTCCTAGAGAGGAGACCCAGCTCGCTCCTTGGAAAATAATGATGGCTGCTCAGTTTGCAAATTACCAAATCTCACCGTGAAACAGGAGGGGGTGGGAGGGGGGATACTGTTGTGTCTCTTTCAGAAGAGGCCGTGTTTACCCTCTAGAGCTCTGTTTCTACTGGGTGGGTGATGGGCAGGATTTAAGAGAAACGGATCTCTTGCACTTGCTAGTTTTTACAAAGTAAAATGCAATGCTAGTCGCTTAAAGAACATTATTTTTAAAATAATACAAATCTGTTAGTTACAACAGGATGAGAGGAATAAATTACTTCTCTTTCTAGTTTGATAATAAAAGACAAAGGAGGTAAGTTCAGGAAGGGAAAAGCTGGCATCTTGCGTCACTCCAAGACAAGAGTGTGTTTTCTAACAAAGAAATCTTCCAGTTAGCAAAGTCACTAATTAGCAAGAGAAGCTCATTAGAATTTAAAGCTGTTTTACTGTGTAGCATGGTTTTGCTCTCTCTAAATACTCTGAGTTTCCAAAGCAAGAAAAGTATTGATTAGATTGACTCAGCATAAAATGTGCCCACATATTTGTGCTGACCCCATAAAGAAGCGGGCTTCTCGGCTTTCCTAGCAGAAGAGCCTGCCAGGTGTCCTGTGAGCTGGGTGGACGGAGGCAGTGTCCTAACTGTCCATCTGCCTTAGTCATGTTGAGGGACCCCCTGACCGCCCATCACTCAGCTAAAGCCCATTTTGATCAATGGAGAAGAAACCTGCCCTTAACTAAGTTTGTTCCCGATGCCTTACAAATCTGATTTTGTAAATGCTGGGTGAGTTCATCAATGCCGAGTTGACAAGGGCTACATGTCATTTGGGGCTTGATAAAGAGACTAAAAGGCAGCTTCTCAGCATGTTTATTTTTAATAGACATAAAAAATGAAAACAAAAAGAGAGGCTTTTTCACTCCTCGGAACCCTTGTTGGCAGAAAAGTACTGAATACACAGAAGTGGTGGTATACAAATGGAGATCCTGGAAAAAAAGATTTTTTTTTTTACAAAAATATCCTTGTAAAGGGTGAGGACAGCTTCGAAACTGAGAGAGTGGGTTCCAGAGAGCTCCACTATTTCTTTCTCCTACATGAAGTGTCTTATGCAGAGTTTAGGCATCAACATGTCAGAGCCATGGCAACATTCTCTGTGCATCCGTCTTGGGCTTCGTTTCGTGAGTACAACAAACTCCATCAATTCCTTCCTCATCTATTAGAAATGCAGCATTGTGAATCAAAGCAGTGTTTTCTGAGGTGTACCGCTGGAAATTAAAACCTTTCTTTTTCTGAATTTTTACTTACTAGTCATAACTCCTCCTTGCAGCTTCACAAGATGTGAGTGGTCCTAAAATAATTTCATGTAGACCATCAAGACAGACAGAATGTAGCTCTAAAAAACAATTTAAAAATATTCACAACAAATGTGACAAAGGGCTGATGTTCTTCATATAAAAAAGAACTCTTTCAAATTGATAAGATATTATGGTCTCAAAAGAAAAATGAGGAAAGGGTATGCAAAAGAATTTGCAAAAGAAATTCAAGTAGCTAACATTTAGTGAACACTTACTATATGCCAGATGTAGTTTACATGGGATTGCTCATTCATTTTTTACAAAGACCCTATGAGGCAGGTGTTATTATTCTCACCCCTATTAAAAGATGGGGAAAATAAAACCTTGAGAAGTTAAATAATCATCTCAAGACCACACATCCGAAAGTAGGAGTCAGGATCCAAAACCAGGCAGCTTAAACTAGCAAGAGCTCTTTTTTTTAATTTTAAATTTTAAAGATGAGGGGTACAATTCAGGGTTAGGTATACAAATGTTCATTACGCAGGTACCCTGTTGATGAGGTGTGGCCTCCCTCCCCCAGCAGATTCCCACTACCGCCAGTCTTGCTCCACCGCCCCGGCTCTCTGCATTCTCCCACTACTAGCAAGAGCTCTTAACTGCTCTGCTGTAATCCCATAAATTCACAGATATAATCATATAATAAGATTAAAAACAAGTTCATGTTTTCTGGTTAACTTAAAATACGTTAACTTAAAGCAATAAACAAATTTCACTTTATCAAATTAACAGAGAATTTAAAAAACGTTAATATCAAAAGTTGGCAAGGATAGGTTGAAAATGACATTCTTAAATATGAATTGCACTTTGACAAATTTATCACGAGTCTTAAAAACTTACAAGTCATTTGATTCAGTAATGCTATAGTTGATCCCAAGGACATAAAAGTGTAAGCAAAGATTTAGGCACACGTGTCTATGCCTGCCCACATTAAATGTTCCCACATTAAATGTCCCACATTAGGGGAGTGGTTAAGTACTTTGTGGTTTACTCATTCAGTGATATTGGTACCAATAAATTGATGTTGTGGAAAAGTTTCTAATAACATGGGGAAATACCTATGCGAAGAGGAAAAAAGCATATAAAATTGCACATGTTATATCAACTGTGTAAAAATATGGTTAGAAATAAGAATGAAAGGAAACAAAAAACATGAGCCAGGAGGTGTTCTTTGTGCGATGGGATTATATGTGGCCATGTCTTTTTGTTATAAATGTTTTCCAAATGATCTATAGTAAGCACACTTTATTTATAATTGGGATAAGGAGAAAGAAGACATTCTTTATGACTTTTAAAAATCTACTTCTAAGCTTCAATCTCAGACTGAATAGGGAAGAATCATGAATGCCAGAGCACCAAATTAACCTAAGATATTGGGTAGATTTGTTCTCTGAATGGGCTCAGGATGCCTAAAGACAGCCCCTGTGTGTTTTACAACTCTTTGAGTCTCCTCCTAATCTGTAATGTGCCCACTCATGGGGTTATTGTGAGGATAAAATATGTGTAAAGTCCTTAGAACAGTGCCGGCACAGTGTGAGCACCCACTAGATGTAAGTAGTAATATTAAAGTAATCTGCTAATTATGATCACTGCAGCTGTTGTTTTGTCAGTAGGAAGAACTGAGCATCCAGCAGGCACCAGCAAGTGTGTACGGTCTGCTCTGTCCTGAGAGAAGGCTGAAAGCATCTTTATTGACGCTCATGGTTGCAGTCTTAGATCTGAGCTCCTGGTGCCATCCAAATCTTTTGTCAGCTGCTGCAGAGTCGAAGGGGGTGCTCTTTGGACATGCCATGGACCCCATATGCAGACTCTCCTTCAGTCCCCTGCATCCTGGGAACCTTCTTGGGGCCAGGCACTGTGCTGAACCTTTTCACATATGGATTGACCCACCATGACTCTGAGAAGCAGATTTCATGAGCATCTCTGCTGTATGGTGCAGAGACTAGAACTTAATCTCCTGGGTCACAAAAGCCAGAAAGTGGCAAAGCTGGAATGGAAACCTGTACTGATCTGGCTCCAGAGACGTCGGAGAAGAATAACAATAGTGGCTGAGTACATAGACTCTGGAATCAGGAGGACCTGGGGTTTTGACTTTCTTCGTGGCTTTGAGCAAGTAATAAAAGTTTCTCAGTTTGCTCGTCTGTAAGACAGGACTCATAGTGTTTGTACGTTACACCATTATTTTATAAAATGCTAAGAAAAATAGAATCTTCACCAATAAAACTACTATATAAAATTTTCTTATCACTTATAATTTTAATTTTATTCTTACGAAAATAACTTTTGGGCTTATTTAGACATAGATTTTTATCAGAAGGCCTTTGCACATACATAAAAAGGAAAATATTTGTTTATGATATTCCTAAAACTTCTTCATAGTCACAGACTGACTCAGTGTTGTTGATGCCCATGTTTTTCAACGGATTATCATCTGTCACTTTGCAAGCATTAGTAGCCTTTATTTTAAAACCACTCCTCTATTGTCCTCAGGATTTTAAGCTGCAAATACTTGTTCTGCAAGTTTTGATGTGTGTTCCCAGGTATGACAATGACATCAAGACTGCTGCCAGGCTAACTGTGATTGTAAAAAGCACTTCAATTTCAGAGATGTTAAAATGGGAAAAAGAAAGTGTATGTCTTAGAACTGATGAAATGTAGTAGCTGCCACATAGAGTTGTTAGGAGAATTAAATGAGGCCAGGCTTGTACAGGACTTAAACACTAGACTGGACACATAGTAAGTGCTCAATACTGTCTTTCTCCTCCTCATCACTACCATTATATTTTGTTCTCTGAGATGCATGGCATATATATATGCAGCTCTGCACTCTGATTCTGAGCCAACATGCAGTGCTGTCAGCCGCTATACCTTGGATCAAGCCTGCCCATTTTCCTTCCTGTCTCCCTCTCTCTACCTGCTTCCTGAATTTCCTTCTTTCCCCCTGACTCTCCCTCCTTTGCCTATCTCCCCCCTCCTCCATCTCCTCCTCCTCCTCCTCATCTCTGCTTCCCCCTTCCACCCCCTCCCCAGTTCTTCTGGAAATAAATGGCCCTGTCACTCCAGCTCTCTTGTAGGTTTAGAGTGAATGGAAGTGTCTTTTTGAAAAGCTTGTTCTGTCTGACATTCCTGACCGGCTCAGGAGCAGGGCCTCCTTTCTTCTGCTCAAAGATCTACTCGTTTAGTTAACAATTTACAGGGCTGCCACTGGGCCTTGAGCGCTCCACCCCACAGCACAGGCAGCTGGCTGTGCCCTCTCGAGGAGGCCTGTTGGCAGGCTTGGAGGGGTGCATCGGTCCTGCCTCTGGTAGCTGTGGGCAGACCTGCCTAAAAAGAAACCATTAATTCCCATGTATGATTCTTTAAAGAAGTAGTTCACGGCTTTTATGATGAGCCTTATATATGCATTTAATGACATTAAAGTATTTGATTATGTGCATTAATAAGATGTCTGAGAGTGCTCTGGTGTCCTTAGTTTTAAGTGTATTTTAACTGCCTACAATGAAAGGAACAAGACAAAAACGAGCTGTGGCAACATCCTCATAAATCCTGAGCCATAACTGACATACCTCTGCTGTGACTGGGAATGGCCCAGGCATGTGGACACAGGGAAGAGGAATATAGAGTTTCCACTTTCTCATGGGCCTGGGTACCAAAGGGAAAGCACAATCAGCCACCCCCGCAATACCTTCTCTTCAGACAGTATTCCAGTCAGGAGTGAGTGGGGGCTGGCACTGACTCAGTGGAAGATCCACTGGGCACCCAACCCATGCCAGGCTCTTTACACATTACTATGTTTAATCTCCACAGGTAGGTGTCATTAGTCCCATTTTCCAGATGAAAAAATTGTACCTCAGCAAAGTAAAATGATTTGCTTCGGGTTGGCAAATGTCAGGCCCATTATCCAAAAACAAGTCTTTCTGATTGTAAGGCTTCAGCGCTTTGCACAGACACTGGGTACAGACTTCACAATGACACCCTTGTGGGGACTGGTTAATGGAGAAGGAGGCGGGAATAGGTGCCGAGGCCAAGAAGAAGAGGCCTTTAGAGAGATGGTTCTTCCTCCCGCCCTCTGGGCCCAGCCCCTTGGAGGCGTGCATCACAGTGGAAACGGAATCAGGACAGAAACAGCCACTTGAAATGAACTGCACCCAGACAGGCCGCCATGGTGGCGTGATTGATACTGGAGCATGTAGGTGTAATGAAACTGATGCCGGCTTCTCTGCACCTGTGATTTATTGAGGACAAATTTAAGATGAGAAAGGGCCCCATACCAGGAGCTGCATCTTCCCCTCCAAGGGAGGGTGGTCATCCATCACCAGCCATTGCAAGGGCCCATTGCAAGCGGCTCATCAGATGAGCCAATAGTCTCTTTGTTGGGGTTCCTAACAAGTGTTGGATCAGCAAAAGTCTATTTATGCTGGTGGACCTTTCAGGACCAATTTGTAGTGGGTCACTGATTCTGCTGGGGTATTATCTTCTTTACTACTCAGGCCAGTTGGGGAACGCAGCAAAGATTAATGGTTTTGGCTGCCGACTTGCCGCCGCAATCTACTGCTTCTGGACCAAAGATTAAGTTTTTTTGTGTTTTACCAGAAAGGGCCCACCTTGTGTACGAGATGTGCTTTGATTTACTGACTTGCTTACGGAAAAAGGAGTCGTAGAAATGTACTTGGTTGTGGTGAGGATTTGGCAGATGACTCTTAGGTCCAGCATCCATGCTCTTCATCCTAAGGTACTGGGTAGGGAATGGGCAAATCCTGGTGCCATGGCCTGGGTCCTGTGGTCTTGGGATCTGTGGACCAGGGGAACTCTCTTCGAGCACATACAATATCAGAGCCTTACCTAGCACTCAGCAGCCAGCTCTGGGTTCAGAGAGGCAGGCGGTACTCTAAACTTTATTACTTGAAAAATAAATTATTTAAAAAATAGTTGCAGTCTTCTTATTGTGAAAATAGCACTTGTTCTTTTAATACACTTTGGAGAAAAAGTTTAAGGAACAAATAAAACTACACATAAGCCAACTGCACAGTGATAGGACTGTTAATGTTTTGGTTTATATTTTCATTCAGAATTTTTGCAGTGCACAAATATATGCATATTACTTTACTTGATTAAATGTATACTGGATTTTGTGGAATTTTTTTTGCTATATGGTTGTATCATCTTCTTTTTACAATGAACATTATACCATAAGCATTTTCCCATCAAGCCATTTAAAAAATTCTTCTAAAGTAGGGTTTGTTGCAACATCTCCAATGCCAAAGGTCTGTTCTTTTTTCAGCAAACATTTGCTGTGTGTGTCTCTGGATCAGACATAGTGCTGGGGTCACAGAGATGAGACACAGTCCTTTTGGTGTGTAGGTGCTGGGATCATCTCATGGATGTGCATGTGCCCTGAGGCCTACTTCTTCACATGCATCTCTCATTAGGGACCAGAGCACTGCACACAGTTTGGAGGCAGGGGCCTGTCACCCTTGACCCCTCCCAGGTCCCTTTGGAATCATCATTCCAGAGAAGGAAGTAAGCATTTGGCTCTGCAGGAGAGAAGCCTGCTATTGGCTTTGGATACACCAGCTTGACTGTTTTTAAAGTGAATTCAGAGCTGAGAGCTAAGCCCTCCTGTCTGGCCCAATCTTGCAAAACTGAAGAAAGAGCAAGGAACAAGCCAACCTAAGCAACTGCAGAAATTGCCAGGGAGACCACAAAACATAGCCCCCTCACTCACCCGCCAAAAAAAAAAAGAAAAAAATTGTGGCCCTGGGCTCAAATAGGCCTGAGTTTGAATCTCCTAGCTGGTGTCCTTGAGCAAGTTGTCTTTCTTTCTGAGAGGTTCATTTTCCTCATCTGAAAAATGGGGCTCATCCCTGCCAGCTGTCAGGCTTTTGTTCTTGTTTGCCAGTAGAAAGTCCCATGTGAAGGGCTGGTGCTCAGCCCAGGCCAGCCCTGTCCCAGGCCCATTTTCCGAATACTGCGTTGACTCAAATAGATGGATGGGCTCTAATTGTTCCAACAACATGTCTGAGTTTCGCAGGGCCTTTCCTTGGGAGCCTTTGTCTCAGGGCCATAAATCACTGGACAACCGTCCCCACGGTTGGCTATGACTTCCTTTCCCTGACTGGGGCTGGCTGAGGGAGGGAGGGCCTGAGTGGAGAACAAGACTGCTTTTCACCATTGGGTTTTAAATGTCTAATTGGGAGTATTACTTACTCAGCGATTCCAGTGGTTCCCTTTGTAGTAGCCTCTTCTCTGCCCCAGGGCAGCCATCCTCCCTTCCTCTCCACCCTGGACCCAAATTAAAATTCTTTAAGGAAATGGAACATTTTCTCTAGACAAAACACACACACACACACACACACACACACACACACACACACACTTTCCCAATTCCTTTCCTGATAACTTGTGAGAGTGCTTGTAAGCTGCCCACGGCCTCTGTTTCTACATGGCAAGTTCTGTTTATGCGCGAGTATTTTCTCTCAGTTCAAGAGCAGCAGTTAAGAACCCAGGTGTCTCCCAGCTTGTGGGTCTCGCTCCCCACTCTGCTCTGGCTACACTCCTGTACCGAACATTCCTGAAAATCTCTGGTTCCTTCCTATCCCAGGACATTCTCTCTTGCTGTTCTCTCTGCCTGAACATCCTTCCTTGGGCTCTTGATATGACTGTCTCCTCATCATTCAAGTCTCAGCTTAAACGTTATAGAGGACTTTCCTTAACCACCAAGTTATGTGCCCCCCATATTAAGCTCCTTGATGGCATGCAAGCCCCTTCCTTCTTCAGACTACTCAGGGTTTGCGAAGATGTGTTTGTGTGATGGCAGATTTAACAAACCTCTGACTCTCCTATTGCCTTTACTGTCAGTGAATCAGGACAGGATGATCACCTTTGTATCCTCAGTGCCTTTCTTAGTCTGGCACATTGTAGGCTCTCAAAAATAGGTGTGTTGACTGCATAAGTCAATGGATGGTTGGATAGATGAATGAATTGAAGAATGAATGAACAAATGCATTACAGGGTGGTATGCAAAGGCTCAGTTTCCTTCAGGTGGCCTGAGAATGGGTGAGGGACATGTCACTTTTTGGATGGCTGAGGGACTGAGGAGTCTGCCCATTGCATCTGTGTGGGACCAAACCTTTCTCATCAAATTTCTGAAAGCCTGCACTTGTAACGTTTTCCACTTAGTGATCTGCCTGCATCCTCTGCCTTCCCTTTTCTTTTAAACTTTTGATTGTGAAATTTTTCAAACATACAAAAGAAGAGAAAATCACAATAAACCCACACACAGCTTTGACCCCATCCTCTTGTTGGAGTATTGAAAACGAATCCTAGACATCATCTCATTTTATGGATACATATTTTAGGGACTATTGCTAATAGATAAGGACTTACAATTTCTCTTAACACAACCACAGTATCATGATCACATCTAACAAAATAAAAGGAACAGTTCCTTTAATATCTAATATTTGGCCAAGAAGCAAACATTCCCCACTGTCTCAAAAATGTCTTTTTACATTTAGTTTATCTGAACCAGCCTGTAAACACGGCACTGGATTGATACGTCTCTTAAGTTTTTTCCTATAACAGTTCCTTTTCTCTTCACATTTTAAAGTGTCATTTATTTTCTTTATTTTTTTTTAAATGCTGTTTGTGTCTTGATGGATCTGTCTCATTTCTCCTGCACACTGTTTCATGCTCTGGGTCCGGTGGATTGCCTCCTTGTGGTGGTGTTTAACAGGTTCATCCATCCCTTGAGTTTCCTGGAAACTGGCAGTTAGATCCAAAGCCTGATCATGTCAATTTCTGGCTAGAAGCCTTTGTAGACAGTGTTGCGACAGTCCTTGTTGCATCCTAACATCTAGTCGTCTCTCCTCTAACGATGTTAAGATTGATCCCTGGCTCACTCTGCTCTAATTAAGTCCCAACTCCCTTCTCTATTTCCATTGCTATATGAACTTGTTTTGCAAAATAAGTCAGTGGAGAGCATCGGTCATATTGAACAGCAAGTTCTGAAGACACATGCTCTGATACGAAGCATCAGGCCCGGGTACGATGGCTAATTTCTCTGAGTTTCGGTTTTCTTGAGATCCAGATACAATCGCCCAAGGCTCGAGAGAGTCTGGGATTCTAATCCTAATAATATTTGCTTTGAGGACTCACACACCGGGGAGATGTTTGGTACATTATTATCATTACACAGCACTAAGTCCTTAGTGTGTACATGAGCACTTAATCCTCCCAACAATCCAATAAGTTCCGTAGTTCATATGAGGAAGAGCAGGCACAGAGAGGTTAGGTACATTGCCCAAGGCCATGGGGTTGTTAAGTTGCAGAGCTGGGATTTGAACCCAGGCAGTTAGACTCCAGAGCCTGTGCTCTTAAACACAGTGCTGTGTGACTTACACCAGACCAGCGAGGAGTTCCTGCTTTCCTCCAGGCTGGATGCTAGTTGAGGTGTTTCCGGGAATGGGCACTTGTTAATTCCCACCTTAAGATGTGTGCAGGGGTGGAATGTGAATGTGGCAGCTCCCAGTGGCTAGAGGGTTCACTGGGCCTTACTCTGAGTCTTTTGACACAGTCACAATCTCTACCTGCCCCCAACTACTGTTGGATAGGTCAGAACCAGCTTGATAAACCCATATGCTGAAGGTTGGGTCTGGGGAATGTAAGGTCCCACCCTCATTTAGGCAGGGTTTGATATCTCCAGAAAAACTCTCTGAAGTCCAGAAAGGTTATGTGACTTGTCCAAGATTACACAGTAAATTTGCCACTGAATGAGGATTAGAAACCCAGACTCTCTCAAGCCTTGGGTGGCTCTGTCTGAATCCCTGGATTTTTCCATGCTTAGCTAGAAGGAGCAAGCTGTCTACCCCTAAGTCATTTTGTCCAGAACTCCTCTGGGGGTACAAATGGAGGTATGTTTATGCCTGCTGAAGTTGCTGTAGCCATTTAAGACTAGTCTGGTGTATCATCGACATTCTCTTCTTGGTCACTATTTTAGAAGTTTGGGCCTGCTAACCTTACCCTCTCAAAGGCATTCTGGGAACCAATCTTTCCTTTTCCCTGGCCTCAGTCTTGAAGCAAAATCAAATAAAGGTGCAGAGCCAGAATTTGAACCCAGTTCAGAAGGGCTAGAAGTAAAAATAGGTCTATGATTATAAATGCCAGAGCTTCTGCTGTGACTACAGTTCTATGTTCCAGACGGGAATGTGTGGCTCAGAGAGGGACAGTAATTTAATGAGCTTACACAGCCTTACCTACAGCATGGGCTGCTACAAAGGGGTTGAAGGTCAGGCTGCTATTCTTGCAACCTGGGAGCCTCGGAGATTGGTCTCCTGTTGGGCCTGCACCTATACCCAGACGTGGAGGTGCCTGGTGAGTTCAGGGTGCCAAGGCTGGAGGCTGGAGGGGTTTCAGAGTCTAGTGAACCAGCCCATGGTCCATGGGTCCAGTTTGTCTGGTTACAAAGGCCAAAATAATAATTGAAGGTAGCTTTGGGTTCCCAGAGCAGGAACTGGCGCCGACGCCGGGTGGCTCTGTTGGCGCCTTAAGCCCTGGACATTTGCTAATGGACTGTGGCTGATCCCAGGACTGATTGGCAGCCGGCCCCAAGGTCCTCAGGGGAAACCTGGAAATTGTGGTCTCCAGCTTGAAGACACTCTCCTTTCTGGGAGCCATGGGGTGGGGGCAGAGGGGCTCCAGTTGGCCTAAGGCAGGAGTGCTTCTGAGCCCATGGAGTGAGACGCAGAGGGGAAATGGAATGAGCCTCCCTCTTCCTGCAGCCACCCCATGGGATATGAGGTGAGGTTCCCACACAGTGAGATACAGAAAGCTGTCGAAATATACACTCCTCATTTCCTCTCCCTGTCGTTCCCCTGCCCCATTCTCCTGGGCTGGCTAGCACCGTACCTCCCATCCCTGCCAGAGTGCTTGTGGGGCCAGTAATAGTGCTCACAAGTGTTCTCAAATAACACATTGGGATAGGAGTGATCCCAAGACAAGCCAGGCTACCATCATTCCCAGAACAGAGGAGCCAGGAATTAATCATTCTAGCAATCTCTGAGGGCTAGGGTTCTCCCACTGTCTGGGAAGGGCTTTCCAGGCCCAGAGCACAGAACAAGCAAGGACAGAGAGGCAGGAGTGTGCAGAAAACAGCACCTGGGGAACTGGAAGGTAGAGCATTGGGGAGAGGAGGCTGCAGGAGCAGGCCTAGAAGCATTGCAAAAATCTCAGGCCTCACATGGGTGGCATTAGGGATCTATTGAAGATTTCAAAGTGAAAGCAGAAGAGAGGATCCTGGGATCTGCCCAGAGTCATGGTTTTTTCTTAAGCACATTAGGCATGGCAAAAGGCAAACACAAAATGGATGCGTCTGACCTTTTTCTAGGACACCCAATATTTATGCGCTTTGCGCATCCACCCAAATTTTATTCGTTTACCCAAAAGAGTGCAAAAACGGCACTTTAGGAAACTGCTATAAATCCAGTGCAAGTCACCATGGTAACCTGATTAGCAGCTAAATTAAGTTCATGATTAAGAAGAAATAAATAAAAATAACTCTCCTCCTTGGCTGGGGCTACCCACGGGGCCACTGGCAGCTGAGCAGATGCTGAGGCCTGGAAAGCAAGGGGACAAGCCTGGGCCTGACCCCCAAAGAGAAGTTGGGTGGGGGTGGGAGGCATTGACTTGATAAGCAGAACTGAGAAGCCTGGGGGCTGATGAGGCCCCTGGCGGCCAGGCTGGGGAGTGCAGGCTGCGCTTTTGAATGCTCTCCAAGCATGTCTTCTTGATACCCAGACTGGTGTGTTCCTTTGTCCAAGCACCATGTCCACGTATTGCCACCTCTTCAGTACCCAGCCCTGTGTGCTGGGTGCTAGGGACCCTGACATGACTTAGACCTGGTTTTGGTACTGGAGAGGCTGAGTTTGGTCTTGGACACAGATATAACAGATGTTTTGGGCACAGTGAATATAAGGGAACACGGGTCCACCAGGGTGGCTTTCTGGAGGAGGTGACAGGAGAAAGACAGATGTGGCTGCTGGACAGAGCCTACTTCAGGTGAGCATTCTGGGTCTTCTCCTTGGACCTTACGGGCAGGCCAACTTGGAATGGGCTGGCATCAGCCCTGAGGGGACCAGAAGGGTCTTTTGGGGGCTGTGCTGTTAACACCTCCCAAGGGTCAGCAGCAGGAGAGGTGGGGGCAGAGAGAGAAATGAGCCATCCACTTATCCTTTCCAAGCTTGGCCAAAGCAGTCTAGAGCAATGGTTAGAGTCAAACAGGCTTTGAGTCTTTTATTTGCTACTTGCTAGGTTAGCCTCTGGCAAGGGATTTAATTTATTTGAGCCTCAGCCTCATTGCCTATAACATGGGTTGATGATGATAATAGCACCTATCTCCTAAGGTGATTGTAGAGGACCTGGATGATGCAAGCTAAATATAGCACAGTGCTTCACACGTGGAAAACAAGATGCTTGCTGTTATTAATTTCATTACCTGAGGAAGCCTGCCTCAACTGGGTGGAGGAAGGAGGTGGGGTAGCTATGGAAATGAGCTGCTTAAGTCGCCTTCAAGAGAAACACTGTGGGAGCATTATCAGCCATCGGCCCCAGCTGCCACCCTGGGCTGCACCAATGTGTGTGAGCTGAGGCTGTGCTCCACCTGGTTGCCTCCAGTCATCGACAGAGCACAGACGTGGTAGGGTGGTGCTAGTGGCTTCCCATTTCTACAAGATGTAGGATTCTCCATGATCCTGGCTACAACGTCCCTAGAGTGGCTGGCACTGCAGTCTAAGACTCTTCCTCCAAATCTACACCACCATCACCCCCCTGCATTTGAGCTGAAGGCTCTCCCTGCCTCCCCTTGTTTTCCCCACCTTTTATTCTTCACAGATGTTTCCCCTATAAACCTCTCGCATATCTCATTCCATTGTGCCTTCTGCTTCTCAGAAGACCCAAAATGACACAGAGTCCAGAAGAAGAGTCCCACAGGTGGGTGGTGGGAGGGGTTGGAAGGAGACCCAGCAGCTAGTCGTGCAGTGGCCTATTGGGGGCCTTCCAAGTCTCTGGTGAAGACCATCTCTCCCTGTGTGTGTGTGTGTGTGTGTGTGTGTGTGTGTGTGTGTGTGTGTGAATGCACAGCCCCAAGCATGCTTCCAATGCTGCATTGGCAATAACATAAAGACAAAGATCTGTTCCCATCAGAAGGTGAGCTCTTTGGTCTGTGTTCTCAGCACTTAGCCTTGCAGAAATCCTTGGGCATAGTAGATATACAGTTAAAACCCAAACCAAAAAGATTAAGCACCACTGGGACCTGTCCCCACTGTGAATTTTTCTTTGGACCAATTTTGTTTTCATTTTCAGATGCTTTGAACTGCACCATGTTAACTAATTTAGGCTTTTCAGCCCTTTGTTTTAGTGACAGAGGCATAGCTTCACAGGCATGTGTACATCTCTATGCCCACATGGAAGGGTGATGGTAGCCTTGCTTCAGAGGCCACAGCTTCCAGCAGACACTAGAGGCTAATGCCTGTCCCCGTGTCATTGCGGAGCCTCTGCCATCTCCTTGTGGAAAGGTGCTTGAAGCCTCTCAGGGCAGATGGACTGGCTGAATCTTCTCAGGGTCCTCTCCTTCTTCTTCCACCTCTGGCTCCCAGTCTCTCCCTCCCTGCTTGACTAGATCTGGGAAGCTGCAAACCCAACCCTTACATCAAAAGGGAACTTGAAAAATACTTGGAGCAAAAACTGCTAACTGTGCATCCTTGCTCTGCGCTGGTGCTGATATTAAATCAGGAAATGGCACTGAACAGCCGCTCCAAACACAGAAACAGAGATTGTCAACATAGAATCCAAAAGCAATCGCTAACGGACAGAGGTGAAGAGGACTTGGCACAAGGCTGGGAGGGGCCTGAAACCCAGAGAATGAGTCCTGAGCTGGGCTTGCCTGCGCCATCTCTCCAGTGTCCAGAAGGGAGCCTGGTTTGCTGACCCTGGCATTAAGCCCACCTTGTCTCCGTGAGCAAGGAAGGAACCAAGCATGTTGCTTGAAAACCTCTGAGATTCTTCTCATTTCTATAAATATTTACTATATGCCCGACAGTCAACCAAAAAAAAAAAAAAAAAAAAGATACCCCCCCCCACGTAGAGATGATCTGCTAGCCCTCAGGACAGAGTTCTGACTTTTTGGCACAGCAGTCAAGGTACTGCAAGTGTAGGCTCCTGCAGAAGCCTTCAGCTCTATCTCCAACTTCTCTGAAACAGCTCTGCAGGAGCACGAGGCAGTGCCTTTGCTCCATGCATCTGCGTGGACTGGTCCCACCACCATATCATCTGGCATTGACGTGTCTGACAAATTTCTGCTCAGCCTTCAAAGACTTTACCTTTTTTCAGCAGCCTTATCCACCATTCCTCCCTTCCTTCCCAGTAGAACCGAAGGATCATTTGCTTGCGATCCCCTAGCACTGTGGATGCATTGCTATCACAATACCCCTCATGTGACAGTGGGAAAGTTTGCAATTTTCTGGAGGGGAGGAAACAAGCCATGTCCATCCCTGACCCCTCAGCTCCCATCCCTGGTTATAACATTGACACAAAAATGAAAAACCTTGATAAAACCCATTGTTGGTGTGGCTGTGGGGGAACAGATTACCCTCATATATTTTTGATGTGAGATTATGTAGATATCATCTTGTTGGAGGCTAATTTGACAATATTAACATTGAAAATTTACTCATCTTTCAACCCAGCACTTTTATTTCTTGCTTCCTAGATAGATTCTTGTTTGTGTGCAAAAAGAAGCATGTAAAACTCTGTGAGTTACAGTATTGTTTTCAGTAACAAAAGATTAGAAATAGCTTAAATGTCTATCCGTGTGGAGTGGACAGAATACTGCAGGGCAACCAGTGGGTGGAATGCTCTGCATTAGTTAAAAAGAAAGAAGTTGATCAGGATGTATTGACACAGAAGTTGCTGAGTAAAAATAAAAAAGCAAGCTGTAGTTCTAGATATAGATGTTAAAACTACATTGTTGCATTTTTTCATGAGAAAGTGGTCTTGTATCATTCATTTTGAAAAGAAGAAAGGGGGGAAAGTGATTGAATGACCACAGCAGTGCCTGGCTGAAGGGAGCACGGCCCATTGCAGCCAGACAACATCAGCGGAAACAGCAGATCCGGGGCAGTGCGAGAGTGCCACCCACGTCCCTGTACCGGGAAGTTTGCTCCCCAAGCTGTAATGAGTGTGTCAGAGGATGCTGGAACCCCAGGTCCCTGAAGAACATCTAGACAGAAGAGGAGGAAAGTGGGGAGGCCAGTGGGGTGGGATGACTCAGATCATACAAATGTCCTCTGAGTTGGTCCCTGGTCTTAGGAGGAAGGAATATGGGTTGGTTCAGAAATAAATTTTAATAAAGGAGAGGAGAGGGCTAAGAAGTGTGAGAAAAGGGCTGAGGATTCTCAGGTATCACACTGTAAGGAAGTGTCAGTGTTTGCCTAGTTATTAACTTCATTCATTCATGGATTCCACACCTGTAATGGAGTTCTTCCTGGTGTGGGCACTGCATTGGCTACTGGGGACACAGAGGCAACTCCAGCTCCCAGAAACTTTAAATTCCATCTTATCTCTCCAAGTGCGTTTCCTGAACTCTAGGCATCAGAATTACCTAGGAAACTTATTAAAATGCAGATTCCTGGGCTCTACTCAGGCCTATAAAATCGGGCTGTGGCTTGGGAATCTGTCTTTGTAACACATTTTCTCAAGTGAAAAATATTTGAATTAGCTGATGTAACCATTTCCTTGAATGTCCCTGTGTTATATCCTAAGGCCGCTCCCATCTTGAGGTCTGCCCTGATCCAGGTTGAAGAAGGAAGGCCTGGAGCTACAAGTCTTGCCCTATGACTCCAGTGTGCGATTCCCTTAGAATGACCAGGACCTTGTCCTCGCTAATGGGTTATTCTTCTCACTCCCATCTCTAGGTACCTTCAGGCCTGGGAAGACCCACAGCCACTTCGGCTGCCTCAGTTATTCAGAATCAAGAGACTGACTCATTATAGGAAAGGAAATGGCATATGCAAAGGTCCTGTGGCAGGACTCGACCTGGGCTATGGAAAAACTTAAATAAGTTAGTGTGCTTGAAGCATTGTGGGGAAGGGGAATGCAATGAGAGATGAGGTGGGAGAAACTGGCAGGGGAAGATCATCAGGGTCTGAAGGCTATGCTAAGGAGTTTGGCTGTTTTTCCAAGAATTGAAGGAATTTTTATTTAAACCAGGGGTCAAGGCAGAAAGACAGAATGATCAGATTCATATGACAGAAAAACTGGTTCCACTGCTCCACAGAGAAGCAGAAAGTCAGAGCAAAGCCTCTGCAGTCCTTTAAGCAAAGGTGAGGGGAGCTTGAGTGAAGGCGAAGATGCCAGATTTAGAAGCAGAGAGATCCTGAGGTGGAAGGACAGACAGACAGGCGAGAGTCAGGTTGTGGGAGGTGAGATCCTTAGTCCTGGGGAGCAGTAATAAGGTCTCAGAATCTCTAACACTGGCTCTGGGGTCATGGGTCAGGGAGGGGCAGTGGTGGGAATGGAACTGTCCTGGTCATCCCTCACTGGACAGTGGCTTTGAGTGGCAGCAAGCTTCTCATCAGCACAGAGCCCCCTCCCCTCCCCTTCACTCCCCTCCTCTTCTCTCTGTCTCTCCTGATATTTAAGATATAGATTAATTGGGGCTCAAGACTAAACTCAGACCAGAGGCAGGATCAAAGGCCAAGGCCAGGATGAGGTCAGGCTGAGGCCAAGGGCAGAGAACAGGATGAGAGGACTTGGCAAAATTGTTCTCCTTGGGCTTGTGCCCCTGCCTAGGCTTTGCCCCAGCCCCGCACAGTCAGGGAGGAGAAAATGGGAAGAGAAGGTTGACTGCCATTGACAAGAAGGCACATTAGATGCTGCCCTTATGACGGAGTCTTCAGCAGGGACCTGGGACTTGGTAGAGCCTCAGCTTTGACCTGAACAGAATCATGAAACCTGTGGGGAGTTGGAAATCCTGACCCTGGAAAACGGCTGGAGACATGTGTGGACCCCTGGGTCCCCTGGGATGCTGCCCAGACAGACGGAGACCACACACTTCCTGGCATTCAGCGCGTGGGCTTGGACCAGAAGTTCCAGCTCATCACTCGGTGTCACTCTCAAGAGCTCACTTAACCTCCGGACCCTCATCCTTTGTGTATGTCGGGGACAGCCCGACCCTCTCGGGGCAGCTGTGCAGATGGAATGAGCTAGTATACAAAAAACTCTTAGGGCACTTCTGGATATCTGCATCCACCCACCTGCCTGCCTGCCCATCTCTGTAAAAGAGACAAGAATAGTTGCCACCTCACAGAGTTGTGAGAGTTGAATGAAAAAGTAAATGGTAAAAGGCTTTGCAAATCCCTGTACAAATGAAAGGGTTATCATGGAGCACCCCATCTCTACTGGAGGCAATACTCCCGTGGTTATCTAACGTGGCACCGTCCAATGGAAATGGAATGTGAGCCACATATGTAATTGAATATTTTTTATTAGTCACATTAAAACACAGTCAAAAGAAACAGACGAGACAGCTTTGAGGATACACTCCCACTCCCAAGTGTGTGTATGGAAGGTGTCCCTGATCCCCAGGGGAGGCGGCCAGGGCGAGGACTCTGCACGGTCAGCGAAACTCTGGCTGCCGCTGGGACCCGCTGGGTGCTCTGGCTGCCCGCGGCCACCAGAACCCCCGAACCCAAGAATGCCTTTTGAAAGTGCTGGGTTGGAATCTGACAGCGGTTGCGCGAGACTGGGAAGGTGCAAGTGACGGCTGTCTTTGAGAAGGAGGAAAAGGAAGGGCAAGACGCTCGCCTGCCTCTTCTTGGAAGCCACAGATCTCGGGAGGCTCCGAGGAAGTGGGAGCAACAGAAGACCTTTCCCCGGAGCCTCGGAAAAGGCGACAGGGGCCGCAGGACTCCTTGGAAGAGACAGGTGACACGACATCCGGGTGGTGCCACTGCAGAAGGCAGGCTCCTGGGGGCCCCGACTCAGAACCCACACTAGCCCAACTGACTCCTGGGGTCCTTAGGGTCACCAGACGATGTGGGGCGACGCAGGGCAGCATGACTTTGCAGACCACAGGGCTGAGGCTGCAAGTTTCGGGCTCCCGCATCCCGCGCTCGGCGCCCGCCACACAACTCCCTCCACACTCGCATGCACCTCCCGCACGCCTAACGGCGCCATTCGCGCACGGATTAGCTCCCCAACCACCTGCAACGCCCAGGGAAACGACGGGCGAGCGACGCGCCCTCGGGCTGAAGCGGATACCAGGGCGCAGCTCTGATCTGCAGGCGTGCGAACGGCTCGGCAGGCCTCTCCCGAGCGATCCCCATGCTGAGCGGGGCGGGCGACCGCGGCGCAGCCAACCTCACCGCGGGCTCTGGCAGCGGGCTCCGCGCTCCCTCGGGGAACAGCCTCCGTCGCCACCCCCACGTCGAGCGCCCAAGGCTCCGCGCTGGCACCCCGCAGGGCTGCCTGCGTCGCCACCTGTAACCGAAGAATCCCGGAACCGTAGCCTCTGGCCCAACCTGGGGCGGGCACACAAGAGGCCGCTTTGGGGCGAAAGACTCAAATCGGAGTTTTGGCGGTGTTCAACAGAGACAACCAGGTGTGCAACAGAGAGGTCCTGGCGCCCGCAAATCCTCGCTCTCCTTCAGCGAGGCTTGGGACTCCGCGCCGCCCCTGTGTCTCACGGCCTCCCCTTAGTCTTGGGGGCTCCGTGCTGTTCATGTCTTGCGTCCTCCCCTTAAGCTTGGGGCTCCGCTCCACTCCTGAGTCTCGTGGCCTCCTCTTTGCTTCTCCTGGATTCCTCACCTCTCCCACCGCCCCTTCTTTTCCTCTTCCAGCGTGTCGACTCCCTGTCGATGGGCCTGGGTACACATCCTCCCTCCCCTCCCCCCCATCATTTAGGGATGCGGGCAGGCCCTGCGTACTGCTGTGCACTTCTGCCGGGGTGGGGGGCTTGGCACGGGTATCCGGACCGTCCCCCCCCCGGCACGGAGCAGCAGCCGTGCGCGGGGCAGTCACGAGCTGGAGGCTATGGGGCCTAGGGCTGGTGCGGGAGGCCGGACGCGAGGTGGGGTTGGCCGCACTGATTTGGCCTCCACGCCGCCACAACTACTCGCCTCCGTCCCGCACCCTCAGCCTGGTGGGGGTGGGACTGTTTCCAACCTTTTTTGGTGGGGGGTGGGTGTGGGGGGTGAGCAGAGGAGGGAGTGGCTACGCTGGGAGAGAGGCAAAGTAACGGATTTGGGGGGCGTGAGCCCAGGGACAGACGGGCAGAGATGTCTCAGTCCAAGCTCAGGGATGGGGAATGACCACAACAGAGACAGAGGCACAGGGACAAAGAGGCGCGCGCTTGCCCAGACAAAGCCCGAGTCCCAGAGATTCTGAGACCGAGGCGGGACGCCCGCTGGAGATCGGGAGGTTTGGAACCGCAGAGCGGGGTCTCAGTGGGCTACTCTCTTGAGACTCTGGTCTCAGTCGTCCACAGCGCGGCTCAGGCAGACCTGAGGGGACACGCGGGCGAGGCGGAGGGTCGCCCAGCCTGGCCCGCTTTCCTTGGTGCTTACGCAGAGGGCCGCAGCCAGGCACGCTGGGAGGCGTGGGCCTCTTAGGGCACGGAGGGAGGGCGCTGCCGGCTCGATTTCAGCGGGCACCTAGAGAGGCCGGTATGTTGGTCCCGCCCCGGCCGCCCGAGGGAGCCTTGGTCTGCACGGATCCGAGATGGCCAGTGCCTGGTGGCCTCGAAACGTTCCCCACTGAGCCACGTCCGAGCGTGCGCTCACCGCGTGCTAACACGACGGAGACACTGACAAAGTGGGCGCGAATCCCCGGCCCCCGATTTGGGCGGTGACGGCGCAGAGGCGAGGCGAGGCGCGGCCCGGCTCTCTCCCTAGGCGGTCGAATGTTTTCTGCGGAGAGCAGGCTTCTTGGAGAGAGCTGCAGAGGGGCTCTCCCGGCACCGCAGTGGCCAGTGCATATATTTAAGTTCAAGTTTTAGTTGAAATACATTCATTTTATTAAAAATAGGCGACCCAAGACCACGCCCTACCCCAGCCTCCCCGAGGGCGCAAGAGAATGGAGGATTTTTAGATTAACTGGAGGAAAACAAACATTCTACCTTCCAACATTGAGAAAAATCTGGCCGCGCCCACGTTGGTGCGACTCACTTGAACCCCACGCGCGGCGGCAGTCGTGCTGGCCCCGGCGAAGGGCGGCCGGGACACACTCACCCAGTGCGCGCGTCTCCTGCTTTTCGCTGCGCGCCTAAAGCCGGGAAGCAGAACGCGACGCGGGAGGCGGGTCGGGTCTCCGGGTCCAGCGAATCCCCGATTTATCCGGTTTCGGCGCCAGGGCCGGGGTCTTGGGAAGAAACCCTTAACTCTGGCCGTCCTAGAGCTGGCAGGGAGGGCGCGCAGCGACGGAGCCGGGTCTGGATGCTTAGTACGGAGCGCTCCGGTATCCCCGTCTGCGCTCCGGGGAGGTTTTTCACCGGGTAGCCCCGGGCCCCTTCACTGTGGCGTTTCCACTTTCGACCACCGGCTCTCCCTGCCCAGGATCTTTTGGTGAGGGGAGCAGCCGACCGGCACCCCGAAGGCGGGGGCACGGAATTTCAGCGGGGCAACCAGCGCGGGGCTCGCGGCTCGCGGCTGAGCGCAAAGACCGGGCCCGAGGACTTGTGCGTGGCTCAGGGGCACCTGTCCCGGGCTTCGGTGCACACACAGCGCGCGCTCTGGGCTGGCTCAGGTTGGGCCAGGTGGGGAGACCTGGCAGGGTCCGAGGAGCCGTCCAAGCCTTCCGGCAGTGGGCCAGGCGGTTCGGGGAGCCTTTGCGCACAGCGGCCACTTGGGGTCGCACTTTATGCCTGTTTGAGCCTCGCCGCGGCGGGTAGACGCCGCGATCTGCTTAATCGTTACAAAACGTTCAAACAAAAACAGGGCCCTTTCCCCAGCAGCGGAGAGCCAGCCAGAGCGGCGTCCCGGGCTGGCTTCGGCCCCGCGGCTCGGGGCGCGCGGGACTCCGTGCGTCTGACGTGGGTCCAGGGATTCAGAGCCGTGGGCCGCTTCCTTCCTCGTCGCCTTCATCGTGAGCACTTGGGGGTGGGGTGAGCGTGGGGAACGGCGGGGCCAGTAGTCGGACCTCAGGGCTCGGCCACCGCACCCGCCAGGAGGGGCTCGGCACTCGCTTGGCCCGAGAAAGGTCTCCTGAGGTTAGGAGTTGGGTCTGAACACAACTCTCGGAGCCCCAACTCGCCCCTCAGCGCACACGTACGCGCAGACCTCCTGGGTGCACGCACGGCCAGGAGCCGCGAGGACACACCGCGCGTCGCCCACTGGGCGGGGGCCGCTTGGGAACAAAGAGCCCGGGAGGCGTCGTCCGGGCGCTCATTCTGAACCTCCGTGGGGGTGACACGGGCTGGGGCCGGGGGTGCAAAGGGCATCGAGGGAGGAGAGCGCGCGAGGGGGTGGAAGCGGCGGCTTGGCCCGGCGGCGGGGCGCGCACGCAAGGCGAGCGCGCGGGGGCCGGGGCCTGGAGGGCGTGGGGGGTTGGGCCCAGGCCGGCCGTCCCACTTAGCTCCAGCCCTCCGCCAGGCTTCCGCGGCTCCCGGGCGGCTCGGGCCGCCAGTCAGCTGACGCGGGGGGCGGGGGAGCTGTCAGGCGCGCCCCGCCCTGCGCCGCTGGGCCGCGGAGGCCAGGCCGCCATTGGCCATCGCGCTGGGCCGCCCGGGCCCAACCCCCCGCCCCAGTGACATCAGAAAAGCGATAAAAGGTAGCGGCGGCGCCGGATCCAGCACAGCTGCACCGCCGGGCTGCGAGCGGCTGCGAGCTCAAGAGCTCAAGAGCGAGCGAGCTAGCGAGTGAGCGGCGGGCACTCGCCCCACGCCTCCCCTCCGCCCCGCCGCGCGCCCCGCGTGCCTCCCCACCCCGCCCGGCTCGACCCGGCCCGGTCCCGGCGCGGGCACAGTCCCGGGCTCTGGGGCGGTGCAGGCAGCCTCGGGACTCTCCGGCGCGCCGCCGCGTCCCCAGACAAAGGCTTGGCCGGCGGCCCCGGCCCGCTGCGCCCTCGCTCCCCTCCTCCCCGGCTCGCCGCTCTTCGCCCCCGCGCTTGGCTCGGCGCGCTCCGGGCGGCCACAAAGTTTCCCGGGCGGCAGCGGCGGCTGCGCCTCGCGTTAGCGATGGCCGCGGAGCTGAGCATGGGGCCAGAGCTGCCCACCAGCCCGCTGGCCATGGAGTACGTCAACGACTTCGACCTGCTCAAGTTCGACGTGAAGAAAGAGCCGCTGGGGCGCGCGGAGCGTCCGGGCAGGCCCTGCACGCGCCTGCAGCCGGCCGGCTCGGTGTCCTCCACGCCGCTCAGCACGCCGTGTAGCTCCGTGCCCTCGTCGCCCAGCTTCAGCCCGACCGAGCAGAAGACCCACCTCGAGGACCTGTACTGGATGGCGAGCAACTACCAGCAGATGAACCCCGAGGCGCTCAACCTAACGCCTGAGGACGCGGTGGAGGCGCTCATCGGCGCGCACCCGGTGCCACAGCCGCTGCAGAGCTTCGACGGCTTCCGCGGCACTCACCACCACCACCACCACCACCACCCGCACCCGCACCCGCACCACGCGTACCCGGGCGCCGGCGTGGCCCACGACGAGCTAGGCCCGCACGCGCACCCGCACCATCACCACCACCACCAAGCGTCGCCGCCGCCGTCCAGCGCCGCCAGCCCGGCGCAGCAGCTGCCCACCAGCCACCCGGGGCCCGGGCCGCACGCGGCGGCCTCCGCGACGGCGGCGGGCGGGAGTGGCAGCGTGGAGGACCGCTTCTCCGACGACCAGCTCGTGTCCATGTCCGTGCGCGAGCTGAACCGCCACCTGCGGGGCTTCACCAAGGACGAGGTGATCCGCCTGAAGCAGAAGCGGCGGACCCTGAAGAACCGGGGCTACGCCCAGTCGTGCAGGTATAAGCGCGTCCAGCAGAAACACCACCTGGAGAACGAGAAGACGCAGCTCATTCAGCAGGTGGAGCAGCTTAAGCAGGAGGTGTCCCGGCTGGCCCGCGAGAGAGACGCCTACAAGGTCAAGTGCGAGAAACTCGCCAACTCCGGCTTCAGGGAGGCGGGCTCCACCAGCGACAGCCCCTCCTCTCCCGAGTTCTTTCTGTGAGTCGTGGCGGGTCCCGGTCCCCGCCCCCGCTCTCGCCCCGGCCCGGACACCCCGCGTCCCGCGTCCCCAGTCCCGGACTTCCCCGGACCCTGCCCCTGCCGCGGCCCCAGCCTGAGCCTGTCGGACCCGAGCGAGAGCGAGGAAGGGCGCGCGGGCCGCGGGCGACCGGCGGGCGCGCGGGCGGGCTGGGGACCTTGGCTGAGGCGAGAGCTGCGCACGCCAGCGCCTCCTCCGAGACTCGAGCGGAGCCAGAGAGAGACGAGGGGGTGGGAGGTCCCGGAGCAACTTTTCTCCAGGCTGGAGGGCGGCGAGACAGCGTCCCGAGGAGTCGCCAAGGCTGTCTGGAGACTCCTGGCTTTCTGAACTTCGCCGGGGCCGCCGCTCCGCGGCCGGGAGCGCAGTCCCCCCAGGAAGAGCCGCGAGGAGAGTAAAGGAGAGGGACTCTGGCGTTCCGGCAGGCGCCAGGCAAGGCTGGGCGAAGGAAGGAAGGACAGACGGACCTGTCTTTCCGAGTCCGGAGAGCACTGGCTTTCGGCCCCGAGACGCGGGTCGCGGTTAGGACGTTCGGCGCGCCCATCTCACCGGTTTTATTGCCTGCTCGATTATATAGAAAAAATACGAAAATCTGCATTAAAAATATTAATCCTGCATGCTGGACATGTATGGTAATAATTTCTATTTTGTACCATTTTCTTGTTTAACTTTAGCATGTTGTTGATCACGGATCATAATCCTCTTGTTTCTTTGGGTGAGAAGGGATCGCAGTTTCGAAGCTCCGGCGGCTGCGTGAGTGCTGGGGTTTCGGTCCCGGCTTGTAAATACCCGCCCGCCAAACCGCAGAGAGAACGTGGCAGCAAGCTGAGGGTCTTTGTTTGGGTTTATTATTACGGCATTTTTTGTTTGTAAGTTAAAAAAAGAAAAAAAAAGGAAAGAAAGGAAAAACCTTCTGGGTATTTGCATAAAAAACAACTTTGTCTCGGGCGCCCTTGGAAGTTGCATGTTTTATGCCTTCCCTTGTCCCCTTTTGGTCCCCTTTTCCCTCCCACTTTAGTCTTCAGTGGTGTTGGTGTTGAGAGGACTGGGGTTCCTGCTCCCCAGTAGGAAGACAGGGCCGTGGCCCAGCCCCGTACTCTGGGGACTGGGGGTTGTACTTGCTCCTTGCCCTGTCTTAGAGCCAAATTGACACCCCTAACGAGAAAGAAAAAGACAACTCTCCTCTCCTCTGCTTTTTACGGTAACCACAATCACCCCAGGGCCCCTTCAAGACCCTCCTGGCCTGCACGGATTGCAGGGGCCCCAGCGCTCCCAGGGTGACCGGTTTAGCCATCCCTGACACTGGCTGATGGTGACCACAGCCTGCGCTGAGCCAACCGCCACGCTAGGAATCTACCAGAAACTCACACATTGGCAAGTAATTTTGCAACTTTCAAGTGCGTTCTTTAGACTCGCGCATTGTGTTTCTTTCCCTGCTTTTGAGATAGTAAGAAGAGTTCTTGGTGGTGTCCCTCCCCTTCAGTTGTATAGTAGTTATAGGGAAGATCTGGGTGTTTTTCTTTATTACCTTGGTTTTTTTCTGCAGGTCAGTAAAAGGATTTAAGTTGCACTGACAAAAGTACCAAAATAAAAGCGTATTTTTTAGTTCCCATTTGAAATTGCTGGCGCTGCTGGCCGGATGCATTTTTGAGTTTGTATTAGTTGATAAATTAACAGTAATAACAAGATTGTATGAACCGCATGGTGCTTGCAGTTTTAAATATTGTGGATATTCGTCCTGCATCAGAAACGAGCTTTGGTTTTTATGGATTCAACTGTGTTGAAATCAAACTTGCCGCAACAGAAATTGTTTTTATTTCATGTAAAATAAGGGATCAATTTCAAACCCTGCTTATGATATGAAAATATTAAAACCTAGTCTATTGTAGTTTTATTCAGACTGGTTTCTGTTTTTTGGTTATTAAAATGGTTTCCTATTTTGCTTATTAAAACCATGGAAATGGTGTTTATTTAGAGGACTCTGCGTTCGTATGACTTTGACTTTCCTCTCTTGCTTCTTCAAGAGTCGCACCAACTTTGCGGCACTCTCATCCCCTGAACGATGGTATGGCAACCCAAGTCACGACGGATCTCTCCATTGAGTGTGTGCACGAGTGTGCGTGTATGTGAACCTCAACCATGTTCTCTGCTCTCACCCTAGGTACAGACCCTGATCAAGAGCCAGTTTGTGAGCTGAGAGGGTGCATTTACGGAAGGCCTCGGAGTCCCTGGGCAGAGGGCACACGCCACTTTTTCGGTGCTTCCAGGCTTGGCCACCAAGACTGAACTGCTAGTCTGTCTGTCTGAAATAGTGATTTCAGGAGAGCAGGAGGCCACCCTGATGAGGAAGTGGGGTCTTTGTGGTGCTCTAACCCAGCCTGACCCACTGCCCCTGTCCTTCTGCCTGGGGTGCAAGTCTCCTTTCTCCTGTCCAGTGTGTCTCTCTGGGAACAACCAGAGCTACCCAGAGCCAGAATGTCCCCTCTGAATGGGGAGGGGTCTACCCCCTTCTCCTCAAGGCTGGTGGAAGCAGGTGCAACCTAGCACCAGATCCTGGGCTGCAAAATCCTCAGATAGGAAGCTTCTCTACAAAGATTTGCTTTGGGGATAGTAGGCCTAGGGTGCACTGGTGGCTCAGGCCTGGAGCCCGCAGCTCTATGTAAGGGCACCGCATGACAGGGCCTGGATTTCAGTGCCTCCTCAAATGGGGATTGGTGAGATTTGGGTCTTCATTCTGGCACAGCAGTTCCAGCACAGCCTGGAGATCCCTGATGGGGAGTTGGCCCTAGATCCTCCCTTTTCCTGATTTTCGGAAGAGGGCTGCCCACCTAGGTCACCCCACCCACCTCCCAGCCTTCTTGGAATCCTGTCTGTAACGCAGGGTTGGGCTCAGATACCTCTGGGAGATGGAGTCAGACCTCCAAACCCCAGAAGAGTTCTGTGCTCCTTTGGCAATATCTAACTCCAAGAAGTTCCCATCCCCTCAGACTGCAGTCCAGGAGGCTCAGCCTTGAGTCCCTGAAGCACTCTAGCCCAGAGTGTGTGACATGGAGTTTCAGGCCACAAATGGGGAGGATTAGGAGACCCAAGGAGTGGAGCCCCAGCTGGGAACCTGAGCTGGGCGGAGCCTGGGAGAAGGCACAGAGAGCGAAACTAGCGTGGAACATATTCTGCCAGAATCCTTGAAAGCCCGGGTGTGGTGGTAGCTGGGTCTGGGGAGGAGGCGGGAATGGAGACCTAAAAATTAAAGATACAAATAACATTAACATTAGCTTACATTTATATTTTCATTTTGGTGGTATTACGTACTGAAAAGCTTGGGATTCTAGCTCGAGTTTAATTCCAAGGCCCAGTTCGGTTCACCAACCAAAAGATTGTCTGGCAGGGAAGACTTCGGCTGTGATCTGGGAGAAGAAGGCAGCTGAGTCTGGTGGTGGGGCACGGATGAAGGAGCAAGAGGGTTTGATTAGTTGGGTAGTTGTATATGCAGGTGCTCTGGCACAGAATTTGCCCCCGTGTACAGATGTGTCCTCTTTGGGACAAAAAAGGCCTCGTTCAAGAAGGGTGTCCGAAGGAACCCCATTGCATGGCTCTGGAGGCTAAGGGGAGCAGGACTTCTGGTGGTGGAGGCTTTAAACCCGGCGGAATCGTCCAAGCGACTGGTATCCTCCATCCTCAGCCTCTGAGCTGGGGAAGATTGCAGACTCCAAAGCGTCGTTCTTCCTTCCCCAGAGCACAGGCGCAGCCATGGCCCAGTGACTGACACCATCACGTTACAGCCAGAAGACAGGACGGCTCAGGCCGGTGGAGGGTGACCGTTGTGTCTCGGAGAATCTGACAATCCCACGATCCGGTCCTAGTGACACACAGACACCTGCACCCAGCACCTGCACCGACGGCCACGCAAGGCTCGGTCAGTCCCGGCACCGACCCCAAGTGGGATCCACTAACTGGGCCGGGACGCAACGAGGGTGGGAGCCAGGCACAGCAGCCGCAGCTCCGCGAGGGAGGCCCAGGCTTCCGGAGCCTCCGGGTCGGGCTCGTCCAGCGGGTAAAGCCCAGCCACGTCTCCGCCCGCAGCCTGCCGCCCAGACCCGACGCGGTGCCCAGACCCGGCTCCTGCAAGCCCAGGAGAAGTGAACTGGGTCCTGAAGCCATGGGGCTCGTCCCACACCCGCGGCACCCGCCACCGCCATTCCTGTCCGTCCCCACTGCAGTCCTCCACGTCCCCGGGGAGAGATCCTGCCAGCGTCGGAGTCCTCCGCGCCAGCACCAGTCCGGCGTAGACAGGCTGGCGCCGGCACCCGGGGACGCGCGCGGAGACAGACACACACAGACACCGGGACGCACGCAAGGGGCTCGCGCGGGCCCCGGACCTTGGCTTCTCTGCGGGCTGCGCTCCTGGCCGGGGCGACCGCGGTCCGGTCCAGTGTGGAGCCCGCCTCGTGCGACACCCCCGCTGTCGCGGATGTGCCGGAGACGGTGCCTGACCCGCCGTCGCCGCCGTCAGCCCGGTCGGTCGGAAAGGCGCTCGGCGCGGCCTCCCGGGGTCTCGGGTCCTCCCGAGCGCGGGGTGGAGCCATCAGCCCCATCTCTTGCCCCGACACCCTTTTTCTTTCTTTGCTAGGTCTCGTTCCTTTAGCCCTTCCTTCGCAACCTCTTTCATTTTGGGAAACTTTCGCCTTCCCTTCTGATTTCTCTCCCGCCGACGTCCCGGCGCTGCCTGGCGGGGAGGGCCCCAAGCGGGTCCCGAGGTGTCCAGAGTGAGCGGGGAGGAGCGAGGGCGCGCGGTTTCGGGGTCCCCCAGCCGCCGCGCAGCGCCGGCCGGCTGTTCTGAGCTCTCGCCTTGACCGTTCCAGCCACCCTGCCCTTCTTTTCCAGGCTTCCGCCAGCGGCGAGGTTTGCCTGGGATCCGGGAGCAGCGCCCCGCCGGCCAGGGAGTGGGAAATCTCGGCTTTCGGTGAAGAGGTCGCCGGAGAAGCCGAGGCTGGGCCCCAGAGCCAGATCCTCCTCTCAGACAGTGGGGCTTCCCTCAGCCCCTATCTCTGGGCGTTTCTGTGGCTGGCCAACCTCAACTCCTGCCCACCATTTCAGCCCGTGTCTGCTCAGGGGCCTCGGACCCACACCCCCAGTGGGGGCTGCCAGGAGCCAGCCAGACACACCAGGCGGGGCCCCAGGCTTTCGCTGTGGCCTGGAACGCTTCCGCCTCACCAGGCAAATCCCTTACTCCCTCATCCTCCCATCCCCGCTCCCCAAGCTCTTCCTCTCTGAGGCCCTGGAAACGGCGGGCTTAGAGTTTCTAGTCATTCCCTTGCAGGCTTTCAGATGCAAACCCTGCATTCTGGGCCCTTCTGTTTTCAGAAAGGAAAGCCCCGGACTGGGTTCTTGCATAACTGTAACCCTTCCCTCTGCAGTCGGCTGTCTGCTGGCCTGGTCTCTTATCCCAGAGATAGTTGTGTTTGGATTTGTTATGTAAGGAAGGGAGGATTAGAGATTTGCTCTGCCTCTCCTCCCCCCATCAAAATAGAAGTCCGCAAATGGCACATCCTGTAGGCAGCGCCCTTTTCAGCAGCGGCCCTCCTAAAGTCAGTCAGTCTGCTGCTCAGGTTGATGCCTACGACAGTACATCAGAAGACAGTCCAGCTGCAGTGAGGAGAAGCCTGTGTCCAGAGTGTACCTGATCTGAGGAACCAGACACCGCAGGGTTTCCCCAGGGGATCTATCCTGGACTGGAAGCCTAGCTTTCTTTTGGAGAAGACAGCAGCAGCAGCTGCTGGAAGTTTACTCTTTCCACAGTTCCTTCCCTCGGATCTCAGCAGGTGTCCAGACCATGGAGAGCACCTTTTCCAATGGGGGTGGGAGGCAAGGGAAAGGAGGGGTGGTGGTGCGTGGTCTTCATATCCTTCACGCCCCCTTTGCATCCTATGTGCCTCCTCCATGGCCTAGCACCTTTACCATGTTCTGAATGAATTTTCCATGCCTTACATTTCTCTATTGCATTATACATATTATCTTAAAAGATGCATTTAGCTAAGAGCATCAGAGCTCACCGTTCTCTCTTGGAAGAAATCAAATATATGACATAAGTTACTGCTTCAATGTAGAAAAACTACCTGAATTAATAATAAGGATTTGGGCTGGATGTGGTGGCTCACACCTGTAATCCCAGCACTTTGGGAGACTGAGGTGGGAGGATTGCTTGAGCTCAGGAGTTCGAGACCAGCCTTGGCAACATAGCAAAATCTCAAAAAAAAAAAAAAAAAAAAAAAAAAAGCCATGGTGGTGACGCTGGTAGTTCACCCAGGAAGTAGCTGGGTGAATTCCTTCATCCCAGGAGTTCAAGGCTGCAGTGAGCTGAGATCATGCCACTGCGCTCCAGCCTGGGTGACAGAGTGAGACCCGACTCAAAATAAGTATTTGTTCTGAAGCAAAACTCAGTTTTAGCTGTCTTTCTGCATTCTTTGCATGTGAAGTTACTTTCCTGTGAAATATCTGATGCTCATTACACATTCTTTTGCATTTGAATAAAAAAGGAATGATGTCTTTGGCTGGAGGGGCAGCTTCAGAGGCAGTGTTGGGAGGTCTAGTACTTTCTCTAAGAAGCTAGTTTCAGCATGACAAGGTAGATGACATCCACAAACATAGTATTTATACCATTGTGGTTTTGTTTTGTTTTGTTTTGTTTTTTTAGATCTGTACATTTTACCAGGGCTTGGACTTCTTTCATTAAGTGAACAGGGAGGTGAGAGGCTACAGCGAGCCCATTCCAGAGCTTTGCAGCATGAGGCAGGTATTGATCCTGGCCTGTGATTCCAGCAGATTCAGGAATCAGCGCTGCCCTGAGTTCACTCTCAACTCCCCTTGTTTCTTCTGATTTGCCCTCTTCACTGCCCTGACTCTGCCAGTGTTACAGGTACCTGAGTGCCACTCAGGAGAGGCCACAGACCCTGGCTGTCCTGGGGGCTCAGTCTGCCTGTCCTGAGTGGCCAGAGAAGGGCTGCACCTCCCAGTGCAGCCACATTTGCCCTCCTTTGTATTCTGGGTGCCTGAACTGGGCACACAAGTCCCTTTCAATGGCATGGTCAATGGACAGGCAGGTCACAGAGCAGAAGAGGTGTGGCCCAACCATGTGATCAATCCTTTCATGACATTTTATCCAACTGTATAAAGTGTGGGCTACTATTATCCTCAGATCAGGGGTGGATGAACAAGGCCTAGAGTGGTCATCTCTTGCTCAGTGTCACCCAGTGGAGGAACGAGAACTTGAATTCTTACCTATCTAATGCTGAAATTTGCATTTTTGCCACCAAACTGTACAATTCTAATATCCCTTATCCACAACACTTGGGCATGTAGGGGTCAAGGAAGGGTAGGAGATAGCCCTCTTTGGGGACTGTTTCCTTTCTAATTCCCTTAGCAGAGGGTTGTCACTCTGTTGGGGGTGTACTTCATTCTTTGCAACAAGGCTCCTTGCTGGGGAAAAGAGATGGGTGGTGGGATGTGGGGATGCAGCAAGACAAACGTGACAAGGACTTCAGAGAGAAACTGCAGCTCTGTCACTCGCTTCCGTCTCTGGCAGAGTAGTGTGGTGGTGTGAAGTGTGTGTGTGTGTGTGTGTATGTGTGTGCGTGCACATGTGTGCTGGAGGAGGCCACTTTGGGAGTCATTGTCTAGGAATATTGTTGCTGTTTGTAATTAATGAACAGTTTGCTCACCTTTCATTGTTCTTGATGGAACTTTCCAATAAATACATCACCATTACCGGAGCAAGTGTTTATAGAAGAAGCAGCCTCTAGGTGAGGCAATTTTGATGGAATCAGCCATAGTTTATTGAAGCTGTTTCTGGGGGTAATAGTGAAGCTCTAGACCTGCATGTAGATGTGCATATGCTTTTAGGGAAGGTGAATGCATAAACACGAATGTGCACACTCGTGCCTACACACGCATAAGCAGACCTTGATGTGCACGTGTTCAAGCACAGAATCCACACGTGCTTATTTGCTACACACTCTCATATTCATGTGCACACATTCACGCACACAGGCATACACACATAATTATACACGCACCCATATACATGTATCCTGCCTATATGCATGCATGTCCAAATACTCATGCACATGCATTTCCACAGTATTCATACAATGTTCACAATTGTGTGCACATAGCTGTATGGATTTATATTCACATTGAAACACAGTGGGTTACACATGCACACATGCTCTCACAAAATGTGTATGTGTCTGTGTATATCCTCATATGCTCACATGCACACAGGCACTTGCATGTGTACTTGAACATTGGCCTTCACATTCATTCACACACAAGCACCATGTAACAAGTAAAATGTGGCACTGGTGGGGTTAATAGAGGACCCAGACTCCCATAAATATTTATACAAAGCACTCATGCTCTCAAAGTGGGAGACAAAACCTCTTCCCACAAGGCCCTGTAAATCATGCAGTTGCTGCGTGTTACCTGTCAGATCCAGGGCTGTGCAGTCCAGGACTTGCTCCACAAGGGCGGCCACATACGTGCTGGAGCACACGGCACTCTCTCACTCTCCGCGCCTAGCCAGGCATCTCAGCAAATGTGCCAAGGTCGGTCTCTGCTCCTTGGACTCCTTTGCCAGCAACAAAGGAAGCGTTTCAATGCTGCTGCTCCAAGTGTAGGGCTGGTGGGATGCACAGGCGGTGAATATCTGAGACTTGGTTTCTCCAGTAAAGACAGAAATTCTCCTGGAGGGACAGCATGCCTTGGTGAGGCGGTGGGGGCAAGGAAAAGGTGGGGGTCCTGGGCTGAGTCCAGGTTTGGCGTGGTGGGAACTCCAATCTCTGCAGCTGCTCTCACCTGCCAAAGTTTTGGGTCCCGGCAACTTACTGAATGGCACTTGTCACAGCACTATGACTCTGTGTTCAGCAAATGCTCTGCTTCTAGTCCTGCCACATAAAATCATTCATTTAATCACTGAGCAAATATTTGTTGTGTGTCTTCCATATGCCAGGCACTGTGCTAGGTGTTGGCAATATAACAATGAACAAAACCAGAAACAATCTCAGCTCTCATAGAGCATACAATCTAGTAGGGGAGAGAGACATCAGTCAGGTATCTACAGATGAGTGCACAATTTCAAACAGAGACAACTGCCATGAAGGAAAGCAACCCAGATCTCTGAGAACATACATATGATGACAGAGTTGACACACGGGGAAGACTGGTTGGAGGGGGCTTCCTGGAGGAAGTGATATTTCAATTGAGCTGAGATCGAAATTCTGATTAAGAATTATGCAAGTCAAGTGGGTAGAGGAGGATCCCTCTACACCTGATAGAGTTTTTTGTGATAAGATAAATTTTCTTTATTTTGTTGTTTAACAAGGTAGCCACTAGTGACTTATGTGGTCAACAGTTTGAATTTTAAATTTCATTTAGCTTAATTACATTTAAAATAAGCGATCAAGCTGTCTGTATCCTCTCTGATTTTCTTTCTCACCTTGCTCACTTGGTTCCAGCCACACTGGCCACCTTACTGCTTCTGGAAGAGGTTGGTTATTGTCTTTCCTCAGGGCACTGGTTGGAGCTGTTTCTTCTGCCTGTGCCACTCTTTTACCAGATAAACCTGTTGTAAACTTCTTCACTCCCTTCAAGTCCTTGTTCAAATCTTAACTCCCTCATGTATCCTGGCCACCTCATGTAATCCTGCAGCCAACTACCTTCTCCCTCCTGGCACCTCTGACCTTCCTTATTCTTTTCTTTCTTCCTTTTCTTATTTCTGAATTTACTGGATTATTAACTCCTTTATTGCTTATTTTCTGCTTCTGCCACCAGCACGTAAGCTACTGTTTTGTTTACTCATGTTCTATGAATGGTTCCTGGCACTTAATAGGACATCAGTCAACAACCCAATGACTAGTTGAATGAATATGTGTTGGCTAAAATGTATAAAGAAGAAAGGGGTAATGTCTGTGAAAGCATGGGTTTGAGGTCCTGGCTCACCCTGTCTGATGGTCTATCTATTTATTATCTCTCTCTCTCTGTCTGTCTATCATCTATCTATCTATCTATCTAGCTATCATCAGCATCATCATCAATCTATCTGTGTACCTAATGTATCTATTTCTATGTTTTTGGTACTCTAACAATACATACTGCTAAAATTTTTTAAAAGCTTGTTTGTCTACCATCCTCCAAAATCCTGTCTACTACCGGTAGTACACTTTGGAACACATTTTGGTGTCTGTAGGGAGAAAGAAGAAACTGACACCTGCTATGAGAGGTAGGTGGGAGAGTGCTGGGCTGGGCTGCCAGGGGAAAGTGTGTATCTGGGGAAGGCAGAGTTCAATCTTGTTTTCTCCAAGATCCTGGTGAGTCTTTGAGATACAAAGTAGGGGAAGGGGGAATCAGAGAGGAGTCTTGTGGGGATTCTGAGGGCAAAAAATGTACCAGCATCCACCTGGTTTTTGGCCTCCCTGCCCCCATTTATCCTTCTCTAGCTCTAACTTCATGCAAAAACAAACAAAAAGCAAAACCCCCCAAACAAACCACTCTTCCTCCTTGTTGCTTTCTGAGCTGAGAAGAAAGCCTCTTAAATACTTTTGTGCCCTTGACAAGTTATTTTTAAAGAGAAATAATGTCTTTAAATTTGACGCTTGTGATGATTTTTTTAAAAAGAAAAACACTCCACAAATCAACAGCTCTCTTGTTTTAAGCAGTTGCTAGGGTTTGGAGAGCAGGCTGCTTGGTAAACACACTGTGTAAACACCGCAAAATGATTGTATTCAGTGTCCTCAAGTCAAAATCAACCTTCCCTAAGCTCCTACTTTCTGTTTCATTGACACAGGAAGAGGCTTTCTAAAAGCAGAAACCACATGAGGGGAGACCATCAGGCTTCCAGGAGGACATTTCTTCTAGGTAATCAGGGCTGGGAAAGCCAATCTGTCTGTGAACAGCCACCTCCCCCCAATCCCCTGCATTTCTCTAAACACTTTCATCTTTTAACTCCTCACTAGAAGGGATCAGGTAAAAATGTCACTAAGTCTATTTTACAGCTAGGTAAATAGAATCAGAGTGATCTTGTCTCCAAGCAGGGCTGGGAGAGAATGTGTCTCCAGGTGCCTGCTAATACCACTAGACCAAGTAAACTCCTCAAGTCCTTGTTGTTCTAGCTTTTGAGAAGAAATCTGGTTTCTTGGGGACAAATCTCTTTCATATCCCCTCAGATGCACCCTCCTGTTTCCACCACCACACTTTAGTTGGAATGTACTCCCTTTCATCTTGGTCAATTCCCAGAATCTTATAACTTACCTTCAAGCCTCACCCTATGCCTCCAAGACTGCCAGGGTCCTCTGTCAAAAACTGACTTCTGATCACATCACTGGCTTGTTTGCAAAATCGACAAGTCCTTGCTCAAAGACATGTGGGTCCGTTGTTGCTCCAGAAGAAAGCAATGCCCCAAATTTCAGTTCCACCAACACTGTGGCTTTGGCAGTGCAAGAGGCTGAGCTCAGACTCAGACGATTTGGGGAAGGTGGAAGGGCAGAAACCAAGGGCAGAGGCTTCTGGCAATAGTCTGCCCTGGTCTTTAGATGATCTTCTGAGGGGATCCCATACTTGCCAGGCATATTGGCCTGTCCAGCCTCTGTCTCCTTCAAGGTCAACAGAGAGTGATCTTGGATCTTATAATTTGTGTAGTAGGAAAGTTACATATCATTTGGATTGTAGATACTATATGTCTAAAAGATCTTTCTTTTGCTTGAGGTCTCTAAAAAGGATGGCTCTGTTGTGTTCTTTTGGGGAGCCAATCTTTGTCTGTCTGCATGAGGAAGGAGAGTGCATCAAACACAGAAAAGGGAAAAAAACTCCAGTTCTCAAAAAGTAGAAGCATTAGGCCGAACCCTGTGAAATTGTTGATATGTAATAGATTCATTCTGCAGATGATAGACCTGTGATTCCGGATATTCCAGTGTGTATGTTAAAAGGAATGGCTTTTGGGCAGCAAATGAATTGGTGATCACAATAACCCAGAAAGGGGTAATTAAGAACATATGATATCAGACTCATCCTGTTTTCATTTTTGATAGATAGATTGGGGCAAGGGGCTGTAGACTCAAAGATCCTTTTTTGGCAAACACTTTCCATGTGTCTGGCACTATAAACTGTTTTATAACAAACTCATATAATCTTCACAATAACCCAATGTAGTGGGAGGATATTATTATTCCTATTTTCTTGGTGAGGAGATGGAATCACAGAGAGGAGCAACTAGCCCAAGGAAGCACAGCTAGTAATTGGCAGCACTGGAATTGAAACCCAGGCAATCTGAATCTGGAGTCTACGTTTTCAACCACTATACTTTTCTGAGGCCAGATGATAGGTGAGGTAGGTGAATTTATAACTGGATGAAAAATACTTCTAGTTTTTTTTTAAGTGGAACCTTGACCTTGAGAAGAGCGTCCTCCACAGATCATTGTGCATCCTTTCCTTAAGCCGTCTGTGCTTTATTGGGGACATTGCTTTTACGTTGATTTTTTTCCCCCGTGAGACTTGGGCACCTATTTCTGCTCAGAAACCATCAATGGCTCTCCATGGCCACCAGAGCACACTGCAAATCCTTTAGCCTGGCCTTCGGAGCCCTGCAGCATCAGTGTTGCCCCTCCACTCTTTACCTCTATCCTGTGCTCTGGCCAGACCAGACCCCAGAGCCTGCCTGGAGTTCTCTGGCCTCCACGTTTTTGCTGAACTGATTCCTCCTGAGATTTCTGTCGTTTGAGGCCCTTCCCTCTTTGGGTCATCTCCTCTAGCAGTTGCTCCCAGAGGTAGACATTTTCCCTCCTCTGAAATCCTCACTGGAGCCAGAACGGGGACCTGGAAAGAATTCAGGTTGCAGAACCAAGCAAGCTTGGTTGCCCCTCCTCATCTGACTGGCTGTGAGGAATTAGGCTAATTATTTCATCTCTGAGCCTCCATTGTGTCTTGGTAAAACGGAGAACATCTTGCCCACTTGTGATTTCAGGATTTCTGGTGCTATGATGACTGCAGCCACGGCTGGGCTTGTTGGTATGTTCCCAGCATGGTGTGAGTTCTTGCTTGGGGGCTGGGTCTGAGCCACCTTGGATCTCTCAAAGTGTCTAAGGCCAGGCCTCACAAGAAGGAGCAGGAGCTCAGAAAATGTTCCTAGAAGCAACCAGGAAGGAAGAAAGCCCAGACTCCACATTGCGACTGGGGAGATGTCAAGCAGGTCCAACAGGTTCCATCCTCTGGCCAGGGTCTCTGGCTCAATTCACACTAAAATTGATTGGCAGGGAAGGCCTGGAAGGCAGTATACAAACCCCAGCAGGAGCCCCTGGGAAGTGGGATTTACAGCTGTGAACATACATCAGGAAAGAGTCTGGAGTTTCAGCCCTGAGTGCGAATATTCTCACCCCCACAGGTTTTTTCCAGATGCTCAGAGACCAGGGAGCCCTGAATGACAGGGCTTGCCAGCATTTTATGGGGAAGGAACATTTGCATGGTTGCAGCATGAACTTGTCTCCCAATTTGGAAACCACTTTGTGAGGAGAACATCCAAGTCCTTAGACTGCGGCTTGGGTACTTAGTTTAGTGACAGCACAGTCAGCTTGCAGTGTCTGTGTTTCTGTGAGTCTGTTTGGGGTGTGTCCTTGTATGCATGCATATGTGTGTACATTTGTGCATGGAAGAGTGTTCGTGCTTGGGCACATACAGCACAGAAAAGCAGTGTGCCTCCATTGTTACCACGGGGGACTGAAGTCAGGCTGCCTGGGCTTGACCGGCACCTTTCCACTAACTGGCCCGGTGACCTTGGGCAGATTATGTCACCTCTCAGAGTTGCAAATTTTATGTCTTCTGAATGGAACTGTAATGCTATCACGTGTTAAAACTCTGGTGGTTATTAGGTGAGAAAAAGCAAATGAAGTGCTCAGCACAGTTCTTGATGCACAGTAAATGCTCAATAAACAGTGATTGCTGTTTTCACTGTATCATAAATATAGGCTAAACATTGGGGATAGAAGTGTGGGCTTGGAAACCCCAGTGCCAGCTCCTACATACTCTCTTTTGTGATCTTGGACAAGCTACTTAACTGTGCATGTTTTAGTCTCTTAAAGCAGAGATAATACTTGTGCCTACCTCATAGGATTATTGTGTCATAAGGCTCAGAACAGTGTCTGGTAGATACTTGGTGGTCTGTTATTATTACTGTCATGGTCACTATCGTTGCCACCACCACCACCACTACCACCACCACCACCACCACCACCACCACCACCACCACCATCATCTTCTTTAACTTCCCTTCCATGGGCATGACCTTGTCAGCCATAGTTGGTACCACTCACTCTTCTAGGGGGAAATGTGCTTGCCAGGAGATCTCTGAGGCACTTGGTCCATGCTCAGAGCCTAGGGAAGGACCTGATGAGATCCCCAGGTATCATCCAGGACAGCATGCAATCCTGAGTTAATGTCCTGTCCTGCTGCCGTAACCCCTCATTTTGCAAAACATGGTCAGCTACGGTCTGTCCCTCCCAAGGTATTCTGGGTGGTGAGTGAGGAGCTGATTCTCCCACCCATAGTCTGCCTTTCCAATCCAGCTATCAGGAGAGCAGAGTCTTACCTTCCTTGGGAACAGGCTGGGTCCTAGGCTTATTGGCAAGACCCTGGTTTTTGCAGACTGACAATCCTGGCCTGAACTCTGGCTCTACCACCGCTGGCCTGGGGAGGCCAGGAAATCTTTCCAAGCCCCACTCTCTGCCTTTGCAACATGGGGAGAGTCATGTTCATCTGGCAGAGCAGGACATGAGAAATGAGGGTGGATGAGAAAGAACTGAGCACAGTGCCTGGCACAGAGGGGTGCTCCTCGGAGAATGTGGTCCCTCCCTCCCCTCCTTTCCTGCATCCTCCTCAGTCTAGGGAAGCTCCAGGGACAGGAGATGGCCAGAGGCTTGAAGGGGACAGAAGGAAATCAGGCCTATTCCCCTCAAAGTGGGGAAACCTGTGGGTTCCTTTGAAGGTGAGGCTGAGGATGGGCCCACGGTCTGTGGAGGCCTGTCCTCTCTTCAGAGTATGTGCACACACTCACTATGTCCCCAAGAACTGAGGGAGTCACCGGCAGGTATGTGGGTTACTGCCCAGCAGTTAAGAGTGGAGTGAGTATGTGAGCTCATGCAAACACGCTCATCTTCTCAGCTTCAGGCATGAATCTGCTCACTCACTCACTCAACCAACACCTGGCTCCTGCTCCATGCTCAGTGCTTCTGCACTCTGATCCCTTTGCAGTCCCACAGTTACTCTGAGTGACTGTGAGTGGTGCTCCCAGCGATGAAGAGGTTTGCCAAGTCCTCCTGCTAAATGGCTGAGCTAGGATTTGAATTGAGATCTGTCTGACGCCAAGGCATGTGGTGCTGACTCTGCTTCAAAACTTCTGTTTCCCTGGAATCTGGCATCTTGTGAGGGATATTTGAACCTTATGGAACTCCGGGGTGTAGTGTCAGGAAGGTTAGGCAAATGACGTGGAATGGGAGCCAAGAGGAGGACAAGGACTGGTGGTGTGGATGGAGCCAGGTTGGGAGAGGAGGAAGCCTTGGGTTGTCATCAGCTAAGACAGATGGAGTTGGAGGTCAGGGCCCTTGACCGAGGAACTAGCCCGAGTTACAGCTCAGAAGTGGCAGTGGAGTAAGTTTCCAGAACAGCAAGTGGGGCAGCAAAATGTCCCGTGTGGCTGGGGAATGAGGTGCAGAAGGGTGGCTGAAGATTGGGAAGCAGAGGCTGCACACAGGTCCTGAGGGCCTCGAATGCCCGGATGAGGAGTTTGGGTATCATCCCACAGGGAAGGAATTTCTGCTGTATGACCCAGCCCATGGCCATGTTACTTGGACCAAACTGGGCCAATCACCTACTCTTTCCTGGGAAATTGAGGTTTGGATTTTGGGGTGCTAGTCAGAGGGTGGTAGGAGTTTGAATGGGAAAGGGGTAAAAATGGAGAGATGGGGCAGCTCACCTGGTCCCTGCTCATGAAGATCCAGAGAAAGGAGCTCTGCAGAGAGGGAAGGGTGAAGCAGACACATAGAAAATGCTGAAGAGGTCTGAAGTGGCTTAATGAGCCTATGGATTGAGTGAGTCAAACTGTACTAAAAATTAGCAAGCAGAACAAAACAAAACAAAAACCCAACAATCCCCCAAACAGAAAACAAAAACAGGAGACAGAAAATAAAAGCAAGGTAGATGAGTAAAGTTGAATCAGACAGAAGTGACATTATGACATTGTCTGTATTGAGATGGGTCAAGAGTTGACACTGGGCCTCCCAGTGGCCAGTGGAAAGAGGGAAAAAAGATCAACTTTAATACCCACAATGTTTCTCAAGGAAAAACAAACTCACTGCTCAGGAGAGACGTGAGTATTGCTGGTTATGGGGTTGGAGACATTTATCTGGTGGACTGTCAAATACTTGGGCAGAGTTTCGGTCAAAAAGGAGGTAAGTGGAAACGGCAGAGTTAACTCCTGGGAGTCAAGAGACTGGATTCTGGTTCCACTTCATGTGTGTTCTTGGGAAGTTGCTTTGCCTGTCTGAGACTTAGTTTTCTCTACTGTAACATGGGGGCACTTGCTTTCGAGGGCTATGAAGGTGATCTGACAGATGTAATGGAAGTAACAGGCATCTGGTGGCAGCTAGTCAGTAAGTCTAGCCTTGTACCTCCTTCTCCCAAAAGCTGCTTTCCTTTAATTGTACTTTTCATGGCTCTTCTGCCCTCTGCTGCCTTGGGCGAGCTCCTCCCACGGCCCACCCACTGCCCTGGTACCAAGGCACAGCCAGGCGGCTGCTGGCCTGATGCCTCCCGAAATCATCAGGGCCCAAGTTCCCTGCTGGGTCTGTGTCCACAGCTGACTGCTCGGCAGAGCCAGGCTCTGCCAGCCTCAGATCTCCCAGAGCATCTTTCAGGCCTGGCCCTGGGTGGGGCTGAGAACTCCGCCAGCCCAGCCCAACCCCATCACGTGTTTCCTCAGCACCCTGTCCCTCTTCTTCCCCCCACACATCCCAGGAATAGATAAATAATTGTCTGTGCTTGAACACACGTGTCCCAGGGCAGAGGTGTAAGTGGTGTGTGCTCAGCACTTGCTACAGAGTAGATGCTCCAAGTATATTGATTGAATGAATGAATGGATGAATGGAATGAATGAATGAATTGAATGACACTTTGTCATGGGGACTTCTGTGGGGCCAGTCTCACTGTCTCTATTTTATAGTTAAGGACACTGAATTTCCACCTCATTTTTCACTTCTTTACCAGTTTCTACTCTTCCTTCAGGCTATAGCCAAGATGTTGCTCCCCCAGGAAGGCCAGGCTAAAAGCTCTAGATTGGATCAGCTGCCCCCCCACCCCCGTCATTGTAACCGTTAACCATGCTTCTCCAAGCTTTGCTCTGATTTCCTTTGCCATGTATTCCTCGGCTGGGGAGTGTTCATTTGGTTTCATAACCTTTTTAACTCTTAATTCTATCACTTAAAAAATTTGTAGAGCCCTGTGCAAAATTAAAATAAAATGAAATTTTTGTTTAAAAATAATTGAGATGTTCAAGATGCCAACGGCAGAGCATTAAACCAGATGCTGCCCTTTCTAATTGCAGGATCACATGTGACTATGCAGGTGGCAGTGCCAGGTCTTCATTGGCATCTCATTTAAATATCAAGTGAATGAATGAAGGAAAGCAGATGCATGAATAGAAGTTGTGTAACCTCTTTGAGCCTTAGTTGTCCCATCTGCAAAATGGGAATATCTTGCTTTCCTCCCAGGCAGGTAGTGAGGATCCTCCGAGTCTTGGAGCCACTGGATCATGTGGCACATGTTCTGGAACTGGTCAGGCCCAGATGGCCAGAGGACAGAGGCCAGCCCTGTGTGGGGCAGAGTGAGACTGGCTTGATAAGGTCAGTGGACTCTGCTCTCTCCAGGCAGCCTGTGAGCCTCCTATGACGTACTCCAAACTAGCCGGAGCCCAAGGACTGGGGAGAAGCTGTGAGCCCTCTCCTCTTCACAGACCCTGTGTAGTGACTGCCCACCATGGATCCGGGCCCATGTTAGGCACCGTTTATGCAGCATCTCTTTTAACTTACTTTACTTTGCAGAGGAAATTAGAGGACCAAGTCAAAATGGCACATCCAAGTCAGGCAGTTGGTCAGGGCCAGAGTCAGCCATGGGAGACAGATCTGCATGGCCTAGCCTGGTGCCTGCTGGGAACAAAAAAATTTGTCGAAAGGGAGCTTTGTTCATAGAAGTCTCTGTGTGTGTGTGTGTGTATGTGTGTGTGTGTGTGTGTGTGTGCCTGTACATGTGTGCAGGACTCCAGAAGACATCCCAGGCTTTGGGCAATAGGCACTGCTAACTTTCTCTGGGCTTGAGCAATGACCATCCAGGCAGGCTGCTGTGTCGCAGGGGCTGAAGAGAGTACGAATTCCTCACCAGCCTCGACCAGGGTCAGGGTCAGGGACAGGCATGCCCAGTGGTATTGAAACTATGAACAAACATTGCTGATTTTCCTGGGCACCATTTTTACACAAGCATTTGGCTACATATTTCCTTCTTGGTTTTTATTTTTTATGACTAGGAAAATAATAGTTTTCAAGCCTAAAACTGCACTAAGACTTTTGGGTCACCAGTACAAGCTTGTTTTTTAAAATTAAGGAAATGTACAACATAAACAGAAAAAGAATCAAAGGCCCTGAAACACTTTTCTCTCACTACAAACCATCACTAATTTTTCCACACAAACCCACACACTCCACCAAAACATATATGCCAAAGAAACACACATGCCACACACACATCCCACAAAAACCACATACCCCGCATACATCATCCCCCTCATGCATACGTCATATGCAGACACACCACACATGAGTGCACACATATACAACGTGCATATACATGCACACTTGTACACACCCCCACATGCAAAAACATACCACATGCACATACATTATATGCATGCATACTTTACTTACATTCACATGCCACATGCATACACACATTCTATGCGTACGCATGCCATACACATTACACACATGCACGCACCACATGCATACACACACTACATCCATGCATTATATGCATATACCCAAACATCGCAAGAACACACACCACATGCACATACACACCCATCACACACATCCTTCCACTCTCCTTTCAAAGACTACTAAGGCCAAAGGTTGGCTGCCACTTTGAAAACTGGGATTTGAATCTTTTACAGGAGCAGTTTGACACAGTCCTAGCTTCTCTCTAAAGTCTCACATCTGTCCACTTCCCACCTTATGCCCTGGAAGCATGTGCATGCCAAAAGTCAGCAAGATGGATGCTTCTGTATTTTTTTAAAATAAAAATGAACCCCACAAGAGTGTCATGAAACTCATTTTTTCTTTTGCTTAACATTGTGTTTGGAACATCTCGTCTGTGTTTGTATTGAATCTAATCTTCCCCTTGTCGTTGCGAGGATTTGCAGTGTGAAGCACTGACCTTTATTATACAACAGTAGTGGGCATACTGTGGGTTAGAATGAGTGAAACAGGAAACTTCAGAGAACTGTCCTGTTTAGGGCACCCATGGTGGTGGGTAGGCTTTCAGAGCCACAGTGCACTGCAGTGCTGGCTTTGGCCTTCAGGTGAACTTGGGTGGGAGGCTCTGTGCCCATGGGAAGGAGCATAGGGCTGGGCTCTCCAGGCTGGGATGCACTCTCTCCCACACTGATTTCCACCTTCCTGCTCACACATTGACTCTTTCTTATACACCACACACCTTAGATCTCCATCACAGGCCCTTAATGCCTGTACAGTCTTCCCTGCCACACACCCCACCTACTGTCATAAATGTGAACCTGACCTCCAGGTTGTGGAAAGGGCAAGTTGAGACTCTTGAGCTCCTACTGTATGCCCAGCGCTGTCACAGGAGCATGTTAGTACCCATGGTTCTCAGAATGCTTCACAGACAAGGGTACTTTGATGGATTGTTCTCCACACAGATACACAGGGGGTCAGTGGCAGAGTCTGGCCCATACCTTGCTGCTTTTTTAGATTTGAGAGGAGTTACCCAAACATGGTCAGATGTGGCAACTGGGGACCCTTAGTGGCCATGCTTCTGGAGTTGGGGACTGTAGTTTGTCCATTGTTAGTCTGGCTGCTTCCAGCCCTTTTCAGCACCCAGAGCTCCAGAGGAGAAACACTCACTGATGTGATTCAACCACTACAGCTTTAGAGTCGCAAGGAACTTTTCCCATCATCCCCTTCAGTTAGGGGCAGAATAATGGCCCCCCAAAGATGTTCACACCCTAATCCCCAGAGCCTGTGGATATGTTGCCTTATTAAGGCAAAAAGCACTTTGCAGATTTGATTACAGTTAATGACTTTGAGATGGAGGAGGTTACCTGAATTATCTGGGTGGGACAAATGTCAGCACAATGGTTCTTACAGATGGAAAGCCTTTCCCAGCTGTGGTCAGAGAGAGACACAGCCAGGGAAAGCCATGTTAGAGAGATGAAATCCCATGGCTTTGAAGATGGAGGAAGGGAGGCTTGAGCCTAGTAATGCAGGTGGCCCCTATAAGTTGGAAAAGGCCAGGAAAGGATTTTGCCCTATAGTCTCTGGAACTGAGATCCGTGTCAAACTTTCAACCTACAGAACTATAAATAAAACTGTAATATGGAAGTGCCACTCATCCAGAAAGATCTATTTGCCCATCATATCACGCATATGTACACTCACACACATCAAGGCTACCAGTGAACTCAGAATGAGTGCTTATGGGGCTAGGTATGGTTCTAAGTAACACTTCTAGTAATGATAATACTATTTGCACTAATTCAGTTAGTATTGACTCCGATGCTAGTAATGATAGCAAACACTTCAATCATGCCCACAGCATGCATTCTGCTAAGTCTTTGGCATTTATTTATTCATCCAATCCTTAATAATGTTAGGGGGCAGGTTACCCTTCCTCTACCCGTTTTATGGGTGGGGGAACTAAGGAAAACACAGAGAGGGTCACACAGCTAAGAAGAAGTGGAGCTAGGACTTGAACCTAGGTCACCTGGGTCACATGTATTTACTCATACAGTTATAGACACACACGTGCTTTCACATTCATGTTCACAATCACATACATACTTTGCACTGTTCCCACCAGCTTCCCTTCCCTTTACTCTCTTCCCCTCCTTCTCCCCACCAGCCCCTATCGCTGGCTAAGGGACATGGAAAGATCAAGTGGATAAAACTGAATCTGGAAACCCTGGCTCTGAAAGGGATTTTCTTGGATGGGTCATGTTAAAGCTTCAATGCATCCATCGAGGAAAAACAGGTTACTATTTTTTTCCCCTGAATTGTACATTTTAAAAAATGAAACTTCACTCATTTCACCCTTCTGTGTGTAATTAAACATGAGTCATTGTGTCAGGCTTGGCAGAATCCTTACCTGTCGGCTCACAGAAGAGGGACTTCCTGGGTTAGGTGTGGCTGGACTGCGGCAGGGTCTGAAACATGGTCCTGGTGTCCAGGGCATTCTGTCTTGCTCCTACCCCCACCCCCAGGGCCTCCAGAGCTGGGCTGGCAGGGCAGGCCAGCAGAGTGGACTGCAGAGATAATTGGTGCTTTCAGGCAGCAGCAGCTGGGGATTCAGTGCCCCACCTCCTTACCTGCCTCTGGGGCAGGGCTGGGCCAGTTGGTCCGGTCTGCTGGGACCGGTTGGACTGGTTTGGAGGCTGTCATTATCTGGGCTCTCTGGGAAGGGATGGAGACCCAGAGTAGGAGGAAGGAGGGGATGGAGGAAATGGACAGGGAGGATGGAGAGAGGGAGGGTGTGAGGAAAGCAAGGGGAATAGGAATGGAGTGGAAATGGAGGGGCTAGGGGATGCAGGGGGTGGTGAGGACAGCCTTTGCCTGTGCTCAGCGTGCCCCCACCTATCCCCAAACCTTCTTACTCCCAGTCCCAACAGAAGGACCAAATCTGATTCCCTGGCTCATCACAAGGCCTGGCGTAGGATGAGGAGGGAAAACTACTTTGAGATGTTCTCCTTAAATTGCGGCAGCCCACAAGATAGGAGTCGAGCCTGAGGTATCCCACTTCGGCCAGTAAGGGATGTGGGGAGCTCTCATTGAGTCTTGAGGTGCCTAGAGAGGAGGGGTGTAAGTGGGGTATGGGCCCACTCTGTGGGGAACCTGAGAAGTGATGGGCCTGTCTACACAGCTGGTTACCTGGGCAATCTGGCTGAACGCAGTCACCCTCCTTCCTGTTCCCAGCCACTTTGGGTCTAATTACCAAAATAATTACGGCTCAAGTCATTTTCCACTATTATTCTTCATTGTCCAATCTCATTCATCAACTCCCAATGGACTTCTTCTGACCCACTTAAATCTTTCCCCTCCCTCGTCTCCCTTTCTAACACAAGTCGCACAACTGGCCCTGAACTGGGGATGGAACCCAGGGGACATGCAGACCACCTTGAAGCTCACAGCTCTGCCTGCCTGTCTGAGAGCCTCACAGAGGGCATCTTAGAGGAGATGATATTTGAACTGAAGAATGAATGGATGGGGGGTGATGGTGGCCACATGGGCCAGCAGACTGCTGACTGAGTTCCCACTCAGTGCCTGTCACGCCTCATAGCCCTTCTTGGTGGATTCGCATGAAAACAGTATGGAGGCCTGATGGCTCCCGTTTCATAGTTGGGAAAATCAGTGTTCAGAGAGAGGGGATGACTTGTCCAAGGTCACACAGTTGGACCCAAGGCAGCAGAGGGATTGAAACCCTGGTCAGACTGATTCAAACCTCCATGCCCACTGGGTTGGTGAAGGTCAGGCTGGGGCAGGCCTTGAGAGTCAGATGAGGGAGTTTGGGTTTTACTCAACATGTAATAGGGAGTCATTGGTGAATGTAATCTGGGAAGCAGTAAGGGCGTGGGAGGCAGACAGGCAGGGTTCAAATCCTGACACAGCCACTTACTGCTGGGTGACCTTGAGCCTCTTGACCTCACATTACTCTCTAAAGGGAAGATAATAGGACCCACTTCGTGGAGTTGTCACAAGTGTAGAATAAGTGTAGCACTGAGCACAGAGCCTGGTGTACGGTAAGGTTTAACAATTATTTATGTTTTCTTTTGGAAAGCTGACAAGAGGGGCTGGTGTTGGGGACTTGTCAGGGAGCCCCAGAAGGATGGTTTTGATTTCCAGAAAAGAAATACTGAGGCCTCGGGAGGCTGAGGTGTGCACACTCTCACAGCCCATGGTGGAAGTGAGCCTGCAGGCTCTGGGAGGCCAGGCTGGGGGCAGTCTTCTCCCCACCCCCTTGCCAGTCCACATCCACTGTCCTTGCCAGGGACTCCTGAGTGATGCGGGGAGGTAGGGAGGAATGCCAAAGGTCACTGACAGGGCCCCAGCTTCTCCCAGGGAGTAGACGTAGGACACTGATTTCCTCAACCGACGGCTCCAGGAGGGCAGAGAGCAGTCCACGCCTTTGTCTATATCCAGTGCTGGGGGAAGGGCAGGGCTGGATTTTCCTGCTGTTGCTCTGTGTGCACTGACTTGGCCTGGTCAGTCTCACAGCAGCTGGACCTTGCCTTTCCAGCCTGTCCAACTGAAGAGACAGAGATGTCTCATGGAGCTGTACCATGACTTGGAGGCTGACCTCCTGCAGGGGTCCCTGGCATGTGCCATGGGAGCACCCTTAGCCCACTGAGTAGCCCCCAAGGGGTTCATCTCCAAAGAGGGCTTTGGTTAGCTTGAAAGGAGACAGATTGCCTTCTTAGGTACAGTAATCTTTGACCAAGGCCAACTACACAGTGGCACAGTAGGCACCAGATCTAGAGCCCAGGATACTTTTAGGGGCCAGTGGCAAAGTTTTCATTTCTTTAAAATCAGAAGAAAAAGTGAATATAATCCATCTTGAGTTATATTCATCTTTATATCAATAGCTATACATTAGAATTTTAAATGCTTTTATGGAGAAAGGGGGCCCTTGGAAACAAAAGTTCCTAGGGCTTATGGAAATCAGGTGTGGCCCGGTCTTTGCACTTCCTTCTCCTGCAGGACTAGATCCCAAGGGAAAAAGAACGTAGGTGCTGAATGCCCATGGAACTGACTTCCAGCCCTGATTCGACTGCTTAACAACTTTGTGACCCTGGCTAAGCCACTTCACCTTTCTCACCCTCAGTTTCCTCATCTGTAAAGTGAGATAATGAATGAATGGAAAGCCTTTGGCAAGGGTACCTCTGAGCATATGAAAAGGATCCAAAGGGCCAAAGCTATCAAAAAGGCAGTCAGCCTGGTGGTCAAGACCTTTCACTTAAAAGGTATTTACAGAGCACTTGCTTTGGGTCAGACACGGTGCTGGGCACTCTAGTAATTTGGTCCCTGTCTGTTTCTCGGTCTCTGCAAACCCAGGTTCCTACCCTGCCCATGTCTGTATCCCCATCCTTTCTTACAGAGAACTTAAGGTTCCCTGCCTAACCCCCTATTCCTTCTTTCAACCCCACTTCCTTTTCTGTCATTGACTTCTTGGAATGCTGACATGGCCAGAGAACCTATCAGCACCTAGTGTAGGCCAGCTGTCATCGTCTCACCTTTTGATCACTGCAGGTAGAGCTTCCCTAACCTCTTGTGTCAACTGGGACCCACACCCCCATGCTCCAGTGAGTCTCAGTTGACACAAGACCCACTGTTCCTCTTCCTCCATAGAGCCACTCCCAGATTCATCCCCGAAGTTGTCTTCTTTAACTTTTTCTTAACAATCTGCAGAAACACAGGTCAGGCAACCTCCCATTTGAAATGTTGACAACTTCAGCTTCCTAATAAAATAAAAGCCTGTTTTCTATCCTTTCCCTGCCAAAGGCATTGTGAATGATTGATTGATTGATTTAAAAAAATTAAAACATGTCACATGCTTTATAAGCAACTTAACCACCTGTTCTGGAGCCTGGATACCTGACATAAAGATTCCAGCTTTAAATGTGGAAATAAATAGTTTTCAATACCAAAATCAATAGAAGACACGAAAAGATAAATTATGAGTGAAAATAGATTTTTTCCTCTTAAATGACACTAAACACTTGTTTCAGAGTCCCAGGTTTTCTATGGTTGTATGTAGGAGAAAAACACAGAAAGTGAGTATAGAAAGACACAATGCAGTCGAGGACACTAGGTCAGAGAGCTCGAACTTGACTCTTCTCTTCCCAGACACATATATAGGCAAGTCTCAGGCCCTCCCTTCATTCTCATCAGCTCTCCAGCACTCAGGACCCTCTGGATACTGGCCCATTTCTTCAGTGGCCTCTTCCCAACTTGACCTTCACACCTATGTAGCTTGCTGAACCCCATATTTTTCTTCCCCAAGACACACTCCTTACTCCTCCATGTGCTTCTCCTTCTGCCCATAACTCCCTCTGGTCCTCTTGTATGTAAATCCCCTGAGAATAGGAATCTTATATCCTTCGCTGATGGATTCTAAGCTCCTAGAACAGTGCCAGACATGCAATACGTGCTTACTAAATATTTAGAGAATAAAAGGCCTGCCTAGAAAACTCCTACTTAACTTCAAAACCTTAGTCATTGTTCTCTGCTTTATGTGCCACTAATCTGTCCCACACTGTGTTGTGTTGACTTCTCTTAGTGTGCTTTTTACTAATCTGTGAATCTGGGTGCATATTGGCTTTTAGAATGAACTTCACAGACTTCAGTTCCAGTCCTGATTCTGACACTTCATTTATTTATTCATTCATTCATTCATTCACAAAGACTTACTAGGCATCTCTCTCTTATGTGCCAATCACTGGAAATTAAATGGTGAGCAAAGGCAGTTTGGCCACTGCTTCTCATGGAAGTTTCATGGGCATGCCCACTAGCCTTCCCGTGCCTTGGTTTCCTCATCTGTAACATGGGTAATACCCCTTGCCTGAGAAGGTTGTTAGACTAAATTAGGAGGTGCAGTAAGGCACTTGGTGCTTGGTAGGTACTCAGTAGATTTTGCCCAGTCCTCAGCTCCTCCAGTGGACTCTGAGCTCCTCTTCAGGGTTAGGGGAAGGTTCCTGTTTCTTTTCTCTTTCCTTGGACACAGAGCAAGTGGCAGTAAACATTGGCTGGTAATGAGAATGGCTGAGGTACTCCTGGTGTTCTCTGGCACACGTATGGGGACACACACACACACACACACACACACACACACACACACACACACACGGAGTCACGTATAGCCTGGCCTGATCACACATGCTCTTCCAACATCCAGAACTACCTTTCACCTCTGAGTGGGTCAGTGCTAGGGACAAACAAGAGTTTTAGTACCTAGAGACAAAGATCCTGGGAACAAACCCCCAGGATTCCCATGTCTGGGAGGGTGCAGGGTTGCCCTGGAGCAGAGTATGCCCCATCCCTGACCCAAGGTGGCTGAGGCCCAGAGATGGTGCACTTTCACCCAATTTCCCAGAATCTCTGGAGACAATGACGCAGGGCAGATTAAAAAATCACCCCTCAGTCCACCCCCACCCTGTGCCTCTGTCTGGCCATTCACGCTCCAATGCCGACATGTGACCAGATGGCTGCAGGCCCACTCCCTTGAGCAAACAGCAGTGCACGTGAGCAGTGTCTGGTCTCAGGCTTGGACATGCCAACTGGTCACTCAGGACTCTGGCCCCTATTCTGCAGAGGTGGAGGGACAGACGGAACACCTAGACGCCTGAGTTGTGGCCCTACCACAAAACTCAAGGCACAATCTGGTGCACATCCATTCTTGTTTCTAGACCTTAGTTTCCATATCTGTATCAGGGGTTGGCTGGCTGGTGGGAGAAGCAAGGCTGAGAGAGCCTTTTTAGCCTATTTATTTTCTACCAAATTCTTGGTTTTGGGCAGAAAGGAACAAGTGGGCCTTTCAGATTTAGATTCTGCACACATTTCTTGGGCACCTGTCATGCTCCATTTTCAACAGTACCTGGAATCAACTTCAAACTCATTTTATTTTGAATTTCAACCCTCCAACCTGCTGTTTTCCTCAACTCCCTCTAGGACTTTTAATTAATGCTTGTGGGGACCTTCCAGATTATGTGGTAAAGTCTGAAGAGATGAGGAGGGTGAGAGCCCTGGACCCAAACGGAGCAGTGTCTTATGTCTAGGAGGTGGGTTCGAGGTCCCCGGAGGTGTGGTTGGAGCAGTGTGGCAGAATTCAAAGTGTTTGGATTATAGAATTTTATTTAAAATTATTGTATAATTTCATATTTGGAAAAGTTATTTGAAAATGACAAACCTCAGAAAAAAATGACTTGCTGTATTGGTTGGGACCTTGCAGAAGATGTCTTGAAAGTGGCAATGACTTAAAATTAAGCTGAGCCACTGAAATGCCTGTTCTTAAAAAATAGGTCAAACATGGTTGAATATTGCAATTTCATATGGTTCAATCTAAGATTCTGGGGTTATAAGAAGAGTGCATGAGCACTGAGAGCTATTAGTATTGTGTGAGGAGGGAAGGGTCACATGTGGCCGTGGCTGGAAAAAGAGGAGGTGACAACAGAAATGGAGAAGAGACAGTCAGAGAGATGGGAGGAAAGCCAGGGGGTGCCAAGGAGATGTAGTCAGCTGTCTAGCTATTCAGGATTGGGGCTGGTGAGGACACAGACTGGAATAACCCCACCATTGGGCCCTGCAGCCCTGTCAAGTGTCTCTTCTCATCACTCTGCCTCAAAATCTTTGCTCTGGCCACACTGGCCATCTGCTGTACCCTTGAATGCCTCTGCGCTCTCTCAGTTCTGGCCTTCCTTATGGCTGCTCTCCCTATCCCTGTCTCTCCCACATCAGAAAGACACTGCTTTTGTTGTCCAGTCCTCAGATGGCCACCTTCTTAAGTCTCTTCTGCTCTCTTTGCCAGACACAGTTAGATGACCCTTACAGGGCATCTCTGTTTTTAACTTAAAATTACTTATCTGATGTCTGTTTCTCCCTCTGGTCTGTGAGCTCCTGTGGATAAAGCCTGTGTCCATTTTGCTTGTCACTGTGTCCCTGTCCCCAGCACAGTATCTGGCACAAGGTAACAATGCAGTAATTACTGAGGAATGGACAGATGGGATACCAGCAGCCTCAGGATGCTGAAGTCCAGGTCTCTAGCAAGCCTGGTTTCTTACTCTGCCCAAATACCTGGGCTGGACATTACTTTCTAAATGGTCTGTGTGGAGTTTCTAACTTTGAAAATCAATGTGCATTTCCATTGACAAGTTCAAGTTCAGAGCATTGAGAAATGAGGTTCTGTATCATCAGACAGTGTTCTGATTATCTGTCTATTGCTGCAGTGCAAACCACCCCACAACTTGCTGGTGAAACAAGCACATCACCTTCAGTATTCTCACAGGTTCTGTGGATCAGGAATTAGGAGAAGACACAGTGGGGACAGCACGTTTCTGCTCCATGATGGCTGGGATCTCAGCTGAGATGACTCCAAAGCGGGAGTCACTTCCAAGATGACTTCGCTCCAGTGTCTGGTGTCTGGACTGGGATGCTTGAAGGCCAGGCTTGCATGTGACTGTCAACTGGGATACCTACATATGGTCTCTAGTGTTGTGGTCTCAGGTTAGTAGGGCAGTAGGATTTCTTAATGGTGACTCAGGATTCTCAAGGCAGTTGTAGAAGCTGCAGGACACATTACAATATAGCCTAGGAAGTCACAGGGTTTCACTCCTGTATTCTATTGGTGAAAGCAGTTGCAAGTTCCTCTGACTTAAGGTGAGGGACTACAGGCCCTAAATCTCACTGGGAGTAGTGTCAGAGGATGTTAGACTAAATTTTAAAACTACCATAGATGGTTTATACCTTTGCAGATCTCTGGGATCAGGACCATGAACAGATGGTGAACCTCATGACCATATGTGTTTCCCAGTCAACTTTTAGCATTGGAAAAGCACTTTAAAGTCTTCCAGATAGTGGAGAAAGGGGCTTGTAGCTTTGTTGGCCCGGGTTCAAATCCTTGTTCTGTCACTTAGTATTCATGGGGTCTTGGACAAGTTACTTAGCTCATCCAAGTCTCAGTTTCCCTGTTTGAACAGTGGAGGCTGGAATGCCTCATCAGACTGATGCTGTAATGACTTGGTGAGCTGGAAGAGAGGTATGATACCAGTGGGTGCTCAGTAGCAATTACCTTTGTGATCATGAATGCTCCTCTATGTGAAAATAGCATAAGGATGAAGACCTCACAAGCCATGTTCCTGCTTGAGATCATCCATGAATAGGGGCTATTCTGTGTGTGTTCTTGGGCCAGTTACTTGGCAAGAATCTGGAGATATAGAGATGATCACAACAGAGCTGTCGGCCCTTGGAGCATCCACATCCAGTGGACAGGGTTGGGAAGAGAGTTGAGTGAGTGCAGAACATTTCCATGGAATTGTCATCAGTGGACCTTCCTTTATGGAGGTATCAAGGGTATGCCAAAGGGTCTTCTTTGGTTTAGTCTTCATCAACATATTTAACACTGATTGGGTTAAAATCTGACAGCTTGCTGAATTTGTTGCGAAAGACCAACGATGGGAAAACCCCAACTTAACAAGAACTTATGTGAATAAGGCATAGCTAGAGCTGTTGACTGGCTCCTAACACTACCTACCACTTATTCAGCATTGTGTTCAGAGCTTTTCATGTATAATTCCATTGAATCACCCCAATAGCGTTATGAGGTAGATACCGAGACTTGGAGAAGCCAAGTGGCTTGCCCGGGGCCACATGGCATGCTCTAGCTGACAAAATGCTAATGCCACCCCTGACTGCATGAATTGAAGCAAAGTGTCCCAAGCAGGGATAAGACATTTTGTGCTCTGTGTTGGGTAGAACACAGGTGTGCTTCTTGTTTAATTCAGAGACGTTGGAGTGCTTCCAGGGGAGGGAATAAGAGGAATGAGAGAGACCTTGAAGACATAGGACCTCAAAGCCATGTTCTGTGGTGGCACACTCTCCTGACACTGGTGAGAGAAAGCTGATGAGGCAGGACCACTCCTTCATATCTCTGAGGAACTGTTGTGGGGCAGAGAGCTCCATGCTCATTATGAGGCAGAACTTGGCTCTGAACCAACCAGCCATTTAGAGCTGTCTGGAAAGCAATCTGTTTCCTTCACAATGCAGTGACTAGTACTAGATGTATCCAAATCATGATGGGTTAGAAGTGCTATTGAAGACAGGCCTGTAGTGGATGGAAGGGAGGCTGTTGAACGTGTATAACACTTGTAGCATGATGCCTGGCCTTGGGGAGGTGCTTGCACCAGATGAGCCTCAAGGTTTAAGATTCGATTAGTGCTCTCCTGGCTTCTCTGTAAAAATCATTTTTTTTTTGACCCAGACAGCTCCTTGTATGCTTAGGAGGTAAACGCTATTTTAATGATGACCAAGCATCTTACATACATTATTTAACTTGAATTTCATAATAATGCTATTAACTGTGCACACTTTATGGAGTTATCATGGTTGAGGATCCTAAAGCACAGACAGGTTGAGCGACTTGCCCAAGGCCACATAGTGTTGTGGAGCTGGGATTCTGGCCCTGCCTACCATTGCCCTCGCCTATGTATCTTTTAGGGGCAAGCTTGACCCTGGAAGTCTCTGGCCAACACTTGCAATAATGGAAGGTGCTCCAGGTTTCTTCTTGTGGATCTTTGGGTTTGGTGCCTGGAAAAGTGGGGACACTTGATAGGACCCCTGACCCAGTGGCAGGCTTGGGGATCCACGCTAAGTAGGACATAATTTTGATTCACCAGGTATGCCCATGTGCCAAGTGCTGTGCCAGAGGTCCTGGGAATGCAGCAATAAACACAACACAGAAATGCCTGTCTGCAGGAAGCTCAGAGAGCAGACATCAGGGCCCCACTGATATCCTTTGGCACCTCCTCTGACTTACCCTGACTGCTTAGTCCCTGCCTGAGGACTTTCCCTGCCCAAGCCCGCTGTGTCTATGCTGTGGCAAGAGATAACACTGACGTCCTACAGGAACAGCTCCCAACCAATGGCTAATAGGCCCAGTGGATTCACACCCTGGCATCTTCACCTAGCCAAGGTAAGGAGGTAACATGGGGATGTGTGTTCTGCCCTGAATCCCAGCGCTCCCAGCAGAATAAGCCTCTTGTTGCCTGCAGTGGGGATGTACCTGATCACACCCTTTATTGACCGCCTTCCTTTCCCTCTCTCCCTTCCCTGCCAGCGGATATTGTGATCACTGCACTCAAAAAAACAGTCCACACTCTGCACTCGAATCTCTGTTTGCAGAATCTGCTTCTGTGGGAATTCAAATGACTAAGACGTAGGACCAAATTGAGGAACTGTGTGAGCCAGGAACAAGGGGTACCTAGCCCAGCTGGGGCAGAGGTCCTGAAAAGATCCTTGAAGGAAGAGAAATCTGAGTGGAGACCTCAAGGGTGAGTTATCCAGTTGGCAGGGAGTGAGCAGAGAGAGAGAGAGGAAGGACAAGTGTCCCTGCATGGGTACTAGCATCTGAGGAGGCTCAGAGGCAAGTGAGGGTGATAAGTGTATGAATGCTGAATGAGCTATTATGGCTGGTCCGTGGGGTGAGGTGGGGATTGTGAGAGATGAGGCAGACCCCAGGCCACGTGGAGACTTGAGGACCACAGGGAGCAATTCACATTTTATTCTAAAAGTCCTGGGGAACAGCCAAAGGGTTATTGGCAGGGGAGAGCAAGCTCAGGGGGCCAGGTAGGAGGACCTGAGTTCTGGGAGGGGGTGTGAAGAGGTTACACCCCACAGTGTCACCTGGTTCTGCTTTCCAAGTCCCTCAGAAGTAGGTAGAGGAGCAGGTACTGCTGGGTCCCTTTCAGGTAACTTTTTTTTGCCTCCCAGTCCCCATTCTCTGGAGCCCATAAAGCGGGCACTGCCAGTAATTACAGGCTGGAAGAGGGAGGCTGGGGACATGCAGGGGGCAGAAAGGGGGTGTCAGCAGACAGGAGCCATCATGCTGGCCTGGCTGCCAGGGAGGGAGCGTGCTGACACCAAGGCCTCCATAAAGTCGCCTGGAGCAGCCCTTTTACAGGCATTCTGGGCTGGAGCATGACATCACTGGGAGCCAATCAGGGACTCCTCCAACCCTTTTTTCTTCTTCAGGGCCTGTTTCTGTGGTCATGGAGGTATGTTCTTGGTAAGATGGGTGCTTTCTCTCAGAATGCTTGAACCCTATAGGCTTTGCAGCCACTGACTAGACCAGTCATCTTTCAGGCAAAGGCAGCCATCCTTGAGTCCTGTGCTCCCTTCCAAGGAAGAAGGGCCTTCTGGGAAGACTGAACGGGCTGCCTGGAGTTCCCTTCAAGAGACAGCTTCAAACTTCCTTGAATGAATCAACTTCTTTTAAACTATATCCATTTAAGAAAAATAATCATCATTGATTGAGAAATATAACAACAACAACAACAACAAAATGAAGACTATGGAGCTGGAGTGTCATGGATATGAATTCTGGTTCCACTCCCTACCATCTGTCTTGTTCTTGGACAAACCTCAGTTTTCCCACTTTGCAGGCCCAGACCGAATGGAAGGGTATGAAGTACTCAACAATCATTAGCCATTACTTTAACAAACCCATTCTTCCTCACAGTACCTGACTTAAAGCCTTCCCAGGTCTGTCTACTTCCCACACTACATTTATGGGACAGACAATCTTAAGGAAGAAGGAAATAAGGCCCAGACAGGCTGAGGGTCTTGTGAAACTGCCCTGTCTAATTAGGCGCTGTTTGTAGTTCTTTTGTGAAGCGTGATCATTTGTTAGCTCCAGTTAAAAGAAACTATAAAACCCAAATATAACCCAACTGAAAGTTTAGAAAACGAGGGCAAAAACCTTCTTCATAGGGCTACCAGCACATCATTGCAAGTACAGTGACTTTTATGTTAATATGGAATTTGTACATACTGGTCTTGATAATAAACTTGAAAGGCAAATACAGTATACACATGCCTTCACTTGCTGCGCCATCTTACAGATCATCATGTTAATGGCTACCTATTATTTCATCAAATTGATGCTGGGTATTGTTGGATTTTACTTTCAATTTCCCCTATTCTAAATAATACTTCAATGAACACTTTTCTTTTTCCACAGAGCATTTCTCTTTATTTGTCTCATTTCCTTAGGATAAATTCCCAGAAGCAAAATCAGTGGATCTCAGGGAAGGAACGTTTTTGTGGTTTATGATACATATTTTCCAATCTACTTTCCATAAAGGCTGGTCTGATTTGCACTGCCTCCAACAAAGTTTGACTGTGTTTAGCAATTTCAGGGAAAGCTTAGCATTATGTACTATTGTTTATTATTTTGTTTGCTACTAGGTAAGGGTATCTCAGGTAAGGGTCCCCTTACCTAAGGGGACCACAGGTAATAATTGTTTATTATTTTGTTTGCTACTAGGTAAGGGAACCCAAATGATTATTTTAGGATTCAAAGATGAATATATATTACGTGTATCAGTGGATTTATGCTGTCTTTTTAACATTAACTGATATTTTTTTGTGGTATTAAAGAAGGGGAGTCTTTTGCTACAAAATGCAAGAATGCCTTTCCTACATGCTTGTGAAAGGCAAATCTTCTCTCCCATGCCAGACATTAATAATTGTAATACACTGGGGTTGCTGCCAAAGTTGAAATAAACAAACGATTACAGCAGACAATGGAAGCTCAAACCTGACCCTGACAATGAAGTTGTTAATGTGGCTTCCTGAGGTGGACGTCAGCCAAAGGCTTCCCCAGTGACTTACACTAGGTCCTAATGACAGCAGTAAGTGGTTTGGGGACTTGGAGAGGCAAAGGAAAGCTTAAGGGGCTGGAGTGGGCTGGGTTCTGCTTTCTACAGCCAGCAGAAAAGGATTGATTTGCAAGAACTTCACAGGGAGAGGAGTTCGCAGGGGCTCATGAGGACAGAACTTGAGCGTATTCGAGGTAGGGCATGTGGTGATGAGCCATCTCCAAAGGGGCCCAGAATTGAACTGGCTGTGAGGTATGACATGGTGATGTGAACAGCCAGGCCCATCAACTGGGACTTGCGGAGAATGTCATTGTGGGCTGAGAGACAGATGGGCAGGAACCCAGGTCACATGTTCTGCCCCTTCCTGGCTTCGTCTGGCTCTCTGGGCACGTCTCTACCACAGCGCGTATGCACAACCCAGCCTCCTAGTTCATACTCACAAGACTTCCCCTCTGAGGAACTTAACTCCTGCTGGTTCTAAGACTGACCTTGAGCCCAGTTGCCTCTAGGTTTCTCAGATTTCTGTCCTTAGAGCTCCTACAACACCAGTCTGTACACTGAACGGTAACGAGTCAGTGTCACTTGTGTCACTGAAAGCATACTGATTCTCTTGCTAGAGTGTAAATTTCTTGCTCAGACTTAAAAGAGGAAGCTCTGATGCCCATTCATCCTTGCAGCTCCACTGCTCACTCTTCTTCCTCCAGGAAGTCTCCTTTGACCTCTCCAGTTAGCTAATGACCCTCCTTTCCCTCCTCTGTGGAAATTTTGATCGCTATTCTTATTGCACCAGGTCTGTAATTGGTCTATGTGCAGGTTGATTCTCCTTCCCAGATGACGAACTCTGCAGCCACATCTGTGAGTCCTTCCTGTATGAAAGCCTCATTTCTAGCGCCAGCTTGGGCGCTTCACAGACTCTCAAGAAACATTTCCCGAATGAGTAAGTGATAACATCAACACTCCACCATTTATCTAAAGTGCTCTTGCCACACATTATCTTATTTGGTACAACCTCATTGCAAAGGCCTCATTGTTCTACCCATTTTGCAGAAGACAATAATGACATCAGCTGACACTCACTGAGAGTCTCAATGTGCCAGGCTCAGAGCTCAGATGGTACAAGCAGCGACTTATGTCATCTTCTCAATCACAAAATATACCATCATCATTCTCATTCACTGGGAGGAGACTGAGGCTTGCTGAGGACAAGTAACTTGCCAAGGTTGCATTGCTAGAGAGGGACAGAGCCGGAATCTGGCCCCCGCTCTGTGTGCTGCCAAAGTTCCCACTCCACTACGCTGCCCCTCCTGATCGTGGCACTTCTCCTGCCTCTGCCTCTGGACCTTGAGTCCTCAGGGAGAGTGACTTATTTGTCCCTGCATCTCCAGTGCCAGGCACAGGTGAGAGCCAACAAATGCTGAAGAAATGGATGGGTAGATGGATGAATGGACGGATAGCTGGCGTCTGCCCCAGCTTTGTTGCAGGGCAATCAAGAGAGGTAGACTAGATTTAACTTGGGGCTGATCTTGTGTCTGAGTTGTTCTAGTCATAAAACATGTGGGTGTGTCTTCTTGGGGACACAGTGAGCAACCTGCCGGTGCATCAGGTATGTCTTGCCAAACACTGAGGGCAAAATGAAATGTTCTGGGAGAGCAAACAGTTGCCTCCCTCCTGGGCCAGGTAAGCAGGATCATTTTGCTTTGTCTACACACATGTTTCTTTCCTTGCTCTGCTGATGGCCTTGGGAGATAATGTGTTCTGTGTGTGTCCCCAAGCATGAGGAGTGGCTATTGTGATGATGATGGATGCTGCAAAGGCCCAAGCGTCTGGGTAAGGAGAGCTCAATGTCTTTCTGGGCCATAGACTCCCAGGGCTGCAATGTCAGGCAGGGCCTGACATTGTCTCTCCACCCAGTTCTGGGCAGAGCCTGAGTGACTGGCCAGCAGGCTCTGGCCACGGAAGGCAGGGCTGGAATAGTCCTTCTGCTTGAAGCTCTGCGTGTGGGGCCCGCCTGGCTGGACATGGAGCTTAGTTGTTGATCGGTAACCAGCGTTCGAGTGCAAAACCAGGGCACTGATTTCCATGTGTATCTCATTTGGCTTTCCCATTAGAGCACTCGGCTTTGCTGGTGAGACCTTGTTTGGATTCGGAGATGAGCAATGATAGAAGTGAGAATAGCTAACCTTGAGCATTTGCTTGGTGTCAAGCACTTTGCACAGAGTATCTCATTTAGGCTGTTGATATTGCAAAGTGGTCGACAGATGGACACCAGAGTTAGCAGGACTTGGGTTCAAATTCCAACTATTCTGAGAACTGTGTGGCCCTGGGTGAGTCACTTTACTCGTCTCAGTGTGTGTCTTCTCACTCGTCGTGTGCTTTGACTAGTAATAGTCCTCGTGCCTCACAGGTTCATGGAGAGTCTGCATGTGTGTGATTTTGCTCTGGACCAGTATGTAGTTGGTGCTCTCCTAGGGGTAGACCTGCCTCCTGCTGTGTCCCCTGAGCTCTCTGCTATCCTAGCCGTGGTCCCAGGCTCCTCCTTGGCCTGGCTCTGACTCTCTTCGCACTGCCTCTTTGGGCTCCCTCTCACTGCAGCCTCTGGCCCTGGGACTCCCTTCCCTACTTTTAACCTCACATGCTTCTTGGACTTGGGCTTCCTTTCTTGGTGCTGGTGAGGACTCTCTCTGTGGCCTTCTGGGCCTGTCTTCTCTTCCCCCACCTGCCTTGTGATAGAACCCCTAAGCTGTTGTTTTATTTCCCTATCAGGGCCTTCTCCAGGCCCGAGGGTTCATTCTTCCTGCATGTTCTCTTCCTTGTGAGTGTGTATGTGTGATTTGTGGTATGGGGGTGGCATATGTGTGTGGTGTGATGTGTGTGCACTAAGTGTTTGGTATATGTGTGGCATAGCGTTATGTGTGGTATAGTGGTATGCATGTGGTATTTATGTGTGGTGGTAGTGGTGGTGGTGTGTGTGTGTGTGTGTGTTTGTGTGTAGGAGGTATGGTAGTGTGTGGTGTGGTAGTGTGTGTATGTGGTGTGTGTGTGTGTGTGTGTGTGTGTGTGTGTGTGTGTCTAAGCTCTGGAGGCCTGTAGATGAGTGTGAGGGAGGAGGGGTGACTGTGTACTTGGATGGGGTCAAGTTCAAGGTCTCTGGATACCTGCTGCACGTGGAAGCCTCATGAAGCATCTCAAGCGCACTGTGTGTGTTGGGAGTGTCTGGGTGTAAGTTCAGGTGAGTTAAGGGACCATGTCCGTGATCGACATCTGTCTGGCTGCATGTATGAGTGTGTGATGAAGGGCCATTGGGTCTGTATTGTTAGTGTGTTGGAGTGTGAGGGCACAGGGTTGTGAAGGCTTGTGTTTCTGGCAATTCTGTGAGAGAGACAGAGAGGGAGGAGAGATTGTGTATGCTGTCTCTAGCATGAGAACCTGGTGTGTGATGGGTGAGAAATTTGTGTGAGTGCGTGAGTGTGAGGTTTGTAGCCATGGCTGATGCCTGGGTGTTTGTGTGCAGGTGAGTGCATATGAGTCTGTGTAGGCACGAGGAGGAGCATACATGGTGGTGAATGTGTAAGTGTGACCCTGTGTGCGCCCATATGAGATTGGGGAATAAGGATCATTACTTCGTGGCATTTAGCCCATGTGTGTACAGTCTGTGAGCTTGTGATGTTAGAGAGCACATGGTTGTGTGTGAGACAGACACACACACACACACACACACACACACACACACACACAAGCACTGTGTGAGGAGGTATGCAGGGTTGTGGGCAAGAGGATGAGTCAGTCAGGTCCCCTCTCTGCACTGCTGGGGGCTCATTCTCAGTTCGATTCAGAAGTGCAGGGCAAGGGCAAGACCCCTCCCTGGTATAACAGTGTCCAAAGCTGCCTATTCTCTGCCTGCATGTACTAGAGACAGTTCCAGGATCTCTGAGTGAGAGCTAGGACCAGAGCCTGGGGGGTGTCCAGGGGAGAAGACATGGACTCGGGTAGGCCAAGGAGAGAAGAGATCCCCAGAGCCTGGCGTCCTGGAGCCCTAGGTCTGAATTCAGCCCTCTTGCATTCCCATCCAGGCTCTTTCCAGTCGTCTGTGCTGCTTAACTAAAGGATTAGGATTCACAAAGTAGGAGACAATGGCTTCCTTCCCCAGCCATATTCAGAAGGTCTGGGGTGTCTTTTGTCCTTGTCACTGGTGTCTTAATAACTTTTCAAAAAGTGTTTGTTGAATGAATTAATGAAGAAATGCTTATGGTTGCCCAGAGAAGGAGAGACTATTTGAAACAGGCTTATCTTACAACACGTGGGGCAGGGTATGTGGTCACACAGGGTACAGTGCGTGTGCATGTGTATGCTTGTGTGCGTACGCACATAGGTGTGAAAGGTGGAGGGAAGAAATCAGGCAGGCACGCCACTCTAACCCTGGCTGCCCCCAGAGGGCTCACCATCCCCATGCTTCACCTTTCTAGCTGCTAGGGGGGTGGGTTAGGGGTCTGAGTGCCTGTCTGGGGTTCCTGTCTTCCGGGAGGGGCACCAGCCCTCAGCGGGGGATTTGTACCAGCAGCTAAGCAGATAATTGCTTGTCAGATTGATTGAAGGCTTTTCAAAATGTCTTTTCCTTAGTGCACCCTCCCATCCCCCCAATGAGCAGATTATTTGAGTTGGAACCATTCCCCCTCAGCTTTTTTTCCCTCCTTTCTCAAAGTAGTAATTACTGCCGAGTAGCCCTCCATGGCGTTTCCTGTCATTTGGAGGCTGAAGCCAGCGGCTGTTTCCTCCACTGGGTGAACGACAAGCAGGCCAATTAGGGAAACACCCCACCCCCAGCCTGGCCTTGAGCCCCAGGGGTTTCTGGTGGCCTCCATGGGCTAAAGGACCTGGCTCCTCCTGTGGGGATGGCAGGTGGGGAGGAACTGGCCAACTGTTCAACGATGGTAGCCCTGGCCCTCTTTCCAGAGCCTGGGGCTTCCCTCATGTTTGCGTACTCATTCCCTTGTGTGTGTGTATGCAAACACACATGCACATGCATCTACCTTCATGTGCACATGTGGACTGTGCACAGGTTCACTGGCTCTGTTAAAACTCCATAACCTAAGTCACCCGCAACAATTTTCCCAGGGGACTCAGCGTTGACCATCTCTTCAAATTTGAAAAAAAATCTGCAAATGCCTGTCATTGTAGATGGATTGTTGGCTGGCAATATGGGTAGGAGATAAAGTTAGAATAGTGAAATGTTAATTGCCAAATCCAAGTAGAGGTTTATAAGTACTCATGGCACCACGCTTTCAACTTTTCCATTTTCCAGAATATTTACAATAAAGTGAAAATTCTGCAAGATTGCTCTACAATTTTGTTATCCACCTCACCCACACTCAAGATTCATACTCACCAATAGCCTTGCATTTAAAAATGCTGCTCCTTCTCCTCTTCCTTCTCATCTTCTCTTCCTCCTTCTAAGACTATCCTCTCAGTTACAGGAGCCAAAACCGAGCAGGACAAGATGAGGTGACGAGTTGAGGCCCATGACTCAAGTCAGGGTGAGTCTATTCTAAAGCTCTGCCCTTCTGTGACTTGGGGGCATGACTTAAGTACTCTGTGCCTCAGTATGCTCATCTGTAAACCGAGGTTAGTAACAATAAGGTTGCAGTGAAGGTTGAATAAAGAATGCATGTAAAATGCTGAGCACACAGTGTCAGACCATAATCTGTGCTTAGCAAATGTTTGGTAAATAAATAATAAAACAGACCTTGTAAGGAGATGGGGAGACCTCAGAAAGTGATGGGAGGGAACATGCCAGAGAGGTGAGTGTGGCACGGAATTGGGTGTTTGGGGGACTCCAGGGGATCGGTGTGGCTGGACGATGGCCTGTGTAGGTAAAGTGTGGAGCGATGGAAGTAAGAGGAGGCTGGGACCACTTTTCTGCGGTAATTAGGAGCATGGTCTCTGGGATCATGTGGCTGGTTCAAATCCCAGCCTTGCCACTCACTAACTATATAACTTTGGACAAATGACTCACATCTCCGTGCCTCATTTTCTCATCTGTAAAAATGAAGATCCTAACAGTTTCTCCCTTAGGGGGCTGAATTAGCTGAGTTAATAAATGCAGAGAACTTAGAACAGTACCTGGCTGCTAGGTCCATGGGATAGCCTGATAAAAGTGTTTGTGATTATTGTCATTCTTAGACATGTGAACACGGGCCACATGCCTTTGTATACATGTGGTTGGCTCACATGTGTGTATCTGTGTGCACCCGTGCATCTGCAGCCAGGGGAGTGGGGTGTGTTTTTGTCTATGTGCAAGTGTGTGGTAGGGACAGGGTCAGGGAATCCATGGAGCAATTGAATGTCTGGGAGAGGCCCCATCCATCTTGGGCAAAGAATACTTTCAGAGAGAAGTAGAGTTCTGGAGGTCCCTGGCAGTCAGTAGGATACATCATTTATAAACAATAATCTACATCTCTTCGTTACTGAAAGTCTCCCATTCATCATGCACCAGATCTATGCTCCCTGCTCTTTGCCCTGCTGTTGGTTACACAGAGCTTGCTCTTCCTTGCACATTTTGTTTTGGCCTTCTAGACTCACATCAGCTATAGCTTCCTCTGTAAAGCCTTCCTGATTACAGAAGGTCATGCTAGTGGGTTCCCGTGGCACCCAGGTTTTTTTCTTCTTGAGTGAGAGTCTTACTTCGTCATCTAGGCTGGAGGGCAGTGGCATGCTCACAGTCACCCCAGCGTCGACACTCTTAGCTCAGGAGATCCTTCCACCTCAGCCCTCCAAGTAGCCAGAACTACAGGCGTGCGCTACCACGCCTGGCTAATTTTTTGATTTTATTGTAGAAACGAGGTCTCGCCATGTTGTCTAGGCTGTTCTCAAACCCGTGGGCTCAAGCAATCCCCTCACCTCGGCCTCCCAAAATGCTGGGATTACAGGCTTGAGCCACCGTGCCCGGCCTCCACCCAGGTTTTTATACCCACAGTAAGACCAATGACTTTTGTCTATTCATGACTGAATCTTCAGCACTGAGCACCAGCCTCAGCATAAGTGTTTTAACTAAATGCGTGGATTCAATGTGGGGACACCTGTAGGGAGGTTCCAAGCTTGCTAACCAGCCCAACAGAGAGGCTGGAATTTGGGGTTCACCAGTTTCTTAATTCCTGCTACTGTCACTTCCATCTATGCCACTAGCTCCCTACCAGGAAGGCAACAGAGTCTGGAGCCCAAGGGCTCAGTAAGCATTAAAGGAGCAATGGGCGCTGGCTGTCAGGAGCAGTGAGCTTCCCAAGGCTACTAGAAACGCTGGAAGCAGAAGGAGGCAGGGCAGGAAAGTTGTCAGCGTCCTTCAGATAAAGGAGACATTCGACCTTGGGCACAGCCCAAGGCCCTTCCCTGGAGGCCCCCAGCATTCCAGGCCCTGACCCTCAGGGGAGGCCAAGGAAGCTGCCTTGACTGCAAGAGCCCTGCTCTGGGCTGTACACCAATCACCGTTTTATCTCCTCACGCCACATGCTGGCTAGGAGTGCTGGGCATACAGCAGGGCCAGCTCACAGGAAGCTGGAGGAGTTTCTGTCTCTCTAGGGGTCAGAGGTGACTGAAATTTGGCAGCCAGGGAAGCAAAAACTTCCTGTGTCCCTCCCCAGAGCTGAGGCTGGCAGCAGGAACCTAGGCAGAGATGGTAGTTCAGAAATGCACAGATATGATTTTCATGGCCAGTTTCCCTGCAAGACATGCGGTGGAACTGGATCTCAGTGTATACATGTATAGTATGCATGCATGCATGCGTGTATGCTCACATGTGCATAGTGTAGGCATGCACATAATGTGCATGCATACACTTGTAAGTGTGAAGCAAAAATTTAGGGTTCATGTGTCTCTAGATGGATTTGTGTTTGTGCCCAAGTTCAGCCTAGATGTGGAAGCTCTTGGCATATGTGTAAAGCAGGAATTTATGAGTGCCAGTTTATGCTTGTATTTATACATAAACATGCATCTGCCTGAGGTGCATGTGAGCCTGTGTGCTGGACACACGTTTATGAATGCACAGGGTCACAACTTCAATGATGTATGTTTGTGTGCCTGAGGGTGCACATCCTGACACAGTCTTGGAGTCCAGCAGGATGCAGCCACTGAAGGAAAAGATAAAAAGCCGTGATACCTAGGACATCTGGCACTTCATAAGGCCCTGGGGTCTCCAGAGGGCATTTTGTGTTTCCTCCTTGCCAATAAATGTGATTCTTCCCACCCAACTCTCTATTAAGTAAGATGCCCAGTCTAACTCAGCCTGGGTTAGTAATCAGTAGCAAGAGGATCATTGTTATGAATGAGGGGTAGGCAGAACTCCCCTCTGCAAGGGAGGGGGGCCTAGGCCTGGGAGCTAGACAGGCCCACTGCAGCCCAGCCCCAATTCCTGGTGGGCTGGGGATCTCAGGCAGGAGTAGGTGCCATGTCAATAGTGGGTCTTAAGGCCTCTGGTTGGGAAGGTGGCCCCTGCTTTGAATGACCATAGCCGAGTGCTCTAAACCAGGGCATGTGAAGCACAGAAGAAGAGGCCAGGATATAAGGACTCACAGGGGAGGACAAGTTAGAGCAAACTCTTTGCCTTTATAGGATTTAAGAAAGTTTGTTATTTATAGTTATTTAGCATTTGTGTGATAATTGTTCAGTGTCTGTTTTTTACAGTAGATCCAGAGTTGGCAAACATATGGGCCAAATGTGGCTCACTACTTGTTTTTGTAAATAAAGTTTTATTGGGATATAACCATACTCATTTGTTTATGTACTTTCTATGGCTGTTTTCACACTATGATGGCAGTGTTGAGTAATTGTGACACAGACTCTACGGCCCGCAAAGCCTAAATATTTACTATCTGCTCCTGTATAGAAAAAACTTACTGAGTCTTGCACTAGACTTAATTTCATGAGGGCAGGGGTGATAAGCTCAACACATAGTAAGTGCTTAATAAGTATTAGTTGAATGACTTGGTTAGCTTTGGAGGATCATTTTGTTGAAATCTCAGACACAGGGTATAGTATGTGCCAAGGCAGTGAGCCAAAAAACAGCCCTGGGCGTGTTGGTAATGGGAGAATAGAGTGCATGCAGGCACACACACATGTGCGCACACACACATGTCATGGTGGCCCAGAGGTTAACACAGCAGAAGGAGTCTTTGGTGAGGGCAGGCTTCCCTGCAGAGGTGACATTGAGCAGAGCCCTGCAGATGGGTAGGCATTTTCCATGAGAAGATGAAAAAACAACATTCCAGACGGAGGGACCCCTCCCCTCAGAGTCAAAGGCCTGTAGGCCTGAGGGAAGGAAGGTTGGGTGCTGGCACCACTAATGACATGGAACCTAGATGTGCCTATGACAGGAACCAGTGGGCTGGAGAGGTTTCAGGGCCAGGTTTGCAGGACTTGGAAGGGCTCCCATCAGGGAGTTTGGGCTTTGTTCTCTGAGCACTGGGGCATAGCTGGGAGTGTCTGCAGAGACACCAGGGAGGCCCAGGTAGAAGAGGAATGTGGGGCCCTGGGAAGACCACTTCCTTCCTCCAGACTGTAGTTTTATTGACAAAATGAGACTCATAACACATGCCTCCTAGAGCTAGGCTAAGGATCAAGGATGTGAGAAAAGTCAGCCAGTGCCTGGAACAGAGTGGCCGATAAGCAGAGTTGCTGGATAAAAGACAGGACTCCCAGTTAAATTTGAATTTCAGATAAATGACAAATCATGTTTTAGTACAACCATATCCCAAATAAGATGTAATGAGACATGCTTATACTAAAAAATAATTCGTTGTTTTCCTGAAATTCAAATGTAACTGGGTGTCTTGTATTTTTATTTGCTAAATCTGGCAACGCAACTGCTCAGGGATGCTGGCTGAACTTGGATCTTTGTCGGTGGCTTCAAGGCCCTGGAAACTTGCCAGTGAAGCTAGAAACAGGATGACAAGCTGTGGGGTTGGATACTGGCAGGTATGAGGCGTCATGGAGCCCAATTCTTTTGGCTTATGGGGAAGGAAGTGAGTGCTCAGAGAAAGGGAGGAACTAGCTGAAGGCCACCCAGCCAGACATGGTCCTGGTGCTCTGCTTTTCTCTGGAGCTGGTCAGGAGGAACTTTGGCTTCTGGGGGAATTTGCTGAGACATCCAGAGGCAGGAGGATCCTCCCAGAGGGCTCTGAGAGCTCCAAGTATGGCTTCTGGAATCTTCGGGGCCATCTCTGCCTTGGCAGTAGTTTCAGCGTGTGATCTCCACCACCTCTCTTACTCCATCCGTGCCTCAATTCATCCATCCATAAAATGGGGCTAATTACACCCACCTCACAGGTGAGTTGTGAGGATTAATTAATGTTTGTAAAGGCTTTGTGATCCTTGGATGAAAGACGCTCCTTACTTATAAAGGGTCATTATTTTTATTATTATTATACAAGTGCCAAGTATTATTACCTTAATTAGCATTTCTAGATATCAAAAGCAATTAGGCAGATCACTTGCTGAACGCCACTTTGGAAACCCAAGTCACAGAAACTCACACACTCACCTGTCATCTAGCATTTTTGGCAAGGGGCCGACATGGGCTGAAAGGGAGGGCTGAGATTTGAAAAAGAAATTTGTTTCTGGCTCTGACCAAGTTTTATCCTATTGCAAAATTTTCCAGGCATTTAAGATTCCTTGAAAACAGAGGGTTTTTTTTTAGTTGAAATGCTGATACAAGGAGCTTTTGAGGGTAGGCAGCCTGAGCTAGGGTGGAAATCAGTCCTGTTTTCCCTGATGTACAGAGAAGACCAGAACTTAACCACCAGGGCCAGTCCAAGTGGGCATCTCTTGATGTGGGCCTACTGTGTGTCAGGCCCTATCCGAAGGTAGGCAAATTTTTAAGTCACAATTCTGTGCAGTAGGTGGGAGCTTTTTGACCTTCATTTAAAAAATGAGAACACTGTGGCTCAGAGGGGTTAAGTGACACAGCCAGGAAGTACAAGAAGGATACAAACCATGTCTTGCTGAGGCTCTAACCTACTTCTAGGTTTGATGTAATTTCCACCTCTCTATGTTAGCTGTAATTTACCTGGTCTAGGTCTACTCTGGCCCATAAATAGTTAAGAGATTTGCTAATATTTAAGAGGGCAGACGGAACCATATAGCACTGAGGTGCTGAAGCCCACCTATAACCTGAGTCTGGTAAATCTGTCCAGGCCTTGGTTTAACATGGCTTTACCAGCAAATAAAAACACAAAATACTCAGAACCCCAGAGATCAGGCAGAGGAAAGGACTATGGCCTGGATGTGTCCTTTAGGCTAGGCAGGACAGGACAAGGCAGAAATCGGTGGGGTGAGGCTCCCTCTGTACTGTCCAGTTAGTTGGGAGTATGAAGAGCTATAATTAACTTTACCAGCATCCTTAACAGAGGTGAGAGGACCTTTCCCCTACTTCCCTTTCTACTCTGTCCAGCTTCCTTAATGACCTTGAGGACCCTCCCAAAGCTGCGACCATGCTGGGGAGCACCAAACTGAGTCACTTTGCCAGTGTGTTCCAAACCAAGATTATAACCCATGCCTGCAATTCTGCAAATTCATTTTCTTTTCATAGAAACTCCTCAGGATTTGGGTTGGGGCCTTTGTGAGGTCAGCGGGTACATTAAGAGATAGTTGGCATGTAGAAGTTTGGTGAATGGAGATGGGGTGAGTTAACAGGTGTAAGAAGAGGTTGGCATGTTAATGGAAGTGTTGCTTAATGGACAAATGGATGGGATGGTGGGTGGTGTAGGTACTGGTGGATTAGACATGGAATTATATGCATAGATTAAGGGAAGCATGGTACATTGAGTGGAAGGGTTGGCATAGGGGTGTAAGGATGGATGGGGTGGGTAGTAAACGTACAGAGGGCTTGGAGATTTTAGTGGATGAAAAGAGGACTTCGGAAAAGATAGAGGGGCTGATAGGCACGAGTTGGAGGAAGGAGTATGGGTTGACAAATGTATGGAGAAGTTGGCAGATGGGTGGAGGGGTTGGTGGGTGATTGAAGGAGTCTAGACAATAAATGGAGAATGGTGTACAGACAGAGAGTAGTTCAGATGAGACGGGACTGAGAAATGTAGGGGAAAATCAAGGGCGGAGGGGCTGTCAGGTGGGTAGAGAAAGGGTTAGTGACTGAAGGCTTTGTGGAGGCTGAAGGAGTTGGGGGAGGGGCGGAAAATGGTTTATAAGGGAGGGTGGGCAGATGGAAGAGGGGTTGGCAGCGGGGTAAGGAGTTGGTGAAGGATGAGGAACAGATTAAATCATGGAGCTTTTGTTGGGTGAATGGTTAGATGGATGGGTGGAGGTCAGTGAATGAGGATGGTAAATGGAGATGTCAGATAGGAGGAAGTATTGGCAGATGGGGACAGCAGTTGGCAAAGTAGTGGAAAAGATGACAGATGGGCAAAACACCCAGAGGAAGGTTGTGGGGGTTGGTGGGAGGATAGGAAGGTTGTCTGAATGGTGGAGGAGTTGGCTTTGTGGTCTAGACATTAGCCTGGACAGGTCTCCCTTTTTTCCTTGGGCCTCAGACACCCTTTGACTATGAGTGCTTGGGGCCTGTTCCAGGCAGTAGAAACTTTCAGTGCCCATCTCAGTGGGTGGTTCTGACCATCCTCTCCCTTACATCTTCCCTCCTTCTCTGGAACTAGGCTCTCCCTAGGCTCATAAACCCCTAGTCCGGCAGGCTTTCTGTAATTATCTCGGAACATTAGACCAAGAGGTGGGGAAGGTGGGGCTGTGAAGAAAGAGCTGACTCAGAGGCAGCTGTCTGTCTTTTGGTGGTGTGTCAAATGTGGCCAATATCCAGCATGCCAGGGGCAGTGCCCAGGGCATCTCCCTTCCCCACTGACTGTTTTGGGCCCCAGTCTGGCCTCCCCTAAGTAACTTGGGACCAGAAGGAAAGTTAATTAGGTAGGAATCAGACAGACATCTCTCTCTCTTTTCCCCTCTATTTTTCCTCTTCTGTCTCTCTCTCTCTCTCTCTCCCTCTTGCTCTCACTCTCTCTTCTTAATGGTTTCCTTCCTTGGTCTTTCTGCACCTTTCTCTTTTTATGCCTTGCTCCCTTCTTTGCCCTTCTCTATCTCTAGGTTACTTGCCTCATGCTGGTTTTTTGTTGTTGCTGTTGGTTTTCCCTTTGCCTTTTCTCCATCATTTTATCCATTTTGGTCTGTTTCCTTGTCTGCCTCTTTTCCTGCTGGCCTCTCTTTGCCTCTCTCATGGGCATCTCACAACAGAAAACTGTATTAATATCATCTCTCCTATCAACATGTGCCTTTACACAAAAGCAGAACAGTTTGAGGAAAGTTCTCTCCTGGGCTTTAAGTTAGGTTTAGAATCCTCCCAGAAAGCATTTCTCCTTCTTCTATTGATTTATGATAAAAATGGTTTAATTAACCTGCTGGGAAACTCTGGCCAGAGCTGGAGGGGAAACAGAGAAGGGAAAACAGTGGCCACTCTGTCTTTGTAGATAGCAGGTTCTGGACAAGGAAGGCTCTTCCTCTAAAGCAGTGGGTGAACCTAGGGTTGGGAGACAGAGGGACAGGATCCTGGCACAGACACAGGTGAGAATCTGGTGTTGAGTCGACCATCTCATAGGGCCTAGTTTCCTTCTCAAAGAATCCACAAAATACTGTAGTGATTAAAAGTATTGGAGTTTGACAGGCCTCAGTTCAAATCTAGCCTCAGATGGCTTAGCCTCTCTGACCCTCACTTTGCTAGTCTCTAAAATAAGACTAACAAGATTTCCTCATCGTGTCGTTTAGAGAGTTAAATGAGAATGCTGAAAGAAAAGCACCTATGTCAGTTAAGATTCAATCAGAGAAGCAAAACTATTAAGAATGACATAAAATAAGAGTCTTCTTGTAAAGGTTTGGTCTTACGCAGTTGTGGGAGTTGGTTACACAGTGTACGGAAGGCTGTTGCTCCTGGGTTTGGACCTATAGTCACCAGGGCAAGCAGCTGGGGAAGGAGAGAGTGATGAGAGCTAGAGAGCAAGGACAAGCTGGAATCCAAGGTGGAAAAATCAGACATGTTGCCTCCACGTTGGTCTCTTATCCCATGAATCCTCAACTTTCAGGATTTGAGAGACCTCCTGGAGAAGCTGATGCCTCTTGTCACATTGCTGCACACACCCCTGGTCCAGGAGTTGAGGAAGCTGGAAGAGGAGTCCTGGCAGGAAGTGGAGGCGCTGCAGTCCATGTGCTGCCCTGCACCAACCAGCAATAACCACCAGGGTCAGAGAGACCCACGGTCACACAGCTGGTGAGTGTTGGCTCTTCCATCTGATTGCAAGCCCATGGTTCTGCTGTACACATGGCACCTGCAGAAGACAGGGCAGAGAATGGAGACATCAGTGAACTTGTATTCATGCCATTGAAAGGAAGTCTTGGGAAGGTGGGACCCAGATAGATATCTCTCCTTAGACTCTGCTCCCCCTTCTCCCTCTACTTCTATGCTGGCAGTAGAGCTTTAGCTTTAGGAATCTGGCTGGGGTCTGTGGCTAGTCTAACCCATTTCCTGGTGGTCGGTACCAGGGTTTGGAGATGGGGACTGGACTTTTCATGTGTGGCGGTGACAGTTGTCTCAACACTAAAGATTTGTGATCCCCTTGCTTAGGAAGAGGTGACTTACCTTGGAGAAGCCCATCCAAGGACTGCATTTCTCAGGTCATTCTGCCTATGTGAATGGAAGTGATGTGCTTCACTTTATGGCCAAGGAACTTAAGAAGAAGGTGGAGCTTCCCTGCTTGTTGCTCTCCTGTCAAAGGAATGCCAGCACTCAATGTAATCTTGGAAGCCACATGTTGCCTTTGGCAGAAGCTCCATCAGCCTGAGTCTCTGAGCGACTGAGTGGAGACTGAATCTCCCACTCTCACCAATCAGGAGCACCTGGACTGGACAGTACCTGAAAGGGAAATCAACTCTCTCTGTGATAAGCTGTTGACCTTTTGGAATTTATTGGTTACAGCATCTGGCATTCACCTAACCCAATGGTTCTCCAAGTGCGGCCCCTGGACCAATAGTATCAGTATCCCCTGGGAACATATTAGAAACGAAAAGTCTCAGGCACCACCCTAGATCTACTTAATCAGAAAACTCTGGGGTGGGGTTCAGTTATCTCTGCTGTTACAAACTTCCAGGGAATTCCAGTGCACGCTCAAGTTTGAAACCCTTGCCCCCACCTAGACACCATTCCGTTCATAGCTCCTGAATGGATAGTCAGGTTCAGGATCTCTTGGGTGGCTTCATGACCTCCTCTGTGGCCATCCTCACCCCCACCTTACCCTAGCCTCCCAGGGGTCTCATGCAGAAGACAACAGAGACATGTGCTCCAATTCTTGACATGAAGGCAGCAGAATAAAATGGCGTCCTCATGAGGTCGTTAACTAATTTCTTCTTTATTTTTTCATCCTCTTGACAGTCAGAGAGAAGCATTGGGTGTTAGGCTGACAGACAAATTTCCCTCGAGGAGCTACAGAATATAGTTTGGGTCAACAGCCCTCTAGGTAGGTTTTATTGTCACCACAGTTTTATAGATGCAAAAACTGAGGCTCAGAGAGTGTGGGTGAGAGGTGGGGCCAGGATGCAAGCCTGGTTCTTTCTGCCTCCATCTTCACATCCTTTTTGCACTCCTATCATGTCCATGCCTGCATTTCTAGGTGATTGTCTTCTGCAAAAAGAGCTCATCAATCGTAACTTCTTTGTACCCAAGGAGGAATCATGTTGGGCATTCAGGCCATTCGGAAAAAAAAATTTGCTTGCCACATTTTTCCCAATACGTTAGACAGGGGCACATGTTTGCTTTATGTCTGAGACTATGAATTCAAAGCATCCTGGAAGAGTGAATGGATGAGTTAATTAATTAGCAACTGGGTAGTTAGCTTGAACACTTCATTTAACTTTGCACATCTAGAAACTTGGATTCTTGCAGGCCAAGAAAACACTTTCTGCACAGAAGCTGGCACCCAGCTGTAATTGCTGCAATTGTTTGTGGAGGAAAAACAAATGAACATAGTCCTTGTGGGCTGTGAATGACAAGGAGGGTGGTGGTTCTCAAACTTCTGTCGTGTGTCAGAATCACCTGAAGGGCTTGTTGAAACATAAATCCTGTGACCCACCCCCAGAGCTTCTGATTTGGTAGGTCTGGGACTGGCCCCCAAATTTCCATTTCTAACAATTTCCCAGATGATGCTGATGTTGATGCTGCTTTTCTGGGAACCACACTTTGAAAACCACTGGATGAGGACCATGCCAGATCTTGCAACAAATAAACCCCAAATGTCAGCCACTTAACATCGTTAATGTGTATTTCCTACTTGTTAACAGGAGGATAGTTGAATATATTGTGATATGGCATTATTCATCTATCAGAAGGAACTGGACATAAGTGGACTGATCTGAAATGCTTTCTATAATCTATTGACCAAGAAAAATAACTTGCAAGTAATTTATAAAAAATATGATTCAATTTTTATAAAACAAAACCTAAACCAAAATAAAACAATCTATTTCCCCAAATCTCAAGTCCTATATGTAGCTTATAAATATAATAAAAAATGCATAAGACTATACCTGGCTATTAACACAAGGGCACCTCTGAAAGTTAAGGGAGATTATTAGCTTTCTAACAGTATTTCTATATTACTTAAGATAATGTGAGCTTTAGAATAATATTAAAGCACAAGAAATGATGAAAACCACTCAGCTCACAGAAGGATGTTTCAAGCCTGCTTTGTTTCTCTGCATGTGTAGCCCCCTGTAGGTATTGGGTGGTGTTTCTTCTGTCTACAGGGCACGTGATGCAAGAACCATGGCGGTTTTGATGAATGTATGAATGCATGAATGACCATGTCAGTGACCCACATTACTATGCTGAGAATCTTGCTTCTTGGAATTGGGGCATGCTCATGGGAGGGGTAGCTTCTCCAGGGTGTACTCCACGATGCCCTGGCTTTAGATGGGTGAGTATTGTACAAGAACAACCCTCCTTTCTTGGGTCCAAGTCTCTGGTGGATCCCAGAGGTTCACTCCTGAAACTGATGTAAGATGGGAGGGTCTTCAGCATTGATGGGCCAGGAAGGATTTCTTTCAGAGGAGGGAAGTGGAGATGTGACTCATTAGACATCAAACTCAGAATCCTTGGGCCCTGAGTCCTTGTGTCCCAAATGAAGCCAGAGTTGGATTCAAGACTCCCTGCTCACAGGCTGCAGTCTCTTCCTCCTTGGTGAATGGCTAGGCGGGCCCTAGCAGGGGAATTGAAGACTTATTTCCCTGGGGTTTGTGAGCCCAGACTGCTTCTCGCTCAAATGGCTCTCAGGCACAGGGGTCTTGGGCCATGTGCTGAGGTCTCTGCCAGCCCTCCTGAGTGCTGGCAGTGGGAAGCAGAGTAATAGCCTGCAGTCATGCCTGGGATCTGGCCTCTTATGGGAATTTGGGAGGGCAAACCAGCTTGACAGTCACTTGCAATTATCCAGTGGGGGAAGAGAGAAGGTCATTCCATGTGAAGGAGCCAGAGGGAAGAGGAGGGAGGGAGTTCCTAGGGAAAAAAAAATCTCCACAGAAAGAATCCAATCCACTTGTCCCTTCATGGGAATCCAAATCATGAACAACTTGATTCGGGCTACTTGGCACAGGGGAGTGAACACTGAATAGGAAATGTGGATCCCAGCTCTGCCAATTTTTTGCTGTATGGTCATGTGCCAGGCTTTCTGCTTAGTTGAAATATTAGAAATATTGGCTAAACTCATCTTTTATGCAGTAGGTGTTGTCATCCACTACATTTGCTAGTGGGAAAGTGGAGGCTCAGAAGATCTCACAGTAGTAAGTATCATTGCTAGACCTCACCCCAGGCTTTGCACTGGCATTTTCTTTACTGGTATTTCTATACCTTCTCTCTTAAATTTTCTGAACTTCACTTCAGGGTTTATGTATAAGGGTTTGTATTCATCAATTTCCAGCCAAGAAATGGGAGTTACTCTAGGTCTCTCAAACAGAGGAAATTTAATACAGGGGAATTAGTCACAAGAGTGACTGAAGAAATTGAGAGGCAACTCAAATTTTAGTAAGAGCAGGAAGCTGCATCTACCCTTAGGGCTAGAGGAACAATGGGAGGAGATATTGTTCTCTCTCAGGAGTCTGGGCATCAACATAAGCCAAAACCGTGGTGGTTTCTGCCCAGTGGGATAAGGCACCCAAAGGAGGAGCAGAGAGAAAGGGGAAAACATACCCTGTCTTCTTCCCTCCAGTATTCCTCTCATGTTTTTCACTGGTTAAAACTACCAGGAAACCAAAGGGCAGGGGTTGACCAGTTCAGAGTTAAGGGTTGTTGAGAGCACAGAAGAAGACCCTAAGGGAGAGAATATGACATAGGTTGGGGCGCAGTGTGTGAGCAGCCTGGTGGATTACTGGCTACACTGCCATTCTATTGCCAGGAAATGGAAGTTGAAGGGAGTGGGTTTGGTTCCTCAGCTCTGGAACCTTCTTAAGGTATGAGCAAGCAGTTTAGAAGAGACACAGAAGGAAGGTAGTGCTCTCTGTGGCCAGCAGGGAACTGCCTAGACACATCTCCCCAGACTCTGTTCTAATCATTCAGGTTATTCCTTACTCTCCATCCTGCTGCCTCCGAGTGAGCACCCAGAGAACTGCTGCCTTCTCCAGCTGGGGGTAAGCACCAGGTTGACACGTGTGGAGGGGGAGCCACAAAGGGCGGAGCATCTGGCTCAAGACTCATCTATTTTCAAAATTCCTCTGAGGTCTTCAGGATTGGGACTGAGGAACTATTCTGCTCTGGTTACCCCTCAGACCATCTTAACATTTGTCCTGACAGCAGAACTGTCCCTGCTGTGGCCAAATAAATTAGGGTCACTCTATGAACCTCCTTTCCTCCATCTTTTCATCATTTTATTCTCTTCCTCCTTCTCTTTTTGATTTTCAATAATTTTTTGATCATTTAGTATGTGTCAAGCATTCTACGATGTAAACGATGACATAAAATGCTGAGTAAAATAACTTAAAAAGAAGTGCATATTACCAAAAGTTAAAAATCCACTTCTAGCCGGGCTCGGTGGCTCAGCCGGAAATCCCGCACTTTGGGAGACCGAGGTGAGTGAATTGCCTGAGCCGGCAGGTTCGAGACCCACCTGGGCAACTTGGTGAGAGCTGGTGAGACCAGCTCCAACCGGTTCAGGGCACCCCAAAGGTGGAGACGGCGTCAGTGATTGGGGGGAAGAAGAAAGAGAGAAAGAAAGAGACTGGACTCCAGTCTAGTGCAGAAGCGATGTGTGTTATTGGGAATTGCAACGGGTCTTTTATACGCAAAGTCAGATGTGGGAGGGACGTCCCCCACCCACCAGAAACCTTAATCCATGAAAACTTAATCAATGATTGCCTTTAAACCCTTTCCATATGATAATCTTAAAATCCCATAACAAAGGATAACCTGATCTGTGACTGGCATATTCCATAAACCTTTTTCATCCTAAACTGATTGATTTATGCCAAGTTAAACAATTCTATAGAAGCTTAAGTATTTACTTTACAAACAAAAGTGGCCCATCCCAGAATGTTTGGAATGTGGCCCAGTCCAAAGTTCACAGTGGGCTACCTGCAAGTAACCCAGCTGCATTCTTTCAACAAAATGGCTATCTTCTAAAACTATATTCTACAATTTACACCTTCAATAAATCCTAAGATCATGACCCAGAAGCCTGTGACCAATACTAAGTCTCTTAGATGTGACACAAGTTTGAATTATAAGTTGTGTGAAAGCCAAAACTGCAGTTTGTGGAAGAATGGGAGCAATGAGCTTCTAAAGTTAGCTTGTGTTCATCCCAGTCTCAGAGTTTTTATGTTTTGAGCTCGCAGGAGCTTAATCTGGTTAGTGCTGAGTAGAAAGGGGGAGGAAATGGGGTCAATAGCTCCCGAACGCATCCCAGTGGTCTCGGGGTCAACGGCCCTTCCTGATCCCTAACGCTCAGTGGGCCTCCATGGCCGGCTCCCAACAGGCGAGACCTCATCTCTACAATAAAAACAACAACAACAACAAAAAACTAGCCAGGTGTGGTAGCGCACGCCTGTAGTTCCAGCTACTTGGAAGGCTGAGGTGGAAGGATCGCCAGAGCCCAGCAGGTTGAGGTTGCGGTGGCTGGGAGCAGCCACTGCACTCCAGTCTGGGCAACTGAGTGAGACTCCAACACACACAAAGAAAATCCCCACAAAAAACCAAAACCAAAAATCCACTTCTAAATAACTCACGATTCAAATGAGGAATCATGAAATATGTAATATAGAAAAGATTTATAACTGGATGGTAGAAGATTCTACATATTAAAACTTTTAGCATGAATCTAATGCACTATTTTGACTGATATTTATAGTCTTGGATACTTTTAATGAACTTAAGAAGATAAGAAAATAATAATAGATTAAACCTGAAAAAGGCTTAGAATACAGGAAGAAACTAAAAATAAAAGCAAAAGTTAATCGTATAAACATAGAGCAGCATATCACAGAACTTCAACAACCCAAAGTGGACTCTGTTAAAATGCTAGATTTAAAAATGAGACCAGACTACATACACAGCAGACAGATATTACAAATAACAAACAGATATGTGAACAGTTTATGTTTTGGATCTTTTTGAAGGGGACACGTTTAATACAAATATAATTTACCAAAACTGACTTAAGAAAAAGTGAAAAAACACAAATACATCTATAGTTATTATCTTATTATCCCGGATAAAATGCATAATTCCTATTTTATGAATAAAGACATTGAGGCTCAGAGGGGTAAAGAAAATTGCTTAAAAGTCTGCAGGTTGGAAGGGGTGGAGACAGAGCCAGGTGTGTCTGGATGGAAGGAGTCTTTCTTTGGTGATGGGAGGGGAGGAGCGTTGATCGGGCGAGGCCTCTGCTGGGAAATTCCCCGGAGATACCTGCTATTTGGGTTGCTCAATTACCAGACACTTTTAATGCACCTCTAGGAGAGGCATTTGGCACCTGAATTTCCCCTGAAGGTTTCACCATCACCATCTCCAATTAGTGGCACAGAAGCTCTGCACCGCCTGGAGATCTTTCAATGCCTCCCATCCACGGGGAGCAGGATGGAGCAGCTTGAGCCTTGGCCTGCAGCCCTTTGACTCAGCAGCAGCCAGGGCCCAAGAACGCCCAGTGCCTGACTCGGTGCCCGCCACGCCACCGCAGCCCAGGTCTCTGAGCCAGGACGCCTCTTGTGAGGAAGCAAGTGGAGGCTTGCTGCAGAGGGTGTGTGGGTGGGTGACAGACTCCTCCCACTCAAGGCCTCCAAGAAGCCCATATCCCACGAATGGGAAATGAGTCTTGACATGGAAATTATTGTTCTTGGAGGTGGCTGAAGACCCAATGGCTGGCTTAACCTCGATGACTCCTGTGCGGTGGCATCTAGCTACTGGTTTGCATTCCTTTACCCCTTCTCTTTGGGAATATCACCTTATCCTTTCCTTCTTGAAGTTCTGATGAGTTTGCTAAGCACAAAGTCTTACCATCTGTGGCCATGTGACCCGAGCCAACCAGAGATCTTCTCTCGGTTGATATATGGGTACTCCTTCTTCCCTCTGGGTTGGCTAAATGGGAAGGATGTAAGTCCGGGGTTTTGGGGGGGACACGTCCACTTCCCTCTGTTTTATGATAGCTTGAGGAGAAAATGAGGAGACTCAGAGGCCCACAAAGCTGAGAGAAAGCAGAGATGTTAGATGATACCATTTGAGCTCCTGGATCCAGACATGCCTGAGGCACAGTTCCCCCCACTTCCCTTAGGAAGTACGAGCCAATATTGTCTCTTTGTTCTTAAATATGCTTGAGTTAGGCTTTTGTCTCTTGAAAGCCAGAGTCCTGACTAACACAGTTTGTCTTGGCTTCCCGCTGTCTGTCCCTTCTGAGTGACTCATTTCCCTGACACCTTACAACTCCCTCCCCCAAGTCCTCTTCTCAGGAAACGGGCTGCAACACATTCAACTTGCTGCTTCAAGTTGAATGTTTAGTTTGGCTCTGAATATTTTAAGGACCGACATCATGATAAGGAACCATGAAAGTGACCCTGAAGAGGTGAGGAGTCAATAATACATATTTGCATGGGGAAGGAACAGGCAAAAATAATCACCACAGCCAACAACGACTGAGTCAGAAATGGTGCCCCGTGCTAGAAGTGAATTCACTCATTTCATCCTCACAGTGACTCTTAGCTTCTACTGTTTTCCTATTTTAGAGACAAGGAAACTGAGGTCATGGAGCTTAATAACTTGCCTAATGTCACAGTGTTAGGAAGTGGCAAAGCCAAGTTTTGATCTCAGAAATTTTACTTCACAGTCTATGAACTGCTGTTTTGACTTAAATAATTAAGTGACTGAATTTACTGTGGCGGTATTGATCGATGAGGTGGTGGTGGTGATCTTTGTCCAAAATATTCTTCAATATCTTTTATATAGTTTTCTCAATTTAAGGACACAAATGAAAAAGGCAAATCTATTTTTTGTGGGGAGGGTTGCATAGGAAACTCTGTGTGTTAAAAGAAGAAACGAAAACAAACAATAAGCACAAAACAACCCTTTCCATTGCTGCCAGAGTTACCTCCCCCAAAACAAAGCAATGCTGTTCTCTTGGTAAAAGGAAAAACTGTCATAGCTTCCCACTGCCTAGAGGTTAAAGGCTATATTTCATCATCTGACTTTCAAAGCTCTCCAGTCTGGTCCTGACCACTTTCCCCCAAATTACCTCCTGTGCCCCTTCCCCTGAGGCAGCTTCCTGGCACAACTACTAATGGTTCAGCTGGAGAGATCTTGCTAGGGGCCCTAGCAATGTGTTCCCATGGTCATGTGCCTCTATAAAACTTGTGAAAGTCAGGTATTTAAACTGAGATAGGTTAAGGCCATTTTGTCTTCCTCTCTGACATTTGTCCTACCCTTCCATCTCTCCTACATTGTCAGAGTGGCCCCAGAGGCTTTGGGGAATCTGGCTAAGAAGTTGAGTTGGGGATATAATTATTTTGGGTTTGTAGGTATGTGATTTGTAGTCGCTTCCATGGGTAGTTAAGTTGTTGCTACTCATTCTGATGGAGAAATCGCTTGCAAGGACACTGATACTACCTACTCTGCCAACTCATATGTGACATGTGTCTGTTGCAACATGAAGGTTTGGGTCCACAGGCTATGTCACGACAGGAACATGTTCTGCAGTGCCCAGAGTATGGAGGTAAAACCAAGTTTAGTGTGGTCAAGAGCCAGAAGCTAGTCTGTGGGAATTCTTACAAATTCCAGAGTTCAAATATGAAAAAATTTGATAAAGGCTTTGCCAAATTTTTAGCAATTCTGAAAAATATAAAAAATATTAACAAATAGGAAGCAGAGAGACATTTTCCAAATTATCAATAATGAAAGACACATTTTGATCAACCACTGATATTATAACACTTTTTATATTATTTACATGGGAAGAGACCAAGAGAATTAAGCCAAAATAAGTCAGGAAAACAATATTATGGGGTTTGTCAGACCATTAATTAATGCACGATATGGCTATTTTTCTGGATGTTGGGATGTTCTGGTACTTGTTGGCTTTTTAGAATTTATAATTAGTTGTAATTTTTTCTCATTCTAAATGAATATTCCCTTTTGTATCTACATTTTTATTTATTTATCTTAAAGTCATTTTTATTGAGGTATAATTTCTATATGATGAAATGCATACACCTAAGGGGACTGTTTGTGAGTTTTGACAAAAGTATACACCTGTGTAACCACCTCCACAATCAAAATATAGAACATTTCTATCACTCCAGACCATTCCTTCCTGCCCCCTTGCAGGTAACAACCTTACTTTCTCCTGCCCCAGACAAGCATTGATCTGCGTTTTTATCACTAGAGATTTTGCTTTAGAAACTTCATATATGTGGAATCATTCAGTACCATTTTACGTCTGACTTTTTTTTGGGTGTTGGTGCAACATTATACCTCACTTTGGGTTATTCACAATTTAAATATTTTTTCTTAAAAAGGATATTCTGGATCTGGTCTTGCTGCTGCCTGCACTCTGCATATGCCAGGTGATGCCCCTGCTCAATAAACATCCTGTATACACTTCTGAGTCCACACACCCTGGAATGCCCTTCCCTCCTGAACCACTTGGTAGAGTCGGGTTCATCTCTTGCTGTCCAAGCTCAAAACCTCATCCTTCCTGGATTTTTCTAGGAACAATAGAACACTCTTTTCCCTGCTCTGGGAATCATTTGGCTTATACTGCCCATCAAAGCTCATTTTATTTTCTTATATTGTAACAGATTTGTTTTTTTCATTATTTCCCTCTAGAATCTGAGATTTTTGATGGAGGTAGTGTGTGTTCACCAGCATGTGACATCTGCTCTCCTCTGCTCCAACTCACCCTAAGCCAGGAGACTGCCTTATGCATAGCAACAAGTGTTCATTGAAACTCTTCATGTGGGGTTAGAGAAATAAGAACTACAATTCTTCTTCAGTTGTAGTAATCACCATTTGGTTTCTCATGTGCCAAGTGCAGTGGGGACAGTGGCACTGTTTACTCATCTAATGGGACAGGAGTGAACTGGCCACATGGGGAATTTGAAAGGAGTCCTATTCTATAGGCATAGTAAGCTGAATAATGTTCCCCTAAGGGACGTGTCTAGTCTTAGCCTCCAGAACCTGTAAATGTGACCTTACTTGGAAATGGGGTCTCTGCAGATGTATGGATCTTGAGGTGACATCATCCTGGATAAGGGTGGGACCTAAATCTAATCACAAGTATCCATATGAGAAACAGAAAAGGAAAAGAGCCTTTACAAAGAGACTCAAAGAGGAAGGCCACATGAAGGCAGAGGCTGCCATTGGTTGATGTGGCCACAAGCCCTGGAAGATTCAGGGAAGGATTCTCCACTAGAGCCTTTGAAAGGAGCATTACCCTGGTGGCATCTTGATTTTGAACTCCTAACCCCCAAAATATGAGAGAATACATTTCTGTTGCTTTAAGTCATCAAGTTTGTGGTAAGTCATTGTGGCTACTGAAGGCGACTAATATAGATCTGGCAATCTTAAAAAATGATGTATATGAGCTTGACACAAGTCAGGTGAGATGTGATAGAAAAACTTTGTGGAATTGCAGGTTTGAATGAAGACTGACAACTCCAGAGGGTTTTATACACATTTCAAACTGTCCAGATAGCAGGGTGCAACGCCCCCATTGTTTTGAAATAATTTAAATGGTAAAAAAATCCACATTAAGTAAGAAGATACCATTCTCATCGATCAAATTGATAAATATAAAAAATAGTGATATTACCTAATTCTTGTCATGGTGTGGAGAAAGAAAAGAGATGTTGTCACTCCTGCTGGCAGTCTAAACTTCTTGAACGTTTCAACAGACATAAAAAAACCTTGACAGGACAGGTACATATTCTTTGACTAAGTAATTCCACTTCTCAGAATTTATGCTAAGGAAATATCAGATATATAAGCAGATACTTATATTCAAGATTACTCACTGTAATGTAATTGTGGAAAATTAGAAACAATTTAATATACTCTGAATAGGTTGATTAAATACATGTTGATGCATTGACAGAAATTGAAAAATGCTGACCTCAAAATTTATATTTTAGTGAGATGCCTAATAACTTGAGGAAATCCTCATCATAAAATGTTATATATATAATATGATTTATCCCTGTTTTAGTGGTAATACATTTCAGGTAAAAAGAAGGGAAATGCTTTGGTAAAGATGTATAGCTAGTAAAGGCTGAACACAAGTTTCAAACCCAGGACAGTATTATGCTGTTGTGGGCTGACTTGTGTCCCCTCCTCCCCCAGTTCATATGTGGAAGTCCTAAACCCAGTATCTCAGAATGTAACTGTTTTTGGAGGTAAGATCTTTAAAGAGGTGATTAAGATTAAATGAGGTCTTCCTTTACAGCAGGTCCTACTCCAATATGACTGGTATCCTTATAAAGTATCGGAGATAAGGACACAGACACCCACAGAGAGAAGACCATGTAAAGACATGGGGAGAAGATGGTCATCTGCAAGCCAAGGAGAGAGGCCTCAGACTTTCAGCCTCCAGAACTGTGGGAACTGTTTCTATGGTTCACGTCAGTCTTTAGTACTTTACTATGTGGTAACCTTAGCAAATTAACATACATGCCCAAGAACTTTCCTCATGATGCCATATTTTAATTGTTTGCAGTGGAGCTAGTAAAAACATACTATGTGCTACATATACAAATTCAAATTTTCTAGTAACTACGTTAAGAAGTAAAAACAGAAGTGGAATTTATTTTAATAATAAACTTTATTTAATTCAATACACCTAAAATACTTACAGTATTAGTAAAATATTTTACATTAGTTTTTTCACATTAAGTCCTTAATGTGTGTCAGTATGTATCTTATATTTATGGCACATATTAATTTGGATTAGCCACATTTCACGTGGCTTAAAAGCTATCATGTTGGACATTATAGGTATAGATAAGCCCTTTCCTTCTGCACAACAGTTTAAAGAAGGTAACCATTTTATTCTGACAATACATGATCATTGCAAAAATAAATTAAAAAAAAAAAGAACAACCAAGCAGCAATTCTGCTTCAGGATGTCATTTCCAGAAATGTTGTCTTTGCTTTGACATTAGCAACATGATAGCTGACTTAGTTGTTCTTTAAAGGACTAAGCTATTTGGACATTTTGGCCATTAGTTTTCTTCTCTGGCATTAGACTGTAAACATCAAGGGAGTCAGTCATAATCCTGGAAAACACAATCCTGATGTCATAATCCTGAATATTTCAATCCTGAAAGACTGAAATCCTGAAAACATAATTCTGGAAAAAGTAATAAAAAATTCTTTAAAAGATATTTATTTACATTTGTGATACATATAAAACATGACAGAACACTTCAGAGGCCAATTTACACAATAGAATAGGCAATAATAACATACATACTTTTGCAAGCATAAATACTCAAGCATACTAAAAATAGTTGCACGAGTACAATCGGTATGAGCAGACAGACTGTATTAATAAGGAAATAGGTCAAAAAGTGAAATGTTTAAATACACATCACCATGGTTGGTACTTGTGTGCATCCAGCTTTATAACTGTGGTCATTTGAAAGACCTGTTTTTGATGAGATTGATTAAAAACTACAATGTGTCACTCCAGCATAAGCAGTCACTGAAAGAGCTGAGATCTTAAGAAATTTTATCTTTTACAAATGCAGATGTTAAACAAAAAAGGACATCTCTTCATTTATTGAGGAAATTTCCATATTTTTACACTGAGGACCAGGGAAGTCTATGGTATAACTCTCAGTCCGAGGCTAAAAGCCTCAACACACAGGAAGATGTAGGTGTAAGTCCTAGAGTCCAAAGACTGTGAACCTGGAGTTCTGATGTCCAAGGCAGCAGAAGAAAAATGTGTCCCAGGTCTTAGAGAGAGACCATTTCTCCATCTCTACTTGTTCACTCAGGGCTCCTGGCCAATTGGACGGTGCCCATCAACACTGGGGCATACCTTCCCCACCTACTCTACTCAGACGCACACAATAATCTCCTCTGGGAACACCCTCACAGACACACCCAAAACAAAGCTTTACAAGGTTTCTAGGTATCCTTTAATCCAGTTAAGTTGACATGTAAAATTAAGTCCACAAATCTACTTCTTGGCAGCTTGGCACCCATATGCATCTCCTAAAACCATATCTCATTTTAAACAAAGACAATAACAAGGCAACAGTTTCACCTAAAATGATGCAACTATCCTGTGACTGTGATTTTTCAGAACTTTAAACGTTAAGGGTTTTAGATTTTAGGGATTTCGACTTTCGAAATTTTGATCTTTAGGGAGTTCAACATTTGGAATGATGGCATTTGGGATTATGTGTTTTGGGATTATGATCCAAATGCAGGCATCAGATTCAGACTATTCCTATGTCTGAAGGGACAAACTTTTTGCCCCTCATCGCTTCAAGCACATTCCTCTAGTAGCTCATTTGTGTATTATTTGTAACAGTTAAGGGGTCACAACCATCCTTCCTTTTTAGACATGTCACATCCCAAGCTTTAATTTGTTGATGATTTGGGGCACATAAGCCAGAGGGAACTGAACGGATTCAGATGGCCTGGTACTTCCAGGATCTTATACAAACTTTGCAGTAACCAAGAGTGCAGATGCGTTAAAGAAGACTTTGGAACCCTGAGCCATTGCTGCCAACCTTTTCTGAGTCTTGAAGGGAATCCCTCATTTCTGAATGCAGTTGAGGACATGATCAACTGAAGGAGCAGAAGGAAGAGAAAAATGAACTACTATATGCTGAATGTGTACTATATACCAGTCACTTCCTTGGTGCCAGCCAGCAGTGTGTCCGTTGAGCAAAGCATTGTAGATTTCAAAGAAATCAGTTGGATAGATTCCAGTTTAAAATGGCATCTGGCTAGCTATTGCTGCCCCTGACACAGCCTCTCTTGATTTCCAATTAACCTTTCTAATGAAGACACAGAAACGACACAGACTCACAATCATAAAAGTCTGATGCACTTTCCCTCTCCCTCTCTTTGCATTGGCTCAGAGACATAGCATCTGCAGCCATTAAAAAGTTGGATGGCCATCTTTCAAGTCCTTAAGTATTGCTTTTTAAGGCAGCCAAGTCTTGCCATTCTCAATATAACTTTTGGAGATCCATATTTTCAATAAAATGACAGAGTAGAAAGTTGGGGTCATGATACATTGATCCTGGGAGGAACAGACACCACAAGGAAAGTGGTGTGATGAGGAGAGGGGCAAGGGCAGCAGGGCCTGCTGGGCATGGCAGATTTTCATGTATTCTCTTGGTTTTGAATGGCAGAGATAAGATAGGAGGAGTTGGAGAAGATTTCATCTCCACAGAGCAGAGTTCCATTAGAAAAAAGCCTGAAAAAAAAGATAACAGATTTTTAAATAAACTCCCTTTCCAAACACTCAAATAAAAACATTCCAAATTCTCCATGTAACGTGGGATCTAAGAAGAAGTTAAAGCATCTTTCTTCAGAGAAAACGTTAGGCCCAGACATTTTCATGGGTGAATTCTCTCAATTTTAAGAAAGAAATAACACTGATCTTTTACAAACTCTTTCAGAACTCAGAGGAGGAAGAAACACTTTTTAACTCATTTTATGATACCAGTCTATGAAACCATAATGCCAAAATCTGACAGTAATTCCCTCTTCTCTTAATGCCCTGGAAAAAGGAAGGGAGGGAGGGAGGGAGAAAGGATGGAAGGAAGCTACTGCCAAAAAATTCTGAATAAGCATATGCTCAAATATTCTTAAGAAACTATTAACAACACATTTAGTAATATATATATATATAAGCACATTATGACCAAATAGGGTTTATTCCAGAATTGTAAAGTTAGTTTAGCATTTGAAACCCAACAGTATACTTCTACACTGGTGGTGGGAGTGTAAACTAGTACAACCTCTGTGGAAAACAGTGTGGCGATTCCTAAAAGATCTAAAAATTGATCTTCTATATGACCGCACAATCACCCTTCTAGGAATATACCCAGAGGAACTCAAATCATTCTACAAAAAAGATGCCTACTATTGCCAATCCCTTTCTTATAGTATTATGATAATTGTTCAAGGTCCTCTTATGAGTGAGAATACATGGTACTCAGTTCTTTGTTTCTGTGATGGATCACTGAGTACTAAGGACTCAATTCATCCAAGTTGCTGTGAAGTTCATAATTTTGTCCTTCTTTATGACTGCATAATATGCCATCGTGTATATGTACCACATTTTTTTTTATCCGGTCCTCTTTTCAGTGGGTAGCACAGTTGGCTATTTTTTTTTTTTTTGCTATTGTGAATAATGCTGCAATAAACATGTGTGTGCAGGTATCTTTTTTATAGAGTGATTTGAGTTCCTCCAGGTATATTCCCAGAAGGGGGATTGCAGGGGTTGTATGGAAGGTTGATTTTTATATCTTTTAGGGATCATCAAGCTGTTTTCCATGGAGGTTGGTATTAGTTTATACTGTATCAACAGTGTAGAAGTGTTCCCTTTTCCCTGCATCCTCTCCGGCATCTGTTGTTTTTGTTATTGATGATGGCCATCCTGACTGGAGTTAGGTGGCATCTCAGTGTGTTGTGTGTGTGTTTTAATTTTTAATATTAAAGATGTGGGGTACAATTCAGGGTTAGGTATACAAATGTTCATTATGCAGGTACCCTTGTTGATGAGGTGTGCCCCCATCCCTGGCAGATTCCCACTACTGCCAGTCCTGCCCCCCACCCCTGGTAGTTTCGTACTACTGCCAATGCTTTTCTTATAGTATTATGATAATTGTTCAAGGTCCGTTTGGTTAGCACTTGGATGGGAGATGGCCTGGGTACCTCAATGTGGTTTTAATTTGCATTTCTTTGATGATTAGTGAGACTGAGCACTTTTTCATGTACCTGTTGGCTGCTCATATATCTTCTTTTGAGAAGTGTCTGTTCATATCTTTTGCCCACTTTGTAATGGAGCTGTTTGTTTTTTTCTTTTTGGCATATTTGAGCTCCTTGTAGATCCTAGATGTTAGGCCTTTGTCAGATATACAGTTGGCATTTCTCATTCTGTGGGCTGTCTCTCTGCTCTCGATGGTTTCTTTGGTTTTACAGTAGCTTTTCAGTTTGATGAGGTTTCACTTGTCTATCTTATCTCTTATAGCATGGGCACTTGGGGTTTTGATCAGGAATTGGTTGCCAATTCCAATTTCCATAAAGGTTTCTCCTGCATTTCTAAGGTTCTTATGATTTGAGGTTTTATGTTTAGGTCTTTGATCCACTTAGAGTTGATTTTTGTGTATAGTGATAGGTAGGAGTCTTGTTTTAATTTTCTGAATGTGGTCAGCCAGTTTCCCCAGCACCATTTACTTAATAGGTTCTCCTCTCCCCAGTGGCTGTTGGTGGAGGCTCTGTCAAAGATGAGTTGGTTGAGAAATTAACGTTTTGCTTCTGGGATCTCTCTATTCTGTTCCATTGGTCTATATGGCTGTTTTTTTTTTGGAGTTAGAGTCTCACTCAGTTGCCCAGACTGGAGTGCAGTGGCCGCTCCCGGTCACCGCAGCCTCGCCTGCTGGGCTCTGGCGATCCTTTCGCCTCAGCTTCCGAGTAGCCAGAATTACAGGCATATGCTACCACACCCGGCTGATTTTTTGATTTATTGTAGAGATGAAGTCTTGCTGCCCAGGCGGGTTTCGAACCCGCGGATTCAGGCAATCCACTCACCTTAGCCTCCCAAAGGCGCGGGATTACAGGCTGAGCCACTGAGCCCGGTTTATATGGCTGTTTTTGTACCAATACTGAGCTGTCTTGATTATTGTAGCCTTATATAAAGTTTAAAACCTGAAAGTGTGATATCTCCTGCTTTGTTTATTTTGCTGAGAATTGTTTTGCCTATTTGTGGTCATTTATATTTACATATGAATTTCTGTATTGTCGTTTCCAGATCTGAGAAGAATGATGCTGGTAATTTAATGGGTATTGCATTAAATTTGTAAATTGACTTGGGTAGAATGGACAGCTTAACAATGTTGGTTCTTCCAATCCATGAGCATGGAATATTTTTCCATTTGCTTTGTCATCTTTGATTTCTTTGAGTAGTGTTTCGTAGTTTTCAGTGAAAAGGTCTTTCACTTCTCTGGTTAGAAAGATTCCAAGTTATTTCATTTTATTGGTGACTATTGTGAATGGGATTGTGCTTTATATTTGGGTTTCTGTTTGTTTATTGTTGGTGTACAGGAAAGCGACTGTCTTTTGCACATTCATTTTATACCCTGAGATTTTTCCAGTCTTTTACCAGTTCAACGAGGTTTTTAACAGATTCTTTTGAGTTTTCCAGTTATAGGCTCATGTCATCTGCAAAGAGGGATAACTTAACTTTCTCTATTTCTCTTGTCTGATTGGTCTAGCTAGCACTTCCAACACTATGTATTCCTCTTGTTCGATTGGTCTAGCTAGCACTTCTAACAGGAGGGGTGAAAGTGGGCAGCCTTGTCTTATTCCGGTTTTCAGGGGAAATGGTTTCAATTTCTGTCTGTTTAGCAGTATGTTGGCTGTGGGTTTCTCATAGATGGCTCTAACTACTTTGAGGTATGTTACATCTATGCCTAGGTGTTTGAGGATTTTTGTCAAGAAGGGATGCTGGATTTTATCAAAAGCTTTTTCTGCATCTAATGATATAATCACATGGTTCTTGTTTTTACATCTGTTGATGTATTTAATTATGTTTATGATCTTGTGAATGTTGAACTAGCCCTTCATCCCAGGGATGAAGTTTACTTGGTCATGGTGGATGCTTTTTGAGATGTGTTGTTGGATCTGGTTTGCTAGAATCTTGTTGAAAATTTTGGCATCTATGTTCATCAAGGATATTGGCCTGTAGTTCTCTTTCTTTATTAGATCTTTACCTAGTTTGGGTATCAATGTGATGTTAGCTACACAAAGTGATTTGGGAAGAGTACCATCTTTCTTGATTGCTGGGAGTACTTTCAATAGGATTAGTATCAGCCCTTCCTTGTATATTTTGTAGCATTCTGCTGGAAAGTCATCTGGTCCAGGGCTTTTTTGGCAAGTAATTTTCTTATGACAAAGTCAATTTCCTGGGTTGTTATTGGTATTTAGGGTGTCAATTTCTTCTTGTTTCAACCTGAGCAGGTCGTGTGGTGTCGGAAAGTCCTCCATTTCCTTTAGGTTTTCAAGTTTGTTTCCATACAAGTATACTCAGTAATCTCTGATGATCTTTTGCATTTCTTTGGGGTCAGTTGTGACTTCATCTTTCGCATTTCTGGTTGTTTTTATTTGGGCGTTTTCTCTCTTTTTCTTGGTCAATCTGGTTGGGGTCCATTGATCTTGTTTATCTTTTCAAAGAACCAGCTTTCGTTTTTTGATTTTTTCCTGTGATATTTTTGTCTTCTATGTTCTGTATTTGGGCTTTTATTTTGGTGATCTGAATTCCTCTGCTGAAGTTAGGGTGGTCTTCCTTTTCCAGCTTCCTTAGGCTATTTGTCAGGCTGTTAATCTGTGATCTTTTCATTTTCTTCATGTGTTTTTGTGGAGATATGAATTACCCTCTTAGTACTGAATTCATGGCATCCCAGAGATTTTGGTAAGATGTTTCTTCACTTTCATTTGTTTTCAGGAATCTTTTAATGCCTGTTTTGATTTCCGTGTTGACCCAGGAGTTGTTCAGAATCATGCTGTTTAGTGTTCATGTTTTTGTGGGTTTTGAGGGAACTTTGTTGGTGTTGATATTTATTTTTATTATACTGTGGTCTGAGAAGGTGCATGGCAGTATTTCAATCTTATGAAATTTGCTTATGCTTGATTTATGACTGAGGATGTGGTTGATCTTAGAGTAAGTCCCATGTGGTGATGAGTAGAATGTGTATTCTATGGTTGTTGGGTGGAGTGTTCTGTAGGTGTCTATTAAGTCCACTTGGTCAAGTGTCAAGTTGAGTTTCGAGATCTCCTTGTTGATTTATTTTCTTGATGATCTGACTAGGGCTGTTAGTGGGGTATTTATGTCTTCAGCTATGATAGTGTTAGAGTCAGTATCTTTTTTTGCTTTACTTTAAAACTGCTTTATGAATGTTGGTGCTTATGTTCGGTGCATATATGTTTAGGATGGATATTTCTTGTTGATAAATTGAACCTTTTATCATTATGTAGTAACCTTCCATATCTTTTAAAATTAAAATCTGTTTTATTATTTATATACTAACAACAAATGTTTGAAAAGTGAAATTTAAAAAAACCCGATTGTAGAGCATCAAAAACAAAAAATTACTGAAAGTTTAATTTAATAGTATGTGTACAAGACATCTACACTGAAAACTAGAAAACATTACTGAGGGCAAATAAAGATCCAAATCAATGGCTATTTATGGATAGGAAGATACAATGTTGTTAGGATGTTAACTCTCCTCAAATTGACCAATGGGTTCAACATAATCACAACAGAAATTCCAGAAGGACTTTTGCAGAAATTGAAAACATTATCTAACATTTAAACAGATATGTTAGTTTCTAGATGCTACGCACCTAGAGTATCAAAAGCAATCTTGTAAAGAGCAAAGTTGGAGGACTTATACTATCTGACTTCAAGATTCATTTTAAAGTTATAAGAGTTAAGGCAGTGTGGTTCTAGCATGAAGAGCAACAAACTGATTAATGGAACAGAAGGAAAAAGCTCAGAAATAGACTCAACTCGTCAACTTTTTTTTTTCTAGAGAGATGGGGTTATGCTGCATTGCCCAGGCTGGTCTTGAACAATTCTCAAACAATTCTCCCACCTCAGTGTCTAAGTGCTGAGATTACAGGCATGAGCCACTATGCCCAGCCTGATCAAGTACTTTTTGACAAAGGCACCAAAGCAATTCAATGTAGAAAGAAAAGTCTTTCAACTTATGATACTGGAATAGCCAGTTATTCATATGTGTAAAAGGATTTCAGTTTCTACTTTATACAATACGCAAGCCATAGAGTTTTTGTAGAAAACAGGAGAATATCTTTATGATTTGGAGATAGGGAAAGTTTTCTTAGGCAAGACTCATAAAAGAAAAACTGATAAGTTAGACTTCATCAAAATTTGAAATTTTCTACTTATAAACAGACACTTTAAGAAAAATAAGAAGACAATTCACAAACAGGGTAAAAGTGTTAGTGAAACAGACAGTAGGCTGATATCCAGGATATGTAAAGAGTTCCTATAATTCAATAATAAAAGTGCAAAAGCTCAGAACAAATGGGAAAATTAATTGGACAGACATTTCACAAAAGATACCACCTGGTCAATAAACAGATGAAAAAGTGTTCAATATCATTAGTCATCAGGAAAAATTCAAGCTGCCAGGAGATACCTTTATATACCCTTCAGTAGGTCTAAAATAAAAAGGCAGACAGTCCCAATTGTTGTCAAGAATGCGAAGCAACTGAAACATTGTTGGTGGGAACTTGGCAAACATCTGACAGTTTTTCATAAATCTGAACACGTTTCAAATTTTCCTCCCAGGTAATTATCTAAGAAAATTGAAAACATGTGTCCACCAAAAGATTTATAAAAGACTGTCCCTAACAGGACATCATTAATAACAGTAAAACAACTGGAAACATCCCAAGTGTCCATCAATAGGAGAATGGGTAAACAAGTTATGGTATATTAATAGTCATGCAGTGGAATGCTACTCAGCAATAAAAAGAAACAAGTTATTAAACATGTAACAACATGGACAAATCTCAAAATATTTTGTTGTGTGAAAGAAGCTTCAATATATCTCAATGAAGCTGTTTTAACAAGTGTATTGAGTACCAAATATATGCCAGACACGATATCAGGTGGTGACATAAAAACCAGTTCAGGAGTGTATATTGTATGATTCCATTTGTGTATAGTTCTAAAACAGGCAAAACTAAAGCATGGTTGAAAAAGTCAGAACACTGATTGACTCTGGGTGAAGGGATGGGCATTGATAAAAGAAGAAGCATAATGGAATTTTCTGGAATGATGCAATATAGGTTTGGGTACAAAGGTGCATGCATTTGTCAAAACTCAGCAAGTGAGTAGTTAAGATTTTTGCCTTTTGTTGTATGTAAATTTTACCACAAAAGAAAAAAACTAAACAAATGTTGAACTCTAATTAATGATATGCATTCTGAAATATTTAGGGGGATGTGTACTGATGTACGTATGCAATTTAATGTAAAATGCCTCAAAAAACTCAAGATGGCTTGATGAGTGGATAAATGGATAAGTATGTGATAGAGCAAGTAAAGTTATTGGTAGACTCTATACAACTGCTCACTATAAAATTCTTTCAACATTTTCATGTACTTAAAACCTTTAATTTTGACATACTGGAAACATTAAAATGAGATCTGCAAATATCAACTGAGAAAAAAATGAATGGGAAGAATACTATATGCCTAGTTGGAAAGACTGTATATTGCAAAGATGTTAACTAGTCCTACATTAATTTATACATTTAATAAAATTTCAAATTTTGATTTTGAAAGTGATTTTGAATTTCACTAGACAAAACAAGCATTGTCCCCTACCTCTCCCCCAAAAGTAAGAATGTCATTAAAATGTGGAAGTTTGGGCTTCTAGCTGGCCCTCACTCTCCCTGGTAGTGTATCAGGTACTCATTGTATTAACAGGTGTCCCCAACCCTCTTCTTTCCCTCCCTCCCCTAGCAGTGCCCAGTGCCTGCTAATCCCACCTTGTGCTGATGTGTCTAGTGTTCAGGGCCCACTTATGAATAAGAACAAGAGATATTTAGTTCTTTATTTCTGTGTTAGTTCACTTAGTATGATGGTCTCCAACATGCAGAATACTTTTGTAGCAAATCCTCCCCTGTGCCCCACAACTCTATAATAGTAAATGAATTTTAAAAACAAAAAATTTATTTGACATATATAGTTCTGCAGTTAATACAAATGGCATTATGCAACAATTAAAATATAATGTCATGGAATAGGGGTAGTTTTGAATGACATGCTAGAATATCTATGAGCTTAATAGAATATTAAAAATATTAATTATTTGGAAAGGGATGAATTTTTCAATGAATGCTGGAATGAAATCAAGTTAGGACTTTTTCCAACATCATCTCCCAAATTAAATTATAAATATATTGGAAAGTTAATTTTTAAATATGCAGGCAGTTCTTGCTCTGGGCAGTTATGATACATACAAATCTTACTTAACACAGCATTATGAAAAGATAAGATTGCCATCGAGAAATTAAAATAAAGCATAACAAAAATTCAATTGATTATCAAATGGTAAAAAACATTCTACATCTAAGAACAATAGAATAAATCGAAAGCATACAAGTAATATATTTGGCCACTGAAAAAACTGAATTTTTGTATCTTCAAAAATATTATAGTCAATGGTAAAAAAAGTTAGGATAAAAAACAAATACTGACAATAAATATGGCAGAAGAGTTACTATCCTTAACAGACACAGAGATCTTTTAAGTCAATATATAAACAAAAAGAAAAATAAAGGAAAATTTGCCATAAGACTTGCACATGTACTTTGTTGAAGCATCAAACTATAATGAATCTATAAAAGTCTCTCATTATTATTGACAACTTTACATTAAAAATAAAAGTGTTTTTTTTACATTCACAAAAATAAAAAAAAAAAAACCTTCTCTGTGATAGTTTTGTTAAATTTGTGTTTCCCGTGTTTTGTTAAGGATGATACAGTGATGACCATCCTTATACATCCTGAAAAACTCTTAATTATTTCCTCAGAATAATTATGCACAATGATGATGTTTCATTCCTTAAGTTGGTTGGTAAGCATGTAAGTGTTTTTATATGAATATCTTTTAAGATGTTCAAAATGGTATCTAAAACATTAAAAGTTTTCTGATGCAAGAGACAGAAAATGTGTAAAAATATAGTATCTAGCACTGGGTGATATGGTTATGATTTATTTCTCTTTTCTTCTTTGTAGTTTTTCTTAATTTTCTAAAAATTAAAGAAGAATAAGTTAAACAACAAAAGAGACAAGCAGATTGACAGTAGTGGAAATATGCCTGAGGAAGCGGGGGCACACCTCAACAACAAGAGTACCTGCACAATGAATATTTGTATTCATGAATTACCTAACCCTGAATTGCATCCTTCAATTTTAAAATAAAAAATTTAAAAGTTAAAATAAAAACAAAAACCAAAAACAAACAAACAAAAACAAAAAAAGACTAAGTTTATACATTTGAAGTGGCTTTGATGTCAGCACATGCTATATATGTTTGGAAGGTATTTGTACTCAATACACATGTTATAACAGTTTCATTATGATATAACTTGCATATCATATGATTCATTTATTTAAAGTGTACAATTCAGGGGTTTTTAGTATATTTGCGAATATGTTCAGTTATCATCACAGTAAATTCTAGAACAATTTTTGTCATCTCAGAAAGGAACTCTGCACCCTTTAGACATCACTGCCCCATCTGCCCACCTTCTTACCCTTCAGCAAACACTACTGTCATCACAGATTTGCCTGTTCTGTCCATTACATATAAGTAGGCTTGTATAACATGTCATATTTTGTGATTAACTTCTTTGACTTATCATCATGTTTTCAAAGTTCATTTATGTTGTAACATATGTCAACATTTCATTCTTTTTTGGTGGCTGACTAATATTCCATTCCATAGATATCCCACATTTTGTCTGTTATCAGTTGATGGATATTTGGGTTGTTTCTAGTTTTTGATTATAATGAATAATGCTGCCATAAACATTTGTGTAAAAATATTTTGTGTGACATACATATATTCATTTTTCTTGGTTACAAACCTAGGAATGAAACTGCTGAGTCATACGGTAACTCTGTGTTGAATGTTTTGAGGAAATTTCAGGCTGTTTTCCAAAGTGGTTGCCCTGCTCAACATTCCCACTAGCGGTGTTTGAGGGTTCCGATTTCTCCACTGCTTCAACACTGATGTTTTGAGTTGGGGTCTCACTCTGTCACCCAGTCTAGAGTACAGTGGCACAATCATGGCTCAGTGCAGCCCTGATCTCCAGGGCTCAGGTAATCCTTCCACCTCAGCAGGGACTACAGGTGTGTGTCACCATGCCCAGTTAATTTCTTTTACTTTTTGTAGAGATGAGGTCTTGCTGTGTTGCTTAGGCTGGTCTCAAACTCCTGGCCCAAGCAATCCTTCTGTCTTGGCCTCCCAAAGTGCTAGGATTACAAGTGTGAGTCACTGTGGCCAACTTCATTTTCTTCATACAGTCTTTTGAAGCATAAAAGTTTCTAATTCTGATTAAGTCGTTTTAAGCATTCCATTTAAGACTTTGATCTATTTTTAATTAATTTTTGCACATGTTATGTGGTAAGGATCCACCTCCATTCCTTTACAATTGGCTATGCAGTTATTCCAGCATGAGTGGTTGAAAAGACTTTTCTTTCCCTGTTGATTGGTCTTGGCACCCCTGTCAAAAATTGGCCACGGACACATAAGTTTTTTTTATTTTATTTTTATTTTTTATTTTTATTTTTTTGAGTTGGAGTCTCACTCTGTCGCCCAGACTGGAGTGCAGTGGCTGCTCCCAGCCACCGCAGCCTCGACCTGCTGGGCTCCAGCGATCCTTCCACCTCAGCCTTCCAAGTAGCTGGAATTATAGGCATGCGCTACCACGCCCAGCTGATTACATAAGTTTATTTTAAACTCTCAATTTTATTTCATGAACATGGAACATTTTTCTGATTTTGTTGATCTTCTTTTATGTCTAATTTTAACAATGTTTTCTAATTTTCAAGGTATAAGTTTTGCTCTTCTTTTGTTAATTTTATTTCTAAGTATTTTACTATTTTTGATACTATTGTAAATTAAATTGTCTTCTTAATTTTATTTTTGTATTGTTATTGCAAATATATAAGAAATATGATTGGTTTTTGTATATTGATCTTGTATCCTGCAACCTTGTTGAAATTGTTTATTAGTTCTAACTTTTAAAACAGATTTTTTAGTATTTTCTCTATATAACATGCTATCTAAAAATAGAAGTAGTTATACTTCTTCCTTTCTTATCTGGATATCTTTATTTTTCTTTCTTTTTTAATTGCCTAGGCTAGAACTTGCAATACAATGTTGACTAGAAGTGGGGAAGGTGAACATCCTTGTTGTATTCCTGATCTTAGAAAGCATTCAATCTTTTTTTTTTGTTTGATTTTGTTTTTTTGGTTTTTTTTGAGTTGGAGTCTCACTCTGTTGCCCAGACTGGAGTGCAGTGGCCGCTCCCGGCCACCGCAGCCTCTACCTGCTGGGCTCCGGCGATCCTTCCGCCTCAGCCTTCCAAGTAGCTGGAACTACAGTCGTGCGCTACCACACCTGGCTAATTTTTTGATTTATTGGAGATGAGGTCTTGCCAAGTTGTCCAGGCAGGTCTCGAACCCGCGGGCTCAGGTAATCCACTCACCTGTCTCCCAAGGCGCGGGATTACAGGCTGAGCCACCGAGCCCGGCTAGCATTCAGTCTTTCACCGTTGAGTATGAAGCGACTGAAGGCTTGCTTATTCATACATGCCCTTTGTCAGGTTGAGAATATGTTCTTCTAATCCCTAGTTTGTTGAGTGTTTTTATAATGAAAAGATATTGAATTTTGTCAGATGTTTTCTTCTACATCTGTTGAGATGATCATTGAAAAATTTTTTTTAGTCTATTGCTTTTGTTTTTATTCTATTGATGATTGCCTTCATTGATTTTCACATGTTATCAATACACTTTTGCTGAATGTGTCCTGTGCTAATAGGTGTGTTTGGAAATGAAAGTGAACCCATGTTGTGGTCTGGGGGGTACACATCATGTGGCTGTTTTTGGAGGGGAAGTGCCCTATCTTGGTCTCTACTAGCTCTTTTCTAGTTCTCTTTTCAGCACTGATGTAGTACCCTGCACCAGTCAAGTCCAAACTTAAACCTTTAGCCAGGTAGACGTGTTTCAGGTTAATTAGGGGCCTCACTCAATTTAGTTCATGGGCTATAATTACAAGCACCTAAGACCTGCAATTTCTGTTTTAATTAAAATAAACAATGTGGAGGGGCTGACATCACACCAAGGCCACTGGTGTGCAAGGAGTTGGTAATTACACCAAAGCAGAGTTTCTTGCTGTGAGGCAGTCTGTTGGGATCTACAGTAGAGAGCTGGGCTTGGCCATGCTGGCGAATATTAATTACTTGTGTCAACCACAGCTCAAACCAGACTGGTGGGTTGGCCGTGGTGATGACGTTAGAACATGCTGCTTTCAAGTTGGAACTGAACTGTGACCTCTGGGGCATGCGTATGAGTGTGTGTGTTTACATATGCGATGTCCCTTTAAACATATTTAACCTATAACATGCTTCCATGGACACATGCATTGGCATGGCAAATTATTATTTCAACTATTTGTTTTAGAAATTCTCCTGGGGAAGAAATCGCCTTTGCTAGGAAAAATAATAGTTCACTTGACCAGTGTAAGACATGTCTTAACTGCTTGGTCTTAGAAATCACAGGAATTTGAGGATAGAGAAGAGGAGAGTAAAGGAGAGTGGTACGAGGGAGTGAAGGAAAGCAGGCTAGGAAAATGGTGGAAAGGGAAAATCTGGGAAGACAATGGCCAGAGGAGTTCAAGGACACACAAAAACTAGGTACTTAATAATTAATTTAAAATTGTTTGCATTTTATGATGTCAACTCCTCTGACACAGCAATCCTTCAGTAAAGCCATGAACATAAATGTTTTATATGAGTGGGGTTTTTTTTGGTGAAGATAAAGGAATGACTTAATTCTGCATTTGAGCAGAAATGTAGGAGATCATACGTGCGGAAGTTAATAAACAGATGAACAGGGAGCCAAGAGTGACTACAGATCATAAACCTTTCTGGGGCTTTTCAGAAGTCTTGGGCAGGGAGTGGACTTGCCACAGGATGTGAGAGAACGTCCCCATTTGTCTTAGAAAATGAATCTCATTATGGCACTCTGCCATTTGAAACCTTCCAATGGCTCTCCACTGCCACCAGGATAAGGTATAAGCTTATTTGGATGATATGGTAGGATGAAAAATGCCTCCCAAAGATATTTGGTCCTAATCTCTGAAACCTGTAAATGTTCCTTTTTTTCTTTTGAAGATATGATTAATATTAAGGATCTTGAGATGGGGAGATTATCCTGGATTTTTTTTGGGGGGATCCTAAATATCATCACATGTCTCCTTGTAAGAGGGGCACAGAGGGAGATCTTACCACACACAGACAGAAGACAAGAACATAGAAGAGAAGCAGTGTGACTGCAGGGACAGAGATTGGAGTGATGTGACTGAGGTCAAAGAAAGTTGGCAGCCCCCAGAAGCAGGAAGGGGCAAGGAACAGACTCTCTCTTATAGCCCTCAGAGGGAGCACAGTCCTGCTAACACGTTGATATTGACCCGGTGAAACTGATCTTGAACTCTGCCTCGAGAACTGAAAGAGAATAAATTTCTATTGTTTTAGGCCACAGAATTTGAAAAATGAGTACAGATAGCTTCATCAGATCTTCAGAACCTGGTCTTCCCTCCTGCCTCACTGTCCATTGTTCAGTAGACCTTCATCTCTGACCCATACACCTGTATACCCTGATCTCCCTACCTGGACACTCCACTGACCCTGAGACATGCAGCATGCTAGCCCAGTTTACAGATAAAGAAATGGAGCACGAAAGCTGGACGTGCCCCTCAGAACCCTGCTAAGGGCTCTCCAAGTCTGCAGCCCCTCGGGCACAATCTCTGACTGAGGCAGTGCTTTCTCGTCCAGTCTCCCTGGAGAAGGCTCCATATCAGGGTAGGTTGGGAAACCCTTGTCTTACCTGTGACCTTACCAGGCGCCCCCAGAGTGACACCTTCTTGGGCACAGGACAATAAGCACAGACTTTGGTGTAGGGTGGAACTGGGTCAGGATCTTGTCTTTGCTGCTTGTGTGCTGTGAGATCCTGAGTAAATTACTTAAACTTTCTGAACCTGAACCTTTCTCTCCTCTGTAAAATGGGGCTTATAAAAGTGACCTTTGAGGGTTTGTTGATGTCTTTAACATACATTTGTGGAGCATTCACACTACATGGACAAGTCCAAGTCCTGGCCTTTGTCAGGGTGCCTTCACTTCGGAAACTGAGAGAGTAAAATGAGACCCAGAACAGGTATCCTCTCCCCTGACCTCTCCATATTGTCTGAGGTTCCCTCTTCTTGGGGGGCTACATTTGGCTCACGTTTTAGCATAAGAAAAATTTCTGCAGGGGCAATTTTGGACAGGAGGAGGCAAATGGGCAAGATGAGGGACTAAGCATGAATTCAGGCTTGGAAGTAGCCCTGAGTTTCCACTCACGCCATAAACCAGAATTCGGTAACTGGGAGGCAGCCATCATCCTTGCAGAAAGCAAAGTTTATAAGTACAGCAGGCAGATAGGTATAATGAGCCAGCTCTGGATTCCTTTTCTGGGTCCATAGTACATAACCAGGGACTCTCAAAAGAGGAAACAGACATGAGTCCTGTTAGACACACTCACATGCAAATGCATGTTCACAAACATGCATAAACCTGCCAAGGGAGCTGCCATATTCACAGACACACACAGGTACAAGTGTCTGTGTATACTCACACTTCATAGTTTTATTGCATTCATATTTGTTATTTCACAGTCACATTTTGTCTTCCTCTTTCCACAATTGAATGGTTGAAAAAAAAAAAGAGAAAATGGAAGCTCGGAGATATGAAGCTCTTTTACTGAGGTCACGCAGCTTTTATGCAGCAGATTTAAGCTTCAAGCCCCAAATCCCCAAATGTTTTCACCAAATTAAGCTGCCATTCTACACACATGTGTGTCAATAAACACACACACACACACACACACACACACACGAACACACACAGACTTTTACTCACTTGTATAACAAGCCATCATAGTGGGACAGATATGAGCATAGGCTCTGGTCAAATCCTAGTTGTCACTTTATGTGACCTTGAGCAGTCACTTCACCTTTCTAAGTCTCAGTTTCCTTATCTGTAAAATTGAGATAATAACAGAAGGCACGTCCTAGGGTTTTCGTGAACATTAAAGGGGATAATGAATGTGAGGTACTGGGCACCTTGCCTGTCACATAGTAAGTACTCAGTAAGTATTTGTTATTTTTAGTACTTAACAAGCACCTTTCTAGGCACCGGGGATCCCTACCAAGCTGAGTGCCTTCTGCTGGGATGATTCCTGGAATATTTCAAAAGTAACAAAAGAGAAAAGGCAATAAACTGCCCAGCAGGTCCTTGTTCTGGAAGAGAGACTATGAAAGCCTAGGACAGAGGCCCTTGGTGGCGCTGAAATTCTCTCCAGGGTCTACTACTGGGGGACTCTTTTCTAACCACTCTTTAATCTACAGACATGCATCTGGCTCATTTCAGGGTCCTGAATCTGGGTGGGCTTGGAGAGGTGAGCCTACAGCATCCAGGGCAGCGTTCCTGCTGGCATGTGGGACAGGAGGGCCAATCCTTGATTGTCTCATTCCAGAGAATTGCACAAGCTGCTACAAGCTCGCGGAGGGCAGGAGACAGCAGTGCCCCAGACGCTTCTGTGGTTTGTCTGGGCAGAATGTCTCCCTTGCCTGGGCTGGGCTGTCTGCTCCCTGGGGCCACCTTGGGGTCTGAGGAGCCAGGATTTGCCGCCGGGGCAGCCTGTCTCCCCCCTGTTCTGCATACCTCCTCCAGGTCCAAGACCCAGTAGAGGGATTATCACCACTCATAGTGGCAATTTGAGTCCCTTTGCACCCACGGTCAAAGGGGGTTTATGGTGCTGTCATGGGGATTAAGTGAGATAATGCATGAAACACACCAATTTTGGCACATTATAGGTGCCCCATAAATGTAGCAGCAATTACTGTTGTTATTATCACTGCTGCTGTCATTGTCATCATCATTATCATCATCATTGGATCCTAAGGCAGGCCTGGGGTTAGAACCAGTCACTAACTGTGTGATGTCAGGCAAGTAACATCTCTGTGCCTCAGTTTCTTGCAGTGCAAACTGACTGCTCCTTTTGAAAAAAGCCCCAGTCTCGTTCAGAGTCTCAGAATCTCTTGCTGAATGATTCTAATAGTCACCCCTACAGGATTACTTCTTTCAACCTCAGTTTCCTCATCAAATGAATGGACAAATATCATAATTCACTCACAGTGCAACGGAGAGGATTAAAAAAGACAACACATATAAATTGTCTTGCTCAGTGCCTAGCCCATAGGAGGTGTGTATAAATGTGCACAGCTAGCTGAAGAGGTCTGCCTTCTATGCTTGTTTACTGCAAGGAGCTGGAAGGTGAGCACACAGCCTTTGATGACAGCTGGGTCCACAAGGCCCAGCTCTCCGGGGCAGATCCTGGTTTCCTTTGAACTTCTGGCACACAAAAGCACTCAGTTTCTTTGGTGAGCAACATCTTAAATCATCTCTTAGATGCTGGTACCACATAGAATCCCATTATTTGTCATTTCCTCTTTTCACTAAGAGTGCTTCTTCTACTCTTCCGCGCTGGCCACCTCCAAATCATCTACTATCCTGAGCTTCCTCTTGAACTCTGATTCCAAATATCCAACTATTTACTGAAAATCTGCATTTGGATGTACTAGAGAAAGTTGGAATCCAACTTTCCCAAACCAAATTCATCTTCTCCACAAACCTGTTCCATTTTCTGTCTTCCATGTCTCAGTGATAGCACTGCCAACAACAAAGTCGCCTTAGTTAGAAATCTGTGTGTCATTCTACACATCTTCCTGTCTCATATTATATACACTCTATTTATTCTTCTCTTCTCTCCCCCCACCCTCCTCTCCCCTTCCTCCTTTCCTTCCTTCTTTCCTTCCTTCCTTCCCTCCTTCCTTCCTTCCTTCAATTATTTTAAGTGCATTGAGTGTCTGCTGTGTGCCAGTCACTGTCCTAGTTCTTGGGCCACTAGGTCATTAAGTCCTCTCAACGTTGCCCCTAAATACCTGAGAATTGTATCAGCCAGTTTCTCAGTTACAAATGACAGAATACAAAACTAGTAAGAAATGAGATTTAGCAAAATATGTTGAGTAGCCCCCATGATTGATGGCCAAGATGGAGAAACTGACTTGAGGCCAAGTTTCTAAGAAGACCCAGAGCCACACTGCAGATCTGGCTTAATAGTGCAACTTTGATTGTTGCTGCTGAAGCTGCCACTGAGCACCAGATACCAGAAATCTGACTTTATTGTAAATGACCAGATACCAGCACCGATGTTGCTTCTGGGTTGGTAATTTGACTGAGCAATTGTGCTGCCCTTAAAGCTGAATGCCTTAGTGGTGGTTTCCTTCTCCAGCAAAGCTTTAGGAGAGCTGCCAGCAGAGCCAGTTCCTCACACTGGCCACTGCCCAGTTGGAGCATCTGCTTGATGAAGGCTGGTCATGTGCTAGTGGCACAGCCGCGAAGGAGTCTGGAAATTCCTTGTTCTGACTTCTACATCAGAGATTGAAACTCATTATGTTCAATTTTACCCTGCTTGAAGAGACTGTTAAAAAGGTAATGGACAGCTATTCACATAAAACAACAAATTTCAGGTGAAACCCATCTTGTGCCCACTGCTGGCACTGCTAACGCCCAGGCCCATCTTGCCATCTCTCACTCCTCTCCCCATCATCTGTGTCTGATCCAATTCTCACTTTGGCTGCTGGAGCATTTTATCTAAAGCATATTCTGACACAGGCTGCACAGTGTCCTTCTGTGGCACCCGGTTGTCCTGGTACTTCAGCCGTCTCATATGGTCCCTCACAGTTTGTCCTCTGCATAGGTCTTTAGCCTCTTCTGCCAACACACTTAACACACTTTCTTCCTCCCTTCCATCCCTTCCTCCTTCCCTGCCTCTCTCTCCCTCTCTTCCAGAAGAAATAAAGAGGGGGAAAGCCATGACAGTCACTGGATATAGTTTCTCAATGGCATTTTGAGGATGACATAATAACTCCTCTCATGGGCCCGACATACCTTAGAGTCCCGGAGGAGGGTAGGGAAGATTCTGTTGACTGAAGGCACGTATACAGCATGCTTGTGGCTGATTTAGGGGCAATTTAAATAATGACCTTCAAATATTTCAACTGGTCTGGAAATTTCACCACTGGGGCTCAAACTTCTGGGTGCAGCAACTCTGTGTACTGCTCCCGTAAATGGTCATCACGGAGAGGGGCCCCTCATATCTGAGACTTTGAAGAAAGGAGGATTTCTGTGTTTACCTTCCCTCTCAGCTTTCCTCTCTCTCTGTCTCTCTCATCTTCTTCTTAATTTCAAGCTGGGGCCCAGCACTCACTAGGGATTAGGGGGTGAGTTCATCATTCAGTGAGCATGGGCCACCAATCTACAGCAGAACAGGATGAATAATTGTTTCAGGAGCAAAGTCATGACTACAGGGTGTGATCTCACCCTCCATAACCGCAGAGTCAGAGAAGCAGGGAAATTTTCAAAAAGAACCCTTGGTGTTAAAAAAGGGGAGAATTGGGTTAGAAAAAGCCATGTGCAATCTTTCCATTCTGCTAGGAGTGACCCATCTCAGGCTGACTGGGGAAAGGAAGATAACCTCACTGGTCAACCCAGGCTCTCCACGCTGTCCCCCCACTTCCTGGCCGAAACCTGCCCAATCCTCCTTGATCCATGACCAGCATAGAAAGTGGTATAAGGTATAATTGTCATATAACAAAATGCACTTATTTTAAATGACCAATCCAATAACGGCAAATGAATATATTCATTAACCCATTAACTACCACCACAATCATATATAGAACCATTTTGTTCAGAAAGACATTTCTGAGATGTAGGTTGCCGTGGTATGTATCAGTACAGCATTTTGTTCCTTTTTTATTGCTGAGTATTATGCTATTGTATGGATTATATCATGACTTGTATCTGTTCACCAGTGGATGGGAATTTGAGTGGTTTCGAGTTTTTAGTTACCAAATGATGCACATCTAAACATTCACACATAAGTCTTTGTATGGACATTTGTGTTTGCTTCCCCTGGGTAAATATCTAGAATTGAGGTTGCTGGGTTATACATTAAAAGTATACACTGTCAGACTGTTTTCCAAAATGACTGTACTATTTTCATTTTCCATCAGCAGTGTATGAAAGTTCCAGTTGCTCCACCTCCTTGGCAACACTTGGTGTTGTCAGTCTTTTTAATTTTAATCATCCAAATTGATGTGCCATATTATCTCATTTTGCTTTGAACTTGCAGTCTCTGATAACTAATGATCTTTTTATATGCATATTAACAATTTGTGTATCTTCTTTTGAGAAGTATTTTGACTATTTAAAAAAATTTGGGCTTTTTTTATTATTAGGTTGTAAGAGTTTTAAGAATATGCTGTATAAAGTCCTTTGTCAGACATGTGTTATGAATATTTTTTCCCCATAGTAGCTTGTTTTTTTATATAATCTTAATGGTGCCTTTCAAAGAGAAGACATTTTTAATTTTGATGAAGTCTAATTCATCATTTAAAAAAATTGGTCTTTTCAAAGTTTCTGTATAAGAAATATTTGCCTGTCCCAATTTTGTAAAGATTTTATTCCATTTCTTACAGAACTTGTATAGTTTTAGTTTCAAAAGTTAAGTCTATGATCAATTTGTGGGTTAAAATATTCACCCTCTAGAGTGCACAGTCAGGGGCACTGGGCACAGGCACAGTGCAATGCATTGTCTCCACATGCATTCTTGTGTGCAGTGTGAGGCAAAAGATGAGATTCTTCTTCTTTATATTTATTATTTTTGCATATGCATTTCCAATTATTCCAGTGCCATTTATGGAAAAGGTTATCCTTGTCTAAATAAACTGGCCATATATATGTGGGTTCATTTCTGGACTCTCTGTTGTGTTTCATTGATTCATATGTCTATTCTTATGCAAATATCACACCACTAGGATACTAGTAATTTTATTGTGAGTGTTTAAACCAAATAGTGGGAGCTCAAAATGTTCTTCTTTCACAAAATTGTTTTAGCTCTTCTAGGTCCTGTGCATTTTCATATATACTATAGAATTAGTTTGTCAATTTCTTTAAAAAAAAGCCTGGCAGGATTTGGATCTGGATTGTATTGAAATTATAGCTCAGTTAGGGGTAAATTTATATTTTAACAATGCTTTGTCTTCCAATCCATGAAGACAATATATCCTTTCATTTATTTAAATCTTTACGTTCTCTCAGCAAGGCTTTGTAATTTTGACTTTATACTTCTTGTATATATTTTGTTTAATTTATCCTTAGATATTTCATGGTTTTAAAGTGTATCCATAAGTATTTTGTAAATGAAATTTAAAATTTAAATTTCCAGTGATCTGTTGCTGGTATATACAAATACAATTGACTCCTATATTTTGACTTTGTATGCTGTGACCTTGCTGAATTCACTTAGGCCCAGCAGCATTTGTGTAGATTCCATAGTGTTTTCTGTTTCTTCATCTATGACATGGGGATATATGAGTGTATTTAAATTAGAGAGCTGATGTGAAGACTAAAGGTAACACACCTAAAGGATTTATCCCAGTTCCTGACACATGCTTAATAACAGTAACAAAACAGATAGTACTATCTTTAAGGTAGGTACAATTTATCTATGCTGTCAGAAGTAAGGATACGGGTTACTCTTGGGAGGCAATAGCTACCACAAAGGTATAATTGGGGAGATTCTGGGATACTAGTAATGATTTTTTTCTGGAACGATGTGCTGGTTACACAGGTGTATTCAGTTGTGAAAAAACGGCGAGCTATGCACTTATGATTATCTATGTTTTTTGGTATGCTCATTACACTGCAATAACAAGCAAAAACAGACAAGTATCTAATATTTTTTGAGCGTTTGTCAATCAACTGTCCCTGGTACATTCTCTTTTCATGGGTGATTTCATTTAACCCTGTGATCTGGGTGCTATTATTACCCCCATTTTATAGAAGACGACACTGTGGCTCTGAGAGATGAAGCCACTGTCCAAGCTCACAGAGTAAGCGAGTAGTGAAGGCTGATGTCACTCCAGTTTTTGTGACCTTCACCACTATTCTTTGTGGTCTCGTATTAGAGCTTTGTTGGAAACACACAGACTCTTTCTTTGGTACCTGGGCCTAGGGGCAGGTTGGTAGATTCTGCTTTATCCAGGCAGGATGAGGCAGTTCTGGGCCGGGTGGGTAGGCTTCCAAGTGAAAATGGCAGTGATGATGGGGCTAAAGGGACCTTGGGAAGACTCATTTGGGCCAGCGTGTTCTCTCTCTGCCATCATCCCTCACTGCCAACCTGGTATCTCAGAACCAATCCACTCCCTACACAGACACAGTAATTGCCTGTTCTGACCTAGTGCACAGGGCAGGGGTGGGCAGATGTTTATTTTTCATTAAAAGGTTGTAATGAAATTGTGGGAGGTGATGCCCAGCGGGGGCAGCTGCCTCAGAAAATATGCTGACAGATCTAACCTTATCTACCCCAAACACATGCTTCTAGCACTTTCTGCCACCTATCCACGTCTTGTTTTTTTTTAATCTGAAACTATTAATATTGCTAACCTGACTAAGACTCTTGAGGTGATTACATGAGCTAATGTGGAGATGGGAATGAGAGGAAGCAGGAGGTCAGGATTTAAATTTTCTTTCTGTCACTTATGAAGTAGGTTTTGAGCAAGTTTCTTACATCTCCCTGGCTCTCAGTTTCCTCACCTTAAAAATGGGGATATGTTTCCTATCCTGTGGGGCTGTAGTGAGAAGCCAACTTTACGACAGTTATTAAAATACATAGCAGAATCCTGGAGCACAGTGAGTGCTAAGTGAACATCAAAATGTTTGTAAATCATACAATATTGTTTTAGCACGTTGCCTTTTTCCTGATGCCGGATCTACAAGATGCATGTCCCTGAGGAGATGCCTCTTGGCTGTTGGGTGGAGTAATCACTTCCAGGAGGCTCTCTTGGGCACCTGCACAGACTTATATTATGTCTACAAGCCCCACAATATGTGGCTGGAATGAACCACATGGTGACAAGTAGCTTCTCTGAATCAGGTGTTTGGGTCTCTGAATCAGGTGTTTGGGTCTCCCTTCCATACCTCCATCCAATCCCCCACCAAGATCAAGTCCTCTCCAAGATGGCAGCCCTCTTGCTGAAATGTAGCCACCACAGTGCTAGGAGCCAGGCCGGGCAAAGAAGAGAGCTCAGACAGGTCTCTATTTGTCCCAACTTTCCTCTTGCTCTTCCTTGCATGATAAAGGCTATGAGGCAGTGAGCTGCTGGGCTTGGGCCTCAAGGACCCCATGGCCTTACAGTCCTGGTGAAGCCGAATTCTCTAAATTTACTATTGATGAGAATGTGTCATGTGAGCCTGGGCTGACCACAACGTTATGATCTCTTTTTTGGTAACAAGTGTAGATGAACTGAACCCAGCTGAGTCCACATGTGGACTTGTCCTGCTCTTCTCAGGTTCTCCTAATAGGCAATGGCCTTTCCTGATGCCGGGTCTCTGTATACGCAGTGGCCCAGCTCATTCTGCTTGTTGGAACATGCTTTATTTCCCATTTCCTTCCACATTGTCTAATGGGATGTCTCAGCATGGACATCTTTCCTGTAGGAAGCCTTTCCTGACCCTATTGGTCTAGAGAAGAGGCCTTTTCTCTGTGTCTCCTTCTGATTCCCCATCACAGTATGGAATTTTGCACGTAGACTGTATTGCAAGTCCTGGTTGCTTGTTGGTGTCTTCCTCTTCCCTTAGAACACAACACAGGACCCATTGTTTATTATTATACTGCTAATATCTGGCACAGGGTAAGTGCTCAAGAAAAATTTGTTAATGAATGAATCCCATGTGGGTGTCCAAATCTTGTTTTCACATATTAGGTTGGAGGCACTCACCTTGAGTATCCTTAACTAGAGAAATACCGCAATGTAGGACTTTATGAAGACAACAAAAAATGTAAGTAGAGAACATCAAGCTCACATTCTAGATTGAGAAACCTCTATGGGTTACTGGAGGATACTAGTATAGAAGAAACTATCCATGATATAGTATAGGGGATATAAGAACCTTACATACACTCCCATTTCACTCTCACTATGTGTCTGGTGAAGACCCAAAGTTAGGGACAGCTCAGAGAATGTGCTTGGTGCTGGCTCTTCCTGGAGATTCTGCTGACATCCTTGCTTTTTTTGCTTACATGTGTCTGGCCTCACATTACTGGTTGCTTACAAAAAATTCCTGGCTTCTTTTTATGTGCTTGCCCAAAGTTGACTTTATGGACCATCAGTGATATTCCTCAATATTCCTGAGGAGGTTTGCTTCCTCTAATATACTCTGGAAAATGGTTGCCCGGCTTTCTATTCTTTTTTTTTCTTTTTTTAAATTATAAAGATGTGGGGTACAACTCAGGATTAGGTATGCAAACATTGATTATGCAGGTACCCTTGTTGATGAGGTATGACCCTCCCTCCCCTAGCAATTTCCCTCAATTGCCAATCCACCCCCCCGACAGTTCCCACTACTGCCAGTTACTTTCTTATAGTACTGTAATTGTTCAAGGTCCGTTTATGAGTGAGAACATACGGTACTCTGTTCTTTGTTTCTGTGATAGATCACTGAGTATGATAGACTTTAAATCCATCCAAGTTGCTGCAAAGCCCATATGTTTGTTGCCTGACTTTCTATTCAATGGACCACCTCTCTCCCCTACTCAGTGTGCCCAGAGCCACACTTACGACCATAATCTGGGCTTCTAAACCTCCTGTGGTTCATCTACCATTAGAGTCATTGGGAGGAATTAATGAAGAGGATCATTCTTAGCCTGCTACTTTTATCTGGTAGAAAAAGTAACTTCCTGAGGATGGTTTGAGCTAAAAATGGATTCCTCCACAGGGTGGAAAACTGGCCACTGCAGCATTTCATGGTAACTTTGTTGACTCTCCCCCTCTTCCACACTCATATGGAGGTCCATCCTGCACTATTCACAGCCACTCTCAGCCTTCCTCTTCCTCTTGACTGTGGTGGGTAGTCTGAGTGGCTCATAGACATTCATTTCCACTATGTTGGCAAATCCTAAACTACGTGCTAGGAATCACAAGGTAAGACACCAGTTGCTGTTTTTGAGGAATTCAAAGTTTAGATACAAAATATTTAAATTAATAAGAATACATGGGACTTGGCACAATGTTCACTATCTGGGAAATGGGCCACCTGAGATTCAATCCCTGCCACTACATAATATGTCTATGTAACATATATACAAGAGCATCCCCTTAGTCTAAAATAAAAAATTAAAAAAAATGACAAATAGTTCTAAAATGTATATGGAACTTCAGGAAGACAAACTGAGGAATGAGGAGTAAAAGGAGGAGAAGGTGGGAGGACTTACATTAAAAAAAAGAATACATGGGAATTGCTTTTAATAGATAACAAGGAAAATGACATTCTAGGAAGCACGTGCAAAGGCATGGGGATGTAAACAAATCTGGTGTATTCAGAGAACTAGAAGACACCCAAAGTGACAGAACTCAGGGGAACCTGGGAAAAGTGATGGCTTGAAAGACTCAGGCTATGGCCAGGGTGTCTGCCAAGCTGCTTGTAGGTGGAAGAGAGCCCTGGGCACACCAGAGTAGATAGTGACATTGTCAAAAGGGTGCTTCAGAAAGTTCCTTCTGGCAGCTGTGAAGGGGAAGGCCTGAAGCAAGGTAAGAGCAGAGGCAGGGATGCCAAGGAGAGAGCTGTGAAAATGCCCACCCACAGAGAGCTATTTTCAGGGAGGAGAATCCTGACACAAGCTAGTTTGAGAAAGATCACTTTTGCAAGACAAGTTTAGATTATATACTTGGGTCTCCTAATCATGATGATTAAATGACCCCAAAGCCCCTGGCCAACAAATGCAGATCCTAGTGACCTGAGTGAGGGAGGGTTACATGGCAACCTCAGTCTATGGAGTCCTGTGAAGGGTAATAACTTCCACATGTTCTGCACCCTCCCATTCCTTACCAGGATTCAGTCTCATCCCAGGAGCTTCCAAATAAGCTGAGGAATTGTAGACTCTTTAGTTTCTCAAGCATACCAGTGGCACCTGGTTGCATTAGCAGAGAAACCTTTGAAATGTTCTACCTGTTAAGTCATTTGAACCAACATTAGATAATTTAGTCACACTGCTCTGGTTAACTTGTCTTACTGCTAACCTTGAACAAAATCCTTCCAATCTCTTGACATCAGTTTCTAAAGATGAGATAGTTTCTCATCTTTCTCCACACAAAAGTTAATTGAAGTCTTTTCTAGCCTTATTTTCTTAAGGGTCTTAGCTCTGGGTTCCTGGACTCACCCCCTTCAGGACTAGTAGCTGTGACTGACCTCTTGACCCATCCTTTGGCAGTATCCTCCTGAAGCTCATGTCATGTTCTATCCGAACTTCCATAAATGCATGCTATTTCAGCCACAAGAGTCCATCTGATGTTTCCTAGATGTACCTCCTCCTTTCTAAGTTCCATGCCTTTCTGCACATTGTTCCTGCTGCTTGGTTTGCCCATCCTTCCAGCACTTGACTCTGCTGACCTACTACCTCTCAAACTTCATGTGGTGGGGTATATAAACTCATTGTCTGTGTTCATTTTTGTTGACTCAAGAGGGCACTCATTCAGACTCTGGAGAAATTTTGTATGAGAATTTTGTAAATGTGGTAAGGATGTGGGTTGTGTTTTTACTTGTCATGGAAAAGAAAAGATGGAATATGGGTGTGTGTGAATAGTTGATGATGAAAACTTTGCCAAGGAACTGGGTGTGGTTTCCAATACTTGGAAGATGGACTTTTGTCCTGATTCTCCTGCACTTCAAACTCTTGATGTTTGCTTCATGACAATTCCTTACATTTCAGTGTTTACAAGATTTTATTCTGAGTTCCTGTTGCCATTTCAGAAGTCTCTCTTTGGATTCCATGACCTTCTTCAGGCCAAATTTCACTCCTGACTTTAGAATGTATACCCTGTCTTCTGGGAACCTACTCTTCTATGTCCTGCAGCTCCATTAACTCAGCAAGTTTCAGCCTGAAATGATCCTCTTTCCTGCCAAACTTGCTCCTCCTCCTCCCCTGTTCCATGTTTCAGGAATGACACCATTCTCCACCCAGACACCATGTGTAGAACCTGGAGTCATTCTGGACTCCTCCCCAATCCTCATTCCTACATCCATCAATCACATCATTCTGCTTGCTTGTCCCCTGAAACGTGTATAGATTCTACCATGTTCTTGCTAACCCAACGACTCTTCATCAAAGTTCAGTTGGTGCCAATTTCAGAGACTCCACATCTCCTACTTTATATTTAGAATAATCTTCTCTTATTTGGCTTTTGATTACCAATATTCCCCTCTTCTAGTCTGACTTTCTCACTGCCGTTATAGTGATTTTTCTAAAACTTCAATTCCAGCCATGTGTGTCTTCTACTTGAGGTCTTTATGGCTTATAGTATAGAGTTAAAATTCTCAAGCTTGACATATGAAGCCAGTCCACTCTGGCTTTGTTCTTATCCCCAGCTTTCTATCTGATCTTCCATAAATGCATGTTATTTTAGCCACAGGAGTCCATCTGATGTTTCCTAGATGTACCTTTTCCTTTCTAAGTTCCATGCCTTTCTACACACTGTTCCTGCTGCGAGGTTTGCCCGTCCTTCCAGCACTTGACTCTGCTGACCTACTACTTAGTTGACCTCTCAAACTTCATCCTTACCACTCTTTACATACCTTTGCGCAAGCTTCACTGCGGCACTCAGGACAGTCATCTCACCCCAGAATAGGATCCTTACCACATGTCAAGAGGTTTCCAGGGGTGGTCATGACTATCTACTCCAAGGACTTTTGATATGGCCTTCTCACTGATTCCTTCTCTTATATTTGATAGATGTGTGTGTGCTCCTCTGGGTTTGTCTTAATCTGTGTGGACAAGAGACAGGCATTCTTTGTATAAATGGGACAGATATTCTTTGTATAAATAGAACTATTCTTCTTCCTCTTTCCCTAAGCCTCTCACTTGTGTTCTCACTGGTACCTGTGAGTGGAAGGCAATAATGTGGTCAACATTGAATGAAATCACATTCTAAAAATGCTGTGACTGTGGATCAAAGAGTTCTAGATATGGTTGGAAGATATGCTTTTCTGTGTGTAGATTAAAAATTCTGAGTGATAAATTTGACATAACTGGAAAATGAATTATCATTCACATTTTCTTACATATTCAGAGTGAGACTTGCATTTGTAGTCTTCATCAATGAAGCGTAGTACAACCATTGAGTCAAAATACTGAAAGTCAGTATTCATAGATGGCATGGTAGATGACGCAGCACTGTGAGTAATGATGTAACTGGCATTTAAAAATGCTACTAAGGTACTGCATAGGAACAGAGACATATATTGTTCACAAACAAGCAGGTTCTGAAACATTATGGCATTATGAGTAAGCATAGCATTGCTACTTTTTTCTCAAAGTGGGATATATAAAACCAGCTAGAATAAGTATATTTGAAAATGAAAATGAAGTACACAAAATGATGTGTTTTAGGATTCACCAGAAAAACAGAACGGACAGGAACTGGCACACGTGACTATGGAAGTTAAGAAGTTCCACAGTCAACTGTCTCAAACTAAATACCCCAAAAGCAGGTGGTGTAATCCCAGTCGAGGTCTGAAGGCCTGAGAACCAGGGGAACTGCAGGTGCAGATTCCAGTTCAAGGACAGAAGAAGACCCATGCCCAGGTCAGTCAGTCAGGCAGGAAGAAAAAAGGGTGAGTTCCTCCTTCCTCCACCTTTGTATTCTATTCAGGCCCTCAAGGAGCTGAATGATGCCCACCCACATTGGAGAGGTCTATGAGCTTTCTTGAGTCCATGGAATCAAATGCTAATCTCATCCTCACAGACACACCCAGAAATAACTTTTAACCAGATATCTAGGTGCCCTGTGGTACAGTGAAGTTGATAGAATTAACCATCACGAGATGGTACCTGGACATGAATAGGAAGAGACACTAAGAAGAATCTTCATGTGCACTGATTGGACAATAAGCAGTTGTGTTATTAAAAATATACTTGTTTATTAAAAGTAACTTCTTTTCTGTCAATTTCTTTAAGTCTTCCTTGAAGATCACTATACTTCATGTTTGCCCATGGATTCTCTAATACATTTCTAAATTAAATTAATTATATGACAGGACTACCCCAAAACAATTTTCTCAGGTCCCTGCGCATCATAAGAATAGTTCTACTCTGAGAATGACTTTGTATATATTTTTGAAATGCCTCTGGCTTCCCCAAGGGAGTATTATGCTTGCTGCCTAGCTTATATCTTATGTTGAACTATCTTAAGGAACCCTCCAAATTTGGTAGCTATCTGTCCATCTGTTTTTGAGAAATGTGAAAATAGGAGTTTAGGCAAACTGAAGAAACTTTATGTTCACTAAAGTTAAAATGCCCAAGAAAATTCAGTAAAAGCATGCCCACATGGTACTGCCACAAAGACAACCAGCTATGCAGCTCTATGGTGGTGAGCAGGTATTATTGCCCTAATTTTAGAGATAAAGGTTGCACTGCTAGTGAGAGAAGTAGGTAGGATTCAAGTGCCCATAAAACTGATTTTAACATTCATGTTGCTTGTATTGTATAATTCTGATATGGATGAATTATAAAGCAATGTGACTCCATAGCAATGTGACTTGGATAGGCATGGTTTTAAAAACACAATTACCAAGAAAAAGCACACAGTCAAACGCCTAGAGAAATGACCCATGTTTGTAAGACCCATATCAGAAAGGTTAAACTCAAGAGAGCTAAAGCTTTTACAAAGATCACTAAAAAGAAAAATGAGGGTTTTCATTGTGCTGTTTCAAGATAGATGGTGGGGAATGAAGAGTCCACAGCATGAGGATGACGATATAATGTTGACAGTTATCAGAGAGATCATCAAGCTGCTCAACTCATCAAGGCAAAGGCCTTTAATCTGAAAAGATTGAAACTCAAGATAAGAGATAAGACAAAGGTGAACACCTCCTAGCTCTTAATTAATTCAGCTCTTCAGTCTCACATGAATTATGGGCCAGGGTCCTGAAAGGACTTGCAGTCTTATTTGAAAAACTCGGAGGGAGAGGGAGCCAAGAAGACTTGGGATGGGCATGTCTTATCTTGATCTTCAAAACGTGGATTCTAGAAATTATGGGCTCCAGGCCAGTCTCTGAACTAGAAGTGATTATTTAAATGGTATAGGGGTTATGTGTATATAGAAAGAGAAGTAGGAGTCAGTTTGGAGCCATAATAGGTTCACCAAGAACTAGTAATTACAAAATATCCTTATTTCTCTTTAAAATAGATAAGCTTCCTAGACTGGTGTTGTAGATATTTGTTATTATTTTTCATCTCCCCACCATTTGGATTAACTTGAGGGAATTCTTCTCTTTATGGCTCTTGTAAGAGGTGGAGCCCATCTTCTACCATAAAACTAAAAATGCTACATGCTCAGTTTCCCAGCCTCCTATGCAGTGGGATGGCTCTGGCAGGTGCTCTAGTTCTGGTTAATCAGAGTGGTCACCCATGACTTGAAGTTGGATTTTAGAAGTGCCAAGTAGCAGAGACAGTGGGCAAAAAATCAATGATGCCAATTGAGTTTCCAGGGATAGTGGTATCAGCAACATTCAAGGCAGAATCTTTTGTGCATGCTCAAGGGGTCTGGAAGGGCACTAGCAACAATTTCTGTTCAGATCAGTTCTATAGTATGACTAGTGGGGGCTGTTTTCGGCTGTTTGATATCTGACCAATTCTTCATCCTTCCAGAGGTATTGTGAGTTTCAAAGTAACTTTTCAACAAGTGCCTTCTAGGTCTAAATCAGCCAGAGACACTTTCTGTTGCTTGCAATGAATAATTCTGAAAGGTAAGCCTGGTTAATAGCACAGACAGTGTATCTTGACTGTAGCAGACATTTGTCAAAGACTCTCCCGTTAAAATTAAGAACAAAATAGAGAATAATGGAATGCAGGACATTGTAGTGAAGTGGATAGGATGTATACATCCCCAAATGTTGAGTAATTTTTCCGAGTTGATCTCTAAAGAGGTCTCTAATGACTGCTATGGAAGGCAGAATGTGGGTTCTTCAAAGATGTCCTCATCCTGATCCCCAGAAACTGTGAATATGTTGCATTAGGCTACATAGCAAGAAGAATTAGGTTGCAGATGGAATTAATGCTGTTAGCCAGCTGTTCTTAAACTAGGGAGCTTATTCTGGATTATCTGGGTGGGACTAATGTAATTATCTGGTTCCTTTTAAGTAGAGGAGGAAGACAGAAGACAGAGTCAGAGAAGGGGGTATGATGATGGAAGTAGGATCTCAAAGATGCTACAATACTGATTTTGAAGATGAAGGGGGCCATGTGCTAAGAAATGTGGCTGCCCTCTAGAAGCTGGATAAAATAAGGAAACAGATTCTCTCCTAGAGCTTCCACAAGGAATGCAGCCCTGCTGATATTTTGGTATTAGTCTAGTGAAATTTGCATAGACTATCTGACCTACAGAAATGTAAGATAACAAATTTGTGTTTTTTAAGTCATTAATTTTGTTATAGCAGCAATGAGTGTTTCTGCAACTGGTCTTTTCTGGTGGAGTGTTTTATTTATAACATGGATTAATAGTTTTCAAAGTATACCAGCAGAGTCCTAAGGTTCTAATGAGGTGACTCAGGGCTGCTAAGAAGAGGGAATAGGGAAGGGAAAGGCAGAGGCATTGGGACTCTGGACTATCCATTCAGGCTGTTATCAGAGCAACACTGCCGTTATGTATTTTAAATATTGGGATTCTAAGAAAAATGTTTGAAAACCATCATTAACCTCCTAGACAAAGGTGTTGTCTTTTTAAATAACTAATGATGACATTTACTGAGAATTTTTATTTCAGACACTGCAATTAGTAGCTTATATAAATTATCCTATTTAATCCTCCTAATAGCTATAAGATGTAGGTACCACCTTTACAGATGGGGAATCTGAGGCTCAGAGAAATTAAGCAATTCAATCAGGGCTTCCCAGCTTGTAAATGGCAGAGATGGTGTTTTATCTTAGACTGTCTATAGATGCCTCTTCACTCTTAGGCAAGTGGATTGAATTTTTTATTGGAAAAGAGCTGATTGGAGTTCCATATAGGTACAATTCAGAAACCAAATGTATTTTGTATGATGGAAGACATTTATTCGGAAAAGAGTTAAGAAAACTTGTATCTGGATTCAAAAACGCAGTTACATCACAGAGTGGGTATTTCAAGGGAATTAATCAGGTTATTGTTTTCATTTGTCGCAGAAAGTTATTTCCATTGGGTGGAATGTTACTACCTTCTGGGTGTGCTGCAAGTCTAATATTCTAGGCTCCTGTGATAAGAAAACAGAAACATTGCGAGCTCTCTGTTAATGGGAGCAATCAAGAAAAGAGCTAATTTGGATGGGGAGGAGTTGATTTAAGATCCCTTTTAGATATAAGATTCTAAAATCTAAGGGTTACTGAGTATAAGACCAAATGTCTGAAAGCCTTAATGTTTGTCTTTAAGCAATCTTATCTTCCCTAGACTCACCTGGCAAAGGAAATCCTAGACTGACAGATTTTGCCTCAGGTGGGACACTCAACCTATGGGGCTTGAGTTTTATCTCAGAGGAAATGGGAGCTATAGCAGGTGTTTAAGCAAATGACCTAATATGAGCAGATTTGTATTTTTGAGAGATGAGTATATTAGGGGAGGATAAATTGGATCTGAGAGAGAGCAATTGTTGCAAGGGCACAAGCGAGAGACAAACACATTTCTGGGCCAGAGCAGATAGAGCCAGAAGACTTGGGCTGAGAGGAGAAAAGGGAGGGTGGAGTCCAGGATGGCGCCCAGGTGAGGGCTGGTCTGGGTGGGGTTGTCCAGAACGGGCGGTGCTGGTGCTTGCAGGCTGCAGGAACGCTAGGGCACAAGACGGTCCACAGGGAAGTTTGTCTGGGGAGGAGCCCTGTGGGAAGTGGGTCATAGTCTTGGACAGCTCCACAGATGGGTTAGTCAGAAGTGGGTCAGAAGCTCGAGGTTGGGTGTCAAGACAGGTGGAGCCCTGAAATCTCTACCCCGCCTGTGATTTAGGGAACATGTGAAGACAAATGAGAGCCTGACCATGGCATGAGCCTGATCTTTGAGTGGGATATGGACCCCTCTGGGTGGACTGAAGGCAGGGGAGGGAGAGAGAGACAGAGACAGAGAGAGAGAGAGAGAGAGAGAGAGAGAGAGAGAGAGAGAGAGAGAGAGAGAGAGAGAGAGAGACCGCCTGCCTGCCTGGCTGTGAATCCCACTGACCAGGAAGCCCAGTATCACTACCATCCCATTCCTCATCCCCGTAATGATCCAATATTTACCAGACATGAAGGAAGCACAATTGTGGGATATAAGTGCTCTTCCCAGAGAGACTTCAACAGCTGCTGCCTCTCTCTGGTCTTCAGACTAAACTAGTTCACTCTCTACAGAAATTCAACCACCTCTATCTATTACTCTAGGACCAGCATGTTTCCCCCAGGTAGTGTTTTGATCTGGTAGTCTTGTAATTCTATCTTTTTAACATTCTAGCTCTCCTTTCCTGCACATGACCTGAGCCCCAGTTTTATTATCTGTAAAATAAAACTAATAGTAGTGATTATTATTGCACAAACAGGTAATGCATATAAAATTCTTAGCACCTACTAAGCACTCAATGCAGGTTAGTTATTGTTGGGGAGAGTGGAGAGGAGTTGTAAAACCAAATCATGAGGAGTTAGCCTAGAACTGATAGAGCTTGACCAGGCTTTGTAGAGAGGACAGTAGGGAGAAGAGAGAGACATAAAAATGAAAGTGAGGCCAGACCCCAGGAGAGCAGCGTGAAGACAGTTTGGGGGATATCAAGGCCAGAGGGGAAGGGGTAGTCCAAGACCACATTACTTAAATGTGCCAGCTCATGATTTTATCCAGCCTTTGAGTCTGACTCCCAGGTGACCCCCAATTGTGCTGGCTCAGGACAGAGTCAGTTTGTATATGTCTATGGCCCTGCAGTCACCTGGAGGTCTGGAAAACCTACTCCTATTTCTAGTTTTTTCCACTTACATACTGTATAACTTTGCCCTCTTTCTGTGTAAATGTGTTCAGCTGTAAAATAAGAGAGTGGACCAGTTTGTCTCAATAATCCCTCCCACCTCTGACAGAATGCTGAGCCAGCTCAGCCTGACCCAGTATTCTCCCTGACAAGGAATAAGTCAACTTGAGTGACAATTTTAGATAGCCTGTATTGAGGACCTACAATGTGCCAGACCATGGGTTAGGCATTTTTACATCTGTAAATATATTTCATCTTCAGAACATGTCTACAGCTAAGGGGTTCTGTGTTCCACATTGACATTACCTGTAGTATATCATCATTTATATTTATTTTCATGTCTTATTGTGTTGGTTGAATGCTATAATCCTTCTAGTGCCCATGAGTCCTCTCAACACCGACTCTCATTCTCTTGCTGAGCCCCAAATTGCCTCCAATGATGGTCTTCCTGATTCTACTGTTCCCTTTTCCCCTTGTAATTCTTTCCTTTGTCATGTCCCAGGGGGGCAGATCTTATCTGTTCAATACGACAGATACACTCACTGGCTATACCATGATCCTAGATGTCTTGAATCAGCGTCCTCCTAGTACACAGAAATTTGAGATCAGGGATAAGTCTTAAGGTATGGAGTTGGCAATCTGTGTAAGGCCAGAGACCATCCAAGCAGATTGAGTTCCAGTGGGTAATAATAATAATGACTAATATTAATTGAACATATATTTCTGGCATTGGGTTAAATGAGTGGTTCTCAAGTAGGAATGATGCCAGGAGACTTTTGAAAATGTTTGGAGACATTTAGTTGTCACAACTGACGGTGAGGTGCACTATTGGCCTTTGGAGAGTAGAGGACAGCTACCTTGCTAAAGTTCTCCAATGCACAGTATACTCCACACAACACAGAATTATCTGAACTGAATTGTCCATAGTGTTGAAGTTGAGAAACCCTGGATAAAACTTTCTTTGTGTGATATCTCATCTGATCATCAAACCAATCCTATGAAGGAGGTATCACTATTATCATTACTATGTTCATTTTATGGATGGGGAAACTGAGGATTAGACAGATAAAACAATTTGTCCAAGTTCACCAAGCCCTAAAGTGACAGAGTTAGTCTCTGGTTCCAAGTTTGACTAACTCCAAATCCTGTGCATACTATTACTCTGCTGGAGACTAGAGGGTCAGGTTAATGAAGCGTGTAGGTCAGGGCTAAGACTATGGCCTGGGGACTGATTCTCAGAGGTATCTGAAGAGCCCAGGTCTCACTTTAGACTAGGAATCTAGTCTTGTTGCTTTTTCAAGAGAACAAGCAATGGTTTCTTAGCCCCTTTCTTCTGGGAGCAGGATCTCACGGGGTTCCTTGGATTGATAAAGGGGTTGACCTTGATTTTCTTAGCTGAGCTGAGCCAAGGAAGGAGGGCCCACCATCCCAGTGACTTCAGCATCACTGTCCCATGACTCTGACCTCTGCAGCTTTGGAATCAAGTGTAGGGAGGAGGCTGGCTGACAGCTGGAGACACATGCTCATGTTCAAGTGAGTGATGCGGCAACTGGCCAGGAGTCAGGTCTCCTCCTCCAATTTGTCTGCAAACAAACTCAGAATATCAGCACAGCATGAAGTCGACAAATGTGCAGACACAGGCCTGGCACATAGTAGGACCCGATAGTGAGTGAATGAATACATCAAGAGGGTGAATAAATATACATTCTATGAAGTCAAACCTTGGAACAGAGTGAAAGGGCTGGGCATGGGTCAGAGAGGGGAAGGCAGGGCCAGGCCAGTGGGGTGATACTCTGGTGATGGGACGATGCCAAGTCTTCAGGAGGGGCCAGCAGAGCAGCAGCTGGAACTGCAGCTTATAGCACACAAGCCACAGGAGGCTCCCTGGAGGTCGTGCTCCAAGCACCTTGGGGGCTTGACTAATTTCTGGACTGCATCGTTGGAATGCTTTGGCAACCAGACTTTAAACTTAGTAACCTCCAGCCTCAGGGGAAGCAGAGCTGGCCCCTTCCTCCTAGGACCTCCCCTGGGTGATGGTTGAGGCCACGGATGGGCTCAGGAATTTGCCTTATTGTTTTTGAGGTGGAAGTAATTCTCAATATTCTGGTTTCCTCTTTCTAGGCCCTTTCAAAGACTATATTTATGCAGACAAGTGAACTTCATGAGATCCAGAGGAAGCAGCTAAAGTCACATCACTCTGGATCTTTGTTGTTTTATTTCCTCTATGGAGGAAAGAAGAGGAGGAGAAGAAGTGAGAAAGGAAACCGAAATCCACTGAAGGTTTACTTTGGTTGAGAGCTCTTCATGGTCACATAAGGGAGGTGATGAAAGGCTTTGCCTCAAAGCATGGTGTCAGACAGACCTGGATCACCAGCAACTTGGGTAGGTGTCCTAACCTCCTAAACTGTGATTTACTCATTGGCTCATTGGTAAAATGGAGATGTTTATACCAACTTTCCAGAGTTGTGATAAAGACTTAATGAGCTAATGCACAAGATGTGTTCAGCCCAGTGACTGAAACAAAATAAGTGATCACTGAATATTATCTAGCACTATTACTATTTTAAATGAGATACTCTCAACGACAATGGGGGGACTTATTTCCATTTTATGTATGAGAAAGCCAAGGCTTGGAGGGGTAATTGCAATGCAACTTTGCTCTCAGTTCCTCTAGCAAGTCATGGCTGGCCTCCAAGGCCAGGTCAGATGCCCCTTCCCTGTGCTGCCTGAGGCCCCTGCACTTCCCTCTTGGCTTTGATTGCACCACAGTGTGAGTGCCTGTTCAAAGTCATGGTCCCCACTGCACTATAGGTTCATGAGCACAGGCTCTGGACCCAGAGACTCCTTCCCTGCTGTGTTCTCAGCACCTAGCAGAGTGCCTGGGACAGTTTATAGTGACTGACTGGTAAGTAATTCAAGACTATTTGTTTTAGTGGTCTGAATGGTTTTGTTTCTTTCTTATAGAGAAGGGGAGTGTGTGTGTGTGTGTGTGTGTGTGTGGTGGTGTGTGTGTGTGTGTGTGTGTGTGTGTGTGTGTGTTGTGTGTGTTTGTTCTTTCTTAGGAGTTATGATTAGAGTGTGTGTCTGGGGACATCCTTTAGATCTTACCAGGTCTCTTCTCTTTGGCATAGCAACAATGGCAAACCCAGTCTATTTTCCCTACTTTTGCTGCCCCCTTCTTTCCATCAATGTCTAAGGAACTCAGGACACAGCATAGGATTCTGCAAACAAACAAACAAACAGCAAATATCTCATCCATCTAGAAGGGATCGGGAGCCAGTTATATACTTCCTTGGTGCAGAAATATGTAAATTACAATGGATTCATGCAAGTTACAGAGAAACAATGGCAAATTTCAGCATAAGGCTTTTAATCTTTCAACAACCCAGTTTATTTCTTCCACTTTTCACTCCTAGCTTTTCCAGTTCTCCCATCTCTCAAGAGGATTGCTAAATATGGGAACTTGGCCAGCTACTGGAGAGTGAGCCCAACTCCATAGAATAGCCATTTTCCTCATTCATTAATTCACAAATTCGTTCATCCAGTGTCTTCAGCATCCATTCTGTGCCAGGTGCTGTGCTAAGCTCTGGACGTACAAGGCAGCATACAAGAAGACAAGTCTCTGCCCTCTAGAGTTTAGAATAGTATAGTCATACAAATGAATCTGTCATTGTAAAGCGATACAAGTACTTTAGAGGAAAAAAATAGCTTTTGAAGACTTGTCCTAGGCTGGCTGGTCAGAAAAGACTTTCCCAAGGAAGTAAAACTGAGCAGGGATCTAAAGAATGGCTAGGAGGTGACTAGTCATTGGTAGTGGCAGAACATTCCAGACAAAGAGACTGAAGTGCAAAATCTTTGCAGAAAGTTGGAACTAAAAGAAGGGCATTAGGGCGAGCACATGGAAGTTGGATGACCACAGGGAGTGGACAGACAGGCAGTGCTAGACTATTTGAAGCCTTGCAGGCTAAGGCCAGGATTTGGTTCCTATTCTAAGAAAAGTAGATAGCTTAGAGGGGCTTAAGAAGATATAGGGTACCATTTTTTCAGTGTTTTAAAATAAAGATCATTCTGGCTGCTGTGGGGAGAATGAAGGATGTCTGAGTGGATGTGGGTAGACAAGTGTTGAGACAAGTGTGATTGTCTAGGGAGATCATGATTGTTTGGACTCAGTGGAGGTATGGAGGTGGGGACCAGAATGTGGGCTTAGTGGCGAGCATCAGAAGGATATTGGGCTTGAGGCAAAGGGTGCTGCCAATGGAGACCTCTATACTTCTGGTTTGGCAACTGGAAGGAAGGTGACCCGACTGAGAGATACCAAGGACAATGATAAATGGTGAGCTTGGGCAGATGTAGGGAGCCTAATGATGAACTTGGCCCTGGACCCAAGAAGCTTCATGCTGGGATCTCTAGAGAGTCAATTCTGAAACTCATTTAAGTCATTTATTTTCTCTGTTGTTCTCAAGTAATGATCAGGCCATAATCAAGGCATTTGAGCTCCCTTTTTTTATAGTACGGGTTTTGAGTAAGAAAATGTGGTCCTCCCCATAAGATGGGATCCTGGTTCTACTCATCACCATTGTTAAGGAGATATAATGCCACTTGAAAAGGCTTCCCATGAGCCCTGAGGCAACGTCTCCTCTCAGAAAGTAGTCTCTGAGCCTGGGCTGGGAGAGGTTTGTGTCACCTGCATAGGGGTAGTAGGGAGGGTTCTATCAAATCAGAGGCAGCATCTATCTTTATTTTGATTAAATAAATACTTATCTTCCTTTGATAATTTTTGTAGTGTCATTCATCTGTTTTTTGATTCCTTTAGTCAACTTTTATTGAGCATACTTTTTTGGATGCTGAAGAGGCACAGAGAATAAGACAGACAGGGTCTCAGCTCTTGTGGGAATTGCATTCCAGGTGGGGAGACAGGCAATAACCAAGGAAACAAACGCAAAAAAGGTAGTTTTCAATGTTTGGAAGGCCTCTTTGAGGAGTAACATTTGAGGGAGACCTGATGAATGAGCCAACCAGTCAAAGAAGGGACTGGATAGTGATTGGGGGCAGCTGTGGGATCAGCTGTGTGTGGGTACCGCAGATGCATTTTGAGGAGAAGTAATAAGACCAGGGTGCCAGCTCAGATTGCAAGGAAGAGAGTGATAGGGGATGAGATTGTGGAGGCCACAGAAGCAGATTCTGTAGGACTTTGTAGACTATGGAAGATTTTGCTGTAAGTGCTTTGGGAAAGTACTGCAGGTTTGCAATCAGGGGAATGATCTGTTCTAATTTGTTACCTAAAAAGATCACTCTTGCTGCCATGTGGAGAATGGGTTGCTGGAAGGTGAAGAGCAAAAGTAAGTCCAGTGAGGAGGATTTTGCAGTTGCCTCTGGGATAGATACTGAGGCCCGGACCCAGGTGTTGGTAGTGATCATTGGTTCTCAAGTTTACTTCTGTGGGTTAGGTTGATGACAAATGTCCCATGACCAGAGGGACTCTGTAATTAATTCTGTTATTCATTGCTTACCCTAGCTACAACTATAGCTATTTTGCAAAACGAAGAATGATGAACAGGGTCCAGTTGTTACTTGGTATCCATGAGGAATTAATTTCAGGAAGCCCTTGGAAACAAAAACTGGTGTATGCTCAACTCCCTTATATAAAATGGCATACATTTGCATATAACCTACAAACAACCTTTTGTATACTTTGTTATCTCTATAAGAGATGATTTATAATACCTTATATAATGTAAATAACATGCAAATAGTTGTTATATTGTGCTGCTTTATATTTGTATTATTGTTAATTAGTTCATTTTAGAATATTTTTGATCCATGATTGGTTGAAACCATGCATGAGGAATCTATGGATACAAAGGGCTGACTGTGTCTTTTTCTAATAAGAAAAATGTAAGTTTGATTTCTCTTATCTTTTAACATCATTGTTGCTTTTTTTTCACCAGTCAAGTCATTGACCCATGAATGATTTGTGTTAATCTTGGGGAGACCCAATAATAGAGACATACAGATGTACAAATGGACACTCCTCTGAGCATGCTCTTGAGTTTGGTTTAATTGGTCAAAGACTTCTAGGTTTGGAGAAACATCCCTGGAAAGTTGAGCTGCATTTTTAAAGGCATGAAAAGCCATGATTTGTTTAAGAAAAGCCAAATAGTTGACTGTGCCTAGCACATAGTTCAGGTGCTAAGGAATACTGATTTGGCAGGAGGGATGTTGGAAGATGAGAGCAGAAAGGCTTTGATAGATAGGATTTGGCAGCAGAACTAACAAAGGCTTTAGAGCAGAGGAGTGACATTCTCAGATGTATGCTTTAGATGGATCACCCCACTGTAGGGAGGAGAATGGAGTAGAGGGTGTGAGGCTGGAGGCAGGGAGCATGAATTGGAATAATCCCAGAGGACATGATTATAGTTAGGTGGTGGAGGTGGTGGGGCCTGGTACCTGGTTGGATGTGGAGGGAGCAGGGAAGAGGCAGAATGATTGGGAGAAGGACTTCTGACTTGAGTGACTGGAAGGATGGTGATGATGTGGCAATAGGTTGTAATATCTACTAAAGCACCTGCTTCTATGTTTTATAACATAAATAGGAAGATATTGTGAATTACAAACATTGCTTAAGTTCTTTCCTACTCCTGTATCTTTGCTCCTTTGAAATATATCTTTGCATCTCTTGCCATCAAAAGATGGAGTCTGTTTCTCCACCTCTTGAAGCTGGGCTGCCTGTGTGACCCACTTTGGCCAACAGAACGTGGTGGAAGTGATGTTATGCAAGTTCCGAGGGTAGGCCTCGAGAGGCCTTGTGGGCTGTAACTCTCTTTTGGAACCCTGCTAAGCTGTCATGTGACAGCTAGCCTGCTGGGTGATGAGAGACTGTCTGGAGCCGAAACATGCCTTTCCAGATGAGGCACTCCTAAACCAGCCAGGTCCAGATGCCTGAGCCACTGACCAAAGAAGATACATGGGTGAGCCCAGTTGAGAACTCCTTAGCTGAGCCCACCCCAAATTGTGGGTCCACAGAATCACATGAATGACTGTTGTTTTAAGTCACTATGCTTTTGGGTGTCCTGTTAGACAGCAAAAGTGAAGTGATACTGATATTAATGAAATAGATGTAAAGGCAAAATAAATTTACTTTTAATGATGGCATGTGTTGCTATTATCCTATTACATAAGATAAACTTTGCTGAACTCTCCAGGGGCTGCTGGAGAACTAAATTAGAATTAAGAAAGCCCCTTGCTTAACCATCTCATGAAATTATTGGAAATTTTGTTTAATGAACCAGTCAGTGTACATTTTCCCAGAAAATACGTTTCACCCCTTTGATGACCTTATTCCCTGTCCCTGTCACAATGAGGTTGTGCTGGATTTGGATGATGCAGAGTGACCAATACTCCTGATTTGCCTGAGATTCTCCTGAAAGTCCCCCATCCTAGGACACCCTTCAGTCCCAGGTGAGCCGGGATGGTCAGTCACTTGACCTCTGCACTTCACTTTGCTGTTTGAAAGGCAGCTGTGTGCCCACATTCACCCACTGGCTTTTGGTGATAATATAGGCTTCACTGTGGCCTGTTTTATAGACTGGAAATCCGAGATCCAGCAGGCTCCAAGTGCCCACCCAGCTCACTGAATGAGAAGGCAAAGAAGAGGGGTTGAACCCAGGTCAGCCTGATGCTCGTGTCAGAGCCAGCTGCTCCTCTACACCTGCTGCTTCTGCGGAGGTCACGACAACCTCTTACTACTGTGCCATGAAGTGAGGGACTGCATGTCAGACCTAATCTCTGGCAGTGTAAATACTTCTCCATTTTGAAGATGTGCAATCACATCCAGTGAGGTCCGACACCAGGAGAGAATAGCCCATGGCTTACGCCTTAGCCTACTCTATGTAGAGGGGTGATTTGGGTCACTGGTAACCCTGACCCAACTCTCTAAGGCCAAAAATCTGCCATCTCAGATCTGGAAATGACAATATGAGACTCAGCTCCAGAGAAAGGCCTCGGAGAATCCAGAAAAAGACAAGACGTGGGAAGGGACAGGGATAGGAATAGAGAACCGGTTTCATCTCTTTCAAGAACCTTGTTGATTCTTTATCGTGAACTCTTTGTTTAAAAAAACCCATTTTTTATACATTCAGAATTCCAAGCTGCTGAAAATTTCCTCCTGTGATGAGACGCATTCAGAACAAAACGTGCGGACTGATTTGTCTTTCCCCGAAATCAAAGGCAGTATTCTAAAGAGACTGCATTTGCCACACAAAGGTGGCAGATGTTTGCTGAGATTATAGCTGCACAAGCATTCCGCACATTCAATCTTGGGAGCATTTTGGTTTTTGAAAGAGAAACAGTTTTGTGTCATTCCTGGATGCCCAGGAAGCTTCTGGTACCTCCAGTGTGAAGCTCCAGTGGGGTGTGATGAAAGCGGGCTTGCTCACCTGGTCTTCTGTGCTCTGGGTGTTCCGAAGAGCAGTTGTAAGTAATATGGAGTCAAAACACAGTGTGTGTAGGACGAATCAACTCATCAAGTGCTCCTTTAGTATCCAGATGTACCCAGAATGGTGCTAGGCCTTCTGGGCAGGGATATAGGCCTACAAGGTGCTTCAATTCTAATTCTTGCCTTCATAGACTTTCTAGTCTAAAGACTTTCTAGACCCACACAATAAGAAAGCTGATTCCAGAGCTGAACGCGTTTTTAATTTCCCCAACATATTTACCCTCTCTTGTTCCCTACTCTTGATCTGCTATGCTGGAGATCTGACAGTCTCCCATATTTCATCCTTTCTCTTATCCCTGGAATATAAACAGTCACAGAGTCCTGCATGTTCTATCTCCAAATGTGGAACTCAAAACCCATACTCTTTTTCCATCTTCAATGCAGATTGAATCCCTTCTCTTCATACTTATCCATACTTACCCCTGGGAGCTAGTGGATGTTAGAGTCACCTACAAAGTCTGGCACCTATTTGACATACATGGACTTTCTTGAATAAACACATGAATACATAGGCAATGGTGTAATTGATGAGATATTCCTCAGCCACATCTCATCATACCCTTCAGACCTTCTGTCTGTCTTTGTTGGTGCATGTCTCATTTTTTTTTTTTTTTTTAGCATGGTGAACTCCTATCATCCTTCAAGACCCAATGCTAACTCCTCCAGGAAGCCTTCTCTGACACCCTCTGCCTGTGTGGCTTATTCACTTCCTCCTCTATGCTTCTATAGCATCTTGTGCTTGTGCACATAGAAATTAATACTTCAGTGACTATATGTATTTTTTTTCTTGTTTGTCTCTTCCAGGAGACAGATTTAATTTTACACTTCTGTTTTGTCTGCAATTTCTGCTGGAAATAGTGTTGAGCTGGATTCTAAGGGTAGCTTCTCATTGTTTTATCGTCTGATTCTTGTCTATCAGAGGGAGCAGGCTCATTTCCTCAGCAGCAATAAATCTAAAGAACTTGCCATCAGTAATAAAAGTGCATGTGTGGTTCAGCTTGTGCTGGTTGGTGTGGCTTTGAAAATCTTAAGCCTGGTCACTTTAGAGGGGCTAAAACTTATTGAACTCAAAGTGCCAGTAGTGGAGGGCCTTAAAGCTCTCCTTCAGCCTCGGTTCTCTTCCGTGTGCTAGATGGTTGATGGAAGAGCAATTTCTCTCCATTCATAGCCTACTCTGTGCCAGACAGATACTAGGCACGAGGTACTGTACTCTGATGGTGAAGGGTGTGCATTTTAGGTTTAGAAAGATTGAGTTGGAATCCTCACTCCACCACTTACTGACTGTATGATTTGGGGCAAGTTACTCAGTCTCTCAAAACTCCTGTTCCTTAAATTATGAAAAGGGATTCATACTAAAAGTCAACCTTTGTAGAACCCCTATTATGTGTCAACTATCATGTTTTATTTTTATTTTTGAATGTGGTAAAAATGTATAGCCCGAAATTATTTTAAAGTGCACAGTTCAGTAGTGTTAAGTACATTCACATTGTTGTGTAACAGACATTCAGAACCTTTGCATTTTGCAAAAATGAAACTCTATATACATTGATGAATTCTCCATTTTGCCCTTCCCCCAGTCCCTGGTAACCAGCATTCTCCTTTCTGTCTCCATGAGTTTGACTTCTTTAGATACCTCATATACGTGGAGTTGTACAGTGCTTGTCTTATTATGACTGGCTTATTTCACCTAACATATCTCAAGGTTCATTCATAGTGTATTATCTGTTAAGATTTCATTTCATTTTAGGGCCGAACAATATTCTATCATATGTATATATCATATTTTGCTTATCCATTCACCTGTGATGAATATTTGTGTTGCTTATACATCTTGGCTATTCCACTTTTTAACTATTGGGAATAATGTTGTTTTGAACATGAACATGCAAATATTTCTTTGAGATCCTGTTTTTGGTTCTTTTGGAGATATATCCAGATTGCTGGATGTGATAATTTTATTTTTAGTTTTTTGAGGGATCACTATACTGTTGTCGATAGCATTTTTACTGTTTACATTCCTACCACCAGTGCCAAATGGGCTATCTCCACATCCTAACTAACATTCATTCATTTCTGTTTTTTAATTGTAGCCATCATAATGAGTGTGAGGTGATATCTCATTGTGGTTTTGATTGAATTTTCCTAATTATTTGTGAAACTGAGCATCTTTTCATATGCTTGTTGGCCATTTGTATGCAATGTTTGGAGAAATGTCTATTTACATTCTTTGCCCATTTTTAATCAGGTTGTTTTAGTTGAGTTGTAGTTCTTTGTATATTCTGGATATAAACCCCTTAACAGAAATATCTTTTGTAAATATTTTTTCCCATTTGCTAGGTTTTCTTTTTACTCTGCTGATTGTGTCTCTCACTGCACAGAAATTTCAAAATTTGATGTAGTCCTATTTATTGATTTTTTTCTTTTGTTGCCTGTGCTTTTGGTGTCATATCCAGAAAATCACTGTCAAATCCAATGTAATGAAGCTTTTCTAACGTTTTCTTCTAGAAGTTTTAGAGTTTTGATTCCTATGTTTAGGTTTTTATTCCATTTTGAGTTAATTTTTACACTTGGAGTAAGATAAGGATATAATTTTGTTCTTTTGTGTGTGAATATGCCGTATTTTCAGTACCATTTATAAAGAAACTGTCCTTTTCTCACTGAATGCTCTTGGAACCTCGCTGAAGATCATTTGCCCGCACACAATGAAATTTATTTCTGGGCTCTTTATCTTATTCCATTGGTCTATGTGTCTGTCTTTATGTCAATACCACGCTATTTTGATTACCATAGCTTTGTAACACAAGTTTTGAAATCAGGAAGTGTGATACCTCCAACTTTGTTCTTCTTTTTCAAGATTGTTTTGACTATTCAGGGCTCCTTAAGATTTCTTATAAATTTTAGGTTTGATTTTTCCATTCTGCAAACAAATGCTGTTAGATTTTTGATAGAGACTGCACTGGATCTGTAGATCACTTTGAACAGTATTGACATCTGAACAATATTCAGTGTCCCAATCCATGAACATGCATATCTGTTCATTTATTTGTGTCTTTAATTTCTTTCAGCAATATTTTGTGGTTTTCAGTGTACAAGTCTTTGTCTCCATGGTTAAGTTAATTCCCAAGTATTTTATTCTTTTTGATGCCATTGTAAATGGATATATTGTATATTCTGGATATAAGCCCCTAACAGATATATGATTTGCAAATATTTCTTCCCATTTGGTTGGTTTCCTCTTTACTTTGTTGATTATGTCTCTTGCTGCACAGAAACTTTTTGATATTTCATTGTTACTATATAGAAATGCAATTGAGTTTGTGTGTTGGATTTGTCTCCTGCAACTTTGCTGAATTGGTGTATTAGGCAATTTAAATGTTTTACTTGTGTTATCTCATTTACTCCTTATAACCATCCAATGAGATAGGCATCATCACTACTCTCATCTTACAGATGTGGACACTGAGGCACAGAGTGCTTGGGTAATGTGCCTCAGATTAGCTGATTGGAAAGACCTATCATAACTTTCCTGGAGAGAAACTCAGACATCCATTACTTTTAGTCATTGGTCAATTTCTTATGAAGAGTTTTGTAAAAGCTATATGAGTTAGTTTCAAAAAATGCCTCGGTTAAAGCTCTAACTACTCAATAATTGACAGATTTTTTTTTTTTTGAGTTGGAGTCTCACTCTGTCACCCAGACTGGAGTGCAGTGGCTGTTCCCAGCCACTGTAGCTTCGACCTGCTGGGCTCCAGCGATCCCTCCGCCTCAGCCTTCCAAGGAGCTGGAACTACAGGCGCGCGCTACCACACCCGGCTAATTTTTTGATTTATTGTAGAGATGAGGTCTCGCCAAGTTGCCCAGGTGGGTCTTGAACTCATGGGCTCAGGCAATCCACTCACCTCAGACTCCCAAAGGCGCGGGATTACAGGCTGAGCCACAAAGCCCCGCTGATTTTTTTAATACTTAAAAATAACTTCATTGTGCATGCAAAAATGAAGACTCATACCATTCCAAGTAAAAATAAGAGAGATTCTCATCTAAGACATATTGTCGCAAAAATATTTCAATTATAAGGATAATCCATTTTTTATATCATAAACATTAAGAAGAAAAAGACTCCTTATAAAGACTATAAAGATTGGCCACCTACAAATTTTTCTTTTGCTCTCCTAAATGGAAGAGACTCTACAGGATTTTAAAGGGAGAAGTTTGGGACCTAAAAATTTTGAAGACTTCATAGTAAAAACAATAGATAGACATTCTTAGAGATCCCAGGGCTATTTTGACTTATGCTAGAGAAGTAAAACAAATCTATGTGAAGAATATGAGAGTGGGGGAGTTAGAGTATAAAAGGGCATGTCGTTCTTTTACAAAACTTAGACCCCAGATCCAGAAACCAACTGGATGCTTTATTATCAGGTATTTCTGCACCCTTGAGCCCTCACCACTTGGCCTTCACTACTTCCCACAGCTGCTCTTCTGCAACTTCACTGAGACCAAGAAATATATTTCTCTAGTTTTATATGTTTCTTAATACAGGCTGCACATTTAATTCAGGAAAGTAGGAATTGGTAGGCCCAAAGTGATTTGTGGACTTGCATGGGTCTCACAGTTATTGGGTGATATTGTGGAATTTCCATTGAGCTTGCCGAGACACAACCTCTGCCTGACACCAGAAGCCACTAGACAGAGCAGAATTGGGATGGACAGATCTCTGTACCAATGCTGCTATTTCCCCCGGCTGCTTGGATTTTCTGTGGTTTGGGGGCAGGGGGCTGTACCAAGAGGCATCTATAGGCACCTGTTTTTTCTCTGATGCCCTCTTCTGGGCAATACCAGAGTGAGACTGTGAGTCCTAACTTGATAGTCCCTGCAAGGTTGCAGTGCAGAACAGAGGCCCAGCCTTCAAAGGCCATGCCTGGCCCTAGAAACTTCCTGCCTGGAACTTTTCTTTAGAGAAGTCCCTCAGATCCTTGGTTAGAAAACCAAGAGTGAGCGAGTCTTCCTCTTTCAAGATAGCCCTCTCCACTGCCTGAAAGGTCAAGACAAAGGGAAAGATTGAGGTAGAAAGGGCCCTGACATGTCACACTCATGGTTCTGGGCTTGCTTTTTTTTAGAAAAGGAACTCTTTCCCATGGTTAGGAGAGAAGTCAGACTTTCCTGTTCCTCTTGGGCAGGGCATGAAGCAATTTTCAGCCCTGATGTTGACACCAGGTCATACCCCTAGACCTTCTCTCCTAGACCAGGCTCGTTGGACTTCTGAGCTCCGGCCTTTCCAACATGAAAGTGACCAGCTGAACATAGCAACAAGAACCATTCATGGCCTTTATAGAGTGGGAGAAGCAGCAGCGAATAGAAGCAGGAACCCAGACTCTGGGGCCACCCAGCTTGGCTTGTCCTTCAGTTTCACTGCTTATTGACTGAGAAGACTCAGACAAGTTACTTAATTTGTCTGAATCTCAGTCTCCCCACCAGGAAAGTGGGAGAAATAATGCTATATGTACAAGGGGATTGTTTGCAGGAAAAAAATGGGAAAATCTATGTGGAGAGCTTAGTGCAGGGCTGGGCACATAGTAAGTACTCCACAGACATTTGTTACTGTCAATGTTATTGAAGATTGTGTCTGAGTCTTTAGTTTGAATAGTCATCTGAACACAGTGTACAAGAGGCAGGATTGTGCCCCTAGAGAGGGAGGACTCTGGATTCAGTGAGAGCTAGGTTCAAATCCCAGCTCCATCAATTAACAGTAAGCAGTATGAACTTGGAAAAGTTAAAGCTTTTCTTTGAGCTTGATTTGTCATCTCATGCTTTCCTTGCTTGGTTCTTGTTGAGGGGTGTTGGTGGTGAAATAGTGTACATTATGTTCCAGGCATATGGTGGATATGCAATGATTGCTCCCATTATTCCTATGGAATCAAGTCAAATCTAGTCAATGAATGGTCTGAACCTTTGCAGGTCTGACCACCATCACCAAATATGCAGATGCCTTATTTGTGTGTAGAGAGAACTAAATGGAAAAATTAAGGCCAAAATGACTTTCTTGGTCTGACCATTCACTTTTTCATACTCCCAGTGCCTGGCACCATACCTGATTTATGCTAGGTTCTCAATACATATTTGCCAAATTAAAGAAAACTTTGTTAATGCCATCATAGCTTTGTATAAGCAGGGCTGGCTCCATGAGCAGGACACCATGCTTTGAAGGACCCCATGACATCTTGAAAATCTTAATAATTTTAAAATAAGGGCTCTTCACTTTTATTGTGCATTGGGCCCCACAAATTAAGCAATGGGTCTTGTGTACAGACAAATGAAATGTTGGTTGCATATAAAAAGGGTCACCTTTTCCTTCTGAAAATTCCCCATTGGCTTCCCATCACACTTAAGAGAAAATCCAAGCTCTTTATATGACTTACCAGGTTCTACTTGTTCTGTGGCGGGCCTGTCCTGCTGATCTCTGTGGTCATGTACACCATACACACACATCCTAGGTCTGTTTCTTAAACATGCCGGGCCCTGTACCTGATCCCCAGCCCATTCCATGGCTTGCTTTGTCACACCATTCCTGACTTAGCTCTTAAGGCACCTCTACAGCAAGTCTCCTCCCCACCTCCCTCCCAGCCACTCTCTCTTATTAGTCTGCTTTACAATTTTCACAGCCCCTGATGCTTTCTGAAAGGAGCTAGTTTACTTATGTGTTGACTTGTTTATTTTCTGTTTCCCCCAGTATACTAAACTTGATGAAAGCAGCCATCTCTCTGTCTTGTTTCCCAAAGCATTGCACAGCCCTTGGCACATAGTGGGTGATCAATACATACATATTTATTGACTGAGTAATGAATGGACTTGGTAGTGTTGGGACTGTCATCGTAAAATGCTGATCCCCTGGGACTTTCTCTGATAAGAAGGTGAGAGCAGACAGAGTTGGCACCACATGCCCTAGGAGGGATGAGAGTGGCCACATGGTCCCACAGCACTGCAGTTGATCAGGTAGCTGCCATTCCCATGCTTGTCTGGCAACAGACACAGTGGAGGGCTGGGGATAGGGCTGGGCTACTCAGAGTCAGGTCCTTCCAGTGAAGTCTACTCTGCAGGTGGAGATGTGGAAAGGTCTGGAGAGCTGGTATGAACCAAGAGATGGGAAACAAGAGATTGATAGCAATGGAAATGTTGGATTAGAGGCCACTTCACCTAATGTTCCCTTTTACCGAAAAACATATTGAGATCTAGAGAGAGAAAAAAACTTACTCAGTAATAATAACAAAATAGCAAAAATCCAACCTAGTCCAAAATGGTAAAAATAAATGAAACAAACAAAAGTGGGGGGGGGGCAACAAAACAAAAAAGTGAGAGGCAATATGGTATAGTGTCAATACATCAATATAATCTTAAATGAGTTAATATTTACAAAATGCTTAGGACAGTTCCTGGCACAAAGAAATTGCTCTGTAAGTGTTCTAAATTGATTGTGCTCTTTTGTTGTTCTAGGAAATCTGCAAACTTTATTTAATCCTCTCTGTCACTTTATGAGGTAGGTGCTATGATGATTTATCCCCATTTTACAGATGAGGAAATGGAGGCTTAAGGTGGCAGAGCTGGGATATGGTCCGTCTGACTGAATCCAGGGCTGGGTTCTTGGCCACTGTCCACATTGCAGTCAGGGGCAGAGCTGGCCTGGCATCTCTGTGCTGTTTCCCAGTGCCAGGCCCAGGACTGGCCTGAGTGGGAAGTGCTGCTGATTCACATGCGCTCTGCTGGGAAGCTGCCTTACTCATTGGCTCGTTCATGCCTCAAGCATCCTCTGCCTCTGCTCTGCTCAGGCTTTGTGCTGGGTGCTGCAGACAAACAGGCATCTCTGGTGCATTAGGGCAGCAGGCTCCCAGGCTAGAGGGACTGCAGGAAGGTGGGACACATGATAGAAAGTCAATGAACAAAGGCTTGCTGAGCCTGCTTTCCTCCAGGTCCTTGGCCTCTCCTAGGCAGAGAGTGCAGCTGACCTGGAGGCCATGAATGATTGGGATCCTAGATATACCAGAACAGATCAGGCAAACCTTTCAACCCAGGTGGCCTGCTCACCTTTCCCATGGAGGCTGCACATGGAAGACTGTGGTAGAGAGTGTTGCTGGCTGTGGTGCCTGGGAACCCCACCTACCAGTGGGCCAACAATCTGCAGAGGAAATGAAGCCCTAGCACGGGCCATCCCTGGGAGCCCAAGTGCTTTCCCGCATAGATTCCAGATTCATCTTCCCTATCACTGCCTGACTTCTCCAGTCTGGAATCTCTGGGCCTGTTCTGCTCCGTTGTATGTTGTCCCGCCCTGTCATAAGCACCCCAACAAGACTGTGGGATTAACGCGGGTCATTTGAGGTGAATGTTTCCTCTTCAGTTCAGAGCAGAGATGCCCAACCCTGTGGCATCATCAACTTCATTTACCGATTCATGCATGTATTCATGCATTTATACATTCATTCAACAGTTACTGAATTCCTATTGTGGGCATTGTACTGGGCTCTAAGAACACACTTGAAATAAATCAGTCATAGCTTCCAACCTCAAGGAACCCACATTCTAGAGGGCTAGCATAAACAGAGTAAGGGAAAGAGGAAAAATAATTACACATTTAAAAAAAGATGCATAGAAGTGATAGAAACTTGTGATGTGAATTGGAACTGATTTATGTTAGCTTATGAGAGCTCATGAGAGCCAACTGTTAAATTTTTAGGAGTTTTGTGAGTTGGTTGTTAAACACAGCCATTATAAAAATTTAAATTATGTAAATGTACAGTTAAATACATAATATTAAAATCAAAACCAAAATGCATCTTTCTTAGTTATTTTACTATTATCTATGCTCTTGAGGTTATTTACTCTTATTGTATCTGTGTGATGAAAATACTATGTAATAGTGCATTACTGTGCTTCTTTTCCCAGCTACATATTTAGTGACTTTACACCATTAGCTTGATAATGACTATGATGGAAATATTTACACCATGAAAACTGGCAAACACACCAAACCAGGGCTTTTGTTTTTCTTTGAAAACTGGTTGTTAACTGTTACCACCACATACTGGGACGAGAGACAGAACACAGGGGAATTTGACTTCAGAAAGATTTGTCAGGGGAAATCTTGCTAAGGAGGGAACCCTTTGTCCGAAACTTGAGAGTGAATTGGAGTTGGCCATGTGACCCTGCCCATAAAGTTTCATGCAGAGGGAAGAGCCAGGGTGAAGGCTCTGAAGCGTGGTCGTTTTTGGGAATAGACAAGATACCAATATGGCTGCTCATGAGTGCATACAGCTATGACCAGATGAGTAAGGGGGAAGGGAGAGGGGCATGAGGCTGGACAAGCAGGCAGGGGCCAGTGACGTGTGGACCATCAGAAGAAGTGTGCATTTTACTTGAAGCACAGCCAGAAGCCATAAAAGGGGTGTACAGCTGTCTGTTGGGGAGTGAGTTCTGCCTGACTCCCACTCCAGCGCCCTCCATATCTTTCCTCATTCTGCTCCATGGCTTTCCCCAGAATAATAGGGAATGGAACTGGCAGGAAATGAACTCTCCTGGGGGAAACCTTCAACCATGAAGCCATGGAAACTGGTGGATAAAGATGCTAGTCTTCTGTTTTCTAGATGGAAAATTCTGGGAGGCCTATGCATCCTTCCTAGAGGTCCTGGTATACCCAAGTCTCCTTTGCTTACAGTAATGACACTTGATAATGTCCCCATATACAGGTTGAGCATCCAAAATTAGAAAAATCCCAAGTTGAAATGCTTCAAATCTGAAACTTTTAAAGCAGTAACATCATGCTCAAAGGAAAAATGCTCATTGGAGTATTCTGAGTTTGGATTTTGGATGGTCAACCAGTATAATATAGATATTCCAAAATCTGAAAAATCTGAAATTGGAAATACTTCTGGTCCCAACATTCCGGATAAGGAATACTCAGTCTCTACTGGTTTTTCCTTTTTTCCTGTCTCCCTCTTCCTGTTCCTTTGCTCATTATTCCTGGAATCACCATTCAAATCAACTACCTGCACCAAAAGCCTTGTCTTAGGCTCTGCTTTTTGAGGGAACCCAAACTAAAATGGGGTTACATGGGGGTGATGTGAATATAGTGCATACAGAACTGGCAAATGGGAGTGGATTGGAGGGACCGTTGCTACCCACTAAACTTCCTCTACCTGTGCCTGGGTCTCCTAGGTTCTTCCTTCAAGGTTCCCCTCATCCCAAGTCCTGAAGTCAGTCCTGATTAGGGACAGCCTAGTCCCTGCTCTGAGGCCTAAGTACATCAACAAGGAGGTACCCAAACAGCACCATAGTACAGGGGTCAATTCAAAAGCCTTGCTGTCTCTGTTAAGATGCTCAGTCTCCATTCCTCTTTGGATGGTCTGGCTTCTGATGCAGATCATCCTAGGCGCCTCCTGAAGGTGTCCTCATCCTGTCCTCCCACCTGATTCTATCAAAGTCTGCCACTTGGATCTCATGGTTTAGTGAGCTCTTGTGAGCTCTGAGAGTCCCATGTGGTGGTATAGCTGCTCCCCAGCACTAGCTACATACCTGAGTTAGGTTGGGCCAAACAGATCTATACTCTGAATGTCCCTCAGAGTCCTACCATGGAAAGCTGACCTCACCTAACCCAACCTGGGCCAAATAGGATACAGACATGTTCTTTTCCTCAGTTTCCCCTGTTCAGCATGAGAAACCCCATCATCCTACTTTCTCAGCAGGCTAGACTTCAAGAAACACTTGTACTTCAGTGTGAGGTTCTGAGACTGAGCCTTCACTGAGATCAGTTAATTGTAGGCTTCTTGTGTTCTCTCAGAGCTAGCTCCTTATACCTCATCTGCATCCTTTGCTGCTTGGCCCCAAAAGGCCATTTCTTTTCCTAATGCCCCTCCACTTTGCATCTTCCTATTCAGACTATCCTTCAGGACTCAAGTTGGCAAGGTAGCAGACTCCACTCCTTCCAGGACGTTCATCCCTGGCTCCATTCCTGGGAAACCTGCCCATTCTCCCTCCCTCTCCCCTGGGGGCCTGGCTCCCTTCCTCATCAACCCCTCCTGCTGCTCCCTTCTGAAGCTCTCCAGAACATTCTGACTCATCCTCTGACTCAGGTGGAGTCTATTTCTGTTCCCACGTCCTGCTCCCCGAAGGGATGGTGATCACAGCTGTCACCTTCATACATGTGTGTGCTTGTGTGGGTTTGTGTTTGTACCCATGTGTTTTCATGTGTGTGTCTGTGTGTTTCTGTGTATATGTATGCATGTATGCTTGTGTGTGGCTGTGTGCAGGTATGTCTGCATGTTTGTGTGTGCCTATGTGTGTACACGTGTGTGCATGTGTGTGTGTGTGTATGTATGTGCATGCACTCACTTCCCCCAGGGAGTTGAGGAGAGTGGTTCTCCTATCCCTCCTCACATTATACATCCACATGGACACCTCAGAAAGCCTCACCCTGATCTCCACAAGATGATTGTGTCATCTAAGATGCTTTTTAGCAAAGGCAGTCCAAGTTGATGACCCCATCTACCAATGCTGAATCTGGAATCTCCTCATTGTTGAACTGGCAGAAACTGAGTGAGGGGCTGAAGTAAACTCCTCATTTGATACTTTGGGACTAAAGAGACCCAGATTGGTTAAGAACCATGTCCAAAGTCACCCAGAAAGCAAGTGACTGAGCTGGATTGAAATCATAATCAGTTCATGCTCTTAGCCAATGTCAGACTAACCAGACAGAGTCCTCAGTATCCCACTAGGCCTGTGCTGTCCAGTATGTTGGCTGTCAGCCACATGTGCACATCAAGCACTTGATGCATGGCTAATCTGAATTGAAATGTACTAGAAATGCAAAATACATACCAGATCTTAAAGACTTAGTGTACAAGAAGAATAGGATATATCTTATTAAGACTTTTAAAATATTGATATGTATATTGAAATGATAATATTTTGGATATGTTGCATTGAATAAAATATATTGTTACAATCAGTTTTGCCCATTTCTTTTTACTTTTTGAAATGTGGCTTTTAGAAAATTTTTAATTGCATGTGTAATTCAAATATGTAATTGTTCAAGTTTATAGCTTACATTATGTTTTAATAGTGATTGGCCAGGCTTTGGGCCAACTCTGACCCACTTCTTTTTTAAAATAAAGTTTTATTGAAACACAGCCAGGGTAATTTATTTACATAGTTATCTATGGGCAATTTTGCTCTGCAATGGCAGAGTTGTGACTGAGACCTTATAACCCACAAACCTAAAATATTTACTCTATGGTCCTATGGTCCTTTATGGACAAAGTTCGCTGACCCCTGCACTAGACCATCAATTTCATAAGAGTGGGGATTATGAACTTCACACAGAATAAGTGCTAATTAATACTAGCTGAATGAATGAATGAATGAATGAATGACTTGAATACTTTTTGGAAGTTAAGTTTGTTAAAATTCCAGACAAAGGGAATCATGTGTGTCAAAGCATAAGGCCAAAAAAGCCCTGGATATTCTGGTGACAGATGTTTGGGGTGGCCCTAGACACTCACATCAGCCTCTTCCTTGGTCCCTGGCCTCCTACTTCTCTTTCCCAGGCAACCTCCATTCTGCCTACATGAACCCTCACAAGTCACAAACCAACTCCAAAAATCTTCAATAGCCTGGCTTTTGCCTTTGGGATGAAGACAAAACTTAGCATGGCCTTCTGGGTCCTCCCGTACCTCCTTGCCAGATGGTGCTCTGCCATCTCCTGTCCCCTCTAGGGCCCCGGCACTGCTCCTGCACACACCCTACCCATTCTGGTCTTTGTGCCTTTCTTCATAATCTTTCTCTGCAAGTCAAACAACCACCCTTCCAGGCGCAGCTCCAATATTTCTTCCTTGAGACACAATGTGGCTTTTTGCCAGTTGAAGAGTTTCTTTTAAATGATTGTCCCTGTAAGATAAATGATAGGAGGTAGTAGGTTCCCACAGCACTTTTTATCGTTCTTCACTGCAGCACTAATAACTTAAAGCAGAAAATCTGCCTCTTGATCTGTTGCTTACTGATGCCAGACACCAACCCCAGTTCTCCTGAGGGATTGCTTTTAAAGTCCTCACAGCAACACCATGAAATAGATGCTATTTTACAGATGAGGAAACTGAGACTCAGAGATGTGATACAGGAAGTACGAATTGTCCTGAAACTCAAATTCAGAACTGTTAGACTCTAAAACCCAAAGTCTTTTTTAATTATGAAATTTTATTTTACTATAGAGATGTGGGGTACAAGTAAGGATTAACTACATAAGTAGGCTGCATGCAGGTGAAGTTTGGGTCTCTAAGTGGCCCTCACTTTCCCTGGTATAGGATCAGGTAGGTACCCTTTATGTTGTTACATTCCCCCCACCTTTCCTAGCAGTGCCCAACGACTGACGATCCCTCTCTTGTGCTAATGTGGTAATGTTCAGGTCCCACTTAGAAGTGAGAACATGCAGTATTCAGTTCTTTGTTTCTGTGATGGATCACTAAGTATGATGAAAAACCCGAAGCCTTAATCTAATTTTGGTGTTCCTTCTGAGGCTACTTCCTACTCACCCATGTCTGGGGCCCCCTGGGTTCTTCCTGCAAAGGCTTCCATTTCTGATCATAAAATCAGTCCTGACTGGGGACAGCCTAGTCCTTGCTCTGAGGCCTGAGTGTATTAGTCAAGAGGTAAGACCAGCTCAGCATCATGATGTGGGGACCACTCTAGAGGCCTCTCTGTGGCTGCTCAGTCTCCATCCTTGAGGGTCCAGGACAGAGAGTTAAGTATAAGTTAGTTCTTGCTCATTATGAGTTTCTTTATAAGTATTGCTTCTTCAGAAAAGTTCTCCATGATTGTCCCCACTAGGATAGACTCATAATATTCAGGTCTTCTCCTTCCTTAATTCTATATGTATGAGGGCAGGAACTTCATTGTGTCTCTTCACCTTGAGATTAGCCTTGAAAATCCACAGTGAAGCAGAAAACCATGTGAGTTTCTGTCCCTAACCCCTCCCTGAGTGACTTAATGTCACAGACATTGGTATGTGTTGAAAGAAGACAATGAGAAATTGATGATCACAGGACAGTAATGTCTGACCTGTAAGCAGGACTAGAGACAGAAAGCACCTTCCTCAGCCTCAGCCAAGGAAACGCCCCCCTTTCCCCCATGTGCCCTCATGGTACACAGCCTGTGGCTGACAATGCAGCAGGAGGAGAAGGGGTGGGCAGGTCCACTGTCTGGGGACGAGGAGACAGGCCTGTGGCCTGGGCGGTGAGTCAGACAGACTCCCCACCCTGACCCCACCCCCAGGGAGGGAAGGAAGCAAGCTAATCAGTTATACACACGACAGCTCCACGGAGGAGGGATGGGGTTTGATTCCAAATCGTGGCAAAGAACTCCTCTCGTTTATTTCTCCTGCTGCTCCAGCGGGTGTGACTTGAGAATTTCATTTTCACCTGGTTCTAGGAAGGGAGGGGCAGGTGAAGCCTGCAGCTGTTGAAATTTTTATTTTTTCCTTGCTCACAGCCCAAATATCTCAGGGCTTGGTTGGTAAGTGGAAGGCTTAGCCTGACCTAGGACCCCTGAAAATCAGGTCTCATAGGTCCAGGATGAACAACTCACTTTGGTTTGCCAGGGCCTCCCTTCTCCTCTTCCTCCTCCTCTTTCCCTTTCTCCTAGTCCTCGTCCTCCTTCTTTTTTTTGAGTCAGGGTCTCACTCTCTCACCCAGGTTGGATGATCATGGATCATGCAGTGGCATGATCATGGCTTTCCACAGCCTCCAACTCCTAGGCTCAAATGATCCTGCCTCAGCCTCCTAAGTAGTGGGGATTAGAGGTATGCACTGCTATGCCTGGTTAATTTTTTTGTTGTTGTAGAGATGAGGTCTCACTATGCTGTCCAGGCTGGTCTTGAACTCCTGGGCTCAACCTGTCTTCCACCTCTGCCTCCCAAAGTTCTGGGATTATGAGCATAAACCACTACATCTGGTCCTGTTTTGTTTTAAAAACGAAAAGTCCCATTTACCCAGGACCTCCTTCAGTCCCAGGCAAACCAGGATGGTTGGTCACTCTACCTGGGTCTCTTGCATGCGAGCGACTGGTTTTAGCACCCGATGCTGCATCAGTGTTTACTGGTCCTGTCATCATCATTTCAGCACAAGGCCGCTGGCTTCTTTTGAGGCTCATCATTGGGCTGGGACTAGGACAGGCAGCAGCCTGCTCAGGCCTGTGAACCTGGTCAACCCACAGGGACCAGTGTTAGTCCTTTTATACCCACTGTTAAAAATTATGGGAGGTTCTGTGGAGGCTTCTGCAAGTGGGGGACAAAGAGGATCTGATCTACATGGTCATGTAGATCATGTCATGCTGGCTTGAGTTTTGGAACATATGTCCACACAGAGCAGCATAAGTTGAAGCAGAGGATATAGAAATATATATGTAATTTAAAATTTTCTAGTGGTTATACTTAAAAAAGGAACAAATAAAATTTCTGTAAATAATATGTTCTATTTAACTCAATTATCTAAAATATCATAATTTCAACAAGCAATCAATATAAAATTATTAATGAGATATTTTATATTTTCTTTCTTTATTCTAAGTTAAACATCTGGTATGTGTTTCCATCTGTCAGCACATCTCAATTTGGACCAGTCATGCTTCAAGGGCTCCATGGTCACATGTGATTAGTGGCTCCATATTGGACAGAGCAGAACTAAGAACTTTTACAGCAGAGGCTTCCAAGGTCTTAGCTAGTCCATCTTGAGGGGATATTTGGAGATCTTTCACATGAAGAACTTGTGGATTTCAAAGTCATTGGTTGCCCTGGTATGATACCAAAGCTGCCTGGGAATACTGCTTGGAGGCTGTAAGCCCTGAGGGGGAAAAAGTGGCTTTGTCATAGCTCATCTTTGTAATGCAGCCAGACCAGTAGCCGTGTGTGTGACTGGGGAGGCTCTTTCTTACTCTGGGAGAAGGGGCATGTCAGCCTGCAACCTATGCAAGCCTTAATCCTAATAGGCAAGACTCAGATAGGCCCTGAAGTTGCTCCTACCAAGAGACCATGGCGACAGTTCCCACCATCCTTCTACACTGGAGGAGTAGTTTGTATATTGAATTCTGGGTCTGGCTCCATCTTAGGATCTGGTGAGCCCCAGAATTTTTTCTGCAATGCCAATCTCTTTCTCAGAGTTGGACTTTTTTAGTTTTTGAGTTGCGTTTTCTTCTCTTTGAAAAATGAACGCTCACAAATATGCATACGATTTTAACTATATTTCTAGGGGAAACTGGGCCTCCCTGAAGCATACTTTGCACCCTAGATTAAGCGTTCCCATTTAAAAAATACAGAGTTCTGAGCTGAATTTCCAGAACGTCTTAAGCAAAAAAGACGGGAAAGGGAAGACTACATGTTGGTGAGGATGTGGAACAACCAGGACATCCCAGGCAGGAGTATAAATGGTGTGGCCACTTTGGGAAACAGTCTGGCAGTTTCTTAAAGAGTTAAATGTATAGCTAACCTATCCTATGACCTATTTTGTTTCTTGGTATTTATCTGAGACAAATGAAAACATATATTCACAAAAAATCTATTGCAAAAATATTCATAGCAGCTTTAATCACAACAGCCTAAAACCGGAAACCACACAAAATATTTATCAACAGGAGAATGGGTAAAAATCTATGGTCTATTTATACAATGAAATATAACTCAGCAGTTAAAATAAACAGATCAGTGATCCATATAACATAAGCGAATCTTAGAAAAGTCAGACTGAGCAAAAGAACCCAGACACAAAGCATTCATCTCTGTGACTCCACGTATGTGAAAGTTCTAGGACAGGCAAAACTAACCCATGGTGAGAAATCAGGGCAGTGGTTGCTTCCGGGGAAGAGGATTTACAGGGAAAGGGCACAAGAGAACTTTTCTGGGTGATGGGAAAGTTCTGTGGGTTTCAGTCAAACTGAAAGATTAGTCTCTTTAAAATCTGTGCATTTCACAGATTGTGTAAATTATGCTGAAATAGTAAAGTAGACAGCCAAGGGACTGCATTTTTATGTAGTTATGTACTAGAGACCTGGTACTCATCTATCCATTCTCAGTGATGGTAGGTTCCCGACTATGGGCCAGTCCCGATCTATCAAGTCAAGGTGCTACATGTCCACTCACGTACAAGATTTGGTAGACTGGGAGGTACCTGAGGGTGGGACAGGGTCTTATTCATCATGGTACTCCCAGTGTCTGGTGTAGGGATGGGCACTAAACAAGTGCAAAAGGATTATTTGTTGTATAAATGAATAAACAAATGATTCAGCTGAATTAGTCATGGATGGTCTGAACCATGGTCCTTATACTGGAAGAGAGTGGGTTTTCACACTAGAGAGCATTAAGAATAAGTTAAGTTTTCTGCCCCATCTCCCTCTTCCTTCCCTCCCTCTCTCCCCTCCCTCCTTCCTTCCTTTCTCTTCTTCTCTCTTATTTCTCTTCCTTTCTCCCTCCATTCCATTTTCTCTTTTTCTTTCTTTCTTTCTCCTCCCCTTTCCACCTCAGAGGAAGATCCATTTATTTAGGGCCTTTTGATTTACTGAGTCTTTAAGGCACAGTGTCTGCAATCCTATAAGCTTGTCTGAGATCTGTGAATATAGTTGGAATATGAAAAAGTAAAGAAAACTGCAAAGTACAAAATGAATTTTAATTAAATGTCCATAAAGCATAACATTTTGTCAACAATTCAGTTCAACTTAACTCTGAATATAGGAATACTCAATGTAGGGCATAGATATATTTTAATGTGGTTTGATGATGACGTGGGAAAGTAGTAGCCTCCAAAAGTAAGAGGGACTAGACACTCCAAAGGCCTCAAAGTAACTGTACAGTGGACTTGCACTTGATGTTGTGGGGAACTCATTTGCAATAACATCAGAAAGTGGGAGAGGACACAGGAAGAGACAAAGATTAGAAGAACATACAGCTATGAGGACTAATATCTTATTCATCTTTTGTAAAAAAAAAAGATCACTAAAATCACATGCAGTTAAATATATACATTTGAGCTAGGGAGAAAAATGGCCCCTTAAAGATGCCCGTGCCCTAACCCTGTGAACATGCTATTTTACATGACAAAAGTCCTTTGCAGAATGATTAAGGTTATGGACCTTGACCTGGGGAGATTATCCTGGGTTGTCCAGGGGACCCAATCTAGTCACACAAATCATTAAATTGAGAGGCCCTTTCCTAGCCATGGTTGGAAGTAGATGTAAGAGATACAACATTGCTGGCTTTGAAGATAGAGGGAGGGGCCATGAGCCAAGCAATGTGGTGACGATCTGAAAGCTGGAAAAAGCAAGAAAACAGATCTTCCCAGAGCCTCTAGAACAGAAGGCAGCCCTGACGACACCTTGATGAGATTCATGAGACCTGTGTTGGACTTTTAATGCAGAGAACTGTAAGATAATAAATAAGGATTGTTTAAGCTCCTAAGTTTGTTATGCCATTTATTATGCCACCAATAGTAAATCAACGTTACATGTCTAGGTCCATGTAACAGTCAGTATTTATTACATGCTTTCTATATGTCTTGCCCTGTGCTGTATACTTTGTGTGTGTGTGACTTTGCTTAGTTTTCATAACAATGCCACTAATTAGTAGTACCACCATCCCCGTTTTAAAGATTGAGTCTAGAGTGGTGAAGGAAATTGCCTAAGAGCTTCACAAACTGCCATCAAAGCTCATGAGTCAGAAATAGGACTTGAGCCCCATTCTGTTTGTTTGCTTGGCTATGTGTAGAGTCACTCACATCTAGAGTAAAGCTCTGATTTTCAAAAATCTCATTCCAAGTATGACTAGAATACAGTCTATCTTTGCAGAACCCATGAAGAAAAGATGTCTGTAAGACGCTGGTATGTGACAGCTCTTTAGGGCAACATGCTTTAGTACTTGAAGAAACATCTTTTTTTCCCTCATAAATTGTCTAGGGGACATATGTTTTAGAACGTGAAGAAGCATCTCTTTTCACATAACCAATTACAGAACTAATTACAAACGGTTTTTATCTGTTCATTAAGGTAGATATAATTAAAGTAACATTTTGTTAAACTAGTTTGAGTGTGTGCTTCAAAGTAATAATTACTACTTTTATTTCTTTGAGACTCTTTCTAATTTGTCTTGGCTCCATCTCAGGCTACCTAATGCTCTCTCTTACTCTCTGCTTTCCATCAGAAAGAATTTGGCCCTTGGTCCTGCATCCCTGCCACTATACCTAGTCAAATTCTACTCACCCTTCAGTTATTCTCTTAAATATTATTTCCTCAGGAAGCCCTCCTAGATTTCCCAGACTGATTGAATCCTCTGGTGTTCATTCCCACAGTGCCCCGTTCTTTCCTTTATCTGCCTTATTTTACTCATCAGAATATAAATGCATTGCCTGTATTTTCCACTGCACTACAAGAGTCATGGATGCAGAACTTATTGTCTGTGCCACTTCTCACTATGTCCAAGTGCCCAAAATAATGCTTGGCACATAGTAAAATCCAATAACTATCAGTGGATTATTAACAGTTTGAACTGGTCTTTGCTCCTTACTGACCACTGGTGGATTCTAGACCTTCATCAACTAGGTTACATTTTTTTTTTGTTCCATCCTGCACCCTTCACTTCTTTCTCCTCCTATTTTGTGAATGTGCACAAACACACAGGTACATCTGGGCACATGCACACCACAAGCACACATACAGCAGCATCTTTTCAATTCTCCTTTTTGTCTTTAAGCTAGAGCCCCTTAACCCTTGTCAGCCAGCTTTTGACTCAGGGTATAGAAAGAGAAAGAGGTTTCTATGCTGTTTATGGGGAAAGGGGCATTGCCTCCTGGGAGCATCTACCATCTTGGGGTTTCTAGGGGATTATTTGTGCATCTGTTCTGCAGATGTTCACCTCTATCTCTGCCCAGCACCCTGCAAGAGGTGTCCTTTGCCCCAAAGCCCACAGCCTGATACCACACTCCTACCATCCCTGCTGCCTTGTGGGCTGGTGCTCAGATCGTGGAGCCAGAGACTGAGGCCATGCCTCCTTTTCTCCTTTATTCCTTAGTGTCCTATAGGGGGCTCCAGTAAGAGGTTTCCTCCTTCCAGGCTCAGGACTGCTACCCAGGCAGCACATGGTCATGAGCATGAGGCTGGGGCACAGTCCGGAAGGGGGCCTGACCCCTGGACCACAGCCCTTTGGAACCACGCCAGGATGGTCATTGCACAATAGGGAGTAAAATTCATGTCGTGGAATGTAAGACCTTTGACTGTGGAATCTCGACTTTTGGAAGCAGATTTAGCCAGGGATAGTGTTGCCTTGTGTCCTTGTTCCCAGCCTGCCTCAGCTCCTCCCCTCCCCGCATTCATGTTCTGCCTCAGCCTTTGCCCTGAACCCTGCCCCTTCCCAGTGTCCATGGTCTGCTCCACCTACTGCCTAGACCAATGAGAGAGCAGAAGGGGACAGTCTGATGGAGGCAATGGGGGTGGGAAAGCCTTCACATCTAAAGGTAGAATTGCAGCATCCCCATAGTGCTCCAGGTAGCAGTTTCCTGAACTCCACAGGAAGCCAGGCCAGCGCACTGGTTTGTTTCTCTGTCCCCCAGAGTGCTGGAGTGTCTGGAGAGTGCCCAAGTCCTTATGCCAGCTGTCCTTCCTGCTTGTCTCCTTGCTGCCTACCCCATTCCTCTTTCTCTGTTCTCCTACCAATGGACACAGTGTGTTAGTTAAGACTTTGGAGTCCACAGGCCTGCATTCAGATAAATAGAGCCATAGCTCCCACTACGTACTGGGTGATGAGAAGGAGCAAACAGATGAGAAGCAGGGATTGAAGGCACCAAGTGAGGGTATCCTTAGGGGGTAGATAGAGAAGGGCTGTTTTAGGAGATGGCAACAATCCGAAGGTGAGAAGAGGTTCAGGACAGGGGAACAGTTGGTCACGTGGAAGGCTGTCTTGAGAGAAATAGTCAGGTGGGTTTATGGATTCCAGTGGGGGTCTTTATGGCTTGGTATATGTAGCAAGTGAGTGTTAGGTCAGGAAAAGGTGAGGCTGAAGAGGTCAACAGGGGACAAAATGTGCTGGATCCTGTAGGCCAGGGGTTCTAGCAGCATCAGCATTCCTTGGGAACTTGTTAGAAATATACATGCTTGAGCCTCACCCCAAATCTATACAGACACCCACATGATCTGTGTTTTAACAAAAACTTCAGGTGACTGATGCACACTAAGCTTGAGAATCTCTTCTAGATTGTGGTATGGAGTTTGAGTTCTTCCCTCCTGTGTAGGAGAATACTATTAGAGGGTTTTATTCAGGGTTGTACTGTGATCTGACACATTTATTTTAAAAGATCCCTGTGGTTGGAGGGTGGTTGGATGGTGGGCGCCTGGAGTGGGAGTCTGAGTACTTAACCGAATCAAGCCTGCAGTATCACACTTAAGGAATAGAGTTAGCACCATTTTCATCTTGCCTTTCCAAACTCATGCCTTGCCATCTTCCTTGCACTTTGAACAACTTTGAGCAGTCATGTTGGCTGCCCACCCAGAGTCCCCCCCTACAACCTCTACCTGCAGGAGTTATATACCATAGGGCTATGAGGCTGGACCGTGTTTTTACACAGACTTTGTTTGGGCAACTTTCCTGTGAGAAGACCAGGAGATAAAACCCAACAGGCCATGGCTTGTGTCTGGGAACCAACATTACTGGAAGGGAGAAGGTGGGAGCTCCACTCTTCAAGGCTCATGGAGCCCAGAGGGAGGTCCCACTTACCTTTCCTGCCCTCATGCTGCTCCTGAGAACAGGTTTCATGAACATGGGTGGTCAAGGGGGACTTACAACCTAGGTTCTCCCCATGCCAGGCCCAGCCCTGAGGCCTCAAGTTTGGGAGCATGCAGTGAAGTGTCTACCCCTATCTAGCTCCTGAACTTGTGGTCAAGAAGCGAAGACTCCCCACACCCTCATCACACCCACCACCAACAGACAAATTGCAACAAATCATTTAGGTAAAAATTACTAAAATACCAACAAAGCCAGGCAAAATAGCTGAAACACCAAAATAATTAAAGCCAAACACCTGAACCACTTTGGAACAGTTTAGGCAAGATAGTTGAAATAGAGAATTCAGGCAAAGGTGTTTGGTCATCAGGGTGGCCAGAGGACCAGGTAGGAGAAGGGGTTGGAATCAATTTCCTGGCTTTATTGTGTGGCCTTGGGTAAGTTAATCAGCCTTCCAGAACCACCATTTCCTCTTTTGTAAAGTAGGAACAACAGCACCCACTTTGAAAGATTTTGATAAGAACTGATAGAAATACTAAAATATGCAAAGTGACTGGCAGAGCACAGGCACACAGTGAGTACATTCTCTTTTACTACTACTATGCTGCTACTGCTAAGCTTCCTTGCTGACTGTTACAGTTCCTGCTGCTATGCAACAAACCACTCCAAACTTAATGACATAGAAAAAACTCTTTTAACATGCCCTCAGACTCTGTAGATTGGGGATTCAGAGAGGGCACAGCAAAGGTGGCTTGGCTCTGTGTTGAGGCTTGCCTGAGTTCTCAGTTGGGAAGATTACAGAAATTGGAGGTGACTTGAACAGTTGGATACTGGAGAGTCTGATTCTATGAATCTGGTGTATTGGCAGGGATGACTGGAAGCTGAACTCAGCAGAAACTGCACGTTTCTACTCTAGCGTGACTTCTTATGTGGCAGTACAGTGTCCCAGATAATAAGATGGAAACTCTGTGATTGTTTATGACAAACCTCGGGAGCCACACAGCATCATGTCTGCCACATCCTACTGAAGTAATCACAAGACCACCCTGATTCAAGGAGAGGGGGCAGAGATCCTGCCTCTCAATGAGAGGAGTGTCAAAAAACCTGTGGCTGTGCTTAAAAACCACCAAACTATACATATACACAACGGAATATTATGCAACCATAAAGAAGGACAAAATTATGAACTTTGCAGCAACTTGGATGGACTTAGAGGCTATAATATTGAATGATTTATTACAGAAATAAAGAACTGAGTATCACGTGTTCTCACTCATAAGCAGACCTTGAACAACTATCATAATACTCTAAGAAAGGGATTGGCAGTAGTGGGAAACTGTCGGGGATGGGGGAACACCTCATCAACAAGAGTATCTGCAAAATGAACATTTGCATAACTAACCCTGAATTGCACTCCACATATTTAAAATAAAAATTAAAACAAAACAAAACAAAACCCACCACACTAATGAGCCTCCCAGACATAAGTTGGTGATGACCAGGCCTTCCTCAGTCCCTATTTTGAGTGATAAGGTGGTGCCATCCAGGTGTTGTAGGTGCAAAACTGCCAGCTCCTGGCAGACATCAGTATTCCACTAGCCGTGGTCTGTGACCTTAGTTAGAGTCCATTTTCCTGCAGCCTGTGGAGGTTGGCCCAGATGAGGAAGGGATGAAAAACATCCACTAGCTTCTCCCTCTCCAAGCATTTAAAAAGCAGTAATAAATATATGAGAGCCTGGGAGGTGTGATTGATTTGTTTTATGAATCACAGAAGAGGCTGTAACTCATGGGAGATTAAGGCTGAAGTAAGTTGTACGGCTCTTGCATTACATGTAGAGATTAATGACTTATCACACAAGGCCCCACCGTTAACCCAGCTCACCCACAGGGAGTTTAATAGCAGGGCCATACGGGCTGACTTTTAATACTTGAACAAATGCTCCTGGCTTGTGTGTGGCCCTGATTCTCATCAAATAAGCACCTGCCTGGTAAGAATTATGAGGGCTCAGAAGCTGCAGAGAGGCTTCCCCTCTTGGGGAGAAGGAACTAAGAGTTTCCAAGGATACCCATTTCCTTTCCACCCTGTTTTTTATCTTCAAGGCAGTGAACAGAATTTCTCAGGGGCATTGAAGGATAATGCCACTTCTTTTAATACCACTAACTAGCATTTACTGAGTGTTCCAGGTCCTGTTCTGAAGGCTTTGTAGATTCTCATTGAAATCTCACAGCAACTATGTGAGGTAGCATGCTTCCTTCATGAGTATACTCACAATCTTGAAGCTCTAGTAGCCTCATATATAAAATGGGTGATGTAGAGTCTTTGTAGAAGAAATGGTGAGGACTATATAATCACAGTGTTTGGCACATAGTAAGTGTTCATTAGAAGTCAACCCAGCACATAGTCAGTGCTCTTTAGAAGTCAGCCCATAGTAGGTGCTCATTAAAAGCCAAAGAAGACCTTCTAAAACAAGTAATACTGACATAAGTGAAGGGGCAAGAAGGGGAAGAAGCAGGAAAAGCCATAGTGTAGGTGCAAAGCCATAGTGGTGGTGCCATCCAGGTGTTGTAGGTGCAAAACTGCCAGCTCCTGGCAGACATCAGTATTCCACTAGCCGTGGTCTGTGACCTTAGTTAGAGTCCATTTTCCTGCAGCCTGTGGAGGTTGGCCCAGATGAGGAAGGGATGAAAAACATCCACTAGCTTCTCCCTCTCCAAGCATTTAAAAAGCAGTAATAAATATATGAGAGCCTGGTGCTACTGAGATAAACCTGGCCTCCTGTGGGTACCTCTGGAGTCATACCTAAGAGTTCAATGGGGCTGGCTAGAACAGCTGAATAGATCCAGGCTGGGAAGGTTAAGTTCTAAACTTGACCATGAAATAAAGTCTCAGGCTAAGAGCACCGAGTGATGTTTGCTGCAGAATATGGTTAGGAGAATCCAGGAGTTGGGCTGGCAACCTTCACTGTAAGCTCAGCACTACTTCCCCCAGTACCTGTTCTGACCGGGGCAGTAGCTGTCAGAGGGTTCAGTTGAGCCTGTATGGTGACTGGAGTTACTTGTGTTGCTGGTGAGTCTATCACCAAGTGAGGCCACGGGAAGCCCTTGACATTCAACTTAGTCTCTTGTTCATCTTTACATTCAGCTCTGCCTCTGTCACTTGATCAACATATCACTTGCTGGATGGATTAGAGCCTGAGGTCTGGATCTACCATCACACACAGTCCCAGTTGTTGGCTTTTGTCCAGCTGACTTGCTCAGGTGGAACTTTAAGTTTCATATCCCCGCTATGTGGTCTTTGTACCCCCAGAGAAGACCTTGGATTTTTAAGGCTATCTGTCCATATCCCACCAGTTTATAGCCATCCATATTCCACATTGCTCAGAAATCTGTCATGCACTGAAACTAATTCAGGTTAATACTGAAGAACTGATACTAAACATACCTCCCTTTTAAAGTTTGCTGTACTAACTTTAGGACAAATTAGGTTGTTTCCCCCTTTACCACACTGGTAGTCACAACATTGATACCTATGGCATGGATACTACATATCAGATCCAGTTCTTTACATTTTCCACATTAGATAATCCTCCCACTAAAGGCATCCGCACCTCTCTTCACAACCTGGCCCCCCTTTCTCCTCCATTCTTGATTTATTTCTGCATGGCACTTAAACCTATTTTTTAAATAACTTTGCTTGTTTTAATTGTCTGCCTGTCTTCTTACCCTCACTATAATGTAAACTCATAAGGACAAGAATTTTTGTCCAACACAGTTAACTACTCTATCTCTAGACCTAGGTGGTATGTGACATGCAGTAGAACATCAGTGGAATTGACTGGATGGATAAATATACTCATGAGCTTTCAAAGACCTGAATCTCCCAGATGGCTGTTTCCTACCCTCCACACCCTGCTTTGTCCTTACCCTGCTCAGAGACTCTTTCCTGGGCAGCTCACCATGAGCTCACTGGCTCCTGTCGTGACCACTCAACTTTGCTCCCTAGATTCTTACCTGGCCTCTGACCTAGGCTTTCCAGGAAATCCAAACCTAGTGTTCTCAGTCTTGACTTTGTTGCTCCTAACTTATCTCTAAAACTTTGTGGGACTGTCACTCCTCTGTGTGGTAGATGCATAAATGCTTATTCATATTGGGTCTGTAGTCAATCCTATGTCTATACAGCACATCTTCAGTTGGGCAGTCAGTCAAGAAGAACCTACTACACAGAGCCAGAACTCTGGACCTACACTGCCTGGTTCCAAGGTTCACTTCTATTACATACTGACTTTTGGGGGCAACCTCAGTTTTTTTTTTTTATTGTTAAAATGGGTTTAATGATGCTTAGTTAGAGGCATCAGTGAAAAAAATTTGAAAAGCAAATTTGACTTGGAATGCAGTAAGTGCTCAATAAATGTTAAGTATCATCATCATCATCATCATCATCATCATCATTAGGTGTCAGGCACTTGGCTTGTTTTAGGTTATAGAGGTGAATGAGACACAATTCCTGGCTCCAAATGACAATGATTCACATTCTGCAGGAAGAGGCTGACAAATTGTCAAGAAATTATAGAGACACATTTGAAATGTGATGGAGGAAATTCACAGCCCTACGGCACCACTCAGGAGGGCTACCCAGCTCAGCTAAGGTTAAGGAAAGAAAACCAGAGAAGATCTCTTAGGACAAGTAATACTGGAGTTAAGTGAATATGACTTTACCGGGTTGGAGGGTACATGCATTAGTTATCTATTGCAGTGTAACAAATTGCCCTCAAACTTAGAATCATAAAACCTGACATTTATTATGTCACAGTTTTGTGACTCAGAAGTCAGGGAATGGATTAACTGAGTTCTCTGGTGCAGGGTCTCTCACAAGGCTGCAATCAGGGGTTGGCTTGTTTGGAGGTTTCATCTGAAGGCTCAACTGAGGCAAGATACCCTTCCAAGATTACTCATGTGGATGCTGACAGAATTCAATTCCTCATAGACTGCTGAAGACCCTGTTTCTTATTGGATGTTGGCCAGAGATCTCCGTTGGGTCTTTGCCACACAGGGTTCTCCACAACATTGGAACTGGCTTCCATCAGAACAAGCAACTAAGAAAGGATGAACAAAACAAGCCAGAGTCTTTTTGTAATCTAATTTTAGGAGTGAAATTTCATCAATTTTTTTTCCTGTAACCTAGAAGCAAGTTACTAGGTCCAGTCCACAATCAAAGGAAGGAGTAATCAATGGCAAGAGTATGAGAAGGTAGGATCGTGGAGAGCCAGAGTCACCTTTAGAATCTGTATACCACAGTAGAGATGTTTCTTACAGAAAGAAGAAGCAGCATCTTGCAAGGGCCCTACAGGGAGAACCTGCATGATATGTTTGGAAAAGGCAAGTGACTCAGGAGGAATAGTTCAGAGAATAATGTGTTGGGTGGTGATTGGTGGTGCAGGTGACAGTAGATAGCACTGAAGAGGAAGATGAGGGCTAGCTCTTGAAGAGTTTTTAAGACCCATGATGGTATTTGTTCTTTAGTTTTAGGACAATGAGGAACTGCTGAAAGGTTTTGAGGAGGGGTGTGACATGTAGAAGGAGGATTGCATGTGATCTTGTGTTTTTCCTATGGCTAAGTGTCAAGGTAAACCCTTCCTCAAGAGAATGGAGACCGAGCAAGAAGTGATATCTCAGGTGCAACCCTCTCACGCCTCCATCCCTGTTCCCCTAGGGATTTGTCTTGTGGATTCTATCCTCATGACCACTTTCCCTGACCCCAATTTTGTCTCAGCTGACCTGTGATCGGATATTCTCACTGTTATTATCAATTCCCTCATAAATGCTTTAACTGCTGTGTGTCATGCAGGTCAATGCTAAAAAGGCATGGGGACAAAGATGACCCCATGTGGACTCATCACATCCTGTGGATAAATCAAGGGTATTTATAACATAGTTAGCATTTACAGAGGGCTAACAGTTTTAGCCCATTTGGGTTGCTATAACAAAATGCCACAGGTTGGGTGGCTTATAACAACAGAAATTTACTTCTCATAGTTCTGGCGGATGAGAAGTCCAAGATCAAAGCACCAACAGATTCAGAGTCTGGTGAGGGTCCATTTCCTGGTTCATAGATGACACTCTCTCACTGCATCCTCACATGGTGGAATGGGTGATCAAGCTCCCTCACACCTCTTTTTCAAGGACACTATTCTAATTCATGAGGATCCACTCCCATGACCCAATCACTTCCCAAATGCCTCACCTCCTCATGCCATCACTTAGGGTGGGGGATTTCAACATATGAATTCTGAGGTGACACAAACATTTAGACTATCACATCCATCATGTATTGTGTGCTATGTCAAGCTAGTTGTACACATCTTGTCTCATTTAATTCTCCATAAACCTCCTGGTGTTACTACCCTTTGCAATGTTAAGTAGATATTCCAAGAGAGAAGAGATACGCTGGTGACTGGCATAGGAACCCAAGGAGTCTGGTGCCAAGCCCAAGCTTTCAGATGCTTTGCTCTTCAGTCACCTGAGTATCCTGTGAACCCATGAGTGTTCTCTTGCGTCAACTTGGATATTTCTCTTAAGTCTGACACACGTATAAACTAATTGGATACATATTAAGATATGCAAAAGGACAAGAAAGTAAAAACCAACCACATACGATCCAAAATGCGGAGACAATGTAGCTCTATTTAAAAACTTTTAAAAAATCACATTTCTCCGGCAATAATGATGCCGGACACATTGTCTCTCTGGGACACAGGGCTGTCCAGGCTTCTGGTTGATTTTAGTTCTTCAGGGAGGTGATAGGGTGTAGGTCAGTGGCAGGGAATTTGCTGAAATTCTAGCTCTGTCACTTTCAAACTGTGTGCTTCCAGGTAAGTAAAATTATTATTATTTTATGTTTTAGAGTCAGGGCCTTTCTTTGTCACCCAGAGTGCAGTGGAATGACCATAGCTCACTGTAACCTCAAACTCCTGGGCTTAAGCAATCCTCTTGAGTAGCTGGAACTACAGGCATATGTCACTATGTCTGGCTAATTTTAAAAAATCTTTTGAGCCGGGCTCGGTGGCTCAGCCTGTAATCCCACGCCTTTGGGAGGCTGAGGTGAGTGGATTGCCTGAGCCCGCGGGTTCGAGACCCACCTGGGCAGTGAGACCTCATCTCTATAATAAATCAAAAAATCACCTGGGCGTGGTAGCGCATGCCTGTAATTCCGGCTACTTGGAGGCTGAGGTGGAAGGATGGCCGGAGCCCAGCAGGTCGAGGCTGCGGTGGCCGGGAGCGGCCACTGCACTCCAGTCTGGGCGACAGAGTGAGACTTCAACTAAAAAAAAAAAAAAAGAATCTTTTGTAGAGACAGGATCTTGCTGCGTTGCACAGCCTGTAAACTCTTTTTGTCACGAAGTGCCAGTTATTAATTTATTTCTTCAGATCCTTTTCCTGTTTTGTACTCTCTAGCAAACTGTTAACTGCCAACATGTATGCCTTCTGGCTGCAGGAGCCCTTAGCCCCTGTGCATGGAGAACTGGAGTTGATAGCAATTGTTGGGCGCAGGGGCATAACTTCTCCAACTCCTTGTCCCCAAGTTGGGACAACTCTGAAGTGTGACCCACACTGTTTTCAGAGCTTCCTTGTGGGTCTGAGTCAGACTCACCCTTTCTGGGACTTTGGCTGATAGTGGACCTTTGATGGTCATCTGCCCTTTGGAGAGGCATTTCTTGCATACTCCTCCACTTCTTCCTAAGAGTGTTTTCACGAATCTTTGTCTCACACAAGCCAAAACAAATGATATTCTACAAAATTCCTGGCCAATATGCTTCAAAAATGTCAGGGTCAAGACAGACAAAGATAGGCTGATAAAATTTTTTAGCTTAATGGAGACTAAAGAGATTGATAATTAAAGGCAACCTCTGGTCTTGGATTGGATCTTGAACCAGGAAAAATAAGCAGCTTATGAAAAACATTATTAGGACAATTGATGAAATTTGAATATGCCCTGTGCAGGTAGAATTGTGACAGTGTTAAATTTCATGATTTTGTTAATTGTGCCATGATTATATTAAAGAATGTCTTCATTCCTAGGATATAAACACTGAAATATTTAGGGGTTAAAGGTGTACGAGTTCTCCAAATTACTTTCAAATGATTCATTTAAAAAAACAATGGGGAAAAGGAGAATGTAGACCAAAATGTAACAATGGGCAAATCTGGATGAGGAGGTTTTAGGAGCTCCTTATTCTGTCGTTGCAATTTGTCTTAGAGTTTGAAATTATATTGGAATAGAAGGAACATTTGCCTCAGGTTCTGCTTCTGGGGAATCTGACTTAAAACATTCCTTGGGCCTCAGTTTCCTTAACTGCTAATTAGAGTCAGGGTCTTTCCCCTACTAGGCTGTTGCACAAATCAGAGGGTCTGAGACAAGCTTGGCACAGAGCTGGCTCTTCCCCTTATCTGTGAGCCATGCCTTCTGGAGCACCGGCTTGGGGTGCTGTGAAGTGTTTACTACACGTATGGTAGGGGCCATGAAGAAATGCACTGCCGCACTGCAGTTCCCGGTTGTATCTCTCCGCATTCACGCTTGCCTACTCTGCTCAGCCTGTCTCTTTGCAGAACCCTTTCCTGTCTGCAACGGTGGTCAGTGTCTTTTGTAGATTAAAAGAAACTTCGAGGGGAGGGAGAGTTTTCCTAGGGAGATCAAAGAATCAGCCTAACATAAAAGAAACCTTATAAAACTATATATATTAGGAACAAAACAAAACAAAAAACCCCAACCTGGGAACATGATCCATATGTCAGAGTCGATATGTCCAAACTTCCGCGATCTGCTCTATAGAGCTGCCAACTGAGACAGGAATGTTGCCTTGTCCAGAAAAGGCAGCCGCATAAAAGAGAGATTTTTATAGACTTTGGCACAAGGATGAGGCAGGAGCTAACCGTATGTCCAGGGCTTTGTGAGGAATCTCTAGGAACTGATTTGGCTTATTTTAGCCCTACTTTAAAAAAAACAGCTTTATTGAGGAATGATTGATATTTAAAATACACAGATTTAATGTGTACAACTTGATGAGTTTGGGCATATGCATATCCTATAATGCCATCACTACAATCAATGTAACAAACTTATGCATTACCTCCAAAAGTTTCATTGCATAACCTTAAAAGAACCCTTAAAATGAGATCTACCCTCTAAGCAGCTTTTTAAGTGTAGGATATTGTACTGTTAACTAAAGGCACAATGTTGTACAGCACATCTTTAGAACTTACTCATTTAGTATAACTGAAACTTTATTCCCATTAAGCAAAATTCCCTTTTTCCCCCTTCCCCATCCCCTGGCAACCACCATTCTAACCTCTGCTTCCATGAGTTTGACTCTTCCAGATACTTCATGTAAGTTGAATCATGCAGTATTTGTCCTGTGACAGGCTTCCTTCATGTAGCATTATGTCCTCCATGTTTTTCCATATTCTCACAAGTGGCAACAATTTAGTTAGTGTAAAAGTCAAGATTCAACCAGAGAAACAGGACTAGTAGGAGGTATTGAGATTTACCACAAAGAATTGGCTTATGTGATGTTGAAGACTGGCTATGCAAATCCAAAATTCATAGCATAGGCTGTCAGGAAGGGCCAACTGGAACTCTTGAGCATGAACTGATGCTGCTGTCCACAGGTAGAATTTCTTCTTCTTCAGGGAAGCTTCATCCCTGCTCTTAAAGCAACTGACTGAACCAGATCCACCCAAGTTGTCTACAATAATCTCTCATAGCTAAAATTAATTGATTATGGATTTTAATCATATCCACAAAATACCTTCACAGCAACTTCTAGATTAGTGTTTGATTAAATTACTAGGAACTATAGTCTAACCAAGTTGACACATAAAATTGACCATCACAGTCACCAAAACCAGTTGATGCCACTTCTTTATGTCTTCAGAATCCCTCAACTTCTCTCTGCCCTCATTTACACTGCCCAAGGTCAAGCCCCAAGGTCAATGGCTCCTCCCTGGTGTCCCTATATCTAGGTCCATGGTCTTGAATTCAACTCAGTGTGGCATACTTCAGGTCAGAAACCACTGGGTTTTCCCTGTAGATAAATACCAAAATCCCAAGCTAGGCAGTCACCACCCTTTGTTTTGCACCAAAGTCCTAAGCTACACTGATTTGCTCATCTATTTCATATCTTTCCTTTTGAGCATTGTGATTGCAGCTGACATTTCTTGGGCACTTTCCAGTTCCCAGACACTGCGCCCAATGCTTTGACATAGATGGTCTAACTTAATACTGAGAACAATTATATTTTTTCATATGAGGAAACTGAGGCACAGAGAGATTAGAGTAACCTGTCTTGGTCACCCAGGTTGTCACTAGCATAACCTATAATCCCACAAAGTCTGACTCCACAGTTCATGACTTTGGAGCATTACATTCTGCTGCCTCTCTGAAGGATCTCCATTTTTCTGATAATCTACTTACCCTTCAAAGCTCATCTAAATTGGCACCTCTTCTCTGAAGCCTTTCAGATTTCACAGGGAGACTCTATAGTCCTCTCTTTTGTGCCTCCAGAGTTCCTTGCTCACTATATTTTTCAGGCTCTCTCCTGTGATGATATGCTAACTTGGCAGCATTCTTTCCCACTTGATGTGAACTCCTCAAAGAGAGGCAGTGTGTTGGTCTAACCTGGCTCCCCAAAGTCCAGCACAGGCTCTGACTCACTATAGATACCAATACTTGTCAAAAGATTGGCTTGTTTGGGGACTTACTGCCTTTCTCAAGGAACAGCTAATGACCAGCTAGCCTGACAGCCTTCCATTGCTCTACTCTTTGGTTGCTACGCATGAATTCTTGCAATTAAATTATACTCTGATTTTTTTCCTCTCAATTGCCACAGCAGTGGAGGGCTGGTGACCAATAGCACCTGCAAATGGAAGTGTCTGACTGGTTAATGAACGCAGGGTGGTAGGTGCTTTTCCCACTTGGAGGAGTGAGGTAACTGTCTCCATTGCTTGCTTCACGTCAGCTACATTTTCCCAGAGTCTCAATGACTGAATCCAGGAAATTATTTGGTGTCAAAGCAGTTTTCTGGGAGGGTTTAAGCATCAGTTGTCATGTTGTCACTGGTGTTTCCATCTGGAACTCTCTGGCTTCTCTGGGATGGCTGCAAGGATCCTAATTTGCATGAGATCCTGTAGTGTCTGCTAGGTCCAACAGGCAAGCAGGGTCCCGGTGAACCAAGACTAAGATTCTTGGATATGGGTGTCACATGCGGTTACCAACCTTTTAGACTCAGATTTCTAGAGATTAAAAAATAAATCCATGGATTCACCCTGAGAGGTAGGCAAACTTCCAGATACTTAGACTGAGTATTAGCGGGAAGTGACAGTGTCTGGTCCACTTGGTTGTCATCCCATCTAGCCTTCTAATGATCCATGCTTGAGTTCCCATGAACCTAGCTAGGGTACTGTTAGACTTTGTCCTAAGTGAGGAAGTCCCCCTTTTTTGAAGGGGCAGCCAATAACATACCCCTTTGGTGGGAAGGAGATCCTTTCCAACACAGAAAAAACCTTAGGGGTGAGGAAGACAGCCTAAAGTGACCCATTCTGGCAGGAAGGAGAGATGCGAAGCCACAATGGCAGGCACATCAAGGCCAGTATCATGATCAGTCCCTGGCTATAAAGACTGTTAGTGCTATGGGATAAATGACTGTGTCCTCCCAAAATTCATATGTTGAAATACTTTTGATTTTTTTGAGTTGGAGTCTCACTCTTGTCACCCAGGCTGGAGTGCCATGGCATGTTCATGGCCACTGCAGCCTTGGCCTGTTGGACTTAGGCAATCCTTCTGCCTCAGTCTTCTTGCAAGTAGCTGGAACTACAGATGCACGCCATCACGCCCAGCTAGTTTTTGTGATTTATTGTAGAGACGAGGTCTCACCAAGTTGCCTAGGCTGGTCTCAAACCCCCAGGCTCAGGCAATCCTCTCATCTCGGCCTCCCATAGTGCTAGGATTAGAGACTGAGTCACCGTACCTTGCCTATATGATGACATTCTAATCCTCAATGCGATGGTATTAGAAGGCAGGACCTTTTGGAAGTGATTAGTCTGTGATGCTGGAGTCCTCATCAATGGAATTAGTGCCTTTATGAAGTGACATGGGAAAGCTATCTCCCTCTCTGCTCTGGCTGTGTGAGGATTTAACTGGAAGATGGTCATCTGCAAACTAGAGGAGATCTCCCACCAGACCTTGGATCTGCTAGTACCTTGGACTTCTCAGCCTCTAGAACTGTGAGAAATGAATGTCTGTTTAAATCATCTAGTCTATGGTGATTTGTTATAGCAGTTTGGACTGACTAAGGCAGCTGGTCATCCCAGGAAGAGTTGAAGGGTGGTCACCCCAGAACCCGGGAAGGAAAAGGAGGAATCAAGGCCCTTGCGGTCCCCTTTATCCTGCCTGGTGGCCTCAGAGTCAGTAGCCAGCTGTGTTCCTGCTGCTGCTGTGGCTGGTCAGTTTGGGGCTTGTGTGGTTTCCCAGCCTTCCTCCCTTGCTCTAGTGTCCTCTTTCTGGGCACTGCACGCCAGGGCTTCTCTGGACTGAGTGCTTCCCAAGGGTGGGGACCGTCCCAGTCATCTGTGTCATCCTAACATCCAGCATAGGGAGTGGCACATCATCACTGGTACCCAATAAAGATTTGAAGAATAAAAATGAGGCACAGATCACAGACAAGACACAATTGCTTCACCATTACACGCACAGCAGTTGGCTAAGACTGGCTATAATCTCACTTAGGTGCAGATTCAGCTGAATGTCCTCAAGGCGGTGAAGAAATCTGGCATGATTAGTTAACTTTATTTGTTTTGGCAATTGGCATAACAATTATGTTAGTATCATCCCCAAATATTCTAGTTTGGGTGTCTGAGATAACTCGGTATTTACCAATCCTCCTTTTTGCTCTGCTCTCTGTGGACATGACCTTGATCCTCCAGAGCACTGGTACAGAAGTGAGTTTGGAGGTTTAAATTAGTCAGATAGTTAATCCATTCTTTATTTAGAATGGGTGGTGAATTAACTGGGGGATTGTGAGAAGAACATGAAGTTTGGGGGCCAAAGAAACTGAGTCCCATTATGATTAAGCCATTTACTCTACATACTTTTGAGTACATCTCTTACCTCAGTTTCCACATCTATAAAATGACAACATCTATATGTACCACATGGCATTGTTCAGAATATTAAGGAGCTCTAGGAAGGATTTGGAGACAGGGAGCTCAGGCCAATGAGAGAGAGAGACAATGAATCAAAAATTGCTCCCTAGTAACTGTATCCTGTCAGGGGTGAGTCCAAGGCGCATTGCAAGAGCCTGAATTACTGAGCACCCACCCTACACCTTGGACTGTGCAGGGCAGTGGGGTTACTTGGTTTACACCCATGCATCTGTTAATTGCAGTGCTTGTTGCTTGCCACAGCCCTTGGACTGTGTGGATCCTGGCTTGTGCTCGAGAGCCCTGTCAGCAGACGATGAGGAAACGTCCCTGTGGACGAAGGGCCCTGCACACGCATGTGAGTTTAACTTCCAGTGTACATTAGTCACAGGAAATAGAAAGTGATAGCTCTCAGGAGGCAACAGCTGAGTGGATGCAGAGGGCAATGACTGTGGACACTGGGTGGAATCATGCACTGTGCTTGTAAGGACCAAAGCCAGTCCCTCTGCTAAATCTCACTAAATCACTTATGGTTGTGTTCAATAGGAGACCAAGGGAGAGGCCAGGAAAGGAGGTGCCTGATTTGTCCTGCTGTATCCCTGCACCTATCCCAGTGGGAATGAGGATGATTCCAGCTGGGAAGCTTCAAATAACTGCCTGGGAGTGGGAGGGAGGTCAGGCTAGAGAAAGTCCTGGAGACCATGGAGGTGTGAGGAGTGGAGAGTGAGAGCCATGGTGGGTGTCAGATAATCTAACTCAGCTCACCTGGCCTCTCCAGGTGCCTCAGTTTCCTCATTTGACAACAGGATGCTGAACCGTGTTCTGGGTACAGCCAAAGAAAAACTAAATGACAGTTATAAAGTTCTTTGATGACACAAATCACTAAATAATAGTATTTAATTATTTGAAACATGTTTTTATATCTTGGGATGAAAACTGTGGGGGCTACAGCTCTGTTATTAACTGGGTGTCAGGAGCCTTTGTTCAGGTAATAGATGCAATTACTGCATGAATGTGATACCATGGGGGAGAGAAGTAGAGGACCAGCATCCTCCCATTCATGTCCAGGTCTTCCTATCCATTCCAGGGTCATCACCAGGGAGCGCATGCTAGATGAGGGTTTCCTGGGCTTTTTGGGGTTGAGGAGACTGGTCTCTGCTGTCCCCGAGGAGCGTCAATCATCTGCCCTAATTAGATTGTAAACATCTTTCCCCCCCTCTTCTCTCTACTTGTTTCAGGTCACGTGGTCGATATGTAAATCTCAGCCCCTGGAGCAGTTTAACGGCTGCGGTGACCACAGGTAGTAACTCAGCCTCCTCTATAAATGGAAAATAAAAACAACAACCCATTACAGATGATGGTAGGTCTGCAACCTGCACGAAGTGCATCATAAACTTGAGCGATTGCTCCTGTGCTTGGCTGAGGACAGGATCGGGGAGGGGGCACAAAGCAGGGGGAGAGATTTGTGACCTGCGATTTCCAGGTGGCTTCTCCCCTTTCTGTCCCAGCCTGGCCACAGGTGCTGAAGGACTTCAACCTGCCCCATCCCAGCAAGCAGGAAGTGGCTTCTCCTCAGGCTTCCTCCCCACCCGTGGGCGGGGGTTAGTGTTGGCTGGCTAGTCCTGCTGCCCTTGTTCTGAAGCTGGGGTGTGTGCTGGGCCCTTCCGAGGCCCCTGCAGTCCTGTTGTCTCTCTCCTGTCATGCTTTCAGTTTTAGATGGGAGCATAACAGAGTGGAAATGAAAATGCCACAAAATAAAGGTGTTTGCTGGCTTTAGTCACTGCTGTATGCCCAGCATCTAGAGCCAATGCCAGGCATACAGTAGGCACTCAATAAAGCGTTTTTTGATAAAGCAATGAATAAATACGAAAAGTCTCTGACCTGGGGAATCTAGTCTGAATTCCAGCTCTGCTTACTAGCTGTGGTGAATTGGGAAAGTTATGTAATCTCTCTTGACTTCCATTTCCTCGTCTGTAAAATGGAAACCAAGTGCCCATGTATCTGCATTGTTGAGACGGTTAAGACAAATGGCATTTCTAAATATGCCTACCCCTGGCTGGTCCATGAGTGGCTTTAGAATGACAGATGAAGGTATGGAGGCTTAGAGAGGTAAAGAGGTTTGTCAAATTTTTTCATTTTTTCTGCATTTCAAGGGCTGGGAAATGCAGAAGGGAGAACTCAGGTATCCTGAGTCATTCAGATGCAGTTCTCATCAATGTTCTGAGCTATGTCTCAGATGTCCAAGGGATTTGGTGGTGCCTCTCTCCAACCCTGGGGTACTCAGGAATCCTCGGAACCTGTTCAGGTCTGACGTCCATTTCAGCAAGAGTTTATTGAGCACCTACTCCATGCTCAGTTGGGCTGAACCTGTTGATAAGAGTGGGTCAACTAAGTCCCTGTCCTCAAGGGACACACAGTCTGGTAGAGAACACAGAGACAGTGAAAATGACAGCAAAACGTGGCCAGCCCCATTGTAGTGTTGTACACAGAGTTCTGCGGGGACTCACAGTAGGAGGGTCTAACTCTGTCCAGGGATCTCTAGGAATGCCTCAAGAGGACAGTATAACAACTGAGTCTTGAACAGTGAGAAGAGACACTCCTGATGGAGAAGGGAGTGAAGGATTAGAGACAGCAAAGGGGGGCACAGGGCAAGACCTGAAAGTGTGAATAAGTGATCTTTATGGATTCATGAATGATTTGATTTAGGAGAAGTAGGGGCAAGTGGAGGAACAGGAAATAATCAGGCTAGGTCAGAAGATGAAGAACTTATAAGCTATTCCAAAGATGTTTTTTTTTTCCCTAAGGCCACTGGGGAGCCATAGAGGACTATAAGCAGGAGAATGACACGGCTATATTTATTATTTGGTAAGATTACTATTGACTGAATGATGCAGTCGACACTGCTTCAACGCTGGGAACAACAAACTCAGATTCAGGTACAGCTGAGGCTAATTGAGTGTGTGTGATGGGCCTGATATTGTGTCTGCCATTTTGTTGCAGCTACAAGTAAAGGAATGCCAAGGAATGACAGCAGCCGCCAGAGACTAGAAGAGACATGGAAGATTCCTCCCATAGAACTTTCTTTTTTTAAATAAATTTTTTATTTTAAATATGTGGGGTACAATTCAGGGTTAGGTATACAAGTGCCATTATGCAGGCACCCTTGTTGATGAGGTTTGCCCCCGCATGGCAGTTTTCCACTACTGCTTGTCTCTGTCATGTAGTATTACGATAGTTGTTCAAGGTCCGCTTACATGTGACACTCGGTTCTTTGTTTCTGTGATAAATCACTTAGTATTTTAACCTCTAAGTTCATCCAAGTTACTGTGAAGTTCATAATCTTGTCCTTCTTTATGGTTGTGTAATATTCCACTGTGTATATGTACCACTTTTTTTTATCCAGTCATCTTTCGATGGGCAGTATGGTTTGTTCCATGTTTTTGCTACTGTAAAGAATGCTGCAATAAACATGCATGTGTAGGTATCTTTTTCATAGAGTGATTTGAGTTCTTGTGGGTATATTCCCAGTAGGGGGGTTGCAGGGTCATATGAGAGGCTGATTTTTAGATCTCTTAGGAATTGCCACACTGTTTTCCACAGAGGCTGTACTAGTTTACACTCCTACCAACAGTGTAGAAGTGTTCCCTTTTCACCACATCCTCTCCAGCATCTGTTGTTCTTTGAGTTATTGATGATGGTCATCCTGACTGGAGTTAGGTAGTATCTCAGTGTGGTTTAAATTTGCATTTCTTTGATGACTAGTGAGGCTGAGCATTTTTTTCATGTATCTGTTGGCTGCTCGTATGTCTTCTTTTGAGAAGTGTCTATTCATATCTTTTGCCCACTTTGTAATGGGACTTTTTTTTTTTTTTTGCCATGTTTGAGTTTCTTGTAGATCCTGGATGTTAAGGCCTTTGTCAGATATACAGTTGGCAAATTTTTTTCCCCAGTCTGTGGGCTTTCTCCCAGTTCTCTCAATGATTTCTTTGGCTTTGCAGAAGCTTGTTAGTTTGATGAAGTCCCGCTTGTCTATCTTATCTCTTAAGGCATGGGCACTTGAGATTTTGATCAGGAATTGGTTACCAGTTCTAGAACTATCAAGAATGGCTCTGTGACACCTCGGTTTTGGCCATCTGGGCTTCAGAACTGTGAGCGAATAATTTTCTACTGTTTTAAGTCACTCAGTTTGTAGTACTTTGTATGACAACCCCAGAAAAACTAATACACCTTCCACAACAGCCTATGAAGAAGATACTGTTTTTAAGAAAACTGATTCCAGAGATTCCAAAGCAAAACTTCAATTCCTCAACCAACTCATCTTCGACAAAGCCCCCACCACCTACCAATGGGGAGAGGAGAACCTATTCAGAATTAAATGGTGCTGGGAAAACTGGCTGACCACATGCAGAAGATTGAAACAGGACCCCTATCTATCCCCATGCACAAAGGTTAACTCCAAATGGATCAGAGACCTAAATGTAAAACCTCAAACCATAAGAACCTTAGAAAAGGAAGGAAATACTCTCATGGAAATCGGAACTGGCATCCAATTCCTGTACAAAACCCAAAACCCACAGGACTTAAGAGAGAAGATAGACAAATGGGACCTTATTAAACTGACAAGCTTCTGCAAAGCCAAAAGAAACCATCAAGAGAGCAGGGAGACAGCCTACAGACTGGGAAAAAGTATTTGCCAACTCTAGGTCTGGCAAAGGCTTAACATCCTGGATCTACAAGGAACTGAAATGTACTGAAAAGAAGAAAACAAACAACCCCATTATAAAATGGGCAAAAGATATGAACAGACACTTCACAGAAGAAGACATTCGAGCAGCCAACAAACACATGAAGAAATGCTCAACCTCACTAATCATCAGGGAGATGCAAATCAAAACCACACTGAGATACCACCTAACTCCAGTCAGAATGGCAATTATCAACAACTCAAAAAATAACAGCTGCTGGAGAGGGTGTGGTAAAAAGGGAACACTTCTACACTGTTGGTGGGAGTGTAAACTAGTGCAACCTCTGTGGAAAGCAGTGCGGCGATTCCTAAAAGCTCTAAAAATTGACCTTCCATATGACCCTGCAATCCCCCTACTGGGAATATACCCTGAAGAACACAAATCACTCTCTAAAAAAGATACCTGCACACGTATGTTTATCGCAGCGTTGTTCACAATAGCAAGAACCTGGAAACAACCATGCTGCCCATCAAAAGAGGACTGGATTTTAAAAATGTGGTACATATACACGATGGAATACTACGCAGCCATAAAAAAGAACAAAATCATGAATTTCGCAGCAACCTGGATGGAACTAGAGTCTATAATACTGAGTGACCTCTCACAGAAACAAAGATCAGAATATCACATGTTCTCACTCATATAATGAACCTTGAACATCCAATGTAATACTATAAGAAAATGACTGGCGGTACTGGGAAATTATGGGGGGGATGGGATTAACAGTAGCAAATATCTGTCTGGGACTGGGAAAACACCTCTTATCAACAGGGTGCCTGAATGAAACATAATTGTACACCTAACCCTCAACTGTACCCCACAAAATCATAATAAAAAATACTGATTAATTATAAAAAAAAAGAAAACTGATTCTGGTAGAGATGGATGAAAGTGAGTGTTGGATCTGGGATTAAAAACCAGCTTTATCCAATACCAAACTCATTCTCTTTCTGTTATACTAGTGAGGACTTTTATGAGCAACCAGCTGGGAGGGAGGTTTACCCCAATTCTGGCAAGTGGAAAGGACACAGATTGTTTTTGAAAAGCCCCACAGAACATCCTGCAGAATCATTTGAAGCCAGAAGGAGCCATTTAACCAGCTTGAGGAGCAACAGAGCCCCTGCGCCTTATTATTTCCCATCAGTTACTTGAGTTCCCACTTACATTATTAGCATAAATTCTACTACCTGGAAACTTTCCAGGGACCACCCGGCAATTTGGGAAGGACCACCTGGGGGCTCATTCTGTTCCAAATATCAGGTGTGAGAACTAGAAATCCAGACCCCATTCTCTAGAGTATCGATTTGATCCTGTCCACATGGTGGCGCTGTTGAACACCAGTCTCGTACAGTCTAATTGGACCCTTGTTCTCTGAAGTGGAGAAATCCCTGCGCAAGTCATAGTGGTGGGCTTCAGATGTGAGGAGTCCCAGAGTGGTCCCGATTTTCATTACAGCAAGACCCCAGCAGTTGGGTTCCTGAGCTTTGTGTAGGATAAGGTAGATTGTCTCTGAAACGAGTACTGAAATAGTAGTCTTCCTGATTTGAGGGTATAGGAGCTCCATCACCTCTTCCATCCTGGAGACCTGTCCGTGGGAAAGTGCTTAACCAGATCTGGGGGACATAGAGCTGGGAGTATCCTTAAATGTTTCTCCCATAGGCAGGCCTTGCTTCACTCCAATTTTTAAGTTAGGATCCCCCCGTTATACCCACTCATGGTGTCCTGTGCTGTACTTTTAGCATATTTATCACCTTTGTAATTGCATGGTTATTTATGTGATTATTTACATAATATTTGCCCTCTCCTCATAACTGGGAACTCCATGAATACCAGAAATGTTTTCTTACTTCTGTATTCTCAGGTCTAGCCGGAGTCTGGCACTTAAGAAGAATTGGATGACTATGAATTCACTACTAGAGGCAACACTCAGACCTCAGTGCTATTGCTAACCATCTGGGCTGTGAGATCTAATGCTAGTTTCCAATCTCTTTAAGCCTCTGTTTTTTCATCTGGAAAATGGGACTAAGAATATACCTACTTCCAAAGGATGTTGTGAGGATTAAATAACATAAAGCACGGAGAACACAACACAATGCCTGGCACGGAACAAATACTCACTAGCAGTAATTAAAAAATTTTTTTTCTCTCCTTCCTCCCTGGAAAGGAGGTTCCCCTCTCTCTCCCTTCTTTGCTTTTTCTCTTCCCTTTTCCCTCACTCCTTCTATCCCTCCACCCTACTGCTCACTTCCTCACTTTCTCTGAGCATTGTGTGTATGTGTATGTTGTGTGTTTGTGTGTGTATATGTATGCATGTATGTGTGTATATGTATGTGGGTCCTTGTGTGTGTGTGGAAGTGTATATGTGTGCATATTTACATATGTGTGTATGCCTGTCTATGAGTTTGTGCATGTGTGTATATGTGTATGTATGTGTATGTTTGTATGTTTGTGTGCACTTCAGCATGGGAGACCCTTGCCTTGAGGAGAAGGATGGTGAATAAATCTTGGGTAGAGGAGTCTGTGTTACCAACTCAAGGGCTTCACGACTGGGGAGGCCTGGCCCTTCCAGGGCATGTAAGGACAACGTAGCGCTCTGAGCTGTCCTCACCTGCCCCGGCAGTAGCTCCACCCCTCAAGCCACGGGCAGAGGAGGAGTCCTGGATTATGATGAGGGCTGGATACCCACGCGTCTGCGTCATCCTGGATTTTCTCAAGCTTCTCCCAGCCTCAAGGCTTGCCATCAGAGGATCATGGAAGGTAGAGAACAGGGCATTTGAGGTGTCTTCCTCTACTTCCTCAGGCATTGCTGAAGGGCAGTTATCAGGGAAAAACCTGGGGATGCCACCTACTAGTGACTTTGGCAAGTTGTTAGCTCTTGAAGCCTCAGTTTTCTCATCTGCATAGTGGGAATTTTTGAGTTGAGATTCTTAAACTGAAACAGACACCCAGGTCAAGTAGAAAAATGGTGAAGCAGGCTAATTTTTTGGAGAAAAAATTGCTGTACGATAAGTTGATAAGTTGATCTCAGCAATTCTAGCTTTCTAATTATTTAAAAAAAGGCAGGAATCCCAATTTGTATGTAAAATCCTGCAATCTTTCATGTTGGAAAAATATTATGATTTTCTTAAAACACTTTATGTGGTGTAAATAAAACATTTCTGTGGTCCAGATATGGTGGTCAGGCTACTACTTGATGATCTTAGTTTGGGGCATATACTAAGTGCTCAATTATATGTCCATGATCAGTGGAGGGGAGAAGGTGGCCTGGAACAGTCAGGGGCTTGAGGGGCAGTGGAGGGAGAGTATCATTGTGAGAGTGTGTTTGGTTTCTGCCAGTGCCTGCTTCTCCCCTGATGCAGGTAACAACCAGCCTCAGTGTTGGGATGCTCGAAATGTGGGTAGCAGGGTGGGTGTCTGAATCCTTGTCTCATCTCTGGGATCGGAAGGTAGGAAGGGCTTCTGTCCATGTGCCAGTGCCCTTCATCTTTCCCCCTCACTGAATGGCAGGATATGATGTCTCCAGAGGTGGAAGGGTTTGTGAGTTGCTCAATCTGGCATTTGATGTCACTGGCTAAGATGATCCTGCACCTGCTGGGCTTAGAGAGCCACCCAGCACCTGCGGGGCTAGGGCCTTGGTGGGGAGGTAGGTGCCTCCAGTGAGCTCAGCCACCTGCTTACCCAGAGGCTTCCCTTCCAGTGCATCCCAAGTCATGTCCAGGGAGCTGCAACGGCCCCGGGCAGGTGACTGCAACTTCCCAAGCTTCTGGTTCTTCATCTCTAAAATGGGGGATGATAATGCTTGGCTCTCATGTAAGCAGGAAGTATGAGCGAGATACCTACTCCTTTCTTTCTCCCGTCCTTGTGTTAGCCAGGGTTATGCAGCTCTTATCACCACCCTTGCTGCCCTCTGTTGTTCAGGCTTTCTGAGAGGTCCACCTAGCGCTACCATGCTTCTTTTCCCAGTGTTCAGCTGGACCCCGAAGAGGAAAGGTTTGAGAGGTCTCAGGTCTCTAAACCCATATTCACTCGGGTGATCTGTTGATGTGTGTAATTGTAGATTTCAACACTACACTCCCAAAGGGTCCGGGCTTCTTCAGAGCTGGGATTGGCAGAGAGACAGAGGACACTTCTCCCCCACTGTCATCAAGTGAGGAGGGAGAGGGTATGTGGTTAGGGCTGCTTCCTCCTTTTTCTGAGACCCACATTTGATTATTTATGCTGGGGTCAGTGCAGTGTGGAGTTAAGTGTGTGCACCCAGAGTCTGGAAACCTCTATTTCAAGCCCAGCATTGCCATGAACAAACCAAGTATCTTTGGGCGAGTGACCTAACCTCTCTGAGCTCTAGCTGTACAATAGGCAGACGCTAATGTCAACCACAACAGCAGAACCCATGTCAGGAGTAGATAAGATAATGTACAGCAAGTGGAAGCACTCCAGGTTCTCAAGTTTATACACTTACTATACTGATGTAAATCTGTATTCAGTTAATAAACTCTAGCAAAAATAGCACCTTTATTATTTGATGACATCCTTATCAGAAGGAAAAAAGTTCCAGAAGTCTTGGAATTCATAACAAGCAAAAACAGGCAATTAGAAAGACAATGCTTTTCTTCTGAATGTTTCAAGGCACAGTGCAGAGTCTAACTTATTTCCTGCTCAGGCCCTGAGGACATTGTACCAACCTCTGGGCTGGGCTGTGGACCCCCTGGAGGGGGGAGGACTGGAATTGAACAAGAGGGAAGGATAGTCTGGAGACTCCAAAAGGGGCAGAGAGCGAGAGGTTAATGTGGAAAGGGGCAAAAACCAGAGAAGAGAAGCTGAGGTGGAACTGGTACAATGTGAATAAAGTAAGTTGAAAATACTTTTTGAGCATTTGCTGTTTTCTTAGGTGCTCGGGACAGTGGTGAAGAGAATGGATGTGGTCTATGATCCACTCACGGGGCTCACAGACAGTGAGGGAAGACAATGAGCAGAAATGGCAGATGTTTGGAAAGCAAGAAAGGAGTGTTTGTCAGGGTGCTACGGAGATGCCAAGTTGAACACTGCATGGTCATAGGGAACTCTGGGCTCCAACTAATCCTACTTGGAGGTTGGTGACCTGAGTGCCACCAAGGAGCAGCTCTGAGCCTCCCTTCTGTTCTCTTACTCAAGGGCATTTGCAAGTTCTTACAAGGCAGAAGAGAGACCCTGGGAAAGTGGATACATTCTGAAGGAAAGACTGGCATACAAGAAGGAAGAGAGGGAGGGACATTTCCATTTCCATCTCCTTTCTTTGATGATGGCCATATTATCTCTTTCCTTCAAGGACCCACAATCTATGCATTAATTCAAATTTCCTGGGCACTCATTTCTCTAGGAGGCTCATACCATCTATGGAATTATGTCTTCTATGAGCGTGTTTCCAACTTGCCTTTTTTATTTGGCATCAGTCGAGGATGAGGAGGTACCTGAAGTCTATTCCTCTGAATACTGAGGGATGAAAAAGTCGCCTAATCTCCAGCACTTTGTGTTGTCACCTTAAGCTTCGTGTTGTGTCTATCCCAGGTACGAGTCCCTCAGTTCAGCAAATGAAGAGGAGGCATATTTTTGTGGCCCTTCCAACAGTTGCTCAAAGCCAGAGGCCCATGTAGGGAGGCAACAGATCATAATATACAATCTTCCTGGACTTCGGAATAGCATAGAGCCTGACTGCTAGAAGGGTGCTTGGTGTTGGGAATGATTATCTTTCCAGACTCTGAAAAGATTCTTGCATGCATGACTGTGGCGAAGGTGCCCTACTGGTATTCCATCATCCAGGCAAGGTGAAGATTGAACACATTTTTACCAGGCCTGGTTGAACCTGGGCAATGGGAAGAAGAGGCACACGGCACATTTTCCAGACTAAATTGGACAACTCCTTCTCTTTGGGTTCTGAATGTTTGGATGCTTTTTTTTTTTGAGTTGGAGTCTCACTCTGTCATCCAGACTGGAATGCAGTAGCCACTTCTGGCCACCGCAGCCTCGACCTGCTGGGCTCCGGCAATCCTTCCACCTCAGCCTTCCAAGTAGCTGGAACTACAGGCAAGCACTACCACACCCGGCTAATTTTTTAAATTTATTGTGGAGATGAGGTCTTGCCAACTTGCCTAGGCGGGTCCCGAACCCGTGGGTTTAGGCAATCCACTCACCTCAGCCTCCCAAATCGCGGGATTACAGCCTGAGCCACAGAGCCCGGCTGGACGCTTTTTAAAAAAATTCTGTTTTCCATCTTCAAGTGGAAGTGGTCAGAACCAAAACTGAAAGCAGTAGCATCTAGTAGGCTGAACTCTATCTAGTGGAGTTTTCTATCTTGTTCTGGTCAGGATGAGACCCAGGTGTGGAGTCAGGTTGCTGAAGACCTCATAAGACAGCCCAAGATTTAGTTGCATATCCAACTACTTTGTCTATGCCAAGACTTGTTCTGGGAGCTGGACATTTGGAGATGTTGAATACATAGCCATCCCGATCTCTCAGGATCTTAAAGACTGGTGACAGAGAAAATATATAGTCAAAGAAAATATTGCAATGTTGAGCACATGGAGTGCTGTGGTTACATAGACAAGAGTGATTAATTCTGCTGGGTCAGGGGAGGTGGTCAGGCCAGTTCAAGAGCTTTGGTTTAAAATCTAAAGAAAGCGTAGCCAAAATAAATATCAACATTCCAAATGGCCCAGTCTGATTTTGGTGTTGTAGCATAAGAGACAGTAAAAAGGGCAAACATGATTTTTGGAAGTAGTCCAGGCTTTTATTCAGTTTCTGGAGAAGTGTCAAATGGTGAAGGGCTACTTTTGTAACTATTCTCTCCTTGTAAATCCCCCACTCAATATCCTCTATGGAGGGGGCTCCTTGAAATTCCCTTTATTTCCCAATCTCAACTCTCAGTGCCACAAACTTCTCCTACACTCAGTCTTCTTGTATTAAAAACAAAAATCTCTCCACACTCATCCACTGTGGGTGGGATTTAAACTAGTTCCACTTCTATGGAAAACAGCATGGAGATTTCCCGAAGAAATAAAAGTGGAACTACCATTTGACCCAGCAATTCTAATACCACGGATCTACTCAAAGGAAAAGAACTCTATACATAAAAAAGGTACCTGTACTTGGATGTTTATTGCAGCACTATTCACAGTAGCAAAATCATGGAACCAACCTGAGTACCCACCAACAATTGAGTGGATAAAGAAAATGTGGTATATATACACCATGGAATCCTACACAACCATAAAAAAGAATGAAATCATGGCCTATGCAGTAACAAGAACGGAGCTGGAGATCATTATCCTAAGTGAACTGACTCAGAAACGAAAGCCAAACTCCACATGTTCTCACTCATGCAGGAACTAAGACCATGAACATGGAAATAATAGACACTGGGGGAACCAATAAGGGGCAGTGGGAGAGAGGCTAGGGTTCAGAAATTACCTATAGGGCACAATGTTCGCTATCTGGGTAATGGGCCACCTGAGACCCAATACCCACCACTATATAATATGTCCATGTAACAAACATGAATATGTATCCCCTGAATTGAAAATAAAATGAAACACACACACACACACACACACACACACACACACACACACACGACACACGCCTCCCTCCCTCCCATACTAACTATACCTTGGCTCTGTGTTAAATAGGTAGCTCAGCCTCTCTGCATTCTATAGGTATCCTTATGAGGAATGCTGCCCTGATTCTGCCTCCTAAGGAGTGGGGAGGGGAGAAGATCCTGAATACTTGTATTTTAATGTATTTTTTTATTCCTGTTGCAGTTAAAAAGGGTTTCTCCAAGGTGAGAATTGAAAGAAAGCCCACCCTTGCAAAGGAGTACCTTATATAAAGTCATGTAGGCATAAATGAAGACACCATGCATGAGAGAGCAGTTAGGTGTGAACAGAGCTGGGACGCGCATGTGGACGTGTGTGGGAGATAAGTTCGTAGAAGTTAAAAGTGACTGGTTTGTGAATGGCCTTGAGGCCCGTGACTAGGAATCCAGACTTACTCCTGAGAGTAATGGGATCTATTGAAGATTTTTTGTTTGCTTGTCTTTAATTTGGATGAGAAGGGATCAGATTTGTATTTTCAGACGATGGCTCTGAAGGCTTATGGAAAGGCTGGGCTGCTTGGAGAGAGAGGTTGGTAGCCAGAAAACCAGTCAGGAGACTCTTGCAAAAGCCTGGTCACAAGCCCTGAGTTGGCATGCCCCTGGAGCTGGGAAGGAAGGGATGGCTGTCCAAACTATTTCAAGGGGGCACAGGCAAGTGAGATGGCTAAACCTGCCTACCAGTGTCCACCCATTTGTCAAGGTGGCCATGAAAAAAGGCACCAGACACAGAACACACAGATACCATATACATTGATACTTGATCTTTGTGTGCAGGAGGGTAATTGCACCTGTAATTAATTGCAAGTCCAGGCTTGGAAGCCTCTCTCCAGAGACACAGGCCAATGGACGCAGACCAAGCATCTGGGTGGGGCTTGTCCACATTCCCAGCTTTCCTGTCCTCTTCCCACATAGACTTCTATCTCCAAGCCTAGGAGCACTGCCCTCTTTCTCAACCAGTGTTCCTCCCTGCTAAGCTTGAAATCTAGGTAGAGAAAATAAGGACTTTTTGACTTTTTTCCGAGTTTAGCCAAGAGAATGAAGAGGAAGAGAATGGCTTTCTGAGGCAAAAGAAAAAACCAGGACTCAGGTTTTTGATTGATGAGCCACTTCACCTCTTAGAGCTTCAGTTTACACATCTGTAAAATGGACAAGAATGTCTCCCTTAAAAGCTTGTGAAAATTATGGGGCAACCCATATAAAACCTCCAGCCATGTGTTTGGCACGTAGTAGGGACTCAATAAATGTTCATTTCCTTTCATTAAATTTTGACTTTCACTGTAGTCCTCATCTAAGCCTTTCATTGCTTAGATGGATAAGTAAACGTGTCTGGTGATTGTTACAGTGATTATTTTGTAGATGAAGATGTTAAGGCACATATGGGGATTCTTTCTCTTTCTCTATTTCCCTCCCTTTCTCTTTTTTCTTTTCTTTCCCTTCCTTTCTCTCTCTTTCTGTGTCCAGCTTCTTTCTTTCTGGTTGCACAATGTGGTTTGCATTACCTTACAGCCAGAAACTTGGTCTACATCAAGCTAGATTCTGACTTTTGGCTCCAAAAGACTTTCAGAACCTAGATTGACAAAGGCTGGGGAGTTGCATGCTAAGGGATGCCATAGAAAGTTTGAGTCTCTGAGCATCAAGACTATCTTATGTCCTTCTGTCCTCTCAGTCAGTGTCACTGGCCAAGTGATTTCCTCATCAGGAGGCTTGTCCATAAATGCTCTTCACAGACTTTGATGTGGTTGAGGCTAAACCGCTCTGTAGCAATTGTGTTGTAGAAGGAGAAGAACAGGAGAGGAAAATGAAACATATCCCAGGTGCTGAAGGGGATATGTTAGCAGGTAGCTCTCAGGCTGGGGACTCAATGAGGACAAGCCTTGAAACCCCTTTCTTTCTGCCGTGAGGAACAGCTAAATCCCAGAAAACTGGATTAGTACAGGGCTTTCTATCTCACAGGCATTTAACTTACACAATTCAGCTTTGAAACAAAAAGAAAGAGAAGAAACAAAAATTTAAATGCACAGACGACCCTGACCATCCTTCCACTCAGTGAGCCTAGGCACAGAGTGAGTGTACGAGGAGGAGTGAACCTGCTGGCTAAGCGTCTGCTAACTTCCTGCCCACTTGCCTCTCTGCGCTGGTGCCTCACAGCACCAGGTGGGATTCTTGGGTGAAGGAGTTGAATGTTTATGCAACAATGCCCATTTTATCCTTTAGTGCTCAAAGGAAGAAATGGTGATTTGTTTCAACGCTGGAGAGAAAATCTGATCTTGTGGACAGATTGAGAAGGGTGTGTGAGTCTCCAGTAAGGATCCCAGGATGATGATTCATGGTGCTCACCAGTTACCGGTCATGATTTGTACTACCTTACAGCCAGAAACTTGGTCTACTTCAAACTGAGGACACAAGACTGAACACTTTTCAGCTCAGGTGGGGCTCTGTGACAGGTTCTAACTAATACATTGTGAGCAGAAGTGATGTGCACCACTACAGGGTTGAAGTATTTAATTGCCAGTGCAAGATCTTCCAGAGCTTAGTTCTCTTTCCCCTCTGGTATGGTGACCACTGGTAGCTGCTTTGTAAGCCTGGGACCTTGAGTGACTATGGTGAACAGCCTATCTGCCTACTATGTGAGAAACATGCGGCACTGAGTGAGAAAGAAATCTTTATGCTTTCATCTGAGATTTGGGCTTGCTTGTCACAGCAGCATAACCCAAACAATCTTGACCAATACAGAGATTTTTAAAGGGGAACTTGGGGCACACATGACTGTCATCTTATGCTGTGACTTTGGAATCTTTGCCTCTGTGGCTGCACTGGAGTAGCAGCTCAATACTTCACATGTGTTCTCTCATTCAATACTTATGACTCCCCTATAACATAGACAGAGTAATTCTCATTTTGTAGATGAGAAAAGAACATGCAATGGTCAGATACCATGTCCACATTCACAGTGTAAGGGATGGATTTTAAAGTCAGATTTTTCTGACACCAAAGCCAGTGCTTCCTCCATCATGTCACCTGTCCTTACAGCTTCAGAGCTGGATTCCCAAGAGAGAGGGATGGGGCTGCCCCACTGGACCTTAGCCATGCCAATGCCAGCAGGTCCCTGCCATGTACCAGGCTTCTCTGCACCTCCCCTTAACAACACACCCTCCTACATTAATGGTATTTACTCCTGCCACCCTGGCAGGGTGTTCCACTGCCTAATTGCTGTTTGGAAACCTCTGAAGGTGGAAAACATGATGTTAAGTGCTTAATGGTTAAAGGATTCATGTCAGGCCTAGAGTGGAGTGGGAGACCTGGGGGTTGCTGGCACAGGGCAGGGTGGAGAGACTGGGGATTGAGACCAAAGAAGGTGCGTTGTGTTTTGGAAAGGCAGGGCGGGGCAGAGGCTCTGGCAGTGCTTGCTTAGGCTGATGCCAAGACTCATATTAACTGGGTCATATGGCTGTAGGGAATGCCATCCACCACTGTCACATCTTGGTTCCTTTCTAGGGTCAAACCTCTGTTTTTGCCATATTGCCACAAATACAGCAAACCTTTTATTGAGCACTTACTAAATACCAGGAGACTGGCTAAGAACCTGGTAGTCCTAATTTCATGTATTCTTCACCACCATGAGATAAGCTTTCGTCCCCATTTGGAATCTGAAGCTGACAGGAAGGTATAACTGGCTCAAGGACGCATGGCTGGTGAATGGTAGATCTGAACTCAGATGTGTCTGGACACTGGCCCTGAGCTTTTAAACTCCAAGCAGCCTTATGTCTCTTTTGAATGAAATTTGGAAGAACAACATCAGGCATCTTTGCAGTCACAATGACGCCATGTCGAGACCTCAAATTCCTATACCTTCTGATCTGTCTAAATCATGCTGCACACTTCATTAAGGCAGCCACTGTGGCTACAAAAGTCTTAACAAATCTGTTTCCATCCTGAAGATTCTTGGGTTTTATATTCAGTGTTGATCTTCTCTACCCCAGAGTTAGGAATTTATCCTTCTCTTGAACATCTCCTGAGATGGGGAGCTCACCATCTCTCAAGACAGCCCTTTCTCAGGTCACACAGCTCTCTGCTGTTTCTCAGAGAGCTCTACCTGAATACAGGTGCAGGCAGAGGAGCAACCCTCAGCCCCAGGGGATATGGGGAGAGTAGGAGGAAAGGAGAGGGGTAGGCATTTAATGGCTGCGTCCCGGTGGGTGTCGGGGGGGCACGCCTGTGATGGTGATGACGCCATGGGGATAATGGGCCATTTCCCTAATTGGCACTAATGATGCCATTGGGTCTGAGCATCCACCTCTGCTTTCCCTCGCACCACACCTTACCGAAGCTGCTCCACATGGCGAAACTTGACCTGCCGATATCCCAATCTGCCTGGCTAACACGGGCTGGTCCTGGAAGCTGAGGCAAAGGGTGTGCCTGTGTTCTGGGTGCTTCCAGACCCAGGCCAGCCCTCTGGCCTGCCTCACCCTGGGTGTAAGTGAGAGCCTGATTTCCTTCCAAAGTGGGGTGGTCATTTTCAGGAGAACAGAGGTCTCTCCTGACCCAGATAATAGTCTAGATCATAAGTCACCCTTCGCTGGGATCTGACATGCCTTCCAGGGGCCAGAGGTCAACTGCCAGCCAACCCATGGATGGGAAAGGGGCACACTGACTGATGGAGGCAGAGAGAGACAGAGACTTACAGATTCATAGGCAGAGGGAGGCTCAGAGAAGTAGACTAAAAAACAGAGAAGGAGGAGAGGAAGGAAGGAAGAAAAGGATAAAGGAAGAAAGGGTGGAGGAAAGTACATAGTTTCACAAATGTCATCTCTTTTGGGTGGCTCCTCAGTTACCTCTCCTCCTTCCTTCCTGCCTCCCTTCCTTCATTCTGTGCTAGTCACACAAAGACTCATAAGTATAAGGGACAGCCGGGAAGAAGAACAAACAGGTGTTGTAGCTCCAGCACCTAGCGATGTCCCTTCAGCTTGTATCTCAGCATCTCTGAGATGCAAACTTGACTATCAAATGGAAACTCCTTTCTCCCGGATGGTCGTGGAACTGCTCTGAGTTGTAGATGGGAATGTTCCTCGGACGCTCTTGGAAAGTCCTGAAGAAAAGTGGGGTCATACATCACAGACAGAGGCTTGTAGGGGCCATGGCTGGGTGCCCTCACACTGTGGGCAACTGTCAGTGGGCAGAGGTTGCCTGACACTCAGAAGCCATGATCGGAGCCTGGAGGCCAGGGTCAGTAGCCTTCCAAGGTGGGAGGCTCTAAATACCTCTGTGGGTCCCAGGGGCAGCTCCTGGGAGGAAAGGAGTGGGGAAATCTCTTCCCTGCTCTGGGCTCTGTCAGGATCGGCAGAAGGGGGCTCTGGTGCAGTCAGCAAGAAGCCAGTGAACCTGCTGCCCTCTCTCTGCCTCTCGCTGTACCCCAACAATGACTGAGCATTAAGCAGGCCATGCAAGGTCTGTAGGACTGTACATATATCCTTCCCCTTTCTGGGCCTCTGTGTTTCCAGTGGCAGAGGGAAAAGGTGAGACTGTGTGGCTTGCAGGACTGTCGCAGGTGAGAAGAAGTAGTCAGTGTTAAAGAGAGTGTCTTGGGTAAAGGGAATATCAGGACAGACCCTGAGGAAGGAAAGAGAAATATTTGTTTAGCCTTTTCATGCATTGTTTCATTTAATCCTAATTAAACTCTAGATAAGTGCTATTAATATCCTCATGGAAGGGATGAGGATGCCTAGGGTTAGGGAGGTATACAAGATTTATTTTCTGATGGTCTGCATGTATTCTCATCTTCTATGCTCTCCCCTGAATTTGAGTGACCAGAAGTCTAGCAACCACATTTTGCTGAGGTTCCCTTGCCTCTAGAGTTCTAGATGTGATCAGTGTTTTGCCAGTGAGATATACTCATGCAAGATCTAGAAGAAGTGCCCCAGAAGTCATTTTTTCTCCTCAAGCAGTGATGGCAGACACATGAGCTACCATGGGCCCTGTCCGTCAGCTGTCCTGGACCTGCTAGGAGGGCAGCCTGACTGTCAGTTGGTTTCCTGTAACCTCCTGACCTTTGTGTCAGGAGGAAACTGCCGAGTTGTTTGAGAACAGCTGTGCCAGCAAGCGTGAGCTCTAGGGACAGGGTTCAACCCTCTCTCTTCCAATTCTTCCTCATGTTTTGTAAGCTCCCGATTCCCTGAATTAAATTTTCTTCTGCTTGAAATTCCTGGAGTGTGTTTTGTATTCTGGCCCACATCCTGGCTGATACAGAAGACTGGAAACTCATCCAATATTTCAAGCTAACAAGATGACCCAGTCATGTCTGATTCCAGGGCCTGCATATATTTTTTGGTTAAAAAAAAAAAATATATATATATATATATATGTAAAAATTGTATATTTGTTCTTACATGTTTAAACTTCAGTCACCTTCAAAGTACTCTCCATTGGATTCAATACACCTATTGAGATGCTTTTTTCCACTGCTCAAAGCCGTTTTTGAACTTGTCAATTTTGATGCTTTTTAGTGCTTCTGACATTTTTTGTTTCACTTCTTCCACATTAGCAAAACATTTCCTTTTGGTTTAGTGGCACTTAGCACATTCACATTGTTGTACAACCATCATTCCATCTGTCTCCAGAATTCTTTACATTTGGAAAACTGAAGCTCTGTACCCATTTAAACATTAACTCCTGTTTTCCTTCCCACCCCCTCAGCCCCTTTCAACCACCCTTTTACCTTCTGTCTTTATAAACTCGACTACTCCAGGAACTTCATTTATGTGGAATCATACAGTACTGGTCCTTCTGTGGCTGTCTTATTTCACCTAGCATTATGTCCTCATGGTTCTTCCCTGTTGCAGTATGTGTCAGAGTCTCCTCCCTCGTTAAGGCTAAATACTATTCCATCTTATGCATGTACCACATTTTATTCATCCATTAATCTGTTGATGGACACCTTTGGCTACTGCGATTATTCTGCTATGAACACAGGTGTATGAAAAGGGCCTGCACACTAGACCCACACACCATGTGGTTTCCATCTGCCCAGTGGTGCCCATCTCATATTAGTCTGAAGACATGCTATCACTCCCAAACTTTTGAGGGTGAAGAATGGGTGCTTTCCCAAACAATGTGCAGGAGTATCAATCATTTCCTAGAAAACCAGGCTGTTTCTTGTGCTGTTTTCCCTTCCCTCCCAAATGTTCACTGGAGCAGGTGGACACATCAGGCTGAAGGAAGGGCTGGGCAAATGAGGCGAGAGGATGGATGAAGCTTTAGGGGAACTTGAGAACCAGTAAACTAGAAGTTAATCTCCAGGCCCATGAGTCAGGGCTGGAGACACTGCCCTGCTCTATTTAGCAGCTGGTTCAGGACTTTTTCCCTTGTCAAGCAGGAGTATATGTGGAAATCACTGGCTGGACTGCAGTGGGCCCTGCTACCAAACCGAGATCTCTAGCTTGCCTTGGGTTCCCTTGGATGCCTGCATTGTTACTGAATGTCTGCTTTTATCCTCCTTACCGCTGGCTTCAAAAGGCTTGGACTTCATTTTGGCTTCTTTAACTCAGGAATTTTTTCAAATCATTCATTCATTGATTCAATAACTACTTATTGAGTCTTGGTGTATACTAGGCACTGAAGACAGAGCAGCAAATAGGCAGATATGGCCCTAACCTTGTGAATCTTGGATTAGCGCAGAGGAGGCACAGAATAAATCCACACACAGGCTTATGCAAGATGTCAGCAAGTGCCATGAAGAAAGTCAAGCATGGCTGTCAGTTAGAGAATGACCAGGTGAGGGGGTGGGAAACATAAAGAAGTAGGTTAGGACATGTCTTTCTGAGGGGGAAGATGCTTAAAATGAAACCTACATGATGAGGCACTAGCCCTGCAACGACCTGGGGAGGGCACCCCAGATACAGAGAACAGCAAGTGCAAAGGCCACGAGGCAGGAAATAGAACTTAGTGTGTTCATAAAATAGAAAGAAGGCCTCTGGTTCTCCCCAACCATCAATCTTCCTCATGACCCAATAGGACATTACATTTGGACGAAAGGCTTCCTCCATTGGAGGCCTGCTGAAAGTGGAGGCAGCTCCCCAATCCAGGTCCTGACTCTCTCTAGCTTCCCCCCTTTTGCCTCTTCCCACGCTGTCCTCCTATCTCCTTTCACTGCTGTGTTCCAGCATGCACCATGGCTGAGTCCAAGAAGCCAAAGGTCTTTTTATGAATACAAATTCTTTCTCAACCTCGAGGTCAGAGAATCTTTCCCCAGACAGAGTTCTGCCTCTGACATATGTGCCCTGGGGCACATGGCACCTCCTTTACCTAGGCTCAACAGATCAGGCAAGACCAAATTGGAGTTGGCAAACACATCATTCACTCACTAATTCATTTACCAATAATTATTAACATCACCATCGATAGAAGTAAGAACAACAAGATGACAGTGAATGAGGGGAAGTTAGCAAGGAAGATATTTATTGAAGGCACCTAACTGGGACCTGGGGCTCAGGCATGGTTTTTAGAAGAAAATAATCCATACAGTGAAGCCTGAAAGATGAGTAGAAATTAGCTAGTGGAGGGACTCATGAGGCAAAGGAGAATTCCAGATTTTGGAAACTGTACAAAGGCTCTGAGGCAGGAGAGAATGTGGAGTATTTGGGAAACTGCAAGAAGTTTATTCGATGTAGGGGCAGGAGTATTTTTAAAGGAGGGTGCATGTATGTGTAAGCATCTGGCTGGGAGGTCCTTTAGCTTGCAGGGTGCAGATTCTGCAGTGCTTTGTACACCGTGTGTGTGTGTGTGTGTGTGTGTGTGTGTGTGTGTGTGTGTGTTTTGCACATTACAAAGTCCTGTGCTAGAGAGTCAGGTCAATCTCAGAGGTAAATTTTGCAGAGGAGGAACAAAGACTGAAGAGATGATTAACTACGACTGCTTTCTCTTGTGTCTGTCCTGCACAAGGAATGTGAGTTCTTTGGGTGCACCTTCATGTCTAAGCCTGGTTTTCCTCTTTCTAATTTCTGTTCCTGCCTATGTGTCCCCCACTTTTCCAAGATCTCGCCCAGCTACCCTCATACCTGACTTTGGAAAACTTTGCCCCTTTCACTATGTGGAATTTAAAGCTCCAGTTCTCAGGCTTAGGTAGGCAAAGTCCTTGGCTGCAGTGAAGATCGCAAGTTGGAGGAAGACAGCATGGAGGAGGAGAGACCAGTTAGGGGATGTTGCAATCATTCATGACTGCAGTGGTAGCAGAATGGGTGTAGAGAGTGCCTACGCTTGACAGATTTTCAGGAGGTCTCTTGGAAGCTGTGTGTGTGACTTGGACTTATGGATGAACCTGTGGTGGACATAGTCACTGAAAGAAGAAACACAGGAGGCAGGCCGGGGACGTGGAATGGGGCAATTGGGAAGGGAGGTCAAGGTGTGGGACTTAGAATCACACAGCTGCAAGACCTTGAGCAAGACACCCAACCCTTCTGACCTTCTATTTCTTCCTCTGTAAAGTAGGATTACAAACAATGTCTATCTCATGAGGTGGTATGCAGCATTTAAATGAGTAGCATGTAGTGTAGTGATTGTCACATGCAAGTACTATATCACTTGGTTAAATTCATTCCAAGGGCTGCTTTCAAAAAACATGTGGTTGCCATAGGTCTGAAATCTGAGAGGAAGACCTGGCTGAAGGCAGAGACATGAGATTTATTTTCCTGGACCATTGCTCTCACTCACAGGGTAAATGTTTGCAGGGTTAAAGCTAAAACCTTTAGGAGAATCAGCTCTTCACAAGCAGCTTCAGATACTTTGGGGGAACTTGTCTGCATCAAAATAATTAATATGCTGTTTGCACACCAAGCTACCCCACTCATCAGAGCTACCCAGGGACTAGTTGGTGGCAACACTCCAGTGTTAAGTGTGAGTTACAGCATGTGTTCTGAAGCAGTAAAACTGCAGTTCATTTTTTTCCAAATGCATTTCACTTTTCCTTATTCAGACTAGTCTTTCTTCCCAGTAGCCTGAATTCATGGGGCGTCTGGAATCACTTTGACTCTCACTTGTGTTTTGGTTCTAATGGTAGCCACTGGGCTCTAAGAGGCCAGCTGTCCTGAGAGGACTGCACTAGCTGTGTGGAGGAGTACGCTCATTTGCAATCTGTGAGTCCATTTGAGGTGACCGGGGTGGTGGCTGATTCGAATGAAGATGATAAGCATATGCTTTCTTTTAACCAGGATCTGGGCTCTACATTCTCTCCTCCAAGGATTCGATTTTAACAAGAAGAATTAAAAACGTGTGACTAGCAAAAGAAGAGATGAGTGGGCAAGAAGATGCACCAGCTGCAAGCAAAACTGTCCTATCAGTTATCTGTGCTGTGTACTAAAATACCATCGCAAACTTAATGGCTTAGGACAACTTACTCGGCTGCGGGGATTTTCTGCTCATCTTCTCTGGGCTCATCATGTGGTCCCATTCAGTTGGGACCTGGGTTCTGCCCTGTTGGCTGGGATTTCTTGGCCTCCCTCTAAGGCATGGATCGCCTGACCTCCGCCTTGACTTCACCCCAGGTAAAGGAGTCATAGGGCAGACTTCCTGTCTGCCAAAATGAGTCACATGCCCAAGTCCAGAGTCGCTGGTGGGCGGGGGAGGGGAGAAGGAGAAGACTACACAAGGGCATGGATTCTGAGGAGGGGGTTTCACTGTGGGTCACAACTATGATGAGCTATCCCCATGATCTATGCAGTGTTTCAAAGATTTTAAACTGCAGGTTCACCAGATTACATAAGGGTGGTGATGAAGATGCCACCAGCAGCCATATACCACTGTCAATAATACATACCATTTTATTTCGTGCTTAGTAGGTGTAAGGGACTTAAATAATGCACTCTATAATATAATCTTCACAGCAATTTGGCCAGGTTGGTGCTACCACCTAGTTTTACAGATGAGAAAACTGAGGCTCAGAAAGGTAAGCTAAGTTTCTCTAAGCACATTGAGTGACTGTGATTCTTTCTGAAGTGGGAGAGGCATGGTCTGGATCCTTCCACTGTGGTCAAGAGATCTTTGAACAAAGCTAAATCACATTTCCAAAGGAGGTCCTCTGACTTGTTGAAATGCAAGCAGCTTTCACCAAATAGCAGTTTGATGAGCTGAGCATAAGTGAATCAGAAACACGAGGCTGATGTTTGTCTCCATCTGCACAGGGGTTTGGCAGTTTCCAAGTTTCCTTGGCAAGCAGGATTCAGACCCTGCCAAAACCTAGGGCTCTGGCATCATCACGGGCCTTCAGGTCAGGCCAGGTCTCCAGCCCTCCTGCTGTTCAGATCAGAGTCTGGCCCCTTGTGGACTCTCCTGCTGCTTCTTCCTGCCCTCAAGCACCAGGGGCAGAACAGCAGGAGGCATATCCACAACTCCATCACATGTGGGAGCAAGATGGCACGGGGCACAGATTCCTGGAGCACTGTCAGAGCAATAGTCCTCTGGGTGCCAGGAACCCCAAACCTCGGAAATTGTGGCAAGAGGGCCCATCCACAGGACACGCTGTCGGGAATAAGCTCTGAGTAAGGAGGAACTTGGCCCAACAGGACAGGGAGGCTCACTCGGGGCCAACAGGGAGGCAAACTTGCCTGATTCCTCAAAGATCATGGGATGTTAATCTGAGAAAAAAAGCAGGTTTCAAGCTGAAAGAGTTCGGAACAGACTTGGTTAACTGTACTTTTTTCATTGCAAAACTCCTCCAAACATTTAATGTTCTGATGTCACAACCTGAGAGAGGAAGCAGGGATGCAGATTCAAGCCTATCTGACAGTAGAGCATTCTGCTCGGTGTTTTGTGGGACTGGTGTTCTACAAGGTGCATAGAAGAAGGCTGCTGGGAATGTGCTTTCCCTGCAGGTGCCGGGACACCGGCTCCAGGATGGCAGGAGTTTCCTCTGCTTTACTCACATCTTTAGAGTATAGCATGTGAGAGGTGCAAATAAATACATGAAGAAATGAATGTGAACCAACCTCCCTCTCTCTTTCCCTGCCTTCCTGCCTCCGTCTCCCTCTTTCCCTTCCTCTATCCCTCCGTTGCTTCCTTCTTTCCTTTTCTCTTCCCTCGAATTATTTATTATGGCAGGCACTGTGCTAGGTCCTAGAAACACAGTTAGGAAATGAAACGTGTCTGTTATTTTCTAATTAATTAATCACAAATTTTGACTGCAGGTGACTGATTGCTTTTGCCCCAGTAGCCGGAGAAGATGAGAGGCTAAAAGATGCCCAAACCCCCAGAGGGTGGCAGGGTGGACCCCACCTGGCAGACTTGCTACTTGCCTGTCATAGTCAGACCTCAGACTCATTTTTGCTTCCCTGTGATGCTCCTTAATTCCTCATTGTCCTGAAGGTCTCATATACCCCAGGCCTGGCAAAGCAGGCTTTCTGTCCACAGTGTTTGTTCCTTGCTGTCACTGAGGCCAAGCCACTGGCTCATGAGCTCTGGCAGGGCAGGGACCACGTCTGTTTTGTCCACCAGGGAATCTCCTGCACCTGGTCAGACTTGTTATTGATGAGCACTTGATGAAGTCTGGAAACAAGGCTGATATAAGGCATAGGTTCAAGCCGGGCTCGGTGGCTCAGCCTGTAATCCCGCGCCTTTGGGAGGCTGAGGTGAGTGGATTGCCTGAGCCCGCGGGTTCGAGACCCGCCTGGCAGCGAGACCTCATCTCTATAATAAATCAAAAAAAAACAGGGCGTGAGCGCACCTGTAATTCCGACGTGAAGGCTGAGGCGAAGGATCGCGAGCCCAAGGTCGAGGCTGCGGTGGCCGAACGGCCACTGATCTGGGCGACAGAGTGAGACTCCAACTCAAAAAAAAAAAAAAAAATAAGGGATAGTTCACATTCAGGGGGAGAAAGAAGCAAAAGGGGCAGTGCCTAAGGTTCTTGGATATTCCAGCGTTCTTGGTCTGAAGCTCCAGGTCCCCTGTGAGAACTGCAGAATGTTTCTTTTCTTTTTTTTTTTTTTTTTAGTCGGAGTCTCACTCTATCGCCCAGACTGGAGTGCAGTGACCGCTCCCGGCCACCGCAGCCTCGACCTACTGGGCTCTGGCGATCCTTCCGCCTCAGCCTTCCGAGTAGCTGGAATTACAGGCATGCGCTACCACGCCCGGCTGATTTTTTGTAGAGATGAGGTCTCGCTGCCCAGGCGGGTCTCGAACCTGTGGGCTCAGGCCATCCACTCACCTCAGCCTCCCAAAGGCGTGGGATTACAGGCTGAGCCACCGAGCCCGGCTGCAGAATGTTTCTTATAGCCTCCCTACTGAACTCTGAGGCTGGAGCTCAGCCAGTATACTCCTTCTCCCCTTATGACCATCTCTGCTTCTGGAATTCCAGAAAGGTCTTTCTTATTACGGGGAGGCTTGCAGATACTCTCAGGAAAAAACAGGGTTGCCCTCTCTGGAGGGAGAAAGCTTGCATTGGCTCAAGGCAGCCAACTTCCTTCCTACTGATTGGCTGAATGTTCTAGGTCTCAGAGACTCTTGGAGGCCTCTGGGGTCATTCTTCATCCCCTGTTGGCCCTTACCACCCACATCTGCTGGTGACAGTGGCTGGTTCCATCAGATGCTGAAGCTGAACTCCCCTTGCTAGGTTCAGGGAAAGAATCTGAAGACATAGAGGATGTCAACATTGTGTTAACACAAGTGTGAAAACTTGCTTCCGACCACCAAGAGTGTGTGGTTATTATGAGAAGAGGGGGCGGTTCTAGCACCCACAATGAGCACCCACAATGGGCCGGGTACTGGGCTAGGCTATGTGTTCATGTCTTGCACAATCCTGCAAGACATAGGTTGCTGCCTCACTTAACAGATGAGGAAGCTGAGTCTCAGTGGACTCATGTGACATGTCAGAGTCTGAAGTCTTGGTGATTTTCAGGCAGCCTCATTGCCTCCTGTGATCAGAAAGGTATGTCCCTCTGAAGCTGCCTCTCATGGTGAACTCCTGAGGTCTGAAGATGAAGGAGAAGGCCCAGGGGAGACATGTGGGGGGTATGACAGAAAGGCCATGGGCTCAGGGGAGAAGGAAATTTCTCATTCATTCAGATGATACTGAGCATCTACTCTGGGATAAATGCTGGAGATTCAGCAGAAAGAAATCCAACCTTTCACTTTGTAGACTCAGAAGGTGAGTCAGGTATTTTTCAAGTCTAGTAAGTCCTCACTTAAAGTCGTTGATATTAGAAACTGCAACTGTAAGCGAAAAAAAATGTCTTGTATAAGGACACTTATTTTACCATAGGCAAGTTGATAAAAACAAGAGACAAGGTCCTATGACATGCAGATGTCATTTTACTTAAAGTCATAGTTTCTGAGAACCTATCATCAATGTTAAGTGAGGATTTACTGTATTCTATAAAAAAATGCCAACTGAATCTCTGGAGAAGTGCGAGGTGCTAAGATATATCACATGGAGGGCTCTGGCATGGTAAAGGAGGACAAGGCAGCTTTCCCCGGAAAGGAATGCTTCAGCTGGGATCTCAAAAATGAGTAGACATTGGCAAGGTGAGCATGAGTATGGATGGGCAGGAATAAGAAACATTCTAGAAGGAACCAAAAGCATACGCAAAGACACTGGAGTGGAAGAAATCCTGGAGCTTCCTGGAGAACAGAGAACAAAGGGCTGGGTGGTGTTTTAAAGTTGGAGCACAGTAAGCCACTGAAATATTTAAGCAAAGAAAGGGACATAATCAAATTTGAATTTGGAAACCATTCCTCTGGCTGCTGTGTGAGAGAATATGCTTCCTCACAACTCCCGAGAGTAAGCCTGAGAGCTTAATGTCAGTAAGTCAGTTCTTTGTGATAGACCTCAGTTTCCCCATCTCTATCGTGAGTTTGGATCCAATCTAGTTTAAATATTCTGTGGCTCTTCCTCACTCTCCATGCTTTCTCTCAATAGGACTCCCAGTCCTGGGGAGGATAAATTCTTTGTATTTCTCAATTTTCCCCTTGGTCATTGTAACATGACACTTGGAAAGTGAGTTCCCATGTGCACATGGATTCATATCTGTAAATACTTAGAAAGAGAATAGGAGCTGTTATCTTGGGAGGCCCGTGCAATGGCATCTATAGAACCTAACAGGTGCATCTGTGAGCCACAGATTCTACCACTTGGCATCAACCTTTAAGAAATACCTGCACATGGGCAAAGGTGTACTATAGGAAGGTGCTCATCTTAGTGTTGCTTATAAACAGAGAAAAACATTGGAGACGACTTTAAAGTCCACTACATGGGAACTGTTAAAATTAGGGCACATTTATAGTATTGAACACTGAGTAGCCATTTAAAAAATAGTGGAACTTCTATGTAACACAAAATGGAATATCTCTGAGATATTCTGATGGGTGAAAATAAACTGTGGAAAGGTACATACAGTCTGAAAAGAAGTATGGAACTGCCCTCACACCTGTCCTTTCTCATGAGTGCATATGTTATCTATAAATACCATGCAAAGAACAGAGATTTTCAAGAGGAATACTTAACGGGTAATAGTGGTCGTTTCTGGATGGGAATCAGGATTGACGGTGACAGTTGTCAAAGGAGACTCTTGTCTTCTAAGTAATATTCCAATATTTTTCAAAGGAAAAATGCACTTATGTATTTATCATATAAATTAAAATTAAGTAAAAAATCAGATAAGGTCCTTGAATATACTCAGCAAAATAGTGACCAGATTTACTACTGTGGAGAGTGCATGGTGGGGTTAAGGGGGAGTTTCCCACTTCTATTTTTCTATAATTGATAGTCTCTACATTTTTCGTAATGAGAATATATTTATATATTCATGGTGCAATAACAAGAGGAAAAAAGGAAGTAGTTCTTCCAATTTAGTTCTCCTCTGAATGAGTTCAGCAGCTGAGAACACTTGAGGGAACTGAGGCCCAGGGAGCCCATGTGATTGCAAGCAAGCGTGCAGTGAGTCAGTGGGCAAGGGAAGAAAAGGCCATCCACAGTGCCCGGCTGCATCACGTGACGCCAGAATACAGCAAACTGGCTTGTTTTGCAATCTAGGCAGGTCCTTTAACCACAAGCCTGCTGGCTGGCCCCATGCGGCTGGGGGACAGGGTGCCAACCCTCTTCCCTCGAATGAGTCATGGCTCTTCCCGCAATAACTGGGGGAGGATGTGGAGAAGTTGATCTCTGGGGCAGAGGCACAGCCACTGCCCCTGGGCTCTGCCAGGCTGGGTGTCCCGAAGGTTGAAGGGCCCTATGGGCCCTTGGGGAAGCCCCCGGACAGGGGCTGCTACCTACATGTGTAGATTAACCCAACCATGGACATCTGATTCAGACCAAGGCAGTCAATGCCTATGTGTGGTGATCATAAGGGAGTAGGATTCGGGGGACTTCCATCAAACACTATGTATGTCATGCCCAGGACACTGTGCTCAGCTCATGCATCCTGTTACCTGTGAGGCAGGGTTTGCTGGCCCCACTTTACAACTGATGAAACTGAGCCTTGATGTTGGTAAGCGACTTGTCCAAGCTCTCAGGTCCAGCCTAGTAAGTGGAAACCAGGTGTAGCTAAATCCAAGCCCAGATGATTTTCAGTGTACTCTGGTTGCTTCCTCTGGGCAGAAAGGCACTCACAGGTATATGTCCTTGGAGGTTACTTCTCAAGGAGCACGCTCTCAGATTTGCTGGTAGAAAGTGAAGTTGAGACAAGCGACTCGAGAGGTTCTCAGACAGCATGACAATAGACACTATGTCTCTGCAAAGTACTAGACTAAAGATGACACTGTCATATGCTCTTTATCACTTCAACAACTGGTAAAATTATTGTTGTTATTTTACAGATGTACAAACTGAGGCCAGAGAGTAAAATGATTATCTAATTCCATAGGTAGCAAGAAGAGGCAGGGTTCTGTCTGATTTTAAAACCTACATTCTGTGGTTACTCCTAAGCCCTGTCAGTCTGTGGGCACACATTCTCTGGGAGGACCAACTCTTGACCCTCCTTTCCCTCTTTAGCCTGAGTCTTGTTCAGGAGGCAAATTCTCATTCATGCTTCAGTACCTCATGGGGCATCACCTCCTCCTCCATGAAGCCTCCCTTAGTTCCTCAGTGAAGGATTCACACCTATGTCCCCTGTATTGACACGTCATGTGGCTTTGTGATTCTTCTTACTTGTTTATTCAGGGGACTGTGAGCTCCTGAGGGTTAGAGATAGTATCAAGTTCATCACTTTTTTTTTTGAGTTGGAGTCTCACTCTGTTGCCCAGACTGGAGTGCAGTGGCCGCTCCCGGCTACCGCAGCCTCGACCTGCTGGGCTCCAGCGATCCTTCCGCCTCCGCCTTCCGTGTAGCCGGAATTACAGGCATGCGCTACCACGCCCGGTTGATTTTTTAAATTATTTATTGTAGAGATGAGGTCTCGCTGCCCAGGCGGGTCTCGAACCCGCGGGCTCAGGCAATCCACTCACCTCAGCCTCCCAAAGGCGCGGGATTATATATTTAAGCCCTTTGATCATGTTTTCCATGTAAGAGCTAATGCAGTGGTTACAGTGTAGCTTTTTAGACCCATAGATCTCGTTCGATTCTGCCTAGGCTGAATGATGTGGAGCAATTACTTTACTCTTTCCAGCTCCATCTGTAAATGGAAATGCTAATCTCTACTTTTCAGTGAAATATGTACGTAAAGCGCTTAGCACAATATCTGAGACCCAGAGCGCATGGATGTCATTGACTCTGGTCTAGCAGTCATGGATCAGCAGTTGCCTGGCTTGGCAAAGTGTGGCTGCCCTCATCAACTGGCTACCCTTCCTGCTCTGTTGTAAGGACCTGATTTGAAGCTTTGAGTGCTGCCCACAATTCATAACTCCATCCCTTGAATACATCATTACTCCTCAAAGGAGGACAGTGGTGGTGACTTACACTCAAACTTATAGGTGCAGAAAGGGATGGATAGGCTGAACAAATCTCCAGACAAAAATTCACCCATGAAGTCATGCAAAGAACAACAAACATTTTAAAAAAAATGTTAATTCTTAATTCTGACTAAGGAGATTAAAATGAATTACAACAACTATCTAAGAAAAGAAGAAAAATCTTATGAGCACCCAATGTTGGTGAGGTTGAATTGAAAATCAGGCATGAATAGCTGTGACCATCCAAATTCTTACAGACTTTTGGGATTGATAACACATTGTCACGTCCTGATATTTATCTTGAGAACATGATCTTGAGGAAAGTACTAAGTATTCTTTCACACCCTGGGTCTCTAAGCAGAAGATATTTATTATGTAAGTATCAAGAACAGCAAAACCCTGGATAATCCTTGAAGGCCCATTTACAGGGTTGTGGTAAATCAGATCATGGGACACCAGTGTAACCATCAGCAGTGTAGATGACAAGGCTCTTATAGAGACATAAGAGATGTTTATTTGAAAAGCAGAATATGAATGGGGATTTTCTGCATGAATGTAACTATGTTAAATCTGTGCAAGGACAGATACAAGGAAGGGAAGGTCAAAGGCAAATGAAAGCCTGGGGTGGGAGTCAGGCTGCGGACTGTCTCTGACTCAGTCACTCTTCCTGGGCACCCTACAAATGACCTGGAGAGGCTCTCTGACTTTGGGATTTCATGCCTGGAGTCCCTCCCACCAGGTTATCTAGACTTCCTGCATCTCTTTTAGCCCAGTCTCGTCACCGGTTCCCCCAAAACTGTTTCCAAAGATACAAATCCTTGTAGTTGCCTCTTGTCTGGCTCCAGAAAGCTGAATGGTCTTCAGCAAAGGTTTTTGGAAGGCCAAAATGCTCAGACTTTAACTCAAAGATTCGCTGTGAGTGCTCTTTGGTGTTGGTCAGCAGGGGCTGAGCTTGCTCAATGGCTCCTGAGAGTACTTTTCATAGAGGCAAAGAGCCTCACTCAGGAGGAAGCTGCCTTCAGCTTAATGGGCCTGATGGGAACCTCGTTTGTTAAGTTAGGAAACTTGACTGTCCAAGAAATGCACGTGGGAACCATGCACTTTGGCCCACAGGACCATTTCCAACCTGAGACAAAACAAGGCATGGATGGAACCATTTCTGTCTGAAAAGAACTCCACAGGGGTCCTTAACACAAGGAGAAAATGCTCATGTTCCCAGTCATCCTCTCCCCAGAGTCCTTTCAGTCTGCTCAAAGCCCTACCCTCAAAGGCAGGCTCCTATATTCTGCTTCCACTCCAGTCTGAATCACAGATGGCCCCACCTTTGCCCTGTAGCTGAGAACAGGCATACGTTGCCAGTCAACACTCAACCCTGCTATCAAGTCACAGTCTTGCAGTCTGAATAACTTGAGTAGCCAAAGAAGAGTGCATTGGCTTGGTAATAATTTTTCCTTTACTGTCATTCATTCATTCAGTCATTTTTATGTGTTTTTCATTTGTGAAGCACCACCTACTCTATGCCAGACATTGTTCTAGGACATGAGCATATCACAGGACCTGGTGGTTCCAACTGAATAATAAATAGCCAAGAAAATAACATATTTCCATAAGTTCTAGAAAATAAATCAAGGAAGGCATTCTGTTCTGTTGCAAAACAATGGGGAGGGGTGACTGGGGCAGACATTCCCTCCATTGGGGTGACCATTGGAGACCTTTCTGAGGAAGTGTCAGTTCAACAAAGGCCCAAAAGAAAAGCTAGCGATGAAAGAAGCTGGAGGAAGAGGCTTCTAGGCAGAGGGAACAAATGAGCAGAGCCAAGGCAGGCAGGAGTTGATATCTTCTAGGGCTCTAGAAATGTGCTCTGTCTCCTCTCTCTCCTCTCTTTCTCTTGTCTCGTTATCTCTCTTGTTCTATCTCTCTTTCCCTCAGCTGATCATTTCATCTTCATCTTGGTGTCTGATTGACTGGGTTTGAGTGGCCCCATCTCTGTCTCTTTTTGTCTTGTCCTTTCTACTCTTTCAGTCTCCCTTACTCTGAATAATTTTTTCTCAGCCTTTGTCTCACCATCCCCACCCCCATGCTTTCTTAGTGCCTCTCACTTTCTCTCTCCCCTCCCCTTTATCTCCCTGTCTTTACCTAACTTTGGCTCTGGTTCTCTGTCTTTCTTTCCGCTCCTCTGCTTCATGTCTCTTCTGCTCATGAGCAAAGGATGCCGGGAAGTGCGTCTGATTGATATTGCTACTGACAGCTAAAGCCTTTAAATCATTCCCACAGTGCGTCTCTGGGAGGTGGTAAGCCGGTAGTGTTTTGTCTGTACCCGAGAAAGACAGGAGTTTTAAACAAATATATACATTCTCAGAAATCCAAGCGATTGTATTTCTCCATTGATCCATTATGATGTTGAATAAGTGTAAAGCTCGCCTGGTGCCTGCAGGGGAATCACAGAGTGAGCTGGTTGTGCTAGGCAAGGAAGGAGGAGGGGGTGGAATTGGCCCAGTGGGGCCATGGCCAGAGCCTGGGCTCCAAGGACCCGAACAGAGTAGCTTATTTGTAGAAGAAAGAGGGATTACTTCCTGTTGGGGTAACCAGAGAAAGCTTCATGATGCTCAAGTGTCAGATCTTTTGTGAAGACTTCCTGACCACCTCCCTCATCCTGAAAGAGAAGCGACAGCTTACCCTGTGTCTGTACTTTACCTTGTAAAGATGTCTAGGACAGCACCTGGAAATGCTCAGGTCTTTATTTGCCTACAAGTTTTTTTCTTCATTGGTCTATGCACTTCCTGGAAAGAACAATCCAAGGGTACTCAGTGCACACCTTGAGTGGCTATCCTACAGTCTCCATTCTGTCAGGCCAAGCCAGCTTCCAATCTAGGGCTCATTATGGTGGTTTATATAAGTAACACCCACCTAGTCACTTTAGTTTCCTCATCTCTAAAATAAGAACAGCAATGAATCAGGGCAAGTAAAGTGTTTGGAACATTTTAGAAAATGCTCAGTAATGTGAGATTTGTTACTGTTATTACCATCACCACCACCACCATCATCATCATCATCACCATCATCGCATTCTTCTGGCCTGAATGTCATGTAGCTAATTGGTTGTAGAATGCTAGCTGCCTTATGCAAAAGGCTAGTTATAATCTGTGTGACCTTTTTTTATTCACCCAAACATATTATTTCATACCCTGGGTCTCTGTGCAGCCATATTTGAAGAATTCGGGGACTGGTTTGACATAATAGGTGTTCAAGGAGTGTTAGTTCTGTCTCCTTTCCACTTGCCTTCTTTGCCTGGAAAGACCTCTGTAATGCAGCTCCTTGCCCACTTTCAGCCTGGCTCTGTTGTTTCTCCTCAGTGGTGTCTTGCCTGACTCTCAGCCTTGAATGCTCTTGGGAAAGCCAGACAGCTCCTCTCCATGTCATAGCTGCCCAGTCCAAGCTCTGCCTGAGCATTTGCTACAACGTTTTGGAATGCTCATTTCATTTGATTCGAGACATTTTTACAACTTCTGTCTGAGCTTTAGTTTCCTCTAGGGTAAAATGGGAATATCATATACTTATTTTTTTTAATGTGAAGATTAAATGAGCTAATATATTCTCCATCCTTACCCTAGTGTGAACTCTTCAGGGGCAAAGGCTATGCCTGATTCATTTTCAGCATCCTAGAGTTGCCCTATCCAATGTGGTACCCATGAGCCACATGTGACTATTAGGCACTTAAAATATGACTGGTCTGGATTGAACTGAACTGCAAGTGGAAAGAGCACAGTGAATTTCAAAGACTAAGTACAAAAAGAATGCCATAACTTGCTATTTTTTTTTTTTTTGAGTTGGAGTCTCACTCTGTCACCCAGACTGGAGTGCAGTGGCCGCTCCCGGCCACCGCAGCCTCGACTTGCTGGGCTCCCGCGATCCTTCCGCCTCAGCCTTCCAAGTAGCCGGAATTACAGGCATGCGCCACCACGCCCTGCTGATTTTTTGATTTATTGTAGAGATGAGGTCTCGCTGCCCAGGCGGGTCTCAAACCTGCGGGTTCAGGCAATCCACTCACCTCAGCCTCCCAAAGGCGCGGGATTACAGGCTGAGCCACCAAGCCCGGCTTCGCTATTTTTTTATAGTGATTACATGTTGAAATGATAAGGTTTTGGATATATTGAATTAAATGAAACTAGTGAAAAAATTATTTATTAAATAGTACTTATATTAAAATAAATATATGAAATACACCAGAATACTCATTTTGCAATAATAAAAATATTTAACAGTAAGAATATTATTTAAATTGGTCTTACTTGTTTTTTTTTTGTTTTTTTTAGTGTGGCTACTAGAAAAATTAAAATTACATATGTGGCTTGCGTTATAGTTCTGCTGGATGGCACTGACTTAGAACACAGTAAGGACTGCTTGGCACAAGTGATCAATACATGTGGATGGGATGGATGGGCAAAAGAGATGACGGAAACATGAAAGTAAACGAATGGGTAGACAAATGAATTAGTAAATGGATAAATGTGCAGGTAGCGACAGAAGAATGGAGAGAGAAATGAATAAATAGAAGGATGAATATAAGGAGCAGGTAGGTAGATGAATGGAAAGAAGAATGAATAGAATCTTAAAATGAAAGAATGACTAGAAATAAAAAGTAATAAGTTGGTGGATGAATAAATTACTAAAAAAGGTTAAATAAGTAAGTGCCTAAATACATAAAGAAATAAAGAATAGATGTCTCTAAAACCAGGGCTTGACTTTGACAAGAAGGCTTATTCCTGTTCCTGGGCTCAAGGAGTATAAGCATTCGACCAAGAAGAAAGGTTTACCCTTGCTCTTGGGGAATTTATTATTTTAATTGTTAGCCTTCATCAGAGGTTATTGGAATTTTTTTCCCCTCAGACAGTTTATCACTTGCAAATTATTTGTCACATCGTTGCAATTCTATCCAGATCCTTAACTTTCTAATCATGCATCTTTTATGGGGTCTCCTTTAAAGAAGCACTATAATTACGTGCCAAGGGTCTCAGTAAATTTCATCAAGACATAAAATATTATACTTTAATTATTTGAAAGGGGAAGTAAGGCAAATGTTCCCTCTGCAAGACTGGTGATCAATACTGCTCATGGTGGCACAGGCAGGTTCAGACATCCTGCTTGGGGGCCCTTACAAGAGCTCGTGCTTCCTGCCTGGGCCTTGTCTGCATGTGGTGGTGGGGTCTGGTGGACTGATATGCATTTCTTGAGTTTCTGATGGACTTTGGGTATAATCATAAGTATACGTCCTTGACATGGTTTCAACACACACAGCAAGTCACAGAATTGCTGGGGTTGATGCTGATATTTCACCCTTTTTACAGATAAGGAAACTTAGATCCAAAGAACAATTAGTTATGGTATTCTTACTTAGCTCTCCTGACTCCACAGTGGTGTTCTGCCCTGACCCCCACCTCACCACATCACACTGCACCACACCACACCACACCACACCACAACTGCTATTGCGAACTCTATTCAGAAAGCAAGTATGGGCTCAGCAGCTTGGGGAGTTCTTATTTTCAGGGTTTGAATGCAGAAAGGCTCTTGCATTAGTGCTTTGCATCCACCATTTAACTCATTAGTTTATTTGTGTCAGACTCTGGCTCTGGAGTAAAGCAGTAAACAAGGCAGACAAGCTCACATTCCTCTGGGGCTTGCACTCTCCCTGGGAAGGCAGGCATTGGTCATGTCATTATATAGACCATGGAAATGTTGCCTATAGTAACTGTTAAGAATGAAGGGTCCAGGGACTTTGAAAGCTTAAAAACAAGGACTGTTAATGAGTTAAGGAGGTTATGGAAGGCTTTTCTGAGGAAATAAGTGATCTGAGATCTGAAGGATAAGTAGGAGTTAACTAGGTAAACAGAGGAAGAAAAGGTATCTAGGTAGAGCATATGCAAAAGGCCTTTGGTGGGAAGGCCAGGAAGACATGCAGGGGAAGCAAGGCAAATGTTGCCTCTACAAGACTGGTGATCAATACTGTTCATGGTGACACAGGCAGGTTCAGACATACTGCTTGGGGGTCCTTCCAAGAGCGGACGTACTAATGAGAGACAGAGTTAGTGGCCATGTTGAGGCCTTTGGTTTTCATCCAAAGAACATTGAAATTTCAACTTTAAGTCATTTCAGAGTTAAGTAAAGAATTTTTTTTAAAGAAGAAAGTGCAGACAAGGGAAGTTCAGTGCAGGAGAAAGAAGGGGGAATGACTGTGTGCAGGGATGGGTGTCAGAAGATTCTTCCGGCTAAGCACAGAGGTGAACTAGAGAAGGAAGGCAGTGGAGGATGACTAATCCCCACTCATCCCTCTGGTCTTGGCTTCTATGTCATTTCCTTGGGAGTCCTTCTCTGACCCCCAGTTGGGCCACTCCCTTCATCTCCCCAAGTGGCTCTCCACCCTCCACTTCCTTTTTTTACAACACACACACTATTGCTGCCACATCTTACTTGATGGCCTCTTCCCCTGACAGGCAGGGGTCCCATCCAAGAGAGCAGGGATTGAGAGTGCCTTGATCACTGCTAGCTGCCCTCCTCCCAGTCAACGCCTGGCAGACAAGACTCAGAGCGTAATGAACAAATGCATGGGTAGGGCCTCCATGAGGGGTGAAATCTGTGAAGGACAGGTTTCCTCTGAACTCTTCCCTTCATTGCCCCTCCCCTCCCCTTCTCTCTCCTCCCCTGTCTCTCCCCCTTTTTATTCACTTCCCTTTTTCGCCCTGATTATGAACTCTTCCACACTCCCAACTCAGGGGTTCTCATCAGAAAGAAGTGACAGACACATGAGAAAAACTCTGAGCTCTGGATTTGAAATATCAATTTCCCCAGAAAAGGTTGTGATGTGTGTGTTCATTATACAGATGAACTCCCTTGATTCAGGAGGCAAAATGACTTACTTGGTCACAATTGCACAGAGAGAAGATGACGGAGCAATTTATGAAAATCCTTCATGTCACCATTTCAGAATGACTCATTTGTTACTAGGTTTGCTGCTAATTATCTGAGGGTGAATATTTTTCATAAACCTTGTAGTCTTGGGGTGGCGAAATTCCTAGCAAATTCTTTTTCTCTAAAGAAAACTGTATTTATATTAGTACTAGAAATACTTATGCTAATGGTAGATAGCATTTATTTTATGCAAAGAAGCTTTCCAACCCTCTGAATCAGAGTTCTACCAGTTCAAAAGCTGAATGTTTCAGCAGCATTTTCTTCTTGGACAAATGCTCTGATTATTTATCATTATATAAAGATACCCCTAAAAGGTAACTGACAACAACAATCATTTACTTTGCTCCCAAATTTGCAACTTGAGCAGAGTTTGGAAAGAACACACAATGCTCCACACAGCATCAGCCCAAAAGCCTCAAGGCAGGATGAGGATACACTCACAGGATGACCCACTCAAGTGACGAGAATGTGTGTTTTGTCTCTTGGTTCTCCTCTACAGCATGTCTTGGGATACTTCCAGCATGCTAGTTGAATTCAAGCATGAGTATGAGTATCCTACGAGACAAGAAGTGGAAATTGTCAATTTTTCAAGGCCCCAGCCCGGAAAATTGCAGGGGGCCACTCATGCTATAAGTCATAAAGGTGTCATAAAACTGCTCAGAAACAAGGGAGGGGACAGAGACTCCTTCTTTCAATGGGAAGTGTGTCAAAGAATTTTGGGGCCATTTAAAAAAATACTTCATAGCAAATATTTATAATCATTTCCAGGGTCCCTTGGACCATCACTTTGATTCAACAAAATCTATCACTAGTTAGGGAGATCTGATAACTTCTTGTCCAAACTAGGAGATACTAGACACATGAAATAGAATGCTATGGAGAATAATACCAGACAATGAGTGCAAGATAGGACAGTCCCAGGCAAACCAAGTGTGCAGTCACCCTGTCCCTGGGCAAGGATGAATGCCTTTTGATGTCCCGAAAATATTTTATTGGGACCATTGTGTTTGGTTTAAATATAGAATCCACTTAAGAAAAAATCTCGATACATTGTTTAAAAATAGTTTTCCCTGAATATGAAGTGGTCAGTTATCTAGCTTTATTTATTGTTTTTTTTTTTTGAGTTGGAGTCTCAACTCTGTCGCCCAGACTGGAGTGCAGTGGCCGCTTCCGGCCACCGCAGCCTTGACCTACTGGGCTCCGGCGATCCTTCCGCCTCAGCCTTCCAAGTAGCCGGAATTACAGGTGCGTGCTACCACGCCCGGCTGATTTTTTGTTTTATTGTAGAGATGAGGTCTCGCTGCCCAGGCGGGTCTCGAACCTGTGGGCTCAGGCAATCCACTCACCTCAGCCTCCCAAAGGCGCGGGATTACTGGCTGAGCCACCGAGCCCGGCTTCTAGCTCTATTTAAATAGAGTTCCTGACTTCCTGAATCTTTCAGTTAACAGTACTGTTCCTGTGAGCTATACCGTATTCAGACACGGAGCACCCCTAAAAGCTGCTGGCTGTGTCTATCCTGGACCCGAATTGCTGAGTTTCATGCTGTGATTGTCTGTTTGCTAGATCCTGAGAAAACAAGCATGGGTAAAAATGATCAAATCTCCAGGTGCTTATGACTTGTTGGGCAAGACAGTTCAGCCAACAGGTCCCTGAAAAGCTGGGGAATAAGGGCCATCACAGAAGTAAAGTCAAGTATTGCGAGGGCATCAGAAATTAGGTAAGTGAAAAAATTCTAGGAAGATTTCATAGGAAAAGTAGCATTGATTGATTGTCTTTTTACTACTTACTGTGTCTTAGGCATCTTGATAACCATTTTATGCATATCATCTCCTTCAAAATATAGAAAACCTCCTTCAGGCTGACCATTATTACTGTCTCCATTTTACAGTTGAGGAAACTGAGGTTTAAAGAGGTAAGGTCATTTTCTTAAGTGCATACAAGAAGCAAACAGCAGAAGCAGAGCAGGTGCTGGGATAGAGTGAAGAAGGATGAATAGGAGTTCCTAATACCTCCAGAAGGAAAAGGGCATTTTAGGCAGGGACCAGTAGCAGTGAGGATGGGCGGATGGAACCGGGCTTGGCCGTCCTGGGATTCAGTCGGTCATTTGGTGTGTCTGGAACATTGCTGGGGTGGAAGAGGGTGCAGTGGGTTCCTGGCTGGGAAGGAGTCTTGCAAGCTAGGGAGTTTGGATATTTCTCAACAGGCACTGGGCTCTTCTGAGTGTTGAAGCCAGGAAGCAGGGGGAATGTTAGATTGAGTTAGCCTGAGCCGTCTTGAGTGTAGGCCCATTGCCATTCTAGGAGGGACCCATGGACCAGGAGCATCACCCAAGTGTTGTTTAGAAATGCAACACCACAATATCAGTGCTCACCTCAGACTTACTGAATTAGAATCTGCTTTTTAACAAGATTCCCAGGTGCTTTTTCTGCACATGACAGTTTGGGAAGCAATCCACTGAGTTGCCCAAGTTTATAATTTTATATTTGCTCACAGTCAAGCCTCCCACTGATAGTTTCCTGTTTTGCAAACCTGAGCAATGGTTTGCAAAGGATTTGGGGGAAGATCAAATGTCAGCAACGTCAATAGCTGTGATTCATTTGTTAGATTTCCTTTTCCTGGGTATTCTAGTGACCTGGACCCTCTGCAGTGGAACTAGATCCAGCCCTGGTTTTGTCCCCCCCTCCCCAAACTTGGAGGAAATCAACTCAATGATATGATTTTGTGGTTCACTGGCAAGGCATCATGGGTCACTGGGTCTTTATATCATGAGTCCACTGTGTGATAGATGGGGTGCTAGTTCCTGGGGGCAGATATAGTGGTGAACAGATTCCTACTCTGTTCAGTTTGTAGAATAGCTAGCCAAGACTGAATGGGAGGGTGAAATTCAAGTTTTAGCAGGAGTTTTCTCTGGCAGAAGTTGGAGGTTCAGGGCCTGAAATGGATCCTTTTGGCAATCATGCTTCCTGCCCACCTGGAGACGCTCTGGGACAGGAGTGGGGTTAGTCTGTGGGGATGTCAGAATCCAGAAGACTCTGCTTGCAGAGGTGCTGGCTCTTGTAGTTTCCTCCTGGTTTTCAGAGTTTTAACTAGTTCCTGAAGTCAGAAGTGGTGACACTGGCTGGATGTGCAGCAGCCTGGACATTTATATCTTTTCTTCTTCCCTCTGTAAGCCATTCCCTAGGCACCTTCTCTTCCATGCCAACCTGCACTGACCTCTGGGATGAGGGGTACAGAACTGGTCCCTGACCTGCAGAAGCATTCAGGATGGTAATGAGAGAGACAAGCTGTGCAGTGCTTTTTATTTTTTCGTGACAAAATATTTTTAAAATACACCATATAGAAGAGTACACAGCTCAATATCAAAGCATTTCTAACCTCTGCTGCCTTTTGCTCACTTCCAAACAACATTTCCGCTGTGCAGTGTTTTAAAAAACACTTGGAGAGGGAAGCAGTCGGTGCCAGGGCCACAAGAAGGGGACTCTGGTTCCATATGGAAGATAGCTCTGTCACTGGCAGCCTTTATGTCCTAGCCCAAATGTCACAGTCTCTTGGATCCTCAAAATTCTAGCCTGTGCCATGGTCATGCTAATTTTCCCTTTCAGGATTAGGATGACGAATAAATGGGGTATGGGAAAGCACCCAGTCAAGGATGTAGGTTGGTATTCACAGAATCCTGACCCCTTGCCTCAGACTCCAAGCTGGACCAACCATCTTGCTCACTAGGGGTGATAAAGTAGGGGGGTTGGTTTCATATCACAAGCCACGCACTCCAGGGCTCCTCCCTGTCTTGTAGGGAAGTGACCTCCCTCAAGTGCCTGAGAAGATGCATGTGATGATGGCGTGCCCCAGGCTATCAAAAGGATCTTGCAAAACTTATGATTCCCTCACTGCTGCAGAGCATTAAAGGGAGGGAGAAAGTAACTCCCCCACTTCTTGCAGGGCCTGCAAGGCTACGTTCACTTTGAGTCTTTTTAAAAAAATAATTTATAGAGACTGGTCTTACTTTGTTGCCCAGGCTGGTCTCAAACTTTTGACTTTAAGCAATACTCCCACCTTGGCCTTCCAAAGGGACAGTATTACAGGTATGAGCCACTGTGCCTGGACTTACTTTGGGGTCTTAAGGTCATTTTTTTGAAGATGGATTTTGGGTGATTCAGGGACTTGCTCTAAAAGTATTTCTTTCTTTCCTTTCTCCTTCTCCTTCTTCTTTCACTTTTTTCTTCCTCTTTTCTTTGCTTTTAATAATATATGTTCAATGCACTTTCTTGAACCTCCTCCCATAAAAGTTGAGCCCTCAGAAAACAGTGAACTGGTCTAGGCTCCAGTGAGCTTGGGAAGAGAGATGGTTCATTCTGTGGCTTGTACCAGCTAGGCTGCTGAAGTGCACATGGTGATGCTCCCAGGAGGGCAACAAGGGAAAAGCCTGATTTACAGAACTCACAGAAGCTTCAGAGACTGGGAACACATGGACAGTAACATTCATGGGAAGTTTAGGTATTAGAGGAGGTGGGCAGGTCCTCCCCCGTAGGCCAGACTCTGTCCATTCTTGCATGCTCAGCTCAGAGGCATGTTCCCTTGAGAATCTGCTTTTCTTGACATCCCAAGGCCGTTGGTCTTAGCAGTGGGCAATGACTAACCCCTTCCCGTGAGCAGTGAGGACTCTGCTGTCCTTTGAAGGAGTGTGAGTAATGGATGCACTTCTGCATTGTGGCTCAGCTTCTCCTGTTAGTTGCCCCGGGGTGGCCCACACTAAGCAGTCTCATGGTGGCCACACAAATGCGTGCTCCCCTGCTCGCCCACTAGTATGGGCAGTTTTACTTTCACCCACCTACACTTACGCCCTTGGCTCCATTTACCTCACAGGTGCATGCACCTGCACCACAAGGTTCATATTCCCTCCACGAGTGTGTCCAGCCCACCAACTTCATTAGGGAGCTTTATTGCCGGAGCCCCCAGGTGTTTGCAGACCTGACATTGGCAGTGACTGAGTGGGTCTTTTAGTGACACATTCATAAAACCTCATAAATCGTCTCTGTGCAACGTCGCATGCACATTTTTATTTTCCTCAATAAATATACACATTCTTATTTCCTAACAGCTCCAGCATTGGCTGAATGCCCAGCCAAGGGGTCCACTTACTGTGCATTTGACCAGGATGCATCACAGACAGGAATGGGGACCACTTTGTCTATCTGGAACTCATGACAGTTTTAGGGGATCTGAGATAATGGTGGCCTGATTTGGATGCAACACTAGGGGTCATCTTGTCCAGATACAAATCACGCCTTTTCTTGAAAGCCATTCACCTTTAACTTGCTCATTTATTCCATCCAAACTCGTTTGCTGAAGTTTTAGGCAAGAGTTACTGTTAAGCCTATTTTTTGGACTTGAAAATTGAGACTCAGAAAAATTAAGTGATGTTTAAGGTATGGCCTGGGAATATGCATTTGAAGACAACTCAGGTCATTCTGATGCATTTGGCTCCTAGTCACCTTAGGAGAGTGAAGATATTTTGTGGTTATACTTGAATCTTGGGGCATAAGTCATGTTTTCTCCCTTGTGAAAAGAAAATCATCTTGGAAATAATAACTCTGAAGATGTGAGTATTGATTCTAAGAACACAATTTTTTTTACCCAGAGTCTTGGGGAAACTTAAAGTTCTAGTAACTTTGCAACTGACCCTCCAGAAAGGCTGGCTGAAGCTGGGCCATTTAGCCTATACCATACCAGTACAACCTATCACCTCTCCTGTCACCTGCCTTTTCTTTAAAAAGGATGACATTAACTTGCAAGGTGGCACATCTTTACCCTTTATGGAGCTCTTCCATAAATACCACCGAATCCTCAAATCAGTCTCATGTAGTTTTCATCTAACAGTGGGGGAAGCAGAAGGTCAAGGTGAAGTTTCATTACCAGTAAGGGGCAGATGCTGGATGGGGAAGAACGCCAGCTCTCCAAGCTCAAGCAGAGCTTGTTTTCCACTGCACAACACTGACCAGACATGAGCTAATGACCATTTACCTAATATCAGGGGAGGTGAACTTCCTGTGAGCTACAGGGCTGCAGGAAGAATCTACTTGCTATGACATCTTCTGGCATAGCAAGGAGGCAAGAAGAAGGGAGATGAGGACTGGGGGCAGGGATGGGAGGGTCTCTTGTTCTGCACTGCCCTAGTCTGTGCTATCAGGTAATACTAATTGGGTGTCATGTTGAGAGGGGTGAAACATGAAAAAAGGGAGAAGCCTTTTTCCCAAGGCTTTTAAAGTTAAAAGTTTGGAAAAGGTGGAAGAGAGGGAGGTATAGAGCTCTCAACTTTGCTTTGACTTGGTGTTTTGAGAGGTTCATTATGAAGGAGCCATCAACGGTCTATGAAGGTCACAGAAGCTCCATGAGCCCTGACACAACAGCCTCTCTCTGGGTTCCCCCAAATCATGCCACCAGTGAGTGGGAATGGGGTGAGGTCTCTCCTCTGGGGGACGTCTACTGAGTTCCGTGTTTATCTGAGAAGCTTCCAGACCACAAAGGAAGATATTGAGATTGTCCTGATTCTTCTGACCCAACCCTGGCACAATCATGAATTCTGGGCACTTCAGCCTGTTCTCTAAAGTCCTGAGTCTTCCCAATTCCTTTTAGCCCTGCTCCCTACTTCTTGCTTTGCCTCTGCACTCATAGCACAGTGAGATGTAACCCCGGGCGTCCCTTGGCATCTCCTCTGCCACCTGTATGTCTGTATTTCTTCAACCTAGGGGCTAAAGTGGCAGAGAAAGAAGTTTTACATGGGATTAGCAACACGGACTTTCACTCCTCAAGGTTTCCCTGACTACAGTGACTTTTAGTGCTCTACCTAATTGAAGGGACCAATCCTGAGCTCTTAATATGGCACCATTATCCTGGGGATCAGCCTACTGGCAGGGTAATTACATTGAATTATTTTTATCATAGAAAGGGCAATGCTTTGTTCTCAGGAGAACAGACACTTTTCTGGGTATAGACTTGCCTTCTCTGCCTGCAATGCTTCTGCCAGGACTACCACAGATACACAGAGGACCCTGTTCACTGTCAGTATTCCATGGAGCATCACATCTGACCAAGGGACTCATGTGACAGCAGATGAAGGTCACCAATGGGCTCATGCCCATTAAATTCACTGGCCTTTCAATGTTTTCAATATTTCCATAAGCCTAAAGCAGATGGCTTGATAGAATTCTGGGATACATTTTTTTAAGACTTTAGGGCAAAAGTTGGGTGGTAGCATTTCATAGGACCAGAGTAATGTCCTTCATAACACAGGGCATATATTAAATCAGTGATGGTTTTTGCCATAGCCAGGTTTAATAGGTCTGGGAATAAACTCCTCTTACTATTACTCCAAAGATCTGGGTGCAAAATTTTTGCATCTTCCCTCTGTGAGTTTAAGCTTTCCTGATTTAGAAAATTTAGATTTGAAGAGAGAAGTATTCCTACCGAGGAGCATGGTAATGGGACAATTAGATCGAGTTGAGGCTGCCCCCTGCCCTGTTTGAACTCCACATGCTCCTAGTGAACCAACAAAGAAGAGAATTACTCTACTGGCTGGGGTGACTGATTCTGATTACCAAGGAGAAACTGGGTTGTCACCATACAATGTGGGAAAGTGAAGTATGTCTGGAATATAGGACATCCCAGGGGGTACCTCTTAGTACTTGCACGTCCTGTAATAATAGTTGAAAAACTACCACAACCCAATATAGGCAAGACTGCTAATAGCCTACATCCCTCAGCATGAAGCTTTGGGTCATCCCTTCAGGTAAGAAACCATGATGAGCCAGGCTACTAGGTCATGGAAAAGGGAGATATAGAATCAATTAGACACATCTTCAGCAAATAGCCCTCCCTGCCTGCTTGGGCATATAGCACTGAACCTCTTGTTGGGAGCCCCAAGCATGGTGATGAATATAGAGTGATGGTGATGATGGGTTCCAGGCATGGTGAATGCTGAAGAGAATGAATTCTCTCTGGTGAAGGGCATTAATAGTAGACAACCCAGTAAGTTGACCTGATGTTTTGCAGATCTGGTCTCCCAAGGCCAGAGGCTCCTCTCTGACGCAGGAGTACTCCAGTTGCGACAGGGTTTTAGAGGCTTGTTAGGCTGGTTCTCCACCAAAGTAGAATACAGGATGTCACACATTGGCACCAGGCTATGTGGTCTCAGAGACAGATTTGGAGGCAAGCCTCAGGCTATGATGAGGGAGCTGGAGTGGTAGCTCAATCTATCCTTCTCTACTAGTCTCTTCTTAGAAGATATTATTGAAAACACACACATATTTGACATAATGTTGCATATAATATTTTGTATCCTGAATCTTTTCACTTAACTTTATAGTTCAGCTTTTCTGTGGGTCTTTAAACATTCTTCAAAAGTGTGGATTTTAATGATTGGATAGTAGTACCATAATTTAACGAAACAAACTCTTTGCCCTCATTTGTGTAGTCTTATTCTTGTTTCAGATTTATTAACTAGTAATTAGGTTATTATCAGATTTTTTATTACAAGATGTTTTGTATTTTAAAATAGATATGGGAGGTATTTTATATTTCTACAATTGTAAAAGTGATAGAGTTCCATTAATTTTCTAATATGTTATTATTGCAATTTTGAGAAAAATATATATTTATTTTATATTAAGACACTTGCTCTTCAGATTAATACAATTCATTTTTAGTTGACTGAATTAGTGTTTTAGGTGGGCAGTTATATTATGAGCAAGTATTTACAACTTTGTTCTGTCTTTTCTAATAGTTATATTACAGTTTTTTCTTGCCTTATTGCATTGACTAGAATTTCCAGAGCAATTATTAATGGTTATATTGTAGAGAACATTCTTGTCTTTCTCCTATTTTTAATAGCAATGCCTCTTATATATGACTGCTAAGTATAAAATTACTATCATTTTTGAGATAGATATTCTAATCATTAGGTTTGGAGCTTCCTATTCTTTATGTTTTATAATTTTTTAAAGTAATGGACAGCAAATTTGCTAATGACTTCTTAATATTTATCAAGATGATTGCATTTTGATTTACCTGATATATGTATTTGCTACATACTTTTTAAATATTAAATAATCTTTATTACTGGTTATAAATAGTCATGTTTCTAATTGTCAATGAACTAAAATGAACTAATAGTGTGGTTATAGAATTTTTGCAATAATCTTTAAGGAAGATTAGTTTTATAGTTCTTTTATTAATATAGTACATGCATACCAATGTAAAAGAAATGCAAAAAAAGTAAATTAGACTGTTAGCAGTGGTCTCCTCTGTGTACAGCAATGGAATAATGAGCTTATTTATTATTTTTACCTAAAATTTAATATATTTTATATGATAAAGTTGAGTATTGTATCAGTTATCTACTGCTGTGCAACAAATCATACCAAAACTTAATGACTAAAATAGTAACCATTTTATCTGCTTATGATTTTGAGAGTCAGTCATTGGGGCTGGGCTCAGCAGGGGGTTTCTTCTGCTAATCTTGCACAGGGTCACACATTCTACTGCAGTCAACTGATGGATCAGTTGGGTGCTGGTTGATCTAGATGACCCCAGATGGGGCAGCTTATTTCTGTTCCCTGACATGTCATTCGACTTGATCAAAGAAGCAGCAAAATTGTATTGCAAAGGAGGATGAATACAAAGATGAAGAACTGCTCCAGATAACTTTGCACAATTTGTGGTAAACAAACTACATTACAATTAAAATAAAAAAGACATTATAAAAAGAAAAAAATTAAGGTTAATAAGCAGTACTGATAAAGATATAGCAAACTAGCCTCCTTTATACATGGTTGATAGGTCTATTAAAAGTATAACTAAAAAATGATTTTGCAATGCACTTAATGAGTGGTAAAGTGTTAATAGATTTTGACCTGATTTTCTATGTCTTGAAATTTATTGCAAGCAAATAACCAGAATTCCAAGAAAATTATATACAGTGATTTTTGTGTATAGCATTATTTATAAGTGAAATACTAAACACAATCTAAATGTCAAATATTAGAGAAATTAATGACAGTGGACAGGATATTTATATGATGTAATATGATACATTCATTAAAATTATTTTCAAAGTGGGGAACAAAGGGAGGCTCAAACTTTACTTGTGCTATGACCACTTGTATACTTAATCCTGAATTGTACCTCATATCTTTAAAAAAAATGATAATAATTTTGGGCATGCATGGACAAAAAGTTTTAAAAAATAGTGTTTTCAGTTATGATTGTAGTTTTGAAAGGTGGTTGTATTCATATATATATTAATGCAATAAACTTTTCTTAATATGAATACTATCAACATATATATATATATATATATATAGAGAGAGAGAGAGAGAGAGAGAGAGAGAGAGAGAGACATGCAGAAAAAGACTGAAAAGACATATATGAGCACAGTAATGGTGATTATTTCTGGATGGTGATTGGGTTACTAGGCTCTTTATATTATTATGATTATTAGAGTCACAGGTGTCAGTTAGGGGCCATTTTGTCACTTATGAACTATATAGCATTGACTTTAACTGCCCCCCCGTGACATCTTCCCCATGAGTTCTGTGACTCCTTGAGGTCTTTCATTCTCATTATAATCTCTGATAGTAACTACCTGTCTTAGAATTCCATTGTTCTGTCCTGTCTTTTGTGGTTTTTCTTATACAGTAAGTCCCCTACATAGGAATGAGCTCCATTCTGAGAGTGCGTTTGTAAGTTCAATTTGTTAATAAGACCAACAAAGTTAGCTTAGTTACCCAACTAATGCAATCTGCTATTTAGCGCTACACTGAAATAGGTTTATAATACTTTTCACACAAATAATACATAAAAACAAACAAAAAAATATTTTTCACCTTAAAGTACAATACCTTGAAAAATACAGTAGTACAGCACAGTACAACAGCTGGCATAAGTGGCTGGCATAGAGTGAACAGGCAAGAAGAGTTATTGACTGGAGGAGGTAGGAGTGGGGACGGTAGAACTGAAGAATCATCAGCAATAAGGGACAGTGGGCCAGCTGTAATTTCACTCATGACTGACGTTGATGGCAAAAGTTTTGATTCCTTGCTGGATTCAATTCTATCCACCATCTTGAAAAAACAGTTCAGTGATATCTGGGTAGTAGCTCTTTTTTTCTCATTTTGGATGACACGGTGGCACTGGATTGCATTTTGAACGTCTGCTGTAATCTTCATGTACTGTTCTACTTTCTGGTCCTATGCCTCAAAAACTAACAGTGCCTCCTCCAATACAGAAAATTCCCAGCTGGGCTCGGTGGCTCAGCCTGTAATCCCGTGCCTTGGGAGGCTGAGGTGAGTGAATTGCCTGAGCCTGCAGGTTTGAGACCCGTCTGGGCAACTTGGTGAGACCTCATCTCTACAATAAATAAAAAAATTTGCCGGGAGTGGTAGCGTGCACCTATAGTTCCAGCTACTTGGAAGGCTGAGGTGGAAGGATCGCCAGAGCCCAGCAGGTTGAGGTTGCGATGGCCGGGAGCGGCCACTGCACTCCAGTCTGGGCTACTGAGTGAGACTCCAACTCAAAAAAGAAAAGAAAAGAAAAGAAAAGAAAATTCCCTTGTCATTTCTCCCTTGTGAATCTCTTCGGCTCTTTAGTTACTTCTTCCTCCTGTCTCTTTTTGTCCTTTCTCTGGGCCTCCAATTTCATCGGGTCTTCATTAGTAAGCTCCTTGTGTTGCACAGCAAGTTCAGTGAAGCAGTTCTTTTGCAGTTCTAGCTCCAGTTTCTCCCTGAGGGTCACTAAGTTGCTGAAGACCTATTTAGACTCCTCATCCACCTTCTCAAATCTATGAAAATTATGAACTGGGGCAAAGGTTCTTCCAAACCCCATTCATGGTGACATCCATAACCTCTTACCAAGTCAATGTTTCTTATGGCCTTGTAGATGTCATAGTCCTTCCAAAAATTATCACAAGACTGTTTCTAATTGTCACTTACCTTTACTGCCTGATGAAAAGTGTTATGTGAATGATGCTCTTTGAAAGTTGCTATAACTCCCTCGTCTGTAGTTTGGATGAGAGATGTAGTATTCAGTGGCAGATGCACTACTTTGACGTTGGGATGAAAGTGGTCAGTGAATGGGGGATGATCTGGAACACTGTTGAGCAACAAAAGAATGTTGAATGTGATGTGCTTATCCAAGGAATATTTCTCTACCTCCAGGATAAAGTGGAAAAACCAGTCCTGGAAAAGGACCTGTGTAACCCAGGCTTTGGGGTTACTCTCTCTCACAATAGGAAGAGAACCTTTAGCTATGTTTTAAAGGGCTCTTGCGTTCTCAAAATGATAATCTAAGAGATGCTTCAGCTTCATATCACCAGAAGCATTGCCACCAAACAACAGAGTTAGCCTATCCTTTGCTGCTATACAGCCTGGCATCAACTTTTCCTCCTTACTGATATAACTTCGGTCTGGCATCCTCTTCTGGGACAGTCATGTCTCACACACATTGAAAACCTGCTCGGATAAATACGCACCTTCATCAATAATTTCTTGAAATATTCTTGTAATTCCTGGGTGTCTATCATTTCTGCTCTCGCTGCCTAGTCACTTTCTTTTATATTGCGAAGGTTGGCTCTAGCCTTGAACCAATGAAACAAACCTTGACTGGCATTAACAGATGTGCCCTCTGATTTTTTGCCATGTTTCTACTTCAAGTCTTCATGAAGGCTTTTAACTTTCTCTTGAATCAGCATTAAGCTAAGGAAGACTCAACACTGATGCTAATACTGCATATACACATTAAAAAGTTTATCTCTTCCATCACTTTTCCACGCTTCTTCAATGTTATTGTTGACATCATCAGCACAACAGACTTCACATGTTCCATGATCTTGTCTTTGTTCTTTAGAATTGTGCTGATGGTTGAATGACTCATATTATAAAAATGAGCAATGTCTACCATCCTACCATTTTTTCTCCTTGCTCTGCTCCCTCAATTATTTTCACTTTTTTTCCCATCATTATGACTTGGTGTTTCTTAGCAGTACCAGCTACATCACAGTTGCTTTTACACTTGCTTTCAGACATCCTGGGCTTGAAATAAAGATATGGTACTATTGTACGCTATACAGTACTGTACAGTAAAGTGCACAAAAGCATAATCACTTGTAGAGGATACATACATGTGACAACATATGCCAGACAAATGAACTAACATATGATTGGACATGTGATGCACGTTTGTATCTTTGAAAGTTTGCAACTTGAAGGTTTGTATTTAGGGGACTTACTGTATCTCTGTCCTGCCATCTTGGCTGATGCATGGAGAGTAGTTTCTTCTTCTTTATTTCTGCCTCCAATTCTCCTCCAGACCACTTGGAAGATGAATCTGTTGCATGTGCTATACTTTGACTAAAGATATATAGATCAAGAGATGAGTTATTGTCATGTACCATTTCGAAGACAAACAAGTCCCATATTAGATCAGAGATCATTAAAGATTTTATTTTTTGTTGTCATGGACTCTATTAGAATTCATGTGAAAACTATAGATCCCTTCCAAATATAATATTTTTAAATACATGCAATAACATACACAGGATTGCAAAGGAAATTATGTCGAAATAAAGTTATCAAATATTTAAGAAAAAAAATTGATGATATAGTGTTATGCTTTTTCATTAATAATGCATTAAATAATAGTATATAGGTGTTAGCCAGAAAATGAGTTTAGTATCAAGGTAATGATAATGATAAATGACATTTTGAGATATAAACAACAACTGTAATATAATATGAAAATGTTTGTGATTTCTATTAGTTACAAAGCCACAAAAGTTATCAGTGCTATTGTGATGGGTTGTGTATATTTATAGTCGGAAAAAAGACTTAATTTTTTTGTTAGAGGTTGGGAAAATAACCTGTAATTCTCGCCCCCCCAAATCCACCCACGCAGGTCAAGGACTCCCTGAATTCTATCTGGATCACTTGGGATTCACAGGCCCTGGATTAAGAACCTGTTAGACATTCCTGTTCTTCAGTGTCCATCTGGCTCTTGCACTGCTAAGCATTCCGCATGGATAACACTATGCCATGTTAAGCCCCATTCTCTTTCCATATTACTTTTATTTCTCTCCCTGTCTTTCTTCCCTCCTTGTTGTGGGAAACTTGGAAATCTTTTCTCTTTGTTTCTTTGGGTGATTCTGCAATATCTCCTAATTTTCCTAATTTTAAAGTTAACTCCTGTCTTATCTTTAAATGTCCACAACCCATCAGAGTGTTTTCAGTTGATAGAACTGGTCGTCCACTCTTTTTAAAATTGTGGTAGCCACTGTTCACAGAGTATTTTCCACGTGTGAGCACTGTTCTGAAGAGGCCCTTATTTCTGTTTATTTCCACAGGGGCCAAAGCTTGCCCAAAGTCATGCAGCTAGCGGAATATAGAGTCAGCTCTCAGCCACTGTACTAGGCTGCTTTCCATTAGTAGCACCCAGAAAAAATTGAAATGTAACTATTTGAGTCTTTTTTTTAATAGGATTGAGCATCTTTGGAAGGTAATTATGTTAAAACAGCATTTTGTTTCCTCTGGTGATATACTTCTAAATCTTCCACAATAATGATGGTTTTCAATGTTTTGGCTCCAGATCTTCTGGGAATCCCTAGGAGATTGCTACTGCCTAGGATTAGAGGAGACTGGATCAAAAGACTCCAGGAACAACAGAGAAGACATGCCTGGCATTTCCTGGGTCCAGTCTGTTCTGAGGCCTGACTGGAGCCTGCACTCTGGGTTCTGTAGGATCCCCATCTCCACAGCCTTCTATCATAGACCTCTCTAGGCTTACGCTCTAGTTAGTCAGCTACTTGTAACCAAAAGTATTTAACAAAGATATAATTGACATGCATCACTTTTAAGACCAGCAAGAGAACACATGTTATTAGCAAGCATTACCATTTGTGGGAAAGGACTTATCATTCCTTCTTGCCCTCTTCCCAGGATTGGGCCATTCTAGTGATAGAAGTGATGATAATGGTGGTGAAAGTGACTTTGGAGAGGAAGGTACAATAAGGTGACTGCCACAAATGTCACCTCTTCTATGTCTAAGATTACCCAAGGAGAACACATATCCTTCTCTCTGTTTCTACTGTAGTCAGATTAATGCATACCTCCTAGCTCAGCCACTCTTTTGGGAGCAAATAGCCATTTGTTGTATGTAAAAGTTTATGTGCTGAATTTGTCTTTCTGTTTTTCCATCCTATTGGAGTATATACTCCTGCAAAGTAGGGAGCTTTTTTGTATCTCCTGAAACTAAATGCCCAGGAAAAGATCAAATGCTTGACAGCTACCATGATGCTATTGATACTTGTGAATAATGATGCTAGTAAATAAGGTGCCTCCCATCTTGATTTGCATTTTTAAGCCAGCCCCTTATCTCTACCACCAAAAATGCTGGCCCATAAAGTAAATTTCCTGTACTCTATTAGTGTTGTAAGCAACTGTCTCAGATCTTTTGCTCTTGTTGTAAACCTGGTCTTATCTGAATTCTTCTAGGCTTTAAGCTTGTGTTTAGTCTTGGCATGAAGTACGTTCTTTCCCCTAAGGAGTCTGGCTTCATCTCATTTATCTTTGGACTAACTTGGGAAGGGATCATAGACAGCCTTTAGAATCTCAACCTCAGGCTCTAGCTTGCCAGCAGACACTCCAATATGGAATGCCAAACTTGAGTGTATTTGTGGTAGAAGTGGGTAATATGAACCAGGTGACAAAGATAATTGTTCTGGTCAGAGTTATTTCACTTTCAAGTCAAAGAAACCCAACTCAAGCTAGTTTAAGCAAAACAGGTAACACTTTGGCTTGAATAACTGAAACTATGGGCAGGGCTGAATCCAGGTGGTTCAACAATTTTGCAATGGTTTCCCTTTTTTTTCCTTCTAATTTTCTGCCTTCTGTGTGTATTTCATTTTAAATAAGCTCTATTTTTTTTCTGACAACAGTAAGTAATCTTTAGCAGTTTTTGACTTACCCAGTCCATCTTTGTTATCCTAGTGAGAGAAAAAAAATCCATCTTTCCCAGTACCTGTAAAACAGATACTTGGTGAATCATGATACTGGTAAAGGTACCTCCCATCTTGAATTGCATTTTTAGGTCTGCCCCTTAAGTCAGCCACTTCACTTGTGTCTTGGGCTCAAATTTTGGACAAATGATGGAACTACGTGGGATGGGAAAAGGGAAGGAAAGAAGTGTGTTGGAAGATCAGAAAATAGATAATTCATGTAGTGGGAATGACCAGAAGGATAATTGTGAGGAGAAGATGGGCAAAGAAATGATGTGGGTGGGAGTAACAATAGTATTGCTATGAATTGGATCATGGAAGTGGTGATGCTGGTTATGGTAGTGGTGAGGTATTGGTGATTGTGAGAGACACTCCTTGCTCCAGATCCTACTAATTTCAAGATAATAATGGAGGATGGCATATTCAACCCAACTTGTAGAGACACATGATTTCCTGTAGTTCTTGTCTTTAAGGACAGAAGGGGCTGCACATTTGTCCTAAAAAAAAATTCAAGCATTCCTGAGTCAGCAAGCTCCCATGTTTGTGGAAGCAGATCACGTGGTAACATACCTATGAATGTTAGCAGAAAAACAGAGAAAAACAAGCCTCTACCACCAGGATGGCAGGAAGTGTGGTCAGCTTTCTCTGAGCACCAAGGGAGGTGAAGCCAAGATGAGAGGTCACTGGTTTTTACTAATGAAGAGTCACAGAAACTGCTGATTTAAAGAATCATAATAAAAAAGCACCCTGGGGGACATTTTATTGCACTTAGAAAATGTCCAATTTCATCCTTCATATAAAAAAGTTAAAAAAAGAGAAACATTTTGATTTTCATAAAAGCCAGTAGATTAATACAGAAAGAAAGCATTCCTAGCCAAGAACTAAGCCACAGTTGTGTTCATGTGTATGCCTGAGCTAACTGCTCCGGCCTCATGTGAGCGTCTGCATTTGGCATGCAGATCCCTTGTTCTGTAAAATCTATTTCAGGAACACTTTGAAAAGGCTGCCCATTGATGGCTGCCTCATTTGGGATTTATTATAATATCATTAGAAAGGGTTATATCACTTGGTATAATGTCAGACACATTGTAGCCTGTGGTTTTATGATGTGGACAAATATCACACTCAGGAATAAGATGACTCTGAACAAATCAGTTCCATCTGGGTCCTACTGTAAATAGAGCTTTTCCCTTTTGCTGTGGAGGATGGATTCTCATCCTCATCCAGTGCCCTGACCTTCCATTATGTAGGGTCTTTCTTTTCTAGAGTTCCTTCCTCTCCATTCCCTGGAGCCCAGCAGAGATGGGAGAAAGGAGAGAGGAGAGAGGAGAGAGGAGAGAGAGAGTTCTGTACGACTCCAAAACCTAAAAGAAGGGAGGAAGGTGTTTGTTAAGCTCAGGTAAAATAGGGCAAAAAAGGAGATTGGCTTTTACTAAGTACTTGCCACGTGGCTGAACCTGTGTTTGATATTTTACCAGTATCACCTAACTTCATACTTAAAATGAACCTATAGTGTAAGTAGATAGCATGTAGCTATCTACTTTCTTTATTTTCACAAAGAAAGACTGAGATGATGTGAGTAAACATAAAATCTTGATTCAAGTCTGTAAACTAATAAGTGGGGACTGCATTTCAAAGTTTATCTGAAGTTCATTCCAAAGTCTGTCTGTGTTCGCTTGCGGTACTATGCTGTCTCTCAAAGTCTGTATGCCCATGAATAAACTAGGCACAGGAGGTGAACCAACAAGAAGTGTAGATACAGGTTGTGTTTAGCTAAAAATGGGATCATTTTAAAAGCAAATAGGAGCATGATATAACCATCTTGCAGAACTGTTTGGCAGGTCCTAATAACGTTAAGTGTTTGCCTAATCTATGAACTAGCAATGCCATCCTCAAGAGAAACGAGTATATATGTCCACACAAAGACTTGTATAAGAATGTTCACTGCAGCTTTTTCTTAATAGCCACAAACTGAAAAAAAAAACTAAATGCTCATCAGCAGAAAAATAGATAAACAAATTGTGGTATGTTCCTATAAATAGAATACTATACAGCAATAAAAAATAGTAAATTAATGATATTTACCACAGCATGGATGGATTGTAAAAATATCTATTGACCTAAAGAAGATAGATAAAAAGAAGAACATTATGTATGATTCCAGTTTATATGAATTTCACGAATGAGGAAAATTAAACAAAGGTGAAAGAAATCACATAATGTTTATCTTGGATTTAGGAGGTATTTATTGCCCAGTAAGGAGTAGGAGAAAACATCCTGAGGTTAGGTACTGGGTAGTTATTTATACACAAATAAAAATCGATTGAGGAATATATTTAATATTTTACTGTTTATAGACTCAGTGAAAAGTAGAAAATAATAAAGAAGTATTAAAATAATTTAACAAAGAAGATAGGAGGAAGTGCCCAAACTTGTCAATCTTAACTTTGCTTTTTAATTGGCTATTCGGCAAATTTTGACTCTACTCATAAAAAAGGCAGTATGGAAATGTGGAATGATACATGTTATGCCATAATATTAGATTTGGATGCTCAGAAAGAATAAAATAAAAGGTTGACTGATTTATTTCATGTATTTTTAAATCTATAGAGACAATGAACTGTCACTCTTTCCTTGACAAATTGTTAGTGCATTTCCCACATGCCCCTGTCTGTTTCCTTTTGCCTTTATTCCTTCTCCTCTAGTTGTTATCACTAGTACATTGTATTACACAGAGTATAATAGGTCGGGGAATTTTAGGTTAAAAGAAAGAAAAGAAAAGCAGACCACTTTTATTTGACATTAAAATATAATGAAGCATTTTGCATGGTTTTTATTTTATTATTTTCAGAAAGATCTTGTAGACCAACTCACAAATTGGCATGACAACCTGTTTATTTCTGCCAAATGAGAGTGTTAATTTATTTGAACAGATATGTGTCAAATTCACTTAAACAAAGCCAGGATGTTAACACGAATGCATACTTTCAAGGAATACAAACTTGATTTTATTGCCATCCCTCTAAGGAGAGCACCTATATAATGGGATGGGTTTCTATGGTTTTTTTTCACTGATGATATTTATTTCCATGGGCTCAGTGATGACTAGGGGAACGATTCTCAAGTAAGTTGAGGCTGTGTGAACAGACACTATGAGAAGTTTAGATAATTCATCTCATTGTCTTTTATTTTATTTATTTATTTATTTATCTATTTATTTATTTAATAGAGATAAGGACTTGCTGTGTTCCCCAGGTTGGTCTTGAATTACTGGCTTGAAATGATCCTCCTGCATTGGCCTCCCAAAGTGCTAGGATTAAAGCTGCATCTACATTGTCTTGTGTCATGCGGCAGTTGTTCTTTCCCTGCTTTTCTTGGTGTGCCTGCCCTGGGGTTATTTGGGCCACAGATTCTGCTGCCCTAAATCTCCAAGTACTTTCTCTTCACTTTGGTGGCTTGAGTATGTTTTCCAAAGGCTGCTTTTGGCCTCCCTACTCTTCTATGTGGATGGAGTTAATGACCACAGTGTTTAGCTAAAGGCATCTTCTCACTTTGCAGTAATGGCTGTTCTGTTTTTTGTTTTTTTTTTGAGTTGAATTCTCACTCTGTTGCCCAGACTGGAGTGCAGTGGCCGCTCCCGGCCACTGCAGCCTCGACCTGCTGGACTCCGGCGATCCTTCCGCCTCAGCCTTCCAAGTAGCTGGAACTACAGGCGCGCGCTACCATGCCCGGCTAATTTTTTTATTTTATTGTAGAGATGAGGTCTCGCCTGCTCAGGCGGGTCTTGAACGCGCGGGCTCAGGCAATCCACTCACCTCAGCCTCCCAAAGGCGCGGGATTACAGGCTGAGCCACCGAGCCCGGCTGTAATGGCTGTTCTGAATAGGCAATGGGAGAGTGGTGAATCGGGCAGTGGGGTGGAAAGTAATAGCTTGGTGGTGGAAATACAAACAACTCTTGTATTAAACTCAGTGCTCGGTTCCCTTTCCCCACGAAGCATGACAAGTTCTTCACTTCTGTAGCTGAAGTAAAAGTGAGAGCACAGTTTGTAATATCACTGGTAGAGCACAAGTTGTCTGGGCTGGCACAAAACAGTGGACAGAAGAGCCAAATGCTGATCTCAGTGACACATGCTTGATTCCTAGTGCAAAGTTTGGCCTGGTAATAGGAGCTTGGTCACAATTACTCACGCAGGCTCATGGTTATCTGGACTAGGACTCACACCCTCCATGTCTGTGGCAGGCAGTCATGTGCTGCTGAAAGATGTGCAATTCATAAAATCTTTCTCTGCATCTAAGTCTGTGATTGCTATTAGTCTGCAAAACATGAGGATAACGGGACCAATTTTATTTCTTAATTTGAGGTCTCAGACTTTAATTTCACTATGTTCCTTATAAAATAGTTGTTTTCTCAGCCACATTGGGACATTTAAAATTTTAATCTGCTTAGTTTTATACACTGTCTAAATGTTTTAATGATTTATTTTCCATGTATTCTGGTCATTATTGGCTTGCTTAGTAAATCCAGAAATATTTACTGAGCACCTACTATGTGCCAGCCATAGTTTTAGGCAACGAAGACAAAGAAGAAAAAAGGACGGGAAATTTACCATTAATACAGGGCTTACATTTGAGGGTGGAGGGAGACAAGCAATAAGGGAATAAACAAATACACAATGCCTGGTGATGAGATGTACTATTAGTGACAAATAAGGCAAGGTCAGGGAGTATGATTGCAGTTAAAGATCAGGAAGGACTTTTAACCAGGAAGTATTGGAGCAGGGACCTGAATGAGGTGAGGGAGAAGGCCATGGGGCTACCTGAAAGAAGAGTTGTGGTGTCAGGAATAAACATCTTGGTCTATCTTCATAGAGAGAGATGCAGGAATGAGTCATGGTGTATGATTCAGAGAGCAGGAGAAATCTTTAGTCTCTGGACTCCTTGATCAACGGAGATCCTTGCTAAGTCCTGGGAATCCCCATGGGTTAGTATTTCCATGGTCGTCTTGAGCTCTGAGGTTCAGTTAGGTAAATACAGCTTTTGATCTATGCCATATTAACCCAGATGGGGTTAGCCTCTTCCTTGATTGACTATTGCCACACATAGAAACAATAATCCACAATAATTAGCAATGCCTCTGCAGCAGGTGTACCAAGATGGCATCTACATTCGAGCATAACAGCTGCCTTAGAGTCAACATTAGTGACCTCCTTGTTCAGAACGTTTTTGGGTCCCAAGACCTCTGGAGAAGCCCTCCTGGCATGCTTCCCAGACAGCACAACTCTTGCTTTCTGGTATCCTGATGGCTGTTTCATACCATTTCCCTCTCTCATCCTCATCTACTCTTTCAGAGATTTCTCTTGGAACCTCCAAATTCCTCTAGTTTTATTGTGCAGGAATGTTTGGCTTTCCCCAGGTTCAACTCCATCTTTTGTCAATATTTATATATCCAAACTTATCAACGTGCTCAGCAGCACATGAGTCTTTTATTAAACAGCATACCACGTCTTCTTTAGAAGGCTGTAGTTTCTAGAGAGAGAAAAATGCCAATAATAAAGCACCATATGGATAGATCTTGTGCAGATGCTGAGGTGATCTGTTCTGTTGGGTTTGTCTAGTGGTTGAATATTGGGTTACATCCTTGAGAAGGGAAATGAATGGTTGTCTGGATAAGAATCATATAAAAAGAAATAGACCCTACAAAAGGAAATGGGAAAATAGAATGTAGGCTTTAAGCTAGGAAGATTCTCTCTTCGGACTTTGTTCTCTTGAGCTCAAATATTCAGGATGTGTTCAAGGACTTCCAGAAATAGAGGTTTATGTTTCATTTGGGAATGCAGCCCCATGACTATAGGAGTTGATAGCCTGGAGAGACTTGTGAGAAGTCGGCATGCACAGCGGAAGAACCACAGCTAGTGGTTAGCATTCAGTGACACTATGTGACGATTCTTTTGTTCCTGGTAATGTTTAGTAAAGATACAATCACTAAGAAAAACAATGTATCCATCAGCATTCTGTAGGCACAGTTTTTGACCTAGTGGTTCCACTTCTAGAAATGTGACCTAAAGATACACTTTTATACGGCAATACAAGGATTGTTTGTGATTACAGATCACTGGAAACAATCTCAATGTACATAACTGGGAGCTGGTTAAATATTTTAAAAATTATATTTTGATAGATGCTTATAACTGTAACCATTGAAAAGAATGAAGACCTTGTTCATGGACTGATATGGAATGATATCCATGATATGTTACCCAGTGAAAAAGACAGTAAATAAATATATACAGTAGGCTTTTCGACTCAGCCTTGAAAAACTGTTTCCATGTGGAAGTTTTGTGTGAATTAGTGTTAGATCAAGCGGTATGTCACCTGCTTGGCACTGTTTCTCCTAACCTGGGTGTTCTGGTTCCCTGGGAACTTTTATGCAGGTGCCTGCTACGGCTCCTGAAGCAAAGTAGGTCTCCATCTCAGTTTGAGCTCCTCGAGGGACAGAGTCTGTCATGTCACTTTCCCCTTGTTGAGCAGCTCTAATTCTCAGAAACAGCTTTCTTATTTTGAGCTACTTTGCACTCCTATGGGGAGCTCTGGCAAGGCTCTGAGTAAGGGTCATTCATGTTGTGTCCAGGTCCTTGCTGAGTTGTGTGATTCTCAAACAGATATTCTTCAAGATTCTCAGTAGTTCCAACATTGGCTTTAAAGCTTAGAGAACCTTCCTCGTTTTGGGGCTAGGCTTTGCTCTTAGCGCACAGTTAGTTAGCCAAGGTGCTGCTGCCAATGCTTCCCAAGATCATCGGAAGCTACTTCGCTCCCCATGCAGTGAGCTCTTCATTGCTGTGGTGTTCTTGTCCTCCTACTGTCATTCTGGCAAGTTATGGGGATAGAGCTTTTAAAAAGGCTTATCCAACTGTTTCTGAGTTTGAGGCTGCTGGTCGTCTCCACTCAGCGGGTGTATTTTAATTGTTACTGTTTTGTGTCTGTGCCCTTAGGTGATTTCTTTCCACAAAAGGCAAGCATAAGGAAGTCAAATAAATAAGTACTAATGAATGGAGAAGCAAGGCCCAGAGAGGTTAGTTGTGTTTCTGGGATTGCAAGGCTGTGAGAGGGAAGCTGGGCTGCCTGCTACTTCCTCTGTGCTCTGACCACTTTGCAATTTCACTGACCCAAAGATGTCTACTTAGTAGCAAAAATATAAATGGAAGTAACTTTTTCAGCAACTTACTGGCTCTTTTCCCACTTAGGAATATTGATTTTTCTCCTCAGCCTGGAATAGAGAAAAATGGATGAGTCTCTCTGGGTTTGAGCACCAAGCAGGTGGGTATGGTCCCAATTTGAGTGTATGCTGGTGATTCTGTAACCTGGTGGTGGTCTCCCCAAGTCTCCCACATCTCTCTGGGATAGACTATGTAAAAAGCTCCTAGACACCATAGAAACCTGGTCCGGGTTATACATGGGAGGAGGGAGGTATATGGCGTACATTCTTCTGTTCTAATCACACCACTTACTTTAATGAGATACAAAATTGTGCCAGTTTCACAATTATGATATGTATCAGGGTTTAATTATATGTACAGGATGGATGTTCAATTGAGTCTAAGAAAATGGGACAGAGATTTTCATTTTATAAGACTCTCCTACTTTCCTTAACAAAGAACCTTCGAGAGATTTAGGCACATGGGCCTGATGGAGAATCAATTTATACCATATGCCAGCATCTCCTGGCTTTCAAAACAAGAAGGAGACACTGGAACCCCATGACTAGAGAGCTAAGAAGACTGAGTAAGTAAAAACAAACATGATAAAAATATAGTGGCTTTTGATAGCCCATGCAAACATGTCTGGCTTCAATTTGCAGGGATTTTCTTATTTGTTAAATGACAAAAAATAAAAAAAAAAGAACTAATAAAAATTCTGTGGCTAAAAGTCTTTCAAAAAGTACCAGAAAAGCAAGTTCAGAGTTACGGCTGCATTTGTTACTAATTATGGGCAAAAAATGGGAAAAACATTGACCCCTGTGACTTGGATCTGGTCATGCTGATGAAGCCCTTGGGATCTCCCAGCACATCTCTTTCTGATGCCTGTGGACATTGGGAGGAGAGGAAAGGAGCGAGAGCTCCATGCCAGGCCACTGTTTTGTTGCAGGAATGGGTTTGTGAGGGGCACTGATGGCATCCAAAATCCAATTCAAGATATTTCTCCAGTAGGCCAAAGCATATTATGAAAGAGATATTTGTGGGAAGAAGGAAGCGAAGAAGGAGAGAAAGAAATTTGAACTGTCTACCATGGCCTTGCCTTTGTCCGAGGTGTTGTGCAAACCTCTGAGATGCAGAGAGACAGCTGATTTCAGGGATGCCTTTTTTCCACCCAGAACTACTTGATGACTCCCAGGAAAGTCTGTGGAACCCAGAACTTGGTAGGGTGCTGGCTGCCCTCTGTTTATGTTCTGATAAATACACTGACTCTAAGGAGACCGCCTGTTGAGATGTTACCCAGACCTGGCACCAAGTTATTTTCCATTCATTTGTTCATTCATTTATTCATCCTTCCCATGAGCTTCTGATATGCACCTGTTCACGCACCAAGACCCTTGGAATATAGAATGAATAAGACCTAATTCTGACCCCTGGACCTTGCAGCCCAGTGAGGAAGGCACACAAGATAATATAGGAGATCTGTGATGGGTCCTATCCCAGCAGAGGTTTCCCAGAGGCAGCCGCTGTAGCAAAGGCTGCCTTGAGTGGAAATGATTTTGCAAAGGAGATGGTGGTGGAAGCATCAAGGGAATTTCACCAGGTGGTTATGTTACAGAGAGAGAGATTATTTCTGGTCAAGGGATTTGGGTGATAAAAGGCAAAGAACCAGCCAAGGTCCTGAGGGATCTGCAGACTCACCATCTAGAAACACGTTTGGAACGAAGTGTTATGATCATTCTATCTAACCCAATTCAGTGGATGTTTTTTGATTTACATCTAAGGCTCTGTCCAGGTGTCTGGTGTCCTCCACGATGAAAGAAGTGAATGGGAACTAATACTCAAGACTCAAGTTTTGTCCAGGAGGAGTTTCAAGCTTCGGGGAGGTAAAAGCATGCAGATAGATAGCCTGTCCAAGGCACGTGGTGGTTAGTGCATTAGAAAGGCACAAGGGGATAACTGTAGGAAATAGAGGAGAAACCACATGCTGAATAAGCAGTCCAGGAAGTCTTCCTGCAGAGGGTTAAATTAGAATCCAGCCTTCAAAGACAGAAGACAAAACATCCTTCTAGACAGAGGAGAATTCATGAATAAAGACATGGAAAGTGGACTGTGTGAGACTGTGAGATTATTTCTACTACCAAACACCAATTTACCTTCCAAAACATTAGTTTCCAAACCAGGTTATATATGAGAATCCCTTGGTGGGATTAAATAGAAACTTCTGGAACTCACTCCTAGAAATTCAGATTTCGGGTGAAACGCACATTTTGATAAACTCCTCAGAGGATTCTGATACCCTGATCATAGATGGGATTCTATCTGATGGGGGCAAAGACTGTCTTTGGGTGTACAGAAACACGGATTCAAATCATGAGTCTGTGTCCTATCTGTCACTTCAGACAATATGCTTAGATGGTCTCAACCTCACAATAACTTGTTTCCCAGAGATGATAATAACAACCCTGAAGGGTAGTTGTGAAAATAAATGAGGTGACATTTGTCACACTGCTAACATAATTTCTGGCTAAAAGTAGGTGGGGGTAGTCTGAGTTTTCTTCTTTACCTCGTTCAGTCACAACGGCATGTGTCTTTTAGGGAGGTCAAAATGCCCAAGAGGCATAATTCTTGGCTCCAAGAAATCACCAGCTACAGACAGGCAGGGCAGTTGCTGTTCTGGAATAAATTGTCAGACATGAGGAAGATTCCTGAACCTTACCAGATTTTCCCTGCCTTAGACAATGCCCAGAATTCTCCACCTATGCACCTTAAACCTGAGAACTAAACAGCTTTTGTGTCTAGTGAATACACAGATGCTCTAAGAATGTCAGTGGATTAAGCCCTTATGAACTCGCACCTTAGAGTTAGTGAAGTACTGGATGAATGCCAACATGACAGAGGAGTGTTAGATCTCTAAGCCTTCAAGTTATGATCAAATCTAGTGGTTTTAAAATTCTGCTTCATTAAACTCTAAGAGTGGGGCCACAATATTTGGTCCTGGACAACTCTAGGGGGAGCCATCCTCATAGTCTACAATGTGTACTGTACATCCTAAGGTTGTGCAGTGCATAACCTGCACAACTGTCTATGGTGACTTTACCTAAGGGCTTCCATGGAGTTGGTTTTGGGAAAAAGGAAGGGATGCTGGTGAGCAGATGTGGCTGCGGGTCTCCACTTACTTTCAAAAAAGGCTTACAGTACAAAGCTGGGCTCTGTGAAAGGTTTTCTTTAAAGATTTAAAAAAAAGGTGTGAGCCAGGGCCCTATTCAACCTCTGCATTTTGCAACTGGGAAGCTAAGGTTGCACTGTGAGAATGTGGCAGAGCTGGCAACTGTCACGCAGGGCTCTTTGGCCTTGGGAGACAGGGTAGGATGGGCATGTGGGTTAGGGAGTGCCTCATTCCAGTAGCATGCCAGAGCAGGAAGAAGAGGCTCTGGCCAGGGAAACTTCCAGGAAGGACAATCTGAAGAAATCAGGCCTCCTGTGGCAGGTGGAGCGTTAGGCCTACCTCCAGGGAAGCTCAGTGGCTCCTGCTCAGCAAAGGTGTGGGGAATCAAGGCAGGCATTTCAGGGCTGCCTGCCCTTCAGGCAGGGGCCAGTTACCAGAGGCCTGCCTAGGCCTAAGCCCAGGCCTGGAACCCTGGGTTTTTGCTCATCAAGGCTGGGGAGAGGCTTCCCCTTTTTCTCGCTGAGTTATAAGAAAAGGGGAGAAAGAAGAGCGCCAACAGCTGGGAAGGCAGGCGGAGGCCCCCTAGGAGGAAAAGGAAAGTGAGATGACAATGAGGGAGTGGGTGGTGGGGCGGGGCTGGCCGGGCTGCCCCTCCCTCTGCCTCCTCCTCAGAGCTTCCTGCTGGGAGCACTTCTTAAAGTCTCTTGGGGAGCCTGGGTCTGCTCTTGATCCTCGCCTGCGGTCAGCCTGCCAGACTCAGGGCACCTCTGGGCTGGCCTGTGGGTCTGGTTCCCTTGTCTCAGGGCTTTCCTGGGAAAGCAGAGGCAGGCGGGCCTGCCTGGAGCACTTTCGGGCAGCAATGACTTCAGTGCTTGTCCTCAAAATAAGTGCACCACAGACAAGACAATGTGGTCAGGGGCTGAGGAGTTACTGTAAATACCAGCCCGGGGCTTCCTATTTCTGTTCCTATGACTCCCTGGGGGGCAGGCGCTGGCCAGCCCCTTCCCAGAGGCTCTCTTCTCACCCGCCACATCCAAGGAAAAGCCTTGGCCTGGAATTCCTCATCTCAGTGTCCCAGGGACCCCTTCTGGGATTTGCAAAAGAGACCTCACTCCCACCTCCAAGTTGGGCTTAGACTCAGGGTCTGACTTTCCCCGAGAAAGAGATGCAAACCCTAAGTATTAGGCACTGTGCTAGGTCTTCACGTATTCTTTGACTTCACAGTAAGCCCAAAATACTGGAAACCCAAAACAGTAGCATCTTATCCTTAAGTACATATTGTCTTTACCATAGTCATACGGTCATAGACGTAGTTCTTATTTATATGCTCATTTAGTAGAAGAGAAAATCAAGACAGATACACAAAGGTGCTTGCTCAAGGACACCCTAGCAGTAAGCTAGGAGTCAAATCCAGGCAGTCAGACTCAGACTTGTATTTCTAACCCCTAGGAGACTCAGGGAAGACTAGCAGTTTCCTTCTGCAGATGGAAGGTTCCATGTGTAGAGAGGTTCCATGCATAGAGAGGTTCATGGTCATGTGGCTAATGGCGGAGGGGTGGGGGAGTGGAATTTAATCCAGGCTTGGTGGGCTTGAAAGTCCTTCCACTGCACTGGGGCGCCTCCTAGAGGCAGGACAGCAACACGTGGTTGGAGCTTTTGCTCTTACCTCTTCTCAGCTTCTGGGCAGCCCACACCCTGGCTTATGGCTGCCCCCCCATCTTCTAAGCTTAAGAGAGCAATCAGCATTCACATCCACTTCACGGAGGCTTCTAATTTGAGTGAGTTTGCTGTTTCCTAGGAGAGATGGCCCCTGCCTTTGGGGGTTTGCTCTGGTTGCAGTGTTACTAGCCTTTCAATTCTAGAGTGCTCCCAAGCTATGTCTCCCTCAGAGTCCTCGCACTCTTGAAGAGGCTTGCTACACTTGTAAACCGACTCCTGCCAGGAGTGACTGGCCTACCCAGGAAATGGGCATGAATTCCATCACATGCAGCCCCTCTGCTACAGAAGGGAAAACGATGGAAGCCAGGTATTTTCCTACTAAAAAAGTAGTTGATAGGAATATGAATAGGGAAAGAAGAAACAGTGGTCTGAATTGATGGCATGGAATAAAGGTTAAATACTGTATCATTTCTTTCTGCAGAGGCCAAGTGAGAGTCATAATACCTTCCTGCTCACCTGAGGCATTTGATGAGACATTAGGGTTGGGTGACAGCACGCTGCTTTCTACAGATAATAGAATTGTGGTATCTCATCTGGTTTACTTCCTTGCCTTGGCTAGCAGGATACCTGTAATTTAAATTTGCACTCAATTGTTGTAACTCTTCTCAAAAAAGTTATTGGGATATTTCTACTCCCTTCATCTCTATGTACTAACGCCTGTCATTTGTTTAAGATTGGGCTAAATTCTTAAAATTTTATCTTAACTCTTATCATAGGTCACCTGGGATTCAGATTCAAATAAATAAATTTTATAAATACATTTTGTGACTAGAATGTGCCATGTACTATATAGTTCAAGTTCATATTCACTATCCATTCATGTGTTTGTTTATTGATTTTTCAAATATTTGCTGAGTACTTCCCAATATGCCTGTCTTATTCTGTTTGCTACAAAGGAACACCTTAGGCTGGGTAGTTTATAAAGAAAAGAGGTTTGCTTGACTCATGGTTCTGCAGACTGTACTCGGGAAATTTCCTCTCGTGGTGGAAGGCAAAAGGGAGCTGGTATCACATGGTGAAAGAGAAAGATGGAAGAGCAGTGGAAGGTGCCAGGCTCTTTTCAATAATCATTTCTTGCAAAAACTCACAGAGCAAGAACTCACTCTTTACCCAAAGGACAGCAACAAACACTTCGTGGGGTGGGGTGGGGTCCATAGCAATGATCCAGACACCTCCTACCTGGCCCCACCTCCAATACTGGAGATCAAATTTCAGCATGAGATTTGGAGAAGACAGATATCCAATTTATATCAGTGCCGTTCTTGGTGCTGGGGATTTGGTGGTAGACAAGACAGTCAAGGTCCCTGCTTTTGTAGTGCTCAATGTGTAGAGGGGATGTCAGACCATGAACAAATAAAAGTGCTCATATGTACACACACATAATGCACACACACTCCACATGCATGGTGCACACATGCACTCCACACATATTCTACATGTATGCACACACATGGCATGGCCAGCTAGTGGTAAGTGTTGTGAAAAAATGAATAGAGTAAGGAGTGAGAGAGTGTCAAAGGTGAGGTAAGGAGGTAAGGCCTTGCTCTTTTGCATGGGGTCAGCAGGGAAGTCCTCTTGGATGAGCCATGTGCAGCAGAGACCCCCAAGAAATAAACTATTGTCATGTGATGATGAGGAAATACAGGGAGCGCCTATGATCTTGACAACAATCTGGGGCCATTAATGGCATCAATGGCTTTCAAAAAATTAATTGTTTTAATAGAAGAGGGGTCTGAGACTCAGAGACGTAAAATAATTTGAGGCCAAGCCAATTATTAAAAAGTCAAGGAACAATAGATGTTGGATGCAGTGAAAAAAGAACACTTACACACTGTTGGTAGGAGTGTAAGTTAGCACAACCTCTATGTAAAAAAGTATGGAGATTTCTCATAGAACTAAAAATAGAACGATCATTTGATCCAGCAGTCCCACTACTGGGTATCTACCCAAAGGAAAAGAAGTCATTATATAAAAAAGACACCTACACTCATATAGTTATTGCAGCACAATAAAAAATAAATAAATAAATAAAGCAAAGATGTAGAATCAACCTAAATGACCATCAACTGATAAGTGGATAAAAAAATGTAAAAAAAATTATTGTATATACCCACAAATATAAACAAATACACACACACACATATACACACACATCATGGAATACTACTCAACTATAAAGAAGAATGAAATAATGTCCTCTGCAGCAACTTAGATGAAACTGGAGGCCATTATTCTAAGTAAAGTAATGCAGGAATGGAAAAATCAAATACCTCATGTTCTCACTTATAAGGGGGAGCTAAGCAATGAATACACAGGCACATACAGAGTGGGAAAATGGACATTAGCAACTCAGAATGGAGGAGAGTGAGATGGGGATGGGGAATGAAAAATTATTTATTGGGTACAACGTATACCATTCAGGTGATAGGTGCACTGAAAGCCCGGATTTCGCCAGTATACCCCTAAAGGTATTGAAATAGAAAATAATAATAATAATAATAATAATAATAATAATAATAATAGTGTGAGGCCAAACCAAGATTCCATCCTAGGCCCATACCATTTCCATCAGAATGAAGCACAGCAATGGCTGATGTGGAGGGTTTGGAGTCAGACCCACTTGGCTTCCGCATCTCACTAGCTGAATTCATCGGGGTGAGCTTGAGTGAGTTCTAACCTTGCTCCTCGCTGTGGTTTATTTGCTCACCCATAAAATGTGGATAAAAATAGTCCCTACCTAATTGGGTTATTGTGAAGATTAAGTGACTGGCTCAGTATCTGACTCTAGGCTTAAAGCCATTAACACCATTATTGTTACACATGCTGCCTTTTGTCCTTCAAAAGAGTTGGGGTACAGGCCCCCAGGTTAACCTTGGTCGTGTTTGGTACCTGATCTCCGTTATCCCTTCTGTAGGCTCAGGGAGACTCATTCTGCAACAGCAAAAGACATTCCTACATGCCGGGAGAGGCAGCCTCAGGGTGCAGAGTGGAGTCACTATGCCATTTCCCTTGGGTCTCTGTTATCAGGGATTGATGGCAGCCCCTATCTAGAGCACTCGGAGGTGATTTGAGGGGGCCACGGGGTGGGGTGTTTGCACAAAGACCATTAAAGTGATTTGCTCTTCCTGAAAATCGTGTTGTGGAGAACCTGAGTTTCACCTTCCACTAGATAGCACCTTCCTTGAAGGGCTTTAAGGCAGGAAAGGGCACACAAGGAGTAAGGCTAATCAGAGCTAAAGCTTTGGTCCTAAATTGCCGTTTAGGTCTCCTGTGAGTCTGTCTGGAGGTTGTTTTTTTTTCCCCCTCAAAATAGAGACTTTAATGGTTTCCTTTCTCAGATGTTATTGCTTTACCACGAGACCCAAGGGAAGTGGCATAGCCATTCTACCCTGCAGCCTAGGTGGAAGGGATGAAGGAGACCAGAGCATTCCCCTCGAGGGTTGGCTGCATTCTGCCCTACTGAGTGCTCCTCTCTGACAATCACAGCTGCTGTCTCCAGGATCCTGAAACTGTTTGCTGCCTTTTAAATGGAGGGGAGGTAATGGCTCCCCAGTACGGCTAGCCCCAGGATGTCACACCAACTCTTTTGGGTCTCCTTAACTCTGCTCACACCCTTGTAAATGCTCCCTTCAATACTTTTCTCAGTTATCCCTGTTGAGTGCACAATCTCTTTCCTTCTGGAACCCTCACTCATAGTGCATCTGCATACTAAAAAATAATGATTCAATTCTCCAGACAAGAATGTTACTGATTTTTAAAGAGACTTCCCACATGTACGCTAAAGAAACATCAAATTTCTTACAGTGTCAGTCAGGTGAGTTATTATAAAACAATAAGTTGACTACTAAGAAATGTAAATGGCTAATAAACTGGAAGATCACCTCAATTGAAATAAGCCATAAGAAAGCATAAAAAGAACATCTAATTTTTACCCTCTCAAATGCTCTTTAGGTAGGTTCTTTAGGGAAATGTATGAAGAGTCTAGAAAGTTTTGTTCTTATGAGTCAAACAGCACTCTTATGAAGAGTGTCCACTTGAGGAAATATTCAGAGACATAAAGATCTATGGATAAAGATGTTCCTCTTAGGGTTATTAATGAGTGAAGATTGGCAACAATATAAATATTCTACAAAAGAAGGTAGGTTAAAGAAATCACAATACATGTAGAAGTAAAGTGGTTAAGCCCTTCGTCTCTGGCATCAACCTATCTGGTTACAGTTTCTATCACTGTGTGTGTTCTGTCCCGTCTGATCCTCACCATTGAAATGGTGTGAGGCAGGAACATTTGGGAAACACTCAGTGAACATGAGTTTTTATAGATTTAAAAAACTTATTTTCTGGAAACTCTCCTATATAGCTTTTTGAAAATGCTTCTGAATAACATTTGGTGACATATAAAATTATTCATGGTATAAATAAAAAACAAGGATAAACAAAAAAAGTAGAATTCAGTTATAGAATATCTTCATTATTTTAGCATTAAGGACATATACTAAAATGATGAGTGGTGTGATTACTGGTGATTAATTTTTTTCTTTAGTTTTCAAATTATATAAAGTATATCATTATTAACATATTCCTTTTCCTCTCTCTCTTATGCGTGTGTATGCATGCGCGCTCGCACACACACACACACAACACACACACACACACACACAGACACATAAGCTTAGTTCTTAATTTATAACAGTACAAAAACAAAATCCAAAGTCTTCCTTCTCATCCACAACCCTCCCAAATGAGCACATAGGTAGTAAATCCTTTGATTCATTGCAGAAGAAAGTATGTGCATATACCAGCAGATCCAGGTTCTTTTCAAATAAGTCTGTATTGATTTTATAATCAGAAAATTGTAGCTTGCATGCATTTAAAATGTAGGCATTTTTATTGTCAATCCCTTGAGGAGCAAGTGTGGGTCACACAGCCTGTCCTGACCTACCATGGGGGAAGGGAGCTTAGACGTCCACCAGTGGGAGCAGGTAGCAGAATCAATCCTGTATTCCTTGTCCTGGGATCTAAAGGGTTGGGAAGGACTCTAGAACTCACACATCTTCTTGCTCCTCAGTTTCTCCATCATATATATGGTATTGGTCTTAAACACTGCACACCTTATTTTGGGTCACCAACCAGCAAGAAGACACTCATGTTGACTCCTGAGTTCAGGTGTTGCTGGTTTCTTCTGGGCCTCCGTGAGCATTCCCACCAGCCATATTTTTACGTTCCGAAAACATAGATTTTCAGTTCTTTCCAAGGACCTCAACTTCCTTGATTTCCCCAGTACCTACTCCATCTGGATCTAGCTTCCTCGCCCTTTTTTCAAACCAAACTGAGAACATTTTGTTTTCTTTTGCTTTTCCCTGTCTCCCCCCTAGCCCTACCCTAACTTCCTTAGAACTTAGGTCACTGATTGCACAAAAAACAGGGAACCAGGGGGGTTGAGCACACATATTGGGCAATATATATAAGGTTAGTAAAATTAACTGGAAGCTAGGTCTCTTGATGCAGTTCCCTACTCACTGAACTCATGTGACTTGAGTAAATCACTGGCACTCTTGAAGTTTTGTTTGTTCTGTGTGCAAAAAGAGAACACTGCATTGTCTTTGGTACAAGTGGTTAAGGATGCATGAACTCTAGAGAATCTTCCATCTTTTGACTACAGAGGAGAGGTGTAATGGACAATTCACAGCAGTGTTGGAACCAGGAGTTCCTGACTTATGGGGAGGGTTGAGGAATTTCCCTAGAGCACATGTGACCAATAAGCCAGGGTAAAATGGCAGAGGCAGTCTGTCCCTTCTCCTTTTGGATACAAGGCCAAGTTTTCATTCGTAAACTCACAAGCTCACGCTTCTGTTTAGAGAGTGTGTGTGTAGCACAGATTCAAGGTCAGAAAGATAGAGTTGGGAGTCCTTGCTCCTTGATTCACAAGTGAAATGACCTTGGAAAAGTCCTCATGTGGTCAGGCCTCAGTGTATACTTCTGTTACATGGGTATAATCTTCCTTTCTTCTCTGGACAGCTGTCGTGACTGTAAGATGAGGTCATTGCAGCAAAACACTTTGTAGACACCATAATGTTAGGAAACTGTATGGCAACTTCTGAGTCCAGGGATTAGAAAATGAGCTTTTGAGTGGTGAAAATGAAAAAATTCCTTTCTTCATTTATCTATTCAATAAACATGAAACATGTATTTAGTCTTATTATATGCCAGGGAGTTTCTTAAGTACTTGACAAATATTGACACATTTACATTCTCCTAATCTCTCAGTGATAAATATACAACTATTGTCCCTTTCCCAGATGAGAAAATTGGTAGAGCGATTAAGTAGCTTGCCCAAAGCCACATAGCTAGTAAGTGGCAGAGTCAGGATTTGAACCCAGGCAGCTTGCTATAGAGCCCATGCTCTTTACCATTCCCTCATACTACTTTCTTTACTTGTGATGTTTGGTATAATAAAGATAACATGAGACATAACACAGAGTGATTGTGAATCTTAGCCCTACATTTAGCTGTGTGGTCTTGGAAAAGTTAATTAACTTCTCTGAGCCGTTACTTCCTTATATACAAAATGAGAATAAATGCTCATATCAGACAGTTTTGCAGAGGTTAAATTGAGGCACATTGTCTGGTATACATAGGCACAATGAGGTGCACAGGGAATGTGAGCTAGATTTGCATGCAGGGCTTTATCTGAACTCAGTCTCAGTCACTTACTTGGTTACTGGTTAATTTCATACTCTGCCCACCAGCATCCTGGTGACTGCCCCCACACACCGCATTCTTCATTGTGAGGGACCCTGCATGTACCCGTTTGACACTTCCAGGGTGCCTGACTTGCAGACTGAGGTACGGAAGCTCTTGTACACATGCCTGGGCTCGTCCAGCAATTACAGTTTTTCAGGCCCAAGGAGCCAGCTTTCAGCTCCAAAGAGCAGACGTGGTCCCACACTTTTCTGTCCACCTCCCCGTCCAAAAACTTGCCAGTTAATTTTAGGGTTGAGAGAGGCTCTGATGAGGGCCTACCCACGTGGGGTTAAGGTTACCAACGGCCTCTGCCTCTGGTCAGACTCGCTGGGAAGAGCAGCAGTCACTTCCCGAAGCTCAGTGGGGGCAGGAGCTGGGCCAGGGCAGTGGGCAGTGGTTGGGCACAACCTTTCCAAGATGCTGGGAGCCCTGCCCCGACCGACCAGACCCACAGCCCACGATTTGCAAAAGAGACACTGGCTTTTATCAGGCGTAGCCTGACACGGTTATACCTTTCATATCATTTTAACTCTAATGGTGGCCTGGTAGTTACTTCTGCAAAAACCTGGCCATGGGTTTGCCTTACCCAAGGCCCCTTTAAAGGATAAATGCTGACTGATTATCTCAATAATAGAGAAAAAGTCTAGTCACAGTTCTTTATTCTCCGCTAAAGGTCTCACAAACCATGTATTGATTTTTTAAAGAAAAGAAATTGGAAGAAGCATGTACCAATTAAGAATAAAACTAACAATTTATTACCCTCAGATCTTTAAGGCTAATAGAGAGTAGAAAAATGCTTGTTTCCCCCCCACACCATATTGAGACATGATAATTAGGCAACTATGTAAATAACCTTACATTAAAACCTGACGCCGGGCTTGGTCGCTCAGCCTGTAATCCCGCGCTCTTGGGAGGCTGAGGTGAGTGGATTGCCTGAGCCCGCACGTTCGAGACTCGCCTAGGCAGGTGAGACTTCATCTCTACAATAAATCAAAAATTAGCCGGGCATGGTAGTGTGCGCCTGTAGTTCTGGCAACTTGGAAGGCTGAGGTGGAAGAATCGCCGGAGCCCCCAGGTCAGGCTACGGTGGCTGGGAGCGGCCACTGCATTCCAGTCTGGGCAACAGAGTGAGACTCCAACTCAAAAACAAACAAACAAACACCTGAGACAGATTGCGGTGCTCAGACTTCTGTTCTAGATCATAAAGATGAGTCAGTGCTCCTGGTTCTCTGAACTTTGCAAACCCAGAAAAATTGTTTCTTTCTCCTTTCTTTTGCTTTGAACAAGCTGATCATAAAGCTCGTCTTCTTAGCTGTTTGCATATTTATTGAATGAGCTCTGGGAGATCTCAACCACGTATGTGTTCCACAAGCCTTGATTGAGCACAAACACTGTGTTGTTCTTTATATTAGATGGTGAACTGTGCTACAGAGAACCAGTGAGCAGAAAAAGGGGACACTGGGAATTTCCAGGACTGTAACACTAAGTCAATAACACATTTTTCACTAAGGTAGAAACCAAAACCAAGGAAAAAATTTTAGTACTGACCTGCCATGCACATGTGTGGCCAGGCCATCACATCTTCTTTGCGTGTGCTATGATTCTGTGCTCAATAAATGTTTGTTAAATATGTAAATTTCTTCCTTCATCTGAAAGGTAAGCGCCACCAGGGCAGGGATTGTGTGTGTGTGTGTGTTTGGAGACAAGGTGTCACTCTGTTGTCCAGGTTGGAGTGCAGTGGTGTGATCATAGCTCGTTGCAAACCTCAGACTCCTGGGTTCAAGTGATTCTCCTGCCTTGGCCTCGCCAAATGTTGGGATTATAGTCATGAGTTACTTTCAGTCAATTGTATTTTTTACTGATGCATATCACACAGTAAGAACTGTGCCCGACACACAGGGGCCCTCAGTTAATATACGTTGAATGAATAAACAATCGTCTTCAGCTCATAAGTTTGTTTAACAATCAAAAGTTTTTTCCCCAAAACTACTTTAAGTCAGAAACTGAACTAGGTTTTGGAAACTCAGTCACAAACAAGACTGATCTTTCAGACACGAGGATGAGAGCGAGTTGATAAAGCTAGGGGGCCTTTGAGATACCGTATTGGAGAATATGGTGGAATGCCTCACCAAGTCCGGTGGAATGAAGGAATGGTGCTTAGGTAAAGAAAGGAGTAGGATGAAGTGGGCAATCCAGTACCCGAGGCTGGAAGAGGAGGCCTATTGATTGGGGGTATGCCTAGAGTGAGAAGCAGGGAGTGGTGAGATGAGGCTGGGAGAGCAAGCAAAGGCTGAATTGTGCAGAGCTTCATACAAAAGTTTGGATTTAACTCTAAAGATAGCATGAAGCCACTGATGTGCTTCCAAGAGGTCCAACAAAGGAAAATATGTGTTTCAGAAAGATCACTCTGGTTGCTGTGTTAGGGTGGATTTAAAAGGAAGAACCCAGGCCGAGAAGAAGAGAGGATGCTCTCCTTCAGCCTAGGGAAGCTGTGGTAGAGACCTAGATCAGAGTGCATAAGCTGGGAGCTAAAAGAACTGGAGGAATGTGTGATATTTAGAAGGAAGGACTACCTAAGGCTGGGGGTTTGAGAGAGGATGTACTAATGGGTGACTCTGAGGTATCTGGTTTGGTCAACGGGGTCAATGGATTGAAAGAATTCAGGTGCAGTGTGGGAGAGAAAATTGACATGGGGTCCACATGTACACCTTGGGAGACTGAGAGGTTTATGGTCCCATTGAAATACTTCTTCAGTTTACTTTGAAGGCACATGGGTGAGAAGGAAGAAGAAAAGCAATTTAAAAAGTTGTGCTGACATGAATGCACATCCTCACCATACATCTGGAGGTAAAGGGCAGGATTGGTGTCCTGGGTTATGCAAACAGGTTGTGTACTTTGCTCAAATTCAAGGACTTTTATCCAAATCTCCATATGACCCTGAAAGAATAATCTAAAACACAGTCAGCCCTCTGCATCTGTGGGTTTCTCATCTGTAGATTCAGCCAACTGCAGACTGAGACTATTTAAAAAAAAAGGTGGCTGAGTCTGTATTGAATACATATAGACTTTTTTGTGTTTTTTTTAGTCCCCAAAACAATACAGCATAACAACTATTTAGATAGAATTTATATTTTATTAGATATTATAAGTAATTTAGAGATGATTTAAAGTATATTGGAAGATGAGAATAGGTAATATGCAAATACTATGCCATTTCATCTCATGGGAATTTGGTATCTTTAGGGGTCCTGGAGCAAATCCCCAAGGATACCAAGAGATGACTGTATTCTCTTGGATAGTCTCTGATGCTATGAATATCAGTCCTTTTCTGGTGGCTGAGAATGGAGTGGATAAGAAAATAATTGAGCTTACCATATTTTTCAGTACACTGAACTTCTCTGTGCTTTTTGTATTTTTACATTTTGTCACCTAACATTCTCAAAAAGGCTTTATTTAAGTTTGGAAGTACAATATTATGAAGTACAACATCAATACTACACAAAGAATAACTACACAATAAAAATTCATTCATTCATTCATTTACCTATCCATCCACTAGTCAAGTGGTTTTCAACTGTAAAGTTTCTGGTAATTCTGGGCCCAGGGGTTGGTACTTTATTAAAGCTCTCCAAGTGATTGTAATGTGCAACTAAGTTCCATGAAGGCAGGGACAATGTCTCTTTAATCTCTGCCACATTTCCAGAGCCTCGGGCAGTGTTTGGCACAGGAATAGTGCTCAATAAATATTGGTAGAATATATTAATTATGCAAACGTCAAAGGTGTATTAAAGCATTGCCAGATTTTCTCCAATTGATGGCAAAGATTAGCTTGTGGTGTTTTCTACAGATAACCATCGGGTCTCATGGTTCAGGAAATTAATTACTACTGAACCACATACTGAAATGGGGATAGGAGATGCCATTTTTTAAATCCTTGCAAGCATTTTATTTTCAGGTGTTCTTTTCTATTTACTGTCACCTGTGGCCTTGGGCTGTCGATGACTGGGGACTGATTCTTGACCCAGCAAGACGCAGACACAATGCTCTCTAATTGGGGAAGATGTCTGTAACTGTTTTATTGTGCCAAGACCCAGGTACAACCCCCAGGTACAACACCTAGCCCCTCCATCACTTAGAACTTAAATGTGGAACCCTGGCCTGAGTTGTAGCTGGTAGACTTGACCTGTAGCTGGTAGTCTTATTTCAGGCACTGCTCCCTTTGCTTCTATAATGCCTTGAACATGCCTATTTATTCCTTGCTTCGTTCCTCACCCTGTGGCCCTGTTGCTGTGAACCTAGAATACTTGGAGGCCCAATCTTTCCAAGCTATGGAGAGGGTTGCCATAGTTCCCTTGATCTACAAGATTGTCTAGCTGATGCAGCAGGAGTTTATTTCACTTGACTCCAATTTAAGTGTCCTGAGCCCCTTCCTTATATTGCCAAGAGATTTCCTAACAGATATGTAACTGGGCGATTCAGGCAATTATTCACGTATTCCCCCACATCATTAGTTTTATGGAACACTGCCAGGGGGCATATTTTTCTTTCCTAGGACTCCTGAGAATAATGGAAATAGAACTCTTACTATGAAGTCATATTAAGGAGTTTATTTCTCAGAAAATACCCCATAGCACTTTTACAAAACCTTATACAGATAGACTACATTTAGAAGAATTGTTTTTACCTTACCTGCTGCCATGAGAATCACTGTCCAGGTCTCCTGCCTTCCAGAGCATGGCTTTAAACAAATTCTGGAGTATTTACTGACAACAAAGAGGTGCTTATGGTTATTGTAGGGGAAATATGGTTTATGTTGAATCTTGTTGGGTTTAGCTAGGGTAACTGTAATTTAATCATCCAAACCAGGATGTGCTTTTGAAGAGAAAGCTGCCATTATTAATTATGTTGAGATAATAGGTATAAATCAGGAATGTTCAGGCCCACTAGAACATATGGTTACCCTAGACTTGACCAGTGCACGAATCCTACCACACACTGAAATTTATCTCCATGGATTTGGCTGACAAAGTAAAAACACAGAGATTTCAGCCAACCTGGGCAAAATATTAGCATTATAACCCAGATTAATGTTTTCTTTACTCAATTGAAGAACAAAGGATGATGGGGTATGAGCCATCATATAATAATGTAGCATTATTGGTGCAATGATACTACATGAAAAACTACTCCTAAACTCAGTGTCTTGAAGTGGCAATCATTTATTCTTGCTCATCTACCTGCAGGTTAGTTGATTTAGGCTGACTTGAATCTAAGCTAAATGTTGGGTAGAGCTCTGGTTCACATGTCTCAGTGTCTGTCCTTCTCCAGGGACAGGTGGGCCAACTGGAGCATGCTCTTTCCATCGTAATGGGAGAAGCAGAGCAGATGCTTAAGAATGGAATCAGGTACTGCCTCCCAACACAAGGCTTGGATTTGGAACACTGTCACTTCTACCCACTTTCCTTTGGCCAGAGCAAATTCTACGGACAATGCAAACTTCAGTGGGGCAGGGAAATATCCTTTGTCTTCAGGGGGAAGTACACTAAAAGCACACACAGGGGATAGAGGTACAGGAAGGCATAAATGGGAAAAATATCACAGGTAATATTAGGCCAAAGAGGATTTGCTTTTCCTCTCCCCAAGCCTCTAGTGCTGGACTGGATGAAGCTATCAATGAGTTGCAGGAATAGAAGGTGAAGTAAAAACAGCACAGGCCCTTTTGGCCTGCTAGAGGCAGGTAACTGCTTCCACAGGCTGGCTACATAGATCGGCGGTCTCCAAACCCTGGGCCGCAGACAGGAAACCTTGGGTACCTGTCAGTGTCCTGTTAGGAACCAGGCCTCACAGCAGGAGATGAGGGGCGGGTGAGCGAGCAAAGCTTCATCTGTATTTACAGCCACTTCCTATCGCTGGCATTACCATCTGAGCTCTGCCTCCTTTCAGATCAGGGCAGCATTAGAGTCTCAAAGGAGCATGAACCCTATTGTGAACTGCGTATGCAAGGGATCTAGGTCGCGGCTCCTTATGGGAATCTAATGCCTGATGATCCCCACCCCCAATCTGTGGAAAAATTGTCTTTTGTGAAACCAGTTCCTGATGCCAAAAGTTTGGAGATCGCTGACATAGAGAATGCTGAGAAGCAGGCTCACTAAGGATAGGAATACCAACAAGGGTAGAGGACACAGATTGATAGAGACCCTCATGATTCCAAATAACAGCACTGGGCCCTGGTGAATATGGTGCAGTGGATGAAAAACCCTTTTCACTCACCAAGCAGATCAATCATTTCTCTTCCCACAGGATGGGAGGAGTAAGGGGATGAAGACAGAAATAGCAAGTGCCAAGGCTCTTATTGCTCTTTTATAAGGAGAGGAAACAGAAGCCCTTCGACTGTGGGGTTCAGAGAAGTGTTCCCAACTCGTGGGCATTTCTTTGGGCTGTGCATAGACCCGCTAAGCACCATTGGGTGGGTATTTTCAGTGTTGGTGGTGAGAACTGGCCTTCCTATTTCTTTGTTCCTTCTATAGTTCCTTTTGGACAGGTGCTGCTGTAGGCGTGGTGCCCCATGTCATTCAGAGTCACTCCCTACGGTGCTCCCCACTCCTGCCCACAGTATCAGGCCCTTAGTCTTTGCCTACCTGCTGTCAAAGCCCTGTGTGACCTCCTCCCTGGTAGGTGATAATGGGAAGTGAGAGCATGCTAATCAGGCAAACTAATCATGCTGATTATGCCTAGTTCAATAATAGGTTACCCCTCCCAGGGAATCTCCAGTCTAGTGTTGAAACCAATTAAAGGGTCTGGGGGAATGACTGACTAGGGGCTCAGGATCAGGGGAGGACAGGCTAAAGGGAGGTATTGGAGAAGGGGATTTCAGGCCAATCTCACCCCATGCAGATGGGTTGCTCAAAGTCCCTAGAGCGACCAGAGGAATGGCCCATGGCCACCAGGTCCTGTAGATTCTTTACCTTTACCTCCTTCCCTGCTGTTATTCTCCTACTTCCAGTCTCATTTTCTCTAACTTTGGTTCTTGCAATGGCTTCCTAGGTGGTCTGTTTATTCCAGCCCTCTAAGCCTTATACAGGGCTGCTAGAGTAATCTTTTCTATTTTTTTTTACATTACTAGAAAAAAGTAAAAAGACAGAAAAGTGCAGAGATATTATAGCTAACACCCACATATTTACCACTCCAAATCAACAAACGTCAACAATCTCCCCATTCTATCTAACCCTTTACTGAAATAGCACACTTGTGGAAAAGTGCACATATCATAGTTGTATAACTGTTGAATTTTCACAGAGTGAACCTAGTCATATGACCAGCACTACAAAAAGAAACAGAACATTACTAGCCTCACTTTTTTTTTGAGCTGGAGTCTCACTTTGTTGCCCAGGCTGGAGGACAGTGGCTTGCTCACGGCCACTGCAGCCTCGACCTGCTGGACTCAGGTGACCCTTCTTCCTCAGCTGTCCAAGTAGCTGGAATTATAGACATGTGCCACCACGCCCAGCTAATTTTTTGATTTATTGTAGAGATGAGGTCTCACTAAGTTGTCCAGACTGGCCTAGAACCTGTGAGTTCAGGCAATCCTCTCACCTTGGTCTCCCAAAGTACTGGGATTATAGGCGTGAGCCACCACGCCCAGTCTACTAATCTTACTTTTAATCCCTTCTTGCTATCTCTCATGCCATTCATCAAAGATAACCATTATTGTGAGTCTAACAGCGTAGAGTTGTTTGCCTACTTGTGAGCCTCACATAAATGTAGTCTTGCAACGTGTGTTCCTTGTGTGTTGTATTTATTTTGAATCTTCTTTTTAAGAAAGGCATTTTCCAAGACAGATGTAAAGTCTGTTGTGTTCTAATTCTTTTAAATATTTTTCCTTCCGCCAAAGCAACCAGACATCATAAATATGAAAATGTATTCAATTCATGTCTGTATATGTTTACATATGTGTATAACATTACTTTGGATTTTTTTTGAAATTTAAACACATAAATGGTTTTATAACACAAGAATGTTCTGCCATTTGAATGTTTCCCAGAATGAGCTTTTTAAACCACACAGTGGGTTATGTGATTCTCTCTTTTTAAGCATCCCCATCCCCAGCTTTCCAGACTATTGGTTCCTGGAAACAGGGACAACGTTTTGATGTCTCTTTGTATCCTGTGAGTCCCACACTGTGCCTGATGCTTTATAAAGATGTTTAGGGTAAATGAATGAGTCAATGAACAGTTGAATACAGTTTCTCATATCATGAATAATTTGAAAGTCCAGAGTCTAGAACAAATACATTCTTCTTTACTGTTCTCCTTTTGGGCAGAGGTGTCTCCTTTTAATCTTTCACTTTTCTTTTTGGATGCCTTTAAATTTTCCCAAAGGCTTAAATCTATTAGCAAGTCCAGCATCAAATTTTTTTTTATATATATTTATTTATTTTTTATTGTGAAGTTGTGGGGTACAGTTAAGGGTTAGGTATACAATTGCGTTTCATTCAGGCATCCTGTTGATATGGGATGTTTCCCTGTACCCAGACAGATATTTGCTACTGTTAATCCCATCTCCCTCCCCCCACCATAGTTTCCCAGTGCGGTCAGTCATTTTCGTATAATATTGCATTGGATGTTTAAGGTCCATTATATGAGTGAGAACATGTGATACTTGGATCTTTGTTTCTGTGAGAGGTCACTCAGTATTATAGACTCTAGTTCCATCCAGGTTGCTGCGAAATTCATGATTTTGTTCTTTTTTATGGCTGCGTAGTATTCCATCGTGTATATGTACCACATTTTTAAAATCCAGTCCTCTTTTGATGGGCAGCATGGTTGTTTCCAGGTTCTTGCTATTGTGAACAACGCTGCGATAAACATACGTGTGCAGGTATCTTTTTTAGAGAGTGATTTGTGTTCTTCAGGGTATATTCCCAGTAGGGGGATTGCAGGGTCATATGGAAGGTCAATTTTTAGAGCTTTTAGGAATCGCCGCACTGCTTTCCACAGAGGTTGCACTAGTTTACACTCCCACCAACAGTGTAGAAATGTTCCCTTTTTACCACACCCTCTCCAGCAGCTGTTATTTTTTGAGTTGTTGATAATTGCCATTCTGACTGGAGTTAGGTGGTATCTCAGTGTGGTTTTGATTTGCATCTCCCTGATGATTAGTGAGGTTGAGCATTTCTTCATGTGTTTGTTGGCTGCTCGAATGTCTTCTTTGTGAAGTGTCTGTTCATATCTTTTGCCCATTTTATAATGGGGTTGTTTGTTTTCTTCTTTTCAGTACATTTCAGTTCCTTGTAGATCCAGGATGTTAAGCCTTTGCCAGACCTAGAGTTGGCAAATACTTTTTCCCAGTCTGTAGGCTGTCTCCCTGCTCTCTTGATGGTTTCTTTGGCTTTGCAGAAGCTTGTCAGTTTAATAAGGTCCCACTTGTCTATTTTCTCTCTTATGAGCTGTGGGTTTTGGGTTTTGTTCAGGAATTGGATGCCAGTTCCGATTTCCATGAGGGTTTTTCCTTCCTTTTCTAAGGTTCTTATGGTTTGAGGTTTTACATTTAGGTCTCTGATCCATTTGGAATTAACCTTTGTGCATGGGGATAGATAGGGGTCCTGTTTCAATCTTCTGCATGTGGTCAGCCAGTTTTCCCAGCACTATTTACTGAATAGGTTCTCCTCTCCCCAGTGGTAGGTGTTGGAGCCTTTGTCAAAGATGAGTTGGTTGAGAAATTGAGGTTTTGCTTCTGGAATCTCAATTCTATTCCATTGATCTATATGCCTGTTCCTATACCAACACCAAGCTGTTTTGATGATTGTAGCTTTATACTAAAGTTTGAAGTCTGGTAGTGTGATACCACCTGCTTTGTTTTTTTTTGCTGAGGATTGTTCTGGCTATTCTTGGACGTTTGTGTTTTCATATTAAAATCTTTCATGTTTCTTTTTTTTTTTCTTTTGATTTATTGTAGAGATGAGGTCTCACCTGCGCAGGTGGGTCTTGAACCTGCGGGCTCAGGCAATCCACTCACCTCAGCCTCCCAAAGGCGTGGGATTACAGGTTGAGCCACCGAGCCTGGCTTCAGCATCAAAATTTGACTTTATAAACTATTCCTTCTGAAGAGAGTAGACATTTCAGAGTTGTGTATGATCTTTGTGCTTTTCTCCTGATCTGTTTTTCTGGAACCAGAGACAGTAACATTCTTCCTAGGGTATTTCTAACTGAGAATTAGAACAGAGATGTAGGAGGTTACAACATTAAATTTATATCCAAACACATTGGTAAAACATCAGTTATCCTTCAAGTTAGCCAGTCCTGGGTTTCCATTGAGTTTGATAGGTCTTCCAAGCTCTCCAGAGGTAAGATCCCAGTTAGAGGGGAACGAGTCACTGTTGACATTCTGAAGGGACATTTCACAGCTGTGCTGGGTAAGGGAAAACTCGTTCCATTCGTCTAGCCCTACTATTGCTGATAGCACCAAGTCCTGGGGCCTTGGCTGCTCACAGGACTCAGGTTTTTCCTATTCTTTCAGTTATCTCCTTTCACCCAGAGCTCAGTCTCTGACTTCATGAATGTATCTGGATGATTGGACAAACTCATGAATCTCTGATCCTTAGTCTCCTTAACTGTACTGTGTACATAATACTACCATTTCACACTTTTTTTGGAAAATTAAATTGTGAGTGGTGAAGGATGTGCAAATAGTACTCATGGTATTTTTCTACCTATATATACAGGTAGATGAAAGACTAGAAAGAAATACAATAGATGTGTTAATATATATACATACATGTTATATATTTTCATGTCTAATTTTCTTTCTACACATTTTCTTCTAAGTATTTTTCAGACTCATTAATAACATTGCCTTTTTATTGTTTTAGATAGTTGCATAATATTCTAACATCTGGTTGTACTGTAAGTACACCTAACCATTTCCACATTGTGGGCCATTTTGTTTATTTCCACTTTTTCAGCAAGGAGAGTTCTGAGGTCAACCCAGTCTGACTTTTTTCTTTTTAATCTTTTACAAACAATGTGTTTCTTATTACTTTTGCTTTGCTTTGTTTTGTTTTCTGCCTGGACTACTTATAATTTATTTTTTCCTTACTATCAAGCTGTGGAGTTTTTAAATAAATCAATTATGCTTGGTGCAGCATATACTATTTGTTTTGCAATTTTAGATTTTTTTAAGCTCAAAAATATCCTAAATTTTTCAGAGACTTTTTAAAGGAACACTAGTCTTTTTTTAAATAAATTGAATCACCTTTCTTTTTTTTTTTGAGTTGGAGTCTCACTCTGTCACCTGACTGGAGTGCAGTGGCACGCTCCCGGCCACCACAGCCTGGACCTGCTGGGCTCCGGTGATCCTTCCGCCTCAGCCTTCCAATTAGCTGGAACTACAGGCGCGTGCTACCATGCCCGGCTAATTTTTTTTGATTAATTGTAGAGATGAGGTTTTGCCAGGTTGCCTGGGTGGGTCTCGAACCTGCAGACTCAGGCAATTCACTCACCTCAGCCTCCCAAAGTGCTGTGATTACAGGCTGAGTCACCGAGCCCGGCCTGGATCATCTTTCTTAATTCTTTATATATGCCACCTGTTTGCTCATTATTTTCTACTCTAGGTTCTTAAAGATACATTTCAAATTTGTTATTTCTCTGAAACTTGTTTTCTGCTGTACAAGTTCTGCCTTTTATTACTTCTAATGCAAGCCATAATTCTAAGAGCGCTTTAATTGTTTCTCTGCCTTCTTTGATATCTCAGTTAGACTTTTTTCACCTTAGCCTGCATTTTGTTTTTGTATTTTGTCTCATTTTTTGGGTCTCCTTTTCTCTCCTAGAATCCTTGCAATTTATTGAGAACTACATACATATACATAGATATATGTGTGTGTATGTATGTGTGTGTGTGTGTATACTGAGTACTGGAAATATGGCTTGTAAACTTAGGAACTGAGTCTTCATATATATGTATATATATATAAAACATATAAATATATGTATGTGTGTGTGTGTGTATATACATATGTAGTATCTTCTATTTTTTTACTAAACAAATTTAGAGGCATGCTTTTTCTTCACAACTTTGGACAAACTATAGTCTATAGAACAAATTCAGCCCATTCTTTGTTTTTATAAATAAAGTTTTATTGGAACACAACCACACTCATTCATCTCTATATATGTATTGTCCATGGCTGCTTGTTTTCATACCACAGTGTAATTACAATAGAGACTGTATGGCCCACAAAACCTAAAATATTGCTATTTGGTCTTTCATGAAAAGCTTTGCCAACACCTGTGCTATTCTCCTTTTTTTAATCAGTGTAACATAAAGAGAGATATCTTTAAATCCATTGTTTGCCCTCAGAGGGCTATAGATTCCACTGTCACTGTTTGTTGATAAAGTCACACAATTTAAGTTAGAGCAGCAGGAGCTTACCCACCAGGATAGTCTCGGGAGGCAGATGACATTCTCATAATGGTAACTGAGAAAATATTTATTAAGGGATTGTTTCCAAAGGTGTGGAAACGTTTAGGGATTCCCAAAAGGCATGATGCAACACCCCAAGTTTAGTGCCCATGAGGCACCTTTACTTACCCTAAGCCTGAAGGGTCAAGGGAGGAGGAAAGTGTTACCAGAAGCTAGAGAGAATAGTTTTATGAAGAGCTGCCTGACAAGAGTTATGGTGTTTGACAGAGAAACATCTAAATCACAATAATCAGTAGGGAGGAAGGCAGAGTGACAAATACTCTACTTCATTCTCCTGCCCTAGAATGCCCTGCAAGTGCCCTCCAGTTGCTGAAGTCAACCAGAAGCCAGAGAAAAAGGATTCCTTTACCACATCCCATGGGGGATGGGGGCATGGTGCAGAGTAGGGAGGATGAATAAGGGAAAGGTGATATCCATCACCTAGTTTATGTTCACAGGTTCTAGATCAGAGTTGTTAACAGAACTTTCCATGATGGTGGAGATGTTCTCTATTTATGCTGTCTAATATGCTAGCCACTAGCTACGTGTGGCTACTGTGTCCTGGAAATATGGTTATGAACTTAGGAACTAAATCTTGAATTTTATTTAATTTTGATTAATTTACATTTAAATAGCCACACATAGGTAGAGCCTATCATATTGAACAGTGTAGCTGTGGATGAATTTCTATTTTATTTTATACGTTGTCTACAGTGCACTTTGCTGGACTGCCATGGGATCTTTTGTTCCCTGCTTCTTTGAGTGTGAGATTATTTATTTCTGGATATTCTGAAATAGTCTCTCTCTCTCTCTCTCTCTCCTTTTGTAGAAGTAATATCTGAAACCTCACAATCTCCAAGAAGCATAGCTTCCAGGCCTCTTTTTATGACTTTGTCAGCCTAATGCCAACTTCATATCCCACCTTGGATCTCTTCCACTTCCCTCCACTGCAGAGTTGTAGTCAGATGATAGTCTCTAAACTGAAGTAGAAAACCATTCCTGGTAGTTTCATGGAGGCTGATTTAGGAAGCTCTTGGAGCATACTTCAGAGTCTGTTTTTTTATTCAGAAAAGATCTCAGGTCTCTGCTTGTGAACTAGGGTTTGACAGTGGCGGCCAGCCTTGTGCTTTAGAAGTCAATATGAACCATTAAGAATGATTTTATTTTCATCAGTTTCTGTTCATGCTACAGTTAGTAAAACTTGCTCAGAATTTGAGACTTGGTTGTTTATGTTTTCTAACCTTGAGAGCATTTGTGTATAGAGTCATTATTTGGTGTCCATGGGGAATTGGTTCCAAGAACCCCTGCAGATACCAAAGACTGTGAATGCTTAAGTCCCTCATATGTGCATTCTCCTGTGTACTTTAAATTATATACAGATTGCTTTTCATACCTAATATAATGTGTGATAAAGAAATAGTTGTTATACTGTATAGTTTTTATTTGTATCATTTTTAGTTGTATTATTAGTATTTTTTGAATATTTTTTATCCATGGTTGATTGAATTAGTGAATGCGCAGGGCTGAAGTATTTTGGTGGGAGAGGTCATATTAAGAATGGCTATGTGGATTCTGTTAGTTCCAGAGCTTCTCCTTGCTATTTCTTTATGATTATCATTCTTGCTGCTGAAAACAGACCCTGATTTTGAATGTGCATAATCTCAGGTCTGATGCAGAATTAATACCACTTGCTTGATTTTCACGCCAAGACATTAATTGCTATTTGTTTTGCATTTGCATTTACAGGTATCTGTGGAGGGAAATTAGCATACTTTGTTGTTAGGCCATTATTAAAATGACAGTTGGGAAAATATTTGAAAAATATTGTCTTTTTTTCTTTCTGTTTTCCTCTCTGACATTGCCTTTATTTTTTAAAATCTTCTCTGTAACTTACATTTGTTGTACGATTTTGAAATTCTGGATAAGTAATGGAGAACATTTGTGGACATTGGTACTTACAACACAATCTGTGGTGTTGGAACTGGGATTCCCTAATGACTTTTGCACTTGTGTGTAAACAGACCAAACCCATTCAGCCATTCAAGGCTGGTGAATCAGAACCACCAATGAAATATTATTTCAATGCTTAAACCTTTGGACGGGAACATCTGACACATTTAGCTGGGTGCTTCCCGAAGTCTGGATCTGCCTATAATTGAGCCGAGAAGGGCAAGCAAAACTAAAATATGGTCTTTTCAACACTATATTAACAAAGACTCCTGAAAATGGAATCAGAGAACAAAATTCATGGCTTGATGATGCTACTGAGTAACTGAAGAAACTTGGGCAGGTCTCTTTAATCTTATCTGTGAAAGTGGTACTCAACTCAGTGTGTCTTGGTTCAAGTGAGATGGTGTTCCCTGACAACTCTGGGAAACCGTATACATTTGACAGGTAGCTGCACTTAAAAATTCCAGTTTTGTTCTTATTCTGTCTTTTGCTATGAGAGTGAGATCTGGCCACACTTTCATGGGTATCCTTACTCCTATGGCCAGACTACCGTCTGGCCTGGGTCGGTACTACCAAGAGACATTTCCATGTGTGATCATGAGCTCAGTTAAGGAAGACAGTTAAAAGAATCTTTCTTTTAATCAATATTGGTAAAAATTAATTAACTAAATAAATTTATTGAACATTTCTGTTCTTGGTTCCCATCCATTCTTTTTTTTTTTTTTAACTGTAGCACTTTATTTTTCCTTACACAATGACGTGTTGCTGGGGCCTAATGTTCTCACATAACAGTAGAACACCAAAATCTGCTGTCATCTCTTAAAGAATTAAGAATTGCTTACAAAAACTTTACATAAATTAAAAGGATGAATAAATTTACAGGTGTAAATGCAAACCGCTTCCAACTCAATGCAAGTAACAACCCACGGTGTTCTGGCAGGAAAACAGTTAGGAAACTGGGTCCTAAGGCTGGGACCTTTCCAACCCTGTTAGACCAACTGGCGAGACAGAAATGACAACTTGTTCAGCTCTTGCCAATCTCTAGAGAAATCTGGGAATACTCAGCTCTGACACACTAATACCCTGCACAGATCAAGACTCTTGGTCACGCAGATTCACAGATCACAGACTTCTCTTCCATAAGCATGTTCTCACCTCAGCCATGAAGTGACTGAGCCACATGTGTACTAAGGGTTTAAACCAAAGATATGTACAGGGCATTAAACAAATACCAAGGGAACAGTTAACTTGAATACAAGGTCAAAAATCAGCAACAAGTTCTACGATCTGCTGCTGGTATCATACAAGCTTCAAGGACAAATTTCTTTCCAAAGGCTTATTCTAGTTTCGTGAGTCTAGGATGAGGTATATACATTTGCCAGGGCAAATTTATACTTATGAATTAACTCATGCAGCAAATGCTATGCATCTCCTCGCAGTCTGTTTGGAAGCATTTGGGGTGGACAGCGGAGGGGCCTGACTCATCGTACTCCTGCTTGCTGATCCACATCTGCTGGAAGGTGGACAGGGAGGCCAGGATGGAGCCACCGATCCTCATGGAGTACTTGAGCTCAGGGGGAGCAATGATCTTGATCTTCATGGTTCTGGACGCCAGGGCAGTGATCTCCTTCTGCATCCTGTCAGCAATGCCCGGGTACATGGTGGAGCCACCAGACAGCACTGTGTTAGTGTACAGGTCCTTGCGGATATCTACGTCCCACTTCATGATGGAGTTGAAGGTGGTCTCGTGGATGCCGCAGGATTCCATGCCTTGGAAAGAGGGCTAGAACAGCGCCTCTGAACACTGGAAATGCTCGTTGCCACTGGTGATCAGCTGGCCATCAGGCAGCTCGTAGCTCTTCTCCAGGGAGGAAGAGGATGCGGCAGTGGCCATCTCCTGCTCGAAGTCCAGGGCAACGTAGCACAGCTTCTCCATGATGTCACGCACAATCTCTCGCTCAGCTGAGGTGGTGAAGCTGTAGCCACGCTCCGTGAGGATCTTCATGAGGTAGTCTGTCAGGTCCCGGCCAGCCAGGTCCAGACGCAGGATGGCATGGGGGAGGGCGTAGCCCTCGTAGATGGGCACTGTGTGGGTGACCCCATCTCCAGAGTCCATGACAATACCAGTGGTACGCCCAGACGTGTACAGGGAGAGCACGGCCTGGATGGCCACATACATGGCCGGGGTGTTGAAAGTCTCAAACATGGTCTGAGTCATCTTTTCTCTGTTGGCCTTAGGGTTCAGGGGGGCCTCGGTCAACAGCACCGGGTGCTCCTTGGGGGCCACACGCAGCTCGTTGTAGAATGTGTAGTGCCAGATCTTCTCCATATCGTCCTAGTTGGTGACGATGCCATGCTCGATGGGATACTTCAGAGTCAGGATGCCTCGCTTGTTCTGGGCCTCATCGCCCACATAGGAGTCCTTCTGACTCACGCCCACCATAACGCCCTGGTGTCGGGGCAGCCCGAAGATGGAGGGGAACACAGCTCGGGGAGCATCGTCCCCTGCAAAGCCAGCTTTGCACATGCCAGAACCATTGTCAGTGATGAACGCGGTGATTTCTTCTTCCATTGCGATCGGCAGAGATGCGGGGTGGAGGGGCCACAGGAGAACACAGAGCGGCAGCGAGTGAGACTCAGGAAAGTATATTCTAGTACAGTTCAAAATATGCGTATTTTCCTCAAAGCTGGGAAGATATGAATTGGTTAATTAATGAATTCATTCATTCATTCATTCATTCAGCAACCATTTGTTGGGCCTCCTATGTACTAGGTCCTAGGCCAGGCGCTTGTAATTTGAAAGTGAGCAGGATAAGATCTCTGCCCTTAAAATTACCAAATTCCTCATGTCCTGTGCATATGAATCCTTATGGTGTTCTCATGCATTCAGAGTTCAGGACATTCTCAGCTCTAATCAGTCATCTGGATTTTTAATCTGCTTTTTGAACAAGACCAAGGATGGAGAAGAACAATCTGAAAACATTTCTCTGGGAAATCCATATGCAGCAGGGGACGCATACATACATACATACATACATCCAAACACACACGGTTACATACAAACACACACACACACACACACACACACACACACACACACACACACAACATATATACACACCTGCCCACAACATCATCATCACACACACATAAACATGCAATCACAGCCACCTATACACACACACAGACTACATCAGTGTGGGGCAACCAGAAGATATTTTTCAGAGCAGGATTTCAACTGCTTGGGGGAAGCAGACTCCCTACTTTTCCCTAGTCAGGCTCAGCTGGGCTCCCTTCTACATTCAGTTAAGATTTTCCTGCCCCCAGCAGTGAAGCTTGGACATACACTGTCATTCACAATCCTGAAGTTTCAGTAAAATATAAAGTTCACTCCCCCCACGAATGTGCACACTTTATGTGAAAAATACAGATACACTTAAATTACGAATTATACCATAGATTGACTTCCTTATCAGTAAATCTCTTGAAAGAAACCCACTTCAACTTACTGTATTATTTCACATTATTTTGGCATATCATCATTTGTATAACAATATATTATATTTGGATACAATTTTAGTAATACTTATTATCTACTGACTATTTATTAAATACTATTTACTAAGATTGAAATTTTACTCTGTTACAAGCACCGTGCAAAGTATTTTTCATGCATCATGATATTTAAGTTTTGCAGCAAATTCATAAAGTATTATTATTTTTCCCATTTTACAGCTGATGCAACTGAGGATTAGAGTTAAATGTCTTGCCCAAGGTAGCACATTAAGCAATGACATTCTAATTTTCTACTTATAAATGGCACTGAAATGCCCATCTTTGGACATAAGTTATGAGTCATGTGCATGATTATTTCCTTACAATCAATTCCTGCCCCATCCTGGGCAGAACCTATTCTCTGACCTAGTCTTCTTTCTCACTTGCCTTCATTATCCCAGGATCCCAGAGTTTTCCAGGCTCCACTAATGCCATGCTACTCCATCCCTGCATTGCTGTGACCATCTTTCTGCTGCAACATAGGAAAGCAGGTCTGGGCTCCAGGGACTCCCCTTCTCAGCCACTGATGTCTCCTGATGTCTCTTTGGGCAGCCACATGTAAAGGCCAATAAGATCAGGTCAGGGTGACACTGTGACAAGGTGTCAGCACCTATGGCTGTACCTGGATCTTGACAGGCGTCTGAACAAACTTTCTCTATGACTCCTGGGTAGTGACTGACAAACAGTATCAGTCACCAGAACAGCAGGGCCAAAGCCAGAAGGAAATGTTAAAGGCAGCTGTGAGAAAGCCCCCCAGGCCACCTGCCACTCTGAGCCCCAGGGACACTGGCAGCCAGGAGACCCTTGCGGGAGGAGGCAGTAGAAACAGGGGTCACCTTTACAGAGTAAGAACTCAGTTAAAGCTAAATGCTTGTCTTCACTCCAGGGGAGGTGGCATTTCACAGGGCAGTTGGAGAATAGTTGAGCTGAGAGAACTTTCATGTGGTTCAGAGCCAAGAGACATTTACTGAGCACTGACTGCCTGCCACTGTGCCCAGCATCTGAGTCCACGGCCTCATGTGGGATGCTGAGGAGGAACGGATGGAGAAATGGAATGTGGGGGCCCCTGGAGCATTTTGCTAATTGGGATCATTTGTCTTCCTGCAAGTTTCAGGTCTTCATTTGGACTTGGTTGGGGATTCTGTGGGCAGGGGAGAGGTATGGGTGTTGGGGGAGGAAGTCGTTGTGAAATTAATTCTCAGCCTCTCCTCTCTGGAATGTCAATAATGTGCTGAGAACAGTGGGGAGTGTAGTTGACTGCCAGTCCCCTTTCAATCTGCTCTCAGAGCCTCTGAACCTCCAGGTAGTTCTGGGACTTCTAGGTCTTCCATCCTGTGACATCCTGTTTCTTGTATGCCAATCCCCTTTTAGAGAATTTTCTTAGCTTCCCTGCTTCTATCATCCTCCAGGAGGCTTGATTTGCCCGTTGTTAGTATTTTCCTCTTTAAGACTCTCACAGGTCACTGGACAGGATATCAGCTATTGGTGACAAAGCTCATCTGAATCTGATCCAAATGGCAATACTTTGGCCAATCAAATAGGCTAGTAGCCTGACCACCCTGCCCAAGGCCCACTGCATGTTAATGTCATCTTGTTCCAGTCCAAGTCCCCTCTCTGTTTCAACAGCCAGCAGCTGAACTGGCAAGGTAACTGAGCTTTTATGTTACCATGCACTGGAATGCTCAGCAACTGAGTTCAATATTTCACATTTAGATTTGTCTCCAATTTATGTAGGCTTTCATTTATACAGGCTTATGGTAGGAAAAGGCCTTCACATGGTCAAGTCAAATGAACCCATTTTATGGGTAGGGTAGCTGCAATGCAGAGAACTCAGGTGACTTACCTGAGATCACACAGCCAGGTGGTCAGTATGGAGCCAGGAGTGTCTCTTAAACTAGTGCTTTTCAGTTTTGCCATGAGGGCAGGCACACCCAGCTTTAGCCTCTGGGAAACCCCACTGACCTCATTTGCCTGGGAGTGAGCATGGGGTTGTCAGGTTCTAGTTCTATAGACAAGTGACTGCAGGTGCTTCCCTCTATGGCTAATGTTTCTAGAAACAAGAGAGAAAGGTACATGACACATGGGCACTCTTCACCTTATGTGGGAGAGTGTTCTAGTCCTCTGCTCCAGGAAGCTCTGAGCTGATGACTCAGAGAGGGTGGCACTCACAGAGAGTCAGGGAAACTTCTGAGATGAGGGACCCAAAGGACTTTGAAAATAGGGATAGCAAGCTTGGGACAAAGAAGGCTGTTCTCATTCTGTTTGGTATCTATGAGAGAGATGATAAGGGCATCTTCAAATTTACATGTTATTAAGTACCAGAGTCAATTAATCAATATACCTATATATCTTTTTTATTATAAAATTAATACAAGCTTAGAACATGCAGAATATATAAAAGGAAACACCATATTTTTGACACATGGAGAAACAGTATTAAGTTGTAGCTACGTGTTCACGGTTTTCTATATAATGTTTTACCCAGTGGAGATCATACAGGGTCTACCCTTGTATATCTTGCTTGTTTCCCTTAACAAGCACATTCCATGTTATCATAAGTTCTTTTCAACAACCTCCCTTTTGGATGCATGATGTTTCATTATTTTTTTAGTGATTCAATCAGTATTAGACAGTTGGGTTATTTCTAATTTTTTCACATAATAACGTAAAACTTTTACATATAAATATCTAATAATAATTATTATACCACAATAGCTATCAGAGATCATAATGCTGTTAAACTTTTTTTAGAAGAAATTTCTAGAAATGGAGGACAACTTGATCAAAGGCTGATGAAGTTCCTAATATGCTGCCAAATTCTTTTCTGAAGGGATGGTTTTAATTTTTTATCCCACCAACCCTATCTGAGAGGCACATGAAGGGGCACCTGACAGACACCAGTGTGCAGGGATCAGGTGCGGGGCTCAGAGCCTAGGCAGTCCAAGTTTGCACTGCAACATCTCCAGCTACCAGTCGTGCAGGTTAAGGCAAGTCATTTCATCTCTGTTTTTACAGTTATAAGATAGAGATGTTATAGTACCTCCTTTGTAGGGTTGCCTCAAGAATTAACTGTTATTGCATGCAACATGCTTAGAGTGGTGTGCATAGTAAGCTCTCAACAACAACAACAACTAGTAGTAATAATATTATAGTAATTGCCAAGGTCTCAAGGACCCACGTACTTGGCTCATGCTCCTGGCTGACACATGGAGGAAGGACTGACCCTGTGCTCAGCTGGAGTCAGGGAACATGCCCTCTCTTTGTACATTCTGCTGAACAAATTCTTATAATTTAATCATGACTTTTAATGTTTGAAATGGTGGCTTTTACATTTTACTGAAGCACCATTGCCGTCTGCTCTGTGGTATACTCTCTGTTTATATTGCAATGCAAATTATTCCTGGTGGAGAGTTTACAAACTGCACTTCCATTATTAATAGGGTTATGATTTCCCCCATTCCACTCTTATCTCTATTGCTTGTGTAATACATAATTCATGCTCACTACCCTTCTCTGGTCTCAGTGCCAGGGCACAGCAGTCTCTCTCTCTTTTCCCGATGACAGTAATTGGTATTCAGTGAGAGCATAATGACCATGTCCCTAGCTTTAGCTCTCTCTTAAGGTGTTCCCTGGAAGGGCTCACACACAGGGGTAACAGAGGCCCTAGACCATTTATGGCCAATCTTGAGTTCCAATTCCATTTGAGCTTTGAATTCCAGGTGGACATGTGTAAGGCTTCCCAGGGCCCTAAAACAGAATTTTCCAGTCAGTATGGAACAGAAGTTTGCTGGAGGGCTGAAGTGGCAGGGAGAGGGATCAGTGCAGTCTGCACCAGCTGGCTTCTCACTAGTGTGGGTTGAGGGTGTTTGTGGAAAAGAGAGAGCCTTGGTCTTCACCTCATACTTGCTGAATACCCCTTCCTGTGGTTGAGCAAGTAGGTGGTTTTCTTTTTTTATAATCCCAGTTTGAAGTTTGAGCCCTTGCTCTAGATCTGTCCACTGAAAATAGACACTGAAGTTTGGTCCCATAAGAAAATCCCAGGATGGGGTAGAACAGCCAAGAATGGGCCTCACTGGTACATGCTTGAGCCTGGAAGGTTGGGCAGACTCATCCTCTCTCAAAGCTCTGCTTGTTTGGTTGGGGGTGGGCACAGTCAGCTGGAGCTTCAGGAAGGTCGCAGAGGAAACTGTCATGGGGAAGGAGGCTATTGCATGGACAGAAGCAGCCAATGTACAGGGAGATTGTCCTGGTAAACTGGTAGGCCAGGCCCTCCCAACTTGAAAGCCAGCCCAGAGCAATTGCCACCATCTAAATTCCCCAAATCTTGGAAGCCCTCTATACCAAAAGTCTTTCTGTTCAGGACTTGATGGACCAATTCCTCTGAGCAGGTATGCAGAAGAACCCTCTGGGATCTTGTCCGTGGAACCCACCTAGGCCAAGGTTAAAGCAGTCACCAGATCTGAGAGAACCCAGAGGCCATGACTGGATGCTCTGTAGATCTGTTTCTTCATCACTTCTCCCAGACAGGAGCCCTTCGAGTTCCTGCTCCCCATTTCTCCAGCAGGCTCTGAACCCCGTCTTCTCCTGGCTTAGGCCTTTCCCTCTACTTTCCTACTCCTCACAAAAGCATGCCTACAGTTACCTAAGCACACATACTCAGACACATGCAAATAGAGGTGCATACACACACACACACACACACACACACACACACACACACACACACGCATACAGACACAGGAAATACATGTAGAAGTCACAAATCCAGATCCTCAGAAGTAGAAGCAAAAACACACACAGGCACATGGATATATATGCACACACACGTACACATATACAGAGGAGCATGTAAACATGCACATGTACCAGAGACATGGGCATAAATACACAAACGCAGGGCATGCTCACATCCAGGAAACTGGGCTTCCTTCCTGACACTGGGGTGCTCAGAAAGCCACCGCTGACATACTCAGACCCACTCACACCTCAAGGGCCCTGAGTTACCCACTGAATCATGAAACATTTTCCTGTTTAAGTTTATTTTCTTCTGGCAAAAGGGAGCTACTTATTTCCAAGAAGTGGAGCCAGGGGAGTCTGCTGAGCTGAGCTGTGGCTGGGGACACATTTTGGCGTCCTGTTCTCCCAAAGTGCTCTGTTTACACAGCTCCTGTCTCTCCCGGCTTCAGGGCCCTAAGAGGCACTGCCTCTGTGCTCCACCAGAGCGAGGTGAGTATTAGAGAGTTGCAGTTTTTAAAGTTTCTATTTACTGGCCATCTCCTATAGTTCCTTGACCATTGCCTGGGATCTGGGCATGACTTTTGCTGTCTTCTCCTTTGAGTGTCTTAATTTCTCCATCCAGGAACCAACAGTCAGTTTCAAAACTCCTCCTTAAGGTGGATCAGGTCAGGATGGGGAGTCTCCTTTGAATGCCTGGAGCAATTATTCTGTGCCAGGGACTCTGCTTTACATGAATCAAACCCTCGGGACAGGGTTTTATGCTATTTTTGTTTACTGCTGTCTCCCTGGCACTTGGAACAGTGTTGGGCAAATAGTAGGAGCTTAACGGATATTTGTTCCGTGAATTTTCTAACCTGACACAGCAACTCTTTGAATTAAGTACTATTATTTTTCTCAATTTACAGATGAGGCAACTGAGGCTCACTGGGGGGAAAAAACCCAAATCACATAGTTAACAAGTTGAACAAGAAATTGAACCCAGGCCGCTGGCCACGTAGTGTAGGCTTGTGATTACTGCTCTGTACTGTTTAGGGAGTTTGAACTTTTTAGTCTTAGGGCTCTTTAATCTTGGGAACTATATCACTTGTTGTTTATGCCATGGTTCCTTTAAGGTTAATGGAGACAGAGTCCAACACATGGTAACTGAACCCCATAATCTAGGTTACTAGGTCACTTCTCAGGCTGGTTTCACTGGCTTTTGGGGTTTCCCTATTGTCTGAACAAGCCTGGCTCCTCTCCGCTCAGGACAGCATGGGGTTATAGGCTGGAGTTTCTTAGTATGGCAAAAACATACCTGAACCAAGCCCAGTGGCGGATCTGCACTCGGCCCACCATGTGAGTCTCATTCTCAAGACCTCAATGATTATGTGAGGACGGAGACCATTCATTCATTTGTCCATTCCTCCATTTAGCACATATTTATTGAATACCTCATTTCATGGGTCCTGTGTCAGACTCTGAGGAAACCGAGTTGAATTGGGTACATCATTGCCCTTGAGGGGCTCCAGTCTCATGGAGGAGACAGACACTGGGTCAAGTAAACCCTGGGCCACAGAATGCAAGCAATAAGAAGGCCTAGGTGCCTAGAAAGGAGAGAAATTCACCTTTCCACCCCACAATGATCAAACTACAGTGAGCAACAAAATCACCTTAAAATACAGATCTTCTCCTTTGGGAAGTCTGGGGAGAGATCCAAGCATCTACACACCACTCCATCTCCCCAGTGATCTTTGGACAGGTGATCTGGGTGGGAGGACAACACTTTGAGAAAATCTGTACAAGGAAGTCAGAGAAAGTGCCATGGTAAAAGATTGCACGCCAAAAGATGTGTAAAGTTTTGTCAACAAGCAATAAAAGACCTTAAAAAGTTGTGAAGTAATTTTAAAATGTTAGTTGTAGAAATAATCAAATAATGAAGAAATAAATGAAGTAAAACATAAGAATGACTTATTCATGTAGCCACTGTTCTTAGTTTAGTTTTAGTTTTCTGTTAACAACAAATAAATGCATTTCCAGGTTTATATTCCCTGTCTATATCTCCAGCTACAGTAGATAGATAGAGATCTATAAATAGAGATCTAGGTATTTGCAAATAGGGTTCATGGGCACCACTGTCACTGTGGTCTCCACTGATGCTGGGTTGAATGCTGAGACCCCCAAGTTGCCCAAGTGAACATCTTTCTCTCGATTTGCCCTCGTAGGGCCAAAGAATCCCCCTCCTTATTCTCTGTAGCTTTTAAAAATTGACACAGATCATTGCATTCAGTTTTATAAATAATTCTACTGACTATAATATGCATATGTGCACATATCCTAAGTGTATTGTTGCTGCTGAATTTTCTCAAACCCAGCACACAGATCGAGACAAAGAATGTGACTAGTACTCCATTCATTATAATTCTTCATGCACTCCACCTTTTCAGGACACAGACATGAGAATTGGAGGAAGGACTAAGGATAGATTTGAGATGTAGACACCATAATGTTATCTAAACTAGCTCTATCTCATCTTCCATTACTATCACTTCTCTCCTGAGATGTTCATCCTACACTTGCTTCTGGCAGATGTTCCACCAGGTCACACGAGCAGGAACAGAGCTTGGCTCCAGCAGGGCCCCAGGTACAGAGCTGATGATTCTAAGCAATGACCATATGACAAGTCCTTGGAGATCAGCAGGCCTGAGTGACAAGGGGCCACATGCCATTCATGTTTTGATCTTCACCAGGTCTCGTGGCATGGTATTCCTGCTGCTACTTTGCACAGACATGCTCCTGACAGTGCCTCCTTGGACTTGAGGTCTAGTGCAAATGGTTCTTTTTTCTCTACCTCTACCCTCTGTACCACCTCCTTCCAGAACCTGGGGAGAATTTCTCCACATTCGTTAAGGTTTGATTCTTCTTGAACTATCAGCAGCAATTGGCCTTGCTAACTCTTTGCTCCGTGGTCCTTTACAAATTTTTATTATTTTGGATTATAAATGTCTTTTTGCAGTTTCAAAAGGAGAACATGTTTGTGGAAAACTATGCTAAATATTTATGCAGATAAATATGTTAGTTGTATAGTAATACTCAAGGTAAAAACTGAAAGTCTTTCCTATCTGCTCAGTTTCCTTACTCCTACTGCCTATGGGAATTACCATGAGAGACATGATGTGTACACCAGATTTCTTTTTTTTTTTGAGTTGGAGTCTCACTCTGTCACCCAGACTGGAGTGCAGTGGCCGCTCCCGGCCACCGCAGCCTCGACCTGCTGGGCTCCGGCGATCCTTCCGCCTCAGCCTTCCAAGTAGCTGGAATTACAGGCATGTGCTACCACGCCCGGCTGAATTTTTGATTTATTGTAGAGATGAGGTCTCGCTGCCCAGGCGAGTCTCGAACCCGCGGACTCAGGCAATCCACTCACCTCAGCCTCCCAAAGGCGCGGGATTACAGGCTGAGCCACGGAGCCAGACTCAGATTTCTTTCTTTATTCCCTTCTTGGATTTTGCCAAAACTGGGATCACACTATCCAAATTTACAACTTTTTTTTGGCTTTAACAAAATAACATGTACATCCTTCAAAATCAGTCCATACAACTCTACTTTATTCTTTTAAACAACCTCATAGAATCCAACACTTTGAATGTACCATAAATGGCTTAGTCATTCTGTTTTTTTTTCGAGCTTTTAAATTGTCTTCTATTTTTGCTATGACAAATAAGGCTGGAGTAAACGTGTTTTATGTATGTATTTGTCCAAACACTTTGATGTGAAAGAATTCCGAGGTGTGATAGTTGGGGTCAAAGCACATCTGCCTTTTAAATATATGCAGGCTTTTTTTTTGAGTTGGAGTCACTCCATTGCCCCGACTGGAGTGCAGTGGCATGCTCCCGGCCTCCACAGCCTCGCCCTGCTTGGCTACGGCGATCCTTCCGCCTCAGCCTTCCAAGTAGCTGAAACTATAGGTGCGCTACCACACCTGGCTAATTTTTTGATTTATTGTAGAGATGAGGTCTCACCAAGTTGCCCAGGCGGGTCTCGAACCTGCGGGCTCAGGCAATCCACTCACCTCAGCCTCCCAAAGTGCGGGATTACAGGCTGAGCCACCCAGCCCGGCTGCGCAGCCTTTTAAATATGACATAATTACTTATGCTTTAGCCAACAGAGTAATGGACAGCCTTTTTCCTCTCTCTAACCACTGGGTGTTATAAATCTTTTAACATTTTTACCAATTTATAAGTGAAAAGACTATCCCATTTTAATCTGTGTTCTCTGGGAACTGATAGCATCTTCACATACATATATGTTTTAAAAATATGTACTCGTTTTTTTTCAAGAAAAGGGTTAAAGGAATAGGGAGAGAATCTATGAGTCTGGAACTCAGAGTATATGGGTGGAAAAGATGGTTGGCAGAGGCCAGATCATAAAAGAGCATATGTGCCTGGCTAAGAAGTTTGGGCTTTACCTTAAAAGCAATGAGAATCATCAAATAATTTAAAGAAGAGAGGTGAGATGATAATATTTTTAAGTTAGCAGTCCTGCAGGGGACAGATTTGAAGGTCCAAACATGGAGATGATGGGATAGAGGAAATGGTTAGTTTTGGGGATTTTGGGGATAGACAAAGAAGCTAATTTCTGGAACCTTATAGACTTTCTTGATGACACATTTGACATAGAATTAATAGGATTGTAATAAGACATTTGGTCCAGAAGAAGAGGGGTCAAGCTTTCTGTGGGACTACCTGAAACTTTCACAACCTCCACCTGGCTGAAGTGGCAGGTCCATCACTATTAACAATGATCTTTTCTGGGTCTGGTCACCTGAGTGCTGGAAGCAATGCCACTGGGGTCTTCTGATTACAATGAGGTAGAGACTTGAACTTTCTTCTTTTCCTCTGCCAATGGCCAGGCCCACACTGCCCATACTGGATTATGATCTGAGTTCAGTTGATTGCCATTCTTTTGAGACCTCTTGGGTTAAAACTCTGAAGAGCCATCAACTCCGCTTCATACCCATTAGAAGTTTTAACACTCAGTCTCTGCCCTTGAAGAGCTTAGAGTCAAATGGTAGACAGAATAGAGATGTTCTGATCCCATAGCTACAAAAAGACAGTGTCCACAAATCCTTGGGACTTCAGCCTAAGGCAGGGGCAATCGTGAATTGAGTCTGTACACAAACACATGTAAAGACAGACTTTTCACAGCCTACCAAGTACTCTCTTCTGGGTGACTCCAGCTTGATGCCTCTTGCCACTTAGACATCCACAACTTAATAAGATTAAGGTCATATTTTGATTTTTCTCCTCGTGACCTCAGCCGAAACCTACTGGAGTCTTCTCCACTTTTGTTACATGGCACTATGATTCATCTACTTGGCCCAGCCAGAAAGCTGACAGTCTCCTGATCAGTACAGACGTCTTATAGTACATCCTTCCCAAATATATACACAAACTTTACACCGCTCCCTATCTTTATCCCTACCTTGATCCAAGCAACCACCATCTCTCAGCTTAAAGAATGCAACAGCCCTCTAATTTGCCTCTGTGCTTCCATTCTACTGCTGTATCTACTCTCCATACAGCAGATGTGTGATTTAAAAAAAAGCATACAGCAGATCACGCCACTCACGTGTTTCAATCTCTTCAATGGCTTCCCATTTCAATGAGAAAATAACCCAAAGCTCTTGCCTAAGAGGCTCTGTTTGATCTGGCCCCTGATAACCTTTCCAGCCTCATCTGGAACCAGTGTCCCTAGCTGGCTGTTTTCACTTCCTCAAATAGGCCAGGCTCCTTCCCTGTCCTTTGACTATGCTCTTCCTTATGTCTGAAATGCTCTTTCACATATTTGACTCCTGCATGGGAGACTCATCTTCTTTAAGGTTTCAGTGAGGCATTTCAAGACTACCCTCTTTAAGGGTGTATCATTCTTGAATCTCAGTGTCCTGTTTTCTTCATATTGTTTTCCTTTTTACGGAGGTGCAACAAACATATAGCAAAGTAACTTGAATACACTAATCTTCAGTGTACAGTCCAATGATTCCTACATATACACACACATGTGCACATTCTTATCATACCACCAGATTCTTCATAGCACTCAGATGTGGTTGTTAGTTATCTGATTTGCAAAGACGAAAGTTTTGACATAATTGTAATACAATTGCAAGGAAACAGATATTTGCTGCAGGTTGGGTGGATAAATTCCTAGAACCCTTTGGAGGCCAATTTCACATTTTCTATTAAATTTTAAAATGCATGTAGCCATGCATTTTATTATATCTCGAAGTTGATCTTATGGAGGTGCTCTTACATATGTTTGAATATGTACGTACAAGACATGCATCACAGCACTTCTTATAGTGAGAGAATATTGGAAACATCCTAAGTGTTGCTGTACAGAGGGAAAATGATAGAAATTGCAGCTTATTTATGCGAAGGAATATTGTGGAAACTATTATAAAAAATGTGCACCGTTATGGGGAATCCTCAAGCTATATCAAAGAGAAATGCAGAATGATGCATATGGAGTCTTCTTATTTGTAGAAAAGGAGGCTATGTCTAGTTCTACATGCTTCTGGAGTGATCTCTATGGAGGAAAACCCCCAAACTGGTAATAGTTGTTATTTCTGGGGAGGAGAATTCAGTCACAGGTGTCTTTGGATTCTGAGGGAAAGTATTCAGGGGGAACAGGCTCCTGCAGGCCAGGCCAGGCTATGAGGGTAACTTGACCTGGTTTGGTCAGAGGCACAGAGAGGACTGGTTGGCTGAGAACTTGGCTTACAGGGGCCCTTTTGGGGTTTGCCAGGGAAGAGCAGCTGCCCACAGCTGCAGCGGAAGCCAGTGAGTATTCTGCTGGACATTTAGAATCATCCAGGCTCCACCTTCCTCCCCTAGGGCTTACTATGTTGGGCTCCTATGCCCCTCTCCTCAGTGATTCACTTCACCTCATTTCAGATGGAGGCACACACGTGTGAGGGGATAACTGAGTAAATGCCTTCAGGTTCTTGACATTTGTCGTTATTTTTTAAAAAAATAGAGAGGCCAAGACTTTAGAACAAAAATGTGCTCCAACAGGCTACCAGCTGTTCCCCTAAAGGGCCCTCAGTGATCTTTAGTGAGGATCACTGTCTTGGGCCTAAGCCAAAGATGGATGTGAGTCATAGGTCAACCATTTTGCAGCTCCACATCCATGGGCAAGTCAGAGAACTGCTCTGCGCCTAGGTTTCCTTGTTGGTAAACTGGCATCAGCAGTCTCACCCTGATTCCTGATGCTCATGCAAGGAACACACCAGGTAATGTCTGTCTATCTGCTCTGTTAAAGGTAACAGCTGTGTGGAAGGATCATTTGCATTACAGTATATGTCAGTTTCCTAGGGCCACCATAACACATTACTACACACTTGGCTTAAAACAGTAGAATGTTATTCTCCCACAGTTCTGGAGGGTAGATGTCTGAAATTAAGGCGTGGGTAAGGCCACACTCTCCCTGGCAATTCTGGGAGAGGATCTGTTCTTGCTTCTTCCAGCTACTCGTGGCTGCCCACACTTCTTGTGGCTGCATCACTCCAATCTGCCTCTGTCTTCATGTGGCCTTTTCTTCTTTTCTCTGTGTCGCTCTTCTGGATGTCTCTTATAAGGACACTTGTCAGTATATTTAAAACCCGGTGGATAATCCAAGATGTTCTCACCTCGGGATCCTTAATTATATCTGCAAAAACTCCTTTCCAAATAAGGTCACATTTACTGGTTCTGGGTGTGAGGGCTTGGATGTGCCTTTTGAAGGCCACCATTCGACCCACTACATAGAATAAGCACAAAAAAGGGCATGAAAGCACCTGAGTATGTGCCAAGGGTTCCACCTAACCTGTGTTGCCAGGTCAAGTATGACTGTGTACAAGCCACATGGCACAGTCACAATTTCGAATTCAGAAATGACTCTTGCTAGTGTCTTGTTCTTCTCTCCTGACCCCTCTGTCTCTTGTTATGCCTCCCAATCAAACCAACAGCAACTTTACTTCAAGGGCCTGGGAGGTGGCACAACTGTAAGATAAGGCCCTATAAACACAAAACATTTATTTAAAGCCTCAGACATATTTTGTTGACCAAATGAGGAGTGTGGCCTAGTCAACAGTATTTTTCTAATGTCTGTCTTCTAGTTTTGATATTGTATTACAAGCTAAGATGTTACCATTGAAGGAAACTGGGAAAAGGGGTCAAGGGACTCCATGTGTTATTATGGCAATTTACAGCGAGTCTATAATTATTTCAAATTTTTAAAATTTGGGGGAAACAAAAACCAAAAATACTTGAAATCCCTGCAGGAAAAAGTAACTTCTATAAGCCTTTCTGGATTACAAGGCAGAAGAAAGCAACTCTTCAAGTCCCAGCAGGATGTGGGCTAACTCATCCTCCCAAGGTAGCCTGGGACCTCCTGTTTCCATGGGCTGTTGGGAAGTGGCCTCACCCTGGTCTGGCCCCATCCCCATCTCAGGCCCTCTGGAATCCTATCCTGGGCAGCCTCCTCCTTAGAAGGGATTTCTGCCAGGTCCAACCCAAGCCTCCCCAGGCCAGGGCTGGTCTGAGTTGCAGACACATTGTGGGGCTGTGCCAATACCACCCCACCCCACAGCTCAGGCTGAGCCCTGCTGTTGCTGCCACATGCAGACAGCTCTGGCTCCTGTTGGTTTTCTCCTCTGTGCTTTCCTGGCAGGCACCGTGGCCTCAGTGACCTGCGCCCTGAGTCAGAGAGATGCTCTGGGCTCCTAGGAGGTGCCACTCTGGCTTGGGGCCAGCCCACCTTAACCTGACTTTGGTTGTCATCATTGCAGCCTCCTCCTTCCCCTCCCTGCGGCTGGGTACTCAGTGCCTGCTTTCCTCCCATGGCAGACTCTGGCTTCCACTAGTCTGGGCAAGTTGGAAACACCTTCCCTAGGCCACTTTTCTGGTTCTTTCTCTCCTCCCTCCTCACCCATTGAGGTTGTGGTAACTCCTACACAATGTGACTGTTGGTTTGGTGGTGTTATAAGCTTGGAGTCCGTGAATGGACTTAGAGAACTCTGAAGACATGTTGTATTTGCATATAAAACAAATTAACATTTTTTCAGGTGCAGAGACTGATTCTCAGAAGGGTCCAAGACCCACAAACAATGAAGAATCTCTGAGGACAAGAAGGGGCTGTAGCAAAGCATTACATATTTTGTTTCTGGTATCAACTTGCCTGGATATAACACTGTTGTATTCATCTCCGTGACTCAGTTTCTTCCCATATAAAATTAGTTCATTGATAACCTCATACTCCATATCATAGCTACTCCATGATGTGAGGAATAAATGAGAAAATCATGTAAAGTTCTTGGCACAAGCCAGTAAGAACCCAGTAAAGATTAGCTGTTATTATTATCTACCCTGAGCATATAGTATCTTAGATCATACTTACAACAGCATATAAGACAGGGATTAGCAACTGCCTTTGAAGAACCCATTTAGAGGGAGGGGCATACCTTATCAACAAGGGTACCTGCATAATCAACGTTTGTCAACCTAATCCTGAATTGTACCCCACATCTTTATAAATAAACAAATAAATACCCCATTTGCCCAACATTAAAGGCAGATCTGGGATGTGAATCCACAGTCTCTTTCCTTTCTGCTACACTGTGTGGCAGATGCTATTTCTCCCTTTACCTGAGATCCATCTGGTCATTTGTCAAAACCCATCTCAAGTCACCTGCCCTGGGAACCATATTCCTGACTTGCAGGTGTTTGTTCTTTCTCTATTTTGCATACATTTATCAAGCAATGTATTAAGTGCATTGTGATTTCTTTGTTTATCTCCCACTCCTGTCTCTTTAGCTAGGTAAGGTCAGTGTGGATGAATCTTTTTGCTCCCTGTGCTCAGTGTAGGGCCTAGAATATAACACATGTCTGATAAGTGGGATATCCTCTCTTCATTCCTCCTTCCTCAATAATTTCCTGCCCATCTGTGGGGTATGGAGATGAGCAATCTATGTCCTCAAGGCACTCAAAAGCCAGAGACGGGACAACAGCATATCCCTGTGAAAGCCAGCTGGTTTCTACCTGGGATGCCTGTAAGAACCCACAGTCCTCAAGGACAGAGTAAGGAGTCAAAAGCACCATATCCAGTGAGCTCTTTTTCTCGGGCACCTATTTCGCCTTAGAGATGAACCAAAGGGCAGGAATATGAGAGTTGGGTAACTGGCCATCCCCCTGGGGACACTCTGGGTAACAGAAAGGAGTGGACTTGACATTCTAGGACCTGCCTGAAGCCCTGGGGCACTTGAGCCATGCTGCCAAGCATGCAGGCCCTAGCCTCCATTAAGACCTCTTGGGTTTTTGGTCTTCCTTCTCTAAAAGCATCAGGGAGCTGTCAGGTTGGGCCTCATCAGCTCCAGGCCCTTCCAGTGGTGTCTACTTGAAAGGTAGAAAGGCAAGACTCTAGATAGTGACAAAATAGCTGAGATTGACCTCAGACAGTGAGTCAAGACCCTGTATCCTAGACCCTTAGGAGACAACATGGAAAAGTTGGTTGTTAGCCAGAGGTGGAATCCAGAGAAGGCTAGGAAGGGCAAGGGTAGCTCATATTCAGTGTCAATTATTAACCAACCCAAAGTCTGGCTCATTTCAGACTATCCACCCAGAAACCTAAAGTCATCTTGACCTTAGTTGTTTGTCCCTCACTACCCCAAATCAGTTTTATCACCAAGTTCTGTTCATTTTACCTCTAAAACATCTCTTAAATCCGTACTCTTATCTCTGCCCCCACAACCACCACTTGGGTCTCCCTCTAAACCAGTTTTATAGGCCCCAAATGATTTCCTTCATCAATTTCATCTCCCCTTGCTCCCAGAAATTAACTACCCCAAATCTAGAGTCAAGTTACACTTCCGGTTAAAAGTCTGAATGTTCATTGAATAATATACCTAATATTTGTGACTTCCTATCATGTAAATGTTTCTTTAAAAACGATACAAATATAAAACTCCAGTTAACAACATATGTGCTGCAAATTTGGGAGTAAATTGTGCTGATGATTGCCACTTACTATGAGTGTTGAAAAAGATGAGTGAATAAATGGAGAGATGGATGGCTCATAGGTTATAAATCAAACATAGCAAAATGTTAGTTACAGAATCTAGGCAGTACGTATGTGAGATTTCATTGTGTGCTCCTCTCAACTTTTTTCTATGTTTGGAAACTTTCAGAACAAAATATTGGGAACATTTTCCTCAACAGCTCACAGTGCATCAGGATTAAACCCAAAGTCTTTACCTTAAGGTTCTGCTAGATCCTGCCTGATCTCCCTATCCTCTGCTGTGGCTGCATCTTGAGCCAATCTCTTTCCCTTCTTTTGCTCCAGATAAAAAGCTTGTCTTTCAGTTTTTAATGCAACATTCCCCTTTGTTTTAAGATGTCCATAGCTCTAATCACAGCTTCAATATAGTTTATTGTGTGATTATAGGTTGAACTATATAAAATGCCATTTCTATTGGTGAGGAAATCAAATATTGGCAATTTCATACGTCTCAAACAAATAATTGTTTGATGGTCACTCACCTCTAGACTCTTAGCTCTGAGATATGGTGCCTAGCACAGTGCCTGGCAAATGGTAGATACTCAACATTTTCTTTTGAAAATTATTTACGTTGGTTAATTAGTTGATAGACTGTCAGTTGCCTGAATTTTTACTATCTAATTCCTTGTCTGTACATATCCCAAAGTGCTGAGAGTTGCATAAGCATGCAGAATTTCACAACTTTCTGACTTTAAGCCAGTTCTTTGTTATAAAAGGGAAGTAGATAATTCCATCCCCCCAAATAGAAATATCCCAACAAAGCTCTTACACTCCCCAGTTCTCTGGTCAATTGCTCTAAGCTCCAATTCTCATTTTCACAAACCTGGCTAGAGTGGAGCATGGAGAAACAACAGGGTTCAGGCACTTCCCAGGGTACACTCCTCTACCTCAAGAGGGAGGGCAGTTTTTGATTGAATTCCAGATAGACCATTTTTAAGAACTCTGAATTGGTAAGGGATCGCATCTCTGATCCCCAATTTCCCCATGGGTAAATTTGCATAGTAATATTTACTTTCTAGAATTGCAAAGATTAAATGAAGTAATATAAGTTAAGAGCCAGATAAGAAGTTTCCTCATACCTTTTCATTTTTTGTGTCCATCTTCCATTCAGTAGCTATGAATGGACAAGAAGGCAGCTTCAGCTCTGAGAGTATTGGGGAGCCATAGGCTGGAGATACAGATAGTGTGCTGACTTTGTGTCCTTACCACAGATAAGGACTGAGCACACAGGGCACTTCATTTCTAGAAGTGAAGTACAGTTTATGGTAGATTAACTGGATGAAGAAAATAAAGCAGTATAACTTTTTATAGATTAGAGCCCCAAAGACTTAGACCAATTCTATATAGGTCCATTCAGTAGAGTTTGAGCTCTTTGCTGGTAGGCTGCAAATTATCCTAAGTGTCCTAAGGTGCAAAGAAAAAAACACAGAAATTCTTTGGTGATATAGATGGACTAAAATTGGTGCCAGCATTTATTGGACTAAAATTAGTGCCAGATTCTTCAGAGTACATACTGTAGCTACTTGATATACGATTAGACATTCAATATAAAACTGGAATCTTTTGTTCTAAATGCAAGCAGCCTCATCAATTGATCAGATAAACAACTTAAAGCAAACAAAAATATATTTGTCAATGGAAGATAATGGCATTGTTGGAGGATTATTTAGAATAGAAGTTTTCAGGATTGAGTGTGTGTACAGAATTCCTAAGGAGCTTTTAAACATCTGTCATGACAAGACTGTACCCCGAAAAAAGTCAGATTCTATGGGTCTTGCATGCAGACTTTTAATCTCCATACTTAGGAACCTACCCTGATGATTCTGGTGAAAATAACCCAGGGACTACAATTTAGAAGCAATTGATTTAGTGTTTGTGGTAGTTGGAGTATTGATCCCCTAGGGATGCCCATAATCTAACTACAGCACCTCTTCCCTTAACTGGCAAAATGAGAGTAAAGTTGCAGATGTAAATAGGATTGTTAATCAGCTGACTTTACAATGAGTAGATTGCCCTAGATCATCTGGGTGAACCCAATAAGATCAAGTGAGCACTTCAAAATGTAGAAGCTATCTTGGCTGTGGACAGAGAGGTGAAAATGGACCAAGGGTCAGGTAGATAAGATGCTGCTGGCTTTGAAGACAGAAGGAGTGCTTGAGTCAAGGCATGAGGGTGGCCTCTAGAAGATGGAAAAGAGAAGGAAATGGATTCTCACATACAGCTTCCAGAAAGGAGCTTAGCTTTGCTGATGCCTCGTTTTTAGCTCAGTGAGGTCTGTGGTGAACTTCTAACCTACAGAACTGTAAGATACTAAATGTGTGTTGTTTTAAGTCACTAAGTTTAAACTTTTTGTTACCAGAAAATGAATATTGTATTCCTCTAGTCAAGTTGTTTCCTTTCTTTTTTTCTTTCCTCTCCTCCTCCTCCTTTTGTTTTTGTCATTTGCGCTCTGCTGAATGTGTCACATAATATGGTGATGTGGCAATCCCTGATTCCTCACAGCCAATGGTGTTTACTTGGGGGAAACTTTATGGTTTATACAGACCTAGAAGGCAGTCTCTTACTGTGGGTTTTGTCTCTCACTCACTGGTCAGTCCAAACATGAGACAATTTTTCTTTCTAATCACTGGCAAGTGAGAAATGGGTGAGAAAGGCAGACTTCAGGCAGCAAAAAAGTATAACATTGACTGCAGTCCTTCCTTATTGGTTGGAATCATGGATGGACAGGGAATTAGGGGGCAGATATTCAACCTTATTCAAAGAAGTGTGAGGCACAGGAGCACAATGCATCACTTATCTTAGTTTTTACTGAGATATCTCCTATCGCTTTCTTCGCTCTGAAAGTTGGACCTATTTCCTTGGTTACAAAAACTTAGACAGACTTGATAAGACAAAGGGTGGTGTAGACAAGACAGTTTAGATTATGGTAACAAGTGAAAAGCCCTAAGAGTTTACAATGTGTCTTGGAAGCTGCCCCAGTTGTCTATACCTGGTAATAAGCTTGGGAATAAGCATTTGTTACATTTCATATTTATGACATTGAGGTAAAAACTATCATTTCCCTTTTACAGATGAAGAAACTGAGACTCAGAAAAGTTCAGTAACTTACTTATTATCACGCACCCAATCACAGCTGGATGTGGCATTAGAACCCGTCTTTATGACTAGAACAACAGATTTTTTTTTGCCTTTTGGGCTTATTTTAGACAATAAATACCACTGCTCTTTACAAGATGCATTTCTTTTTTGGCCTCTAATCTAATGATGAATAAATAATAGATCACTGCTGTAGAACCTGATTCCGTGGCTACACCCAGATAAATGTCCCATTGGCATCAGTAGCAATTAGCTTCAATAAGAGGTTGGCCTGATTAATAATAATACCACCACCTGCTATTAATAGACGACTGTTCTCCAAGGAGTCTAAAGTGCTTTGTAGACATTATCTAATCCAGTCTTGCTGTGTTACCGTAACTTGGATTTTGGTCTGTGGTATCTTTGTCTTTTCACAGAGAGGGCTCAGGTTTAGAAAGGACTAGATCTTGGGACTCATCATACAGAGGGTTGACATCCCCTACTGATGACTCATCAGTGACTTTTTCAACTTCTTGTGAGTTTGGTCTCCATGTCTGTCATCACAGATTCTGCTTTCCATGGCCATTTGGCATTACTTGGACCACAGGAGAGGGACAGATAGATTCATGGGAATTTTCATGGTGTATATGAAATCATGACCACCACAAACACTTATTTAGTGCTGGCTATGTTCTAGGTCCTATGCTAGGCACTTTAGAGGTACTGTCCGATTTATGCCTCCCAATATTCACCAAGGGGTGAGTACCATTGCCAATCCTGTTTTACAGAGTAGAAAACTAAGACTTGGAATAGATAAATGATTTATTCCAATTTGACTGTTGACTGTCTAAGACAGTACTACATCTTTTTTGAGAAATTCTGAGGCTTCACCACCCAGCACAGAACCAGGTATGCATGAGATACCAGAATGTTGCTGATGAAAATACATGCGCAGCACAGTCCAAAACCTTCAGAGACTCATGTATATTGACTTGGAATTATTTATCCATAGAATATTTATGCTCTAAAATGGAGCATTTCAAGAGCTAAATAAGTGCCGGCTCAAGAGACTCAGATCCAAGCCTGCTGACCACGTGGGTTTCAATGGGAGAGCTGAGCTCATGGATGGGTAGGATGCATGACTGCAGCAAACTGAGGAAGGATAGAATAATGGGTATTTATTGTCCTGCTCAGAAACTTTAAAGTATGGAGTTTGAAGGGCTCAATCTGGAATAGGAGAAGCTAGGGAAAAAGCGGCAAACACATGAGTGTTGGCACCAGAACATCTTAGAGATAGTATAGACATGGCATACATGTATAAAAGGAAGGACGTGGAGCTCACAGAGCCTGGGAACCAGGCAGCTAGGGCCATTTGCACTAGTGGGAGTCATGAGAGAGTTCTAGTCACTGGCCAGGACCAAAGATTGTTTGGGGGAGATACTCTGGATTCTTTTTTCTCCCGCCCTCAAATCTCCCACCAGTATTTTGAATTAGACTTGGCTAATCCTAATAAAAAGATAGGATAGCCGGGCTCATGGCTCAGCCTGTAATCCCAGCACTTTGGGAGGCTGAGGTGAGTGGATTGACTGAGCCCGCGGGTTCGAGACCTGCCTGGGCAACTTGGTGAGACCTCATCTCTACAATAAATCAAAAAATTAGCCGGGCGTGGTAGCGCGCGCCTGTAGTTCCAGTTACTTGGAAGGCTGAGGCGGAAGGATCGCCGGAGCCCAGCAGGTCGAGGCTGTGGTGGCTGGGAGCGCAGACACCATTTGCTGCTTTAAGAGTTGGAGATCCAGCCAGGCTCGGTGGCTTAGCCTGTAATCCCTCGAGTGGATTGCCTGAGCTCATGGGTTTAAGACCTGCCTGGGCAACTTGGCGAGACCTCATCTCTACAATAAATCAAAAATTAGCTGGGCATGGTAGCACGTGCCTGTAGTTCCAGCTACTTGGAAGGCTGAGGTGGAAGGATCGCTTGAGCTCACAGGTTTGAGACCTGCCTGGGCAACTTGACGAGACCTCATCTCTACAATAAATCAAAAATTAGCTGGGCATGGTAGCGCGTGCCTGTAGTTCCAGCTACTTGGAAGGCTGAGGTGGAAGGATTGCTTGAGCCCAGCAGGTCGAGGCTGCAGTGACTGGGAGTGGCCACTACACTCCAGTCTGGGCAACAGAGTGAGACTCCAACTCAAAAAAAAAAAAAAAAAAAAAAGAAAAAAAAAGAATTGGAGATCCTTAAAGGAGAGTCTCTTGTATTAGGATTTAATCACAATTCAAGAGCAAGAAACAAGTCAACATTCAGATGAGCATCTTGCTTGAGAATGTCACCTCATGGTCAGGGTCCAGCTTCCTTTGGTTAAATGCTGTTGGCAGCAGGTCACCAGGGACTAGCTTTCCTGGAGGTTGAGGCTACAGGATTTTTACTGCTCAGAGGAGCTTGGCTGCCCCTAAATCATCTTCTCCATTCAGTCACATGGCGACTGAAATTCCAAAATGGATGAAAAATTCCTTGGAGTTAAAGTGACAAGTTTGAAAGTGACTTTGACAGGATAAATAAATACACAAGAAAGTGCATACATAAAGCTTCTGCCTTTCTGCTGTAGACATTGCTCTTGCAGTTGCCTGGACAAGTAAAGGTTTGCATCAGTAACCTGAATATTTTTTACCAATCTGATCTTGCTGACGACAAAGACAGCAGCCTCAGAGCAGCCTGAAGCAGAGCCAGAACTGTGCCCTTTTCTTTCCAGGGGCGTCACTGAGGCTCAGGAGTCAGGGTGCTTTTGCTTACCAAGAGGATTGTACTTATTTGTGCAATTTTCTCCATGGAATGACATGACAACTACTCTTCCGTCTTCTCTTTTTCCTCTTTCTTCCCTCCTTGCTTTTCTTCCTCCCTCCATACCTTCATCACTTAAAAAAGGATACCCACTATTTCAGTCATCTATTGCCACGTAGCAAACCATATCAAACATAGTGGCTTCAAACAGCAGTTCTTCATTTTGCTCATGCATCAGCAGTTGAGGCAAGGCTTGGTGAATTAGCTCCTCTCTGCTCTTTGCTGTCAGCAGAGGTGGCTCAGCTTCCAAGATGGCCCACTCACATGGCTGACACATTGGTGCTGGGAGCTGAACCAGAGACTGTCTGCTGAGGGCCGCAATTCTCTTCAAGTGGGCTTCTCCAAGGGGCTACTTGGACTTCCTCAGAGCAGGATGATGGAGTCACAAAGGGTCAGGTAGAAATTTAAAGACTTCTTGGGACGTCATGGAAGCCCAGGACTTCATTTCCACAACATTCTTTTGGTCAAGCAAGTCACTAACACCAGCCCAGATTCAAAGGGAGGGGAACTAGACTGTATCTTTAAGTGGGAAAAGTAGCAAACAAATTTGTGCCTTTAAAAAATTTACTACCCCTACCTTGTGGGAGGTGAGCATATAATGCGGGTAACTTCATGGTAGCAAAGCAATGCTGCACATGCAGGATTCCATATAACTCAAAATAGAGGGCAAAGGTTCTAAGGTCAACAGCAGAATTCTCCTTGGACCAAGGCTCCAGGGGGTTCCTATACCAATTAGGGATGGTGAATTCATGATAGGCAGACTTGTGTTTGAATACCAGCTCTGAAATTTAATACTGAGTAACTTTAGACATGTTTCTCAATTTACACAGATTGTAGTTTTCTCAGTTGTAAAATGGAAATAATCTTACCTAACTTTAAGCACCCCCTCAAAGAAAGGGCACTTATTAAAATGTCTGGGTTATAATGGGCATTCAGTAAATTGAAGCTATCTATTTCACTGAGTATTGAAACTCTTTTTCTAGGAATCCTTTGAGATCCACTGAATTTGAGCACCTTATAATTACTTTTGTGATCATTTTTATGTTTCCTCATTTCTTGAAGCTCTTTTTTTATTACAAGAGTAAAACATGTACACTTCAAATATTTAGATAATAAAGCTAAACAAAATAAAAAGAAATAGAAATCATCTGCAATAATACAATCCAGAGACAGCTTTTGGGAAGTCTCTGGGATATGTACTTCAAATAGATATCAATCAGCTATTTCTAGAAAAATGCTCCACCCCCAGTCTCAGGGCTTAGCATAGAGATCACTTAGTCTTATCAATCTGAGGGGCAGCTGAGGGTTAGCTGATCTAGGCTGGACTTGGCTGAACAGCTCTGTTCTATATGATTCTTATTTGCCTCCTGTGGAACAAAAGTCACCATCCCAATTAGAGTCTTCTCATGGAGTTGAACAGAAACACAAGAGAACATGTGGAAATGTGCGAGGGTTCTTATGACCTAGAGCTTGAATGGGTGCACCCACATTTTCAATTCAGTCTGTTGGTCAAAGCAAGGGACTCCAAAATCAGGGACAAAGGGTGTAGATCCAGAAAGTAGTTCAGAACTAGGGTCAATTACGTAGTTATTCCCATATCATGTAATTGTGTGTGTGTGTGTGTGTGTGTGTGTGTGTGTGTGTGTGCAAAAATTGACTCAAATTATATATCCTTCAATTTTTATACTAGTTTTTCACTTAATATGTTGTAGAAAAACTTCCATGTACTAAATTATCTTTTAGCACTAAAACTTTGAAGCATTGTACCTTTATTCCACTAAATGGATGTTCCACAATTTGCTAAATTGGTTTCCTATTACTTAGTCATTTGGGTTATTCCCAGATTTTCAGCATTATTATATTTTAGCTCTGAGTTTATGTGCATCCATGTTTATGTTTCCATATTGCTAGGTCAAATTTGTATGGTTTCAATACATATTACTGAATTGTCCACATTTAAAAGAGTAACACCTACTTATATGTTCCCTGCTAATCCACAGTCCAAATTTATATTTTATCAGTTGTCTAATATTATTTGTAGAGATGTGGTTTTTCCCATCTAGAATTTAGTCCTGCATTGGTTGTCATGTTTCTTTGACCTCTTTATTCTGGAAAAATTTCTTTACCTTTTTTGGTATTTTTCTGACTTTGATACTTATGAAGGGTACAAGTCAGTTATTTTGTAGAATGTTCCTCAAGATGGGTTTTTCTGATGTTTATTCATGAATAGGTTCAGGCTATGTATATTTGGTAGAAAAACCAAAGAAGTAGTGCTGTGTCCTTTTTGGATCATCATAGAAGGAGACATATGATGGTTTTTTGCCAATTTTTAGAGGTACAAATTTTTGGTTCAGGTGACGTCTACCCTATTTCTCTACCATAAAGTTATTGGTTTTTCATTTGTACTCCCTTTGTAGGTAAATACTGGAGGCTATGCAAATATACTGTCATCAAACATTCAGCTTCTAGCTCCAGGTTTCATTGATGATTTTCTATTGTTATTTCTACAATCACAAATTGATAATATTGTGTAAGAAAGATCTTTATTCTTTTCTTTATTAGTTAATTATTTAGTTACATTATCACCGAATCATAGATCTATATTTTATTTACTAGGCTATAATCCAGTTTTAATGCTCAAATTGTCCCAAATGTTGGTAGTGGGAGTTCCTTGAAGCTGGCTTCTGTGTTTTTGTGATATGTCCCTATCATTCTTTGAAAACTTTCATTTTTTTCTGATGAAACATGATCTTTTAGAACTCTCTTCTATTTTTCCTAACCCATCCCTGGAGTCTACCTATTTTCTAAGGAGTCTTTATTCCTTTTAATGGAGGAGGGTATTTAGAATCTAAGATCTGAATACTGTGGATGTGTAGGCCTTTTAGGTCCTCTTTAGTGTACAAACACTAATCTTTCCATTTTCATATTGTGAACTACTTCTATGATACTGGGAAAACTGGCTGTCAATATTCAGATATATTTGAAAAAAGATATTTTGTATTTTAATTTTGTTTCCAAGTAAGGCTTAACATTTTGCTTTTGCCTTTTACATTTTAATATATAAATTCTGATTTGATGTGTTTGGATTTTTCCTTTTTGATTTGGAATTCTTCGTTATATGTTATTATATGTAATATGTATTATATTTATTAACTGCTTCTCTGTTACATGTACAAATATTAAAATGTTCTTCTAAGTTTATCATTTTTTATTTAGAATTTTTTCATTCTGTTTTTGTTTCCCATAAAGAAATATACAATTTTTTCCTTTTATTTCCTTTTGTTCAAAACACAGGTGCGCAGAATTTATTTACTGTGATCCCTGGTACTAACACACTGTTTTATTGTCCTTTCATGGCATCCATATTAGTCTGGGCTCTCAAGAGAAACAGAAGCAATACGATGTATATGTGTGTCTATATCTGTATCCATATCCACATCCATATCTATATCTCTATCTCTGAACACATCTCCATGTCTGTCTGTTTATACCTATGTAGCCTATATACTGTATATCCATATGTATCTATATCTATCCATATATAGACAGATATAGGGGATATCTATGTATGTATATATGTATCTATCATCCATCTATCTATTTCTATCTCTATATCTATGTATCTGTCTATGTATCTATCTATCTAATAAGGAATTGGCTCACAAGATTATGGAGGCTGAGAGCTCCTGGGATTTATAGCTGGTAAACTGATGATCCAGGAGATTGTGTAGTTTAGTTTGAGTCTGAAGATGAAAGAAGACTGATGTCCTCGCTTGAGGACAGTAAAACAGAGATAGAATATTTTCTTACTCAAATATTATTCTTTGTTGGCCTTCAACAAATTAGATGAGACCCACACACACTGAGGAGGGTAATGTTTACTCAGTCTACTGATTCAAATGCTAATCTCATTAAAAAACACCACATAGACACACCGAGAAATAATGTTTAACCAAATATCTGGGCATCCTGTGATCTAGTCAAGCTGACACATAAAATTAATCATCACAGCCTCCTTTTATGTAACGGTTTTATTTTATTTGAAAGATGTGGGGTACAATTCAGGATTAGGTATACAAGTGGTTATCGTACAGATAAATTTTGGACCTCCCTTTGGTTCCCACTTTGCCTGGTTTGAGATCAGGTACTATTATTGATGTTGCATTCCCCTGCCTCCTCACACTGTCAGTATCCTGCTACTGTCAATCTCTTTCTTATAGTAATGAGTGAGAACATGTGGTACTCTGTTCTTTGTTTCTGTGATAGATCACTGAGTAGGATAGACTCTAAATTCACTGAAGTTGCTGCTAAGTCCATATGTTTGTCCTTCTTTATGGCTGCATAATATTCTATTGTGTATATTTACCACATTTTTATTTATCCAGTCCAGTTTCGATAAGCAGCATGGTTGATTCCATGTTTTTGCTCCTGTGAATAGAGATGCAATAAACATGCGTGTGCAGGTATCTTTCATGCCGAAGGAAAAAAAAACAAGCAGCCCCTTTAAAAAGTGGGCAAAAGACATGAATAGACACTTCTAAAAAGAAGACATATAGGCAGCCAACAGACACATAAAAAAGTGCTCAGCCTCACTAATCATCAGAGAAATACAAATCAAAACCACAACGAGATACCACCTAACCTCTGTAAGAATGACCATCATTAATAAAACAAACAGCAATAGATGCTGGCAAGGATATGGAGAAAAAGGAATGCTTCTACACTGCTGGTGAGAATGTAAAGTAGAGCAACCTCTTTGGAAAACACGTGGCAACTTCTAAAAGAACTAACATTGACATTCTTTTTATGTAGTTGTTTTCATTGCATTTGTCATTTTTTTGTTTAGTTATTTTAATAATGCAGTAGACACCTATAAGATACCTCCCCCAAGTCAACTACTTTCTTCACAAGAAGCTATATATAAACATGGTTGAAGGTCAGGTGCCATGGCTTATGCCTGTAATCTTAGCACTTTAGGTGGTCAAAGCAGAAAGATTGTGAGAGGCTAGGAGTTTGAGACCAGCCAGGGCAACATAGTAAGATGCTATCTGTATAAAAATTGTTAAAGACAGCTGGGCATGATGGTGCATGCCTGTAGCCTTAACTTCTCAGGTGGCTGAGGCAGGAAGATGGCTTGAGCCCAGAAGTTTAAAGCTGCAGGGAACTATGACCACATCACTGCACCATCACTGAACTATAGCATGGGTGACTGCACAAGACCCCATCTCTTAAAAAACAAAACAAAATACAATTCTCACCTCTCTCCTCTGAGGTCTCCATCATCCTGAATCCATTTTATTTTGTCTTATTAAATAAAAGTGGAGTTTAGTATTAAAAGGTAGGTTTTAAAATTTTTATTGTTTGTAATTTCATAAAAATGGTATGCAATTATTAAAAAACAATTAGCATTGATTTATAATGTACATGCAATAACATACACAAAATATTAAGTGTAGAGTTCAATAGATTTTTACTTATATAAACACCTGTGTAGCTTCCTCCAATATAAAGATATAGAACTCTTCCAGTAGCCTAAAGGACTTGTATACAATCTTTTGGTATTATTTTTACTTAATGTCATTTTGCTAAAATGTGTCCACATAATTGCTTGTCATGTCATTATGCTTCATTCATTTTAACAGATGTATGATATTCCATTGTATAAATATACCATTTTTACTGATCCAATTTCTTGTTGTTGGACATTTGAGTGGTTTCCAAGTTTTTGCTATTGTCAACAGTAACTCTAAATATTTCTGGTTGTGTGTCCTGATACATGTGTATAATGGAGAGGACTTGCTGAATAATAGACTATATAGATGTTTAATATTAGAAGACACTACTCTATTTTCCAAGATGATGATACCATGTTATGTTCCACTAGCAGTGTATGAGAAATCCTGTAGATCTAAATCTTCATAATTTAGCATTGCAAACTTTCAATCTTTACCAGCTGAGGGTGTGTAAAATTGTAGATCATAATTGTCTTGGTTTGTTTTTTTCCTAATCACTAACACTGTTTGACACCTTGCCAAGGGGTTATTAGCCACTCATTCTTCTAAGAAATGCCTGTTCATGTCTTTTGCTCATCTTTAAATGGGTCATTCCTGATTTTATTTTTGATTTGTAGGATGACCTTGGATGTTCAATAAAATAAATTCTATTAGTCTTTGTCTTTATGATTTCTACCTTTGCTTGCCAATTTAGCAATGTTTCCCCACCCAACAATAATTTAAATATTCATCTACATTTTTTCATCCAGTTCCTCCTGATTTTCTCTCTGCTGTTTCTATCACTAACAGGCCCCACCTAGGCCACATTTCTGAGCTGAAGGTTTGCAGCCTGGGACATGGGACTTTGCATGCATAATCAGGTACCCAAGTTTCTCTGGTTCTCCACCCTGGCTCTTTTCAGGCTCCACCCAAGGTTGGCTGTGTTCTGGCCCAGGGAATTGCCTGGAGATACCTGATTTATTTCCAGCAGATCTGAGTCATTTTCCTTTCCAAGAAACCAAGGAGTATAACATTTACTGGATACTCTGGAAGACTCAGCTAAAGTACTTTTACAAATGAAGACACAAGTTCTGAGAGGTGATGTAATTTGCCCAAGATTTCATAGCCAGAAATATGAGAAAGGTGTGAAAATGCAGAATGTTTCCTTTGGACAAATGGATCTATGTTTGAAAAATTTATAGTGGATTCAGTGAACATGCACTAAATTATTTTCTTGCCTCTGAGTCCCAGAATGTGATAAAAGGAAGTTCACACAGCAGTTCAGCTGGTCTCCTTGTTCTTATTCAAGCCTCCTCTATCTTATTCTTTTTTTTTTTTTTGAGTTGGAGTCTCAGTCTGTCGCCCACACTGGAGTGCAGTGGCTGCTCCCGGCCACGGCAGCCTCGCTGGGCTCCAGCGATCCTTCCGCCTCAGCCTTCCAAGTAGCCGGAATTACAGGCATGCACTACCACGCCCGGCTGATTTTTTTGATTTATTGTAGAAATGAGGTCTTGCTGCCCAGGCGGGTCTCGAACCTGTGGGCTCAGGCAATCCACTCACTTCAGCCTCCCAAAGGTGCGGGATTACAGGCTGAGCCACCGAGACCAGCTTATCTTATTCTCCATGTAATACTCGGTAATGCTTTTATTGAAGCCAGCTCTTGTCTCTCTGCTGCTTCAAATGCTTCAGCTGATCCCTTTTGCACTTGCATTTAAATCTAAATTCTTCATCATGCCCTGCAGGTTTGGTAACTGTCTACCTCTCCAGCTTTATTTCCCACACTCACTCTTTCTCAACTACTCTAGTCACACAGATCTCCCTTATATTTTTTGAATCTGCTGAGTTTTTTTCCACCTAAAGATCTTTGCCCCTGTTGTTTCCTCTGCTGAGAATGCTTCTCTTCCGAACATTTTGCATGGCCATCTTCTTGTGTTTTGTTCGTATATTTGCTTAAATGTCATCTCCTTAGAGAAATTTATTTTGTTCCTCCTAAATGCATACATCCCTCTTTACAATGTATCACAACACTTTGTGTAATTCCTTCCTGGAACTTATTGCAATTTGTAATTATGTTGTTTACACATTTCTTATTACTCTTCTCTGTACCATTTCTCCAGTGGATTGTACACGCTATCTTATTCATCTGTATCCCCAGGGGCTGGGCCAGTGCCTGGCAAACTGTTCAGTCAATATTTGTTAAGCCAAGGAGTGAATCCAGTAGCTACTCAATAATTAGTGGTTTTCATTTCCTTCTCTTTTCTAAGCAGCACTGCCATACACACATACTGGCACATGCAACCTGAAGGAACTTGAATAGGACAATGGAAATTACTTCTCAGTGGCTGTATCTAGTATGTATCAGAAAAAAACTGGCTAAACCCGTTGAGCTAGCCACTATTTTATGGTTTGCTTTGCTTGAATTAATCAGGTTTCTTGAGGCTTCTTCTGGTCTGGGTCTATGTAGTCATAAAGAAGAGGAGTTTATGTTAATGAAGATACATTGTGGTCTATAAACTTAATAAGCACAATATTTGAATATATCACTACCAAAAAATACCTAATAGGCTATATAACAACAGAATAATTCTTTTTTTTTTTTTTTTTGGAAAGAGAATCCAATACATTTAGACAGAGGTCAGGAACCAAACAGAAACACTTTCAAGAGCTTTGTTTATGGTGCCTTTTCTTAATACCTGGTTCTCAATGAAATAATAGAAGGCATGGTGAGGGAGAGTTATCATGTTTCCCCATGTGCTGAAGGAGGAAAAATTGTTAATCCCCAGGACATGTTATAAGTAAAACTACAATCTGCTATTCTAATTTGGATTCTGGAACATCTTCTCAATTATAGTCTCATTCTACTTTCCAGTCTGGCTAGAAGTTCCAAAGACTGGGGCCTGCGTTTCAAGCCTAAACTCTTTATTGAGACTGCATGTTTGGTACACGCCTGCCTTAGAAATCTGATTTCTTAGAAATCAGAAGTGAGAAATTCCAGATGTTTATCTCAGTGATATTGGAAAGTTTCATGTTTCATGCACTAAAGGATGGGCTATGGGTTGATTTTTTTAAGGATAATTAGCCAATTTTATTACATTTGGAGGAAGAAAGCAGTTATCTTTGCCCTCTCTCTCTCTTTCTCTCTCTCTCCCTCCCTTTTTCCTTTCTTTGGGTCCTCCCTTCCTCCTTTCTCTTTTTCTTCCTTTTTTTCTTCTTTCTTTCCTTGCACAAACTTTGTGCTAGGTGCTGTGATATGGGAAAGAGATAACAGATGAAATGTCTTACCTTTTAGGTGTTCACTTGGAAAAAAAGCCAAGTCAATCACTAGAGTACAAGATGATAAAAACTACAGAAGAATAGGCACACATTTCTAGGAACATAAGCCATAGTGTGATAATAAATACAACTGGCTCTAGGTGGGAGAGACCCTGATTTGTAGCTTTTGCTGATTCCCGTGGTGTAAATTCTTCCATTTTGGCAGATTTCAAGCTATCAATCTGCTGCTGCTACACAGGGAGTTAGGAAGAGATGCACATATTCTGCTCTGTAGTTTACAGGGGCTGGCTCAGCACATCCCTGAGAAAGGTGTCTAATTGGGTCCATTTGGGAGTGGGTTAGTAATGGCAGGATGAAGTGATATCCAAATTGCATTTACTTATTTGGGAATGAGTAAATGGAAAAGGTTATAACTCATTTTCTTCTTAGGTACATTAAAGAAAATATAGAAAATATAGAAAATGCAGATTAAACCAAAAGAAAAAATTAAAACCCTCTGAATTTTAAAAACTGAGAAATGAATACTTGACTTTTTATGATTATTCTTGTACCTTTTTCTTTTTTCTCTTGGTGGGTTGGGCTTTTATTCTTAAGCAGTGTGCTCTCTATTCCCGTTAATCATTTGTCTGATAGTAATATTGTGACTATTTTATTTTACTTTTAACTAGCAATTCATTTTTTGACATTTTGATGACTGTTTAAATTTAGATTCTGATAAAATCTAAGAATCTTTGTTTTCACATATTTTATATTGATTATTATTACTTGTTAAATTTTATTTTATGATAAGAATGTAGGGTACAAGTGAGGATTAGCTACATAAGTAGGCTGCATGCAGGTGAAGTTTGGGCTTCTAACTGACTCTCTCTCCTTCTGGTAATGAACCAAGTACCTTTGTGTTGTCACGTGTACCCTGCCCTCTTCCCTCCCTTAGCAGTGCCCGGTGACTGCTGATCCCTCCCTTGTGTTAATATGTCTAATATTCAGGGCCCACTTATGAGTGAGAATATGTGGTATTCAGTTCTTTGTTTCCATGATTGTTCAGTTAGTATAATGGTCTCCAACTCCATCCAATTTGCTACAAAGTTCATCATTTTGGTTTTTGGTATATTTTGCATTTATATATAAAATTATAACTATTATATTCATTTTTCTATCACTTGCTTGAAAATGTATTTTAATATGTCCTTATTGTGTCCTTGATTTCTTGCCTTTTGTGTATGTTTTAAATACTTTTATGTTCTCTATTACCATTATACTTTTACAATTTATGTACCCTATATTAAACTTCGCTCTGTTTATCTTAAGAATTTTAGCATACTTTCTTCTCTATCATCCCCCCATTTTCCTCTTCCACTTAGAAATTTTTAACAGGCTCTGGAATTTTAGATATAAATTGTTGGTATGAAATTATTCTTACTGTTGTTTTGTTTTTGCTTACTTTGAGTACTTTTTCTTTCAAAAATAATTTTAACATTGGTATATGGTTTTATAACTAAGCTTAAAGTGTTGGTTTAGTCATACGTGTATTTTAAAAGATTTCAGTGCTCTTTGGTAGCCTTTTACACCATTTTTCAGTTCGGGTTTTTGCTTCATCTTTCAGTTGGGCAGAGCAAAGATTCATGTAACTTTTCAAAAATGAGTATATCAATAATCTATCAGAGAATCCCTTGAATGTTTGGAATGAAAATGTGGTTCTGTTAACATGCCTTGCAGATGAAAATTCAACTGACTGGGGGTAAACAAAAATCTAATTCAGTCAAGGACCATAATAGAAATCATTGATCACCAGAAGCACTGACACTCCACCATGGGTGTTACTCTTGAAACACAGATCTCGTTTTCTATTTGTGCAGTTGTGTTTTTGGACCCAGGTGTGGGTCTTTATATTCCTTTTTGCTACAGTGCATCATGTGCTGTTCAGCATAACATCGGGTACAAACCACAAGTTTATCCCAGCTCTAGGCCCAGGCACTGTTGACTCTGGGCTCAGGATGATCATTGGACAAAAGCAGGACCACCTGATGATGGGCACAAGCCAGATGAGGAAGCTGGTGGTACAATGACAGGTGGACTCCTCAGATGCCAACTGCCAGAGAGCTGCTAACCTATCTTAGAATCACTGATGCCTATTAAATCCTTGAGGCTTTGTCTGGTTAAGCCTTCCTTTGGACTCTCTGAGAAGATGGTAAGTTTCTCACCAAGGCACACTTGCAGGGGGTAACCTCTGTGAACCCTCATCAATCCCACATTACATCCTGTTAATCCTTCGGGACTCATGTGCTCAACACACACTTTAAGTAAAGATTTGTCATGTCGTTCTCATGTCTCCTTCTTGGTACAGCATGCATTGCTTTGCATTTATCACCTTATGCACTCATCCTGTTATCTCATCATCCTCATGTACAGATGAGGAAACCGGTTGAGAGAGAGGTCAGAGCACTTGCTCAGGACCCCTTGACTGGCAAGCAGCAGAGACACATCAGTACTTTGGCTCATGGTCTGCTGTTTTTCCTCTGCTATAGACTGCTTTTTTCCCTCATAAATGATTCTGGCTGCAGAGCCTCCCAAAGCTCCTCTTGGGTCGCCAAGTTGTCTCCAGCCTCTTTGAGATCACCTCTTCTCAAGTTTTTCCATACAAGCAGAGGAGGCTCAGGCTTTCTGGGCTTCCAGCAGTACAGCTTTGTGTGTTCCCTCTTTATTCTCTTCCCATGGAGGACAGAGAAGTGGAGGTTGTTACCATGGCCTCACACTGGGTTTCAGACTCAGGTTGGATGCAGACCTACCCTCATCACCAGGTTCCAGAGCTCGCCTCCCTCCAGGTTTTATTGCCTTGGAAATAAGAATTAGGGATCTGTTTATAGGCCTGGAAGGAGCAGTAAAAGTTTGCAAGCATTTCTATCTCTTTCTTAACAAACCTTAATGTGCTCTTCATATACCCATTCTCCTAGAAAAAAAAAAAAAACACTTAGAAAAATTGGACAGGGTGGAGGTGAGATTCAGGCATTATCAGCAAGCTAAAAATCTCATGAATTCCACATAAACCTAAGGAGTTCATTAAAGGGAGGAGAGTATATTGCAGGAAGTTCCCATTGTGAGCTTCCCTGAGGCTTAGTATGCTACAGAGGGGGTGCTTTGAGGCTTGCTAGGTGCTCCAGGGCTGCTGTACTTTTCAAATTCCTGGACCTGCTCAGAAAGTCCTCAAGTTCTCTGAGGTCTGGAAAAATGAGGTTGTGTATGGCATGGGGTAGGGAGAGCAAACCATCCTCAGTCCAAATAGAAGAGTGTGTCTAATGAGTCAGGTAAGATGACAAAATACCTGCTACAGGCTTGAGAGACAGAAAACTTGGTTCTTGACTTGAGATGTTTGGATTTCAGGTATAGGAGATTTATATACATGACATAATACTAGTTACACTTAAGCAGTTCTCCGCCCAGACATTATTTTAAACTCTACTTAAGTCCATGAAATTCCTTAAAGTTTAAGTACTATTATTATCCTTATTTTTCAGATGTGGAAGCAGGTGTTCAAAAAGGTTTAGGTTCAAAGAGCTGGTATTCAAGTGGAAACAACTTTCAGAATCTGTGCTCTTGAGAGACCTATGATACGGCCTCTTCTGGTCAGAAATGGGCATAGGACTCAGTGACACTGACCTTGGCTCAGTGGTACCAGGCATTAGGGACCAGGGAATTCAGATAACACAGGAGAGGACAAAAGGGAAAGAAAACTAGCATTGACTGAGCCCTGCTGTGTGTCGCGTAGTTTTTATGAATTATTCCTTTCAATATTCACAGTGATCTTTGAGATGGAGGTTATAATGCTCTTCATTCAGATGGGGAAGAGAGTTCAGAGAGATTAAAATCACTTGTTAGTAAATGGCAAAAACTAGGATTCAAGGGCCTGCCTAACCTCAAAAACTTCAATATCAGGTTGTTTCCAAGAAAGAGATAATTAGTGCTGATGGTGGGTAGGGAAAAATTAACTTCATTCATTCAATACTTATTAAGTAGTTTTTACACTATTCTATCCTTCTGGGAAGCTAAAGTATTCATAATCCTGAAAGTACAAAGAGATGTATGAAATTAGAGCAGTCTTCGACTGATGTGGATTCTGGTCCCCAATCTCGAACAGTCCCAGTTCATGCCCTCTGAGGGCTCCTGAACAAGCTGTAACTTCCCATGCCTCTGGCAGACACAACATCTGCTCCTTGTCCTGCTTTAGACATGATTAGTCTCTGAAACTTGGGCTGATCTTCCTCACAAACCACAAAGTCACTTGTATCACTTGCATGTGAATGGGAGAATTGTCTTGTGTGTAGAAGAATTACTAGTCTCGCTAACCTTCCTTAAACTGTCAAATGTACCAAGAATCTGAACAGAAACTTGAGCCATTTACTTGGAGAGGATCAGGGTTCTTTTGTAAAGGATCATGAACCCTGGAGAAGGCTGAATTGTTGCAGATGGAATGGCAGGTACTTCAGGGACAGGGTGGCCAGCGGGAATACCTGTTTTGTATCTCTCTGACCCCTTGAAACCTAGCAGCCTCACTGGTACTGAGTTGTCTGCTCCTGTTATAGTTTCATACTGTGCTGATTCTTGGGGGCTGCATGTTAACATTTGCTCCAGACAGTCAGGAAACATCAGTAGGATCTAATGCAGGCTTCGTGTCTTTGGGAAGCAAAAGTCTAAGATCTGCACCCTTTCTTTCTAGTTGGGAGTAGGAGAAAAGGGGAGAAATTAAGGTGAAAAATATGAATTGGCTAAGGTTACTATCTCTTCCAAAGACACACAAATCTGAAAACAAACAAATGGGAAAGATGAGATTCATTTACATACCACTCATGAAACTCTCATAAGAATTGATGCTGGGGGCACAAAAAGATCTTAGGTAGTAGTAAACGGATATGATATTTAGGCTTGCAAAAGCTACATTTTTATAACCCAAATCAGGGGTTTTCTTTCTTACCCCCGATATTTTTCTGACTTATGCATTTTTCTTACAGGAAAATCAAGGGGATTAATGTTAAAATGTGAGACAACCTACCTCCTGGTTGTAGGTTATATGATGCTGGCCTTTTAAATAGTAGGGCATACTCTTCTTGTTCTTTCCTCCATATTATTTGATGAAGCCTAGGAGCTTCCATCTTGCTTTCTTCTCCCACACATCCATTTAATTTTTTCTAGACTTTAAGAAATGGGAAATTCAATCAGAGTTGAAAAGTGAATCCAGAAGAGTCTAAGAGGCACAGACTGAAGTAGTGACAAGGAACACAGGCTCAGGAATCAGACTGTCTGAGTCTGAATTTTAGCTCTTCTCCTTTTTAGTCACATGGTATTGGGCAAGTGAATTAGGCTTTCTGAGCCTCAGTTTCATCATGTGTAAAATGGGGGAATGCTAGAAACCTCATAGGAGTATTTTTCAAAGCAAATAAAATTGCAGGACAATTTTCCTAATAAACATAGATACAAAAATTCTCAACAAGATTCCAGCAAATAGTATATCCAATAACACATTTCAAGGATTATCCATCATGACTGAGTGGGTTTCATTCCCTGGATGCAGGGATAGTTCAACCTTCCTAAGTCTATAAGCATAATTCATCACATTAATGGGTGTAAAACCAAGATCCACATGAGCATCTCATTAGATGCAGAAAAAACTTTTGATAAAATTCAGCATCCCTTCTTAATAAAATGCTTCAAATACCTAGGTATCAAAGGAACATTTCTCAAAACAATAAAAGCCATCTATGGCAAACCTGCAGCCAATATCATGCTTAATGGACAGAAGCTGGAAGCATTCCCTGTAAGAACTGGAACAAGACAAGGGTGCCCACTCTAGTCCCTCCTATTCAACGTAGTACTAGAAGTTCTAGCCAAAGCGATCAAGCAGATAGAATATCATGCATTCATAAAGAAGAACAAAATCATGGCCTTCACAGCAATATGAATGCAGCTGGAGACCATCATACTAAGGGAACTATCAAAAATACAAATAACTGAATACCACATTTTCTCACTTATAAGTGGGCCCTGATCACCAGTCACCATGTGCACAGGGGTGTGATCAGCCACTATGGACACTGCTAGGGAAGGTAGGGAGGACATGGCAACACACTGGGTCCCTGGTCCACTATCAGGGGAGAGAGGGCCAGCTAGAAGCCCAAACTTCACCTGCATGCAACTTTCTTATGTAGTAAATCCTTACTTGTACCTCACAACTCTAAAATAAAAAAAAGAAAGAAAGAAATAATTTCTAATGTAGAAAGTGGTATTCAAACCTGCATACTTTATTGTGGACACAAGTTGCCTATTTTGTAAAAACTCTTGGTCAGGGTTCTGTTAAAAGTTAGAACTTGAACTTCAGAATCTCAGACCAGAAGTAACTGTGAGGGCACATAGTCCTACCTCTCTTATTTTGAAAGAAAAAAAAACCTAAGACTTAACCTGGGCTCTTGAGAAAACAGAGCCCGGGACAAGAACTGAGTCTGATGCCTTTGACTAGGGAGGTGTGGATCAGGACAAGAAAAATGTGAAAAAAGGAAAGTAAGGTAAGGAACTTTGTGAAACAATGAGAAGTGAGGTGTCATCAGACACTTTACCCCTTCATAATAGGCCAGGTCACTTCAGAGAAAGAACTTCCATGGATTGGCTGCAGGAGAAATGGAGTAGTCCATAGAGGCAGGAAGGAGGGAAATCTATCTGCTTGGCTCTCTTTGATCTCTCTCTCTCTCTCTTTTTTTTTTTTTTGAGTTGGAGTCTCACTCTGTCACCCAGACTGGAGTGCAGTGGCCGCTCCCGGCCACCGCAGCCTCGACCTGCTGGGCTCTGGCGATCCTTCCGCCTCAGCCTTCCAAGTAGCCGGAATTACAGGCATGCGCTACCACGCCCGGCTGATTTTTTTTTTTTGATTTATTGTAGAGATGAGGTCTCGCTGCCCAGGCGGGTCTCAAACCCACAGGCTCAGGCAATCCACTCACCTCAGCCTCCCAAAGGCATGGGATTACAGGCTGAGCCACCGAGCCCGGCTTCTCTCTTTTTTTTTTTTACGTTAAGATTTAGCCCATGGACAGTAATTCATTGACTTCTGGGACACATCATCTCAACCCTCTGGTGTTTGTTTCGTTTACCAGATACCACCAATGGGGATGGTGTTCCTTCTGAATATGAAAGTAGAGAAGGAGCCAGACACTCTCAATGTATGTCTGGTTGGCCCAGTTGTGCAGAGAAGGCCAACGCCCAGGACTTCATATTCCCAAGGAAAGTGGCAGGCCAGTCCATTAGTGGCAGTACAGTCTGGGAGGCAGGATCCACCAAAGAGAGACTGTAGTGATATCTGAGATTTGAAATGTATGTTCTAGGAGAAGGCAAGGGATTTGACTTAGCAGTACAGTGAGTCATAATACAGGGTAGAACCGAGATTTCTTGATTCCTATCCTAGCCTTTACCCCCACCACCTAGGTTTGGTGGTAAAATCACTTTCTAGTTGTTATGCTCCTATAAGTTGTCCTTACTTCCAGCAGAGCTAATGAAAGTATAGTGATGAGATGAGGGACCTGTTTGAGGTTCATTCATCTGATCAGGTGTGGTTTAAGGGCAGAGCAGGAGCTTCTTTAACTTAACTTGAACAGCAGTATAAGCTTTCCTTAGTAATGGTTCCTGGGAGAACTTTCACATTACCCCTTTACCCTTGGCTTTGATTTGGCTTCTCTTTGCCATTCTGTGGGCTGTTTGAATGCCAGTCTCCTATCTCCCTTTTTGTTCTAATTCTGGCTTTATTAGGTGAGTGGTATACAAGCCCTGTTTGGAGGTTACTTTGATTCCTTCTAGCCTATCCAGGGTGCTAGACTCCATACTTCTTTATTTTGTTGAGAGTGACAGATTGTAGGGTTATGGCAGGCAAACTATTTGATCAACATATGGTTTGTTATACACCAATACCTTCTAGTCATATAATAACCAGCACTTTTAAAGAGTCCTTCATAAGCTGGGTGTGTGTGTGTGTGTGTGTGTGTGTGTGTGTGTGTGTGTGTGTGTGTGTGTGTGAGCCTCCTCAACATGGTTCAAGAAAATCATATGACCATCATTAAATTGGTAGATCCTTGCTTCTGGGTGTCTTAGAGCAAGATGTGTAGAAATGACTCCATGTGTTGCAACTCAGCTAAAAATTAATGACTAAAATTTGGAATCTCTAATCTTCTATCTTTATATTTAGAGTTTATATTTGAAGTAACTGCTTGTTTTCTTTAATAAGCACCTATCAGAAGTACAGCATATCTTTCTCAACTGTCAGTTTCTAGTTCAGTCATTGCACCTCACCTCAGTTTAATCTTGTCTGGAGCAGACTAGTGGATCTGATTGAGGTGCTCATTATTACTTAATATATAAAGATATTTAAGTTAAAATATTCCAGTTATACCATCCATTCTGTATATTTCATGAAAATCAGTTTAACTATTATTGTTGATGCTATAACAAATAAGCAGAAGCTTAGTCTTATTAAAATGATGCCCAATTATTGTTTATTAAAAATTCAAGATACTTTTTTCTTATCTTCACTTTAATGTGCATCCCTTCAACCTTTTGTGTCACAATAAACCATAAGCTTCTGGGTGCAAGGGTATGTACTCATCCACATGGAGATGGTAATCTGAGTTAATGTCATGCTTAAAAAAATGAAGTTTCTGATTTACTGTTCCAATTTGCATCAACACTAAATAAAATTGCCTGTTTCTTCAGACTATTTCTGCTTATTAATATCAGTGAAAGTGGCTCCTAAAAGTTGGCCAGAAGACTAGGCTCAGATATTGGAAGATTCTTAGGTTTGTGATCTTGGGAAAATACAGTTAATCTTTAGAATTCAATTTCTCTGTCTGTAAAATAGTGATTATAATTGTGTCTGCCTTATAGAAATGTTGAAGTTTAAATGAGACAATGATTGTAAAGCACATAATAGGACTTGAAGGTGGCAGCAGCTTCTTTCTCCTCTCATCCTCTTTCTCCTCCTCCTTCTCATTCTTTCATTCTTCTTCCTTCTTCTTCTCATTCTTCTCCTCCTCTACGTGTGTGTGTGTGTGTGTGTGTGTGTGTGTGTGTGTGTGTGTGTGAGAGAGAGAGAGAGAGAGAGAGAGAGAGAGAGAGAGAGAAAGAGAGAGAGAGAGAGAGAGACAATCATTACAGATGCATTACAGGTGGTTTAACGTAAAACTTGATGGAGAAACTTATATTTGCAGTCAGATTTAGGTAGGGCAAAGAAAAAAGGGATAGATTAATTAATTTCAGGGACCAGTGTGATTTTTTTGAAAAACAAGACAAAACTCTTTCACAAAATTTTCATACACTTCAAATCTGGCCTGTCACCAGAGAACCCATATATAGAGTTATTAGAAGTGACCCTCTGATGCTGCAGTGGACCAGCTCTTCAAAAGACATAACTCTTAATATTTCAGGTTTACTTAATTCCCCATGTCTCCATGGTTGTATGAAGAATTTTGGGGAGAGAGAGGGACCCCCAAATGTACATCTGTTTCTCATTTTGAAATGGGATCTTTTTGAGATGGGATCTTTTTGAAATGAGATCTTTTATTGTCCTTATGTTGCTCTTACTCCACTATTGAATTTTGCATGCATATATAGGTTTAGTGTGTGTGTGCACATGCATACACTCATGAGCAAACGTGTGGGCATGCAGGAGATGAATATTTCGTTCTTTAGATCACCAGATTATCACAGTTCACGTTTGGTTCTGATGCACAGGGCAGTTCACCACACATAGATCCTATATGTTGATCTGAATGCTATACATGGGTGGAACGTTGTGGCAGTTTTCATATGCCATTAATCCTGTCAGAGTTGTCCATTAAAAACACATATCTGATTCTATCCTTTCTTGATTCAAAATTTCCATTGGTTTCCTAGTAACCAAAGGTACAGTCAGCAAATATACAGGGAAAAGACTTCCAGTCCTCCAATACCATGCCTATGGCAGACATTGCTAATCAATTCTGCTGCTTACTAACTCACAAAGCACTGCTGTATGGGATCTCATGGAGTGATGTCCAGTTATTCTTGTCAACACAAGTTCTCCAGATAAAATCAACACCCAGATGATGTATAAGGCCATAATATACCTTTCCAGTTATATCTGGTCTTCCCTAGGAGATAGCCTTATTCCACTCCAACATTTTCTTGCACGAGCATGCCTTGGTCATTTCCCTGTGTCTTTGCATAGTGACTCCAGGGTCTTATAAATGCCTTATTTTCCACTATAAATTCTAGTTTATTTTCTCCCCATAAGGAGAGAAATGTGCTGTCCTCTGTGCAGCTTTCTTCAGTTTCCTTATATTCTTGTAGCTCTGGCTATGCGTCTATTATTTTATTGATTATGCCATAGTTGTTTGGGTTTTATGGGATCTTTGAGTTCCTTGAGAGTTGTTCTGTTTGTATTCTTATGTCTCAGTGTCCAGAACAGTGTCTAGTGCTCCAAAAAGATTTAACTGAGAAGGAGAAAAAAGACTACCTGTTAGGTAAAAGAGACTTGAGTCAAGAAGTTGAGAAAGAAGCCAATGCAGTGGTTCATGCCTGTCAACCCAGAGCTTTGGGAGGCCAAGGTGGGAGGATCACTTGAGGCCAGGAGTTAAAGATCAGCCTGAATAACATAGTCAGACTCCATCTGTATACATACACACACACATACCACACAAATAGTCTAGAAAGAACTTCCAGGGTTGCAGATATCCTCATAGATTAAAACGGGGAAGCCAGAGAGAAGACTTTGTGCCAATGAAATGATGCAGAATATAGGGAGTTAGCATTTAAGGGGGAAAATGTTCACCTGGTTCTCTTGCTGTATTCCAGAAGAGCAAAAATTCCAAAGGAGCTGTTAGCATAGCCAGCTGTGTTTAGGGTGGAGGAAAACCCATCAGTATCTCAGTTTTTCTGATTAATTTTCAGGCTTCCAATTAATTGATTTTTCTTCATTGAAACCTCATATTAATAAGTAGCCTGCTTATAAATATGACGGAAATACTGGGTTGATAAGAGTATGCCATGGACATGTAGTGGCATTATTAATGATCTTATCATCAATAAAATTGGTTTTTCTTTTAAAAAGAGAGAAAGCCTTAATCTTAGCTTGTACAAGTGTCTGAGATCATCTTGTTTGCCTTAGAAAAGTTGCTGATTCTAAAGATTTTCTTTCTTTCTTTGTGTTGCAACTTGAGCTTCTTTTGATGTTTGCCTCTTTGGATATTACTTAAATAATTAAAGCAGCTATTTTTGACCTACTTTACATATAGAACGTTTCATTTTCATCATTGGATTAGAAAAGTATTTAGTGCTACCTTATTAAATAGGGAAAAATAGACAGGTAGATAAATAGATATAATAGAGACTGATTCTGGATTCTTTTATTTAAAATGTGGATGCATGAAATACAGATAGACACACAACCTCACTGTATTCTCTGAAGCCTCTAGGTACTGACTTCCCACTAACTTCAAAGGGAATTGAGGAGGAAGAAAGCATAGTGCATTGGGAATGTACCCCAGGCCTTTGCTACCTGGTAAAAAGTAAGTTGCAATGTCCATATAATTTATTTCTACTTAAGGACATTGTAGAAAAGTTTATCTGTCTTCATGGGCAGATCCCAGAGCCAGTTCTGAGAGTGAAGGAGCATGGCCACAGGAGTTTCGACTGTCTCTTAGCAGCTGTGGAGCCCTGGGCAAGTCACCTTGCCTCTTTTAGTTTGCGTTTGCTAATTTGTAGCATAGAGATTATAAAACTGAACTTGGAGAGCTGTTTTAGACATTAAAAGTAAAGTTTTAAGGTTAGCACATAACAGATGCTCATAGGTGGTATATGGTTGTTACGCATTAGTGGGAACTCTGCTCCTTCCATCTGAAATCCACAATGGTCTTTTCTTTCAACCTGTAAATTCATGAAATCTGCCAGACCAGCTGCTCTGAGTCACAGCAACCTGGAAGGGATCCATGTGACTTTGACTCCAGTATCACTAACAAAACTGATCATCTTGAAGTAGGGGTGATCTCTTCTCACTGGTCTTACCCTTCTCTTACTAATTTAAAAAAATATGGCCTGCCTCACTCAGCTTACTTATATCTGTTTAAGAGATGCAACTGTGTGTTGTAAACATCCTTTCTCATCATCTAGAATGGAACCCAGAAATCTCCAACCTGACTTTTATAGTTGGGGCGTGGGTTTCTTTACCCATTCAGGCAGAAATGGTTTTTATACTCTCTATCAGTTTTTAGGTCCCACTTCTTGTGTCTGACAGGCTAGACACTTATTCTCTTCAGTCTTCTTCCCCAAATAAAACTGTAGACAACCTGTCCTTCTAGGTGATGCTATTCCAAATGTAAGCATTAAACTCCCCATTCTTATTCATAGATTTATTCAACAACCCATTATTGAAGATCTACTCAATGCCAGGCCCAGCTTTAGGCTCCAAAGGAATCAATGGAAAAAAAGAAATAATGAAAGGGAATATAAAAGACATCACCCCTGCCCTCAGGGACAGGGAACCATTAACCAAATATAATAGTATTACAATTGTGTTAAAATGTTATAGAGAAGTGTACATGGTGCTATTAAAGTACATAATAAGGGGAATTGTCTTGGTCCAGGATATAAAGGAAGGTTTGTCTGAGGCAATAATCCTTGAGTTTCTGTCTGAAAGATGAGCACATTAACTAGATGAAATGAAGACAGGGTAGAAGTGAGAGTTAATTCCAGGTAGAGAGAAGGCATGTTCAGACCCCAAGATATGAGGATATAAAATGTGTGCAATTGACTTCTCAAGAATATGAGGAAAGACTCATGAGACATGCAGGCAACATCTGGTTTATGTAAGAATTTGTAGGACTGTGTAAGGAGTCTTTTCTGCTGAATAGCAATGAGAAGCCACTGAAGTGATGTAATTGGTTGAAAGAGAACATGATCAAATTTGTACTTTCAGAGAAATGTTATTGGGTCTTTTGCTAATTGCATGTCAACCATCTCTGCAGATGTACTTCCAAGACCAACCTCTCAGCTGGCTCTGAGACAGGAAACCAGGAGAAAGTATGAGTCAAGGGCTCCTTATAATTGAATGCCTCTAATCTCTGCTGTCCAGTTGGTGATGACTTGAGTGTACCATGATTTCATCACCTTTCTTATCTTGGCTTTTGGTACCAAAAAGCTTTCATCATATTAATCTACCCTCTGTGGAAGAAAAGAAAATCAGCATCCTTGACACCAGCATCTTCCTCTCCTTAGAAAGGGATACAAATATCAAGTTTTGGCCTCATGACAGGTTCAAAATCATTGGTGAGTTAATCTCTATTAAAAACTTGATTGTTTTGGATTTCACTTTCCCTTGTTTTTATTGGTAATGAAACAACTTTCTAATAACTACACTATAAGGTACCTGGGAAACAGGAATCTCTTTTTACACTGTTCTATTTCCAGCCTGCTGTGCAGTAGTTGCTCAATAAATACCATTGAACAAGCAAACCTTAAAAAAATATAAGAAAAAGTGAAATAAAAAAATTACTCATAATCCCACCATTCTTAAATCACTTTTTCTTTTTACAGGATGCCTTTGCTCTTAGGTACACAAACATATATAGTGATTAACTTTTTAGCAAGTAATCCTAATTTATATATGATTCAGATATGTTTCTAAAATGTTCTTGTCATAAATATATGAGTAAAACTCTCAGTTAACCAATTGGCTCTCCATTGTATGCATGCTAATTTGCACATTATATGCATAACACTATATATAGGACAATATATGTTTAAAGCTATAACCCTACAACTTAAGTGGGACCTTTTCCCTCTAGACCAAGGCAAAGAAGTTACAACACACTTTCAAAGGAGAAAGAAGAAAGTAACAAAATGTATTTTAGGAATCATAAATAAACTGGAAGTTTAAAATTTTAAATTATTGAGAGCTTTGAGCTGATTTGAAATAAATAATATGAAATAAAGAATATAGCATTAAAGCTTTGAGTTGATTTAATGTAGGAAAATATATGTAGTATGCCTGGCAAAAACCTGGGGAAAGTTCATTTTTAAATAAAGAAGACACCCCAGAAAGAAATTGAATTTATTAGAGGGGACATATTGATTAGGAAAGAGTCCAAAATTTTTGACAGAAAGCATTAGTAAGAATACATTTACATTGTGAATTAGTGTACATATATGATGTGTATATATGTGTGTGTGTACGGATAGATGGATGGACGGATGAATGGATGAATGACTAGATGGACAGACCAATAGATGGATGAATAGACAGGTATATAGGCAGATAGATAACTACAGAAATATAAAAAAATCAAAATGTACCTTTGGTATGTGCAATGTGTTTTGATATGTTATATTCTCTTCCATTTCATTCATTTAAAATTCTCATCAACCTCTACTTACTATCATAATAGCTGGTGTCCCACAATTTAGAACACTGGGTTAAGGTGTAGAAATGACTGCATGTAACAGAAACTATTAGGTAGGGGAGGAAAAATTTGCTGAAAATGGATGTGGGTGTGAGGGAAGTTGGTGGGTAACGAGTTTGAATTATACAGTTAGAGGACTCACTCTCCAGATTTTGCTGAGATTTCAAGAGGAAGCTTTCTGGGCTCAGGGACTGCCAGATGCTTGTCCATACAAGAAATACATGAGTTGAGAGGTTAAAATGGGGCTTAAGAGTAAGATAGGTTAAATTAGGGTAGGAATTTTCCTATACAGCCAGGCCGAGATCCTTAAGGTCTCTTTCATCTTGAGAAAAAATGGTTGCTTGCAATGAAGTAGAACCCAAATCCATCAAAACCACTGTAGTCTTTGTACTGGTGAAGGTACTGCTAGCTGCTATAATGAAGGAGACTGAAAAGTCTTAGTGATGTGATGTAACAGAAATGTATTTTCTTGCTCACACAACGTCTAATTGGTGGCAGAAAGTAGGCTCCATGTTTGGGGAACATGGTGACAATGTCATCACCACGTGTTTCTCATGGATAATGTGGTCATTTGGACACTGGTACTAGCCAACAGGCTGGCGGAGAGAGAGGGCTGAGGGGAGCATGTAAGGTTTTGATGGGTCTTGAAACAGAATAGATCATTTCTGCCTACATTTCACAACTTGGTGCCATGGCTGGGTTCAGAGGAATATGGGCGATGTAGTCTCTTTCTGGATAATTACTTCTCAGTAGCAACTTAGCAATATGGAATGGGAGCAGAAGACTTGGTGGACCATCAATCTCCTCCACTCTGGTCATCTTACAGTGCTGTGGTTATGAGTCTGGCTGACGCCAACACAACCTCAAGTTTCAGAAATAAGAAAACTGTTCTTAAATTATCTTCACATCAAGAAAAAAATTTGTGTCCTGATGTCTCAACCACTTCTTTTCAAACTGAGCTCTCCTTCAGCATTGCTTTTCTCTTTAGAAGTGAACTTGGTGTTCATTTTCTTCTGATAAATAAGTTTGGGTGGGGGATTAGAGGAAGTGAGGGATAGGATACTTTCAGTCTTTCATCCCCTGGGATGGTCTGACTCCCTCATCCCTTTAACTTTTTAGACTCATTACATGAGTCAGAGATAATATAAGGCAGTGATTAAAAGTATTGAATTTAGAGTCAGACAAATCCTAGCTGTGTAACTTCTTGTTTGTGTAGCTTTGGGCAAATATTGTAGCTCTCTTGAGCCTTGAGTTCCAGATCTCTGACATAAGGATACACATATCTATTCCCTCCCAGGTTGTCAAGAGTGCTAAATGAGATTATATATGCAAAGTACTTAGTGTAGTACCTGACTCATTAATATTTTAATTATTATTTTTACTAACATTCTTAATGGCCACTCGATACCAAAGGGAGTGGGAAGCCTTACATCATATAAGAAAGGGAAAGAGATACAACAAGGTGGCCAGGAAAGAAACTTGTTTTCTAGATTTCTAATATATGTCTAAACTGATTCCTGGGGTGAGAAATATTTACCATGGCTGTTTCATACTGAATCAGGTCAGAAGCAAAATCTGGCTCATCTGAGTAATCCACTTATTTGATGGGAGCTGCAGCCAGAAATTAGACTCCTTCAGTCCCGAGGCTGACCCATGGGCATGGATCAGGCACATTTCTGTTCTAGATGTAAGTGTAAGAGAGTCTTCTTTCTTGTGAAATGGAACCCTTCTGGTGAGGCTGAGGTCTCAGCACACTAAGAAGAGAACCATGTAAACTACCAGGTACAGACAGGTGAGTGGGACAAGACAAAGAGCTATATTCTTGCTTGATATTTCTTTTACTCCATTGCTTTGTTTCTCTTTTACATAGGGTAATAGGATGGAGAAGGACAAAAGATTCTCAGTTGGTTCTGAAGTCAACAAGAGGAGCTACATTGTTGGATGGATAAAATAGATTAGGGTGAGGATACTTGGAAGATGGTATTCATGAGAGATCTTACCCCCAAACCAAGTCCCACCTGTGCAGGCTCTGTGGTCTGGCACAACTTCTCTTCTCAGAGCTTTCTCAGACAAAGCTTGGGGGGGAAAAAGACTTTGGTCACCCATTAGAACAGGTCACCTTGGCCATTTGGCAAGTCACAGCCTTTGTCCTGGTGTCCATTTCCCAACTGATTACCTAGGGGAAATCTGTTTTCTCCCTTAGAAGCTTCTGCCATAGAGTTGGATGGCACAGAGGTAGCTCCTAGTGTGGGAGTGGATTGATTGCAGTGATAGTTTTGTGCACCAGCTCACTCTTCAATTATGTTTTTTTTTCAGAGAGAAAGAGAGAGAGAGAGAGAAAGAAAGAAGAAGGGAAGGGGAGGAAAGGGGAGAGTTGGGGAGGAGAAGGGAGAGGAGAGGAGAGAAGAGGAGAAGGGGAGAGAGAGGAGAGAGACTGGGGTTGAGGAAAAGAACGAATTTGATGGCATATAGCTTGAGCTCTATACTAGTCATGCAGAGTAAGACTATGAATTTGTCCATGAAAAAGTGGAAACAAACAAACATGTTCTATACCACAAATAATTTTGAGACACACTATTTCATAGGACAGTAATTCAATAAGTTGGACTCTCCCTAAAACAAAAAAGGAAAAAAAAATTCAGTTGTTTACTAATTTTGGCAAAAAATTGAATTATCTAAACTTATTTCCTTATTTCAGATATTTATATAACAGCACACTGAAATTCTAAGAAATTATCCACTAAAGGAGTCTTTTTACACTTGTTTAAGCCAGTGTTTTTCTAACTAAGCTTGGCAGGACAGGTTTTTTCCCCCCCAAATGCCTCCCCATGTGGGAAGGAAGAGGAACTCATTAACAGCGGGATTTGGCAGGCAGTTGCCCACCTGAAGGTGTGGACCTTAAAGAGTGGAGCATCTAGCTTTCCCAGCTGAATTTTAAGATTACATCATCCCCTTCAGGCTTCCTCTGTCAGCCACCCCCTTAAGCCCCCAGATTCTGGACTGAAGAAGACAGACCAAAACAACATCTCATCACCATAGAGGTTTGCAGGATTGGAAAGTAGAGAACTCCCATTAAGTTCATGACAAGAAGATGCTATAATGAGGCTGGTGTAGCTATGAGAAGAGGATGGATAAGATTCTACCTATTCATCTCCTTCTATCCCCTCCTCCTATGGTAATTACTGTGCCTCTAAGAGGTTAAGGATATAGTTGAAAATAAAATAGCTTCTACCCCTATTCTTAGGGCACCCTAATCTAGTGGGAAACATGGGCACAGATCATTTGGCTTACTACGTGGGTTAAATGCATGGTAAAGAGAAAAAGATTAAGGATGTGACAAAGACCAGGAGAGGAAGCTGTACAATCTGCAAGGTTGGGAGAAAAGCCTAAAAGACTTCCTGAAGGAAGAGACAGCCAAGGTGAGTACAGAGGGATGAAGAAAAGTCAGCCTAGTAAAAGAAGGTGGAAATTAGAGGAGTCCCAGGCAGATGCTTCACATGTGACTTTGAAAGCCTTAGTGACACAATGACGATTCTGTACCAAGGCCACTCTGGCTCAGGTTAGACTTACTTTCTGCTTTTCCCCCAAGATGTTTCAGCAAAAACAGTTTTTCTGCCCCCAGTGCTAGGTTTACAGAGTCCTTACAGAAATTTCCAGTTGGGTCCATGCTGAGAAAGGCAGTAACATTTTTAATGGGAATGTCTCCAACAGCAGGGGTCAGAGGCACCCAGCACTTTTCTTGTGTAAAATTAATTAAGCTCCAAGGTCAAGAGGTGATGAGTGAGCTCCTTAGAACAAATGATTTCTGTTTGAGTAAAAAGACCTTTGGGGTTCTTCCAAGATCTTGCCTAAATTCAGTAATTATGTCTGCCCCAATGCTTTAAGGAAACACAGCAGTGAAATAAGAGATAAGAGAAGGGGTGAAAGGAGACTCAGCTGATCCTGGCTGGGTTATTGTTTCAGTTGAAGCCTTGCAGAGGAGCTAGGCTCATGTTTTTCTGACTAGATTTCTTGGGAACATGCTGTGAGTAGAGATATGTTGATTCTAGTGATCATAAGTTGTGAACCAGGCCTCATGCATAGAAAGATTCAGTAGATGTTTGCTATCATCATTATTATTACCATCATTGTACTGGAAATTGTGACTGTCTCTCCAGCATCCATTTTTATAAATAACCATGCTTTTAATTTAGATCAATACCTCTCCTATTCAAATCCATGTATTTTGTGAGAAGAGGACTGAACTCTTGTACATGGTTCATGGTTTTTTTTAATTAGTAAAACCACATTTCCCAGCCATGGTGATTAGTTCATGGATGGGCAAATGTTTCAACTGGACCAATAGCATGTAAAGAGATGTTTTCAAGGAGTTTCTGGAATTGTACTTTCTCATCTTTCTCTGAGAGCTTTTCATAATAACTCACTTTTTCTGTCTTTTGACATGGTGCAAAGAAGTATACACCTTGGGCAGTCATTAGCAGCCATTTCATAATAATAAAGTACAACCTGCCTTGGGATGGACCAACACCATGGCAAATAGAAGAGAGATGGAAATGATGACACTGCTCAGCTGTTGAATCAAACCAATATTTCCTGTTTCACAGAAGGCAGGCCTATTAAAATCTACCCTCAAAGTCCAAGGAAGTTGAGAAGCTGAAGAAAGAGGCTAACAAATCCAGTTTCTCACAAAGAAACATTTATAGGGACTTACAATCATGGTAGATATCTATGCCATCATCCTCCAGATCAAGGGCTTATATACCATAAGGAAAGGGTAACTCTGAAGCAATGTGTAGGATAATTGATGTTTGATAACATCAAGGCTGTTTTGACCTAAGGGCAGGATTTGCAGTAACTATATGCTCTTACACAAGGGACAATAGATTAACTGGAAACTATAAAGACTTTCCTGGAACTAGAGTTAATCAGCAGTCAGCATGGCAGATTAGCATCCAAGATGGAGTTGCTTTAGCCCTCACATTTCCCTACCTTGAGATCTTTGTTATGCACCCATATACTCTCTTCACAGTAAACACTACTTTGAGTTAAAACATTTTTTTATTACTTTTAAGTCAAGGCATCTCAGATGATAAAGAAGTGGATACTGGAATGTAGGACATTGTTAATAACAGACTCTGAAGTACAGAATTGGCTGAGGCAGTATGGGGCATGAAAGAGGACTCCAGTCATTAATCCATATACCTTGGGACAGAGACCATCAAGGCTGTAACATTAGTCGACTTGGTAGACACATAGGGAGAGGTGTTGGTGCAGGAATATGAAGTTCTATAAGAAAGAGAAACATTTAGACTACAGATGAGCTTCCTGAACATAGAAATAGAAAAATACAACTTTGATCTAAAAGACTATGTATGGGAACCAATATCCTCTTATTTAAGCCACTTTGAGTTGAGTTTTATGTTCCTTGCAGTAGATCACATGCTAGTCATAGCAATCATCAAAGTGTCTCGTGCATCCTGCTATCGGAACACTTGGAAAGTAAATATTTGCTCATATTTCTGCTTACTCTGAATGCCTTCCCATTTAAAAGTATTTATCTCTTGAAGACAGGAACTGTGTGTACATATCACAGCATTCCTCATCCCCAGTATAATGTCTAGCACATAGTAGATACACGTGTATGCTTGCTGAGTACACGAACTCCACTGGAAGACATTAGAGCAGAATTTACTAATTGAAATATGGAGATGGTCCACCCATTCAACCTATATTAGCGATAATTCACAAAAAATGTGCAGAATTTTGTGACAGGTGATTCTTTATAGCGCTCTTTGGTAGATTTTCTTTTTATTTTCTTCATTTTTTTGCAAAATTCCACTCTTGAAGGTAAGAAAACCTTCTTCCCACTATTGTTTCAGTACTGTCTGGCATCAACACAAGAGACAATGTATTTCAGAAGACATCCTTTCTTTCCTTAACAGACTGGGATGCCAGAATTACCTCCAGTGCTTCTTGGAGTAGATGTTGCATAATACAACCAGATAGTTGGTTTCTCCAGATAGTTGGTCATCCACCCAAAGTGCAGGGTTCTGCTTGAGACACAAAAGTCTTTGGGGAAGATAATACTGTGTAGCAGGCAGGAGAGTGTTCTCACAATTCCTTTCAATAAAATACCTGCTGTGGGGAGTGCAGTGAGTCGACAGACTCTGGTGGGTGCAAATTTGCAACCTATTTCTTCCTTCCTTCTCTGTCTTCATGGGTGTCAAATCTGCAGCACAACCTGAAGGTTCTCTCTAATCTTCTTCTTTTTCCCTTTATCCTTTACAGGTTCTTCACCCGATAAATCTCTTGCACATTTAATTTCATCTTGGTCCCAGCTTCTCAGAAGACCTAAACTGATGTGCACTGCCTGGGCTCTCAAATGGCGGGTTTAGCAAACTGTGGGATGTAAGTATGAAGCTTGGCATGTTTTATACTATGCTCAAAAAAGTTGGGAGCTATCCTTCTGGATCATATCCAATGGGGCATTATCTTGAGCACATTTGAAGGACAGGAGAGGACAACAAACAACTGTGGGCAGTAGCTGTGAAAAGGCAAGGCAGCCATAAACAAGCATGGAAAGAAAATCGTAAGACAGGTTTCCTTTCTTTCAAATAAGTGAAATGTTCAGAGAGTTTATATGCTGCTTTTAACGGGATGAATATGCTAGAAAGATTTGAGAGAATAAAATTTTCAGGTTCCTTGAACTGTGTCTCAGTTCATATCCAGTATCATTGATTCATGTCTTATTCTGCCTCCTTACTTTACAGTTTACTGTCAGAGCCAGGTATGTTCTATAAAAAAAGGAATATTGCGCCAGGCTCGGTGGCTCAGCCTGTAATCCCGTGCTTTGGGAGGCTGAGGTGAGTGGATTGCCTGAGCCCGCGAGTTCGAGAACCACCTGGGCAACTTGGCGAGACCTCATCTCTACAATAAATAAAAAAAATTAGCTGGGTGTGGTAGCGCATGCCTGTAGTTCCAGCAACTTGGAAGGCTGAGGTGGAAGGATCGCCGGAGCCCAGCAGGTTGAGGCTGCGGTGGCCGGGAGCGGCCACTGCACTCCAGTCTGGGCAACAGAATGAGACTCCAACTCAAAAAAAGAAAAAAGGAATATTACACGTAGAACAGTATGAATCTGGATTCTCAGATGACTTTTGCTGTGAACTTTAAATAGCTTCTTTGAGTCTGTTTTCTCAGAGTGGGATGGCAAACCTGTTTTTGCAGGGTTTTTAAGAAGATTAAACAAGATAATGCAGGCATTGAAAGTCTAGCACAACTTTGGGCATAGGAGGTGCTAGCTGATACTCATCGTTGCTCAGAAAGGGTAAGTTTCAGGACATGAGGAACAGCAGAGAGTACTGAGTGCTCTTACTCTGCTATTCCAGAAGGATGATGATGGATCAGAGCTGAAGGATTCTATATCTGTGGGTTCTGTGGTCACTGGCCTCTTCCTTTAGGTCTCTGTATTTCTTTGCCAAAGTTGAAATAACTGCACCTGCTTTAAATTCTATGCTTTCTCCTTATTTTTGGAGATCATTATGAATATTTTACCATATATTCAGACTGTAGCATAGAAGGAGCTGAAATTTTGGATAGTCTATTCAAAATATCTTTAGATAGTCTATCTTGTCCAGCATGATCTATGGAGCATCTTCAGAGGCAGAAACTGAAACACAGAGTGGGGGAATGACCGGCTCAAGGCTTAGGCACGTCTGGGAAGATTCCTATCTGCTACTCTCAGAGCAGCATGGTGCTGCTTCAAATGCACCAGCATCAGTCAGGACTTGACTATTTCTCTTGGAATGAGTTTCATCTGGCAGGTTTGAATGGGAACTCTAGCTTTCTAGGGCCCTGACATTCTACTCCTCTGAGTCATTTGCTATCTTCCTTACAGCATGAATAGCTTCATCCTGTCTCATGCTCCTCCAATACCTCGAGTATTGTTCTCTTATAACCCTTGATGTCTCCCTCTTTCCTTCTCATTCATGGTAAAGGCCATGTTCTGCTCAGATCAGGGACCTAATGCCAGGAACAGGTAAGGGTGTTACATGCTCACTTGCTAAACTGTCCTTTAGCAAATGGGCACGCAACACCCTCATGGAAAATAATGATGGGTGGTCTGAGGGAGAATTGGGAGTAAAGATAGAGGCAAAGTATATTCAGGTCACTTCATTTATTTTGGGAAAGACTTCCTGATTGTATAGGCATACCTAAGACCTGTAGCCAGGAGGAATGTGAGGCTGAGTGCACCAGTCAAGAACATGGATTTTGGAGTTAATTGGCCTGGGTCTGAATCCAAGTTCTGCTTCATATTAGTTGTATGAGCTCGAGTAAGTTATATAAGTTCTCTGTTATTTAGTTTCTTCCAGGGAGAGGGAGAGGACCAAGAACCTCTATTCAGGCACCTAGGATGTAGGTAAATGTTTATGTTAACATGCGTATAAATGTCTATTTATGAGTAGATTTGCATATGCATACATGGTTGTATTTATATGTAGGCTGCCACCTACATTTTTCTTACATTGTCATTTTAAAATCGCTTAGTGAGTTTGGTGACATTGATCATTCATTCAATGAATAAACATGTAGTAAGCACCTAGAAGGTGGCAGACTCCATTAGAAGCTGAGGAAAGAGCCATGAATTAAACATGTTCCCTCACTTGGAGGTATGCAGTCTCTCACCAGTGAATAACTGTGATGCCTTGTGTTAAGGATATGGGCAGAGTTCTTTGGAAGCACAGAGGAAGGTATGAGCCATTCTCTTGGGAGAGTGGACGGAGGCCATGACAGGCTGGGGAATACCTGAATTGTGTTATAAAGACAGGAGCTGTGTGTAGGGATGGAGCTGTGAGGATGCTTCAGGTAGGGAGGTGTGGAAAACAAAGATGGTGCAAACTGGAGGGTAGGAGATGGATTAGGGAATTTCTTCAAATGTGTGTACATTTTTTTCCCCAATGACTTTTTAGTTTTTAGGACATAAATGCTTATTAAGTTGCTTAGATGTAACTATTTAAAATAAAAGGAACAGGTTTTTCTTTTGGTCTAGAGCTGCCATGAAAATATTTCTGAGATACTAAGAATGTCAGAAACTGAGGAAATGTGGGAAATACTATCTTGGCACAAATGAGAGACATTTCCTAGTTTTTTTTCTGTACTGAAAGCTTTTCTCAACTGTATTTACATGTGGTATCAAGATTGTAACAATGTTATCTCTGACCAAGGACAGTCACAGATTATTATAGCTATGTGTACATGTGTATGCCAACATCCACATACATGTACACATACAGATGTATACATACGTTTATACACACACATACTCACATAGGCAGGTAAAGTAGTTTGGCCGTGATGGCACCTTCAGAGGACTATTAAATTTGAGAAATGAAAATGATTGAAAATCAATTAAGATATAATTTCTAGAGAAATAGAGGGAATCAGGATCAGGAGTTTCCAGGGAAGAATGATTTTTCTTAGCAATGTGGTTCTCCCTTGAGGAAAAGAAGACTTCAAGCTCTCCTGGTCAGTGGGTGAGTTATACTTCCCGGATGAATAATGAGCATATGCAGGAATCTCATGTACCCTGACATTTTTCAGGGCTTCTCTCCTTTGCAACAAACTTCCCCAGTGAGTCCCCAGTGTTTCTCTGGAATGAGACTGCATCATTCTAGTTTTGTGCTGTGTTCCATCCATTCTGATTTCTGTTAGTATGTCCAACTTTTCTACACCCTAAAAGTCTACCCGACAGCTCTTTAAGACTCTTAATACAACTGTCCCTCTTGCCACTTGTGTTTTCCATCAAATATCTTCAAAGCTGCTGCCATCATTGCTGTCAAAAACTGGTTCCATATCCCTCATTAAGTGGTCTTTGAAAATCTTATATAGTGAAAGCATGGTTAATGGGTAACATCAACAAAATCGCCTGCTGGAACACATTTTCCTCTACTTTTGGGGTAATACATGTCTTGCTCACCTTGTCTACCATCCTGTACTTAAGTATCTGAAAGCTCATCTCTTTAATGAAAGTCTGGATCAAAAATTTCACCTCTTGTTCTACAGCATCAGTTGACCCCAACCCTAGCTGGTGCTGTGACCACAATTTATACCTAGTCCTGCTTTCAGTTTTAGATCATTACCCACCCCTTCATGAAACAGTACCATCTGATTTGGGGGATGTCCAGCATTCCTGGTTATTCTGCTGTTTCTCTGAGTGCTCCTCACAGGCTTTCAGTGACCCTCCTCTACCCTCTTGGCTCCCTTTCCTTCTCAGTGATCTGAACTATTACCCCATGGCCATTATAGAGGTTGATTCAGAGACTATATCTCAGTCCTCTGACTTTTCTCCTAAGTTTCTGACTTCCACCTGGGTCACACCATTACCTGCAATCTCCAGAAGCCTCTGAAAGTTTATCATTCCTTTTTCTCAAATCTGTTCTTTCCTGGATTACTGTCTCTATTAATGGTAACCTCACTTTCTCAGTCTCAGAGCTTTAAAAATTCAGTTGCCACTTATTTCTTTATTTACCTCATCCCTTACCTTCAATATAGTAATGCAATTTTCGTATTACATTGAGAAGTAATACTAATTCACTGCCCTCCCCTTCAGTTTTGCTCCTTATTCGTCCCTGTATATCTCCTTTCAGGCTTTCACTAATTCTCACTTATACAACAGACTCTTAGCAGGTCTTCCTATCTCTACAAGCTGTTTTTCCTTCTGCTGCCAGATTATTTTCCCTAAACTCAGTTTTACTCCTTTTTTTACTCCTTTCCCCTTAACACTTTGTAGATTTCCACTGAGGAATGTCTCCTCCTGCTTTCAAAGCTCTCAACAATGGAGTCTGTAGTGGCTTTATAATATGTCAACTTGGCTAGGCTAAACTTCATTTCCTATAATTCCTTTTTTTTAATGTTTCCAGTTAGGGTGAGCCACGAGGGAGGTTCTTGTGAGATTTGGAGGGTAGAAGGAAAGTGATGGTCATTTTGTGGCACAGACACATTGTTGAGGATCTGCTGATTCACCTAGTTGGCATTAAGCAGCAACCGGGCCTGAATTGCTCTACCAGCCTGGGGTCCTCCTTTAGCTTCTCTGTCTCTTAGGCCAGGCATGTGTATTTGGCTACTTGATAAATAGACTCCACTTCTGCAAGATTTCTTGGTCACCAAGGTCAGAAGTTACAAGACTAGACAAGGATTTCAGCCCATCCTCATGCCTGCTCTTTCTCTCTTTTAAAAGCTTACTTAGATATAAATCAATACCATACATTTCACATATTTAAAATGTACAATGTATTTGGTCTTTAGTATATTCAGAGTTGTGCAATCATCACCACAAACAAATTAGGAACATTTCATCACCCCTAAAGGAAACTTCATACCTATTAACAGTCATTCATTATTTTCAACCCACAACCCCAATCCTAGGCAACTACTAATCCACTTTCAGTTTCCATGGATTTGCTTGTCCTGGGTATTTCATATAAATGGAATCATACAACATATGGTCTTTACTGTCTGGCTTCTTTATCTTAGCATGTTTGCAAGGTTCATTCATATTGTAACATGTGTCAGTACTTGATTCCTTTCCATTGTCAGTAATATTCTACTGTATGAACATATCATATTTTGTTCACCCTTTCATTTGCATGGGTTCCACTATGTAGCTATGATGAATAATGCTGCTATAAATATTTATGCACAGTTTTTGTGGGGATATATATTTTCTTCTCTCTTGGAGATACACACACACACACACACACACACACACACACACACACACACACACCTAGGAGTGCAATTGCTGAGTCATATGACAATTCATTTTGAGAAACTGCCAAACTTTTTGTAAGGGACTTCCCCATTTACATTTCCACTGGTGGCAAGGCCATTGTTTTACATCCTCACCAACACTTGTTATTAACTGTCTTTTTGACTATAGCCATCTTAGTAGTTGCAAAGTCGTATCTCACTGTGGTTTTGATTTACATCCCCTCATGGGTACTAATGGTGAGCATCTTTTAATGTGCTTATTGGCCATTTATTTATCTTCTTTGGAGGCATGTCTATTCAGGTAATTTGCCCATTTAAAAATTGGAATATTTATTCTTTTATGGTTGAATTGTAAGAATTCCCAGCTAGTACTTGATCTTCCCTTCTTGACTGCCTGCTATGTAGACTTTGAACTCCATCGTCAGATAGAAAGACAACAGTCCTGCAGAGACTGTCTAATCACAATTGTATAAGCCGTGATCCCATAGCAAGTTCATATATCCTACTGGTTCTACTTCTTGATCAGATCTTGACTGACAGTCTCAGGCCCATGTTCTAATGTCTTCTCCCATTACTCTCTACACACAGCTCTGCTCTAGTCAAACTGCCCCCATAAGCATCCTGTTTTATTACTTCATACCCATACTTGTTTCTCTCTAGCATGACTTTTTTCTATTTTTTCCATTTAAAATTTTACCTATCCTTTGAAACCATCTCATATTCTCTGTCTTCCACAGAAAATGTTCTCATCCCACCATCTTCCTCCTTTGAAACTTATAATATGGCTTATCTCCTTGAATGTCAGTTTTCTTTTCTATAATCTCACAGGATAGTTGGTTGAAAGGAATAACAAAAAGAACACATAAAAAAATCCTCATAGAGTATCTGACATATGACAGGTGATGAGTGAAGGTTACTTATATTCATTTCCATCCCCAGACATGTGAAGAGCTCAATAAATACTGCTCTACCTTTTCTGATGTGTAGGTTGGAAATGAGGAGTGGAGGCTCAGATGACTCATGTTTTTGTGTCTTTTTTTTTTCTTTTCTGTGGCTTAGGGATCCTTCTGGGACAACTTGCTCGTTGTGCTCTGGGTTCCAATGCTGGGCACACCCCTTCTGTAATGACCTGCATTAGCAGGATGATAGTACTGATGGCTTCCAGCTATAAAATGTTTCCTTAAATAATTTGAGAGGGCTGTGAATTCAATAAATGACAGTGGATCTAATTAATAGCTTTGGATCTGATTTATAGCCATGTCTCATGTTTGCATCAAGTTTCAGTTTCCAAAGTAGGTTTTCTCACTGGATCCTCACCATAGCCCTTGCTGTGAAATAGACAGGGTGGTTGAGAATTCTGAGGCACATTTGGCCTAAGTCATCTAAAGGGCAAGGTGAATGATTAGAACTCGCAAGTCCTCACTCCCAGGTTAACACCCTTTACTCTATATTCTTCAATGAGCAAAGTGAAAAGGAAAGTTGATCTATTGCTCTAGTGCCAAACCCAGTTGATCAGCATCTATTAGTTAATCCTAAAACTTTCCCTGTTTGATCTCCCAGGTGGTGGTGACTTCTTTGCTTTATCCTTCCCCATCATCTCTACTCCTCTATGGTGTACCCACTATCACTCAGGCCACATTTGATACTTGTTGCATTTGTTAATCCTGTGTAAAAACCCATCTTAAAATTCAGTGACTTAAAACAGCCACACTTTATCTTTCTTGTGATTCTGTGGATTGAGTGTTCAGTTCTTCTACTGCCTTCAGCTAGGCTCACATAAGTGTCTGTTTTCAGCTGGAGGGTCAACTGGACTGGAATACGCAAGATGGACTCATTTTTTAGTCTGGCAGATGGTGTCAACTGTCGTCTGCTATGACCTGGCTTACCTCCATATGAACTCTCACCTCTATGAAGTTAGGCTGGTGGTCTAAATGATGGTCTCCGGGCAGTGCTACCAAAGCATAAAGCTAGAAAATACAAAGTCAATTGAGACTTCGTCCATGATCATGCACAGCACCACTTCCACCAACATTTTGTTGACTAAAGCCATCCCAAGGCCAGTCTTACTCAAGAGTATGGGGAATAGATTTCATCTCTTGCTAGGAGGAACTTCACATTCATGTTGCAAGGGAGCACAGGATGAGTTGCTGGGGTTATTTTTGGAAAAAATGGTACAGGTATATGGTACACGAATATATGAAATGAGGTAGAGAAAGTAGGACTGGACATCTCACACTTCTCTACATCAGGAGTTTTGGTTAAGGCCCATTTGCTATCTAGTTGAGAAGAGGTTTGGCACTGTCACCCTCACAGTCTTCTCTCCCTCTATCTTTTGCCTGGAAGCCAGACAGAACCCTCTATTTACCTTGGACTAACTGAATACTAGGTACTATGGACTGCTGTAAATCCTCTTGAGAATTCTCAGGTGTATTTGGTCACATTTTGTTGTACCCCAGTGACATGTTTAGGTGTGAAACCAATTGGAAATAATCATCTACAAAAAAAGTTTTCTCCATGTGATTAAGTGCGGGGTAATGAAGTTCTCTGTTTTGTGGTTTGAGGCAAAATCTGAGTATGAATATTGTTTACCACCTACTGCTATGGTCCCAAGCACCCCTGTTCTTTAGTGAACCAAAGGAGAGATGTCTTGTTATGTTAAGTATCAAGATACTGTAAAGTTCCCTTGCCCTAATACTATTAAAGGGCTCCTATTTCACCAATCTCTCTAACATCCTAATTGAGTTTTTAAACAACTCATTTTGTATCTTTTAGTGGATGCAACTATTTTTTTAAAAAATGAATGATCTCTCTTGTTTTTAAACCACAGGCTTCTTTTGGTTAAAAAAAAAATCCTTGATCTTGCCAACTAAAGTTATTAAATATATATTATCCATTTAAAACCTGATTCTCTTCTCTCTTTCTGATTATAAATCAATCCCTTTTTTCCTCACAGTCAGTGTTCTAACTCTTCTGTCTCATCTCCTTGTTAAGAGAACATCTAAATGCAGTAAAGTGTTTATGCATCCACATGACATTGGGAGAGTGACATCTGGTATGCCCGTCTGGTATACCAACTCTTGTTCACCTGGGGTTCACCCCACAACCTCAGGGAATGAGGAGGGAGGTGCTAATCTTTAACCCTTTACTCTTTCCTTTCCTTTGCCCCCCTCTAGTATGGGATGGCTTAGCCTTTCCTGTGTGGAGATGTTTCTTTTTCCCTGTATATCCATGCCTGTCCTTGTCCATGATTTATGACAGTTTTCCCCCAAGTTTTACTTTCTATATGCAAACTTCTAGTTTAAGGAAGCCTAAGGAAATCCTTTTCTCTCTCTTGAAAGTCTACCTCTCAAGACTATTTTCTGTGGACTTTTAAGTCTGGATTAAAACCCAGAGCAGTGAAAGCTGCCTCTCCTTTCTTTGGAGCAGTAAGCCAGCTGCATGGATGGTCTGAATCCGCAAATCAGTTAATATTTCATCACCTTTCATAGTTTTAGAAATTATTTCAATCAAATGTTAATAGTATCTTCTTTTTTCTGTAAGTCATCAGACATTTACTTTGATAGAACAGTTTTTTCCTAATCCTTCCCATATATTCTGCTAATGACACACATATGGTTGTAATTATTATTATACGTTGTGCACCTTCATAGAATCTCAAGATTGTTAGGACAAGAATGCTTAACTCTGTCACAAACATATTGAAGTCATTCAGTAAATGTCTAAAAATACCACCAAAATGTTATAGTACAGTTTTGTTCTCTTGTGTTCTTCAGTGCATAACAGAGTGCTCTGCACTTAAGTCGTATTTAATTAACATTGGTTGATTGACCAACTTATGCACAAATGTGTAAGACTTGTTTATGATCAGTGCAATGCAGTAGGGTTAACTTGTTTTCTGGGAACATGGACTTTTAACGGAGTCAAACAAGTAGCCTGACTGTGGAATGATCAGCTCTCTTTTCCTATTCTATTTTTGTCTCTCCCTCTTCCTGGAGTCTGCTTGCCTGCCTGCATACCTGCCTGATAGATTTAGCCTGTCTCACAGCCTCACTCTGGGGCCTGGGGGATTGCTTTCCACTACACTGTACACTCTTTGGGAGATTTTGATTGCTTTTGAATTAGTTATAGGCTCAAAAATGAAGACTCCCATTATTACAATGCAGGTTTTAAAATGACTCCATTTCAAGTCGCCGGCTAGGCAGCATTAACCTGTCATCAGAGAATTTGGCAAGGTCGCATAGAAGATAGGTTTTTCAAAAAACAAAGTAGAAATGAACCAATATGGACAAGGAGTGAAGGAAATGACCTTTGAAATGCCTTCCAGTTATGAAATCCATGCCTCATCTGTTTTATCATCTATAACATGGAGGCAAGACTTCTGATCTCCTTTTTAGAAGTGAGTTGAGGAGTAGTTGGTGATTATAGTTTTCCACTGGATTATCCAGATTCTCGAAGTTATACCAAAGTATGTTTAGGAAAGCTTGAGGACACACAAAATTGCCTTATGCCAGACATCAAAAGAAAAAATAAAAGGTATTTAAGTAGTTGTCCCCGATGCAATTTCTTTCCCTTGTCTTGAAAATAAGTAGAAAAAAGCAGAACAAGAGAGCAGAAAGACCAGAAAGAAATATACCACAAATAACATATTGTTAACTGCGGCTTACCAGGTGATTTTTACTTTTTTAAAAAAACGTTTTTTCCCCAAAATATTCTGGAATAAAATTTTATTTATTTATTTATTTATTTATTTATTTATTTATTTATCATCAAGCCAAATGCTATTAGTGAAAATGACTATACAATCAAAGAAAAACAAAACATACAACTATAAAATATTTATAAAGATAATAAACTGTTGTACTTTGGCTACCTCTAAAATTGACTCTGAGATTAAGGTCTGGGTACAAGTAGTTTATTTAGGAATTAATTACAGGAAGCATTAATAGGGGAGTAGAAAAATGAAAAGGAAGGAAAGCAAGCCAATACAAGGTGTATGACTAAATAGGTTACTTCTCTGGGAAACTGAGGTTAATTCCAGCTGCGAACCTTTGGGAACTAGTGTAAAACACATCCTAGCATTGTTCCAACCTAAGATGAGAAAGATGGGTTCTCTGTTCACCAAATACACAGGGATAGCACTTCTGGCTTTCTTTATGTGCAGATCAAACATGCTTCTGAAGCCAGAAAAGTTTTTAGGAAAAATTAGAATATCTGGTATTTGTAGTGTGAATTACATTCAGTACCAAGACAATATGGGCAAGATAATGACAAAATCTGCTATGCCAATGATGCTATTGTCAAAATCTAGGAGAAGATTTAGTTAACTATGGAGCTATGGCACTAACTGAAGAATCATGACTAGCAGGCAGCATATTTCATCTACCTAAAACAGAGAAAATCCCATGAGTGAAATAAAGTAGATACTTTGTCCTTGACCTTCTGCTTGACTCTTGGCTTAGGATCTGTATATGGTAAGCAAGGAACTGGGAAATTATTCCGTGTTGCATTCTACATGTCTATTTAAGGTGATCATTCAGGTATTCTGCTAATTTTGCTTACTTAATAATACTATCAATTACATCCATTTGGATTCAGCATGTCCATTTGGATTCTTAAGAAACACCAGAAATACACAATGAAAATAGCCCATGTCTTTCTTGGAGTTTAACTTTGGAAACTGAGAGACTACCTCCACTTTGATGTCTAATAGGTAGGGTTAAAAATCTTGATTTTTATCACCTGCTGCTCCTTCCTAAGTTTTTCCACCCAGTAGAAAGCTATAGATTTATCCTCTCAGTTTGTTAAGTCCAAATACAGTAGACATTCTTAGTTCCTCCATTCTTTGACATATGAATCCATAGGCATTGTCATTAGGCTATAAACTCAAATCCATTTATTTATCTCTTTCTCCACTACTAGTACACTCCAAGTCATATCACAATTACATTTTATTTGGATTACTTCAATAATCTTCCTGCTGATCTCTAGATCTTTCAGAACCACAATCAGATCATGGATCTTTCCATGTTAAAGCCCTCTCACTGATTTCTGATTGTACTTATGACAAAAGCCAAACTCCTGACCATGACTTACAAAGTCCAATGTCATCTAACTCTTACTTATTCCTTTGACATTGTTGTTTACCACTCTTCATACTCCAGCCACACTGGCCTTCTCTTTGATCCCTGATCATATAAATATTATTCCACTTTAGGACATTTGTACAGTTTGTTCCCTGCAATTGGACTGCTCTTTCCCCAGATTTTCACATGCTGCCTCCTTCTAATCATTTAGAGCTCATCTCAGTGGTCACCTCCTTGGTTTTTCCTTCAAGATCATCTAATTGAAATCAGCCCAGTCATAGCTCTCTAACACATTGGCTTGGTATATAATATGTCCAGCACTCAAGAAAATACTTGGCGTGCGAAAGGCTCTCAGCAATCATTTGTTGATACATTAATTTACCTAAACCTACAAATAGTCATACAGAGAAGTAGAGTCAGAAAGTCATAGTGGGCCAGGTGCAGTGGCTCGTGCCTATAATCCCAGCACTTTGGGAGGCTGAGGTGAGAGAACTGCCTGAGACCATGGGTTTGAGACCAGCCTGGGCAAATTGGTGAGACCTCATCTCTACAATAAAAATAAAAAAATTAGCTGGGCATGGTGGCACGTGCCTGTAGTTCCAACTACTTGGAAGGCTGAGACCAGCAGATCAAAGCTGTGGTGGTCATGAGCATGCCATTGCACTCTAGCCTGGGCAACAAAGTGAGACTCCAACTCAAAAAAAACAAAACAAACAAAAAAAAAACCATGGTGGAGCCCCATGCTTGCCTTACTATTTTCCCACTGATTCCATTGGTTCAGAGAATTGAAGAATCAGGCAGTGGGGTAGACAAAGATCACACATAGTGTGGAATAGCCATATGGTTTTGATGCTTTAGAACTGGCCTTTAATATTGGGCTAAACCTGAACATGAGTACATTTCTTCTGCTGTAGAACTAAGAAAATGATTTTCCCACAACCAAAGAAAGTTTGGCCCTGTCTTGGACTCAGGCACTATGCAAGCATACTCACTGTAAGATCATATTGTGTAGAGACGAAGAACAAGTCCCAGCTGGTCCATTCACCAGAGAGCAAAAATTATGACCTGCCAATAGGTTCTGAATTCTTGTAGCTCCCTCAACCTCCTAGTAGCTGCTCAAAATTGTAGAGTCAACACAACACCTTACCTTCAGCCCTACTTCATAATTGAACAAACCCAGAGCTCCAACTCAAGAAAGGACAAAAGGTAGAGCAAATATCAGAAGTGACTACTTCTCCATTTTCCACTGAGCAACAGAATTAAAGAGAAAGATAAGATTACTGCTGTAAGCTGGGCTCAGTGGCTCAGCCTGTAATCCCGCGCCTCTGGGAGGCTGAGGTGAGTTGATTGCCTGAGCCCACAGGCTCGAGACCCGCCTGGGCAGCGAGACCTCATCTCTACAATAAATCAAAAAATCAGCTGGGCGTGGTAGCGCATGCCTGTAATTCCGACTGCTCGGAAGGCTGAGGCGGAAGGATCGCTGGAGCCCAGCAGGTTGAGGCTGCGGTGGCCGGAAGCGGCCACTGCACTCCAGTCTGGGTGAAAGAGTGAGACTCCAACTCAAAAAAAAAAAAAAAAAGATTACTGCTACAAATGAAGAAATGCCAACAAAAAACTGCTGGTAACCATCATCAAAAAGTCAGTGCAAGAAAGAACAGCTACTGGGGCACAAACAATAGCTATCTCCCAGAATAACAATACCCAGAAGGTACTTATGGAGATCAGACAATCATTGAACAGAATGAATAAAAAATCAAGAAATATAAGGGCTAAAACTAAGTGAAATTGCAATGGATATAGCTAGGCTCAAGAAAATGTACTTAGAAATAACAGAAATAAAGAACTCCATCCAAGAGATAAATAACAAACTGGCATGCATGAGAAACAGAAGAAAGAATCTCAGAACTGGAAGACCAAAATGTGAAATTAACCCAATTAATTAAAAATATAGAAAAACAACTTAAGAAGAAAGCGGAAACTCTCCAAAAGATGTGCAATTTTATCAAGAAACCAAATCTATGTCTGATTGGAATACCTGAAATAGAAAGAGAATGGAAAATATGTTGGAAAAAACATTCCATGAAGTCATTCTAGAAAATATCTTCTGGACAGAGATCCAAAGAGCTCTGGCAATACATCGTATGAGAAGACCAACCTCTAGACACATAGTAATTGACCTACACAAAGTAGGTATAAAAGAAAAAATTCTAACAGCAGCAAGGGAAAAAGGTCAGACTACCTACTGGGGATACCAATCAGAATTTCTGTAGACTTATCTGCAGAAACACTACAGGTCAGAAGGAATTGGACCACAATCTTTAATATTCTCAAAGATAAGCAATTTCAACCAAGAATTTCCTACCCAGCCAAATTAAGCTTCATCAGCAATGGAGATTTAAAATCCTTCCCAGATATCCATTTCCTAAGAGAATATGCTGCTTTGAGACCAGCTTTACAAGAGTCGCTTAAAAAGGTGCTGTGCACAGAAGAAAAAAGAAACAGAAAAAAGATCATATACTTCACAAGATCACAAACACACACAGGAGCAGCAGAACACACAGCATACCTACAAAAATGAAAACATACACATATATGAACACACAAGCTAAACAAAAACAAAACAACCTTATGAGAGCATTATGTCAGGGACAAAATCTCATATTTCAATAATAAGCCTGAACGTGAATGGACTAAATGCACCACTGAACAGACATAGAATAGCAAACTGGATTTAAAAAACCCCAAAAAACAAAAAACAAAAAACATGACCCAGTAATTTGCTGCCTCTGGGAAATTCTTCTCACCACAAAGAACACCCATAAACTCAAAGCTAGAGGATAGAAAACAAATTTTCCAATGAATGGATCACAAAAGAAGGCAGGAATCACGATCTTAATATCAGACAAAACAACCTTTAAGCTATCAAAAATTTAAAAAGATACAAAAGGACACTATATAATGATAAAAGGTTTGATCCATCAACAAGAAATATCCACCCTAAACATATATATGCACCCAAAACAGGAGCACCGGCTTTTATAAAGTAGCTACTAAGTAAACTAAAAAAAGATATTGACTCTGGCACTATCATAGCTGGGACTTAAATATCCCACTAGCAACCCTAGATAGATCACGAAGGCAAAAAAAATCAGCAAAGAGATTTGGATCCTCAACTTGATGCTTTGCCTAATGGACTTAGTAGCTACCTACAGAACATTCCACCCAGCAACCACAGAATATACATTCTACACATCACCACATGGAATGTACTCCAAGACTGACCATATCCTCAGCCATAAATCAAACATAAGCAAATTTCACAAGATTGAAATACTGCCATGACTTTTCAGACCATAGCGGAATAAAACTAAATATCATACCAACAAAATTTCCCCAAAAGTCACAAAGATGTGGACACTAAACAGTATAATGCTCAACAACTCCTGGGTCAACACAGAAATCAAAACAGAAATTAAAAGATTCCTGGAAACAAATGAAAATAAGGAAACATCTTACCCAAACCTCTGGAATGCCATGAAATCAGTACCAAGAGGAGAATTAATATTTCTACAAACACGCATCAAGTAAATAGAGAACAAGTTGACATTCTAACAAGTCACCTAAGAAAGCTGGAAAAGCAAGACCACCAAAGCCTTAACTGCAGCAGAAGAATCCAGATCACCAAAGTAAAAGCTCAATTACAGGACAAAGAAGACATAAATACCACAGGAAAAAAAAATCAACAAAACAAAAAGCTGGTTCTTTGAAAGGATAAACAAGATTGATGGAGTCCTAGCCAGAATAACCAAGAAAAAGACAGAAAAAGCCCAAAAAAAGCACAATCAGAAATGCAAAAGATAAAGTCACAACTGAATCCAAAGAAATACAAAAGATTATCAGAGGTTGCTATACACCTGTATGTAAACAAACTCAATAACCTAAATGAAATGAGGTCTTTCTAGTATCACATAAACTCCCAAGTTTGAAACAAGAAGTAACAGATCCTAAATAGACCAATAACTACCCAGGATATTGGTTCCATCATAATAAAACTATCTACAAAAAAAAAAAAAAAAAAAAAAAGCCCTGGAACAGATGAATTTCCAGTAGAATTCTACAGAACATACAAGGTGGAGCTGATACCAATCCTGTTGAAAGGATTCCAGGCAATTGAGAAAGACTTAACTCTCCCCAAATCATTTTAAAAAGCTAACATCACACTGATACCCACACGGGGTAAAGATCCAACAAAGAAAAAGAACTTACATGCCAATATCCTTGATAAATATGGATGCAAAAATTCTCAATAAGATTCTAGCAAATCGAATCCAACAAGACATCTAAAAAATCATTCACCATGACCAAGAGGCTTCATCCCCAAGATGCAGGGCTGGTTCAACATCTGCTAGACCATAAATGTAATTAAATACGTCAACAGATGTAAAAAACTACATGATTATATCATTAGATGTGGAAAAGGATTTTGATAAAATCCAGCATCACTTTTTAATAAAAATCCTTGAACACCTAGGCATAGCAAGAACATACCTCAGAATAGTAAGAGCCATCTATGATAAACCCACAGCAAACATTTTGCTAAACGGACAGAAATTGGAAGCATTTTCCCTGAAAACCAGATCAAGACAAGGCTGCCCACTCTCACTCCTCCTGTTAAACATAGTGTTGGAAGACCTAACTAGAGCAATCAGACAAAAGAAGGAAATCAGGGGTATCCAAATAGGAAAAGAAGAAACCAAATTATCTCCCTTTGCTGATGATATGATCCTACACCTTGAAAATTCAAGGGAATCTGTCAAAAACTCTCTGGAATTGATAAAAGAATTTGGCAAAGTCTCAGAGAAAAAAATAATGTGCAACAGACAGTGGTATTCTTATACACCAGCAATAAACAGGCAGAAAACAAAATAAAAAGCACAATCCTGTTCACAGTAGCCACAAAAAAAAGAAAAGAAAAGAAAAAAAAGAAATACCTAGGCATCTTCCTAGCCAGAGGAATGAAAGATCTTTACAACACTGCTCAAAGAAGTCAAAGATGAACACTGCTCATAACACTGTTCAAAGAAGTCAAAGGTGACACAAACAAATAGAAAAATATTCCATGCTCATGGATTGGAAGAATCAATATTGTTAAGATGTTCATCCAACCCAAGGAAATCCACAGATTCAGTGCTGTACCCATTAAATTACTAACATCATTCGTCCTAGGCCTAGAAACAACAATATAAAAATTCATATGGAAACATAAATGGCCACGACTAGCCAAAACAATCCTTAGCAAAAGAAACAAAACCGGAGAAATAACATTTGCAGATTTTAAGCTTTATTATAAAGCTACAATAATCAAAATAGCCTGGTATTGGTACAAGAACAGGCATATAGACCAATGGAATAGGGTAGAGATTCCAGAAGTAAAACCTCAATTTCTCAACAAAGTCATCTTCAACAAAGCCTCCAACAATAACGACTGGAGAGAGGAGAACCTATTCAGTAAATGGTGCTGGGAAAACTGACTAACCATGTGCAGAAGAATAAAACAGGACACCTACCTAGCACCAGACACAAAAATCAACTCCAAATGGATCAAAGACCTAAATGTAAAACCCAAAACATTAAGAATCTTAGAAAATGGAGGAAACATCCTTATGGAAATTGGAATAGGCAACCAATTCCTGATCAAAACTCCAAAAGCCCATGCCATAAGAGATAAGATAGACAAGTAGGACCTCATCAAACTGAAAAGCTTTGCAAAGCAAAAGAAATCATCAAGAGAGCGGGGAGATAGCCCGCAGAATGGGAAAAAGAATTTGCTAACTGCATATCTGACAAAGGTCTAACTCCCAGGATCTTCAAGAAACTCAAATGTGCTGAAAGGAAAAACAAAACAAAACAAAAACAACCAAAAAAACCCAGTCCTATTAAAAAGTGGGCAAAAGACATGAATAGACCCTTCTCAAAAGAAAATATATGGGCAGCCAATAGATGTGAAAAAATGCTCAGCCTCACTAATCATCAGAGAAATGCAAATCAAAACCACACTGAGATACCACCTAACTCCAGTAAGAAATAAACCAATGCTGGCAAGGTTGCAGAGAAAGGGAACATTTCTACATTGTTCAACTAGTTCAACCTCTATGGCAAACAGTGTGGCAATTCCTAAGAGAACTAGAAATTGACCTTTCATATGATCCAGCAATTCTCCTTCTGGGAATATACCCAGAGGAACTTAAATAGCTCTACAAAAGATACCTGCACTTGCATGTTTATTGCAGCACTAGTTACAATAACAAAAACATGGAACCAACTGTGCTGCTCATTGAAAGGGTAAAAAAATGTAGTACATATACATGATGGAATATTGCGCAGCCATAAAGAACAAAATTATGGACTTTGCAGCAACTTGGATGGATTTAGAGTTTATAATATTCAATGATTTATCACAGAAACCAAGAACCGAGTACCATATGTTCTCATTCAGAAGGAGATGCTGAACATTTACCATAATACTATCAGAAAGGGATTGACAGTAGCCAGAAACCTCTGGGTAGCGGGGACACATAACATTAATAAGGATACCTGATTGCAAACCAGGCAAAGTGGGGCACAAAGGGAGGCCCAAACTTTACCTGTATAAGGACCACTTGTTAACTTAGTCCTGAATTATACTGCACATCTTTAAAATAAAATAAATTAAAAGAAAAATTTGTTTTTAAAAAAGAGACTTTGGAGGGTCCAGGACTGAGTTGGAACTCTGACAGTTATAAAATGTGGTTGTGAATTGGTTTTTTTCTTATTCAATAATAATAAACTAGGAAAATAATCAAGAAAAAAATGTACATATTATTTGAAAATGTACTCAAAACTTTCGTAAATGATAAATCTTAGGAGATTGTTGGGCTACATCAATAGATTATTGACTCAAATAAAAAAGGAGAACCTTAAACAATAAACTATGTTCACACACACACACACACACACACACACACACACACAAAAGCAGGAAGGAAAGGAAAAGAGTTTATTGAAAAATGTTAAGGAATGGCTGGAGTTGGTGGTTCAGCTTGTAGTCCCAGCGCTTTGGGAGGCTGAGGAGAGTGAATTGCCTGAGCCCGCGGGTTCGATACCCGCCCGGGCTAATTGGCAAGACCTCGTCTCTACAATAAAATCAAAATTAGTGGGGCGTGGTAGTGCACGCCTGTGGTTCCGGATACTTGGAAGGCTGAGGCAGAAGGATCGCTGGAGCTCAGCAGGTCGAGGCTGTGGTGGCTGGGAGTGTTCCATTGCACTCCAGTTTGGGTGACAGAGTGAGACTCCAACTCAAAAAAAAAAATGCTAAGGATTTCTATGGAAAAATAATTCCTCTTTTAATCAAACTAGTGGGAGGCAGTGAAAATATATCAATATGCAAAAGAGATATGAAAATGATCTCACTAAAAAATAACTAAAAAGTATAAAAGAAAATATAAATTGTGAAATTGGATCAGAGGTCAACAATTATGGCCCACAGAGTAAATCTGATTTCCACCTGGTTTTATAAAGTCTTACTGAAACACAGTCACAGCTATTAGTGTAAGTATTGTGTGTGACTGATTCATGCTACACTGGCAAACTTAATAGTTGTCTGGTCCCATATGACTCACAAAGCCTTAAATTAACTCTCTGGTTCTCTAAAGAAAAAGTTTGCTGATCCTTGAACTGGGTAAGTGAAGGTAGATAATACAGATCCAATTTCCCAATATTTGACATATTTTGCAAAACAAATAAAAGCAAATATACTAATGATATTTATTACAAAAAAAGAAAAATCTCTCTGATTGGGCAAAGACTTACATATAAGATAAAACAGAATACGCATATAAAATCATTTAAACTGTCTATGAACATACAAAATTTACATTATAACTGTAATCTGAGATAACACTTAGACTATACTAAATAATGTTTTAGCATAACTAATAGGGACATGAAAGCATGCTAAGATTCTCTTGTTTCATAGGTATAGTGACTATTCATCCCTGATGCCCCAGCAAAATAATTAATGATGTCCCCTTTCTCTGTGAAATGGTCCAGTTTGGATGATAAGTTTATATGCTTATTCCATTCATAGAGGTTGTCAAAAAGTAACTGACAAAACCAACTTTAAAAGTATGATCAATTGTATTTTAAGTAAGGTTTTTAGACAAAAAATATTTTGATAAATATTTTTACAAAATGTTTATCAAAAAAGTAGCAAGAATACCTTCAAAATCATTTGAAGTAAATAAAGCTTACTTTTATATAGGTAACACTTGTATAACAAAAAAAGGAGAAAAGGATGTAATCATGAATAAAAGAAACGATAGAAATGTAACCAGAATTTTAATATAATAGTAAATGTAAATGTTTAAAATACAACCTCACAGGTAAATAAATCTTTTGGTTGCATTAAGAATAATCTTTATTGAAACAAGATCCCTACCTACACCATACACAAAAATAAACTCTACATTGTTCAAAGACCTAAAGGTAAAACCTCAAACTATAAGAACCTTAGAAAATGTCGGAGACACCCTCATTGGATCTGGCAACCAATTCCTGAAGTCAAAACCCCAAGTGACCATGACATAAGAGATAAGATAGACAAGTTGGATCTCATCAAACTGACAAGCTTCTATAAAACCAAAGAAACAATCAAGAGAGCAGGGAGACAGCCCACAGGCTGGGAAAAAATATTTGTGAACTGCATGTCTGGCAAAGGCCTAGTATCTAGAATCTGCAAGGAATTCAAACATGCTTAAAAGAAAAAAACAAACGGCCCAATTACAAAATGGGCAAAAGATATGAATAGACACTTCTCAAAAGAAGCCATACAAGCAGCCAACAGATACATGAAAAAATGCTCAGCTTCACTAATCATCAAAGAAATGCAAATTAAAACTACACTGGGATACCACCTAACTCCAGGCACGATAGCTATCATCAATAACAAAAAAACAACAGATCCTAGAGAGGATGTGATGAAAAGGGAACACTTCTACACTCTTTTTTAAAATTTAAAAAAATTTAAAAAAATTTTTTTTGAGTTGGAGTCTCACTCTGTCACCCAGACTGGAGTGCAGTGGCCGCTCCCGGCCACTGCAGCCTTGACCTGCTGGGGTCCAGCGATCCTTCTGCCTCAGCCTTCCAAGTAGCTGGAACCACAGGCGCACGCTACCACGCCCGGCTAATTTTTTTGATTGATTGTAGAGATGAGGTCTCGCCAAGTTGCCCAGGTGGGTCTCGAACCGCGGGCTCAGGCAATCCACTCACCTCGGCCTCCCAAAGCTCTGGGATTACAGGCTGAACCACCGAGCCTGGCCCACTTCTACACTCCTAGTGGGAGTGTAAACTAGTATAGTCTCTGTGGAAAACAGTGTGACAATTCCCAAAAGATCGAAAAATCAACCTTCCATAGGACCCCTTAAACCCCCTACTGGTAATATACTCGGAAGAACTCAAATCACTCTATAAGATACCTGCACATGAATGTTTATTGCAGCATTGTTCACAGTAGCAAGAACATGGAAACAACCGTACTGCCATCAAAAGAGGACTGGATTAAAAAAATGTGGCACATATACACGATGGAATATTATGCAGCCATAAAGAACAAAGTCATGAACTTCATAACAACCTGGATGGACTTAGAGTCTATAATACTGAGTGACCTTTCACAGAAACAAAGAACTGAGAATCATATGTTCTCACTCATAAGCGGACCTTGAAAAATTATGATAATACTATAAGAAAAGGATTGGCAGTAGCAAGAAACTGCTGAGAAAGGAGTCGGAAAGTGGAATTGGCAGTAGCAGGAATCTGCCTGGGGAAGTAGGGGGCACATCTCATCAACAAGGTTACCTGAATAATGAACACTTGTATACCTAACCCTGAATTGTATCCCACCCATCTTTAAAATAAAAAAATTAAAAAGGATAATAATAATAATCTTTATTTATATGATTCTTTGAAGAAAATAAACTGAAACAAAATTTTTAAGAAATAGAGAATAAAATAAAATAGGATAAGGAACAATTTAAGGAGAAAAAATAAGCAAACAACGTGAAACGAATGGCAAATTAATTTCAGATAAATTGAAGTCGAAATCAAAATGCAGTGAATAAGAAAAAAGAAGCATTTTATAATAAAGGAAAAGTAACTTACATCTAGAAACCACGTAAGTAGACGTTAGCATAAGCAGACCATGTGACAAAAGTACAGAAGGGCAGACATAATTTGCATGATACAAAACATTGAACATATCCTCTCTCTCTATACAACTTTGATGTCTCACATAAAATGTCCTCTTTTCAAATACAGTAGTAGTTCTATGTTATATTAAATTACGTGCTTCTAATTCTTCACAGGAGAAATTTTACAGGCTACATTTTAGATGATAATGCACTAAAAGTTAAAAATAATTGCTTGAATTTAGATGGTTCTTCTCATGCACCCATCTTCCCAAATAACTGGAAACTTAAAATATAAAAGGAGAAGCAATCCTATGCTTAAGAAATTTCAGTTGATAGTCTAATTAATTTAAAATAAACTACAAAACTGAAAAAAGACTACCATGTTTAAAGCTCATGAGATATAGTCAGATTTGTTTTGAGGGACAAACTTCACATTTGAATTAAAAATACTACTAAAGCCAGGCACAGGGGCTCATGCCTGTAATCCCAGCACTTGGGAGGCAGAGGCGAGAGGATTGCCTAAGCCCAACGGGTTCGAGACCAGCCTGAGCAACATGGCAAGACCCAGTCTCTACAATAAATCAAAAAATTAACTGGGCATGGTGGTGCATGCCTATAGTTCCAGCTACTTGGAAGGCTGAGTTGGAAGGATCTCCTGAGACCAGCAGGTCGTGGCTGCGGTGGATGTGAGCATGCCACTGCACTCCAGCCTGGGTGACAGAGTGAGACTCTGACTCAAAAAAATACACATATATACTACTAAACAACCATAAAATAGAATACAGTGCAGCGAATGAAAAGAATGAGCTAGAGCTCTATACACAGACATAGAAAGATCTTCAACACATATTTTAAATGGCAAAGAGAATAAGATTTACAATAATACATTTTATAAAATTAGATAGTACAAATAAATTGAAATACCAGTAATCAACATGGGTGGATAAACTTGTTGTCAGAACACAGGGGCTCACAAATTTAATTTAATAAATCAAAATTCTACTAATTATTGTTTACAAAAATTCCTAAAATTTGATATAGAAAAATTGAAAGTGAAGGCATGTAAAGATAATTGAATATATTAATATAGAAAAAAATAGACTTCAAAGTAAAATGCATTTTATAGAAAAATGGAGTAACGGCATAAAGATAGATAATACTAGCAATATTTAACACTCTAAGACTTGTGTGCACATAAATATGTATTCTTAAAATGGGGAAATTACAAGGAAAAATCACAAAATTCACAACGATTGTGGAAAATATAATTCATCTCTCCCAGCAATTCAAATGTCAGAAAATATTTTAAAAGATTAAACAACATTATTAACAAACTTGGTCCTATTGAATATCTATAGATCTCAACAAATAACTCTTAGAAAATTAAAAAATTATTTCTTTTCAAACACAGATGAGACATTTATTTAAAAAAATGACCACATACTTGACCTCAAGTCAGTCTTAAATAAATTAAATACTATAAAGAGAACAACCTCTCATTAAAATGCAAATAATAGCCAACTTCTACCATAAATTTAAAAACATATATGTACATGTACCCACAAACACACATATGCACCGCAGTTAAGCTGCTCTCTTTCTCTGTCTCTCTTTCTCTCTCTTGCTCTCCCTACCAACCTATCTCTATTGGTTTCTCATTGCTGCTGTAACAAATTACCATAAACTTAGTGGCTTGAAACACCACAATTTATTATCTTAAAGTTATTGATGTCAGAAGTTCCAAATGGGGTTCACTGGGCTAAAATCAAGGTGTTGGCAAAGCTGCATTCCTTTTTGGGGACTCTAGGAGAGAATTCATTTTCTTGCCTTTTCTAGCTTCTAGGGGCTACCAGCATTTCCTGGTTCATGAATGCTGTATTCTTTCAAAACCAGTAACAACTGATTATTTCTAACATTGCTTCACTCTGACACTTACTGTTCTCCATGCTTAATGACATTTGTGATTATGTTGAGCCTACTGATAATAATCTTCCCATCACAAGGTAAACTGATTAGCAACCTTAATTTCATCTGCATTTTAATTCCTCTTTGTTAGTTAATCCAACATATTTACAGGATGTAGATGTCTTTGGGAGACCATGAGTCTATCCATTACAGTTCCAATGTGTAAATTAGGAAGAATCAATATAATAGTGGTGGCAATTCTCCATAAATAAATATATGGGTTAAATGTAATTTCACTGAAGATTCCAACAGGGTTTTTTGCTTGACTTGTATTGGACTTGACAAACCAAGCCTAAAATTTATTTTGAAAAGAACCAAAAATAATGATGTAAAATTTTGAGAAATATAATCATCCGGCTGGGCTTGGTGGCTCATTCTATAATTCCAGCACTTTGGAAATGAGTGGATTGCCTGAGCCCACAGGTTTGAAACCAGCCCGGGCAACTCTACGAGACCTCGTCTCTACAATAAATAAAAAATTTGCTGGGCATTGTAGCACGTACCTGTAGCTCAGGCTACTTGGAAGGCTGAGACAGAGGGTTCGCCTGAGTCCAGCAGGTCTATGCTGGGGTGGCTGTGAATGTACCACTGCACTCTAGCCTGGAAGGTAAAGTGAGACTCCAACTATAAAAAAAAAGAAATATAATCATTATCAACCTTACCAGACTTACAGATTTGTTAAAACTTTAGTAATTAAAATAATGTGGAATTATCTCAGGTATAGATATATTTGATAAATATAACAAACAGAATCTCAAAATAAATGCACATATATAAAGACAAATTGATTTTTGACAGAAGTAGCATTTATGTCAATAAAAAAAAATGAGCTACTCAATTTATGGACCTGGAAAAATTGGCTAATCAAGAGGAAAAACTAAAGTAAATTTTGACTTTGCTGCAAAGTATACATTCTAAGTACTCAATGACTCATATATAAAAGAAAACTTGAAAAGATTTAGAAGCAATGTGGAAGAAAACCTTTATGGTTTTGAGGAAGAAAGAATTCCCTTAAAAGGACACAGAATATAAAAAGTATAAAGAGAAAGGTGGATATCTTTGACTTCAAAATTAAAAATATGCAAAGACAAATTACAACAAATTAAATGAGATCATTTACAGACTGGGAGAAGTTTTTGTCAACTCATCACCAATAAAGGTTAAAAATTTCGAATATGAAAGAGCTTCCTACAAATCAATAAGACAAATGAAAACTCTTCAATAGAAAAATGGGCAGAGGGCATGAACAGGTAATTTACATGGAAGAGGAACCCAAATGACCAATTAACATATGAAATGCTAAGCCTTATTGGTAATTAATGATATGAAACAAAACATTGTCATTTTTTAAAGGATTACATTAGCAAAAATTACTTAGTTTGATCATATCAAGTGTTGGTGATGATGTGGACAATCAGAAATTCTTCTAAACAAAAAATTTATGCAACAGCTTTTGAGAGCAAATTGACAATTGTAGTAATGTTAAGCAATCACATATATTTTGACTCAGTGATTTCATTTTGTGGAGAAGCTATTGTGTATGTCCTGATGTTGTATAAGGATATTCTTCACAATGCTTGCTTTTTAATGTCTAAGAAGTAGAAATACATCCATCAATGGTGGACTGAAGAAGTCGAGGTTTGTATATACATTGAATTTCTATAAAGCCATTAAATACATATCAAATCTTGAAAACATAATATTGAAGAAAAATAGGAAGTTAAAACAGATTGTTATATTAGTTTTACCACAAACTTAGTGGATTAAAACAACACATGTTTATTATAGCATAGTTTCTGTAGGTTAGCTGCCTGAGCTGAATTCCCTGCTTCGGCATCTCACAAAGCTGCATTCCAGGTGTCAGCCAGGACTGTGGTCTCATCAGAGGTTCTGGGGGGAAGGATTTACTTCCAAGGTCCCTCAATCTGTTAAAAAAAATTCAAATAGTTGTGCAGCTGAAGTCTCTGATTTCTTTCAGAAGATCACTTTTACTTCCAGAGGCTCCTGCCAGATTTTTGCCACATGAGATTTTCTCACATGACTACTTACTCTGTGGCACATTGCGCCTTCAAAATTGACAAGGGAGACAGAGACTATAGCAAGATGATGTTCCATGCTGAACATAATCACATGAACAAAATAGCATGTGTAGTATCACCTTTGCCTCATTGCATAGGTTAGAAACACTCAAGAGGAGGGGATTACACAAATATACAAATACCAGAAAGTCTTGATATGGGAACCACTTTAAAATCTGTTCCCCACAATTATATATAATAGATCATTTATGTAAATGTTTCAAAACATAAAAAATAAAACCTCAACTTAGTTGAGTCTTCAATAAATTATGCTGAGTAAAAAAAGCAAATCCCAAGAGATTCATAATGTGTGATTGCATTTGTAAAACATTCATATAATGATAAAATTATGAAAACGTAGAACAGATTACTAGTTTCCAAGAGTTACAGACAAGAGGAATCCAAGGGAGGGGCATAGAGATGGGCGTGAGTATAAAAAGAACAAAAAGAAGGATACAGAGCTGTTCTGTATCTTGACTATATCAATGTCAATATTCTGGTTGTGATAATTGTACTATGATTTTGCAAGATGTTAACATTTGAGGGAACTGGGTAAAGGGTATCCTGGATTTCTCTGTATTACTTTTAAAAACTGCATGCTATCTACAATTATAAAAAAAATAAAAAGTTTAATGAGTTGGAGACAACAATACGTAGTGATCTATCCACAGAAACATAGAACCAAATACCACATGTTCTCACTTACTCATAAGTGGAACCAGAGCATTAACCACAATAACACAATAACATAAGGGAGGGATCAACAGTAGCGGGACACCACAAGGGGAGGGAGGTGGGGGTAGGGGCATGTGGCAACATAAAGGGTACCTCGTCCTAAACCAGGGGAAGTGAGGACAGGTTGGAGGCCCAAACTGTGTGTAAATTACTTATGTACCTAATCCTGACTTGTACCCCACATTTCTATAGAAAAATAAAGCTTTAAAAACGACAAAAAAGAAAACAATGATAATTTCAAAAAACACATAATACAGTATAAACTCTGAATGGTGAGCAGAAAACCATTAGATAAAAATAGATGGAGAAGCCGGGCTCGGTGGCTCAACCTGTAATCCTGCGCCTTTGGGAGGCTGAAGTGAGTGGATTTCCTGAGCCTATGGGTTTGAGACCTGCCTGGGCAGCGAGACCTCATCTCTACAATAAATAAATCAAAAAATCAGCCGAGCGGTAGCGCATGCCTGTAATTCCGGCTACTTGGAAGGCTGAGGCGGAAGGATCGCTGGAGCCCGGCAGGTCGAGGCTGCGGTGGCCGGGAGGGGCCCCTGCACTCCAGTTTGGGCGACAGAGTGAGACTCCAACTCAAAAAAAAAAAAATAGATGGAGAAAAAAATGGTAAAGAGTTGATTGATATAAGGAAGCTAATTTTCAAGAGGATAATTAAAATCATCATTGGAGAGAATAGAGGATAAAATGGGTCTACAGAAAATCAAGTCAGTAACAGGGAGGGCAAGGATGAGACATTCTCAAAGTACAGAATGAAGGAATTAACATCGGACAGCTTGATAAGTATACATCAGTCATTTGCTTTTGTTTATATTACGTTACATAGAAAATCTGTGAATATAAATTTTGCCTTATATGTATTAAATACCGGAAGAAAATATTGTATACCAAATGTAACAGTGGTTATGCCTTGGAAATCAAGTTTCAGTTGGTTCTATTTTTTTCATGTAGTATTGTGTAGTTTCCAGATTTTGTACAGTGATCAGATTTGGATGTTATGGTCATATAAGTACATTTAAAATTAGTATGTAAAATTTTATAGATACTATATTATAACAAATATGTAAAAATATATCTTGGAAATTGATGGGAAGGAATATAAAAGACCAGAGTGTTATAAGTGACTTCTAAAAATTATTTTAACTTTCATGTACTTTCAAAATTTGTATTGTAAGCATATATTATTTTAGTAATGGAAATATCCCTTTAAAAAAGGAAATGATTAATTAACTGATTTGGGCATGGGAAAAGATTTCTAAGACTAGCACAATAAGAAAACATAAAGACAAGTAACCAATTAAAACATAGAAGCATACTTAGTCTCCTTAAGTGCAATCTCAAAAACTGATATTTTTTTAGACAATTACACTTATTTTATTTTTTCTGTTTTATTTAAGCTAAATTTTAGATGATTAAATGCTACTAATCCTCATGATAGGATAATATGCGTTTGTTAAAGATCTTATTTGAGAAAATATGTAGTAAAATTGGAAAATGTATTATAATCTTCTGTGGAAAAAAGACAAAAATTACAATTTCCGTAAGTATATGTTTTTATGAATGAAGAAAATGAACCAAAATGTTCACCATAGTTATATCTTAGGATTGGAATTTCAACAGACTTTATTTTTTTCCCTTTTAATGCCTGTATTATCTAAGTATCTAAAATCAGACCATAAAATAATTAAATACTATAAGTGTAACATAACTATATTGAGGGCCAACAGGTAAGTTAAGAAAATTTTGTTCTTGGCAGTGAAATTTCACTAACATAGAGCTCTCTAGAAAGTTTTATAATTCACTATAACTTTCTTTCAGTAATTATTTATGGACTGCCAACCATCTGTCAAGGACTATTATAGGTGCTCGAAATACTGTTGTAAACAAATTGAAGATCTTGCTCTCATGCAGCTTACATTCAAAGGTGGAATTTGGAAAACCATCTACTTCATTTGTACATGTTTATTGAGGACTATCCTGAGCCAAGCACTAGACTACCGCAGGGAATAAGAGGAAACAAAACTGATGCAGCGCCCATCCTCATGGAACATAGGTACGGAGAAGTGTTTCTTGAAGCATGGTTCAATACATCAGAAAGTCTGGCCTCATGGTTATGGAGTAAGGCTCAGGATCCTGCATTTTGAACAGTTGCCAGATGACTTGGAGATACATTGTTTTATTTTTATTTTTGTTTTAGATTTGTGGAGTACAAGTGAGGATTTAAGAAAGTTGCATACAGGTGAAGTTTGAGCTTCTAGTTAATTTGCTCTCCACCTGATAGTGGACCAGGTATGGAGGTATAATGTAATTTGGGAAACACTTTGCTAAGAGAGCTTTGATGTCAAAAAATGGATAATGCATTGCCCAGAGGTTTCTAGAGGGTGCATTAGTTTGCTAGGACTGCCAGAACAAAATATCACAGACTGGGTGACTTAAACAGCTGAAATTTATTTTCTTACAGTTTTGGAGGTTGGGAAATTCAACATCACAATGTGGGTAGGGTTTGTTTCCCCTAAGGCCGCTCTCATTTGCTTGCAGGTGATCATACTCCTGCTGCTTCTTCACATGGTCAGCCTTCTGAGCATGTCCACTTCTGGTGTCTGTCTTTCTTCTTATTAAGGACATTAGTCATATTGGACTAGGGTTCCACCCTAACAGTCTGTTTTTAACACAGTCACCTCTTTAAATACTGTATCTTCCTATCTGGCTACATTCCGAGTCACTGGGGGCTAGGACCTCAACATGTGAGCTTTAGAAGGGACACAATGCATCCCACAACACCGCTGTATTGTTTAATTGTCAATAGAGATCTCTCATATTCGTGTCTAGGGTCTGTCTACATACCTCCAGTGATGAGGATGCAATGTTCTACCTTCTATTAGCAGAGTCTAAATCTTTCTCCAAGTAGAAGCCCACAGGGCTCAGGCATTTTCGGCAGAATGTTTAAACTCTTCAGTTTCTCTCTTCCTTTTCTAGGATGTCTGTGACATTTTTCATTTTTAAAAGGGATTTCTCACCTTCACTTTATTCTTTATTTTTGTGTTTTAATTGACCAAACGGAAAACTTTCTGTACCTTCCACAGAGGAATTACAAGGCTGTTTACTTAAATCAGAACAACTCAAAATAATCAGCTCACTCCCTTCTCTGGCAGCCAGCTTTTTAATCCTGGGTCACATGTCACTTCTAATTGTGAGCATGATGCTCGAGTTCCCCTTGGGCCTAAATTTCACCCAAGTAAATCCTCTCCTTCAGCAGCTGCAGAACTGTGTCAGGGAGAGTGATCTTCAGGCACACACTTCTGCAGAAAAGAGCAGCTGAGCCTGGCATGAACCCTCGGAATCAGTCATCTCTAATCGACCTGTTATCGACTCTGACACGGCCTCCTTCAGTCAGACACTAACCAACAGAGACCGATGGGTACAAGAGAAGGAGTTGGAGTCCTAGGGATGGCCTTTTCTTCTCATTTGTAAATAGTGAGCAGGTTTTATTTTTTTAAAGGGAGAAAGTGCTGAAATGACTGGGTTAATGAAAAATAACCTGATAAAGATTATCTTCAGCTGTGCCCAGTTTGGCTAGATGGTTTTTGGAGGTCTGGTTCAAGATGAACCAATTCTCCAGAAAGCCTGAGAAGTAATCTACACACATTGAGAAAGGTCTCAACTATTCTCAGGGAATCTCAAAGTTCTTTCTAGTGTGCAGCCCTCTGACAATTATGTAAACCATGACTTCCTTTTTACCTCAGCATTTTGTCACGAAAAATTTCTAACATGTAATAAAACTGAAACTATTTTGATAATAAACACCTATATGCCCAACACCTGGATTCTATCATTAACATTTTGCTATACCTGTTTTATCATGTATCAATGTATCCCTTCTATCTAGCCAACAGTTCATTTTAGTTTTTGGATGCTTTTCAAAGCAAATTGTAGACATCATCACACTGCCTCTAAATAATTCTGCAAGTAGTCAAATTTAATATTTGTTTACATTTTTTCTTATTATTTACTTACAATGAAACACGCAATCTCATGTGCATTTATTGACTTGTGACAAATGCCTACATCTATTCAATGCAAATCACTATCAGTAAAGAACAATATTATCACCCAGAAAGTTTCTTCTTGCCTTTTCCCTGTCCAATCCCATCCTTCTACCTTTTAGAAAAAAATATAACCTTAAGTTTTTCTACCCTGTTAGTTTTGTATGTTTAGATCTGCACAAAAATGGAATCATGTATTATGTACTCCTTTGTATATCTTCTGTTGCCCAGCATAATATTTTTGAAGTTTGTCCATTTTGCGTGTACTGTATTAGTAATTCATTCCTTTTTCTATTGCTAGATAAATTTCCATTGGGTTAACATACCAGTTTGTTTACCCATTCTTCTATTGTGGATAACTGACTTTTTAAAAAGTATTGGCAAATATGAATAAAGTGACTGAATATTCTTGTATAAGAGCTAACTTTTTGCCTTTCACAAGCACAATATAATATTTTCAACCATATCATTCACCCATTCATCCAGCCGTTGATTTGTCCATCTTCCCTTCCATCCATTCAACACATGTGTTGTATTCATTGCATGCCAGGCAATGTTTTATCACTGTGAATGCAGTCAGAAAATACATCCCTGTCATTCAAAAAATCTAGTGGAAGAACTGTACAGATGAACAATTACAGAATCATGGAACTAGGGCCAAAATGGAGGTTTGAAGAGAAAGGAGCAGCTAAATAAGCCTAAGAGAGTTCAATGAAACTTGGAGGTATGTCAAGATTGAGGGAGAGTACAAGGTTCCAAATAACATTCAGTAGAAGTTTTAATAATGAGTGTCATGATGCTTTGTCTTTCAATAAAAGTCAAAGGTCTCACCATAGAACTGAATTCAATGGAGGTGATTTTAAAAGGGGCCTTAGTGAGTTAATTTACTCCTCAAAACCAGTTCCCCTAGAGCTTATTATCTTTATTTGCATACCCCCTGCAGGTCTATCTCAAGCTTTCATCTCACTTATCTTGAGACTTTCGGAGGGAAGAGAGTGGTCTGCATTAGGAAGTTATTTTATCCTCAAGTTTATAGATTTCTTCTGAAAAGCTCTGAGGAGCTGACTCATAGAATTAGCTAGACTTTCTTAAGTGCAACAATTCCAGAATGTACTAACTACTAACTCTCTGATACAACACTGAGTTTATTTTAAGTCACTAGTAGAGTTGCCCAATAAAATACAGTTACATTTAAATTTCAAATAGCCCAGCATTTTTTTGAAGTATAATTGTATCTCAAATATTGCATGGGGGCATAAGTGTGTCTCAAATATTTGTTATATTTATACCAAAAATTCATGACTTATTTATGTGAAATTCAAATTTAACTGGGCATCTTATATTTTTATTTACTGCATCTGGCAACCTTGGTCATTGAAGATAGAGGCTTTCTGACCAAGTGTATTTTACCCATGATGAAAGCCAATCCCATAAAATAATAAAACTTTAAAAAAAAATCATGGAGGAAACATTAATTGTATGTACACCTTTCAGTCTTTTGAGCTAGAATATAGGGGCCTAACATAAAACTTTCTTGACTCTTGGAAGTTATTAGCTCATTAGTATGAGTATCAATATCAATTAGTTCAGTGTCTAATGCTTTCAAATCTACTTGGGGTATTTTGTAGTGCCTGTTTCCATGCCAGCAGATATCTGTGATTAAAATTTTAAATTTGACTCTTTAAAAGTCATTTTCTTCCCTTATTATCAGACTATCAATTAAACCCACTAGTGGCAATCAAAATTTAATTTCTTAGAGTCTAGAAACACTAAATTTTTCTCCCATCTAAACTGATGTCAGTAAAAAAATGAGATAGTAAATCTTGCTAACTATATATATAAACAAAGATAATAGGCTAGTATGAAAGTTTGTGATAATTATTTAACATTTTAAAAATAAAAAAATCGTAATTTTATTTTCTCAAGCATTCATTCACTCACTTGTTGAAATAATACATATATTTATCTAATACAAGTTTATTCAACCTTTTATGGCTTCAGCATTTTATGAAATAACATTTATAAAACGTTAGAAACCTTATCTTTAAAGGGCTGAAGGGTGATTAAACATTGAAAGTTGCCGTCTGAATATTATATACCTTCCAAACCATGTATTCAATTTTCATAATTGCATGAATCCTGTAAGAAGATTTCTACCTGGCCTCATCTTATTATGCTAAGCAGTGTTATTTAAATGTTGAAAGCACAGTTATTTCTCACCCAGACCTTTCTTTAGGATGTTCTCAGGATACACATTAGGTTTTAACCTTTCCTACACATTTAGCTTTAACTTCAACTTTTCGATGAAACAGAGAGAAAAAAAAATTCTTTTAGGTAATTACTTTATGGCAAGGACTCAGCTTCTAGCAGTAAGCTGACCCTAATCCTTAGTAGTTCACTGTCTCTTTCTCTGGAAATCTTTGTGCTAAAGTGTCTAAGTCCTTATGACATTTGCCAGGGCACAAAGAAGTCATTGCTAGCAGATATTCATAGAAGCTGGAGTTAACATTCTTGCATCAAAATTCTTGAAAACGGATCCACCAGATTACCCAAAGGATGTAGCCTGGTATAAACATCCGCCAGTCTATTATTTGCAAAGATGCTGCTTTCTGTGATGAAAATACCATCATCATTTCAGTGGTAATGCCAACTTGCACATGAATCAAGGCAGACCCATTATTACACTACACTGCTGTGCATAATGGTCAGTATAGCTCCATCAATCTGGACTACTTTTCATTCTTTATCTGGATTTCTGATTTAGGTCAGTCATATATACTTGCCATACATTTTCTGGACAATGAATTATCCATCTTTTTTGCATCAAAGCTCTACTAGCACACTCATTCTCAAACTGTGGTGTGCGTCCAAATCATCTGTTGAGACTCCCTGACTTACCAAATCATGATTCAAGGAACACACTTTGGCAACTAAGGTCCACCAGAGTGGAGACTGTATCAGTCTTGCTCCCTCTTGTTCCCTGAGGTGGCCTAGTGCTTGACTTAGGGTAGGTCCTCAATAAATATTTGGTCATTGAAGAAATTAAGAAAGACTGAACAATGATAGATGGCAGAATGGGTAATTTAAGAATTTTATGTGAAGGTATTACTATTAACATAAGGGATGAGTAGAAGACAGCATCTTTGAAGCTTTTTTCTTTTGAGTTTTTCATAAATATTACTTCTTCTTTTAAAGTATTAAAGCACTATGCCAGGATGTAAAAATGGTTTCATTGTAATGAATTATCCTCTCTCCCCTTTTTCCTTCCTTCCCTCTTTCCTTCCTCCCTCTTTCTGTCCTTCCTCCCTGCTCTCCCTTTCTCCTTCCCTCCTTCCTTCCTTCTTTTCTTCCTTCCTCTCTCCCTCCCTTTCTTCCTATTTTTCTTCTTTTCTTCCATTTGTTATGCATTTAAAGAAATTTCTAGAAAAATGTTTGCTCAATGTTCAATTTTTGAGCAGTGAGATTTTAGTAATATTTTTTACTTATACATGTTACACACTGTTTTTTGTAATAAGCTTATATTATGAAAATAAATTTAAGTCAATAATTTGAGCTTAAATAATACATGTCTTTTGACAGACTGTTTTGGAGTTTGAGTTAGCCAACACATTTGATCTCAAAGCCTACGAAGATAAGTGAGAGGACAGAGGGGTAGGCATCAGATCTAGTTGCCGTGACCTACATCTTCTTGTAGAGTTCTCCTGCGAAGGTGCCCAACCTATATCTCCGATCATGCCTCTAGTGGTTAAAGGGTTCATTCTCTGACCCTAGCATCTAAGATTTGTCTGGAAATTACCTGTGCCCTTGACTCATGGACTGTGCATTTTAGACCTTTCAGGTCCACACTAGGGCGTAGTTTGCCTAGGGTTCAAAATGATAGTGAAAGCTCCTGCACTGAGGAGTAATCCTCAGACTTGAAGTAATCCTCTGACATTGGGGTCTGTCTGGACATATGAAATAGAAGGAAAAAAATCAGCTCCCGTTTTTAAATATTTTTAAATGTTGATCACTTTTACTCTTTGTGGAATGCTCTCTAGGGACCTGTCCCTTTTGCAGGGAATGGAGACCAAGTGTGTACACTATTTAGGAAAGAACTGGCCCCATGAAATATCTCAGCTTGTACCCCATCTGATCCCAAGACCAGCTTTCCAATTCACTCTTTGCAACCCTCTTCCACAAAATCTCAGCTTTGTGTCCAGTTTTGCTGATCTATTTTTTTTTTTTTTGAGTTGGAGTCTCTCTCGGTCACCCAAACTGGAGTGCAGTGGCCGCTTCCGGCCACCGCGCCTCAACCTGCTGGGCTCCGGCGATCCTTCCTCCTCAGCCTTCCAAGTAGCTGGAATTACAGGCATGCGCTACCACGCCCGGCTGATTTTTTGATTTATTGTAGAGATGAGGTCTTGCTGCCCAGGCGGGTCTCGAACCTGCGGGCTCAGGCAATCCGCTCACCTCAGCCTCCCAAAGGCGCGGGATTACAGGCTGAGCCACTGAGCCCGGCTTGATCTATTTTTTTAAATATATTTTTCTTGAAACACTTTGCTATGCTTGGTTCTTTCATTGAGGAACTATCTACCTTGTATTTCCAAAGCTAGATCCCCATTCCTTTCTCATGAAATGCCTTCCCTTTGCCCCTTGATAAATCTTATTGTGGTATAATCAATACTAAATTTGCTTCTATGTCCTTTGAGAATATAGGAAAACTACATTTCTCAGCTTTTTTTTTGGCCATTAGAAGCCATATGGGTTTATCTGGCTAATGTAATGTGGATAGCGGTGAGAGAAGGCAATTCTTGGTTAATCCCTATAACCTCTTGAGAGATCTTCTATACTGTAAAGATGAAAACAATCCACTGAAGATCCAGAAGAACTGTGAGACCCTAGAAAACAGTAGAGCCACTAAATTGATGTGGCTCAGGATACTAAATCACCATACAAACAGGAGCTACCCAGCAGAGATGCCTGATTATGAACGTCTGAGTTGAAATTTGCATAAACAGGAAATCAACTTTTATTGTGTTTTTCCCTTTAAATGTTGATCACTTTTACTCTTGTAAAATAATATGGTCAACCTTAATTTTAACATCTTCTCATACTTCAAAATATATTTAAGGCATTCCCATCTCTGTCTTGCTCTTCTGAGTACTGCAGATGAGGTTAACCAACCTTCATGTCTCCCTTAGAAATGTTCTTATCACAGTATATTATAAAACATTTTCCCACATCCCTTTCTCTATCATTAGACTAGAAGCAGTTCAAGAGCAGGGCTTTGCCTTACTTATCTTTATAAACTTGTTGCTGATCATTGCAGCTGAATTATTCTAGGCTCTCTTGGAAAATGGTGGAACCTGTACTTCAAGCAAGATCTGTTTCACCATACTTTGTGTTCTTATATGTTGTTTCTCAGTCAGAATTGAAGGGGAAGGGGGCCTAGATCCAATGGATCTGAAGAGCTGGTCTAAGTATCAACAACCTTCTTTAAGCAGTAAGAAGGTCTGAGATGCTTACGGAAAGATTTGTATTTCATTTCTCTTAAATCTTCCAAGAGCATGGCCGTAGGCCATTGATAAAGATAGCCAAAGATGAAGATAGGTCATTAGAAGGCATGACTCAACTTTCCAGAAAAGATGGTAAGAGCTAGTTGGGTTGGATGCTGTCCTTCCTGGATACCATGATGGGAGAGTGATCCTCCATTTTTCCCCAAGACTAGGCAACAAGCAGTTAGGTCAGACATTCCCTGCCCAAACATTTTCTGTTCAACCACATATTTTACCAAGCTGACCAGGGAAAAAGAAACAAAGCAGTGGCCCAGGTTGGGGGCTGTTTTATGATGCTACCTTTTCTGGGAAATGTATTGCATGACTTTCCTGGAGTGGAGGGCTCCAATGTACGAATGTGCACATGCAGCAGTTTCCGATATGTGCTTTTCTCTCTTTTTACCGTAACTCAAGGAAAGTCAATGCATTTAGAAACTAGAGTGGTTTTCTTCAGATGTTAAAGTTACATTTTTACTTCCTCAGTTCAACTTTCAATCCTGATCCTAATTGGTCATAAACTTGTGAAAAAAAATGGAGAAGGGTTATATTGAATCATTTACTTAGAACTGGGGCAGGGTGTAAACAAGTTGAAGATTAATGTAACTATTAAGAAACCAGAGGTTGTGGGAGTATCATAATGTTGTTCCACATGGTTATAAGGTTCACAGAATTCAAAGACTGGCTCAAGGGTGCATGAGGACCATGAGCACCAATGAGTATTTGCTATTAGTTCTGTACAATTAGTCCCTGAACTACATTATACATACTTATCTGAAACCTTATTTTCTGTTTTAGGAAAGGGGTAAACTGAACCACATTGTATAATGTACCTATTGAATGTTGGTTACTATTCATTCATTAACCACTATGTATTAAGTACTTGCTATTAGCTGGCAACTGCAATAAACAAAGTTGAATAAGACTTGATTATTGACCATAAGGAACTCAAATTATCCAATTCAGTTTTTCACAGTTATTCACTGGGTCTTCATGTTTTGAATAGGATTTTAAATACATAGAGTTTATCAATCTAAACCACTGAAACATGGACAAAATACTTTTGTATTAGAGGTGGCCAGAAAGGATGACTTGAAGGTAGAAGAAGAAATGAAGAGTGTTTTGCCAAGAAATAGGATTTGCAAGTAGGTTTAGGTATGGTCTGATAATTTCAAGGCATTAGGAAGTGAGGAAAAATTGAGTCATTCTCTAGATGCTATACTTTCTGAAGAGCATGCTGTAGAGTACAAGTCAAAAAGGTGCTCTGGCTTCAAGTGCTCTGCGGTGAAACATTTTTGGAAACTGTATATCATATAATGAGAATTTATAAAATGTCTCACATGACACAAGGAGGACTCTAAGAAGTTTTGCAGGAAACACAACAAATTATATCCCCTCCCTGCCTTCCCCAATCCAGGGACTCTCAGACTTATCCTACAATGAATTTTCTCATCTTATTTTATGAAACACTGAAGTGGTTTAACCTGGAACATCACACTATATAAAAGGGGTTTTCAGTAGTCAAATATGCATTTCATAATTATTATTATTGATAATGTATATATTTACTTGAGGCTACTTTATTAATTATGGAATTATTATAATTCTCAAAGATATTATATTGTGTTGTGTTATGAAATATATCATACAAACCATATCAGGTCATAAAGATCATTTTATTTAATGGAGTAATAATATCTATTAAGTTAACTTGCACTAGCTTTCTGCTTAGGAAAGGAAGAAGACCTGGAGAAATTTTGGGGAAAGAAGATGGAACCCAAATGCATAGGTCAGCAGGCACAAAGACCATTAAAGAAAGGGAGAGATCAATAATTTGGTTTGAAAAGAAGCAAACAAGGAAAGAAATATGTCAAGATAAGAAGTAGGTCAAGTGATAAAGCAGGAGTCTGATGTTCAAGTTTCAGAATTTTTGTATTTTTTGACCAATTTAATCCCACTTTAAACTGTGTAGGTTGCTGTGATGTAAATTTCTACATCTTCCCCAAGTGATTACTAAGGAATTTTATACACTCACACACTTTGTACTCATGTTTAATTATATGGTAATTTTTGAAAGTATTTGTTGATGCAGGATAAATGGAGTAAAATATTAATGGTATCAGTTTTCAGCTGAAGTGGGCACCCAGAGGCTAACCTGGGGGCAGAAGAGGTCTCCAGGAAAGTTGTTGGATTTTTGCAGAGTCCTGGACTTTCACTGGATATGCAGTGGGAGTTTGATCAATTTTATCTACTTGTTTTGGAGCAAAAACGTGCAAATTGAAATCATTATGTTTAATGGGGTGGAAATATTTATTATGTTAACAACTTGCACCAGCATTCTTCTTAGGAAAGAAAGAAGACCTGGAGTTTATAAAGTGATGGGGAGAGAAGAATTAGAGAGAGAGAGAGAGAGAGAGAGAGAGAGAGAGAGAGAGAGAGAGAGGCACAGAGGGACAGAGTGGTTTTCACAGCCTCTTTAGAATCTTAATTTTCAAGTATAAAAGTACAAATGTTTCATAGTTTGGAAAAAATTTTGCCTTGATATCCACGCACAGGCCAGGGAAAGGAAGGTGAGGCAGTGGGCTTTGGGACTCAGTAGAGAGAAGCCACAGCTGTTAACTGTAGGTTTGGTGCCAGAGTGAGAAGGAAAACCAGGTTCACCTCACTGGCTTTCTACATTGACATTCCCTCAGGGCTCAGGTATAACTACTAATTTTATTCTGGACTAGAAAGCCAACAGGCTTCAGAAGAAGTGACTCATTAGCTTTGAGATGGAAGGAGACTTCAGGGGCTGGAGTTCAGTGTGAAGGGGCTACAAAGTCAAGTAATGATCACCGGTTGCATTAAACAAAGTTTGCTGTCTAGAATGAAAGAAGTGTGTCCTATTTTGCTCTAGGCTAGCTAGTTCATCCCTCTTCTAGATTTAGGTTTCTTTCTGGGGCTTGGTCATCAGCAGTTCCAGAGTGACCTTATGGAAGTGCTGATCTAACCAGGTCAGTTAAAACCAGTCAATGTCTTCCCATTGCACTAAAAATAAAATGTACCCTCTTTTTCCTTGCTTACAAAGCCCCTCAAGCCCTTCTCTTCTTCAGTTCTTTCCCATGAGGCATCCTTTTTGCCCGAATCTTCTTTCTGTCCTACTTCCTCTCTTGGCCCAGTTTGACTTCTATTCATCTTTTGTATCTTAGGTCAGATATCAGCGTTGCAGTTAAACATTCCTTGACCTCCCACACCAAGTTGTGCTTTTTATTCTCATTCCACCCTGCCTGTTCCCTTTCTGGTGTTTAGTTCCCAATAGGAGAACCCATCCTGTACTGGCATATAGTGTGAGGACTCTAGAAGGGAGTAGTCCTTCAGCCTCAAGGAGAGCAGAGGATTCTCTCTTCCCACGTTGGGGATTCAGCATGTTGAACTGAAACCAAGGATATTGTTAGTTTTCAGAACTGATTGAGGTGTGGCATGATCCTCAAAACCAGTCTTTAAACTAGGGCATATATATACCAAAAATTTATTTAAAAACTTTCCAAGAAGTACATAGAAAAATTTAGTTTGGGTTCATCAAATTCCATATTGAGCTAGTGATAAGGATTCTTAAATTTCTTCTTTTTATTTAATAATTTTCCATTTCCCAGAAAAAATAAAAAAGATAATATCTTTACCAAGTGGAAATCTTATTACTGTGCATTGTACTAACATGAAAAACTTCCAGGTCACCAAAAAAGGGGACAATTCAAAACATTAAAAAATATTTTAAAGTTAGATCAATATGTAATTTTTATTACATAGCTCACCTGCAATAACGATTTGAGTAACAAAGATTTTAAAAGAAGCTTTCATTTTTATGCACCTATTTTGTGAACAAATTTTCTGTGCATTGAATGTCTATAAAAACAAATAAACAAAAAAAGGAAATAGAATCAATATTGAAACTTCTTTCTTTCATGTAATTTGTCATAATCATCCTCAGAAACATAAACAGCCTGATGGATCCATTTCATTAAGAAATGCATTTCCAATACAATTGGATTATTTCTGCTTAATAAATATTTATCAAAATTTGTAATGTATCTATCTTGTTTTAACCCATGGTTTAGTAATGGCAATGATATATCTATATAGAAGAAATTCCTTTTAGTACTTAGAACCACATAGTCCTAGGAATTACAAATACAGTTTAAAAATCAATTTATGTACATATTTTTATGGCAGATAAGAATGATCAATAAAATATTCTCAAGCATCAAAATATATTACATAAGCTTAAAATTCTGTGGGGAATGTAAAATATCTGACTGTTACAGGAGAGCTTGTTCATTTTTCTAAAGGGTGATGGTGGGAAAGAAATTACCATGATTACTACTGACTACATTTTAAAGAGTGATTTGTGGTTTTCTTTAACAATTTCAACTTTTGCAATATACCAGAAATGATAACTTTTGGTAGGAGGCACTCAACTTTTCAAAGTTCTTTTGATGAGTAAACAAGCGAAAAGTGTGAGGATCACTGTGCTAATCAACTGCTCCTGGAAAACTGAAAATTCAGCCCAGTTCTGTCTCTTGGCAAAGGTTGGGAAGTGTGGCACTCCAAGAGAGTGACATCCTCTACTCATTGCCACTCTTAGCAGCCACTTCTGATCATGAACACGCTCACGTTGGAGAATCTTCCTTTAGGTTTAGGGTCCCTCAGGTCCTTCCCTTAGAGAAGATTTCTCTGCCCAGCCTTGGCCAGATCCAGTGAGGTTCCTCTGATAAACATTCTCAGAGCCCCTACGCTGTTTCCTCAGATCACTTATTCTGTTTCATAATTACGCATTTAAAAAGACTTGACCAAAGTCTGGATTTACTACTGAACTACAAGCTCTCTGAGAATAGAGCTTTGCCTGTCTTTGCTCTTACTTTTTTCTTTAGCATCTAGGACAGGGCCTGGAATTTCAGAGAAGCCTAAAAACAATCTGTTGAATGAATGGATGGACTAAATGAAAAGTTCATCAGTTAAAATGCAAATACCCTAGAAGGGTAACACATTCATTATCCTTTTATTGCTTGTTTGCTTACTGTCAAGATTAACTAGAAAGATTACCTTTACACTTATTATGTGCTGGGTTTTCGACTGTGTAACTTGCACATGCAGAGGAAAGAGTTAAAGATTTTAATCAGTGGGACTGGAAGCAACAACAGCTCCCTGTGGCAGGAGGACCTTTGATGTCACTTTAACTATAATACAACTGTCACGTTGTAAGTTGCAAAACCAAGAGAAGCCTCCAGAACAAAGGTGCTGGGGTGTTGGGGATCTGGGGTGAGGGATTCTCCTGGGGATGTCAGACCAGGAAAGTCTTCTCTCCTCCCAAATCTAGGAAGACTGTAGGTAGGGTTGGGAGAAAGGTTTGGAATTGCTCAAAATTGTGCAAGGGCAAATACAAAGAAGGAATACAGGTAACCTGAGAGACAGATGCTTCTGCAGTGACAGCAACAGTATTCATGCCTCTAGGTGTGGCACTCTGTATCTTACTGTAGGAAAGCTAAATAAACAAGAAGGTTCTTTTGAGCACTGACGTGCAGCAAGTCGGCTTGGGGCTCTCCAGACTGAGAAAACTAATGCAAGACAAAACTAGTCAAAAGAACATGAAGTGCTGGTGTCCAGAAAAAAGACATCTGAGTACAATTTGGTGAAACTTGTGCTTGAACTCAGACTCTGCAACTTCTAGCTGCGTAATTTTGGCAGATGACTTAAATTCTCTGAGTCTTAGCTTCCTCATTAGTAAAATGGGATTTTGCAATACTCCCTAAATAAGAGAATGGACATGAAAGTATCAGCTTCATAAGAAGTTGTCTGGTAAATATCTGTCAACACTGTCAAAAGACAGACATTTCTAGGGTAAGACTGAGGCCTGGTACCATGAACAGAGATTAGAGAATTAGTTAACTAAGATAATCCTGGGATCCATCCATGCTGTGGATATATGTGTGTAGACATATGCAAGTCTCTTGATTTAGAACAGGATTTTAAAATTTGGCACCACTGACACTTTAGGCTGAAAACTCTTGCTGTGGGTGATAGAATGGGGTGTATAGTAAGATATTTAGTAACATCCCAGACCTCTACCAACTGGATGCCGGTAGCAACACCATCCCAAATTGTGACAGAGAAAAATGTCTCCAGATTTTGCCAATGTTTTCTGGGAGACAAAGTTGCCCTTGATTGAGAGCCACACGTCTAGGAGATGGACTCACATGCAAAATATCCTTGTGTGTGTGTGTTTTTGTGTGTATTTGCACACATGCATGAACACAGGATGGTGATGGGAGAGTAGTGGCCAAATACTGTTTGCCTATTTCACAATAAGGAAAAGCCTGAGTTTTTTCTTCTTAAGGACACCCTAAATAACTTATTGTTCAAAAATTAAACTTTAGGAGGGTGATGTCAACTATATAAGAGACCTAGTATAAATACATTATAGCATTCGTATACACTGTATTATGATAGTCCACTCTCAATTGACTGTCAGTTTCTTGGGGATAGGAGTCACTTCTTTTTCTATACTCCTTAGGGACATGGCAGATGGCCTGGCTCATAGTTACTGAATGAAGGAAAAACTTATGAAATATATTATTTAGTAAGAAGTCAGATAATTCTAGTAGAGTTTAGAAAACAACACAATAGTTCTTATAGATATATTGAGTAGAAACAATGGTATATAAAGATATACCACAAAGATACTTCTTTTAGTACTTGGTAGGTAAACTAACTTACCTGAATATTTGTGGAAGTTCAGAGAGCCAATCACAACCCTAAAAAAATTGAGACCAAATTCTTTCTGACTGACTGAATAGATAGATGCATGAGTGTGTTAATGCGTAGATGGATGAAGAAGAATATATAGCTAGATAAAGAGGCACTTAAGCAATTCTTAAACACAGAGAAAAGTTCAAAAAAAGGGTAACATTAGAAATGGTATAAACTAACATTTATTGAAGTGTTATTCAGTGCCAAACACTGTATTGATGTTTTATATATGTTATCTTATTTAATCTTCATAATGACGAAGATAATATCATTCCCATTTTAAAACCGAGGCTTAGAGAGATTGAGCAACCTACTCGAGATGAAAGTGTGGGTCTATGAATCTCAAATATCCAAGAAAATCTCCAGTTATACAGTTTTACAGATATCTTCCTTGTCCAAAATGGTGGCAGAGACCTGTGAGGACCTTGTATTTCTGGCCTTCCAGTCTCCCATCTCCCTTAGCATGATGAATGAAACTTGGCCCCAGTTCTAAGATATACTAAAAGCAGATCCTTTTGCTGCCTGAACCTGTCTGTAGTGTTGACAGGCTACAACACATGTGGCTTTGGCTGGGTGCCCACCCCACACAGGGCCCCTAGCCTGTCAGGAGCTCACAGCAGGTGAGTGATTCGGAAATCACCTCTTGCCATGATTGCAAGGTGCCTCTGGTTGTGTTCATCACCAGGTGAAGAAATGCCTTTTTCATTGGAAATCAGTCATTCATCAGTTAAGAGAGGAACAAAATGCAGTTGGTTAAACTACCTTCATTCTTTCCTGTCTGATCCACCATTCACTTTTACAAAACTCCCCAGAACCACCCTGAGAAGAACATTCTCAGAGATCCTTTAACTCCACCATAGGTTGTCAGTGATATCTGGCCTTTCCCGATGATGTTTGTAGTCATTCATTCATTCATTTTATAAATTAAACTTATGTATTAGACCTCTACTATGTGCCAGACACTATTTTAAAATTGTGACAAGACAAATAAGGATAAGGAATTTTCATTCTAATGGGAAGGGTCAGAAAACAAGTAACTAACACATAAATTAGGTAAGATCTAGGAAATAATATGGGTGATGGGACAGGAAAGTGATTGAAGATGGAAAGAGCTGTATCAGTTCAGGTGATTAGGGAAGACTTGTCTGAGGAGGTGACGTTTAGGCTGAAGTGCTCTGATTGAAGCCCTTGGTGGGGGGGATTGGGGCACAAACTGGTTCAGGCCATTGAAAGCCCCAGGTTCAGAACTTAGCACCATAACTGTGTCTTGTTGCTGTGCTCAAGAACCATTTTTGGCTTGTGAGTAAGGGGCTACCTTAAGAAGTAGTTTTGAAATTCTTTTTTAGGAATCTGGTAAAAGTTGTGAACTCTCTTACCAGAAAATGTGCTTATGAATGCTTACAATAGCAAGGGGTTAATGACACTCAGAAGCTTTTTTTCCAGACTATTGAGTTAGTACCCCAGCTACAAAGAGAGGTCATGGTCTTCATGGCTTATGTGAATTCCTGGTATAGATTTTGTGGAAGGGAGTGCTGGGGAAGAATGGGGAAGGTTTTCTTGTTATTCATTCTATGCGGATGGATAGTGTAATAGTCTAAATAGTTTTACCCAGTACTTCACTCCCTCTAGTATTAGTATTTAGTCACACCCTTGCTACGGCCTCACAGTGGGCAGAATGTACCTTCTCACCCCTTGACATTGGGATTGGCCATGTGACTTGCTTGAACCTATGGGATGTTATCAGGAATTGCATTTGTGTGGATGGGCTTGCCCTCTGTGTTTCCTCTACCACCTGAAAAGAACATCTTGCCCTTTGAGCCTGGGCTTCAGGATAAGCCTGGATCCAAGCCCACCGGACCTGCAGCTTCAAACAGAATCAATTCTAGGTCAGATGAACCCAGGCAACCTGTACATCTACGTATGTGAAAACAAAATTTGAGTTGGAAGGCACTGAGTTCAGGGGTGTTTTATTACACAGCATCATGTAGCAAAAGCTGACTAACACAGATTTACATGTAACAGCCACATGTATCACCTGAAATGCACGTAACATACTTGGAGTTCTGCACTTATATGGTGCCTATAAATGGCCCAAGGAATCTCACATAAGTACAACTATCTGATTAAGTTATCTTCATTTCACAATGTTGAAATGATGTCTGCATTTCTTGTGTTACTTATAAAATTTGTATCACCTATAGTAAATTGTAAGATGAAAAAAATAAAGTGGGAGAGAAAAGTGAGAGGATGTCATGAACTGCAGAAAGATACAGAGGGAAATTGAACTAATATTTATTGAGCTCTTTGAACTTTTGAGCCAGATACCATGCCAGATGGTTTAAGTATATCGCTTTATTGAATACTTTTTAAAGGCAAAAGAATAAGCAGGCAAACAAATCCTCACAATATAATATGATGCTTATTTCACAGAAAAGAAACCGAGGCCCAGGGAATTTAAATATTTTTTTTTCTTCGTCAGACCTGCTATGGAGAGCAGGATTAAAAGTTAGCTTTTGTCTATAAAAGTCATGCTTTATCCATGAAGTGATAGAATTTTCCTATGATGATGAGCAACTTAGTATTTTATTTGGGGCAGTATACTTGCAACATTTCACAGGGCTAAAAAGAAACAGGGTGGTATGGATGTAAAAAACTATTCTTATATTTGAATCCTTTGATGGGAAGGAGAAAGAGAGTGGGTAGATGGTAGGTAGAGCAGATAGGCACTGAAATTCATGTCTAATTAACTGAGCATATCCAAAATATTGAGTTGTTACAATATCTACTTTTAGATGTGACAATTGGGTTACTAATCACTTTCCCATTTTGATCTATATACTTGTCTTATCCATCAGACTTGAAGACAAGGGTCATTAACTTTTCTTAAATAGACAATATATGTACATGGTAACAAATTTAGACAGTATAATGAGCTATAGTGAAAAGTCAGTCAACCTTCTCCCCCTGTCCCTAAGTCCCACGTCTTGAGTGAACCACACTCTTTATGTGCTAAGGATCATTTTAAGCTTTCTATGTAAGTTTGAGGAATTGGAAGCCCTGTAACTTTGGAGTATCCATGGTACCTCTCTAAGCCTCATTCATGGATTGATTATTAAACACATAATTATTAAAGACTTATTAGAGCCAATACTTAATTCCTACATCTGTATTAATTTCCTACTTCATTGTAACAAATCATCACAAATCTAGTGGCTTAAAACAACAAAATCGTATTAGCTTCTAGTTCTGGAAGTCAGAAGTCCAAAATGAGTAGGCAGGGCTGTTATGTTCTTTCTGAGACGCTAGGGGAAATGGTTTTTTTTATTTATTATTTTCCTTTTCTAACTGTTAAAAGGTGTCTGATTTTCTTGATTCCTGGTCCCTTCCTTTTCGAAGGTCAACAGTGAAGAACTCCAAATTTATCTCTATTTATTTGTAATTCTTTTACTTTCTCCTTACCTTATTTAGGACACGTGATTAGATTGAACCAACCTGAATAATCCAGGAAAATCTCTTCATCTCAAAGTATTTAATTTACCTACAACTGTAAGATTTATTTTTTTGCCATATAAAATAACCTATTCACAGATTTCAGGGATTAGGAATTGAACATCTTTGGGGGCTATTATTCAGTATACCATAACATTCAAAATGGAAATAATCATATATGTCCAAGTTTTGTTTTTAATAGTATCTCCAAAATAAATCAAAAGCCATCCATTTCTCTCTATCCCACTGATACCACATAGTTGTGCTTTCCATCATCTTTGACCCAGGTCACTGCAGAGCCAAGGCTCAACAGGCCCCCTGGCACCTGAATCACTCTGGATCCTAACAGTTTTCCACACTGCAGCCAGGGGACCTTTCTAAATGTCATTTTTTTCTCATGTTCTTTCCTTTTCAAAATATCTCAATGACTCTCCTCCACTGGGCTCAATCTAATGTAGTACCTACACTGCAGAGTTAATAAGACCTTTTGTAATGTAGCAACTGCTATCTGGTAGTCACCCTGAACTTCTTCCAGGTCTTCCTATCCAGCCCATGGGCCTTTGCACATGTTTTTTCTCATCTTTCAGCTCTCAACTTAGGTTCTCCAACCCTGGTTATTTATAGTGAGGCTAAATTAGATGCCTGCCTCTGTGGTCCAAAAAGTCTGTATCCCTTATTATAACCCTCATTGGCTGAACGGATGCAGATCTTGCTCATCTGTGGATGTTTAACAAATATGTATTGCCTTAGTGACTGCATAAATAAATGAATGAATGAACCACACTCTTCCAATAGAAACAGACTCAATCTGGTCTCCACTCCATCCTGTTATTTATTATTAACCTTGATTCCTTGAGAATTAAGTCTATCTGGTATTATAGTAACTGTTGTGGAGGGTTGTGAGTGTCAGCTTCTCATCAGAAAAATAACCATATATAGGTATCAGGCATGTATTTTTTAGGGGGCTGGTGGCCATCTCAAAACTTTTTTTAACTGAGTTTTTAGAATTGGAGTTCTCTGTCTCCTTTTCTAGATAGACCAATTGTGCAGAATTAGAAATTGTAAACAGCTAGAAATAAAGAGTTTGACAATAAATATTTGCCACTGTAGACTTTTCTACAGACAGATTGTGTACTCACAAGGTTTTAATGGTCAAACATCCAGAGACTGCTCTCTGTACCAATACACCTTCTATTTTCCTTAAGTTTGCTCTTCCACAGAATATTCCTGGTCATCCTTTAGGCTAGATACGAGGTTCAGTGAGCTGAAATTCCTCAGACATGAGAGTGAAACTAGGGAGTCTGGCAAGAGGACCCCTTCTTCCTGCTCCCGGACATGCCGAGGAAGGCAACGAGCCACACACGAGTTGTTTTGCTGGAAACAGCATACCCAGCACAACTTGGTGGCATCTCTCTGGAAGGATTACAGCTTACAAGATTCCATTATTCTGATGCCAACCTGGCAGCCGAGATGGTGGAACAAGCTTTACTTACAGAAGAAATCTCTGCTTCACACAGGAGGTGGATTACAGGAAGGATGTGAATGTTTGACAGTTCATATCAGGAATTCTTCAGCAGGAGAGAGCAAAGTTGTTTATTAGTAGAACTTGATAGATATAATAGGACATTTTTGATATAGGCCAGCAGCTTACCCCAGCCTTAGGGAAAACTATTTCCTTCCTAACCCTCTCCTAACTTCTCTGGGTTGGCATGCTTGTTAATCTATCTCACAGGCCACCACAGCTAAGTAGCAAGAGTGACCAGCCACTTCCTTGGGCAGGCACAGGCTTGTGACTCTAGTTCCTGAGAGAGAAAAATCTTCCAAGATAGAGTCATTCCATGGTAGATAATCAATTCTACTTCATATCCACTAATTACATGTCTGACTGTACATGGACAGGGAACCCCAAAGGTGATTATTTCTAGAGAAAAGCAAAGTGAATGCAATTTGTTCTTTGTCTTGTGGTGGGTCTATGTAACTAAATCCTAGCCCAAGAGTAGCACTTGCAAAACCTGGGGGCCTCACAATTAGTGAACACAGCAATCACCAGGTATGTTTGTTAAGTTCTAGTTTCCTGAGGTTTGCTTGGCTCGGGTGAATGTCTAGAGGTAGGTCTTAGGAATTTACATGATCTAGGGGTTGGAGGTAGGATGGAGGTTCATTTTTAGCACTTTTGCCAGAATTTAGGATTACAATGGAACATGTGGATGATTTGGTTTGGCTTTACATACCACTAGATATGACTCTTGATTCTACTCTTTACTAAGTGTGTGACCTTGGGCAAATCACTTCTCATCTTCTAGTTTCAATTTTCTCACTGGTTAAAGAGGGATAGTAACTGTATCTGCTTATCTGGGCTGCTGTGTGAGCATAAATTGTGGTTGTGTAAGTAAAGTACCTGATGCATGGTGTGTACTTCATAAATGGTTCTTGACTCTGATGGTGTGGTTTTGGGTAGCTATGTTGGTGGGGGAAAGGATCTCCCATCTTTTCCGGGCTAAACACTGTTTTACTATAGAAATGGTTAGGCCACTCAATCTGGTTTCCATACCACCCTGATATTTACTACTAGAGTATGTTCTCTGTGAGACAATTTTTAGATAATTGGCTAGAAAACTGAAACCCAGTTCATGGAAGGAGAGCAGGATGTGACAGACAGATCTAGGTTTCAATCTTGCCTCTAAGACTCAAACTTTGGGCAGTTTTCTATCCTTCTCAACCTCCTTAATTTTAATAAAATAATATTTATTTTGAAAATTTGTGAAGAAGATCTGGCAAATCACCTATAAATTTAATTTAATTTATTTATTTAAGGTAACTTTTTTCATTTTTGTTCAGATTTATTTAGATATAATTGGCAAATAAAACTTGTGTATATTTACAGTGTACAATGTGATGTTTTGATATATGTATACAGTATTAAATGAATTGAATCAAGTTAATTAACACACCTATAACCTCACATACTTATTTTTTGTGGTGAGGACATTCAAAATCTACTCTCTTAGCAAATTTCAAGTGTATAGTAGATTATTATTAACTATAGTCACCATGCTATACAATAGATCTCCAGAATGTACTTATCCTGTCTAACTAAAATTTTGTACCCTTTAACAAACATCTCCCAATTTCTGCCCTCCCTTCTTTGCCACCAGCCTCCAAAACCTCTGCTCTACTCTCTGCTTCTGTGTGACTTTTTTAGATTTCACATATGAGTGAGATCATAAAGTATTTGTCTTTTTGTTCATAGCTTATCTTATTTAGGATATTGTAATGCCCTCCAAGTTTGTCCATGTTGTCTCAAATGGCAAAATTTCCTTCTTTTTTAATGGAATATATATATATATAATGGAATATTATTCAGTCTTAAAAAAGAAGGAAATTATCTCTAGTGTGTACATATATATCTCCAGTGTGTACATATTTTCTTTATCTATTCTTCCATCAGTGGCCACTTGGGTTGATTTCATGTCTTGACTTTTGTTTACTATGCTTCAATTAATATAGGAGTGCAGATATCTCCTCAACATACTCATTTTACATCTTTTGTATTTATACACAGAAGTGGAATTTCTGGTTTTTATGATAGGTCTATTTTTAATTTTATGAGAAAACTCTGTACTATTTTCCATAATAGTTATAGTAATTTACGTTTTCTCTAAGAGTGTAAAGCATTCTCTTTTCTCTACATCTGCACCAACACTTGTTATTGTCTCTTTGATACTAGCCATTATAAAACAGCTGTGAAATAATACCTCATTGTAATTTTAATTTGAATTCCTGATGATTAATGATATTGATCCTTTAAAAAATATACCTGTGGGCCATTTATTTGTCTTCTTTTGAAAAATGCGTATCAAATTAGACTTAGGTTTCTCTAGACAGTGAAAACTGATGTTGGGTGCATATATATTTACAATTGTTATATCCTTTTGATAATTTGACCCTTTCTTCTTTGACCATCTTTGTCTCTTTGTGGCAACTTTTAATTTCAACTTATTTTTTCTGACATAAGTATAATAAACTCTTCTCTCTTTTGGTTGTTGCCTGTATGGAAAATTTTTTCTCCATCCATTCCATTTACATTCTTCCTATATATGACCTTAAAGCTAAAGTGAGTCTCTTATAGGAAGCATATAGTTGCATTTTTAAAAAATGTATTTAATTACTCTGGTTTCTCTCTCTTTTATTTTTTGACGGGATAATTTAATCCATTTACATTTAAAGTAACTATGAGGACTTACTATTGTCATTTTATTAATTGTCTTCTAACTGTTTCAAAATTCTTTGTTCCATTCCTTCTCTTTTGTTGCCTTTCTTTGTGAGCTGATACATTTTTGTAGTGGTGTGCTTTGATTTCTTTCTCTTTATCTTTTGTGTATCTACTATAGGTATTTTCTTTATGGTTAGTACAAGGTTTACATAAAATATAGCATGGCTATAACACTGTTTTAAGTTGATAACAACTTAAATTTGATCACTTAAAAAACTCTATGATTTTAATTCTCCTTTCCCCATATTTTATGTTACTGATATCACAATGTATATCTTTTACATATTGTGTATCCATTGCCAAATTATTGTAATTATCATCATCGTTAGTACTTTTGTCTTTTAACTTTTATAGTAGAGTTAAAAATGATTTGTGTATCACCATTATGGTATTAGAGTATTCTGAACTTGACTGCATTCTTATTTTTACAGTGAGTTTTCTATTTCATATTTTTTCATGTGCTAGTTAGCAACCTTTTGTTTCATTTTGAAGAACTCTCTTCATGATTTTTTGTAAGGCAGGCCTAGTAATGGTGAATGCCCTCAACTTTTGTTTGTCTGGAAAAGTCCTTGTCTCCCTTTCAGTTCTAATGAACACACCTGGTGGGTATAGTATCTTGATTCGCAGTTGTTTTCTTTCAGCATTTTGAATATACCATCCCACTCTCTCCTAGCCTGCAAAGTTTCCACTGAGAAGCTGTTGATGATTTTATCAAGATTTTCTTGTATGTGACAAGTTACTTTTCTCTACTTTCCAAATTATGGTTTTGTTTTTGACTTTTGAGAATTTGATGATAATAGGTCTCAGTGAAGATCTCTTTATGCTTAATCTATCTGGAGTTGTTTGCACTTCAAGATTTATTTCTCTCTTAAGATATGGAAAGTCTTGTATTATTATTTCTATAAGTAAGTTATTTCCCCTTTTCTTCTTCTGTTCTTTCTGAGAATCCCATAATGTGTATATGTGTATATTGGTTTATTTGATGGCATCCCCTAATTCCTATAGACCTTCTCCACTCTTTTTCATTCTTTTTGTTTCGTTTTGTTTGTTTCTCTGACTAGATAATCTCAAATGATCTGCCTTAATCTCACTGATTTTGTGTTTTGCTTGATGGAGTCTTCTGTTGAATCTCTCTATGGAAACTTCCTATTTAGGTGTTGGGTTCTTTAGGTCTGGAATTTTTTTGGCTTACTTGTATTGTTTCTATCTATTTGTTAAGCTTCAAATTTTATTTATGTATTGTTTTTCTGATTATATTTAGTGGTCTATATGTATTTTCTTGTAGCTCTCTGAGTTTCTTTAAGAAAACTATTTTGAATTTATGCTACTTAATCATAACCTTCCATTTCTTTAGAGTCAATTACTGGTATTTTTCATGTTCCTTTGGTGGAGTCATGTTCCTCAGACTTTTTTTTTTTTTAATCATTCTGGCCATGTGTTGATGTCTATGCATTTAAAGAAGTAAGAACATATTCCAAATTTTACAGATTGGCTTTGGCAGGGAAAGACCTTCAGCCAGTTCAGCGATCCTGGGTGCGCCATCAGATGAGGTCTATGAGTAGGTTTTCTGCTAGAGTCCTAGGACAGACTGGCTTGATGCCTGGGTTAGCATATGGGCAGAACTGGAACCTGGATCTACAGGGCCTTACTTGAGTCTTGAGTTTATGGAGTGGTGTCTGGATTCTGGGTCCGTGGGGGTCAATCTGGTGCTGGGTGGGTCTTGAGCCTGAGTTCTCATGGGCTGGCCTCATGTTGGGAGGGAGATGGCATCTGGGCTCATGGAGATGATCCTGAAGCTTGATTCTTTTGGATCTTTCCTGGTGCTAAAGTGGATCTGGAAAGTGGGTCTTCAGGGATGAGTCTGTATTTTGAGTCTGTACGTGTTGATCTAGTGTTTAGGGCCATAGGGTCTGGTCTGGAGTTTGGGGCCACAGGTTCTGGCCTTTAGTCTGATTATGGGGGCTAGGGGGCTAGCCTGGATTCTGGGGTTGTAGATGCTAGTCTGATGCCCGAGACTTCACAAGCTTAGAGCTGGAGTCTGCAGGTGTTCTCCTGACATTGGTAAGAACCTGAAAGGTGGATCCGTGGTGTCAGCCTGGAATCTAAGGATATGAAGACTGGCCCGAAGTCTAGAGCCAAGGGGGCTGGCCTGATGGTGGGGTAGGCTTGGAGACAGATGGTGGGGTAGGCGTGTAGTTCCTGTGTACCAGATTGGGTTCTGGTGCTGTGGAGACAAAACTGGTGCTGAGTTTCAGTGGGGACAGGCTTGATGAGGAAGTCTGATTACCTCACTTTCCTTCCCACATGTGAAGGCTATCTCTCCATGTTGTACTGCCCAGGCTTGGGGGAGGGGTGACTCTGGTAATGTGAAGCTACCCATCCCAACCTCTTCAATGTGTCTATTTTTATTTCTATGCTACTTCCAGGTATTGTAATCTCTCATCTGGTTTCCTTAACTCTTGTCAAATTATTTTCATGTGTAGATAATTGTTCAAAATGACATTTCTTCAAGGGAATGAATGCTAAAAAGTGATATTCTGCCATCTTGCTGATGTCACTCTTACTGTACATTTCAGTTTCTTAATTTTTTGACAATTCTTGTTCTAAATTATGTGCTTCTCTGCTCATGGGTTACACATGATCAATAGTGCTTAAAGAAAATGGGCAAATTGATAACATTAAAATTGATCTCTTGAAGAAGCATACATTGACCATGAAAACTCCGAGGAACATTTGTTGGTCTTTGTGGAGACAGTAATAATTCACTCATTCATAGTGTAATACATGGCTTATATAATGTACCCTTAGCAGAGAGTATACTCAACAATATGATTCATATTGCTAATATAGTGCCATATGAGCTATCATATGAAGAATGTGTGTTGTGGAAGAATCATTTCTGGGGTTCACATTCTAGCAGTTACGTAGTTTTCTAGTTTTCTAGTAGTTTCTACTATGTGACTTTGACTAAGCTAATAAATCTCTTTGGACCCCAGTTGTGTCATCTGTAGGAATAGAATGTTATGCCTACATTGCTACTGTATACTGAGGATTAAAATAATATACCATGGAACAAAGGCATACAGTAGGCATTGAACATATATGTATATTAAACACATATCTTGATACTTTAAAAAAATCTCATTTTTTAGTTAAATTGCTTTGACTTTCCATACAGATAACTTCATCTGCAAATAGAGACAGTTGTAGTCTTTCTTTGTCAATACATATCTTTTTTCTTATCTTACTGCAAGTATGAGAACTTCTATAATAATAATAAACCATAATGATATCCTTCTACTTCTTCTTCTGTTTTGCTTCAGTGGAAATGATTCTGGTATTTTATAATTAGGTGAGACTTCATTGTAAAACTCTAGTAGCATTGTCACATTTAACATTATTTTCTTATTTTTACTTTAATAAGTTTTATTTACTTGTTTCCTTGTCAGGAATGGGTATTGACTCTTATCAGCTATCTTTCATCAGTTCTCAAATGATTTTTTTTATTCTTCTGCTATCCTCTAATTTATGTGATTGATATTATTAATGGATAATCATCCTTGCATTACTGGAGTCAACTCTCCCTGGTTATCTTCCAGCTACTTGTCCTACAGCAGTCCACCTGTCTGCTCTCTCTGATGTTTGTATCTTATGTTCTTTGACACAGTGCCTTTGGGGAGCAAATGGCAAGCGATATCCACATGAAAGTGCATAAGCAGGGAGACTGCCACAGGATTAGATGGAGAGAGGAATCCATCTAATCCTTGTCCCTGTCAATGGGAGGTTTGGAGGCCTTTAGAGTCTGTTCTCTTGTGGCACCCTGTCTCCTGCAAAATGCTGCAGCAGCAGCTTCTGACCAGCTGCCAGGCACCTGACTTCATGGCCCTCTGACCACAGAGGACCAAAACCATGTCCACTCAAGGCTGTTTCCATAGAAATGCAAATACATAGCCAGTGCTTCCTCTTCAGACCACCTTGTCCCTCTCTTCCCTTTTTTCTCTAGATGTTTTATGACAGTAGCTTGGATTTCACAATAGGGAGATGTGTCACACAGTCATGTAGTTCCCTATGAAGAAATATATTTTCTATTCTCTCTTTTCTTTTTTAAAAACACACACACAAAAATAATGATAGATAAACTTCTGGGTCTTTATAAAGAGGTCACGTACAGTTCTCTTACAGGGGACAGTAGGATAAACTTAGTAAGGACTATGCAGATGGATTTAGCTTCAGGTTAGCCAGATAGAAGGAGAGCTCTCATGAAGGGAAAGGTCTTGGTCATGCACCAGCTTCCAAAGGCAATTCAGATTCCAGTTTTCTGGTCTTGAGGGTGACATAGGATTTTCACTCCTTGGAAGAGAAGGACACCTTATACTCTTTACCCTGCCTTTGTCTGCTTCAAAGATGGTCAACACAAAAGATAGTCTGCAAGGAGTGGGGAAAACCGACTCGTAAACTTTAACTTGTGTTGATTTTGGGTGGAGTTGTTCATATTCCGCTTTTTGTAAAGCCAAGTGTGAGCAAAAAAGGGTATGGAGCCAGGAAGTATGTTTTAGGTCAGGCTGTCCAGAAGCAGATTCTGAGATGAGGACTCATTTGCAGGTAACTTACGAAAATAAACTGATAAGAGAGGGGAAATCAGACAGGGAAAGGTAGGAAGTCAAGCAATGGCATAATCCCAGGCAAAGTCTTGCAAAGGTTGACTTCAACCTGATCCCAGAGAGAGAACTGGAGTATAAGTTAAATCTCAGACGTTCTCTGACCTGAAGTAAGGGAGTTGGGTTTTTATATAGCTTTACCTGAAAGTCAGAATTAAAGATTTCCTGGGGAACATAATTTCCCAGGAATTTCTGACTTTTTGTACTTATGATCAGAGTAGCACAAGGTTTAAGCAGCATAAGGATGATCTCCTAAAACAAAACAAAACAAAACAAAAAAGCACACAGTTTCCAAGGGACACACACACACACACACACACACACACACACACAGTAAAAGGAATTTTCAGGGATCTGAGTAGACCACCAAAATAATCCTTCCATGAAGGGATTGTCATGTAATGGACTCACGTTAAACCTACAGATTTCTAAGTTCCACCCAGGTCCACGAAATCAATATTTTTTGGAGTTGAATTCACTACAAAATAAATATTTCAGGGAATGAATCCCAGAAACAAGCATATTTGTGCAGCTCTGTGTGTGATTCTAAGGCCTTCTAATGGTGGAGAACCACTGCTTTGAGTGTTGCAATGGGTTGAGAATGAGATCAGTGCAAACAGGAGGTTTGAGGGCAAGGACAATAAGAAGCATGACTTTTGAAGTAGAAAGAGAGAGCAGTGTGTGAATGCAGCCAAATCCACTTAATTCCTATCCTAGACCCCAGATTCTGTGGCTTGGAGAAATCTACTTCATTCTGGGAGGTTCAATTTCTTCATTGATATGAGTCATAGATTCACATAGTCATATATTTAATTCATAGAGTTCTGATAAGTTCACTCATTCATTTACTCATTTTACAAATATTATTGAACACTTGTTTTACCAGTCACTTTCCTGGGTGCTGGGGACATAGAGATGAATAACACAGATAGAATCCCTGCCTGCCTGGAGCTCAGGGGCTGGCTGTCACATCCCTAACCTATGAAATCAAAGCCCTGCATTCTTCTCAGCCTCTCCTTAAATCTTCCTTCGCCACATCCCTATTTGTAACTTTTCCATCTTCCTATTTTTTTTTAGGTCTGCAGGGCTAAAGGATACATGCTAAATGGTCAAAGATGTTACAGTAAGTTTTTTTGGCAAATGCTGCTGTAGAAAGTCCATTGGCAGGAAAAATTGAATGATATAAGACACAGAGAATTGTCTTTGAACAAAAAAACGTGTTTTGGAGAGTCTGGTGTGTGCATAAATTTAAAGATGTTAAGAAGCCTGATATCTGGAAGAAAAAAAGATAAAAATCACTCAGATTTAGCAAAAGGTACTTTATATTACAGAGTAAAGGACTTTATATTACAGAGTAAAGTGAAGTGACAGTAATTCATTCATTCTTCATGTTTTATTTTTTGCAACCCAATTATCAGTCAGTGTTCCAGCCCCTTAGGATTGAGATAAAATGGCCTCAACTCCCCACTTCAGTGACCTTCTCCAAGATTACCCTGAGTTGTCATAATTCCTCTGACTCATGGGCTTCTGCCTTCTCATATGCAATCTTTGTTCTGAACCAAATTGATTTAGACGTCAAACATAGTCTCTTCACTTCTCTTTACCAAGCAAAATCAACTGACATACAAACCAAAACAACCACAAGGAAAATGTAACCATGTGTTTTGTTCAAACTCAGAATGGAGGAATGGGTTACATTACAGGAGCATAAACAAATTTAAAGGGATAGGAGCATCCCTATCCTCTAAATGATTGACACACATCATAGTGCTTTATTAGCTGTGAATCCTTGCTGATTTTTTGCCTTGATGATCTATCTTGGGTTTTTAGTTGGGTATTTATACCCCCAGCTATGATAGTGTTAGAGCCAATATCTTTTTTTAGTTTACCTAGAAGTTGCTTTATAAAGGTTGGTGCTTCTATAAAGGTTGGTGTATATATGTTTAGGATGGATATTTCTTGTTGATGGATTGAACCTTTTATCATTTGGTAGTGACCTTCCATGTCTTATTAATTTTTGATAGCTTAAAATATATTCTGTCTGATATTAAGATCACAACGTATGCTCTCTTTTGTGTTCCATTTGCCTGAAAATTTGTTTTCCATCCTCTTACCTTGAGCTGTGGATCCATTGGGCTGTCTCTTCTTTTCTCCTTCAAAATTTTTCCTTCTCCCTTTTGTCTAGTCTCTTTTCTTCCCTCCTTAGTGTTGTAAGCAAAGTCCACACATAACTTTCCTGCCCCCAGCAAGACAACCTCCCCATCTTTAGGATGGGCCTACAAGGGACTTATCAAGTTTTCCCAAACAAACCCACCACCCTCATAAGAATTCTGACCTCAACTGGCTGGCTAATGCAGTTGTTTCTACCTCCTTATGATCCCTTAAATGCAATAGACACTACTGGATCCCTTTGTTTATGGTTTCCATTCCCATTCCTGAATTTACTTTTTCTCTTGGGACTATAGGTTTTCTTCTCATCAAATAGCAACCTTGCCCATTTAAGGCACTTTCCTGGGACATTAAGTAAAGTTATTTTTGTAAGACTACTTTGAATATTTCAAAGGACCACATGAATAAGCAATTGTTCATCAACTTTTTGAACCTGGGCCACTTATTAGGATTTATTTCGATAAGGATCACATCCTAGTTCATAGCACAACCTGAAAGTTTACTTGATTCCTCACCCATGTCTTAGCAAAATTAATTGTTCCTATTTCAGGGCTTCTAGAACTTTATATACCTCTCCAAAGTGACATTTCCTCCTCAGGTTGTTGTTATTAATGTAGTTGGAAAATTTCTTGAGATACTCCATTTTGTCTTCTTTTTTTGGTTATTATTCTAGGAAACCAGAAAGAATGACAAGGTGATTTTAACCTCTGCTCCCCCTGAAAAAAAAACAAGTCCATAACACTTAGAGAGAGGCGAGCTCCCCATTATCCTGGTGAGAACATTTGGTTTAGGAAATGGGGGCTTATTGAGACTGGCTCAATGGAGTAACTCCATGCGGGGCTAGGTTCCAGGAGTTGTGGATTCCTGTTTCTCTAGAGCTAGGAGATGGTAGGCATGTCCTCTGTAGGGGGTAATAAGGTGCTCTTATGTGCTTAGTGGACAGCTATTTTAGCGTGTTCATAATCTGTTCCCCTTTTTCTGGTAACAGGATTCCTCCCTTATTTCCTTGGAGAACCACCTCTTCACTGCTTTAAGTCAATGAATTTTCCAGGGGTTAACTTTGCTGTTATTTTCAAGGATAAGTATGTGACCGTGTGGCAGTCAGCATAACCCATATGTCTGTCCTCAGTATAAGGCTGAGCATGGGACTGAAGCCAGATTAATGAGGCTAAGTTTCTCACACTGAGAAAACCCCACTTATCTTTTGAGATAGGAAGTTTAGTTGCTCTCCACTTTCTCCTTCCCATGGAGCACTGTGCTGCCCCATCACAGGACTCATCATATGGGATCGAGGCTCTCCTTCCTGTCTGCCTTCCTTGGCTGTAAAGTGTGAGGGCAAAGATTTTTTTTTAACTTACTGCCAGCACAAAATGGGGAAATTGGCCTATGGTACGTGCTCAGTCAACTTGTATCAAATGGTAGAGAGAGGTTGAGGAAGGAGGGTTCAATCTTGGCAGCTGAGAGGAGTAGGTTGAGTAAGGACAGGGCTGAGGGCTCTGGATTTTGGTGAGATCACATTTCAGAGCTGATCTCCAAAAAGCCTTATTAAGAAAGCAGCAAAACTGAGAATTGTAGTGATGTCTCCGGCAGACCTCCCAGTACCCATTAATGACTCCTATAATAGCTTTTCATTGCCTCCTCTTTCCTTAAGAAAGTCTCACATTGTCATCCAGGCCTGTTAAACGTTCTGTGGACCCATTATCAAAATAGCATTTTCAGCTTCACTGAACACATGTGGGAAATGTTGTCGTGTTTAAAGGAAAAAAAACCACCACAACTCTGAGAATAAGCACAGATTGTATTGAGTAATTATCTTTTCTCCAACAGCCTTTTGGAAAAAAAAGGATATTTCTAATTTTTGGAAAGCTGAGCTGTACATCTAAAAGGGTAAGTTGTTACTGATTAGATTAGTAACTCAACAATTGAAACCTGACATCAAATTAATTTCTCCTCCCCTGCATCCACCCCCTGCCTCTTTGGCCAACACTTCCTTCCTCGTAATCAAGACGGATTGCACACAGATTTCTGATGGATGCCTGGTGTGAGGGTCATTTCTGTCTGTGTTTTTGTGGGAGTATAAAGCAAGTCTGTAAACTTAAGTGGAGAATGGTTTCCACACTTATGATGATGACACTGAAGTTTTTACTGGGATCACCCTGGATTGACGGCTTGGTTCCGAGTCAGGCATGTGCCACAGGCAAAGAGGGGACCACAGGGAATGAATACACACAGCAGAAGAATCAAGGTCTTAGGGTGTCATAAGCATTTTGTGACTGCTGTCTTCAGCTTTCAGAGTGATGTCTTAACACTGTCCCTGCAGTTGAGAGGAGTTGAGCTGGAGGCCCAGCTCTGCCATTTTACCTGCAGCACAGTTTCCACGTTGTGCTTTGCCTCAGTGTCACCTGTGAAATTTGGAAGGCAAAGGCAACCTCACAGGTTAGAAGGAAAGAGCAAAGTCATTGATTCATGTGAACCTGTGTAGTCGATGATCAGAAAGGATCGCCTTTTAAACTATAGTTAAAAAATGGTGCTGGGAAAACTGGCTGACCACGTGCAGAAGAATGAAACTGGTTTTGTCCTTATCACAAGGGCTTAAATGTGAAAACCCAAACTATAAGAATCTTAGAAAATAACTTAGGAAACACACTCTTGGACATCAGAGTAGGCAATGAATTCATGACCAAGTACTCAAAAGCAAATGCAGCAAGATAAGTGGGACTTTATCAAACTGAAAGTTTTTGCACCGCAAAATAAACCATCAAGAGAATAAAGACAACCCATGGAATGGGAAAAAAATATTTGCAAACTATGCATCCAGCAAAGGCCTAACATTCAGGATTAATGAGGAACTCAAACAAATTAAAAGGAAAAAAAAAAGCCAGGCTTGGTGGCTCAGCCTGTAATCCCACACCGTTGGGAGGCTGAGGTGAGTGGATTGCCTGAGCCCGTGGATTTGAGACCCGCCTGGGTAGCAAGACCTCATCTCTACAATAAATCAAAAAATCAGCCAGGCGTGGTAGCACGTGCCTGTAATTCTGGCTACTCTGAAGGCTGAGGTGGAAGGATCGCTGGAGCCCAGCAGGTGAGGCTGCGGTGGCTGGGAGCGGCCGCTGCACTCCAGTCTGGGCGACCGGTTGAGACTCTAACTCAAAAAAAAAAAAAATAAATAAATAAAAATAAATAAATAAAAGGAAAAAAAACCAGCCTCATTAAAAAGAGGACAAAGGACATAGACAATCTCAAAAAGAGACATTCAAGCACATCTGAAAAAGAGACATTCAAGCAGCTAATAAGCGTATTAAAAAATGCTCAGAGCCGGGCTTGGTGGCTCAGCCTGTAATCCCGCGCCTTAGGAGGCTGAGGTAAGTGGATTGGCTGAGCCCATGGGTTCGAGACTTGCCCAGGTAACTTGGTGAGACCTCATCTCTACAATAAATCAAAAAATTAGCCGGGCATGGTAGTCCTTGCCTGTAGTTCCAGCTACTTGGAAGGCTGAGGTGGAAGAATCGCCAGAGCCCAGCAGGTCGAGGCTGCAGTGGCTGGGAGCGGCCACTGCACTCCAGTCTGGGTGACAGAGTGAGACTCCAACGCAAAAAAAAAAAAAAAATGCTCAGCTTCACTAGTCATCAGAGAAAGACAAATCAGAACTACAGTGAGATACCACCTAACACTGGTAAGGATGGCTATTATTAAAAAGTCAAGAAAACAACAGGAGTTGGCAAGACTGTGGAGAAAAGGAAACACTTCTTCACTGTTGGTGGGAATGTAATCTATTTCAACCTTTGTGAAAAACAGTGTGGCATTTTCTTAATGAACTAAAAATTGAGTCACCATATGGTCCAGCAATTCTATTTCTGGGACAATATCCATAGGAACAAAAATTTCTCTACCAAAAGTACACCTGCACACATATGTTCACTGCGGCACTATTCACAATAGCAGAAACATGGAACCAACAGAGATGTTCATCAAAAGTGGGCTGAATAAAGAACATGTGGTGCATGTAGATGATGGAATATTACACAACTGTAAACAAGAACAAACTCGTGTCCTTTGCAGCAATATGGATGCAGCTGGAGACCATCATTCTAAGTGAACTATCACAGAATAAAAAACTGAATACCTCATGTTCTCACTCATAACTGGACCCTGGTTGCTGGACACATGAGCACAAAGATGAGAACAACAGACTCTGGACACTGCTAAAGGAGGCAGAGAGGAAGAATAAGTGGCATACAACCACACACTGGGTACTAGGGGGTGGGAAGTCCAAATCTCACTTTCCTGCAATTTACTTAAGTAGCAAATCCTCACAGGAACCTCACAACTAAAATGAAATGAAATGAAATAAAATGAAATAAAATATAATGGACCACATTTTCCCCAGGCCACTTATTTGCCCTTCTTCCTACCTCCCCCAATCATCTCATCTGAAGTGGAAGACCATGGGAGATCCTGCCTGCTTGCCTCCAGGTCCCCAGGTCACAGAACAAGTTGAGTCACATCACACAATGAAAAGCAATTTGGTGTTAAGTACTCAGAAAAGGTCATGAGTAGCTTAGCTTTGTAGAGCCCAGGAAGGCTTCCTGGAGAAAGTGGCCAGTGGCCTACACCAGGGAGAAAGGGTAGACATTCACTAGATGAAGAAAGAGGAGGGAGCGTGTGGGCAGAGTGTTCAAGTAGCATTTCAAGGCCATGTGGACGGTGTGGGGGGAATGAGGCTGACGAAGGTTGGCCTCAGTGCCCAAGGCATCCTGCCTCATTGCATGGCAAGGACTTGTGGGTTAGTGATTCTTAGACTTTAGGTACTTGTGAGTCACCTGGTGAGTTTGTTAAAAATGTAGCAGCCTGAATCATCAGGAATGCAAATCGAAACCACAGTAAGGTACTGCCTCACACCTGTTAGAGAGGATATTATCAAAAAGACAACAGGTAGCAAGTGTTAGCAAGGGTGTAGTGAAAGGAGAATGCGTGCACACTATTGGTGAGTATGTAGGTTTGTACAGCCATCATGGAAAACAATATAGAAGTTTCCAAAAAATTAAAGATAAAACTACCATGTGACCTAGCAATTCTTCTTCCAGACATATACCCAAAAGAAATAAAATAGGCTTGTAAAGATACCTGCACCCTCATACTCATTGCAGAATTATTCACAATAGCCAACACAGAGCAACAACTGAGTGTCCATCAATAGATAAATGGATAAAGAAACTGTGGATTCTTTATACATATGCTGAAACAGTATTCAGTCACAAAGAAGGAGATCATGCTATTTACGACAATATGGATAAAACTAGGATATCACACTAAGTGAAATAAGTCAGAAACAGAAAGAGAAATACTACATTAACTCACTTATATGTAGAATCTTAAAACAACAACAGTTGTTTTACAATATTCAAGTTATAGAAACAGAGAGTAAAACAGTAGCTACCAGGAGCTGAGGGTGGTGAGTGAAATGGGGAGATATTGGTCAAAGGTTACAGTTTCAGTTATATAGAATTAATAAGTATAGAGATCTAATGTACAGTATGAGGATATTGTCATTAGCAATATTGTATTGCATACTGAAAATTTCATTTCAACATGTTTAACATCATGATGTACAACTTAAGCATATGCAATTTTAAAAATGCATCCTGGACAGGGATTCAGGAATGTTTGTTTTCACCAGTGCCTGGATGACACCATACAGATGACTGGAGGAAGAAAGGAGACAGGGCTACAGGTGATGGGGAAGAGTACAAGGCAAGGGACCAAACCATATCCTCCCTCAGGCAGGGAAGCAGAATTGGGCTCAGTATCTTGGACCCCACGTTGAAGGACATGAGGAGCCCATCTGAGAAACAACAGGTGGGGAAGCTCCGGTGTAAGAATGCCAGGCTGATTAGGACAACTCTGTTAGGAGTCACCAGGGGCTGGGTGGAGGGGACAGGTTCACTTAGGAGGGTTTTGGTTCAGAGACACGCGGTGGGGATAAGAGGAAAAGCTGAAAGGGGCGGTATGAGGAACAATTTCTCTCTTGAAAACTGCATCCAGAGTGGATTGGAAGTGGTGAGTCTGAAAGGCAGTGGGGCTTGGAAGGGGCTGAGACTTTAGCCCAGGTGAAGGATACTAAAGTCAGAACTGTAGCACTGGGAAGAGGCAAGGAGAGAAAGAATCAGACTGGAAATGTCTTGAAGATGGAGAGGATAGCACTTGGTGATAAAGTGCCTACTCTAGGACTCTCCTTTATGTTCAGTGTAGCCTGAGAGATTTTATGGGAAAATGGGAACACTAAACTCACAACTTGGGACATAGAAGAAAAAAGATGAGAATCCTATTTTCTGAAAGGAAGATTGTCTCATATGCAGCCAAGGCTGGGAGGTGGACCCTCAGTCTCTGAACACTGTGATCCCCTGCAACTCCCTAGGGGGGTGGGGCTTCTTTGAAGACTCAACCCCCCAACAGAGCCTCTCCAGCCCAGACCCAACCTTTTCTTCAAAGCCCAATGCATGTGCAAAGCATAGTTCTGTTGCTTCTTGACCGTATGAACTTGACCAAGTTGTTTCCTATCTCTGAGCTATAGTTCTCCCATCACGGTGGACTATGAATTGTCTGGCTGTCTCACCAGGCTGCTGGGGTGTAAGTGTTGTCTGTGCAGATAAGCACTGTCCTCCAGGGCATGTTCTTTCTGAGTCCTGGGCAGCAAGAACCATTTTAATTCAGATGGGTGGGCTTTTCTTTTGGCCATCAAGGTAGTGATACTGCCTATACTTGGGAACTATACTAATTGGGAAAATCCACTGGGAATTGCTGACAATTTACAGTATCAGAAATGTTGAAGAAGCTTAAAAACTGAAAGAGCAGTGCTCCGGGTGTGTGTCTGCACTGGTTGTGGTGCGTGTGAAGTTACAGTGAATAATAATTGGCCACTTTGGCTTCGTGTTTTCCACCCTGGATGACAACCAAGGAGGTGGGGACAGCTAGTCAATATCAGAGACAGCCCACAAACTTCTGCCACTGTCTCCCAGCCAGTACAAGCTCCCATCCAGCCCTGCCAAGTCCCCACTGATGGTGAGTACTGTCAAGGAGGCAGGCACTATCTGAAAGCAGAAAAAAGAGGGATATGTGGGCTAGACAGGGCTGCAGAGGCTGCAGGGCCATGAACAGTCCCAAGAGGCCTTCTTAAGGTTTTGGGTTATTACTCCAAACACAGTGGGAATTCATCGACCTGGGAGGTGTGTGTATGAAGGGGTAGGAAGTAGGGGATGCGATTTCTGGCAAATTCATTTTTCTTCTCCCGTCTTGGCAGATCTTTCAGCTCCCCTTCTGGCTTATCCAGGCTTTCCCATCCTCAGAGGAGGTAGCCGAAGCTCTCCCCAACCCACTCAATCATAAGCAGCCTTCTTGTCAAGGTCCATGAGGTTCAGTGTTGTAACGTCTACAAAGCCAGGCTGAAGGCAGCCAGTTAGTGAGAGCTGGATCCCTATCATACCTCATTCCCATCTCCAGCTCTTGAAATCCACTTAATGCTGTGCTGGGTACTCCTCTGGGCTTTCTCTTAGTTCATGCTGATCTCCAAGCAACGAGGGCCTCTTGTCTGGCGAATCATCTTTCTACTAAGTCTGGACTTCGGGAGAAAACAAAGAGAAGAGAAAGCAGATGATCGGGCTCTGCAAATGGGAAAATGATGTCTTGGCATGGGGATTCTTTGAGCACAGACAGAACGTGGCTAGGTGGGAATGTTAGAGTGAAAAGCCATGCAGTCCACCACCATTCTCATGATACTTCATACTGAAACCCTAAAGTATGCTGGAGACCTTGCACGTACTAGGTCTTTGAATTCTCTTAAAGCCCTTTGGGGTAGATCCTATGTCATCCATATCTCAACTGACTCACTCACTCGAAGTCTGTCATAGAGATAGCGACAGAGCTTTGTTTTAACCCAAGTCTGTCTTAGTCAAGAACTCTGTACCGTAAACTCCATACCCTATACGTACATGCAGGAGCAAATAGTTGCTAAGAATAGTCTCTGGCATTGTATAATTATTTCATTTGTCAAAGGCCCACAGGTTAAAATGAAAGTTCAGGTGACAATGTCAGTGTTTTTGTGCCCTCCCAGCCCACACCACCAATGGTGAATTTCCTTCTTCTCTGCTCTTTGTCCGGATAGGATGAATCAATTCATGAGGTCAGTCTCTGGAGGTACAGACATGCACATAGCAAAGCCATTTGTGTTGTTTTCCAGCTTTAAACTATTTGGGAAGAAAGAATGTTTTATGGAGTTCATTCTTGTACAGCACAGTTGTTCAACACAGTTGTTGGGAGAATTACATTTGTGAATGGTTGGACTGGCTCATACTAGTGCACAAATTAATAACAGAATCGCTTTAAAAGAAATGATGTATGTGAAATTTTCTCACAGAATGTCTATCCCCGAGAAGGTGCTGGATGAATTCTCAGCAAGGGTAAGCTGTCATCAACTAGCATCACCTTAACAAAAATAGCGCTTGCAGTTGTTAATCTTGAGTGTGCAGTAGAGTCATCAAGAGGCCTTGTGAAAATATAGACTCTTTTCTTCTCCTCCCTCCCAATCCTGATTCAGTAAATCACAGATGGGTCCCTGGACACTGCCTTTTTAATATGCTTCCCAAGTGATTCTGGTGTTATTCTTTGTGTTATTTCTTTTGTTTCCTTTGTGCTATTCTTTGTGTTATTCTTTGAAATTCACTGGGTTGGGTTGGTGGATTACATGGCAGTTTAAACGAAAGGTTCTGGGACACAAGTTATGTAATTCATGCTAGGAGAAATGACCAGGGGTGAGAGGTGTAAGCCTGCATCATGAGCTGGAGGCCTGGGGGGTTTTCCAGGAAATGGGGTGTGGGCAAAAGGCAGGATGGTTTCAGGAGTGGGAAGAAGGCACTGGTAGGGAGCAGGTGGCATTAGGAAGCACACACATCTGAGATTCTATGCTTTTTGACTTGGGAGGCCCTTACCTTGCAGGTACCGCCTCCCTGCTCTGCTAAAATAAATTTTAAGGTTCAGCTCAGCAGTGACCTCCTCTAAGAATCCTACTATCAGCCCCTAAGATAATTTAATTACTACACATATTCATAACAGGATGATCCTTTTTATTTTTGTATCCTCAATGACCAAAGCAGGGCTGGTGTGTAGAAGGAGCCTAATTAGTGATGTCATTTGAATGACGTATCCCTTTTCCACAATACCTAGAAGAGGCTTTGAGGGGTTAAGCTTTACCAGACTTATTTTGGTGCAAGGTTGCTTAGGGAATACTGTCCTCAAAGTTATGTGATTCCCTGATCTTGTAGCTTCAAATCTGGGGGTGTCAGCACAGGTACTCTGGGGCAAGGGCTGAAATGCTCCTGTTCAAGTGGAAATTATATGATGATAGGCCTGCAGGGAAAGCAAGGCTGGAAGGGATCAGAAGTCTAGCCTATGTTAGGAATGCAAAAATGGAGAAAGGGAGGAGAGAGAAAAAGAGGAAAAGAGATGGAGGAGGAAGAAATGGGAGTGGGAGAGGGAGGGTGTTGATACCTTATTCTGTACTAAAACTAAGTTGTCTGCTTTATTCTCATAATCAGAGCAGTCACTGAATATAAAAATGAGGACATCAAGACCCAGAATGTTAGATAACATGTTTAAGAATTCACTATCCATTAAGGGGGCAAAGTCAGAATTTGAATCCATTCTTGACTTTGAGGCACCATGAGAAGTAAAACAAGTGGCATATTTCATTTTGTTGCCAATTTCCCATGTAACCCTGTAAGATATCACCAGTCAATTGCAACATTTTTTTCTTTTCTTTTTTCTTTTTTTGCCATTGAGCCTAAGTAAGCCCCCAGAATCTTTCTTAACACCATGTTCCTGGAATATACCGCCTTTCTTTCAGATTTACCTTTTAAGATCAGACCAGCTTGTTATCCTGACAATATTAATCTGTTCCAGAACTTTAGGGAATTTACTTCTAGTGGTTATTTAATTTGAAGACACTGGGATCCTGACTATATACTTATTGGAGAAATGAAGAAAAAAAGAAAACTGTACTGCCAAACAGTGCTTGAGTCCCTGAACCCTGGTATGATGAAAGGTTAGGGACAAAGGATTTAAGCTATATTGGCAAGAGGAACTTGTAATGATAATAATAAAACAAAAATGACAGTACTCACTGTTATTTACTGAGTGCTTACTATAAGCCAAAGACTTAAGAAGGTGCAATACATGAATTCATTTGCCCATTTATAATAAATTCATGCCGTTTACAGATGAGGAAACTGAGGCACAGAAGAGCTATAGAGGCACAGAAGGTCATATACCTGGAAAGAATAGTACCAGGATTCTAAACCAGGGTGCAGAACTGAGGTCTTACATGGGAAACCATACCATGTGCATCTTTGGAGGAATTGACATTCCTAAGATACACTTAAGTTTCTTCTTGGTGGCAATTGCTTCTCCACCTCTACTCAAAAATGTCAGGCAGGAAGTTATAGGATGGGTTGGAGGTCCTCATCCCAGAACCCTCATGGTTTATTCAGAAGTTAGTCACTGTTTCGTTTCAACCCTGCCCTGCTGTCATGGATGAGAAGCCTTGTCACTGGGCTCAGTAGAGAGGAAGTTGGCACATGCAGGAAATGAGTGGGCAGTGGATCTCAGGGGACCCTGGGACCAGGGATTGCAGGCTCCTGCTTGTCCCTTCCTTCTGCTTCCAAGGTGGGGTAGAAGGAAGACAGATGCATGTTGAGCATCCTCTCTGTCAGTGGCTTCTTAGGTGGAGTCTCCCACCAGCTCTGTAAAGTGGTCTGTACAATATCCCCAGTTTTAATGTGAGCACACAGAGGTCTGGGGAGAACAGGGATGCAAACATTTCTTTTGACTCCATGTAGAGTCTCCACAAAGACAACTTGGGCTTTAAGATCAATGAGGAAACACCAGTGAGAAATGAATCAACAGAGACCCTGTGGGTCAGTGTGCTTCACTGAAATAATTTTGGAGCTCAGAGACAATTTTAGAGGTAACTTTCCTGGGCCTCTGTTTCTTTATGCTTCCTATTGACTTGAAGCAAGGGTTAAATTCAACTGCATGCACACAAACCTTAGCATAAAGCCTTTTTTCCACTTCCTGCCATAATCAGGTCTATTGTGAAATAAAAATCTCCATTTCCCTAATGGAGATTTTTTTTTTGAGTTGGAGTTTTACTCTGTCCCCCAGATTGGAGTGCAGGGGCCTGCTCACGGCCACCACACCCACACCTGCTGGGTTCAGGTGATCTTTCCTCCTCAGCCTTCCAAGTAACTGAAACCACAGGTATGTGCCACCATGCCCAGCTAATTATTATTGATTTATTGTAGAGATGAGGTCTCGCCATATTGCCCAGGCCGGTCTCGAACTGGTGGGCTTAGGCAATCCTCTCACCTCAGCCTTCCAAAGTGCTGGGATTATTGACGTGAGCCACCGTGCCTGGCCCAGAACCACTGTATTTTATAAAGTTATATGTAGGGCAGAAACTTGGTTGCATGGTGCCATTTTAGGAAAATATAAACATATTTACAAACCCTTGTTCAGAATAAAGGTAGGTTTATAGTACACTATTGAAGCCCAGTGGATTTTTACTCATCTTGGGTGGCTTTTTACATTGTCCAAAGGAAGCAGCATGACAGTGGGTTTTCTCCTGGCTGGAGCACACATGCTTCTGGGTAGGCCATTATCCACTTCTACACGGCTCCTGTAGACCCTTAATACTCAAGGCGTGGTCACAAGACCATAATTATCATCATCATCAAAGACCTCGCTAGGAATATAGGATGAGTTGGAGGTCCTCATCCTATATTGGAGAGTCTCAGATCCCATTTAAGACCTACTGAATCAGAATTGCATTTCATCAAGATCACCGGGTGAATGGAATACAGATTATGGTTTGAGACATGCTGATTTGATAATGTTTTCTCTTTCTGATCCCTTAGTCTTGAGTGAATCCATTTATCAAGGAACTACCTTCCTGTCTAATATTATAGACGTTAGATACTGAATACATTGCTTGTCCAAGATGTCCAGGGACAGAGGAACTTTCACACTCCATTGCTGTGACTCTCACCCTACTTTTTTTTTTACTTGCTTCAATAGAAACTGTTGGTGAGATGTTTTGGGGCCAGAAATGGGTCTTCTCTAAGACTCAGGAAAAATCTTCAATCCAGGAATGTGGATTATTCAGCTGTTGCTATTATTTTAATTGACAGAGCACTTACTACCTTTGATGAAGGGGAACTAGTGTGGGCTCAGATTTTCAGCATCATCTAGTCTTTTCCATATGGTCAAAGGCTACAGAAGAAAAAGAAGAATATGGCCTTTGATGTGGGTGGAAGGTAGATAGACTGGGGAGGAAAGAGTGCTAGAAGGCAGAATGTAATGCTAGAGACCCAGATAGGCACAAGATAGAGGAGGAAATGTTTGTTTGAGAAGGTGTCAGGAGAAAGGGCTGAGACAGGGTTCTCTGGAAAGAGGGTGATTTGGGTGCCCAGTAGCTGTGTGGGGTTGGCAGTCTAGTCTTCTGAGCTTCATTATGAGATTACCCATGCTTAGAGCCTTCATACAAGAAGGAATGTGACTACCTTCTCCAAGTGACCTTGTTAGTCAGTAGAAACAATGCCAAATTCATGCCATGGATTCTTTCTTCAAGAGAGTCCTTCCATAGGACCTCAACCAAAAGGCATGTTCCAGTTCTAACATTGGCATCTGTAAACGTAACTTAATTAGGAAATAGGGTCTTTGTTGATGTAATCAAGTTTAGAGAAAGTCATGTTGGACTAGGGTGAACCCTAATCCAATGACTGGTAAACTTAGAAGAAGAGGGAGATTTGAACACAGAGATCCACAGGGAGAAGGTCATGTGACAATGGAAACAGAGATTGGAGTGATGTAGCTACAAACCAAGGAATACCAAGGATTGCTGGCCACTCAGAAAAGACAAGGAAGGATCCTTCCCTAGAACCTTGAGAGAAACCACAGTGCTGCCTACACCTTGATTTTGGACTTCCAGCCTATAGACCTGTGAGAAAAAAAGTTTCTGTTGTTTTATACAAGCTAGTTTGTGGTACTTTCTTATACCACCCCTGGGAAACTAATATAAACTCCTAAAAACACAAGCATCCAGCCAGGTTCGGTGGCTCAGTCTGTAATCCCAGCACTTTGGGGGGCCGACGTGAGTGGATTACCTGAGCCCGAGGGTTCATGGCCCGCCCGGGCAACTTGGCGAGACCTCATCTCTACAATAAATCAAAAATTAGCCAGGTGTGGTAGCGTGCGCCTGTAGTTCCAGTTACTTGGTCGAGGCTGCGGTGGCTGGGAGTGTGCCACTGCACTCCAGTCTGGGTGACGGAGTGAGACTCCAACTCAAAAACACAAACACACACACACACACACACACACACACACACACACACACACACACACACGAACACAGGCATCCTTGAATACTCAGCAGTGCTGGCAAGAGCTCCTTGGGAGTGGGTTGTTAAATGAAGGACCCTACAGTGATCAGAAAGGCATTACCTTTGTAGGTCTACTGCATGATTGGTCATGATGTGGGACCCTGACTCCAAAGCAGATATTTGATTTAACTCATTCTTGTGTTCAACTCTGCCTCATCAATTTATACATCCAATCTTGCATATATGCCACAAAGCTCATAGCAATTAATTTTTTTAAAGGTTCAGTCTATAACTTTTTCTAAGGCTTTGGTCATCTGTAACTGGCCAGAGGAATGACCTCTGGGGTCCAAAAGCTAGTTTTGATTTTCCAGCAATTTTCCCTATTCATGATTTTGCAATTGCAGAGTGCAGCCTGCTGTGCATTTGCATAAGCTACTTCATCGTTTTTCTTTTGGACTCTGTAAGCCCCAATAGCCACCCAGCACCCTCCACACATGAGTCACACACAGCAGAGGCCCCCAGGGTCGGAGTGCCTTCCGCAGCTCCTGCACTTTCCCTGGCAGACCTCCCTTCCCTCTCTGAGCTGTGCTTCATTTGCTGCTGGGCAAAACTCAGTCTTGCTGCAAATTCGGCGCCTGCCTGTGTGTGTGTAATTGGGTTGGATTTACATTAAGAGGGTTCCCTGTGGTGAAAACCACACTGCTATTTCCAATCTGTAGCTGCATAAAACATTCAATTTTCTAAGTATCTGTCAGCTGTTAGTACTGTGAAAAACGTAGTCTGCGTGGATGGATGGGAGGCTTCCACTCAGTCCTATATTCCCCACTCTGATTATTTGTGTTAACAGAGGGGATAATATTATATGGCTATAGATAATGAAATGTTATTCATCTAAGTATCCTCTCATTTATTCAACGAACACATTTGAGAATCTTGTATGTGCCAGGCACTGTTCTGAGTGTCTAATCAGATCACACACCCCCTCAGTTAAAAACACTTCAGACTGGCTTCTTGTAGCATAACCTAAGTCAGGGGACAGCAAATTTCTTTTGTAAAGGGCCAGATAGTACATATTTTAGATTTTGTGGGCTGTGGGATCTGGAGCAACTATTCAACTCTGCCATCATGGCTTAAAAGCAGCCATATACAATATGTACATGAATGGGTATATCTGTGCTCTAATGAAACATTTATTTATAAAAACAGGCAGTATTTTGTATAAAAACTGAGAATCACAGTTTGCTGCCACCTTATCTAAACACTTGAATTTGTACTGCTGATCCCTGTAACCTGGCCTTGTCTCCTTCCTTATTGTCTATCAGATATAGTTCTTCTGATCATTCATTTCACTCCTGTACAGTAATTTCTTTTCAGCTCCTGAAACCACCGTTGCTCTCTCCTGCATCAGGATCTTTGCATGTCCTATTGCCTCTGCTTGAAGAAATTCTCTTCTCTTGACTTTTGGCCAAGGTGGGTCTTTGTTCTTTATGTCATTCTTTGTGTCTTATGTGATGTCCTCCATGAATCCAGCTTCTTTTGAAAGCTTGTCCCACCTAAAATGACTTCTTTTAGTTTCTCTCATCTCAGTCTCTTAGTTTCTGTCCTTGGAAGGACATGGTAAGAGACGTTAATTATCTTATTATTTTCTTATATTTGGGTTTTGTTTTTTGTCTTCCTAAGAGGACTGGTTTAAGTCCTCATACGGCAGGTTCCTTGTCTGTCTCATCATCTCCTCTCTTCTGTTCCTTGGCGTGATGCTTGCTGTATAATAGTCTCTCAATTTATTTAAAAAGAAAATATTTAAGCTCCTGATTAAATTGTTATTTAATCAAGAATGAACAGCACCCAACTTCAGGAAGCTTGCAGTCAAACAAGGGAGTCAGATGGATAATCCCAGCTGTGAGGATGATTACAACAACTGTCTATTTAAATGATAGAGCTGAAGAAATTGTCGAGTGAGAAGGTTGCCAGAGCTGGGTAGCCCTACCATGGGTGAAGAAGAATAAAGCAAGAGTTTGCAGAAACAGACTTCCAGAACTGAGAGGCAGAAGTGTGGGATAGGCAGGTGGGCAAAAAACTTCATGTTGTGCAGACAGAAGCAATAAAAGGTAATGATACTTATGATGCATGAACTAGGTATCAGCAACTCAGGTACTTCTGCTTGCTTTCCTCACAACAACCTTTCAATATAAACAGCATGGATTGCTCCTGTTTTACAGATGTAGAAACTGAGGATCGGAGAGGATAAGTTACCAGGCCAAGGTCACACAGCTAAGGTCACACAGCTATCAAGTCAGGATTAATACTCAAGTCTTCTTTAGTCTATTTCATGTGGCCTGAGATGTATGGTAGAGACAAGGTATTTAATAGCCTACGACTTTCTTTTCTTCAGGAGGATGTTTCTTTCTCTCAGAATCTTCTCCTAGATTTAATTATCTTCCCTTTCATCTCTCTAAAAAGCTGGCAAAACCCTAGGGGTTGCTGTTTTCATTTTCCAGATACCCCTTTCTCAGCCCCAGAAGGCTAACTGCCTGCTACACTAAGAAAGGAAGGAAGGAAAGGGTCCTTAAACCAGCATCTCTTCCACTGGATGCATGTGACTCCATGTCATCCTCATGACAGTCACATCAAGGTGGAATTTACGGTCCCATTTTACAGTAAATTCCCAAATAACTCCATGGGGCTAATTGCCTACTGTCCTCCAGCTACCAAAAGCTGAACTGCCATCCCCCTGTCCTGCATTTCCCATCAGGCTGCCTGGCCTCACTGAACACACTCCACTCAGTGCCCTGAAATCTGGCCCGATTTCTAGCTGAGTGGGACACAGGGCTCAGACAGGGTGATGAGGTTGGTGGCTTCAGCTGGCTTCTCTGGGTGACGTAGCCCCTCCTCAGCTGAGACACTGAGGGGGGAAAATGAGAGGGCACCTGTCTAAGCAGGGACATCAAATTGCCTGAGGTGAAACCATTAGATATATGAGGAAATTCTTAGTCGACTCTACTGGAAAAAAAAAGTGCTTACTGCTCCCCCCCAACCAACTGATTGTTCATATAAACCTTATGGGCAATGGAGAGAGTGGATGCTGCGTCTGAAAGCCAGCCCGTCTCCCTCTCCCTAGGGGGATTGGGAGTGATTTGATTCTGCCAGCTAACGTTGTTCGAGGCCGACTTCATCTCCCCCAGCACTCATCAGATCTGCTAATAGGCCCTTCAGAGCTCATAAAGAGATGACCAGATCTGGGGCTGGGGGGACTCAGGCTCATTTATCTTCTGCAGGCTGATCAGATCTGATTTTGTACACTGACGGCTCGATGCTCAAGTGTGGTCTGGCCCACTTCTCAGACACCTGCTTGGCATGGCTGGGCCTGAGAACCCTTGGGAGGGGCTGAGGTCCTCTGACTCTCAGGGGTCTCACTGTTTGTATGTGGCAGACAGACTCTCACCTGCCAGCCATATTGATCTGTGAATGAGAAAATAAAAGCATTTAGGCTTGGAAGGGAATGATGAAGTGGACTAATGGGAGTGTCAGTTACCACTTTGGGTACGCCACATACTGCAGACACTATGTATGTATGAGCATGTGCATACACACGATCATTTTGCCCCTTGTAATACCGACATCAATCAGTTTGTAAGTTTATGCACAGGGAAGAATGTAAAACAAGCATGAGGTCACAGATACACATAGACTCTACCCCTTCCCACCACAAAACACTTACTGAACCTGTGCTTAGAAACTTTTCAAGAACTAATAAAGCTCTGCAATCTTGTAGACAAATTATTTTGTGTTAAAAATTGGGCTTACCTTTTTAATACATGTCTCTTATTCATCTAATTAGTAGAGATAGTTATACAACAATTTACCAGAGGATTTCCATAAAAAATGTTTAACTCACACTTTCTTCAATCAAATTAAACAACACAGGTGATGACAATAATAATCAATAGCTAGGTGCACAGTAGTCATTTATTCCTCATAAAAACTCTGTATGGCATACATCATTAGTGACCACAACTTACAGATAGGGAAACTGAAGTTTAGAGAATGTTGTGGTTAGCTATAGCTGCATAGTAAGCATCACACAACTTAATACCATAAAACATCTATTTTAGTAAACTCGTGGATTTGGGGGATCAGAAACTTGAAAAGCGCATGGAAGGATAGTTTTTTTCTGCTATGATGTCTGTGACCTTGGCTAGGATTTCATAGGTGGTTAGGGTAACTTGAACAGGTGGGATTTTTCACAATTGGGCTGGAGGATCCACATGGGCTGGCTGAAGGACTGGTTCAGCTGGAGCTGTAGGTGGGAGATCATACCCATGACCATTCCAGCACGGTGGCCTCAGGAAAGGAAACCTTGATGTGACCTGAGATGTGGGATGGGGATAAGATATTTAAGAAGCCTATAGTCTTCTTTTCTTCAGAAAAGGCCTCCAAGAGTGAGTAACCCTAGAGAACAAAGCGGAAGTTGTGTGTCCTTTATGACCTAGCCTTGGAAGTCACATAGTGCCACTTCTACTGAACTCTATGGGTTCAAACAGTCACATGTGTACTTGGATTTGAGGGAAGACAACATAATCTCCACCTTTCAATAAAAGAAGAGGCAAAGCCTTGGAGCCAGGTATTAAAACTGCATTAGAGAAGTCAACTAACTTGCCAAGAGTTCGGAGACAGGAGGAGGCACCACAGAAATGTGCAGCTAGATAATGTGACTCCGGAGACAACTTTCTTGGTGACTATATGATACTTTAAGCAACACATTGCTGGACATGCAGTAGATGCCAAATTTATGAGAATTAAATAAATATAGTTTCAATTTATGCTGTAAATCAAGAAATGGACAAAGAACATTCTTTAGGGAGTGGTTGAGAGAGTGGTGAGAATCTGGAAGCCAGCTGGGTATCAGGAGTCTTTGCTGTCAGGAGATTCTTTACTATCAGAATTAAAGCTGAGATACCTTCAGATCATAGAGGAATTAAAGAGTTTCCTGTTTACATAAGTTTTTGTCTTTGCTCTGTGGAAAGTTTTTGTCCTCATAGTTGAAAATAACTTATGATGGTAAGGAACCAGCCAGCTTGCTCAAAGAGTTTTGTGGCAATGTTTTCACAAACACCAAGGAAATTCATGAGACTGGAAGCTGCAGTTTGCCAAGAACTTATATGATTCTATAGAGCCTGTGTCAGCAGCTACTTAGCATGTAACCAGCCATAAGGCTGGTCAAGGAGTGAAAAGTATATACCCAGGGTGACTGGGTTAGATTCACAATTTGCAAGCTTTGCAAACTGCCTGCAAGAGTGAAGGATCTTTGGTGGGTATAACCTCCTGCCATTCTCTTTATGGGAGATACAGGGAGTGACTTCTGGGGATGAAAATGGGTAGTGGACAAAGAGAGACGTACAGACATATTCATGGGAGTTGCTTGTGCCCAGCTGATGTTCTTAATCCAAGTTTTGGACAAAATGCCCTGGCTTTATCTTCACCTCATCTTTGATTGACATCTAGGCCAACAGAGCAACCACTGGTCAGACCTGTTCTGGCCAGCCAGGGCAGGGCAAGGAGCCTTCTCACCCCACAGGAATAGACAAGCTTATTTCCCATTTTACAGGTGGCTTCCCTGGGGGCTGGAGTGTTGTCCCAGGGAAGAGCAGTTTGGTGGCCTCCCTTAGCAGTATTTGGGCTGCAAGAATAAGGAACTAGGATGACTGGTGATCTATGCAGTCAAGACGGATTTATTGGCAGGCCTAAGCTGATTATTCCCTCTAATGGGCAGCATGTTCCCTTTGTTGGTGTTCAGGTGCCATAGAATGAGGTCTTTCTTACAGAAATGAGGTACAGTCTTCTCCCCTAACAATAACAGCTCAGCCATGGAATACGGAAAGTTGAAAAAGAACCTGAAACTATACTGAAAATTTTATGTTGGGATGGGTGTGTTCTTCCAGAAATAGATACCAAGACCAAGATCATGGGACAAATAGTTTATTTGGGAAGTCTAACACAAAGAAGTGGGAAAATTATACAAGGAAATAAAGTCAGCAATAATGAGTGTAATATCAAGCTAACTGTCACAGGGACTGAGTAAAACTAACTCTTCAGGGGAATTGTGGAATACTGTGCAATATACATGCTTCTGAATTATCCTACCTGAAGTGTGAGAGAGTTGAGGTCATCCTAGGAATGTTATTCCTTAGCACTTCATGCCTTTTGTGTGTCTGTACTCACACCCACCCATGTGCATGTGCATACACACACACACACACACACACACACACACACACACACGCAATGAAATTTCCTGCAATTTTGGCCTAAAATTTAAAAACAGACAAACAAAAAATCCTCATGCATATGGAAGAAGGTCATGTAAGCTGGAAATCAGCTTGAGCTTCTTGAAAGTTCCAGGGAGCTGAGTAGAGCATCAATGGCATCATATCACTTAATATTTGTAGCAACTAGAGGAGGAAGGAGTTGTTTGGTACCCATTGAATAGATAAGGTTCAGAGAGGAAAAGTCACTTTGCTTGAAGTTGTACTTAAGTGAAACTGCTGAAGTTTGAATTAAGAGCATTGCTCATGGGTTAAGTGACCATGGTTTTAACCACTAAACTACACTGCCTCACTAAGTACAAAGTTATAAAAGTTAACAGTAACTGACCTTCAAATTTAGTTTGTAAGACCTGAGTAGAACTGACTAGAGTACAAGCCATAAGACAAAGATGGCTTGACCCTAAGAGGTAGAGTCTCTTACAAAGTATCTAAATAAGGATAAACAAATGTGGGAGCATGTTAGGCTAGTGATTGATGAGAAAGCCTGGGATCTAGTGTAAACAACCTTCAGTTTTACAAGTAGGTGTAGGAATGGAAATGGGAAACAGATAAGATGGGAGATTTAAGCCAGACATTGATTGGAATGGGTGAGGAGAAGGAAAGGAATGAAAGGTGGAGATCTTTGTGAATTTCACTGGAAGTGTGTGGGCTTTTTCAGGTTACCTAGAGGAAGAGGACACAATGATCCTCTGCCCCACTCATCGCTGAGCCATCTGTGGTGAGCCCTGGTTGAATATTAGATCATCATCACTTCTGTCTCCACTCCAATCCTTTTCTTACTCATTTAAAATCACTTTCAGGTAGATCAAGGAAAGACCCTTGAAGATCTCCCAAATTTTTCTTTTCAATTCTTAGTGTTTTATATTCATTATAAAAATTATCCCTTCCCCTGCCTTTTTTACCCTTATCCAAGATAGAGTTACCTCAAATTAAACCTAGGCACATAAAGCCCTCGAGAACAAGGTGGTTTGGCCTGCAGGCCACACCCTCTAATTTTTCTCAGCACAACCTCCTCAATTCTTTCTAACTCATGTCTAACCTGTTGACCACCACTGCCATCACAGCACACCTGTCAGCCTGGCACACCTGGGTGGTGACTTTAGTTCTGTGCATAAATATGGGGCATAAAGACTGCTTATAAGACTTCCTTTTTTTGTTGTTGTTCACACATTCATCTATTACTCTGCCCATCCAACCATTCAAGCTACTACATGGCAAATATTGTGTCAGGTTCTGGGCATATGACTGTGAGGAAGAAAGCTGATGCCTGTGGCCCCTTAGAAGTTATCATCCAGTGGAGAAACACAGAAGGAAAAAGTAAGCAAGCATACAATGCATTAAAAAACCTGTTGTGATAAATGAATAGGATTTTATAATTTAAAATATTAATTATGATGTCGATAAAAATCTACCAAGATAGGATGGTAAGTAAAGGCCTATGTGTGGAGGAGATACTCTTTAACTGAGACCTATCCAGGTGATGGCAAGGAGCTAATCATGTGAACAGAGGAGAAAAACATTCCAGAAGGCAGAACATTATGGGTATGGGCCTTGAGGTGAGAAATAGCTGGGAAAGTTCACGAGCTGAAATAAGTTCAGCCAGATTCTAGTGAGTGAGAGGGAAGGTGGCATGAGATAAGGTTGTAAAGTGCAAACGAAAAGGTAATGTAGGGCCCTATGAGCCACACCGAGGAACTTGGATTAAACTGGAGGCAAAATAAGAAACCACTGGAGAATTTTCAGTATGGTGGTGACATAATTTTCATTTTAAAAAAAGTCACTCAAAATACTCTGTGAAAAATAGATTGCAGCAAAAAGAGAATGAACAAAAGAGACCTGCTTGAAGTTCATGGCATTTGTTCTGGTGAAAGATGATGGCGGTGATCTGGCCATGGCTTGGTGATGGGGACATATGACAAATCTGAGATGTGTTTTAGAAGTAGAAAAAGTAGGATTTTCTAAAAGACTTCCTAAGAGAAAGTTCTATCCTTTGCCAAGAACCAGGAGTCAGTCTAGTTCAGTTCTAGGGCTTCAGAACAATGAATTAGTACCATGTTGATCCAATGTCATCTGGTGAATAAACTGAAAACAACTAGAAAAACTTTCAAATTTGAATCACAGACTAAGTCTCCAATGAGCAAAGGACACTCTCCCTGGAAAATGCACAAGGATACTTATAAAAAATCTTGGCATACAATTTCAAGTGATTTCCAGATTCCTAAAGACCCTCCATGGACACCCCTAATTCCTTCCCAGAAGACTAGGAAAGTCCTATGTCTTTGGATCCAAGAGGTAAAAATCTATGAATAAAAGACATATACTGACTCTCTTTATCCCAGAAATCTACAACTTCAAGAGTGGACAATGACTAGACCTCTTTCAGGCAGGTTTATACATAATCAATCTTTAGTTTAAGTTCTCCAGGGACAGGTATTCTGTACATCTCCTTCAGGGGCCCCTGCAGTGCTCTGCCCTGGTTAAAATTCAGTCAAATCCTGTTTCCATTTTTTCAGTCTCCTGGGAAAGGGACGGGAAAGTCAAACTGTAGCCTTGAAGGAACATGGGAATACGAACATGCGGTTATTAGACTGGTGGTATTCTGGGTCATTCTTTTCCAATTTTGAGTTTTTTGTCTTGCTGGTATAACTTCACTTGAGTAATATATTTTTAAAAGAATCTGAAAGAGCTTGGATGTCAGAAATTATCTCTATTACCAGTTTGAATAAACAAACAAATACATGATAATAAAACAAAATATTCAAAGATAACCAGTAAGTCTTTTTTTCACCAATAGATTTATTTTTTTCTGTGCATTTTTACAGTGTCTCTTTCTTACATGTCTTTCAAATGCAGAAGGCAAAACCATACATTCCTATACCTATAAGATAGATGCACTCACCTTAGGCTTCAAACACCAGAACGTCACACTTTTTCTGAGATTTGCAAAGACTTTTACATAACTCTGTGTATTGCATATACTGTTCACTCTGACTAGAATGCCCTTCCCACTTTGTCTTCTTGGGAAACTTGCACTTGTTTTTAAAGGTCCATCCAAGAGCTCATTTCCTGCAGCCTTCAGAACTCCACAGAAAGAGGTACTCCTTTTTCCTCTATCCAGCATCTTCTTGTCCGTCCCTCTTATAATAGTAGTGGTCACATTTTATTTTTTATTTCTTCTTTCCAAGTCTGTCTCTACCTCTGCATTTTTAAGAATAGAATTGGTGATTTATTCATCTTTTAATTGCAGAACCAAGCCCAAATCTGGCATATAATCTAAGCCCAATACTTGCAAGCTGAATGTATAAAACAATTCTGATATGAGACTCTGTGGTGCTGATGCAGAAGGTGGGTAAATCCCGGCCCCAGCATATCAGACCATTATTAACAATTCTAGCATTATGCTGTTGTTATGAAGAAAAGTTCTAACTCTCCCACCTTTGATCTACTTCTCCCCGGTGACTTCTCTCTCAGGCTACCTTTATGCTGCCTACAGGTGTGATCTTGACATTAAGGTTGTGATTACCTTTTGTAGACCTTTGGTACAAAGCTCTAACTTCATCTCGTTTCTTTCCCCTCCACAGCACATAAATAAAAGACAAGGACTTTGGTCTCAATTCTTCATAGTAATAATAATTAGGTATATTTTCTGAGTGCTTATACTCTATTGGGCACTTTGCTAATTGCTTTACATAAGTCAACTCATTTTGTTTATACAAGAGCTCTATTCATTTATTCCCTCATATATTTATGGAGTTCAAAAATATTAATTGAGCATCTATCATACGCAGTCACTCTGATGGGCACTGTGATATAACTATGAACAAGATGGACAGAGGACCTGCCTTCTTAGAGCTTCAAGGCTACATGGAAGACAGAAAATGATATGGTAACCACAAATTAAAATTATAATTCCAAATGGTGAAAAGTGTTGTAAGGAAAACAAAGATAGTGATGTGATAGAGATAAAAGCAAATGGTGTGGTCGGGATCTGCAACAGGGGAAGAAGGGGTGGAGGCTGGTGCAGTCTTGATTACTAGACCCTCACCACTTCCACTCACATTTTAGTGATCGAGAATTAGTCACATGATCATACCTAATGTCAAACAGACCAGAAAATACATTTCTTGGGTGACCCAGAAGAAGGATATGAAAAGGAATTTGAAGAAAAACACGATGTATACCATCATTTCTGATCTTTGAGCTGAGAACATAAAGATGAGATAGAAGAGTTTTCAATATAGAAAGAATCCCGTGTGGGAAGGCTCTAAACTGGAGGAAAGAACAACTTGACCATTTGGTGACTAAAAGGATATTATTCCTTCTGGCACATAATAAGGAAGGAGGAGAACATTATGAGACGAATTTGGAGAGGTTGGCAATAAACAGGTCATTTAGGACTTGATTCTGAGAGTGGGGAGAAGTCACCAGAAGGTTTTATGCTGGGATCATTTTTAGAAACTCACCCTAATTGCAGTGTGGAGAAGTCTATGGGGAGGACATCTAGGGAAGAGAGCTCAATCATTAGGTTGTTATGGAATACTTGGAATAGGTGGTAGGGCCAGAGATTTTATTCTCACTTTAGAAATCATTAAGATAATAAAATGGATGCTTCAAGTTGATCTGCTGAGATCTCTCAGGGCTTGGAAGGACAGAGAAACCACAGGAAACATGAAACAAGTAGGGACTTCAGAGACAGTGTCCTGACAGTTTCTTGCCTGGGACATGGCCTCACGTTGTCATCACGTTGTGATCTACTTTAAACAATTTAGGACTTGCGGGAGGGTTTTACATTCTAATTAAAAGGGTATAGTCTTTTAAATCAAAGTTGCTTGAGTTGAGAAAATTTGTTTCTCTCAGCCTCAGTTCCTGATTTGCAAAATAATTCATTTGTACTAGTCAGCTTTGTTGCAGTAACAAATGCTCTCAAGATCTCATTGACTTAGCTACAGATTGACTGCTTTGGCTCTGCTTCATGTACTTTCTTACTTATCCCAAGACCCAGACTATGTGCTTGCAGTTCTTGGGGCAGAAGAAAAGAGCAGGAGAGAAGGCAGAGACTTGCAAACCTCTTGGAGTTTCTCTTCAGACATGGTAAGCAGCACATCTGTTCTCATGCCGTTGGCCCAAGCAAGTCAAATGACCCATCTTATCATTAGGGTAAGAATATATATTGTGCCTTCAGGGGATCGATGTGAGTCACACAGCAATGGGCATGAGTGTATGACAGTTTTACAGGAAAAAGAGCAAATACTGGAGAACAATAAAAATAATCTGCACATGTGGCTCGCAGTGTTATTGCAGGAATTAGGTGGATGATGGTACATACGAAACACTTCACAGTGTTTGACACAAGAAATACTCTGTAAAGACCAATTCTTATTAAGTGAATCAATTTTTAACATATATTTGTAAACATAGGATTAAAATGTACTAAATGTGCTAGTTTGTGTCTTCTACCCTCCTCCCTACTCTCAAAAAACCACCTTCCATACATACTTATGTGCGTAAACTGGTGGACTTGTGAAAAATGTACAGCTTTTAGTAGCAAGAAGACTTTAGCTTGAGGCTCATTTATGCTGCTTTATTGTCTGAAGCCACTTGCTCGCTCTGAGCTTTGGTTTCCTCATTTGTAAAATGGGGAGAAAGGTCACGCCATTGAACTGATACCTAGATTAAAATTCAGAACCCTGGACTTCTTAATAGATTTGCTCTAGTCTCTGGCAAGTTCTTAGAATTAAAGTGCATTCTGAGTATTCCAATTTGAGGCAAGACAAGCTCATCTTTATGCCAGATACTTAGAGAAAATAAACTTTGAGGATTTCTGCAGTAATTATTGCCATTCCCTTTGCTAAAAAAAGGTCTCTTCCCTACCTTTTTTTTTTTGAATTGGAGTCTCACTCGGTCACTCAGGTTGGAGTGCAGTGGCACACTCACAGCCACACCAGTGTCGAACTGCTAGACTCCAGCGATCCTTCCGCCTCAGCCTTCCAAGTAGCTGGAACTACAGGTGTTTGCTACCACGCCCAGCTAACTTTTTTATTTGTTGTAGAGATGAGATCTTGCCAAATTGCCCAGGCTGTTCTCAAACCCGCAGGCTCAGGCAATCCACTCACCTTGGCCTCCCAAAGTGCTGGGATTACAGATTTGAGCCACTGATCCTGGTCTTTCCTTAACTCTTAAATGCATAGAATGACTTAAGAGCCGCTGAAGATTCCACACTATTTCATGCCACTATGCTCTTATCTGTGCTGGTTCTTCCACCTGAAGTGTTTTCTTTTCTTTTTCTTTTCTCAAAAGGTATTCTTTTTTTTTTTTTTTGAGTTGGCGTCTCACTCTGTCACCCAGACTGGAGTGCGGTCGACATGCTGGGCTCCAGCGATCCTTCCGCCTCAGCCTTCCAAGTAGCTGGAACTACAGGCACGCACTACCACGCCTGGCTAATTTTTGATTTGTTGTAGAGATGAGGTCTCGCCAAGTTGCCCAGGCGGGTCTAAAAAATTCTTTAGCAAACTTTCTGACATCCTCTCACCACCCCTATCCTACCATGACAGTTAGTCAAGTGACTAATCTTGGACTCAGTGCTTTCAATTTGACCTTACCTAGCCAAATTTGGTAGTAAATGATAGTAGACTAGGGTGCTGACTCGGGGTGATTACTTGGGTCAAACCTTAGCCTTCCCGCTAACTATGAGAAACTCAATTGGGTCCTTCACTGGAGCAACCGGTACTAAGGCAAGTAAGGGCCAGTTTGCTAAGAATAAGATTCTTATTTATTTATTTATTATAAAAATGTGGGGTACAATTAAGGGTTAGGTATATAAACACAGATTATGCAGGTACCCTTGTTGATGAGGTATGCCCCTCCCTCCCCTAGCAGTTTCCCTCAACTGCCAGTCCCACTCCCCCTCCCTCCAGCAATTCCCCTATTAGGAATATACCTGGAGGAACTCAAATAGTTCTACAAAAAAGATGCCTTTACTCGCATGTTTTTTGCAGCTCTATTCACAATAGCAAAAACATGGAACCAACCTTGTTGCCCATTGAAGCTGGACTGGATAAAAAAAAAAAAAGATTCTAAACCATGCCCAGGTCATCCTGAGACAGCAAGAAAACCACCTGGCATCAGGTAAAAAAGTGGCACAATCACAAGTTCATTTGAGAATGATTTTTCTGATGGCTGTGAGGATAATACATGGGAGGAGAACAAAGCCAGGAAATAACACAATTTTTTGGACAAGAGATGGTGCCCTTGTTTTTCGAGAAACATTCCTGGGAAATACCAAGTTCCTCGGCTGCATTTCTTTGTGTTTGCTAACTTCTGGATTTGTGCAGCGCTGGGGTCTTTTGTGGGCTGACTCTTCTAATGTGGTACTGCTCATGAGAATAAGCACTTACAAAATTTAATAAGAATTTAATATCCAAGCACACTGTCATTCTTTTCTAGTGACTCATTCAATTTTATTTTACAAAAGTATCAGTAAGTAAGGAACTGGAATGAAAATAAACAACAGGCTGGGTTCAGTGGCTCAGTCTGTAATCCCAGCACTTTGGGAGGCCGAGGCGAGTGGATTGCCTGAGGCTGCTGGTTCGAGACCAGCCCGGGCAACTTGGTGAGACCTCATTTCTACAATAAATAAAAAAAGTAGCCAAATGTGGTAGCGCGTGCTTGTAGTTCCAGCTACTTGGAAGGCTGAGGGGGAAGGATTGCCAGAGCCTAACAGGTCGACACTGGGGTGGCCGTGAGTGTGCCACTGCACTCCAGCTTAGGCGACAGAGTGAGACTCCAACTCAAAAAAAAAGGAAAAGAAAAAGAAAAGAAACAACAGTGACATGAACACAAACCTCATCAGAGATAGTTCAGAAAGCACTGCTGGTGCAACACAGGGGGAAGCTCCTTCTCTTTTTCTTTGCTGGGGTAGGAGTATTTAAACTATTTTCCTGGGTTTTGTTGAAATTGCACACAAGTCAAATTCCAGAGACTTCTAGATTTTTACTCTGAAGGTGTTTTCTGGGCCACAATACCCTATTTTCCTCAGATTACAAAATTGTTCACTTTTTGCTTGGATGGGGGGGCTATTTAAATGTTTAACTCCATATTCCATGTTCATCTTCTTCTCTCTTTAAAAATTAATAGACTTTACTTCTTATAGCAGTTGTAAGTTTACCAAAAAATTAGGTGGAAAGTAAAGATGTTGTCCATTTATCACCCCTTCTCCTGCTACACATGGTCCTCCCTATTGTTTACATTTTGCAGTAGTGTGGTACATTTGTTATGATTCATGACCGACATTAATGTATAATTATTAATTAAAGTTCATAGTTTGCATTAGTGTTCACTCTATGTGTTGTACATTCTATGGGTTTGGACAAATATATAATTATGTATGTTCAGTATTACAGTGTCATACAGAAGAGTTTCACAGTCCCCAAAAGCCTCTGAGCATCCCCTATTCATCCTTCCCTCTTTCTCCCTGAAGCCCTGGCAACCATTCATGTTCTTACTGTCCTCATAGTTTTGCCTTTTCCAGAATATCATATAGTTGGAATCAGACAGTAGGTGATAGCATTTTTGGCATCATTTTCTTGTACCCCTTTTCTCAAGTCTTCATGTCCCTTCCATCTCACCACGTACATACACACTCACAAACAACACATGCACACACGCACACTCACAAAACACACATGTACACACTTACATACACACATAACCTGTCCCTCCAAAACCGAATAGAAATAGAGAAAAACCCAAACTTAACTTGGCTCACAAAATTGTTGAGTATGAAAGGGCATTTGAGAGGTCATTTTCTATCTCTGTCTTCCTATCAGGCAGTAAACACTGACTTTTCATCTGACCCCGAAGAGCCAGGTTTCTCCTCCTGGCTTGGTCTGCTCACTTCTTGTTTTCCTAAAAGCAAGGGCTTCTATGCCTGCGCCGTGTCTGAGTGGTAATTACCTTGTGTCTGTTCTGCTGCCTTCAAATTATTTTTGCCACCTTCAGAGCAATTGCCTCCCACTTCTTATCTTGACTGTGATCCTCTACAGGGCACAGGGGACCTGTCTCTTGGCTCTCATATTTTTGCTTCTGATGTTAAAAAGTCCCCTTGAACTTGCATTTTACAGACACCAGCAAAGCCCAAGTGTCTTCATATAACCTGACACTTCCTGGGGGCAGGGTGTTTGCAATTACGGCCTGAGCTGACTGTGGGATCAGAGAGTTGCCCAGCCCCGGCGAGGCCCAGCCTGTAGAGCATCTTTGATGAATGATGGGGTTATTATTATGAATGTTATGCAGGGTTGCCGGTAAAGTCCTATGTCAGAAGCGTTTTCCTCCCTTCATCTTGTCTTAGCCGTAAAGACAGTTATATACTTACATATATGCATATACTGGGATGCAGGCCTGGCTAAAGAGAGGAGGCAATGAAGTTAGAGGGGTTTCTCACACATTCAGGAGCAATCTTTCCCCTGTGCCTCTGTCTTCTAAAACCTCTTCTTTTTCTCTTGACAAGTTGTCCTCTCTCAGGGGGCATGAGTGTAACTTAATCCCAAATTGGAAGGCCAATCTCTATTTCTAGCTTTTTGATTCCAACATTGCTTCTTCCCATTTATCTTTTTTGTTGAGGCTTAGAACTTTTCTCTTTGGCGGTATCTGCTGCTACTTTTGTCTCTTGCAGAGAAAATAAAAAATACCTAAGAAAGATACTGATCCTAGCTGCTTGCATTCGTAGAGATTGTCTCTGGGGAACCACTTTGCTCTTGCTCTTCCACTGCATGTGTCTATGTTCTGTGCTGCAGAGAGTTGATAATTATCTATTTAGGCCTGTTTGGTAAATCTACATCCCTGTGGGTGGGCCCAGCCCTCACTGAAGGAGGGAGACACACCCAGTGTTGATTGTCTGGGGAGGAGGCCATGATCAGCCAGAAAAGTTAATCTTAGAAAGCTTGGCAAGAGACTTCCTAGGCTCTCCAATTTGGTTTCATGCTTTGAGGAGACTTGATGTCTTTGAGGTAGTGTGAGGTTTCAGTGGCTGGACATGGCCTCCTTGATGGAAAGGTGTGATGTGAACCGGAAAGAGACCCTGGAGATGTGTGCCAAAGTTGACGGTGGGAAGCCTCCTTCATCTTTTTAAATGACCATATCTCCTTATTTTTTAAATGACCATATCTGCTTGTTCATTCCCTTCAGTTGACCTATCCCCTGTAGAAGAGCTTCTTTTGAACTTTAAAAACCTCTCTCAAAATTTTTAGGAGAGTAGTAAAGAGGCACTAATGCTTCCCAGGATCAGTTGGAGCAACAAAGAATGTTCTAGAATTTATGCTTGAAAACATGACTCATATTTGAAAATGGTCACCATATGCCTGTCATAATTTTCTGAATCTTAAAATATCCTTATGAAGTGACATTGCTTTTGCCCCCAATTTATAGTTGAGGCAACATTTAAGACCGGGTATGCCAACTCTATCCTCTTTTGACATTCTTTGTTTTCTGATTTCCTTGGAAGATTGGCATTACAGAGAAAATTGAACTCTTTTGTTACATTTTTGCAATGTGCAAAACACCTCCATATACTTGGCTTAACTAGATGCTTGAATCCTGTGGATAAAGCGGGGGGGGGTAGTTTTCTGTTTTTGTTTTTTAAATTTCAAGAGCAGGACACTGCAGTTTATAGGGATTATATGATTCATTGGTAACCATGTGTTAATATATGGAGGGGATGGATCACAAAATTATTTTAATCCAGGACTTATTTCTCTGACACTTTATTATGACTCAATTCAGAATCTGGTCATATATGGAAAAGCACAAAATTGTGAATATAGTTCAGAAGCACAGACTGAAATGGAAAGGAGCCCTAAGTTCCAGGCACAGACATACTAGGATGGACTTTCCATGTGTTTGCCTGGTGTATCTAGAATTGGCCACTAGGACTCCTATGAATGTGTCAAATGTCTCAGTGCATCAATTAATAGGCTCTGTCAAAAAGCCAAGATGATGTGAAGAATTGAAACAATCATATGGAGACCTTGGTCCTAAACCCACTTTTGCCAGCTCACAGAACATGGAAAATCTGGTGTTTTTTTGGCTTCAAGGATTCGAATAATTGTTCTTTCTCTGTTGCATCCACCACAGGTTACTGACAGACCATAATATCCTGATGATTCCTGAACGCCAGAGAGAGAGAAGGGGTTTCTAAATCTGAGGTACTTGACTACTGTTGTAAGAAGAAATTACCTGCTAAGTATGGTCTCAGAAAGAAATTCTTTTGTAGGCTGTGTGAGGAAACAAGCCATAACTGTTTGGAGTCCTAACGATATTCCAGGACAAATGTTTATCAGAGCTGGGATTTCACCTTGCACCTGTCACATAGTCAGGGTATGACATGGGAGACTGTAATTGCCCCTCCCACAGGTCCTTATCATAAAGCAGGAGTTTGAATTTCTAAGACATACCCCACCCCCATCTCAAGCCTTGAATGGGGTCAGGGTTCAGGGGTCAGGTTGGAATTCAGAAGCACCAGTTTATGACAAGGAGAGGCAACCAGGATAGAACAGAGCTGGTGTTAGACAATGAAAAAGGGGCATGGTGACTATGACTTGAGTTAATCTGAAAAGAAAATCTAAGGAATCTAAAGTGGGGTCTGACTTGGGAGACCGAAGAGGACAACAGTAGTATCCCAGGACTGGCAGTAAAGCCAGGTCAGGTTCTGGGCAGGCTGCCTGTTTTGAGGAATGGCATCAATGTGTAGGGAGAGGTTCTTAAGGCTAGACAGGTGTCAGGGTCCAAGCCAAGTGGACTGGAGGTCAGGATGGGGCTTCAGTTCTAAAAAAAGGTTCCTGCCTGAGTGAAAAAGCAGGCCTGAGTCAAAGTCCAGTCATCCAGACCACACAAGTATGGCCGGAGTGTCCACAGACAGACCCACTGTAGGTGCAGAGAATCCCAGGTTTATGACAGCAAGAATCAATTTTGGCTTACTTACCTTCTCAGGGCAAATACAGGGCTGAGTCTAACCTGAAGGGCTGGAGAAGCTAGAATGGACACCTTTAGACATGCAATGTGGTATTTCTATTTCAATCTGAATAAAAAATAATAGCCAATATATATGGTGTGCTTTCTCTGTGCCACTCTATTCTAAGTGCCTCACATGCATGAACTCATTGGCAGGCTAGTCTTAGAGCTTTTGCTTATTAATCACTTGATAACAGACATTTTTAAAAAGTAATTAACCACCTATTTTGCCAAGATCCAAACATGATAGTATCCATTCCTTCAATTGTGACCACCATCATTTGAGAGTCCAGGCAAGAATCCCGAGAGTGGGAAGGGGCAGGCAGAACCCTGTGTAGATTAAAGACTCTTAGGCAGCAGGGACCCTTGGGATGACTCCATCTATGTGGTTTTCATTGTTAGCCCTTCTTTTTCTGGAAAGGTCAACGGATTAGACATACCTATTGCTTTTCCCTCAATCCTGCTCCTTTCTGTAAAGATTTCATGCTCCATAGCTGGAGGTGACTCCAGGCATCATTTTTTCAGCCCTCCTAGAAATGTCCCTTAGGTTCCTGCAGCTCGTGTTAGTATGGTATATGTGTATATATGCACTATGTACATAAACACACATCTATATGATGTTTCTGTAAATATATGACATCTGAGTGTTTGCATGCTAACCATGAATGATTGTTGGTGATTTTATGGAAAAATATGTTGAGAATAATTTGAATTCAACATCTGGATTGAGATAGAAAAAGCTATTTGTCACTGGCAGGTAAAGAAAAGTGATGCTGCATATTTACATTCTTATAGTCATTTATTTTATGCCATCAATGATGAGAATTGATGTTTATAAAATCTTTCACTATGAACATACAATGAGGGTAGTAAGCAAACAACCAAGTACAAAAACAAAATGCAAACTTTTGTAATCAAGGTCTGTGGGGACATTATTTTACTTCTTCTATTGCATTATTCATGTATCCATCATGGGTTTGCTGTCTATGTGTAAAAAATTGCACAATGGTAGGCATAGAGAAGTGGAAAGGTGGAGAATAGTTCTCAAAGTTATTTGATGTGGCAGATTGCATCTTCCCAAGATGGTGTAACTGTGTGTCCCATACCACAGGCTCTTCTGGAGCATTTAAACTCTGCCCTCATCAAAATGTAGTGTCTATATTGGCTTTCCTGGAATGTGGGTGGGTCTCTGACTGCTTTATCTAATTGAGTCCAGGAAAAGCGACATTATGTGGTTTCTGATACTAGACCATATGAATGCCATGCATTTCCACTTTGTTCTTTGAGTGATGCTGGCTTCCAGAACCCACCCAATATACTGTGAGGAAGCCCAAGTGCCTGAGAAGCTCACATGGAAAGGAACCAATGCCCACCTAGAGAGAAACCATGGAGAGGATCCACAACCCTAGTTGAGCTCTCAGCCAACAGCCATCATCAACTCATCAGCTATTTTAGCAAGCCATTTTTAAAGTGGCTCCATCAGCACCAAGTCAAGCATCTTCATTATGTAACCAAAGATCACCTCTTTCCTATCATCTTCCTTCTGAGAGTGGTTTAGAAATAAATTTTCTGGTCCTGAAAATTTAGCATATGAAAATGTTTGTTCAACTGCTGGATGATCCACCTGCTGAGGTAACCTCCTATGCTACTCTTTCCTTCAGGAATCTTTTGACTATTTGCTTAGACACTCCACAGCCTTCTTATCTTAGCATCCAAGAATACTTATTGTGGGGTTGCATATTGTTCTCTAGTCACTCTGAAGCCTTTTCTTTTGCTTTTAATTAATGTTCTCTTGTTTACCTGCAGAATCTAGATCTCATCAAATGTTCAATAAAATCATCTGATATCACTAAGATATTGTGTAACAGACTTCATATTTAAAACATGATCATGTCAGTCAAGAAGAGATTAAAACAAATATCTTGAAAGTTCATGAGTAGAAGTACACATCTCTGCAATTATAATAATATGGATAGTCAGAGATATAAAATTCCATACATGGCAACGTGACTGCTTAAAGTACTAATATAATCTAGGCGAATTAAATTCTAAACAGCATCAAGATTGAGGAGAGTAAGAGTCCCTGTTTGGACTAAGCCAGTTTAAGGTTTAATGCATATATTCCTTTCTCAGCACTTCTAGTTTATGGAAAAACCGTAAGAAAGCATGCTGAAAATAGAATGGGTTTTCATTCAAAACAGCGAGTTCTTGTCTATTTTACTGGAGGCTGAAACGTCCTCTGCCAGAAATCTTATAGGTCAGAGTCACAAATGATCACTTAGGTTATTTCAAACACTGTGCTTCCATATCAGAGTTTAATCTTGGCTGCAAGCTCCAATTCTTTACATAGCCACACAAGCAATCTTGGGTACCAGGTCTTCCAAGAACATAGTGATCTTCATGCCTCAAGTGTGAGGCATAGATAACCTCCTAATTCACGAGGCACCCAATATCAATTTTCACAGGCAAAACCCTCAGGCATGAAAAAATATAACTTTACTAATTTCTTTATTACTGAAATTAGCTTAGCTCTTTAGCTCCCATTTCTACTTGGTGACATGAAATTTGATTTTGCTAGCCTAAGGTAAGCCACCACTTATATTTTAAAGTTTAGCTAATTTTAACTAAATAATTAAATTTACAATGTCCTTCCTGATCGCCTTTCTCTCTTCTCACAGAGCTAATTCTAATTTCCTGTTGGGTTTACTTTTGTCATTGTTGCTGTGTGCTTTAAAAAAATCAACTTCATTGGTGTATAATTCACAACAAATAAAATTTATTCTTTTTAAGTATATCTTTTGTCAATTTATACACAAATAGTCTGACAGTGTATTGGTCAGGATGATGCTAAATATGTAGATTAATTTTGGGAGAATCATTAACAGTGTTGAGTCTATCAATCCATGAACATGGTGTATCTCTCAATTTATTTAGGGCTTCTTTAATTTCTCTTAGCACTGCGTTATGATTTAAAATTTAGAGGTCTTACACATATTTTGCTAAGTTTTCCAAAAAGGTTTCATATTCTGAGATGAAAATGTCAGTGATATTGTATTTTTGATTTCATGTTTTCTTCCTTTTTTATATTAAAGATGTGGGGTACAATTCAGGATTGGGTATAAAAGTGGTCATCGTACAGGCAAAGTTTGGGACTTACTCTGGTCCCCACTTTGCCTGGTTTGAAATTAGGTACCCTTATTGATATTGTGCTCCCTCCCTGCCCCCATCACCTCAGTATCCTGATACTGCCAATCCCTTTCTTATAGTTTTATGTTAATGTTCAGAGTCCACTTATGTGTGAGAACATGTGGTACTCTGTTCTTTGTTTCTGTGATAGATGACTGAGTAGGATAGACTCTAAATCCATCCAAGTTGCTGCAAAGTTCATTTGTTTGTCCTTATTTATGGCTACATAATATTATATCATGTATATGTACCACTTAAAAAAATTCAGTCCAGTTTAGATGGGCAGCATGGTTGGTTCCATGCTTTTGCTGTTGTAAATAGCACTGCAATAAACATGCATGTGCAGTTTTTTGTAGAATGATTTGAGTTCCTTGGGATATATTCCCAGAAGGGGAATTGCTGGGTCATATGGAAGGTCAATATCTACTTATTCTAGAAATTGCCACACTGTTTTCCAAAGTTGCTGTAGTTTGTATTCCCACCAGCAATGTAGAAGCGTTCCTTTTTCTCTGCATCCTTGCCAGCATCTGTTGTTGTTTATTAATGACGGCCATTCTTACTCTGGTTAGGTGGTATCTCAGTGTGGTTTTAATTTGCATTTCTCTGATGATTAGTGAGGCTGAGCATTTTTCATGTGTCTGTTGGTTGCCCGTATATCTTCTTTGAGAAGTGTCTATTCATGTCTTTTGCCCACTTTATAATAGGGCTGTTTGTTTTTATTCCTTTCAGCATGTTTTAGTTCCTTGTAGATCCTGGAGTTTAGACCTTTGTCAGATACACAGTTGGCAAATATTTTTTCCCTTTCTGTGGCCTGTCTTCCCACTCTCATGATGGTTACTTTTGCTTTGCAGAAGTTTTTTAGTTTAATGAGTTCTCACTTGTCTATCTTATCTCTTATGGCATGGACTTTTGGGGTTTTGGTCAGGAATTGCTTGCCTACTCCAATTTCTGAAAGGATGTTTCCTAAGTTTTGTATAGTTTGAGGTTTTACATTTAGGTCTTTGATCTATTTGGAGTTGATTTTTGTGAATGGTGACAGGTAGGTGTCCTGTTTCCTGTTGGGTTTACTTTTGTCATTGTTGCTGTGTGCTTTAAAAAAATCTTCTGCATGTGATCAGCTAGTTTTCCCAGCACCATTTACTGAAAAGGTTCTTCACTCCCCAGTAGTTGTTGTTGAAGGCATTTTTGAAGATGAATTGGTTGAGAAATTGAGGTTCTGCTTATGGGATCTCTATATTGTTCCATTGGTCCATATGCCTGTTCTTCTACCAATACCAAAGTATTTGATTATTGTAGCCTTATATTAAAGTTTAAAGTCAGGAAGTGTGATACCTCCCACTTTGTTTCTTTTGCTAAGGATTGTTTTGGCTACTCATTTATGTTTCCATATGAATTTATTTGTCATTTCCAGGTCTGAGGAAAATTATGTTGGAAATTTAATGGGTATTGCATTGAATCTGTTGCCTTTGGTAGGATGGACATTTTAACAATGTTGATTCTTCCTATCCATAAGCATGGAATATTTTTCCATTTGCTTGTGTCTTCTTGGATTTCTTTAAGTAGTGTTTTGTAGTTTTCATTGAAAAGGTCTTTCACTTCTCCAGTTAGGAAGATGCCAAGGTATTTCTTTTCTTTTCTTTTCTTTTTTTTTTGTGGCTGCTGTGAATGGTATTGTGCTTTTTATTTGGTTCTCTGTCTGTTTGTTTTTGTTGGAAAAAAATAATATTTTTATGCAGTCAGAAATATGGTTAAAAGGAGAAATAAGAAAGCAACTGTCTTTTGCACATTGATTTTGTATACCAAGACTTTACCAAAGTCCTTTACCAGTGAAAGCAGATTTTTGACAGATTCTCTTGGATTTTCGAGGTATAAGATCATATTGTCAGCAAAGAGGGATAACTTAACTTCCTCTTTTCCTATTTGGATACCCCTGATTTCCTTCTCTTGTCTCATTGCTCTAGTTAGAACTTCCAATACGATGTTGAACAGGAGGCGTGAGAGTAGGCAAACTTGACTTGTTCCAGTTTTTGGAGGGAATGCTTTCAGTTCCTGTCCATTTAGAAATATGCTGTTTGTGGGTTTATTGTAGATGGCACTTACTATTTTGAGGTATGTTCCCTCTATGCCTAGGTGTTTGAGGGTTTTTATCAAAAAGGGATGCTAGATTTTATCAAAAGCTTTTTCTGCAATGTCATAATCATGTGGTTCTTACTTTTACATCTGTTGATGTATTTATTTACATTTGTGGTCTTGCAGATGTTGAACCAGCCCTGCACCCTGGGGATGAAGCCTACTTGGTCATGGTGAATAATTTTTGAGATGTGTTATTGGATCTGATTTGCTAGAATCTTGTTGAAAATTTTTGAATCTATGTCCATTAGGAATATTGAGCTGTGCTTTTGTTGTTGGATCTATATCCAGTTTGGGTATCAGTGTGATGTTAGCTTCTAAAAATGATTCAGGGAGAATTTCGTCATTCTCCATTGCTGGGAATACTTTCAGTAGGACTTGTATCAGCTCTTCCTTGCATGTTTTGTAGAATTCTTCTGGAAAGCCCTCTTCTCCAGGGCTTTTTTTTTTTTTTGGTAGGTAATTTTCTTATGATGGAGTCAATTTCCTGGATTGCTACTTGTCTAGTGTCTCAGTTTCTTTTTGTTTCAGTCTTGGGAGATTGGGTGATGTCAGAAAGTTCTTTATTTAATTTATCAAGTTTATTTTCATGCGGGTGTGCATAGTAATTTCTGATAATCTTTTCTTTGGGGTCAGTTGTAATTTGATTTTTTGCATTTCTGATAATGTTTACTTGGACTTTTTCTCTCTTTTTCTTGTCCATTCTGGCTAGGGGTTCATCAATCTTGATTATACTTTCAATGAACCAGCTATATGTTTTGATGATTTTTTCAATGATATTTTTGTCTTCTATGGTCCCATATTTGGTCTTTTTTTTTTTTTTTTTTTTTTTTTGGTGATCTGGATTCTTCTGCTAAAGTTAGGGTTTGGTACTCTTTTCTTTCTAGTTCCCTTAGATGATTTTTTAGGTTGTCAACATGTGATCTTTCCATTTTCTTGATGTATGTTTGAAGAGATATAAATTCCCCTCTTCAAATGTTTTCATGGCATCCCAGAGGTTTTGGTAAGATGTTTCTTCAATTTCATTTGTTTCCAGGAATCTTTCAATTTCTGTTTTGATTTCTGTGTTGACACAGTAGTCATTGAGCATTATGCTCTTTAGTGTCCATGTCTTTGTGGGTTTGTGGAAATTTTGCTGGTATTGATATTTATTTTTATTCCACTATGGTGTGAGAAGGTGCATGGCAGTATTTGATCTTATGAAATGTGTTTATGCTTGATTTGTGGCCATGGATGTGATTGATCTTGCAGTATGTCCCATGCGGTGATGAGTAGAATGTATAGTCTGTGGTTGGTGGAGTGTGCTGTAGGTATCTATTACGTCCATTTGGTCAAGTGTCAAGTTGAGGTTCCAGATCTCTTTGTTGATATTTTGCCTTGATGGTCTATCTAGGGTTGTTAATGGGATATTTAAGTACCCAGCTGTGATAGTGTTGAAATCAATATCTTTTTAAAATGTACTTAGTAGTTGCTTTATAAACACTGGTGCTCCTTTTTTGGGTGCATATATGTTTAGGATGGATATTTCTTGTTAATGCATTGAACCTGTTATCATTATGTAATGTCCTTCCATATCTTTTTAAATTTTTGATAGCTTAAAAGTTGTTTTATCTGATATTAAGATCACAATTCATGTCCTCTTTTATGATCTGTCACCTGGATATTCATTTTCCATCCTCTAACTTTGAGTCTGTGTGCCTCCCTTGTGGTGAGATGAGTTTCCTGGATGCAGCAAATTATTGGGTCATGGATTGTTATCAAGTTTTCCATTATGTGTTTTTTCAGTGGTTAATTTAGTCCATTCATGTTCAGGCTGATTATTGAAATGTGATTGGTTATCCCTGTCATGAGGTTCTTATAAAGCTTGTTTGCTTGTCTTCTTTTAACTTTTGGATTGAGATACGTGTGCGTTTTCAAGCTTTCAGTCTCAGTGTATTCTCTGTTGAATCATCTGTGTTCTCCTGTTCCCTTGGGAAGTGTGTGGTTATTCTTTTTTTTTATTATTTGTCTATGCTTAATATCTTTTTAAGTGTCTTCTGTAAAGCTGGTCTGGAAGCTGCATAATCTCTTTGGGATTGGATGTCTGGGAAGAATTCTAATTTTCCATCACTGATGAAGCTGAACTTGGCTGGGTAGGAAATTATTGGATGAAATTGTTTATCTTTCAAGACTTTGAATATTGGACTCCAGTACCTTCTAGCTTGTAGCATTTCTGTCAATAGATCTGCAGCTATTCTGATTGGTTTTCTCTGGTAGGTAGTCTGATCTTTCTATCTTGCTGCCTTTAGAATTTTTTCTTTTATTTATTTATTTATGTTTTATTATTATTTTATTTTATATTTTTTATTTTAAAGATGTGGGGTGCACTTCAGGGTTAGCTATACAAATGTTCATTATGCATGTATCCTTGATGAGATGTGCCTCCAACCCCCTGCAGATTCCCACTCTGCCAATCCTGCCCCCACCCTCCCTGGCAGTTTCCCACTACCGCCAATCCTTTTCTTACAGAATTGCAATAATTGTTTAAGGTCCATTTATATGTGAGAACTTGTGTTACTCAGTTCTTTGTTTCTTTGTAGGTCACTCAGTATTATACATCTTAAGTCCCTACAATTACTGTGAAGTTCATAATTTTGTCCTTCTTTATGGCTGCATAATATTCTACCATGCGTATATATTTTTTTATCCAGTCTTCTTTTGATGGGCAACATGGTTGGTTCCATGGTTTGCTATTGTGAACAATGCTGCAATAAACATATGTGAGCAAGTATCTTTCTCATAGAGTGATTTGATCCTCTGGGTATATTCCCAGTAGAGGGATTGCCAGATCATATAAAAGTTGGGGAGGGGGAGGTGGGATTGACAGTAGTCAAGAATTTTTTCTTTTGTATCTACTTTGTATAAGTGAATTGCTATTTGTCTAGGGGGTTGGTCTTCACATTTGATGTCTTGCAGGGGTTCTCTGTCTCTCTTGTCTCAGATGTTCACATCTCTGGTGAGATGGGGAAAGTTTTCTTGGATAACCTCCTGGAATAATTACTTCAAGGTGTTCTCCATTTCCCTTTCTTCTTCTGGGATACCAATTTGGTGTAGGTTTGGCCTCTTGATATAATCTCACATCTCTTGGAGACTTTGTTCTTTCTGAGTTTTTTTTTTTTTTCTATGTTTTTAACAGATCAGGTTAATTCTTTGTTTTGGTCTTCAAATTCAGAGATTCTTTCTTCCATTTGATTGATTCTGCTTTCCATGCTTGTCATCTTGTTATTCATTTCCTGAATGAAGGTTTTTTTGTGGCCGAGATCTCTGTTACAAGGTCTTTCAGTGTTGACTCTTGTCTTTCTTGAGTCTTTTACTCTTTCCATCCATTTCCTAACCCTTGCTGTATTCTGGGGCCAGTCATTGGTGATCTCCATTGTTTGGCCTCTGGGATCTGATTTTTCAGGCATTTTCTCTTTGGTACACTGAGAATTACCTGTGTTCTTCTGTTGATTTTTTTCCTCATTTGTGACAGATCTTTTTCTTTTCTCTTTAGTTTGTTATTCAGTGGCAATGGAAGAGGCTTTCACTTCTGATATTTGCTCAACCCTCTATTCTTCCCTAATCAGGGGTCTGAATTTGTTGTATTTTGAAACACTGCTGTGAGTGGGACACTTTGCTGTGTCTTGTAGTTTTGGGAGTCAAATAAGGTAGAGGATGGAGAGTTAGGATTCAGAAATGACTTGAAAATCATGATGTTCACTGATTGTGATATGTGTTCCCTGAGACCCACTCCCCATCACCTCTTTATATGATGTGTGTGTACTCCCACTGATCTCTTCAAGGGTCTTCCTCTTCCTTTTCTGGTCAATCCTTTGTCCCACAGCTGAATCAGGATAGGAGGTGGGGTGCCTGAGATTCAGCACTCATCCTATTACTCTGGAGTTTGTGCTCTTGGGATGTTTCTTCTGGGTCATGATCAACCCCTGAGTAGTTAATCCATTGGTCACAGAGATCAATTCTGTCACTCTTTGGTGAGCAAGCTGGAGCACTTTCCTGGCCAGTTTTCAAGATGGTGGTGGGGGTACCTGTTTCACTTTTCCTGTGAGGCTCTTCATCTGGGCTCCCTCACTGTGCTCCCTCCACAGCCCTTGCTGCCAGTGTCTGGCCAGGCACTGCAGTAGTGAGGCAAAGCCTGGAGCCAGCAGTCACTCCTGCGAGCCCCTTCCTGGGAAGGGCTTTGCCAATTTTAAAGAAATGACACTTGGCTTCTGCACCCCAGAAAGCACTAGGATCCAAGTAGCGTAACTACTGCACTAGCTGCTTCACTAGAGCCCTGGTCACTTGCTCCTGAGTCCCCAGTCAGTCTGCCACTCACACACCCACTTACTCACACATGCATATGCAAAATTTTCCATATACTCACTCACTCACACTGGAACTCACATTGTCTGGTTCCGCCACCATCTTCCACTTTCTTCTCTCATTGTAGTTCTGATTTGCATTTATCTTATGATTAGTGAGGTTGAGCATTTTTTCATGTGTCTGTTGACTGCTTTTATGTCATCTTTTAAGAAGTGTCTGTTCATGTCCTTTGCCTACTTTTTAATGCCCCCACTTTTACTTCATATGATCCAGGATGTTAGGCCTTTGTCAGAAGCACAATTTACAAATATTTATTCCCATTCTGTTGGTTGTCTCTTTGCTCTCTTTATGATTCTTTTTGTTGTGCAAAAGTTTTTCAGTTTGATGAGGTCTCACCTATCTTGGATTTTGTAGCATTTACTTTTGGAAACTTGACCATGAATGCATTGCCTACTCCAATGTCCAGAAGGGTATTTTCTATGTTTTCTTTTAGGATTCTTATAGTTTGAGGTTTTATATTTAGGTCCTTGATCCATTTTGTTGCCCATTGAAAGTGGACTGGATAAAGAAAATGCGGTACATATACACAATGAAGTTTTATGCAGCCATAAAGATAAACATAATCATGGCCCTCGCAGCAACTTGGATGAAGTTGGAGACCATCATACCAAGTGAACTATCACAGAAACGAAGATATGAATGTACATGTTCTCACTCATAAGTGGGCCCTGAACACTAGTCATGTTAGCACTGCTGAGGGAGGGAGGGAGAGAGAGAGGATGGTAGGGGAACATGTGACAACACAATTGGTAACTGTCCACTACCAGGGGGAGTGAGGGACAGCTAGAAGCTTAAACTTCACCTGCATGCAGCCTATTTTTGTAATAAAACCTCATTTGTACCTCACAACTCTATAACAAATAAATAAATTATTAAAAAATAAAAAAGTCTGTATGCCTTTGCCTACTGTAGGAATTTTGAATAGAAGTGGTGAGAAGTGATACATCTTTTTATTATTGAGTATAATAGTGGCTGTAGATTTTCATAGATAATCTATGTAACACTGAGACAATTTTCTATTTCTAGTTTTGTGAGTTTTTAAAAATAAAAAGATGTTGAATCTTGTCACATGCGTGAATATGTGTTTATGTGCAAATATGATTTTTTTTACTCCTTATTCTGATCATATAGTGAAGTACAGTGAATAAATTTCAGATATTAAGCCAGTCATGAATTCTTGATATAATCCCCACTTTGTTATAATGTACTACTTTTTAATATATATATAGTATATAATTTACTAAGGATTAAGGATTTTTTGTGATTTGTTTTACAAATAATATGAGTTTAAAGTTTGCTTTTCTTTTAATACTTTGTCTGGTTTTAAGATAAGGGTAAAAATGGCCTCAAGGCATGATTTGTGAAATCTTTCTTCATACTCTCTTTGTGAAAAACTTTGTGAAGAATTATTATTTATTTTATAAGTGTATGTTGGAATTCATCAATAAAATCTTCTTGGTTTGGAGTTTTCTTTGTACAGATGATTTCAATTAAGGATTCAATTTCAAATTTGATATGGAATATTCAAATTTTCTATTTCTCCTTGAATGAGTTTTGGTAATCTGCATCTTTCAAACAATTTGTTCATTTTAGCTAAGTTATCAACTTTATGAGCATAATATTGTTATTATATTCCCTTATTATTGCTTTTCATAGTATCTATATTATTTTTAGTGTTGTCCCTGTTTGCATTCAGTTATTGGAAATAAGTCTTCTTATTAAAAATGTTATCATTCCTTTTAGGACTATATCAATTTTATTGATATTTTAAGAGAAATAACTTTTGTTTCATTGATTTTTTTATATTGTTTTTCTCATTTTGATTTTATTGATTTCCTCTTTTATATTCCTTCCTTCCTTCCTTCCACTCATTTTAGGATTTACTTGTTGTTCTTTCATAGATTCTATGGATGGAATTTCAGGTCACTTATTTTAATATAATTTTTGTTTTTAATGAAAGCACTTAATCCTATTTATGTTTTTGCTACTCCCTGATGTAGTTGCTTTCCACATCATTATAATTCAGGTCAAAATATTTTCTAATTTTTCTTGTGATTTATTATTTTGCTCACAGATTATATAAATGTATGTTGTTCAACTTTCAAATTTTATAGTTTTTTTTCGCATACATTTCTATTCTTGGTTTCTAATTTAATGTAATGTTTTCAGAGAAAATACTCTGAATTATTTTAGTTTAATTTATTAAAACTTGTTTTATAGTCCACAATTTAATCAAACTAATACCATATAATCTTTCACGCGCACCTAAAAATAATGTATATCCTTTATTGAGTGGAGCATTTTATAAATGCCACTTGGGTCAGGTTGGTTCATAATGTTATCCAAGTCAGTTATACAATTACTGCTTGTTCTAATAATTGCTCACTGACTTCTAATAATTACTGAGTAGTGTTGAAATTTCTAACTATAATTATAGATTTGTCTCATTCTCTTTTCAGTTCTATCAACTTTTGATTCTCGAATTGTTGAAGCTCTGTTAGGTGCGTACACAGACTAGAAATCTCATGTCTTATGAATGTACTTTCCAGTTTCTCATTGTAGAATGCCTCACTTTATCCCTGGTGACATTGTTTATCCTGATGTCTGCATTGTATAATATTAATATAGACATTCTAGCCTGTGCTTAGTTTTCGTGTGCATTGTATTTAATTTTTTATCCTCTAGCTTTTAATCTCTCTATGACTATTTTTAAAGTGGGCTTTCTATAGTTAGCCTATATTTGAGCATTTCCTTTTTATTACCTCTGGCAAGTCATCTTTTAATTGGAGTATCAAGATCAGTAATATTTAATGAAGTTATTGTTACAGTAGATTTAAATCTACAGTCTTGGTATTTGTTTTTTTATTTTTCTTCTTTTTCTGATTCCCTTGTGTTAATTATTGTTCCAGTGTCCTATTGTTTCCACTATTGGCTTATTAGCAATTCCTTGCTCTTGTTTTTAGTATTGCTGTAGGGAATACAACATACATCTTTAACTAATCTCAACCTATCTTTAAATAGTATCATGTCACTTCATGAATAATGTAAAATTCTTACAAGCATATACTTCCATTTGTCCCTCCCCATCTTTTGTTGTCATTCAATTACATTTATGCATATGTTATAAATAGCATTATTTTGTCATCAACGTTTGCCTTTTGGAGAAGTAAAAAGTGAGAAAAAGAAAGTGTTCTATATATACTTACATAAACACCATTTCTAATGTTTTTCATGCCTATTGTATAGATCTACGTTCTCATCTGACATAATTTTCCTTCTGCCTGAAGAACATTCTTTAATATTTCTTGTAGGGCAGGTCTGATGAATTATTTCAGCAGTTGTTTATCTGAAACATAATTTCATCCTAATTTTTGAAATATAATTTTTTTAGCATAAAATTTTAGGTTGGTAATTTTATTCTATACTTCTCCCTTTAGAAGGGGACTTGATGTGTTTAGTTAAGGGGGTTTATAAGTGCCATGATTATATTTGTATTTTGAAATATCCTTTGGACTGTCTCAATTATTTGGCTTGGTAAAAACCTGAAGGCAACAGGAGTAGTCAGGAGGCTGTTAAAACAAATCTAGGGAAGATACAATGAGGTTTCAACTGAGTTAATGGAGGTACAGATGGAGATAAGAAGGTTGGTTTGGGAGATATATTTTATAATCAGAAATATATATATTTATCACACAGGTTCTGACTTGTGAGTGAGGACATTCCTGTTTACGGAGGTGGGGATTTGCAGGAGGAGAACAGATTTGTGAGTTCAGTGGTATGTATCTCCATGGTGGCTTGAGTCTTGGGTCTGGGGGACCACCCAGATTCCATGATTAGCATTCAACTTTCCCAATAGGATGAATTTCTTATCTATTCGTATCCAAGGTACACTTTTAGCTCTCACCACACTGCCCTCGAGTAAACTGGAACCTTATTTTTCTCCAAGTGACTGAGTATGGACTCCGGCTTTAGGCTCTATATACATGATATTGAGGGTTTCCTCCTTCCAGGACTCTAGCTCTAGTTTTCTGTGCCTTCTGACCTATACTGGGCAGTTACAGATAGTGTTCTTATGTTAGAGTAAGTTCAGGTCAGCACCTCTGTACATGGTGTTTGGCCTGTGGCCATTAGTCAAGGACCTCTTTAATTGCATCAGTCTCACCAGACTTTTGTTCTGTCTGCTTCTGCTATTCCACTGGTTCCAGCAAGTCGTACAGCTGAGTTCACCCCAAGTTATGACATTATTTAGACTTTTCCTTTCAACTCAGAATATGAAACCGGGATAAATCACTCAACCTCTGTCGCTCATATAACCCCTATGTAAACTGTCTGAGGAATATAATGATAATTACCTTTTTCAGGGACAGAGTTGGGGGAGAGTCAATTAAGGCTTGCCCTGTGCTTTGAGATCTTTCAATGAAAGGCTCAGGGTTATTACTGTTAACAAGATACCAGAGGGATATTTGCCAGCAATGACTCCCTTTGAGCCAGCATGTCTGTCATTAGTAATTTGGGGGCTTGGCACAGAGTCATGGGAATGTTTTAATGGCTTCTGTTCAACCCCAGAAATAGATTGTGAAGTTGCAAAAAGAAATTCTTGTTTTCTCTGCCCTCCTCTATTTCGGTACACGTGGTGCTCTCACTGGAGATCTTAGGTTCTTTGTCAAGGGCCAAAGAAGTGGGTAACAGAGTCTTATGCTGCCCCAATAAATTCTGACAGAAGATAGTGCCTGGGCCTGTTTTAGAGACTGATTTAGAGATGGCTTATACCACCAGATAGTAACTTTGGTCTAAACCAACTTTCTGGCGCTATCTTGCTAATTCAGTGAAGTTTGGAAGTGGTAGGCAGGAGTTTCCTTCTCTAAGAAATATTTAGAAAAAATTTGTTAATTTGAACAAGCTATTTTATTTCCAAGCCAACTCCCAGATGCTTTTTAGGGCAGTCTTGATGAGTCAAGGAAAAAAAGTGTTTTCTTCCTGGGAGGCCTGTACTTTTTTCTAGGACATGGGCAAAGAACATGTGTGTCCAACCAACTTGTGTTTGGACCCTCAATGGGAGACTCCATGCTATGGCTTAGTTTTCCATCCATTAATAAACTTCTTTTGGAAGCTCCCAATATCTCTCTCTACCTCAGTTTTTTCCTTCATTTTTGCACCTTTCTTTGCTTTATGCTTAAACAGTTATTTTCTGGACTTGTTAAAGCAGTATAACAGACTGCGGAAAACAGCAGATATGCTGAAATGAGAAATAGCTTTTATTCTTACTAATGGTGACCTTGGACAAGTCACTTACTGCCCCACAACTTTTATTTCACTCTGTGACTCTCTGACTGAAATAATTGAGTCATTATGAACATAATTATTTCAGGTGTTACAGACACAAAAAGTCCCATAAACTTGTGAAGCTTGTTAATATAAATCAGTAGGGTATGGCGGGAGCTGCAGCAAACTGGAATACTCTGTCCCATTCACAGAGAGCAGCTATTATATTGCTACAGTAAATGCTTGTCAGACTTTCTTTTTTCAAAGCAAATAAGACACTTACAAATTTCTGATGCCTTCTTATTTTTAAGTGAAAAAAAAAATGGAACAGTTGACACATGGCTGTGGTCTGGACTTGCCTAACAAACTATCAGTTTGACATTTATGGTTTATTTTATTCTTTATCAATGTCTACTTTCTTGTGCTTCCTCTTTATCCTTAATACTTTTTTAAAAACCTGTTTTACCTGTTTTCTTTACATTAACCTAAAATAACGCCAATTCTCTGCTTGGAACATATTCACACAAACCTCAAGTTGTCATTCGTCCAACAGGCACACTCAAATTCTCACCTCTTATAACCAACAATACAAAAAACCATCATTCCCACTGAGTTTATACTTCCATTCCCAAAAAGAAACTGGAGAATAAACCTTGCTACTTTTACTTAAAAAGCAAAAAGAAAAAAATTAAAACAAAAACACAAAAAACAACTGATGACAGGGTCACCAGAATTCTAACTCATCAGTCACTTGTGGCTATCTGTGGTTGAGTTTGCCAACTCTTGGCCACACAGATGGTGCCAATTCTGAGCCTGGTGAGGAGCTGGCCTGAAGGAGTCATAACTGTGTCTCCACTACCTTTCTAGAAAAATATTTAGGAAGCCCCAACCATTGATTGTTCAGTAATAAATTGTACCAAAGAACATATATTTGTTACCAAAATGAGCATAAATTTTCCTAGCTGCAATGATTTGCCTTATTTTAACTCTTTTATAGAGGGAAATATGACAAGAAGACATCTCTTTGGAAATGGTGTAATAATACTTTGTAGGCATCTCCAAATTTCTACTCCCTCCCCAGTGACAGAAATAACTAATTGTCAAGGACACTCTTTCCATTAAGTCTCCCTTAATATACATGGAAGCTGTGACCAGTCATTTCGCGTTGAAATCTGTGTTAAAATCCAATATGCCAAAAAGTGAAAACAACCAAAATATCCGTTAAATAGTGAATGGATAAACAAAATGTGTGTCTTCATATAATGGAAGACTATTTGCCAATAAAAGAGGGATGGAGTATAGATACACATAGCAACATGGATGAACCTCAGAACTTTATGTTGACTGAAGAAAAAGACAGACCAGATCAGGTACTCTATGAGACCACATTTATGAAATGTGCAGAAAAGGCAAATCTATAGAGACAAAGTAAATTTGTAGTTTTCTCCAGTTAGAGGTAGAATGGGAACTGACTACAAATGGTCTCAAGGTTTGTTTTGGGGGGAGCAATGGAGATATTCTAAAATTAAATGGTGATGATAGTTGTACAACTTTATACATTTACAAAAAGTCCTTGAAATATTCACTTAAAATAAGTGAATTAAACATTATATAAAGTACACCTCAATAAAGTTGCTTACAAAGCACACACAGTAGGCTTGCCTGTTTGTCAAGACATTTGACTACCTGGGACCAGAGAGCCATGAAGCATAAGTTATTACAGAATCTTCCACTGGCTGTGTAATATTAGAAATGACTTCCTTTCTCTGTGTGCAATTTTTTCATTTATAAGTTGATGCGCTTGAGCTCCAACAGTATTTAGGAAAAAGCAAAGTGAGAATAGTTATTGTTGTTATTTAATTAAAAAGTGAAAACAACTCATTAGCCATCCTATCAGGCTATCAACTTTTGGGGAGAAGCAGAGATTGGGGTCTAGTCACCTACCAATGTCTGATTCAAAGCCTTACACAGAGTATTAAGTCATGCTTATCTATTGGTATAAGGAGTTTAGGAATATCAATATTTACAGATCTATAAGTACTGTACCAATGGTATTTTCTAAGAATTTATCAGTATAATATATGACAATGTGACAGTCCTGCCCCTGTCCACTATGTATTTTAGGTATTCCTAGTGGGTATGAAACATTGGGATGAAAGCATCATCCTTTATAACCTAAGTCTAGTTAGATAAGTAGTTACAGTGAGAAAAAGAGGTGTGTGTACATTCGTGTGTTACACCCTTGCTTTGGGTGTGTTTGGGTGTGTTATATTGGATGAGGAAGGGCTGTGGAGTAAAAAAAAATCAAAATTTCTCCCTGGTTTTGTTATTAAATCCTCTGGGGCCATCACTTCACTTTTTGGAGCCAGCTGATAATGAGGGTAATATAATTTATTTTGCAAGATTTTTTGAAGTCCTATGAGAACGTCTGTGTTAAACATCTAGTGCAGTTCCAGAAACAAAGTAAGTGCTTCCTTAATGTTTTTCTTTTTCCCTGACCTTTCTGCTCTTCATGTCCTTCTCTACCAAGTTCAAGGTCAGATTAGAGATGGCCAGTTCTAGATAGCAGCGACTCAAAGTGATTTTTGTCTGCTTCTCTAGTTAATCAGCTACACAAATACAGTCAACTGAGGACATCTTAGTTTGTAAGGGGATCTGGCTATACTGAGTGATTGTTCACTAACTCTGGAAATGATCCCCATGTCTTGACACTTTGCCCTTCTTTGCTTCTGTCTTTGGCTTTAAGGTTTTCTAAATTGCAGTTATGACTGTTTGGTAAGACACTAGGTCCATGACAATGAATATTCCTTGGCACTGCAGTCATGACAGAGGCTCATATGAGAATTATTCCTAAACCAGATGTCCCAGGAGTCCGCCCAGTCCTTTTCACATTTGGTCAAAGCATCCAAGTTTCTGTTTCTGTTTTGGAACAAACTGGTGGCTATGCTTTCAGTCCATGTGTCCATTTAAGACACAGCCAGAAAACTCCACAAGGCTGGGTGCTGTCAGATTTTTCAGGGCCACACACACTGATGAGCAAAATCAGCTAAAATAAGACTTTGCATATGTTTGCATGTCTTATTCTGGTCACAGAGATGTAAAGATATGATAAATATTACTTAGGGGAGGAGAGAGAAGGGATGAACATTTATGGGTCCACTTTATGCTTGGCACTTGAGATATGTATTCCTCTACTCACTTATTTAAGATGTAAGAATAATTTTGATTGCATTTTATATAACAAAAGAATCTCAGATGCTTTGTCAAAATAAATTAAGCAATGCAAAAGTGCACAGGGCAAAAAGTAAAAATATCCCTATTCCAGCAACCATATCTCCTCCACTCATCCTTCCTCCTTGAAATTTTAATCTCAAGTGAAGGTAACTACTTTTAGTAGACTAGTATGGATTATTCTCTTGACCCCTTTTTAGGCACTTTGCCATAAATGCAAATTGTCTGTAATTCCCCCATCCTATTTATATACCCTGTTTGCTTTTCTACATTATTACAGATATAGCTGCCTGGCTTTTTAAAAAGTGACTCCCTAGTATTCTATTCCATGCAAGTACTCACGTTTGTTTAGCCATGCTTCATTCGTGGTCATATGTATTCCTTTCTGCTTCTTGTACATGTAAACTTACACATGTATACATGAGTACATTTTCGTAAAATAGATTCTTCAACATAAATGTATTAAGTATCTATCAGGCAGGGGACCAGATGCTATAAATAGAGTACCAGGCAGGGGACTGAATGTATCAAAACAACATGGACAAGATATAATTGCTTGCTGCCTCCATAGAGTTTACAATGTAGCCTGCCATTGCATTTCAAATGTCCACTTCATCTTTTCCCCACCTCATACTGTTTATTAGTGTAATAATAATTACTGCTCATTTATAGATAAGAAGCCTACCACTCAAAGAAGTATATGGACATAAGCACTCAGACCATTTGTTGCTTAGCTGGGGATCATTCCCACATCTGACTCTAAAACTCCCACACTGCCCATTACCTGGTCAGTAACTAGTATTTAGTCTGTTGCAACCTACCCAAGGAAGATGTGTCAAATTTAACCATGTAGTATTGGATCTAAAGTGTTAGCAATCCAGGTGAAGGCCGTGAAGCAAAAGGGTTACTTCTCAATATTTGTAAAACCTAGGACACCACAGCTCACGAGAAGCAGAGAGACTCCTGGTCCCCACTGTTCATTGGAGGGTCTGCCCTCGAGCAAGGCATTTCAGGTCTTGAATTCCAGGTCAGCCACTTAGCATTCAAATAGCCTTGGTCAAGTCACTTCTTGTCCATCAGATTCAGGTTTCTTCATCTGTAAAGTGGGAAATATCGATATCCACCTTTCCAGTAATTATTAGGTTTCAATGAGCTCACATGCATAAAATATTTTGCATAGTTCCTGAGACAGAGTGAAAGCTTAATAAATGTCAACTATTGTGACTGCTTTCATTTTACTTTTTTCCCTTGAGTTAAATCTGATTGCCTTCTGGAGTTCTTGGCTTTTTCTGCCAACTCTGAGCCAACCTGCCTTCTCACCACCTTTACTGTCCTCAGGAGCCCTTGAGCAATTCTGGGTATGGCCTCAGTTCTCATTGTAGGAGAATGTGAACATGATATGTCCCCAGTATAGCTCTGGGTGCAAGGAGGCTGCTAATTAGAAATGAAAGGGTGGGCACAGCTAATGGTTTTCCGAGTAGCCATTTACACTCATGGTTTGGGAACTGGGTGCGATTTCTTCTTGGCATAACTCCTTGGAGATTTGTGACCTGTTCTGATCCTGTCGTCTAGTTACCAGAGTCTCTTCTGTCCTCTGAAAGCCCCACTTCGGAACTCTGCTCTCTGGCCCAGCTCTCGCAGCCAGGCTAGACAAGTATAGATGCTACTTGTCAGATTTGTGCCAAGTTGCCCGGCTGGGACACTCACCACTGGGCCAGACCAAACTTTACCAAGCTGGGCTCTCAGCCATGACTGGAAAGATGCCAGCGGGAAGGAGGCAGGGCCTGTGCAGAGCTGGTGTGGGTGACCGCTGCTGGGAGCCTAAAATGGCCTGCAGCTACAAGGGTAGGATTAGTGACATCAGCTCCTCCCCGGCAGCAAGTTCAGACAAGAGGAGAGGGAGGACACTGGCACCCAGGTCAGAAGGGGCATTGGCAGCTAGGAGAGTGGGCCCTCCCAGGCCCGGGTTCTTTGGGGCCTGCCTGCTCTGGCATGGCTGTTGGGGAAACCTGTTGGGTAAGCTCCTGTATATTTCCCTGTAAGACTGGGTCTTATAGGTGATGCAGAAAAGTGGGGTGAAGGGAGGGAGTCCGTTAATGTCTCCGACATGCACTTGAGAAGCTGCCAAGGGGTGGTTTATATTTCTTAAACAGAGATTTGTTATGATAGTGAGGCTGCTTCTGTGGTGATGATAACTGAGCCCTGCCTGAGGCTGGGGCTCCCTGACATGTCACTTTGCCAAGTCAGGAGGCATCATGATGAAGGGAGTGAATTGCCAGATTTTGGGGACAGCAGATGTAGATGTAGCTGCCCTGGGACACACGGTACTTGACATTGGGTTAGGCAGATCATCACCCTGAGCTCCAGTTTTCTCCTCAGCTAAATGGAAATAATGGTCTGTGCTTTTCAGATTTTCATAGCTGCATACTTACTGGGCACTATTATAAGACAGTTCACAAATATCTCACATAATCCTGTAACGACTACATGATTCAGGTGTTATTATGATCCTTGTTTTACAGATGAGGAAAAGAGTGATCAAATGACTTGGCCAGAGTCTCACAGCAAAGCTGGCAGAACTGGATTGGACCCTGAGCAGATGTCTTATGACCACTGTGCTGTGCTTCCCAGAACTTGCTGAGGACTCTGCTCCTCATTTTGGTAGCACATTTGTTGATGTGATTAGCTGATGAATACCAGTTTCCTTTACTGGATTTTGAACTATACACTTGTTTTTTGCTGATCCGCATATCCCAAGCACGCAGCTGTAGACCTAATAAGGACTTCCCTGCAATGTACGTATGAGAGGTTGCAGGGAGGGTCAAGGTAAAGAACTTGAAGCAACAGGTGGCTCCCTGTGAAATCACCCAGCACTGTTCTGAGCTCACAATGGGTGCCTGGGAAGTGTTTATGTTCAGGGCAGACATGATTTGGGGCTGAGTTCACCCCAGTGACTTTGTACTGGGGATCTCTCAGTTCAACACATCAGTCATGAATGGAGTCACCTGCCCATGGCAGCCATTGGAGAAATCTTTTTGACTCATCTACAAGAAGAAGAAGGGCAGGAACCATGTTTTTAGGCAGGTCAAAACTGTAGGTCATATGCCCCATAAAGTTTCCTTTGTAAGGGAGACTTCAAGCAGCATCTCCTCAAAGTACCTACTGCTGAACCTTAAAAGTTGGGTCAGATCATCTTTCTGCCTTGGGGAGAAGGGTTTCCATCACTTTGTTCAGCAACCCATTCTCATCTTCAGCTTTAGGCTTAAAGCAGACAATCTCTGAAGTGCCAAGTGGTTAGATGCCCCCAAGAAGGAGGGAAAAGAATGACTGCTTCCAACCTGTACATTCTTTCTTCTCAGCATCATCTGTGCCTCCAGAGTCTGATGTGATGAGAAGAGTTGAGGGCCAGCCTCCAATTTTGTCCTCAGCTGTACACTCTGGAGCCTACTCATGTCCTTTGCCCATTCGAGCTACCAGCAGCTAAGGAATGATGTATGTGTGTACCTTTATGTGCAATGATACACGGAACAGTTCATCTCTAATGCGAATGAACTCCATGCCTGTGATGTCTTTTTGAAAAAGTTTGCTAAATTAGTCATAGTATTTTTCCCTTTCATCATGATTACCCTGAGCCTCTTAGCTCATGTCTCTGAGCACACTGAGACCTACTTCTAGGCATGGCTAAGTTAGTGTTAGGTTTGACTGGTATGATGCAAACACATTCTAAGTCTTTCAGACAGACAGACGGGCTGAAATGAAAGCATATGTCTAATTTATCTTTAAGTTGGAATGGATCATTTGTTTAGGTAACATGAGAAAAGAAATATCTGTCAGAATATTATTACATTTTAATTTATTAAACTTGTATTAGTAAACAGAACATTGTAGAGACAGGCTTGAAATAATATTCCACAGGGCTAGCATCAAGTAATGTATACATTATTATTATTTTTTTTTAACAAAGTGCCACAGTCAATCAGAAAGTCAATGCAAATTTATTGAGAGCCTGTTATATACCAGACCCTGTTATGGGATTGGTAAGGTCAAGCATTGGGACTCATCTGCCCCATTCTCAATTTTGTATCTGAAGTGATAATAGAGCCAGATAAAGAATGTAGCAGTATGAGAAATAATATTATTTTCTCAATGAATTCCTTAGTTGCCTGTTTGAAAGGCTTAGAAAAATAAATTAAATAAATAAATAAATAAATAAATAAATAAATACTATAAAGAAAAGTTTACCAGGACCAGGCAGGTTATGTGAGATAGAAAGTTACCTTACTTTGGGAGCAAGAGAGTTCTTGACACTTTTGGCTGAGTTCTTTATTTTTCAAGGAGGTGTCCTCATTTACAATAGACAATTTCTTGGCTCAAGCAAATCAGCACAACAGTTAACTGCATTCCTTGACAAGACTATTGCTCCTAAATATTGCCACACCTGGGGTGTGTGCTGGGGCCTTCAATTTGAAGCATGAACATCTTTATCCTTTCAGGTTGAGGTGATGGCAGCTTGTGTACACTCCCTGCAGGTGGCTTGGCTCTTAGTCAAACACCTTTTTAATTCACAGAGGATGACTTCTTTAGGAATTACTGATAGCTGCTCAATAGTATATGTCTCATTGATAGGGTCATCATGAGTCTCAGATGATCTGAGGCTAACCTAATATAAGGCTGTGATCTTGTCCGTTATACTGGTATGTAAATCTGTGTGATTGAATGGATAACTTGGCTACACTTTTAATACACATGTTATTCCAAATTTTAAAGAAATACTTTGTTGGATTATGTTGCTTCAGGAAATAGTGTCATTAAGGGAGGAGAAATGGAGCCAACTGTTTTAGAAATGTTAGAAATCTTGTATTGTGGAGTCATCAGATGTACTCATGCTGCCTTGTTGCTCCAGTTCATCTCTTGATGGCTACAAGGTATGGAGGCTCATACACACGTGTGCATGCATGCAACACACACACACACACACACACACACACACACACACACACACACTTCCTTTTCTTGGTCTTCTTGGACAGTTGTCTGCTTTCTCTTGCTAAGTGGTTCTGAGTGAATCCAATTCACATCTGCCTAGTCCCAACTGTTTAGCAGGAGCCCTTGAGTTTTAATTGTTAGGAACCCAGCACCTGGGTTTCTGGTTTCCAGGAGGTGGTCTTACCCAGGGCACTGGGCAACTGTCTTTGCCTGCCCTGTTCTAGTTCTCTTATTATGAGCCATCACATTAGTCCTTGACCTGCAGCTATAAATTCTGCTCACAAGTCCTTAGAAACACACACTGGCCACTACAGGAAGCCCCTCTCTCCTTTGGTCTGATCAACTTCAAGGTTCAATGAAGGTGTGCAGTGCATGCCAGTGATTGTTTCAGGTGCTCTTATAAAACCAGACTGAAGGGAGGAGTATCCTCACTAGCAAAAGGTTTGGGCTCAGCTGTGACTCATGCCCAAACCTGCCAAGGGAATGGCAGGGGAAGCCTCATCTAAAAACCTCAATCATCAGGCCAGACCATTTGCCAGGTTCTAGGGAGAGAGCAGAAGGAGGCTAGCAACATAGGGAGAAGTAGACTGGTGGGTTCAGATCTTGGGTCCTGAGCCATGCATGCACAAATCATCTGGAGGGATGTTTATATTCCAAATAGGATTTTAGTTAGGATCCTTGGGTTTCAGGTTGATTTTAAAGCCATCTGGGTCCCAGTTAAGGGAGAGATTTCTTAGATAGCATATGTAATAATGTTATGTCATATCCACAATAACTATTCTGTTAACACTAAGCATTTGCCTAGTGATAAGTTTATAATTTATTAGATCAGCTAATTTAATCCTTTCATCAATTCAATGTAATAGCTTAGTATTCTCATTTTACAGATGTGAAAACTAAGGTACATAATTAAATAACTTGCTTAGAGATCCAAAGTTAGTAAGTGATAAAACTGGCATTTAAGCCTAAGCAGCCTGGTTTCCAGATCCTGTGCTCAACCATAATGCTCTAGGTGTCCCATGACAGTATATACCAAGAGCTTGCATATCTTTTATATAAAGGGTCAGGTAGTAAATATTTTAGACTTTGTGACCATATGGTCTCTGTGGCAACTACTCAACTCTGCTTCTGTAACACATAAGTATTCATTGACAGTATGGAAATTAATAATGTGGCTGTGTTCTAATAAAGCTTTATTTATAAAAACAAGCCATGGGCTGGATTTGACCCATAGGCAGTAATTTGCTGGATTTGACTCATAGGCAGTAATTTGCTGGCACTTGGCAAATACCATAAAGGAGATTGAAGTTTCAGATTCAACAAACATGCTTTGGGATACTTATTATGTTTCAGGAACTTCAGTTAATTAATTTTATTGAATCCTTCAAAAGTTGCAAAGTAGAGAAGAAATCCCCAGTTTTCAAATGAGAAAAGTGAGGGTCAGTGAAGTTAACTTTCCTAGAAACATATAGATTGTAAATGGCAAAGGAGAATTGGACATAACTCATCACAACTCAAGTTCCCTTGTTGTTTTTTTTTTGTAGACTTTCCAAGTAGACTGAATGCCCATAAATAATCAATTCTCCAGAAACTGTAGTGCTGCTATTTTCTTTTTCAGGGAATTGTGAATGTATCACAACTTGGTCAGGACTAGCTGCAAAGCATTCTGGAACCTCAGGGACATAAGGTGTCTGGAAGAGGAAGAGGTACTGGGACAAAAATGGAGAGAACTTGCCCAGCTGGAAAGCTGGTCATTGGTGGAGGGAGGGGTTCCAGTTGTCCAAATGAATGTGGGAAATTCTGAGAGGATCCAGCTTAGTCTCCTCTCTGTTGTGAGGCATTGTGGGGGTGGGAATGTGGGCAAAGAGAGCAGGAATCTTCAGGCCGTGATTACGCTAGGATGGCATCCATGTTTAGAGCAGCATGCAGGTTAGTGGCACTGGAGAAGGGGGAACTGGAAGGGGTTGGCTGTCATTGGAGTGGGATGGTTCTCAGGAGTGAGAATTCTAGGCACAGAAAGCAGCCTGAGTGAAAAAGTGAAATCCAAAATGGAATACACAGTCATAAAACTCCTCAGCCTTTAGATCTCAGATCGAGGGCATCTTCTTATAGGGGCCTTTGTTGAATACTCTAATACAGGGTTCTCCAACCCCTGGGCCATGAACCGTTACTGGTCTGTGGCCAGTTAGATACTGGGCCACACAACAGGAAGTGAGAGGCGGGAGAGTCAGAGAAGCTTCATCCGTGTTTACAGCTGCTCCCCATCACTCTCATTACTGCCTGAGCTCCGACTTCTGTCAGATAAGCTGTGGCATTAGGTTCTCATAAGAGGGTGAACCCTATTGTGAACTGCGCACGTGAGAGATCCAGGTTGCATACTCCTTATGAGAATCTAATGCCTGATGATCTGAGGTAGAGTTGAGGCTGTGATGCTAACAGGGGAGCAGCTCCAAATATAGATTAACACTAGCAGTGAGGTTATAGTGCCTGGAGACCATAATAAATCAATTGGTTGCAGGCTCATATCAAAACTCTATCAATGAGTGGCAAGTGAACTGATGTACTTCAATTGTACAGCTATATCTGGTGGCAGGCTTTAAGTCAGGATCCAACACTTATTTTAGTCCACGTGTGGCCTGCTCATTATTTTATTTACCACTTCCATCTGTGGCTCTTTATTTTTATGGTGAGTTGTATAATTATTTCATCATATATTACAATGTAATAATAATAGAAATAAAGCATACAATAAGTGTTATGTGCTTGAATCATCCCCAAACCATCCCCAAGTCCTCTGTCTGTGGAAAAATTGTCTCCCACAAAACTGGTCCCTGCTGCCAAAAAGGTTGGGGACCCCTGCTTTAGTAGATATCCCCTGCTCTTTTTTTATCACTGGGCATATTTTTCTTTACCTACATTCACTCCCATTTCAAGTCATTTGCACTTGCCATTCTTTCTTCTGGGAATGCTCTTCCCCAAACAGTCTTATACCTTGTTCCCTCACTTCTTCAAGGTTATATTTCAAAAGTCACTTATTCAGGGAAGCAGTCTCTGACTACCCTTTCCTTCCTTTTTCAAACCTTCTCTCTCCTACACTATTTTATTACCTGTATGTTTTGCTTTAAATTTTTTCTCCTTAGCAATTATACCACTAACCTACAATATGTGTTACTTTATCACCTTGTTTCTTGACTGCTCTCTAGAGGGTCTCAGAAATCTGGAAATGTATGTAGCTTTGCTACTGTATCTACACTGTTTAGCACAGTGCCTGAGATATTGTTGGTACTCAATAAATATCTGTTAATGAATTAATTTACCACATGTTATAATTACACCATGTATTACCTGTTTTCCCCCACTAGATTATAAGCTCTGTGAAAATGAAGACTATGTTTGAGTCTTCATTTCGGGGTGGGGCATGTTTCCATTACCACATCCTCAATATCCAGACTATATTCGGTGCTCAATAAACACTCGAATTAAAGAATGAGTGAGAATTTGGAGCAGATGTGGCTCCTAACTGGTAGAAGTCCAAGAACTTGTATATCTCATTTTCCTAGTCCTTATAAAGCTGTATTGTGTTTATTAGAATTATTTGCAAAGGAGTCTATCTTTCCCACTAGTCTAAAAATATTTTGAAGGGCATATGTTGCATCTTATTTATCTCTGAAATGAAGATCCTTAACGCCAGTTGGCACTTAGTAGGTGGTGGCTAATTGCTTGCTAAATGGATAAAGGCATATTGCCGCAGTGAAAGCAAGTGCAAAACTCATTTGAAAGTGCACTCTCAGTAGACTCACTCACAATTTCTGCAACTACCAATCCAGAAAGAAAGAAAAAATGCACTCTCTGGAAAGGCTGTCCCTGTTTGTCTGGACAGATACTGGGAAGGCAAGGCTGTATTTGCAAGGGGTAACTCTCAGAGATTATACCTGGGAAGGGCTAGAAAGACCAGACACAGAGAACTTTAAGAGTCCCAGAGGAGGGGTCTTTTCAGGCAAGACTGGTCCTGGCTGGTATGGCAAGAGCAGTCAAATGAGAGAAGGGAGATGCAGTTAAGTCAGGTGAGATGGGATTATGGCAAAATCAGACAAGAACCCATGGACAATGAGGTTGATAATGCTCACTAATCAATGGGGGCCATATGGAACCACTTGGGTCCCTGTGGCTGCAGGGAAAGGCTAGAAGTAAGGGTGCTCTTTACATCCCAAAGTAGGTGATAGATATGACATTAACCCCATTTCCACTTTCTTTGTGAAGCACATGTTCTAATTTGCTTTGCTTAAGATCCTAAAATTGATACAACAGTTTGGGTTATGTATATGGGTTAATTGCAGAGTTGGTAAATTGCAAGCCATTCAGGGAGTGGTTACAGGATGATTCTTGGAGTAAGCATTAGGGATCAGGAATGCCTTTGGGTGGTTGTTTGCCTTAAATGGATTGGTATATTGAATGGATGGATAAATGTATGAATGAATGAATGATGGAATGAACAAATGGGTTAATAAGTAGATGAATTAGAATTTCTGCAATTTCTTAAGACGAAGCACAAAAGAAGCATGAATTTAGGACCCTTTAATGAAAAATAAGTCAGTTGGTTTTCAGAGAAGTAATCATGTCCATGTTGCATGGAGATCTAGGAGAAGGTTTTCTGAAAGAGGAAGACGTTAAGTTGGGTTCTGAATAACACAATTTGTTGTTGTTAAATTGATTTTTGAGTTTGGAACTTATTTTCTGTATTGGTTAATATTTAGTTGATATCTGCAAATTTTGCCTAGGCATTTTATAAACCAGTATTTTATATTTTTAGCCTATGAATATTTCCTACAAAGGCATCCTGGGCTGAGGAAGGTGAGATTAAATATCTTCTCCTTATGAATGTTTCTGTTGATGTTTCCTTGTTATTTCTATAGTTGCTTCACTCATTTTGATACTGCTACTTGGTGTCTAAAGACACATAAGAATTTGGTTTGCATTTTATTTGTGCCCATTGTCATTACAGAGTGGATTGTTTCAATATATATAGTTAGTGAGGGGAAAAGAACATGATGAATAGGGGGTGGTAAAACAAAGAGATGTCACAGAGTATGAGTAACAGTGATGACACTATCTTAGCTATGATGGACAAAATATCATATGAAAGTGGAAAGGAAGCAATATGGGTATTCATTGATTGTTTTCTGTTGGTTACTGGGTGCTTTGGCCCCGTTTTCTTGTTTGATACCCATAACATTGTGTGAGATGGGTGTCAGCATCCTATTATATTTCTATTTATTATATATTTGATGTACTGTACCAGCGACATTTCACTGTTTTAAAATGGAAAATACTCCAGACTGCAAAGACTAAACTAGATAAAATGGGACGTAACAAGGGAAGAATAGAGGGGTGACAAGATTTTGAAAAGTGTAGAGACCAAGGAGACATCTTTGTGGCAATGGAGCATCTTTGCCAGTATGATGTGGGTGTTCTCAGCCTTAAGGCATTCCCATACACCCAGTTTTGGTCAAAGCTGCACAGAGGACTGGGTGCATGTTGCTGAATCTCAGCTGAGTGACCTGGGAGTGTTAGGTACTGACAGCTGAGCAGGGATAAGGTATGCAATCGAGAAAATTAATTTAGTGCTAAAAAGATAAGCTGAAAAATAATTTGAGGTTATTGTAAAGATTCAGAAATACGCAATATTACCTTGATTTAAAAGAAACAGTAGAAATGAAAAAGAAGTGGAAACATATGAGAGACATTTAGAAGGAAGAAATTGTATGATTTAATTGCTGCATGGATATCTAAGATGAAAGAGAAATAATACATTTGGAATTAAAAAAAAAATCCAGTGGATGAGCACTGCATCGGTCCCTTTGACATTCATTTTCTCACTTATCTACAAACAACTTTGTGAAATACATGCCATGGCCCCTATTTATAGATGAGAAAACTGAGACTCAGAGAGACTAAATGAATGGTACATAAAGTTGGGAATGGAATTTGAGTCCACTTACTTCTAATTTCAAAAACTAAGCTATTTATACAAACTGACTTGAGAACTGAGGACTCTGCCTCGATCTGGGACGCATAAATGAGTACTCAGTGGCTGTGATATTGGATGGACAATCTTAAACAAATATCTGAATTCTTCTTAAAAAAGAGAAACAAAAAACAAAGCAGAATGCTGAGTCACTCACCCCAAGCAGCCCGAGGGAGGTAATTATAAACAGCTGGAACAGACATCATGGGGCTCCACTAGAAAAACCAGAGGAGAAGCCGGAAGGGACTGACTCCGAAAAGGAGAAGGAGAACTGAAGCAGGGAAGTTACTGCAAAGGACAGAGCATGACCAGACAGAACCGGATAAAGTCAAACAGAGCAGAAGCCTGTTGTTCTGGAAAGAAAAAAAAACCCAATTCTAAAAATTCAAGAGCTCTTCCAGCTGTATTGTCTCTCAGTAAACAGCAAAGTAATAGACACATGGCCCTGAAGCCCTGAAGCCTTGACTCTCCATCACATGAAAATAAGTTTGAGTTGAGGCAGTAAAAACGGTAGACAGGCCAATGAAAAATCTACAGGTAGAAGAGCAAAACTGGATGATGAAGTGCCCTGTTGTACTTAGAGGTTATTTTGTCTTAGCTATCTCTCCTGTGCGTATTGGTGGCTCGTTTTTCTCGAAAGGCTAAGTAACTAATGTCTTTTTATTGATGAATGGACACTTGCCTTTTGATATACACCGAGTTAATTTTCCCTTCCTGAAGTTACGGCACCTCTGAACTGTGGCACTTGCTAAGATACCCCCATTGGTGATGCTGGGATCATTTAGGCAGTCCTGAGGCCCAGGTCCTGGCCAGGGGAGAACTTAAAGCACTCATCCAGAAACCTCAGCTAGTGATAGAATATCATCCTATTGACCCAAAAATGGGAAGTCAGGAGGGGAAGTAGATTGGGAACCTGGAGTTGAAGTATGCTCGTTTGCTGCACCAAGCCAATGTTACTGGCACCAACTCAACACCATGGACTTAGCTAGAAGCCCAAGGACAAGTTGGATTTGAGGCATTTAACTTCAAGTTAAAGAGATAGCAACAGTGTTCCCCAGTCCTTTCAAAGTGGATACGTGGAAATAGGAGAACAATTGAATGTGAATATATTAATTTGCAAATAAACGGTCCCTTTGAGTAAGCAGAGTCTGTTTGTAAATGGAAGTGATATAGGGCTAGAAGAGCAGGGTAATAGGAAGCACAGGAAAAAAATCATCCCTTGATTTTGGTGAGAGTGTAAACCATGTGTGTGTGATGCCAAAGATCAGAGAGAGTTTGATGGACAAGGATCAGACAGAGTTGGGTAAGAACAGCAGTTCTTCAGTTCAAAGCTGTGTGAGATCAGGTAACATTTGAAACTTCTCTGAAACTCATCTATTCATGGGGCTAAAAGTATGTAAGGTGAGGATGAAACTGGACTAATGCCTATAGAGTATGTGATATGACAGCTGGTACTGAATAAGTTCTCAGTGACTATCAGTTTCCTTTCTCTCTTCTGAGGAACAATGTGAATAATGAAGACACCATGGAAGACAATGCCTTTGCTTAGAGCTGGTTTGGAAAATCTCATATTTGTCATAATTTAGATCAATGAGAATTATTAAGCACCAGCTACATTATTGGCAAAGTCAAAGCACAGCATAATGATATAGCTTGTTCAAGGTCATGAAACTATTAGATGGGGCTCAAATTTAGTTAAAACCAGAGCTGCTTTGAAAGCTAGTTCTTGGTTTCTCCTTCTCTAGCTCATCTTGTTAAGGTTAGAAAGTCTGTATCTTTAGTTAAAACCAAAGCACTTTCATTAGGAAAGCACAATCATTAGGAGCCCCTTAATAAGATCAAGAGAGAAACAACAATATGGTTACTGTCCTCCCCATCTCCCTTGGCTCCACAGCTTGATGTCTCTTTCTCTCTGGAAAGTCTGTGAGTTAGGATCCATTCCTGGGGACCCCAGCCCAAAAAGCCACACCCAGCTTGCCTATGTGTACAGAGTACCCAGCCTAGTCACTTCTATGACAAGACACTTGGTCTCAGGTTGAGTACTGAGCCTGGTTCTTGGATGGAGGCTGCCTTTGGTCCTTCAATTGCTGCAAGCTCAGGTAATCACATCTGCCCAGGATGTGTTTGGGGTAATAGAATGAATAAATTCACACTTGTAGCCTTGTCAATTGAGCAGATGTCTTTTGAGTTTACTCTGCAAAAATTGGAATAGAGGGAGGAAGCCCTTTCTTACCCACATCCTCCACCTTTTCCGTCACAGGGAGACACAGAACAAAGATCGCTGTATGATTTGGAATCTGCTCACTTTTCTACTACTTGTAATTGACAGAGACAATAGCTGATCTACAAAAGGGCTAAGTGTAGTGAGTATATTTTTGTCTATTGAAAGCTCTGACATTTGAGGACCCTGGAATAAGACTGATAGAGACACAGAACACACTCTGAATCAGACAGACCCGGATTACCTATACTCTTCAACCCTTGGATCTTGGAGAATTACTCTTTTAGTCTCCATTTCATGAAAGGATTTTGCATGATGAATGTAAATACTTAACATATAGTGCTCGATATGCAGCAGTTTAAAAACTCCCTCACATGACATTTCAATATACACAGATAAAAAAGAACATATGTGCAGTGTTCTACATTACTAGTGAGAAGAGCCCCTTGAAAATCTACCTCAGAACCAATTTTATTGTTTCAGACCAAACAACATATTGTAAATGTCCCAGATTCTCTCTGAGGCCAAACAGAAGACAGGGCTGCAGGGAATCAAAGAACTGGCAAACACACAGCATTTCTGGTCCTGAGGTCTGTTAAGCAATAGGGAAACACCCTCTGGGGATGATTGCTGACAAAAAACCCTTCCTGTTACACAGTGGAGGCACAGAAAGGAGCTGAGGGAGGAAGCCAGCCAGCAGTGGTTGTGTTTGGGATCAGCTGACTAATCTGACTGAGGCAGGACCCAGTGCTGGGCTCTCCTTCACACATCCTGCATTCTGTGAAGAGAGCCATCAGAATGGGAGGTCACCATGTTGGCCAAAGGCTTGCCCCTAGGGGCTTGAAGAGTGACAAAAGTGGCAAAGAATTCTTTTTCAGGGTGGTCTCTGATTGGGACAGAGAATCCAAGAAATGTTTTGATGATAGAATATTAAAACAGAAAAACACATTTTTGGGAATGACACTTTCAATTTGGGGTCCAAACTCCCAGACAATATTGAGGCCTTGGTATAAAGAAAAGGCTCAGTCCTTTCCCTTTGCGGTTCAGATTGCATAGGTTTCTTCCCTATTATTGCTTTTCCCACCCTCAAACACAAAAGAAAGTTAAATACCACAATCCAGGATGAAACTGGAAAGAGAATGATCCATTTATTTAGAGCAGAGGAGCCATTACCAGAGGATCCACAGGAAAGTGCCCTTTGCTTGCAGGACCCTGGTGCGCAGACTGGGCTAAGCTGATTAAAGCGCCATTCAGAATTGCAATAACCCAAAAGATATGCTGGGGCCACTGATGGGCCTCAAGATTAGCCACTAAACTGATCGCTCTATTTGGGATTGTGGCTGCTATATTTTTGGAAACGGGGCACTTTAAAAAAAAAAATTCTATTTTCTCATGACTGTGCATGCGAACCTCATTAATTTCCCAAAGTCTCGGCAGAAGAACAATTGCTCTAATTCCATCTGGCAAGGTTCTAAAGTCCAAACATTTCTCATATAATATAAAATATATGGAAAATGAATAGAAACACTTATATATGACCTCTGTAATAGATGGCCCAGTATACATAATAGGCTGTACCCCATATGCAAGCACACACATATGTGTATATAAATATATTTTTCCATGCCTTTCTGCCCTTATCCTGGAATTTTTAGCAATTTGGCCTGTCCTTGCTTATTAATGATGTTTCCAGAGCAGAGCTCATTGGTGCATTTTCAGCAATGGGCTGATTAATAGGTGGGCACGGGGGAGCTCTTTGGAAGCCAGGGCATTGCTGGCTTGTTGACCTTGATGCTCGGGGGATAATCTTGCTTCAAACTATGGAATCTCAGTTAACATCATAAATTGTGGAGCCACTGGTTTTATTGCCCTTCTGCCTCCTGCTGGGAATGTTGTTTCTCTTTAATAATGGGCTGAGCAGCAGCAATGAGCATTTTCCCTCCTCCTCCTCCCTCCAGGATTTGCCCCCTTGCTTTCTTCTCCCCCACCTCCACTTTCCACCTCTCAGCCCTGATCACTGAAGCAGATGTGTGTGCGTACACACACACACACACACACACACACACACACACACACACACACAAGCATCAGCAACACACACTTGCATCCATGAAGCTTTCACATGCATACTCCAGCATACACATACACACAGACATGTATGCACATTAACTCACAGGTTACACACCCGTGTGTGTGTCTATCTGTTATCTATCTATCTATCTATCTATCTATCTATCTATCTATCTCCTCCCTCCTCCTTTTAGCTTCAGGTCTTAGTAAGTACACACCCTCCCTTTCTTGGCACAGCTAAATCAGGCAGGGATTTTCAAAAGGCACTTTTCTAAACATCAAAGAAAAACAGAAAGGAACCAATCTAAGAAAATATGAAGAGGATAAAAATAGACATGTTTTCAAAATAGAGAATTCTAGAATCTCAGTAGCAACAGAGAAGAGTTGGCCTGCCTTCCAAGTTCTGTTCTCAGAAGAGCAAAGATAACTCTACTGGCTTCCTCATTTTCCCACCCCCACAGCCTGCAGGAGCCATCCCACTCTTTGGGCCTCAGGGACTAATCTCCATATACAAGCTTGTCCTGGAGACAGATTCAAGAGAAGATTCAGTTTCCTGTCTACTGTCAGCTCCTCTCACTTCTAGATCTCCCTACTCCCACACCTAGTAAGCTTGAGCTCAGGCTTCTGAGCTCTGCCTAGTTGTTACTTTTTTAGGGAAGTTCTCTGGGGCCTCCCTGTCTATCAAATCCTTTTCTTTACTTCTCTTCTTTTCCTTTCACAGTAATCAGCCCAGTTGTAAATTCCTGCTTATTTGTGGTGGCATTTGGTTAATGTCTGTCTCCATAACTGGATGTAAACTCCTTCAGTGTAGGGATTCCCTCATCTTATTGTATTCACGTTGCACTGCAGCGTAAATCCCATGACCGGGAATGTAGTTTACACTAAATAAATATTTGCTGATGGAATAGGCAACCCTTCTGTATCGGATTACACACATAGGAGAGGTGACTTCCCAAATCTATGTTAGTTCAAGTGTCTAGTAAAACAATCTGTTTCCATATTGTAGTAGATGCTGTTAGTGCCCTGCTCAGATACCCTCTAATGAGCTGCTGCATTCATGTCGCAGCAGTACTGGATGTCTATGACACACAGCTGGACTCTTCTTTAGAGATTTACTCTGAGCCCCAGAAGCTGGTCAGTAGCCAATGAACTACTGATATGAGGGTAAAAATGTGTGGTCCCCTTACCTCAAGGTGGGAACTCTTTGTGGTTTCACTCAGGCTCCAGAACTGCCTGTGGAATGAGGCTGAGACTAAATGTCAGTTGAACCCTTATTTTTGCCTGGCTTCTTCTCTTGCCCTCTACTGATTCCCTCATTCCTTTATAGGTTTTATTTGGGGACACTTCCTTAAAAACTCATTTGCATGGAAGTCTCATCTTAGGAACTGATTCTAGGGAACCTAAACCAAGACAGATTCAATATTCATAACCAATGGGATACTGGTAAACTGACTCTCTGGAAGAAACAAAACAAAACAAAATGCTGATTTGTAGCATTTACCAGTTTCCATGGTGTAAATAACTCCCACTGTAGCCAATTTTGAGCTGCCAATGTGACGTCACTGGACACAAATTTGAAAAAAGATGCATGTCAGTACGAGCCATGCTTGACATATCACATATATGTAAATAAAAAGTTGTACATAGAATGTTAATATTATGATTAGTACCATTTTTATGCTGTGTGCTAGGCATTTTGCTGAATACTTTATCTCTGCCCTCACATCTCTAGGAAGTTTGTACTATTATTATGCCTACTTTTACAGAAATAGACTGTGGTTCATAGAGTTACATGATTTATTAAAAGATACACTGTTCATAAATGATGAGGGTAAGATTCAGATCTGACTTCAGAGTCTTAATGTGTGACCAAGTTTAGTGCCACCTATGCCAAAAGGTAATTAATGCTCTCTTCATGTGTATAGAATTTTATAATGGGAATAGTGATTTTTTCTGCAATTGTTAGTGTATTTGATTATTTCAATAACATAAACTACCCAGGGCACACACAATTGTTTTAAAGATGAGGACATTGACACTCATGGTAATTCGTTCAAAAGTTCTAAGGAACAGAACTGGAACTGCTCACCAGGACTTCTCATGGTCCAGGTGTCTTCTGAGAAAACCTTGCTCTTTCCTTCCCAGAAACTCAACTCTCAATGGCAGCCACAGTATTTTCTGGTTGTGAACTCTATCCACCCCTTACCCAGAGAAGGCCAGCATTTAAGATATTGTATGAAAATCATTTGTCCAATCTTCAGCAGATTGGGCACCTACTGCTTGCAGATCTAGATTACATGTGAACTCAAGTAAAGAAGATACAACAAGTAAGTCTTAAGGAACTGGAGATTAAACCAATTCAGTTTTGTTCAACACATGATTGTTAAGTACCTGCAGCACGTGCCAGTGAGTTTCTGAAACTTTGCTTTGGAGTAACAGATGCAAAGCATTTAATGTAGGACTTGACACATGACAGGCAATTGATATGTCTGGCTAGTTCCCTTCTCCTTCCTTGGTCCAAAACTGTTAACAGATCCTGCTAGAGAATTGCATGCATTGACGCTCTGGTGGAACAGTGCACATAGGACATCCAGGCCTGGAGGTTTCTGGTTCACCCCTCAACGCCATCTTGTGGGCAATGGAAACTTTGCCAGAGTTTGAGGAAGCCTGCCCAGCCATTGTGTGATTTGACTTAAAATAAGAATATAGCTCTGGAAAGAAATCTAGAGAACATCTCATTGTGAAGAAGTTGAGTTTAGGAATCAACAATAATGGAGGCTAATCCTGGCACCATCATTGTTACAGAGTTATGATGAAATGTCTGATGGTTGTAGGTTTGCTTTCAGTTCTCAACAGAAGTAAGCAAATCTAGGCTTGATTTTGGCTCTGTGGCTATGTTCTTGGCTGAGTCACTTGCCCTGTTTCAACCAAGTGTACCCATTTTGAGAAGTAGGGATAAAACTTATATTTATTTTACTACCTTCTTGATAAAATATTATGAGATCATTGATGATTAGCGATCTGATCAATACTTGGCACTTTAAATGTCTTCACTGTTGTAATGTTTTCTACAATCTCTATCTCTTTGAATTGCCATCATAATGGCTATATACTTAAAAATAAAAACCAAATTCTGGGAATTCTAGGAGTGATTAACTCTCTCCCCCTGCTGCTGGGGAGAACCTCAGGACAAGATCACCTCTCTCCAAGGATCACTGTGGATGAGTTAGGTGGTTGTGAAGTAGGACAGGAAACAACTTACCAGGAAGTTAACAGCTCTAAGTCAATAGGCATTGATCAGGAAGATCTCATGATTCCCCTGAAACACAGTTGTTAAGCATTGAGTATTTGATGTATGTAAGGACATACAGAAATGACTAAGGGATAGACTAACATTTGATAATCTGGTGAAAGCTACCTGTCCTCTCCTTCAATGGGAGAAGGCAGAGGTTTTACAAACCATTTTACTTATAATTTCAGATTAAACCTAACTACGGACTTCATTATTTAAAACTTAATTATTTACAACTTTAAATTCAACTGGCATTTAATGAATACCTTCAGGATGCCAAGTATTGTGCTATTTCCAGTGGTGGATGAAGAGACAAAGCTCATGCTCTCTAAACATTTGTGCTATGCTAAGGTGGTAAATCAGGAACTTGACTGTCTGCAAACCAGAACTGATCAGGGACACACAGAAGGGGCCTTTTAAAGGGCTATGGGCTATCTGTAGGGGGAGAAGAGTCTCCTAGTTGAGCTTGGATGGAGGTGGACAGAAGATTTATTAATCAACTGAGACCAATGAGATTACCCTGCTCTAGCTGCTGTTTCGTGGCTTTTCTGGGTGGAGTTACCATCTCGTGGCCAGTCATGATTTCATATTGGCTGTCAGTCTGAAATCTACAGATCACCCTGAACCCAACTTTCTACTCCATCTCAGCTTGGCCTGGATGCTTCAGAAAGATGGAGGGGTGGGGTTTAGTTGGACTTTGCAGAAATCCTTCGATGAACCAAGCATGCTGGGAAACACATATACAATGTTATGATGTAGTTGACATTATTATAGTCATTCTACTGATGAAAATACTAGAGCTCAAAGAGTCTGAAAATCATACTCAGTGTCACATGGGGGGATGTGTGTTTGATTCCCAGTTTTTTTCCGATTGCACCCCCTGATAGCTGGGAATGTAGGAAAAGCATCTCAAAGTGGATACAGATGGAAGAAAATCAGTGTCTCTGCCCTCAGATAACTCAGTCAGATGGAGAGATTGTTAACTTTTTTGGGTAAAGGGTAAGGTGTGGGGATAGTGTATAACTTTGAGAATCTCCCCAGAAGAATACTGGAAATCTTGCAAATAGTTTCAAGGAAATATTTACTCCTCCTCTCTGACCCACCCCAATTCTCAGCAGAGACTCTGGACTTGAAGTACGCTGGAAGCAGACTCCTGGTAATTCCAAGGTGCTGTACCCTGTGCAGGAAATGATGCTAAGCACACTATTGGAACCTGCACTGATTGAAATAAGTGCTAGTTGTGAAAATTACCCTTTCCCTGCTGACTGCTGCCTTGGTGCTTCTGGAAGATGTGCAGGACATCATTCTGTCTAAAGGACTCTGGTTATTCTGTCAGGTGCAGGGGTGATTCCAAGCGACTCCACAGAACAACAGCTATCACTAAGGGATATGGGTCTATTTTGTGTAATCAAAGTGAATCTCCATCAACTTTCTGGGGCAGGTCGGAAATGGGGTATAATTCCTTTTGCAGAGTAGGACTATATGGAAAGTGTGCCAGAGAATGAAAGCCCGCATATGAAGGGTACCTATCCCACAAAACAGAAGTAGCTTTTGGAGGGCAAGTCTTTTGTAGTATAGGCTTTCCCCACAAGATAAGTGTTCTAGAAACCCATCAGCATCAGTATACCAGCTAGCATTGTTGTGAGAGGCTGTGTTCAGCTTCATTGAATTCTTTTTTGGAGATTTTTTTCAACTTCTTTGCCCATTTCATGATGGGTAATTTATGAATGTACCTGCCCACACCACCCTTGAGTGTTCAGCGGTTTTTGACCCAAAACGCCATGACTCTTGCACCCTAACCTCCCTATTCACCCAGTCTCGGGCTGTGTGACTTTTTTTTGTTTCCTTGGATGAAAAAAGTTTTCAAAGGGAATCATTTTGCTGATGTGTAAGAGGTGAAACAAAAAATGGCACTACAAGGCATCAAAACTGATAAGTTCAAGAACTGTTTTGAGCAGTGGCAAAAATATCTTGAGAGGTGTATTGCATTAAATGGAGAGTACTTTGAAACTGAGGTTTAAATATGAAAGAATAAATACACAATATCTTATAAATAAATTCCAGGGTTTTTTTTGTCCCCCTTTATGCTTCATAGTATTTCTGTTTTCAATAGAACAACAGTCACCACTAAGGGCTAAAACCAGAACGGCATTTTGGGGGGCTATCAGAGATGCTAAGAGATTTTTTTTTAAAATTAGGAGTTGAATATTATAGGGACTTCTGGGGTGAGGGTCTGTTGTATTTCTGGAGCTGGGTGCTTATTACACTTAAGAATACATATACTTTTCTATGTGTATATTTTGTGTATATATATTTCTACTTGTATATCAAAATGATTTTCTAAAAAGAATAAGCTAACTGTTTTTAAGAGGAAAAAATAATATAGTCACATCTAACATAATTTTAAATACTGTCATAATCAGTCAGTTATCTGCTGTATTAGTTTAAAGATTCTGTGAAACAGGACCAAGATAGTTAAACACACCTTATTTCATTGGATTGGGAGTTCCAGAAAGACCCTCTAACTTCCTTCAAGGGCATCTGATATGCAGGCACACTGGGCTCTCTCTGGGTGCCCTAAGTGACTCCAGTCCTGACCTTTTCTGGGGCTCTGTCTCCTAATGTGCAGCTCTTGATAGCTGAGTCCTGGTTGCTGTTAGCTACAAGGTCAGATTCTTCAATCCTCGCCTAAGCAACCTTGCAGGCCCACCAGGTTGTGAACTATGAAAGGAGTCTTCTACCAGATGCTTGGTGTCATTTGCATCTGTGTGTTGCTGTGCAGCCTGAAAGTCCTCCATCTCCTACCTTTCTTCTGGTCTCCATTCATTCACCAGTGCTTCAGCCTCAGTTTACTGAGTAGCACTCAAGTGTTCTCTTGGCTCCTGTCCACTAGACCATCTCTGTCTGGGATGAGGCAGTTTTTCGCTCTTCCTGCCTCCATTCTGATTGTCCAGATTTCAAATTCAGCCTTTTCACACACACACACACACACACACACACACACACACACACACACACACAGGAATTTAAATATGAGGTGTCAACTGCACATCCAATGTGGTAGCTTTCATGCCCGACGTCTTCAGCTTCAGGCTTTTGCTTCATCCTCCTCAAGACTCTCATTTAAATGTTTCCTTCAGCTCAGCTCCTGTGGCTCCATTTCTATGTTGCTCCTTTCTCCCCCCTGCTGTTTGGCATCTGAGTTATGACATCCTGTGTCCCAGCACTTTAGGGAAGCTGTTGACTTCAGAAATGGGAAGGTCTAACTGGAACATGGGAGGTGCTGAGATCCTAAGTCAGCAGCAGCAATATGTGAACACACGAGAGACAGCACGTGTCCTAGACCACTGGATGGAGGAAATGCAGCACCCATGGGCTGGGGAGCACAGCCCAGGCTACTGTTCCAGCAATTCCTGGAAACTCAGCCCAGCTGCTCTGTCTTTAGGCATCAGGGAAAAAGGTGGGATGTAATGACACATAGGAATGTCTTTATCTGTTTTTGTCTCTCCATTACTGCAAAAATGCCCCAATACTTGGTTTAGCTCCCTACCTGTTTATTTATTCATTTCCGAAGGGATATAAGGATGCTAATGTTCCATATGCCATGGGTAGTGTGGATCCAAAATGCCCCTCTATGATCCTGCATAGAGCATAATTTCTGAAAATAGATCTCAGAAGACACACTTCTTTAAGACCAGGATCAGGTAGAGAAAGGCGAGTATGTTGCAGGATGTCAATAAATCTACAAGACTTCAGACACATTATTTAGCTTCTCTGAACCCATTTCCTCCTCATCTGCAAATGGAGATAATGATCATGGCAGTGTCTGATTCTCGTCTTGAGGCTTAGGCAAGACGTGAGAGAGCTCTTAGTCAACTATAAAGTGAGGAGTTATTATAAGCAGAATGTGCACAAATTTCAGGAAATGAGATTCTGCTGGACAGCAAAAGCCTCGTGATATAGGAAGTGTCTCAAAGTCTGGCTTTTTAATTGCTGTCAAAACATGTATGTAACAAAATCTAGGTGACACGCTCAGCTGCTGGGATAAATGCCTTTGCTTTTCTAGGGTGTAACCATATGACCCTGTTGATTCCATCCTTCTATTTTCTACCCTTTTTGTAGAATCTTGACTTTCTTTCTTTTCTGATTCTTTTTTTTCCTCTCAGTAGTTATTATTGGAACATTTTCCTTATTTGCATCTTAAAAAATTACATTTATCAAGAGTTCCATCCTTAAGCTACTATTGCTTCTCACTTCATTTGTTCAGTCTGGGTGATTTCACCCTCCCCAATCCAACATCCAAATCTATAATAAATTTCATTTTCTCCCTCAAATTCCAAACCTGCATATCTTCCTGTCAACTCCTCCTGTTGCCATCATATGCCTCCAACTGACCTCATGAACTTCCTCTTCAAATTTGTCAACCCACTAATCTTCTGTATCTGACCATGACTGTATTTCATCTGCCCAAGCCAGAGTGACTGGCTAAAATACAAATACCTTTGAAGACAGCAACTACACCGTTTTCATTATGGAATTCCCTGTGCCTCATACGTGTTAGGGACTCAGTAAATTCTTTTTTTAATGCCCCCAAAATTCATTATCTCTTTTCTCCTCACTAAACAATACTAAGATAACAATATATATATAAATTAGAAATGTAAATAGATAAATGATAGAGCTTGGATTAGTGCTTAACATGTAGCCACTGAAGAGTATTCTGGGTGTAAGGCACTGTGTCACTTACACAAGCACTTTATACACAGTCATGCATTGCTTAAGGATTGGGATAGGTTCTGAGAAATGCATTGTTAGGCGATTGCATCATTGTGTGAACATCATAGAGTGTACTTCCACAAGCCTAGATAGCCTACTACACACTTAGTATATGGCATAGCCTGTGACTTCTAGGCTACAAACCTGTACAGCATGTTGCTAGACTTAATGTTGTGGGAATGGTAACACAATAGTAAATATTTGTGTATCTAAACATAGAAATGGTACAGAAAAGAATACAATATAAAAGATAAAGAATGGTACAACCGCATAGGGCACTTACCATGAATGGAACTTGCAGGATAGGAAGTTGCTCTGAGTGAGTTAGTGAATGAGTGGTGAATGAATGTGAAGGCCTGGGGCACTATTGTACACCACTGTAGACTTTATGAATACTGTACATTAAGGCTAAACTAAAATTTTAAAACCATATTTTTCCTTCTTCAGTAATAAATTTAGCTTACTGTAACTTTTTTATTTTATAAAATATTTACTTTTTGACCTTTTGTAATAGTACTTAGCTTAAAATGCAAACACATTGTGCAGCCATATAAAATGTTCTCTTTTATCCTTATTCTATAAGTTTTTCTATTAAATTTTTTAATTTGTAAACTTTTTAATTAAAACTGAGAAGTAAACACACACAGTAGCCTAGAGCTATGCCGTGTCAGAATCATTAATATCACTGTCATTTTTTTCCCACATCTTGTCCCAAGAAGGTCTTCAGGGACAATAACAGCTCCATTATAGTCTTATCAAACTTATTAGAACAATCAGCACACCAGCACAGTATATATTTCAGGATGATTTTTTTCTAAACTCCTTCAGTATATATATGTGTATGTATAATATCTACATATTATGTGTATATATATAATTTTTATTGTCCTAAAATATATAATTTACCTAATTTAGTGATGAATAAACTCATTTGGCTCAAACTCATGGAGATAACACATGGTAGAAAAGAATTTACATTCAATTTCTAAGTGATTTACACATATTTATTCATATTTATATATTTATATGTTATACGTTTATAACAAGATTTTTATGTAAGAGTCTACTGTCTTCCCTATTTTGTAGACAGGGAGACTGAGGTGGAGTGAGGCTAATTGCCCTGCTCAAGGTAGCAGTCAGTAAGCTGTAGAACAGGATTTCAGCCCTGAGTCTGTGCTTGCCAACTCTCAAATGCTGAAGTTTACATCATAACTACTGTGTTCTAATACCTCCATATCCACCCAAACACAAGTCCTCTTGATCTTACTTCTCCAGCATCATCTAGTTTGTTTTTCTCTCTCTAATATCAGAGTGAACACAGCACAAATTAGTGGCATATATTGAAAAGTGAATACATGAGTGAAAAAAATGAATGAATGAATGAATGAATGAATGTCCATATTTGTCCTTTGGTTGGCTGACTTTCACCACTTTTTTTCCCCTTGACGATATCTGTTTTTTCTGCCTGATGTTTTTATGTAGTTCTGTATTGCTGTGTAAAGATGATGATTATAATTCCTTCATGTCCTCTCATCCATTTATCATTTTCCTTTAAACAGCTGATTGAAAGGATTTGTTTCTTTTGCACAGGACTTTTTTGTCTAATAGTGAGGCCAAATGTTTTGCACCATGGGAATGCATCTTAATTTTTGTAATGAAAGTCAATGGGAGCTAATAAAGGGAATGGAAGACGCACATTGTGGCCAACTGCTTAAGTGTGCATTGCTTCCATCCTGAGAAACTCACAAGTCCTCACAGCATGTTGCTTGGGGAATCCTACCAGGAGCTGGGTGGACATGGTATGAGACAGTGGCTGTTTGATCATTTGATCAGGGGTGTCATGCTCATGGAGATAGTTGGGATACTTAGAATATATATCATAGACCTCAGTTCAGTAAGGGGTCGTTAATAGTCTTACCATGAAGACCCTGAGTCCGCAAACTCACCACAAAACTTTTGGGAAGCTAGATTCACTTTTTTGCCCTTCTTTTGTCCAAACCAGTTCACAACCACTCTCATGTCTTGGGGCCAATTTATTGAATAGGTGTTTATGAATCTCCATGGTGCCCAGTTTATGCTAGGTAAGAGGCACTGTGGCACTGCAGACACGAACCTGTGCTAAAGCCAGGCTCCCTGGGGTTTTTGTTCTGCCGCTGAGTGATTTGGAGAAAGTTGCTTAGTGTCTCCATGTATCCGTATCGTCATCTGTAAAAAGTGAGTTGTTTTGATGTTTTTTCCATTGGGTGGTTGGGAGAATTAAATGAGATAAAGTTATTAAAGCACTAAACTCCATCCTGACAAAGGGCAGGTGCTTTGTATTTCTGGTAAAGGTAATGATGACTATGACAATGGTGATGATGATGGTGGTGATAATGTGTGTTGTGGGTCATGCGGAGCTAACTTAAGCACAGTATTTTTTTTTAAAATCAAGACACTTACAGCCAGTTGGAGAGATAGATATGCCGTCACATAGTTGTTTGTGGCAAAGGTATGGATAATAGTTACAGCAGTTCAGCTGTCAGAAATCCCTCTTGGCTAATGTTATCAGGAAAGTCTTCTTAGAAGTGTTTGTATATCAGATGGTTCCCCAAAATTTGTAGGATTTGGTGATGTAAGGACAGACTGAAGGGCCAATAAAGATGAAACAAAACCAAATCTGGCAATAACTCCTCTGAACAGCTGAGATATTTTCAAGTTGTCTTTTTTGCATGTTCTGCCATGAAAAATTGTGATTAGAATTTTACATTCATATAGCACATTTATTTTTAGAGGCTTCAGTGGTATTATTAAAAGCTAAAATCTACCATTTTAATGCTAGTCCTTCTTAAAAAATATGTTTACTGTGACTTTTCTTCCAATGAGTTTTCTAACTCATGTCAGAGTTAGAAGGATGTTTGGATTAACTGTGAAATTCAAAGTTATAGAGATATTCAAAATAAAAAATACATTTTAGGAAATATTTCAAAAGTAAAGTTTGTGGAAAAAGTCCTGGTAACAAAGGAACACTGATTATGTTAAAAAATGCCAGGAAATTGGAGACAAAAGCAATTCAAGAAAAAAATGTTCAGATGGCCATGTTAAATGCACTGCCAGGGTATCCTTGGAATGCTTTCTCCTTTGAAGGCAAACAACAAAAAATCCTGTAAAACACAGGATAAGCTGTAGTAAACAGTGTCTATCGAGGATTTTTCAAGACACAGCAAACGACTCTTTCCAGTGTCCAATGAAGATGACACTGCAAGTCCTAGATTAGCAGTTTGTACCAATAGAAACCTGTGTGCTATGACATATTGATCATGCCACATTACTGCACATGATGGTCTCCTGGAGGTAGCATTACCAAAATGCTGCCTCATTATCAGCAAAAAGAAAAATCTGTTGACTTTGGATACACAAGGATCCTGTGAGTTTTAACACTACCAGTTAGTTGTGCAGAAGTGCTTGGTCCTAGTGACTACTCTGTATAAAGTGGCCTCTCCCCTCCAGATCCCTTACCATCTACTTCTGCCACTGATTTCTGCTGTATTTCATCAGCCTGTTTTGCTTATTGGTTGTAATTTCCTTATTGAAAGTATTTAGTCCAGTGGGACTGTTTAATATCTCTCTCCTCTATGTACTTACGTTCTTGATATGTTCAATGTCGAGTAGAGTGATGCTTAGTAGACCTTAATAAAAATGGAATGAATGGATAAATAAATAAATAGATGAGTGGTAACTACAATTATTTTTGTGATTCAGTCTCATGAAGTCTCAGCTGGCCTACTGCAATAGCGTTATTTGTGATGACTTCTAACTTATTTTTTAAATTTGTAAATACTTTAAAATTGAAGTATACTCAGAAATCTATACAAATTATAAATGCACTTTTTCTAGCTCAACGAATGTTTGCAAACAGAACACACTTGTGAAATCCATTTCCAAGTCAGGAAATAAAACATTACAAGCTTTCCAGAAGGCTTCTTGTTGCCTTTTTTCTAGACAAACACTGATTTTAGTCTTGCCTGTATTTGTGTCTATATATACAGACTCAGTCAGTATGTACCATTTTGAGTTTGTCTTCTTTCACTTAATATTATGTTGTGAAATTTATCCATATTTTATGTATAGGTATAGATGGTTCAGTTGTATAGTAACCTATAGCATGAACATACAAACATGTATTTATCCACTATAAACTATCCATTTGGGTAGCGTCCAATGGATTTGAGTGTTATTATGAGCTAGTGCTGCTGTAAACAGTTTTGTACATGACTTTTGTGAGCACATGTGTACACAGAGCTGCTGGGCACATATCTGGGTGTGAAATTGTAGGTCATTGGGTCTGCAGATGTTAAGCTTAATAAATACTGCTTAAAAGCTTTACAAAGTGATTGTACCAATTGACAATTCCAGAAGTTATAATGTATGAAAGATTGAGGTCTTCCACATCCTGCAAACATATTTTCTTTATTTTTCATCATATAATGGTAGTTTTTCAGATGCTCTTTCCACCTACAGTCTCACACCTCTGTAACATACATTAACTTCTGAAAGCCTTCAGAGGGATTGGATGGAGTCAGTGCCTTGGATCAACCCTTTAGGTACTCACTTAGGCTAAGCAGGGCTGCAAACTCAAAGCCATCAAGGGTTATGGAAGTGATTCAGTGCAAGGTACAGTAATATGACATGGTGGGTTTCATGACTAATAGGTAGTGCATGCCCTATATTGAATGCAAACTTTAAAAGTACAGACCTGATTAGATCAGGCCTGCCTGGTAGCCACATGCTTAAAACACTGAACTTCTAGGAAAATGTCCAAACTCCTTAACTCAGCCTTCAAAATCTCTCCTGATTCTTGGCTTTTTTTCCATTTGACTTGTTGCAGTCATTCTTTCTTTTTTTTAATTTTTAAATTTTATTTTAAAGATGTGGGGTATAATTCAGGATTAGATATGCAAGTGGTCATCATACAGGTAAAGTTTGGGCTTCCCTGTAGTCCCCATTTGGCCTGGTTTGAGATCAAATACACTTATTGATTTTGTGTCTTCACCACTCCCATCCTGGCAGTATTCTGCTACTGCCAATCCCTTTCTTATAGTATTATTGAGTGATATGCCCTACACTTTGCCAGAGTTACCTTTACAATCTACCCTGAGTAGGTCATGTATGCTCACACCTCCCTACCTTTGAACATTCTGTTCTCGTGGCCAAAGGCACTCTTTCTCCCCTTTGCCTACTGGTTACATTCAGAGCCCTACTTAGATAACCTAGTGGTGGCTTCCTAATTCTCACAGCAAGAGCTAATTCCACCCCACTCTATTGCCCAGAGAGTTTTGCTATTGATTCCATAATCTAGTTATCACTTGGTTGTGAAATAGTTATTTTGCTTATCTAACTTTCATGTTAGAACTTGAACACTAGGATTTAAATAATTGGGACTAAGTTCAAGTCATGAATGTATTCAAGAGCCTAGCATGAGGCCTGGGATATAGTAGATGCTAGTTAAATGTTTGCTGAGGCAACAAATGAATGAATGTGGCCCTGGACCTCAAGTAGATGAGAATTATGCTAGAAAAATGCCATTTGTTATGGCAGATGACATCAAATGTAGGAAAAAACATAAAGTACAAAATGCTGTTTGGTAGAACTGGGAGAGTATGTTGGACAGGGCTGAATTAAGAAGAGAATGTAAAAAAGAATGCTCGACTATTAGGGCTTTCTAAACTGGGAGTACTAGTAGTAATAACACCATTTCTAGACCTTGTTGTAGTGCCTGCATGCATTATGTAATTTAATTCTCAAATATATCTACAAGAAATAATCTCCATTTTACAGATGGTGAAATTGAGCACAGAAAGTTAAGAAAACTTTCTCAAGGATGCAAAGTTGTATAAATGAGATTGGAATCCAAAAAGTCTGGTTTGACTCAGAGACTCAACCACCTTGCACAACGCCTCAGATTAGCCATATTTCCCTAGTTGTCTAGGAACATAAGGAGAGAAAGTATTGGCCACACTTTCTAGGTGAGAAGGTCAATATTCATGAATTTTGTAATGTATCCAATGAAGAAACCGGGATTCTCCAAATCTAGCTTTTTCCCCACTATTTCAGAACATGGGTGGGTGTTGAGGGGAGGGAGAGGCAGCTCCATTAATAAATCCCACTGGTCCTCTTTTTGTCCACAGCAGAGGTTGAGACTGGTTATGCTCAGCATAGAGACCAGAGCAGAAGCATAAATTAGGACCTGGGTCTGGAGCTGGGTCCCTCTTTCAGGTCTCACCTCCCCCACAGGTATCCTCAGCATTTCCCAGGGCCTGACCATAGCAGGCATTGTGCCAAGAAGAGCCAAAGGTTTAGTCTACAAGATGCCTCTTGGGAATCCTTCTCAAAGAAGACATTTCAAAGCTTCCAAGCCATATTGCTGGAGGCTACCCCAGGAGAGAAGAAGGTCATGCTATGGCTCCCTTCCGTCTCAGTGCCTATTTTATTTTATCTTGTTCTATTTTTTGAGTGAGGGTTTTACTCTGTCAACAGAGCTGGAGTGCAGTGACTTGATCACAGCTTACCACAACCTCAAATTCCTGGGCTTAAGCAATTCTTCCAGTTCAGCCTCCTGAGTAGCTGGGACTACAGGCTCACACCCGGCTAATTAAAAAAAAAAATTTTTTTTTGGTAAAGATGAAGGCTTACAATGTTACCCAGGCTGTTCTCAAATTCCTGGGCTCAAGCGATCCTCCCACTTCGACTTCCCAAAGTACTGAGATTACAAGCCTGAGACACTGCATCCATCCTGGGTACCATTTAGAACCTTGTCTCATCATCCTCACTTACACATACACACACTTGAGAAATTATGACGTTAAGCCATTCTCATTCGAACAAAAACATGATTTGGAGTTGAGAAATTTGTCATTGTCTGAAACTGACTTGAGTAGTAACTCAGAGGATTCTAACTAGAAAGTCTAGCTTGATCACAAGTCGATGCACATCTTTGCCATGTTTTTCACCACAGGGAGAGTTTTCTCTTATTATTAATGGGGTTTAGCATATTTTCCACTTTTGTTTAAGGTTCACATTTAGTGAAGAGCCCTTCTGATCATGTTCTTTATCCTTTTATCTATTAAGGTGCTATGCTTTTTCTTATTGATTTATCTAGGTTATTAACCGAATAAATGTAAAACTATTTCATCTGCTATATTGCTTCCTGAATATTTTCATTATACATAACATTTAAAAATTTACGTATTAAATATATGGAAATATTTAATCTGTTCAATTACCTTTTACAGTTTTCCAATTTCTTGTTGCTTACCTCAAGATTTTAACAAATTCGCAAATCTATGCTATACTAGCTTTTGGTTTTGCTTTTTTATATTGGCATTTTAATCCACCTAAAATGCATTTTTGTATATGGCATGAGAACAGTTAAATTGTTTATTTTTTCTGTTAAGTCACTTTGGCAACATTTGTGGACTAACTCTTTACTTCCCAATGATATGCATTGCTTTATTTACTATATGTTAAACCTTACTATGTACTTACTGTACACTGGGAGGAATTTTCTTTTGGCTGCAACCTAGTTCTTTCCCTTATTAGTCGTCTTTCCCAAATCTTCTTTTGTAGTGTGACATATTCATCATTATGTGCAGACATTAGACATTTTCTGAAGACAAAAATTCTTCTGTATTGTTATTGGAATCATATAATAAAATAATGAAATTTTCATTCTTTATTACCTTTTTGTATACCTCTTTTTTTCTGGTTTATATCTTTTTCTATTGGCCATAGCTCCACAACAATGAAGTCTGATACTAGTGGGCATTATTTTTTTGTTATTGATTTTTAGCATGTGTACCTCTAGTGTTAACCATAAATTATAATCATGGATATAACATGGAAAGTACACATGGAAAGTACACACTCTTATTTTTAAGGTATAACTTTCCTAATGATAAAAAATAATGCATGTTTATGGAAAAATTTAGAAAATTTAAAATGCAAAGTAAACTTTTTATTTTTATCATTGTCACAACTGTTCAATTTGTTGTATATGATTAAAGCAACTTTTATCAGATATAAATATCATTTCACACTAGTATTTTATTTTAATATTTTGATTAATTGTCTTGATATTTCAGCAAATGCTTTTTTTTTTGAATTGGAGTCTAACTCTATTGCCCAGGCTGGGATGCAGTGGCGCACTCACGGCCACCCCAGCATTGGCCTGCTGGACTCTGACAATCCTTCTGCTTCAGCCTTCCAAGTAGCCAGAGCTACAGACACACACAACCACACCCAGCCAATTATTTATTTATTGTAGAGACGAAGTCTCACCAAGTTGCCCGGGCTGGTCTCAAACCTGCGGGCTCAGACAATCCACTCACCTTGGCCCCCAAAAGGGCTGATATTACAGGCCGAGCCACTGAACCTGGCTTTTATTTTTTACATATTAAAAATAAAAGCATCAAGAATTCAAATAGATGACTAAAATAAATACCAAGAAGTGGAATTTAAGAGGTAAAAAATAGCTAACCTTATTAATGATCAGAGATGTAAGAATTAAATTACATTTTTTAACTTAACAATATATACTTAAATATGATACTGCTTTTTGCTAATGAGGATTTGGTAAGATAAATATTCATATATGCTTTTGTGGACATGTAAATTGGTTTCATGATTATGAAGAGTCATTTAAAAATATGTAGTAAGAGTCATAAATATGGTTGAAACTGTAAATTAGGAACTCTATTCTGGATCTCTGTTTCAAATAATTTATCCACTACATGCATTATATTTAATTAAGAAAAATAGAAAAATGTAAGTACTTAACAATGGAAGGATATTTACATAAATATTTCACTGTGGAATATTATACAATCAATGAAATGACGTTAAAGAAAATTTTAGTAATATAAAATGTGATTTATGTTAGGATAAGTAAAACAAGAAACATAGTTAAGTTTTATTTAAAGTATTATCTTAGCTATTTAAAAACAATATGAAAATATATTCCCTTCCAAAGTAAATGAAAGCTTTAGAAGCATTATTGAAATATCAACAAAAGATTTTCTTTTGTTATTGGGCTTATTGGTGACCTTTATTTATTTTCTTATAGTTTGTTGTATGTGCTATTATCAGTGTATACTTCTCAGCTACACATACATAACCCATTGCCCTGTTTAATGACACTGGAGTTTCTTTCCAATGGCAGCAGACACAGTGATCAACTTTGTCAGTAGAGGGCGCTGGAGAGACACTGCGCTTGGAAGGGCTTCCATCTTGGTTCCAATATTGAGTCTTGCTCCTCTGGGAAGCAGCAAAAGGGACACTCGGTAACACTTACCTGCAGAAAATTTCAGCCACGCTACCACCAGGGGCATGGCATTTTTCCATGGGTAGCTTCTTCCAGCACCTCAGACAGACACACTCTCCTCAGGGAACTTCTTGATCCAGTGGGCCAAAGCAGCACCACTGCCAACCAGATGTGGATCTCAGCTTTGGGAAGGAGAGGATGTCTTCCAGATTTGTTCCCTTCTTGGTTTCTTCGTCTCAATCCTAGAGCTAGTGCCTGTTTCCTATTCTGCTATTCCTGTATTCCTTAGAATTCTCACTTTTTACAGATAACCCATCTTAAAGTTAATAATTCTTTGTTTTAAACTTTCCTGTTGAAACTACTACGTTGTTTTTGTCTCCTGCTTGGACCCTAACTTATATCTTTTATTTTTTCCCCCACACTTTCTGCAATTTCTATTATAATTAAAAAAGAATGCTTATTTACCCTTATCACATCTATTTATATCTAAGTATAAAATATTGGTCAACTTAAAGGATAATAAGTATTAATTTATTTTCTGATGCTGATGAAAATTGTAAAGTGTGGAAAACATTATGACTATATATATCAAAAATATTATTTATATATCTATATATAGATATCTGTGTATACATGTATCCTCTAATACAGAATTCTTTGAGTATCATCAATCATTCTTTTTATGGTAGAAAATAATAAAAATAATTATTTTCATAAGCTATTCAGTACTTTAACTGATTTTGCTATAGCTTTCTTATATCTGCAATATAAATGTTTTGGATGACTAATTTATCAGGCTTTGTTGTGAAAATTTTACTTATTTTATTGAATTATGTCATTTCCTATCAGTTTATAAGTCCTGTGTGAACAAGTATGCTGAGGAGCTTATCATATGGACGTTTTAAGGAGGTCACCCATAAAACTATCTGGGTTTAGAGATGTTTGAAAAAGTAACTTTTCTTTTTTGGTCATGATCAGCATTCTGCATCAAACCAACAACGGAGCTTCACAGTGGACCTGGGTCATGAAGTGCTGTAAAGAAATTCAGCTCACACACTGATTGATACCCCATTATAGGTAGTGTGGATTCAACACTAATCTTCTGTTGAAGCAAGATGGACTCTTCTCTTCTCTCCCCTGACAAGGCTTAAGTCAGTTCAAATTAATGTCTTTCGATAACACTGTGGCAAGAGCCATGGGAGATGCTGAGTCATATAAGGCCTGAACCCACCCTCAAGGAGTTTGCAGTCTCACTGGAAACAACAGAGTTACTCATATTCGACACAAGCAAATGCAATGGTTGCTGCTTTCTACATAGGTTCTCATTTACCTCTCAATCAGTCATGAGACATGTGGATTACTGGTTCTTCTTTGCAGAAAAGACACAGTCTCAAAGGTGAGGGAACTTGTCCAACATCATTCAAGTAGCAAATGGCAGAGATAAGTTATAAACACAGGTCTATGGACCCCAAATCTTTTACTCTTTTCCCAGTATATCATGTTTCATAAACATATGATTATCAAACAAATCACCTGGTTAGGTTACTGCTTAAAGGTTTAGGAAGCCACGGGAATATGGGAGAGAACTGGGAAGGGTTCATGGAAAAGGCAGAATGCTGGTTCTTCATTGCTTACTCAGAGCATTACCCTTATGATCAGTGTATTTGGCAAGTGACCATGCACTGCTTTGTGACACATCTTGTGTTGGTGACTTGAGCAGTCATTTCTACTTTGCATGGAGAATTAACTTCTCCCATCTGGTTGCCCTTCCCCAGGAAGTTGCCAGTACCCAAAGAGTTGAGTCCAAGTCTTTAGAATTCAAATCTGGCTTCCCCTCCTTCAGAGTCAGTGCCATGCAAGGGTCTTAGTTTGGTACCTGGATTCCTTGAAAATATCTGGGGTCTTTTTATGACCATAAGTTACTAGTATAATACCACTTTGCATTTATGCTGCAATTTTTTTTATATGGAGAAAGATTGACTTTAACCTTGACTCTGCCACTGATTTGCTTATTATGTGATCTCACACATGTAATTTCTCTTTTAGAGATACCAATTTCTGGATTTATAGATGATGGATTGGATGTTCATGTGCTATAAGTCCCTTTCTAGTTTCAGCTTTGTGCTTTTCTGTTGAATTCCTTGATCCAGAGGCATGCGGTAGTGGAAGAGTAGGGAGGGTCCCATCATTGCAAGTTATAAGGGTTGCACTCTCTACAGAGGATTTAAAAACACGAAGAAAACTAACTTTAAAACCCCTACTTTTTTCAAGTTTAAACAAAGTAAGTGATAAAACTTATTTCCACTGGTACAGACACCCTCCATCTTCATTTTTGGTAGACCCTTGCCTTATTTACACTTCATACTGCTGTCTTATAAACAAAATGATTGCAGACACAAAGAAGTCAAGTGCATAACTTATATATGTCATGCAGACACAGGTAAGGATTGATTATGGATTCCTGTTTCTTAATCCAGAAGTCTTTCTTCCAAGTCATATCCTTTGTGAGCTGGTCATTCCTACTAATGACAATGGACCTTGCCAGCACAGACAGGAAGATCTGCTGGCCTAGAAGACAGCATTTCCTGGCTCTATCAATAGAAAAGTCTAGTGTTACAGTCTGGTTTTATAATTTTTAAAAGCCACTTGAGAATAGACTCAGTTCAAACTCTCAGTTTCATCAGTTAGAAAATATCAGACTCTTACCTAGGCTTTGAGAGACAAAAGACCTGGGCTCAAATCCCAAGCCTGGCACATATCCATCAAACAAACCTGGGCAGTCTCTGCAAAATGGGGATAAGATTACTTTGACCAAAGTGTTGCTGGAATGAGTGGGTAGACAGTTTTCCTTAAGTTGCTACTTCAGTGTCTGGCCTACAATAACAAATATTAGTTTTCTGTTTTGGATGCCATGGTTAAAATTAACAGCCAGCTCAGTCCAACTATTAAAGCAAAAGGAAGGCGAAGGATCCTTCTTGCCCCAGGGTTCAGGGAGTGGGAGAGTTGCAGAGGATCTTGGCCTCAGCAGCCTGTGCCTCCATAATTCACCCCAAGTAGTAACTTGGTGTGTGCATACATGTGCTTAGGCTGCAGAGCCTGGAGTTGGGAGAAAGGCTGTGGAGTGTGTGTGTGGGGGGCGGGGGGAGCTGCAATTTTAGCTCCAGCTTGGAATTTCCTGGTTTTGGGGGGTCTGGAGTCCGAATGTTCTCTGGTGCTGGTGCTACTTTTGCTGCCAGAACCAGGCGGTAGACACAGTTTGTTTCCACCCGACCGCCCAGGCTGAGGCAGGAGCCTCCTCTTGGGCCCTCCAGCTCTCTGTGCTGGCCAGAGCTCCCTGGGCAAGCTCCAGCAGCTCCTTCCTGTAAAAATGCATGTGGGCTCAATCACATCGCTTAGCCTTGCCTGGGTGGAGAATTGTTTGTCTCTGCCTGGAGAGGATGAGGCAGGGTTCATGTCTTCCCTAATAAAAGGCTAATTATCTTGTCCAGAAATCCAGTTAAGGAAATTGTGGCTTCCTTGAACCTCGATTTCTACCTGAATAAAAAAGGCCTCATGACTCATGAATGACTGATGGACCTGGGGCTGCAAGAAATACAATCCACATCAGGCTAATGGAAGATAGATTTTATGAAGGATACAGTGAAGAGTTCACAGGAGTGAAAACAATCAAAAAGCTGAACTCTAAGTCAGGCTTTGGGAAGGGCAGAAACCAGGACACCTTGAGGGATCTCAGCAGCAGGCACTCATGGAAAGTTTCAAAGCATGCTGCCAGAAACACTCAGTTCCAATGATTTATGAACTTTTATACTTCACTCAAAATTCAAATTGCCCCACCCAAAAGAAGTAAAAATGACCAGAGTAAAGAAGGGCCCTTAATTGATAACCCCCTGAACTTTGCATGTCCTGAAATTGACTGGATTGGTTATCTCCTGATAATCAAACTCTTGGAACCAGCTCATATGATCAAACTCATAAACAGTATATGTATACACTAGAATCAATTTACAGATTCATTTCTACATTTGTAATATAAAAATTACTTCTGCTTATTATTAAGAATCTCCTCTCTCACTTCTTTCATGGTGTCAGCATGCAAGGAAAACTGAATCAGGTATTAAAAAATTATGTGGTGAACATGGAAATGAGTGACTTTGAGGGGTGATTTTATCCATCCTAGGGAAAAATTCTGACCATCTTGCTTCTTTGGTCCATTTTCTCAAGCTTCATTTATATTACTCCTCATTGATAGTCCATTCAGCGGACATGACATGATACCAGCCAGGTGTCTGAATACCTAGCTTGTGGGCTCACCAGGGCTACCCCAGTTGGACTCAGAATTTATTACTTTCACCCTAAGAGAGTAGCTCTGTCTTTCCCTGGAACTGGAAAATGTCTTCTTTAACACAATTATTCTTTCCACAGCTAATGTTGCACATAGAGACATCTGTGTGGTTGTTGGAAGCCTTCAGGGAGGCTTGTAGAAACTATTTGTAGCAGATATTTTACTAAAAGAGAGTGGAGAATAATATGTCAAGGCAAAAGAAAATGAGTCATTGTTATAGTATTTTACTGATTTGTCTTAGTAAATTACACCCCATACCCCATGCTGTATCAAAACAAACATATAAACAACGTAAAAAGACCCCTTACCGGACCATTATTCTTGAATGGATGTCAAATACAACAATTAAGAAGGAGTGTTCTTCAAAAGGCAGAAAAGATACTGTTCTGGGCTAGTTTGTGTATTTTGAAATTCTACTTGGTTGTGTGAGCCAGTTGGATCCTTACATACCATAGCCCAAAACATTTTGCTTATTCAGACTGAGATTTCTTCAAGAATTGTAAGACCATTAAAGACACACATAATATGTAAAAGAGATATTTGTGCAGGTTGTTAAGCTAAACAGGAAACATAAGGCCTTAGGCTGTATCTCATTCTGTATGATGCCAGGAGAGTAGATATTCCCAAATATGGACAGATTATATAACACTTTAAATCATTTTGAATTAAATAACATCCCCTCTGTAAATCAGAGTTTAGACTTCCAGAAATCCCAAACATCTGGAAGAGTGAACAGGTAAATCATTTAGTAAATAGAGAGAGAGATAAATAGATGAATACAGATGCAAACACATCAAGTGATGAAGTGTTCACAGATCACAGCGGGACATTTGTCTCTGGTTGGGTGGGCATATCTTTATATAATGAAGAAATGGACAGAACATGGGAACACCAGTTATGAGAATACTATAAAGACAACTGTGTCCTATAAACAAAATTAATCTTTCTCAAGAGTTCTTAAGAGTTTAACATGAGGAAGACTGTGGTGGGTCCTTGCAGTTTTGGATACCCACTGTTCTTTGCCCTGCCTTGTTGGTCTTGATGTGTTTCTATTTTGTTGCCTGATGTCCAAGTCAGTTAATAACAATCATAAAATCATCAGTTCATGGAGATTTTTGATGTGCTGTGATACAGGAGGATTGAGAATAAGCTAAGTCTTACTTGTATGCTATGCTTAGAATGTTTGTGTCTCTCCAAAACTCATGTTGGAACTTAATCTCCAAAGCAACGGTGTTAAGAGGTGAGACTGGCCAGGCTTGGTGGCTCAGCCTGTAATCCCAGCACTTTGGAAGGTCGAGGTGAGTGGATTACTTGAGCCTGCGGGTTTGAGACCAGCTCGGGCAACTTGGCGAGACCTTGTCTCTACAATAAATAAATAATTAGTTGGGTGTGGTAGCGTGTGTCTGTAGTTTGGCTACTTGGAAGGCTGAGGTAGAAGTATTGTCGGAGTCCAGCAGGTTAATGCTGGGGTGCCGTGAGTGCGCCACTGAACTCCAGCCTGGATGACGGAGTTAGACTCCAACTCAAAAAGAAAAAAAAAGATGTGGGGCCTTTGGGAGATGACTAGGGCATGCAAATTCTGCCCCCATAAATGTATTAGTGCCTTATAAAGGGACTTGAGATGGGAAGTATCCCCATTCTGACTCTTATGCCATGTGAGGACATAGTGTTTATTTCCTCCCAAGGATGCAGCAGCAAGGCAATATCTTGGAAGCAGAGAGCATCCCTCAGTAGACAGCAAACCTGTGGGTACATTGATCATGAACTTCTAAGTCTCCAGAACAGTGGGAAATAAATTTCTGTTGTTTATAAAGTACCCAGTCTCAGGTATTTTGTTATAGCATCACAGGTAGATTAAAACACTCATTATCTTGGAGGACTTCAATGTGTTTCAGAATGTCTTACACTGAGGGGACACAGGCCAGCCTATATTAGTAATCTGAGAATGTGAGGTGGAAAGTGTAATCCTGTGGGAAAAGACACATCCTAATTTTGCACATATGAAGCCCAGTGCATACCTAACTCTTTCAGAAGAATAATTCAATAAGGATAAAGTCAATCTTCCTCAAGTGCAAAGAGAAATAGTAAGTGATGCAAGTGTCCACAAAGTTAACCCCTTGGGGGAAGAGACGATAATATGGTACTCTGATGATATAGCCTCATATATTTTCCTGAAGAGGATCTGCTTGCTATTCATTTATTAGAAATGTTATTTTTGACAAAAAGGTGGCAGTAAGAATAATGCTTCAGCAACATCCTTGGGAGTATGTGTCAATGGTTGGCAAAGAACAGTCCCCTATCCCTTGTGTACAGGTCAGAAAATGTCCAGTGGGGCATCAATACAAGTCTGATGAAAGCACTATAGCTAAGGGATATAGTTGGAATATTGCTGGAGGGTGAGTCAAGAGTATGAGAATATAAAGTTCGAAAAACAAAGAACCAAAATGAGAAGAAAATGAAAAAATTCTTTTTGGGACATCTGAGGGAGACTGGAACTTAAGGCAATGCATGGGTAAAGGAGAGTGAATCAGAAATACAGTCATGCAGAGAAAATGTGATAGAGGTCTGCTCTCACAGGGAGCTGTGTGTTTGGGTCTTGGTCCAACCCTCATCCTATCACTTAGAGGTAGGGAGCCAAACACCTGGCAGAGAGAGCTTGAGGCCTTAGTATATGAGTAATAGCTGAAATAGGATTGGGAGATGAGTGAGTGTATACTCAGCAATGGAGTGCTTGGTTCTGGTGTATTGAAGTGTTTAGTTATTACAGCTGGTTTGAGGGTCTGAATCTCCTGTGCATGAATGACAGAGGCTACATTTTAACTCTCTTCTTTAACTCCAAGTGGTCAGTGACCTCGAAGGTTGACCTTAAGTTACATCTTGGCTGAGAACAGACTCTGAGTCAACACAGAGGCAGCTGCCTCCACTGATAACTCTGTTTGGTTTTGCAATTAATAATATGAAAGAATGGACTTGCCCCATTTTGGCTGCTATGAATTTACTTACTGGTTAGAGAATATGTATTATCTCTTGGGAATCCAAAGACAAGGTTTTCTTTTTGATGGCAAATGAACATTTTATTTATTTTTATTTTTTAATCTACTTTAGAGTTGAGGGGTACATGTGAGGATTTACGCTATAAGTAAATTGTGTGCTGGTAAGGTTTGAACTTCTTTCAGGGCCTCTGTCCCTCGATAGTGAATCTGGTACCTAGTGTGTTACTGTATGCCACTTATCCCTCCTCCCTCTCTCCTTCTTTTAGCAGTGTCCAGTGTTTCCAAGAACAAGGCTTTCTGTAGTGTTCTGTCACCATTTTACACCATTAAGACATGCTCTTTTCATAGCTATAGGCTTAGCAGAGCAGAAATTTATCCAGTATCACTTAGCTCAAGCTCTGGATCTGGTGAATGATGCTCTTTCTTATCCCATTACCTCATGAAGCACAAATGATATGGATAAATGGTAACTATGGACCAAAAAGGGAAGTGTTTGGAAACTTGGAAGACACTGACCAAAATAAACATTTCTGTAAAGACCTCACAAGGGATAGGGGAGTAGTTACTCTGGGCTGAACAATGTGTATTTGGTGACAGGTAGTCACACAACTATGAATTCACTTTTATGAGGTGAAAGATAATTGGAAAAGCATTTCAAGATTACTGGCTTTTTCAGAAAGCAAGAGTTAAGACAGGGAGGGCAAACGATTTATCTCCCGTGGCAAATCATTTGGATTCACAGGAGTTATCTAGAGGGATGGAGGAAGATAGATTATTATTGACTAGCACTGTCTGGCATAATCGTGAACATATTGAGTTGTGTATATCTTGTCTACATTATCATGGGCATCCTTGGGTCAGCGTGGTGCTCAAGTCCTATTGAATCTGCTAGCTACTCTGAAGAGTTTTGGTCCTTAAGAAAATTTAAAAAAAAATAAAGAAAATATGTCACTATGTACTAAGGGTCTACTAAGTTCTGGTCATGGAAGAAAGTATGTTCAATAATATCTTTTATAAGATAGAGGTAGAGCTACTCATTTAAAGAAAAAAAAACTGCTGGATAAAAGTTGGAAATAGGAAGTTGAGGACTGGGAGTGAGAAAGGAGATGGACTAATAATCCTGTAGAAAGTAATGACTTGGTAATAAAGAAAACTGAGATAAAACATGTCTTGGCTGCAAATTCTTAATCTATCATTTTGGGAGTAGGAAGCTAAGAAGTGGGAAAGAAGGATGAGTATCAACTGCTATAGGATGGGGTAATAGGAGGGTTTTTAGTGCAATGGAGAGCTTTGTTCCAGCTTGTTCCAGTGTTGGATTATCATGGATGAAATAAGATTCTGAATCTTCTGTGTAGGTATTTGGGGGAAGTCTCCTTATGTCAGTGGGGGCATGAAACCTGAACTCTAGCAGATATTCTTTGAGGAAATGCTTAAAAGAAAATCCTTGGAAATTTGTTTACATACCAGCATATTAAAGCTCTTTGAATCTCAAACTCTATATAATGAAAAATCCTTGGTTATCATCTATTTTCCCCCCATTATTTCACTGGGAAATGCTTTTTTTTTTTTTTAAACACAAACCATATAATGAGTGTTCTGCAGAAAATCTCCCCAGGAACTCTGACATAAGCAAATGTCATGTCCCCAGATAAACAGAATAAAGTTGTCTTGTCATAGTATACCCATTAAGTCTATGTTTCTGGGACAGGTTTTGAATGGAGGTCATGAACACTTACATTTTTCATCAACAAACGTCTTTAATTTTTATTTTTGTTACGTATGTACGTATGTATTCATTCATTCATTCATTCATTTTTAGTGGAAAGGCTTATTTGCTGTGATCAGAAATTTTGACTCCCTAGAGTACATTGTGCGTCATGAGTGGTACTGATAGGTGTCTTGCTGAGTAAGCATATCTGTATTAGGAAGACATTTTCAATTTTCATCCCCAAACTGGAGATTTCATTTGCACACTCAGAATCACTCTCATGAAGTTCAATTGTTTTCTTTTATTTGTGTTTTTTCATCCTGTTATGCCAACTTGCTCAGTACAAGAGCCAGGAATGAACAAAGTGAGGCATATGGGGTCGGAAGGAGGAGGGCTGCACTCCACAGATGCTGACGTTAAGAATCGTCCACGCTGGTATTTTATTTCAGAGCCATTTTTGTGGGTTAATGAAGACGTAAGCTTCCAGCTTCAGCCACACTATGTAAAAGAACTCCTTATTGCTTGTTCCATCTCACTGACTTTTATGGTGATACTTAAACCAAAATGGTGAACTATTACACTTCATAGCCTGCAAATAAAAGCAGGATGTTAAAAAGTAGGGGCCGTAACCCCTGATTGGGCTGAAATAGCTTGTAATCTTGAGACGACTTTGTTTGGCTCCCTTGGGCCAGGGCCCAGGGCACTGTGTTAGACCCAGATAATGAATCCCTGAAGTCTTTTGGCCCAGCCCAAAAACTTGTGTGATGAAAGCATCCCCTAGTAACTTAATGGTGACGAACAAAGCAGTGTTAAATCAAAGATGGTTGGGAATGGGATGGGTTGGGAAACAGAGAAGTTATGATACACTTTCACATGGTAGTGCATGTGGAATTCTGTCATCCATGCCCTGTTGGAAAGACCCCTACCCAGAGTCCAGGTTTCCTCAAATTCAACCGTGGCCCTTAAAATATCTTCATCTCCACTGGTAGAAGCTAAAGGGCTGCTCAGAACTACAGCCATCAGTCCAGTATGTGCATCAAGGATAATATAACTCATGCTTCCTTAAAGTAATGTACTCCTTTTTGAGTTGTATTCTCACTCTGTCGCCCAGGCTGGAGTGCAGTGGCCCACTCATGACCACCACGACCTTGACCTACTGGACACCAGGAATCCTTTTGCCTCAGCCTTCCAAGTAGCTGGAACTATAGGTGTACACTACCATGCCCGGCTAATTTTTTATTTATTGTAGTGACGAGGTCTCGCCAATTTGCTCCAGTTGGTCTCGACCTCGCAGGCTCAGGCAATCCATTCACCTCTACCTCCCAAAGTCGTGAGATTACAGACTGAGCCACTGAGCCAGGCCAGTAGTGTACTTTTTAATGACTTTATTAATTTAAAGTCAGGTTTATTTTGTTTGCTTGTTTGAGTGAACGTTTGAATACATAGCAAAAATTCAAACAGTGTTGTCTTAATTTGAGTTCTCCCCAAGACAGGTGCTGAGATAAGGATTCAGATGCAAAAATTTATTAGGATGTGATCTCCAGACACATGGTGAGGGAGTGGAAAGTGAGACAGGGAAGGAGGGGACATGAATAGTAAAAGATAGGTGGAGGGGGAGAGGGCCACTGCTGAGGCCACAGGTTCTCCATCCAATCGAGCCCTATGAGAGACTGTGAAAAACACACACCCTAGAATTGTTTGGCTGACAAAGTTAGAGTATTTATCCACAACTGCTCTCCCTCATTGGTTAAGGTTTGTTTCCAGGCACTTCTGATGTATCCCAAGCCAATATATGTATGAAGAGAGAGAGAGAAAAATACTTAAGGCTTGAGGTCAGAAGCCAAATTCATATATATAAAGTCCTATATTGTATATGGAAACTGTTGACAAAGCTGTAGGTAACCTTAGGAGTGGGCTAAAGAAATATTGGCAGGGAGGGTATGGTATCTGCTATATAAAATAATAAAGAAAAAAAGAAAATGGGTTATTCCATTATTCCTGTCAAAAAATCCAAGTTTCATTTTCCAATGTTAACTGTATATAACAATTTCTGATGTATCTTTTTGTGGAAATGCTTTCTTTCTCTTTGTGTGTATGTGTATTCCAGAGTGCCAAAAATGTATACACATTTTAAGAGATGTTTGTCATAATTAGGAGTGTCTAGATGCTGATGGTAACCACTTTGAGTACCTCTTATACTTGCAGAAGTCAAATGTGACTTGTATTTCTCTTTTGTTATTGGTATATATTGAGTATTACAATTGTTTTATTTTAAACACGTGGGGCAAAATTCAGGCTTAGGTACATAAGTCATTGTATAGGTGAAGTTTGGGCCTCCCATTGGCCCTCACTTTGCCTGGTATGGGATCAGTTACCCTTATTAGTGTTATGTTCCCCACCTCTCCCTCCCCTGGCAGGGATCTGCTACTGCCAATCCCTTTCATGTGGTATTATGATAAATTCTCGGACTCCACTTATGAGTGAAAACATATGGTACTCAGATATTTGTTTCTGTCATAAATCACTGAGTATGGAAACAAAGACACATCTTACCATAACTTCTGGGATGACATGAAAACAGTACTAAGAGGGAGATACATAATTCCACACACACACACATCAAGAAAATAGAACGATCACAGGTTACCAGCCTAACAAATCACCTAAGGGAGCTGGAAAGGCAAGACCACCAAAACCCTAACTTCAGCAGAAGAATCCAGATCACCAAAGTAAAAGTCCAAATACAGGACATAGAAAACAAAAATATCATAGAAAAAAATCAACAAAATGAAAAGCTAGTTCATTGAAAGGATAAACAAGATTGATGGACTCCCTAGCCAGATTGACCAAAAAAAAAAGCCAAATAAACACCTTAAAAAATGCAAAAGATCAAGTCACAACTGACCCTGAAGAAATACAAAAGATTATCAGAGATTACTATGCACACTTGTGTGGAAACAAACTCAAAAATCTAAATGAAATTGAGGACTTTCTGACATCACCCAACCTTCCAAGGTTGAAACAAGAAGAAATTTAGACCCTAAGTAGACCAATAACAACCCCAGAAATTTGACTCTGTCATAAGAAAACTACCTACCTACAGACAGACAAACAAACAAACAAAAACAGAACTAGACGGATTTCCAGCAAAATTCTACGAAACATATAAGAAAGAACTGATACCAATCCTATTGAAGGTATTCCAGGCAATTGAGAAAAACAGAACTCTCCCCAAATCATTGCATAAAGTTAACATAACATTGATATCCAAATTGGGTAAAGATCCAGAAAAGAATGAGAACTACAGGCCAATATCCCTGATGAACATAGATACAAAAATTCTTAAAAAAAAGTCTAGCAAATCGGGTCCAATAACACATCTCAAAAATTAGCCGCCAGAACCAACTAGGCTTCATCCCTGGGATGCAGCACTGGTTCAAAATCTGTAAGACCATGAATGTTGTTCAGTACATCAACAGATGTAAAAACAAGAATCACATGATCATATCATTAGATGCAAAAAACTTTTGACAAAATCCAGCATCCCTTCTTGATAAAAATCCTTGAATACCTAGGCATAGAGGGAATATACTTCAAAAAGTGCCATCTGCGATCAACTCACAGTCAATATATTGCTAAATGGACAGAAACTAGAAGCATTTCCTCTGAAAACTGGAACAAATCAAGGCTGCCCACTTTCACACCTCCTGTTTAACATAGTGGTGGAAGTACTAACCAGAGCAATCAGACAAGGGAAGGAAATCAGGGGTATCCAAATAGGGAAAGAGAAAGTTAATATCTCTCCTAACTGTTGATATGATGCTATACCTTGAAAACCCAAGAGAATCTGTCAAAAACCTCCTTGCACTGATAAAGGAATTTGGCAAAATCTCAGGGCACAAAACCAATGTGCAAAATACAATTGCATTTTTATATACCAACAGTAGACAGAGCATTACAATTTTAATCATTTTTTCCTTTCTTAAATGTATACATATTTTTGGCACTCTGTATATGTGTATTTCATATGTGTGTAATCTATGTATCTATAACTTTGCTTTCTAAAATACATAAGCATCTACTTCATTCTTTGTGATACTTATATAGTATGCTGTAGACAAAATAAATCATAATTTATTTTGTAGTATATTTTAATGAATAGGAAAATAATTCAAAGTTAGTAAGAACTAAAAATTCTATTTCATGAAATTATATATATAATCAAAGGTAATTTACAATGTTTATCTTCACAGATTAAAAAACGTCTTAGTCAATGCTATTTGCTGAATTGGGTTATTTTCATCTGTGTGCTACCTATATGCTCTGTGGCCCAGGAAAATTCACAAAATTCTCTGGGCCTTACTCTTCTTGTTGGCAGAATCTAACTGCACAGATCACCCGTCTAAAAGATTTGTGGAGATAATACAATTAGATAATTTGTAAAAATAAAAAGCTCAGCATACCAGAAATGCTCAATACACATTACTCGTTAGAATTCTATTCCTCAAACAGAAAAGAATAAAGGTCCTTTGTCAGATCATGTATCTCTTAAAATTTAGGAAAACGGATCAGTCATCATAACCACATGAGAAGTGATAGAGTCTTAAAGATTTCTTGGCTACATGTTCTTTACATTATTTAGGTACTGATTATATGCTAGGAATAGCAGCAGTTGCTTTCAGATTCAGCGTCTCAGTCAATTAATACAGAAGTTGATGGTTGCCTTCAGTTCTTTCTCTTTGTGCACTGTTGATATTCTTTTCACGGAGAGATAGAATCTCCTTCCCTTCTTGTATCTGGACTGGTCCTAGAGATCTTTATCAATAGGATGTGGTGGAGGCAATTTGCTGGGGCTTCCAAGTCTACATAACAAGAACCTTTAGAGCTTTCACTTGGGTACGTTGGACCTCTCTCTTGAGAAAACCAGTAACCAGGTGAGAAATCCAACTATCCTGGACTTGCCATGTTGTTAGAAGCCAGGTTAGCCATGTGGAATTTGCTGCTCGAAAAGAGAAATGCTCGGACTAGCACCCAGCTATTTCAGTCACCCCATACATCACAGACCAGGCAACAGACAGTTGAGTCAAGGAGTCTTCATATAACTCTGGCCCCATTGACTGCATCTGCATCAGGAACCCAAAACAATAACTGCTCTGCTGAGGCCAGTCACATCAGCATCATGTGAAATAATAATAAAGTTTAGGAGTGGTTTGTTACAAAGAAAGAGATCACTGGAATTGACATACAGATCAAAATGCAAAAGAACTTTACTTACCTTATCATCATACTCATTTTTCTATCTCATTTCATGTATCAATTATGCAACAGTTTTACTGCAATCTAGAAAATACCTATCTTTGGTAATGTCAATTAGTGGTTTTATAAAAAAAATCATTGGAAGGTGTTGTCCCATATGTTAATGCAAACACTTTAAATTCCACTACAACTTTTTGTTTAGAAGATTTTTATGAGGGTTAAATAGCGATGTTTATATATCTTAAGGAATGTAGATATGTACATTCTTGTAATTAATGCATTTACAGGGGGGGAGGAGCAAAAAAACACTCCAGAATTTATTTATAAACAATTGTGTATTTATTCTTACATGTTTAAACTTCAGTCAACTTCAAACTACTCTTCATCTGATGCAACACATCTATTGAGATGCTTTTTCCACTGCTCAAATAGTTTTGGAACTCATCAATTCTGATGCCTTTTAGTGCTTCTGCCATTTTTTGTTTCACCTCTTTCACACGAGCAAAATGTTTGCCTTTGAGGACTTCTGTGAGGGAAACAAACAAACAAAAAGTCAGTTGGGCAAATTGAATGAATAGGAAGGGTGGAGCATGGGGCCATGCCGTTTTGGGTCAAAAACTGCTCAGTAGGTGCAGATGTGGTTGTAAATCACCCATCATGAAATGGGCAAATGCAGTGAAAGTATATCCAAAAACAATTCACTGAAACTGAATGCAATCTCTCACAACAACGCTAACTGGTACACTAATACCAATGGATTCCTTGAACACGTGCATAGAGGGGGATGCATGTATTGCAAGGGGCCTGCCCTCCAAACCATAATTCCACTTTTGGGGGTTCTCCCTTATATATCATTTTTAGCAACAAAATCTTATAACAAAGGAGATGCTTTTAAGCAACCATTCTAAAACTCTCTCTACAGTCTGTTTCATTCATGTAACAGATACGTTGTTCCACATTTTAAAAATGCCATCTTAATTTTGAAGTGAGAGATATTATTACTTACTATTAGTAGCATTGCTATTATTACTACTTAATTATCTGTCAGGTGACATTATACTGAAAGGATTTCCCATTGAAGGAAAAAAATGTACAATAAACTTGGAACACGACATTTTATAAAAGTAGATAATTTCAAATCTAGCAGCTCTCTTAAGTTCTTTGCTACATTAAAGAATACTTTTTATTGTCACTCGGTCTCATTATAAAGGTAAATATGCTTTTGTATTTTACAAATGAGCATGTTGTAAACACTGGTATGCACTTATAGCTGCAACTTTTTTTTCTTTTTTTCTATGGACATGATGATGCAGTCTGAATTTCATGTCCAAAGCTATCTTTGTAACTTTACTTAGAAATTTTTAAAAATGAAATTTTAATTAATCAGCCACTCTATCAATTGATTTATTTAGTTATTTCACAAAATACTGTTCTCATAATAAAATCATTTATTGTTAAAATATTTATCTTCCATTACATATAGATTTATTTTTTATTTTTTGAGTTGGAGTCTCACTCTGTCACCCAGGCTGGAGTGCAGTGGCACATTCATGACCACCCCATCGTTGACCTGCTGGGTGCTGGCAATCCTTCTGCCTCAGTCTTCCAAGTAGCTAGAACTACAAACGTGCACTACCATGCCTGGCTAATTTTTTATTTATTGTAGAGATGAGGTCTTGCCAAGTTGCATGGACTGGTCTCGAACCCGTGGGCTAAGGCAATCCACTTGCCTTGACATCTCAAAGCGCTGGGATTACAGGCTGAGCCACAGATCCTGGTCTCTATTACATATATTTTTCAGTGCAGAAAAGTTATTTCTGTATTTCATGCAACAAATTCCATAAGGAAAGAAATGTTAGAAACATCTGTACTTTCACCCAACTGGATAGCAAACCTTACACACAAATAATTTCTCTTAACACTTGAGTTTTCAAATCTTCAGCAAGATTTTCTCTGTATTTTCTAACAGAATCTGCTGACAAAGGAATATGTTTTTATTTGTTGCCATATTGTTTTCTGTGTATTATTTCAGCTGTTTTTCGTGCAGTGGGAAAATTGAATATTTCCCCCAATGACTTTTTTCTTTTCTAGCTTTACTAATAAGCAGTAAAACTCAAAATAGGCTTCTATGCATGTAACAATAAGTTCAGTGAAATTTTGTCTAGTACTTAATAAAATATTATGTGACTTTAAACATATCTGAAAAAATAAAGTCCTATTTGCATGTTCTAGATGCTTAATTTTCAAATGTCTTGAAAATTGTGCCTAATTGTGCCAGCTATATTGGCTTTCTTGTAGGTGACAGATTAAAATGAAGTAACACCAGGTTTAGCAAGGCTGGAAGGAATCAGTTGCAGTAATCCAAGCAGAGCTGATAAGATTAGACTTGGGCAGCAGTTTTAGGGATGAAGAAAGAAGGATGGATTTGAGAGAGACACTTGAAAATTTCCAGATATTATTATTATTTGATAATAATTACTCTCATCTTACAAAAGGCATTTTGAAATTATAGAAAAATAAATGGGTAAAGGTGATGCAAATCATTACTTACAATGGGATTATAAGGAAGGAAACAAGTAAAAAAAGGATATTAATTTCCTTACCGAGGTCTCTTTAGAGAATGATAAATTGGAACAAGCAGCTAATACACAAAAAAGAGTTCTAGAATTCAGTTTCCCTATATGTGTCATTTTCAATATTTCCCATATCCTTGGTAGTTTCTCTTTCACAAATTTCTACTCTTTCTGAACTCCAAACACAAGCAAATGTTGAACACCCCACAGCTTGCTCCTTGTTCTTTATCATTGGTTTATTGTCATCCTATCTCTGGATTTCTCTTCTCATATCAATGTACACGCTGCTGTCTTTAAAAGGATATTCTCCTCTTCTCATCTTCAAAATAGGACCCAAAAAGGAGAGAGTGGAGCGTTAGTGGAGCCATGAGAAGAAGCAATAACTCCAGAATTCTCTTTAATGAACAGGGGAAGAGCCAGGAATCCTTTTGTGTTGTTTTATTTTTATTTGCCTTATAATAAACAATACGCATAAGTAAAGGTCATAACCTTAATTCTTCTCGGAGAATGAGCCTGTGATTTAGGTCTTAGATGAGATATTCGAATAAAAAGGAGTAGAGCAGAGCATCAGACTTGGATTTGGGAGCGAAGTCAATTATTGCGTCTAAGAATTCCATCAGTTAGGATTTTAGGGAATGAAAAAAGGCAAGACGAATAAATGTAACCAAAACTCTTCTTCCCCTTCTCTCTCTCTTTAAAAAAAAGGAGCAAGAGGACTATCATGGCTAGGAGAATGAGAAGAGTACAGAGAGCTCCCAAGCAAAGTAGGTTGATGCTGTGAGCTGTTTATTGTTTATGTTTATTCTTCCACTCTGGATCATCAACTCTCAGCAGTCAGAGATGGGATTTGTTCATCTTTAATACCTTATGCCCAGCAGTAGTAGTGCTTAAGAAAAAATGTAGATTCTTCCTCATAATTTTTTTTACTTTTAAAATTTCCTTATTTTCAAAAATATAGAAATTTGCAATTTTTAAAAATATTTTTTGTTTACTATAAATAAATGAATGAAGACAAAGAGGAGATATATGAGTAGTCTCTTCAAAAGCAAAAAGGAATGCTTGTACTAATTCATCCAGGTTTGTTAAGCTTTCTGTTCCTTCCTCTCATATCTCAGTGGCTTTGGCAAAATTCAGGTTGTACAGGAACCTGGCTGCTCTATTTCATCCTATTGGCTTGTAGCCAGAAGGAACAGAGCCTCATTTCTTCAAAATTCCAGTCCCCTTCCTGTATCCTCTCACACTCACCCGTCCCATCTACCCATCCATCCTCACGCTTTGTCTACCATGTGTACACACTTTCATCTATTAGAAAGAGTTTTGCCAAGCTTGCTTCTTATTTCTGATCCACATCCACTCCTCTCCTTCCTCTCTTCATTTCTTTTCAGGTTAATTTATCTGATTATATGCAACACACTGCAGCCATGTTAAGACACCAACTGAGTTTCCACTTCGAGGCTTGGAGGAAAGATTACCATTAAAACGTGACTTCCATCCACTCAGCTGAAATTACTATTGATTGCCAAAGAAAAATATTTGTGCTGTGAAGCTGGGAGCTATGATGTTGAACCATATTAACATAATGTTAGCATAGCTACGGGTGTTTAGTAGCACGCAATCAGATTTGAAATGAACGTTGATTATAGATGGAGATTAATGTTCACATATTCATAGGAACACAATGAGAAGAGCAATTTCCTTTCTACTACAGATCAATGGTTTCCCCATTCAATTATACAGCTGTAATAATTGCATTATGCTGAAATATTTCTTAATGGCTAATTTCTTTCCTTTTGTGTGTGTGTGTATGAGCTCTTTTGTCAGTGATAGCTTCTGCAGCCCGAGGACAGCATAAGATGTTTTAATCACTGGTGCCATTTTGCAAGCTTTGACCAAGCCAGTAATTTCCCTCTTTCCCCCTTCTTTACCATCCTCTCTTATTATCACCCAGAATTGCTTCCTGGATGATTGAAACCTAGAGACTTTCCTCAAGTCTTTTCTTTCCTTGTTTAGAGAGTAAAGACAAAACTAGAAACCTACAGGGCCATAGGCTGTTCACTCCTTTTTTGCAGGTTTTCTGGAGTTTCTTTGAAGGAGAAAGAGATGAAAATCCATTAACATTAAGCATAGAGTGCCCCTCCTTCAAGTGACTCTTATTGTATACACATACACACATATATTAATTTGGAGGCCATTCACTGATTAAAAAGCAAACGAAAACCGTGTGTCTTCTCTAATATTCCAAGCAGATCTCTGAGGTATAGTAAGACATAATGCTTTTATTATAAAGATAATATAAATGAATATAAATGCATAACAAAATTATAAATTTACAGTATCTAAATATACATTTATAAATATAAAGATAGTAGAAAGTATAAATAAGACTGTAAGCTCACTTCTGTTTCTGAAGATGTAAATAAGGCTGTAAGCTCACTTCTGTTCTGCTCACCTGACTAGGTCTCAGAGGAAGTCTGGCTGGTTTTTCTTTTTAAGGTGAGCATGATCTTATAGAAGAGCCATAATATTCCTATCTCATGCTTTATTTGGCTGTCCTGTGGGTAAATGCTGGGCTTTCTCTGAACTGATTTATTTTATCTCTGTGCATTAAGCCTTGTTCTTGACTTGATTGAACAGAGTGTGGCACAGTAGAAAGCAAGTCAAATGTAAAGATCTGCCTCTGATCAAAAATCCTAAGGGCACAGTTCATCTGTGTGCCCTGTGATAAGTCCTTGACAATCCACAGTCTCAACCTTTCTAGTTGGAAAGTGGAAAACTTAGACCCCGACTCACAAGGGCGTGGTAAAGAAGAAATAAAATATGAATTTGAGCTTGAGTGAGGGTGACAGAGCCTTAGGTGGTCCTATTGTATTCCTCAGCAGCTGCTGCTGAGCCAAACTGGTGAAATTCATGCTGAGAGCACCTTGTTTAAGCATTGGTGTGCTTCTTTCTGCTTTTCTGACTCAGTTTTTTTTTTTTTTTGAGTTGGAGTCTCACTCTGTCACCCAGGCTGGAGTGCAGTGGCACACTCACGGTCACTCCAGCATTGAGCTGCTGGGCACCAATCCTTCTGCCTCAGCCTTCCAAGTAGACAGAACTATAGGCACGCACTGGTTAATTTTTTTGATATATTGTAGATTAGAGATCTCGCCAAGCCACCCAGCATGGTCTCGAACCTGCAGGCTCAGGCAATCCACTTGCATCAGCTTCCCAAAGTGCTGGGATTATAGGCTGAGTCTGTCCAGTGTCTTTTTTTCAAATCCTCTGGAATCTGCTCAGCCCGCTTGAGACAAATTCTGATAGTAGAGGAGAATTAACACTCTTAGAAGCCAACCTTAACCAGTGGGGGACTGAAGCTGGTGTTAAATGCCCTGGCCTCTGAGAGGCCCTTCAGAGTTGAGACCTGAAACCATTGTAAGAATCCTTACACTGGTGCTTCCTCTCTTCTTGACCCCCATATAAATTACCTGCACCAAGCCATTTTTTAGTCTCTGCTTTTGGGGGAACCCAAACTAAGGCATTACATTTGGATACTTTCCAGAGGTTTTGGAGACAGAATGACCCAGCGTAGATTCTGTCTCTTTTATTCACCTTTCATGTGATCTTAGGCAAATGACTTCCCATCCCTGGGCTTTTCTCACTTGTAAAATGGGTATAATAATATAATTGGCCTCAAAGTCTTATAAAGATTGAATGAGATCTTGCAGAAAAGCCCTTAAGCAATCTTATTTTCTATCAGTATTCTTAGTACAGGGGTCAAGCACATCATAGACACTCAGTGAACCATAACTTCCTTTCTGTCTTTTATACTTGAGACAAAATGTAGTACATATAATCAATATGTTCATTTTTGTATATGCAATTTTTTGTGGTCTTGCCTATATTTAAGGAAGCAATGTGTGGATTATAGTTTTCTTGGTTGAGGGTGTTGCAGTCTTGAAAAGTCTATTCTCCAGAGTTTTTAAAAAAATCTATCTATCTATTTTTCTATCTTTACTTTTTTGAAAATTTATTTTTATTTTAAAGGTGTGGGGTACAATTCAGGATTAGGTATACAAGTGTTCATCGTACAGGTAAAGTATGGGCTTCCTTTGGTCCCCACTTTGCCTGGTTTGAGATAAGGTACCCTTATTAATGTTATGTGCCCCATCTCCCCCTCTGGCAGTTTCTGCTACTGCCAATCCCTTTCTTATAGTGTTATGGTAAATGTTCAGGGTCTGCTTATGAGAGAGAACATGGTACTCAGTTCTTTGTTTCTGTTATAAACCACTGATGTTTATAGGTTCTAAATCCATCCAAGTTGCTGCGAAGTCCATAATTTTGTTCTTTATGGCTGTGTAATATTCCATCGGATATATCTACCACATTTTTTAAAACCAGTCCAGTTCAATGGGCAGCACAGTTAGTTCCATGCTTTTACTATTGTAAATAGTGCTGCAATAAACATTTGTGTGCAGGTATATTTTTTTGGAGAGTGGTTTAAGTTCCTCTGGGTATATTCCCAGAAGGGGAATTGCTGGATAGTATGGAAGGCTAATTTCTAGTTCTCTTAGGAATCTCTACACTGCTTTCCATAGAGGTTAAACTCATTTGCAGACCCACCAGCAGTGTAGAAGCGCTCCCTTTTCTCCACATCCTTACCAGCATATGTTGTTTTTGTTTTATTAATGATGGCTATTCTTACTGGGGTTAGGTGGTATCTCAGTGAGGTTTTAATTTGCATTTATCTGATGATTAGTGAGGCTGAGCATTTTTTCATGTGTCTGTTGGCTGCTTGTATGTCTTCTTTTGTGACGTGTCTCTTCATGCCTTTGCCCACTTTTTAATGGGTCTGGTTTTTTTTCTTCCTTTTGGCATGTTTGAGTACCTTGTAGATCCTGGATGTTAGGCCTTTGTCAAATATATAGCTGACAAATACTTTTTCCTATTCTGTGGGCTGTCTCACTGCTCTCTTGATGGTTTCTTTTGCTTTGCAGAAGCTTTTCAGTTTGATGAGGTATCACTTGTCTATCTTACCTCTATTGGCATGAATGGGCTTTAGGGGTTTTGATCAGGAATTAATTGCCTATTATGATTTCTGTAAGGGTGTCTTCTGCATTTTCTAAAATTCTTAAAGTTTGGGGTTTTACATTTAGGTCTTTGATTCATTTGGAGTTGACTTTTGGGTATGGTAGGGTCCTGTTTCATTCTTCTGCTTGTGGTCAGCTAGTTTTCCTAGCACTATTTACTGAATAGGTTCTCCTCTCCCTCATGGTTGTTGTTAGAGGCTTTACTGAAGATGAGTTGGTTGAGAAATTGAGGTTTTGCTTCCAGAATCTCTATCCTGTTCCATTGGCTTACTGCCTATTTTTGTACCAATACCAGGTTGTTTTGATTATTGTAGACTTATCATGAAGTTCAAAGTTGGGGAATATGATACCTCCCGCTTTGTTTCTTTTGCTAAGAATTGTTCTGGCTATTTGTGGTCATTTATGTTTCCATATGAATTTCTGTATTATTGTTTCCAAGTCTGAGAATAATGATGGTAATTTAATGGGTATGGCATTGAGTCTATAGATTGTCTGTGGTAGTATGGACATCTTAACAATGTTGATTCTTCCTATTCATGAGCATGGGGTATTTTTCCTTTTGTTTGTGATGTTTTTGAGCAGTGTTTTGTTTTATAGTTTTTGTTGTAAAGACCTCTCACTTCTCTGGTTAGGAAGATGTCAAGGTATTTCTTTGTGTGTGTGTTTGGCTATCGTGAATGGGATTGTGCTTATTATTTGGTTCTCTGTCTGTTTGTTGTTAGTGTATAAGAAAGTGACTTGTCTTTTACGTGTTTATTTTGTACCCTGATAATTTGCCAAAGTCCTTTATCAGTGCAAGGAGGTTTTTGACACATTCTCTTGGATTTTCTAGGTATAGTATCATATCATCAGCAAAGAGGGATAATTTGACTTCTTCTTTTCCTATGTGGATACCCCGATTTCCTTTTCTCTAGTCTCATTACTCTAACTGGGACTTCCAACACTATGTTGAACAGGAGGGGTGAGAGTGGGCAGCCTTGTCTTGTTCCAGTTTTCAGGGGAAATGCTTCCATTTCTGTCCATTTAGCAATCCAGAATCTTTTAAAAACACGTTTCCGGGGAAAGAAAGGATTGTGTGTTTCTTGTGCCCTCTCAATAGGGTGTAAACTGCACAAGAGAAAAACACTTCTTTTGTTACTCAACCAGGGACAGGATATTATATAATATCTACACTACATACTTTAAAATCATCTATTGGCAGAGATGTCATATGAATTTGAAAACTGATCCAGAGAGGGAAAACTGGGACAGAGACAACTTGGAAGCTGATGTACTGCATTACGTAGGGACCAGAGGTCTTTTCTCACCCTGAAGAAGAACACACCAGAATAGATGGTCTTCTTCTTCCTTTGAATGTGTTCAGATCTGGAAGTAAACTCTCAAACTGCTTTGCCTTGAGGTGAACCACTTGAGGGCAAAGCCCAAAAGCTGAAGATGACAGCAGAAACATGGAATGAACTTGAGTTTTTGTTGCAGACCAAGCCTTTGAATTAACTAAATTCTGGGATTTCCTATCTCTGAATTATTTTTTCAGCTACTTTGAGATTTCCTTTACCTGAAGCTTTAGGTTTCCTTAAAACTCACCTTATCTGCTACTGACATCTGACACAGCCTGGCGTTTTCCTTCCTTCCTTCCTTCCTTCCTTCCTTCCTTCCTTCCTTCCTTCCTTCCTTCCTTCCTTCTTCCCCTGCCTCCCTTCTTCCATCCCCCCCTCCCTTTTGCCTTCCTTCTTTCCTCCCTCTTTTCTCCCTCTCTCTCTCTATTCCTCCCTCCCTCCCTTCTTTCCTCCTTCTTCCCCTCCTTCCTTGCTTCCTTCTTTCTTTCTTTCCTTCCTTCCTTCCTCTGTCTCTCCCTCTTCCTCCAACCCCCACCTTGTTTGGATCCAGGCACAGCACATGCTTGCACCAGTGATGCTGCAGCCTCTCTGAAGTGCATACACTTTCATGTGGTTCTTGCAGCACTCACACACGCATTCAGTCCAGTCCTTATCCTCATTAGGCGGTGACTGCAACACAGTACATTTGTACTTCAGAGAATCTCTGTTCTGGGGGCTGACTACCTAAAGAAGGTTTTATAGGTTGATCAAGTGAGCTTGAAATCAGATTGCTTCAGCTTCATCAAGTGTGAGAAGCAGTTTGAGGCAATGTATTGAGCCTCTTTTAGCTTCAGTTTTCTCACCTGGAAAATGGGGAATAATAGCAATACCTAGCCCAAAGGGTTGATAGGAAATGCTAATCAATGTAAAACACTTAGCACAGAGTCAGACATGGAGTAAGAATGCAATAAATCAGGTTCTTCCAGGGAAACTCAAGCAGAGTGTTCTCATTTTGCCTCCTGCTGCTTTCTCTTGCACCCCTTCCCCGTCTAAGCTCCTTTGAATAGGCTCAAATGAATCTACAGAGTTTGTAACTCGTACCCTCATTCTTGTCTGTCAGCATCACATATGTGAAATTAAACAATTTGATTGTTCCTTCTCAATATCATCTAATAGCAAAAGTTTTCTAATAGAAAACCAGTTTTTGGTGAGTATGAATGAAAAAAGCAACATGTTTTCATGTTAACTTATGAGTGAACCACAAGAGTTCTCCAATTATATAACTTTGTACAATACATATGTATATATACACATACATACACACATGCATATAGATGTATACACATACATAGCTATATAATTATACACACATATATACATTCATATGTTATATACATATATAGTGTGTGTTTTCTTTGATTTCTCTGTTAGCAAGAAATGTTTAGATTTTATTCTTCATGAAATGCGCATCAAACAATAGCTGATAATCTGCAAAGTGGCATGCTAGAAATTACTAAAAGAACGGAGTGAAATGATAAAAGAGGAGAAGCAGCAAATGAACTGGGTAAATACTGTAGATTAGCAAAATATACATAATGATAAGTGCCTCAATAAAAATCAAAAAATCAAAAAAGAGAACGTAACAATTTCTCAGATTTGCTTGTTTGTTCCATGTGGTGATTTCTTCAAGAGAAGGATGTAATTGAATACAAACCTTACCTCCACCATCTGTGATTGTATCATGCCATGGATGATGATTTTTAGGAACAAACCTCCCAGGATCTAAAGAGTTAAAAAGAGAGAATCACTTTTGCTACAAATATGTGTTTTTAAACAAGGCAGAACAGCAAAATGTGAGAAGACCTGACTTAGGGGTTGGATGTATCTGATTTTGCTTTTAGATCCTGCTTGTTTGCTCACTTGTTTAACTTAAACTTTCTGAGCCTCTGTTTCCACATCTATAAAATAAAGATACTACTAGTTCCTGGTTTACTGGAACAATTGCACCCTTCAAATCTCTAAGTTAAGATACTGCCCTGATAGCAGAATGACTTTCCACTTCACATGGGGCTTGTCTCTGCTCAGCTGCCTTTGACTCCTCTGAGTAGTTCCAGACCGCTTATCCCTGCCAAAGGGAGCCAGAGCTGTAGTGGAGATAGGTCTGTCCAGATGAGGCTGTGCTCTAAGTCTTCTCCAGGGTCAGTCCAAGTGCTAAGATCATCAGGGTCAAGCTATAGGCTACAGGGGCCTGTTCAGATCCCAAGTGCACACATTGCATACAGCCACACATTGGAGTAATGACTGACAGAGGACAAGCCACCAAGACAGAGGAGAACTGGAAGTTCTAGCAGGACAGCCCTTGGAGAAGATGGAAGGTGGCAGCAAGATACAGCCATGTGGTGGGCACACATTCATGCGGCACACTGGATTTTTTTCTCATCCTGCACAGTGTCACACCAAAACTAGCTTACTCATGAGGTAAACACTTTGGAAAAATAGAAACATATGACTCTTCCCAGGATGTTAGGATTTTTGGTCACAGTTCCTGAGTAGTAAGCATGAGATGAGTGAGGACAGTGGTGGTGGACAAAGGGCTTAATGTATAGAGTTAACATCATGACAGGCACATGTACACAAGTAGTGTACAATAGGCATAACTTAAAAGGCATAAATTCTTCTTTAGAAGTCTTAGAGAAGTTAAGGAGTGTGTAAACCATCTTTAAAGATAGAATATTGGGGACACAGCCTTAACATTTTACTAAACTGCTTGATTCAAGACAGACACAAAACTTGTGTTTGATCAAATAATCAGAAATCAGAGAACCTCTTGTTTAATGAGGAGGAAACAGAGTCCCAACACAGCAATTTCCATGATATTCTGAGGTAGGTTTGGCAAATTTTTTTGTCAAGGAGTAGATTGTAAATATTTTAAGCTTAGTGGACCATATGATCTCTGCTACAACTATTTAACTCTGTTACTGTATTGCAAAAACAGCCACAGATAGTATCTAAATCAATTAATATGTCTATATTTCAATAAAACTTTATTTACAAAACAAATGGGCTGGCTTAGGTACGTAGACTATAGTATGCTAACTTTTTTCTTAAAGTTAGCAATCTTTAAAAACATGATGCAATATATTATAAAGCATATATTAATATGTCATAGTTTACATGATAAATACAATATTTTAATAATAGAGTGAAATAAGATGGAATAAACATACTAACTACGTAAGATTCCAGGTAATTGCAGAAAACACTCTTTTTGGCTTACATATGATTAGAAGTATCAGTCATTTAAGAGTTAAAACATTAATTCCAAGTTATTTAGAAAGGCAATTTTCTATAGATTTTCACAAAGGTATGGAATTTGACCTAAGGTTTGATTTTCTGAATGCAGAAGCACATGGCAGGACTAACAACTCAAAGGAAGCTAGGAGCTGTCAACTTGAAAATTTGAGGTTGGAGGTCATATCTGGAAAGGCATAAGTAAAATTCAGGCTTTATTACAAATGAAGAATAAATTGCCTTTCCAACTATATGTCTTCTCCTTACAGACTGAGAAGAATTCATTGTTATTTCTCACAAAGGGTCTCTAGAAATAGAAAGTTCTTTAGGGCTAGTTTTGGTTAAATATTACATTGGGAAATAAATTGTTTTTCAATTCTGTAATTTTCTTGTGTTTTCTCCATGTTTAGCTATCCCTATTTTATTCTAGTTCCACATGTCATTCACAAAACTGTCATCACAGCGACAGCAGCTTGTATATGAGTGTTTTGTGGCTGATTAGCTGTGTAGAAGGAGAGAGCCAAATGCATATATGGCAGTGAGTGTTCTTCACCCAAGAGTGCTAGAAATATTGGACAAAGGTCTTCATTTTTTTCTTGATCATTTAATAGTGGCAAAGGAATTCATATTTCTCCTTGCAGAGATGGCTTTGAAGAGATAAGTGAACTGAGATAAGTGAACTGAGATTAAGTTTTCCAGGCTATGGGCAGGAGAATGCTTGGATTTAGGGTAAAGATCCTGTCTCTAACCTTAAAAACTAAAAACTAAAAATACATGGCTCTGTGCCCCAACTCTATAACTAACTTGTTATGGGACCCCTTGGATCTGAAAATAGAGCCCCTAGTTATCTTAGTATTAAATGAGTTAATAAATGCAAAACACTTAACCTGGTTCCTGAAATCTTATCTATGCAAATGACAGTTAAAGATAATTGTGTTATAATTTTCATTGAGATTATTTTGTTTAATAGTCTTACTCTTGTTTCTTGATTTTTATACTTCAGATTAAGACAATTCTTTCAAATGCATCATCCACAATCGTGCTCTGGGATAACTTATTGTGGAATGATTCCCCTCTGTCTTCCTTCTTTGAATCTGTGATTCCATCTGCCTTTTTTCTTTTAGAGTCTTGATCCCATAGACACCCCCATCTCTCAAAGGGGTCTCACGTTTCCTAGTACAGATTGACATGTGAAACTTCCTGACATGTTGATGTGCATCCAGCATTTAAACTTCAATTTTTTAAACATGAAAACCTACCTGAAACAAATCCTTTGTCTATACCTAAGCCATATACATCGCATATACAGTGTTATGTGCTATTCGAGTGATTTCCAAGGATGCTATTGTCTATGTGATTTAGATCAGAGATTAAAGTCTAACTTCAATTATAAGGGAAATCTATTGTATTATTACAAGACTGCTCTGCACGAGGTTCCACATGATGGACTGTGGAGGATGCAAATCTATCACTTCCCAAAGTGCCTTCAACAGTTGATGATATGGCAGGAGTGAAAAACCCTCTCATGTCTTGTACTCTTTAGGTTTTAAAAGGCAGTGTGTTGCCACAGTTGCTTCACTGGAGTCTAAGGCAGGGTTTCCCAACCTAACTACTGTTGCCAGGTTGTCTTTGTCATGAGGGTTCAACCTATTCATTGTAGGATGTTTAGCACTATCCCTGGTGTCTATCAAATAGAGGCCATTAGTGCCCACCTCTCTCCAATTATGGTAGCCAAAACTGTCTCCAGACATGGCCAAATGCCCCCTAAGATAAAATCCACCCCTGGTTCAGAGTCACTGCTTTAAGTTACAAATGGAACTGTTTGAGCCAATTACCAGGCATCTCAGTGCATGGCTAGGACTCAAGAACCCCAGGGAGCAGTAGATGGTGAGGCCTCAGGTGGGCCAAAGACTATGGGTTCCTGCAAGGGTTTTGTGAAATCCAGTATTGCTGGCCCCAGGAGAAAGAGCTTGTTGATCCTCACTGCTGGACTTCCTCTGAAATCTGCTCACCCCAGTGTTGACCTGGCTGTCTCCCACCTCCTGGTTGGCTTCACGCACAATTCTATTATTTCTTCTTATTTACGACTTTTTTGGCCTATGCTCCTTATTGTTTATTATTCATCCATTTTACTACTCAAAGAAGAATACTATGGGCCTACCTCTTCCCTGGAATTTCTTGTACCTAGTTTCTCCGTGGTCCAGGGCTACAGCAAGTCTTAGCTGCCCTTGGGGCAGGTACACAGTGCTGGCAGGATGGGATCGTCACATGACACAGCTCTCTGAAGTTTCTCTGCTTAGGTGGGTGTCACTGGCTTGGTTAGTACTATATTTAATGCCTAGTGCAGTCATAGCCATTAAGAAGGAAACAAGTCAATGAGAAAAGGAAAATACCATTACTGGGTGTTAGTTTGCTATATGCTTTGCCAATGTCATTTTTTTCTCCTAACAATCATATGAGGTAGATACAGCCAACCTTTACTGTACAGTTGAGGAACAAGGCAAAGCGCTGAGTGAGGTGCCTAAGTCGACACACTTGGAAGGTGGGTCTGGTGTCCACAGCCTATGCTCTTTCTGCTTCAGGATTCTGTACTGTGGGTTAGAATTCATGTTTCCATTGGCTCCAATAACCCGAGCCCAAGAGGAAACCTAAATGTCAATTTAAATAGCAGCCAGAAATGGTATCAGAGAAGAGAGGAGGGTGAAGCTAAGGAAAATTATTAGGGTATGGCTAAGGAAGGACAACTCTCTCAAGTTGTAAGTTAATTTTTTGCTACTACAGTCTTGGTATGCTTCCATACCTCTCACTCTCTTCCCAGTCAGAATTACTTGTGGACTCATCTTTACCCAGAAATCATTACTTATATGTCTCTAGTACAAAATCTGTGTCTTTTTATTATATTTAGGAGAAATGAGCCCCACCTTGTTATCAGACAGCCAAAAATAAACAGTCATGTTTTTATAACCTTATAGTTAATATATATGAAGCACCTGACACATGGTAGATGATCAATAAATGGCAAGTGTCTCTCTATGGCCAAGCTGTGTGCTATATGTATCCCTTTCTTAATCTCATAGCTTGGCCCACAGTAGGAAATAATAATAGCTAACATTTAATGAAAACATCATATTTCATGCACTGATCTAAGAGCGTTATATTTATTATATTATATTTATATTTATTATTATTAACTTCCTGGCTCTTCATAACAACCTCATACTAGATGTCATTTTTGGTTCCAATTTACAGATGAGGAAACTGAGGAACAGAGAAGTTAAGCAACTTACCCACTATCATAGAACTGGGAAGTGACAGAGTCAGGATTTGAACTTGGCCCAAATGACTCTGAAATCAATTTTATTATCATGTCTACTACTACTTTCATCAGTAGCAGAAATCTACCTGGATTTGTAAAGCTCTCTGTTGAAATAATCATTCTCAATTGTCCTGTCTCCTCTGCCTCTCTTAGGGATTGAGCTTGCTGTTGGTTCACCCGTTCAGCTGGGCTACGCCTCCCATCACATACATCTGGCAGTGCAGGGTGCTGCTGGCTATGGGAGGGCTGATGGAGCATAGACCACTGAGTTGTGCAAACAGCTCTCCTGCAGCTTTGGGAGCAGCAGCAGCAATCACAGCTTCTCTTCCGTCTGGCGCTTGACCTAAAGCCACCGCAATTCAGCTTGCTGGAGGCAACTACCTGCAGGTTCCTGAGAGGCAGAGAGTAGCTTCCCCACACTAGACAAGGAGCCAGAGAACCTGAATGAAGTACTGGAAGGTGGGCAGAGGCTGTAGTCAGAGAACACCTTGAATGCTGAACAACCTCACAGCCACGGAAATCCTCCAGTGTTATACATTCCTTTGCCTGGATTCTCCCATGCAAGCTGCCTTCTTATCCTGTTGAATGAGGGTCTGCTGAGGCCTGGCTTTGCAGACCACTCTATTCCTCATTTACATCTCACTCTGGCTCACAACCCCTCCAGGAGTGGGCCAGCCCCCTCTCAGCCTGATCACTTCTAAGCTCTGCTTCTTTCCTGTCAGATCATGGTCCCTGTCCCCAGTGAGATATCTTCCCCTTCAGATTTTAGAAATAACATTTCCTTTGTCAAAACAATTAGTGTGCATGGAATATGGTAGGGACTCAATTGAAGTTTCACTCTGGAGACTCAATGGAAGCAATGTCTGGACGTTGCAGAGTTACTCATAGAAAGTTAGAAAGGTATGCATTAGCTTTTATCTTCATTTTAAAATTGAGGTGATTTTCTCAAAAGTGATTACTGTTGCTGTCTCTGGAGATCCACTCCTCAGTTATAGGCTTTTTTCTTTGCATCTACTGCTATAAGAAGGCTCATCTGTCCACATCCTTATAGGTCTCATGTCAGCTGAGCACTGAGCTATTATGTTTAAGGGTCACACATAGGTCAGGTGAAATGCAGGACTCCACAGTGGACATCAGACAATAGCCCAGACTGCTTCTCAGAGCAGATACATTGCCAATCTTAGCTGAGTCTCTGTGCAAATACAGAGTTTCTGAATCCTAAGAGGTTCTCCCCTCGCTCAGTGACACACTAGAAAACATTAGGTTAGTCTGCACTACTTGCCAAGTACCACCCTAGGGCACTGTCCCTTTATGTTTTGGCACCCTTCTTACAGTATAGCTGTTCCTAGTCTTGTTATATTGTAGGCAAATTCAATTTAACATGTTATGTATTAAGAGTTCCTACTATGTTCCAGGGATCATGTGAAACATTCAAACATGTCGAGATTACAATACAGCAATTCAGCGGGAACCTATGAGGACCCACAATAAACCATGTATTTTTCTAGGTATAGGGATAAACATATGCAGATAAATTGTTTGCCTTTAAAAGGCTTTTGTAGAGAAGGGAAGAGGCTTGGGGAGAATATATAAACAAGGCAGTAACTCCATGCATGACTGCATTGACATTTTAAAAAAAGTATATTTATTAATCCGGATTTGAGATTATGTTAAATAAGAATCCATCCAAACCTTTACAAAAAAGCTTTTTTGAATAGTAACCTATTGAGGCTTTCGAATTCCTCTGGAGGAATTAATGTCTCCAAAGCACCTTGCACATTTCTTGGCTGATACCTCACATTTAGTAAACATCAGTTTTATTCTAGGCCTCTCCAGGTCTCCCAGGACCATGCTATGACTTTGGCTGATCCATGGGAATAGAAGTGGGCACGGGGCTGGGACAGTGCCAGATTCCAACCATGGGCCTCTGAAGTCAAGGGAGCATGTGATTTTACTTTGGTAGCTTTGCCCTCTACTGAATTTGATCTTCAGGCTGATATTTTCCAAAAACAGCAAACATGCCCCATTTTCAAGGAAGTGCTTATAAAATCTCTTCTCTCACTAATGGCTTTCTCAGATGGGCAATACAGTATTCTGTGGGCATGAAAGGCAAAGAAAACTAAACAATGAATGGGACCTATACCTGATTCCTTGTACTTTTGAATGTTTAAATGTTTTGGTTTCCACCTTGGCAGCCATTGGGGAAATACTATCCTTGGATTAGGAACCATGCTCATGGTGAATTTAGAGGAGAAAAATCTGTATACTGAAGTTAAGGCAAGTGAAATCTTAGCAATGAGTTGTTTTCTTTTCTTTTTTGGGGAGCAAGGGTAAGGGGTTTGTGGAAACAAGTGCCATTATGAATGATGAAGAAGGCATAGGCTCAGCTTCTGACTCTCGTGACTTTTGAAAAAGACTAAATCATAAGGACTATCTCAAGCAGCCTTTGAAATAATGATAGATGGAAGATAACTGTATCTCATATTTGAAAACAAATTTTTAAAAAATGCAGAAATAAAATTAACCAAGAACTGTAATGTTTACAAATAATTCTTAAACAAGTTATTAGGTGAAATTTGTTTCAATTCAAAGTAGTAATTTAAATTATTGGTAAATTTTCTCACACAATTAGAGGCCATTTAATATAAAATTACAATATTCAGTTTTCCCTCATGGCCCCATATATTTGGTTAGACTAGGATTTCTTGGCCTCAGTATTAGTGACATCTAGGGTAGGATGATTCTTTGTTGTGAGATCTGTCCTGTGCATTTGTGGAATGTGTAGCAGAGTCCCTGGCCCCTACCCACTACATACCAGTAGCAATGATCCTCACCCTAATTGTGATAACCAAAAATGTATCCATATATTGTCAAATGTGCTAGGTGGCTGGATGGCTGGGGAAAAACACCCTAGATTAAGAATCACTGCATGTTTGATTTAGCATCAATCAGAATGTTCAAGTAAAAGCTTTTATTGCAGTCCCTTGGGAGGCATATATTAATAAAACCCTTATTTAGTTTACTATGAAATATATATCACATGTTAATTAACTGCCCACTATTAAAACCCAATTCATTATTTAATAGGCAAAATGTCTCAGTAAAAGCATTTCTTGCTTTTTTGGGTAAGAGCAAGTACAATCTTAACAATGAGTTTATTTTCTCTTTTGGGGGAGGCACTCTAACTTTCACAGCTTTTTCAAAAGACTAAATCATAAGAACCACCTTAAGCATACTTGACATAAGCAGTTGCTAATTGGAGGAGGAGTGAGGTATCAACAATGAGAAATTGCTTTAGACTAATGATAACAATGATGTGTTCTGTACTCACTGATTATTAGAAGCTGATAGTTTCCTGAAGTCTGAAAAGTAGAACCTACCTCATGCCAAAGATGAAGTTGTGAATTTGGTCTTGTCCCAGGTCTCTCCCTGTTTCTCATGTTGACGGATGACCTCACAACCGCTGATCTTAGGGGAACATTTATTCTGTGTCGAGCACTGTGCTGGGAACCTTAATAGCATCATCTTATGGCACCCTGCACGTAACTCTATGAGGTAACTTATGAATCCCATTTTACAAGGATGGATCTACGTCATTAAGGGTGATACAACTTGCCTACGGTCACATAGGTAGTAAGTGGATGAGCAGAGATTCAAATCCAGGTCTAGCTCTTACCCACTTTCAATTAGTACACTCGATGACCAGTCACTCTTAGAATACACATTTGCTGCCTTTCTATACCAGCAGATTAATTCTGTTCTACAGTATATGTTTATTGCAGATGCTGAAAGTTCTCTCAGCATGCTCTTAAAAATGACAATGCATCGAGCCCTAAGAAAAATGATCTCCACCATGTCCAAAACCCCCACCGTGGTTATGGACATTCTGAGTGTCATGAATATGTTCTTTCTTTGCTCTGTCCAGGAGCAAAACTGTTAGTTTGTCGCACAATGGAAACTCTGGTGTCAGACTAAACAATGCCGTCTATTAATCACATGAAGAGCAGGACCTCCCCTAGCCTAAGAAAGTTATTTTTCCTGTGAATTGAGTCTTAAGGATTTCATGGTTTTTATCACAGGGCTGCAAGGTTTTATGCCTCAGCTTAACAGGGCTGAGCTGTGTGGGCTTCAACTGCTTGCAGAAGTGCAGGTAAATAGCTGGGGATCCTGTGTCTGGAATCACTGGAACAGAAGCAGAGAGGGAGGGCTGAAGGAAGAAGGAGGAGTGGGTGGAAGAGTGAAATCGACATAGATGGATGGAGTCCTGGGAAGCAGAACTGCAGACTGTATACCTCCACCGTGGTTATACAGGCCTGGAGTTTATCAGTCACCGAGCTTTACATGGTCTGGCCTGGTCTTTATCAGAAGAAGACCAGTAGATTAACCTCCCAGCTTCCTAATCAGGGTCATGTTAGTACATCATTTATTACCCGTGAGGGAGGGCCAGGGTGGGGCTGTCAAAGAGCTGTGAAAGAAAAAAGTGGAGAAGATGGAAAGCTCCTTCCGCCCCAGCCGGCAAATCATCGCTTTTCTTTCATTCCAGGAAATAGTAATAATAATAATAAAATAAACTCCTGGATCCTTCTAAAATCTGCCGTTGCAGTCCCAGTGGGACTATGTGAGTAGAGAAATATTCCACCCATTTAAACGTGGCAGAGCCATTAAGGAGGCTGACAGAGTTTAGAACTCTTCCTTACAGTATTGAGACAGCCCCAGACCCCAATTTTCTCCATTTATTATTAAATGGAGTTGGAATCATAATGCATCCCTCTGAGCTTTCTTCTCTTTCTCCCACTCTAACATCCTGAATCTGGCACACTTGTCTTCCCCTTTAACCCTCATATGCTAAAAATAATATCCTCTTGGATCCAGCCAAAAGGTGTCAGTTGGAGGAGTTTAATTAGCCAGAGTGGGCAGGAGACATTCTAGCCTTCCCAATTTGCTACATTCTCTCCAAGGAGCCGGAGCCAAGCACAATTGGAAAATCCAGGTTTATGTGCACCAGAGATGGGAGTTTCTGAATTGCAAGGAGAGACTGCTTGGAAACCACTGTGTTTCATCTCCGTAAAACCATCAGGGAGGTAAGGACTGGTGCATCTACATGAAGGAGTATAGGGTTTTAGAGCCTGGATTGCTGGACTAGATTTTTGAGATTTGCTTCCTGCCTTCCATCTACTAGCTCTGTGACCTTGTGTAAACTACTTACGCTACTTAACCTCTCTATTCCTTGCCTTTCTCCTCTGTAAAATGGGGAGAATTTCAGTACTTATAAGTTTGTCATGAGAATAAATAAGTCAGGGCAAACACTCAGAACACAAGCTGGCAGAATAAATCCAATGTAGAGAGTTTGCTAATATTACTTGCTTGCATTTTTTTTTTTTTTTACTGTGGTGAGTCTAGACCTGCCAAACTGACAAAATTCAGCTTCATCATCTTTTTATTGCTACTACCTAGATTAAAAGAGCTCGGTAAGAAGAGAAAGGTTTAAGCCAAATGATAACTGAGATTCATGTAGAAAACAGAATTTTATGTCATTTGCATGTGTTTTGTTAATTTTAAAAATGGAATTCAGCATATCTAACCTGGAAGGTTCTAAGAGGTCCAGTCTCCTTCTCTGGTGTTCATCTACATAGAAGCATGCTGGCAGCTCAGAGTTGATAGTCTTGAGATATGTCATGATAACACTAAGTTCTTGTAGAGTACTTTATAATTTACAAATTTTTGGAAGCAATTTCCTTGTCCTAACCCTTGGCTATCTTCTCATGGCTTGTGCTAGGACTTCATGGCTATGGGAAGACATTCAGTGGTCAATTAGTGGTTGTCAGAGGTGGGATTACGGGAACATATGGGATATAGGGGTGGACCTCAAAACGTGACAGGAAGCAATGCTAGTCATGTGTTCATTTCTGGGTTATGGACGACAGTCGTGTCTACCTTTGTTGCTCGAAGGGCCCAGTGAAATCATGAGCGACATATTTGAGCAGACTCCAAGTTCATGGCTGGATTGGTGCCGGTATACAGCTTCAGGAAGGCTATCTACATTGGAGTGAGAATAAAGATAGCAGCTTATGTAGAAGGAGCCTCAAGTTCTAGTCCATGTGGAGACTGCTTGTAAGGGCCAGGTAGTAGTCAGTTTCCTGTCCAAAGAATATAAATTTAAAGTAAGGCTCCAACCTCAGCAGATTGGAGACACAGTTCATATGAGTGGATACCTGTGGTGCAGTCTAGGGATAATCTGTTGCCCCACAGACACAGGGACATCTGTGACCCCACTTGAGAAATGCCAGCCCACGTTTGAACGGTAACTGGGTCTCAGATTCACTTGTGAACAGAGAATTTGCATGCAGGTCTTATAGTTATGGAACTATAGTCGTATCAATATCACCACATCCACCCACAGCAGCAGGCAAAGTATAAATATTGGCTCCACTATAGATACTTAGAGAGGCAAATAATCCATGTGCTTAGATCTAGTCAAATAAGCTGGGCTTCTAGCTCTAAAATGCCATGTTGTTGTTTTTTCATAATGTTACATGGTGTATGACAGGGATTTCATTCCAAATTTTTTAAACTTAGTGAGGGTATATGATCCCAAACCAGGTGGAGTCAGGATCAGTGGGAGGCCCAAACTTGACCTGCATGATGACCACTTATGTATCTAATTCTGAATTGTACCCCACATCTTTAAAATAAAAAAAAAGAGAGACTTTAGCCACAAAATAAGCAAATTAAAAAAAAAACTCAGCTCTTTGGGAGTCTGGCCTTCATTTGAACCTACACCTCTCTTCATATCACTTCTTTGCTGAACTATAATTTTTTTTCTGGAGCTAATCATTATATTTTTGTTCACTTTTACATCACAGCCCTTTTGTATATTTTTCCCTCTTCTTTTCCCCCCTTAATATTTCTCACTTATCCATTTACCCTAAAACTTGGTGGCTTAAAACAACCCCATGTATTAATTGCTCTTGAGTCTACGGATTCGCTGGACAGTTTTTATTCTGTGAGTCAGGCTCAGTTGAGACCAGCTGGTCTTGCTCATGTGTCTGAAGTTAGCCAGAAAGTTGGCATGAAATGCCTAGAAATGGCCTTGGCTTGGACTTCACCCTATGGTTGTGCATCCCCCATTAGGCTAGATTTGATCATAGAGGTTCAAATATGATGGCAGAAGTTCAGAGTATCTCTTGAGGCAGAGATGCAAAACTGGAACTTCATTACTTTTACTGCATCTGTTGAGAAAAGGAAATCACAAGGCCATCCCAGAATCAAGGCATTGAGAAGTAGACCCTACCTCTTGATGGGAGGAGTAGCAAAACCACATGCAAGGGGCAGGGATACATGGAATAGAATAATTGCAACTTTATTTTCCAAATAATCTGCCACCCCTTTTTTACTTCCTTCTGCTTTTTTAATAATTCATGAATTATACCAGCAAAGTAAAAATACTGAATTAGTTACAAAGGAATCAATGCTGGAAAGGAAAGATATTATCCTTGTTCTCTTGCAGTTTACATTTTGCTGGGGGAAGAGAAAGACAAATGAAATTATTCCACAAATAGACATGAATTTACAGGTATGCATATGCTACCAAAGAGAGTTATATAATGTTACAAGAATTTAGACAGACCGGGCTTGGTGTCTCAGCCTGTAATCCCTGCACTTTAGGAGGCCAAGGTGAGTGGATTGCCTGAGTCTGTGGGTTTGAGACCAGCCCAGGCAACTTGGCAAGACCTCATCTCTATAATAAGTGAAAAAAGTTAGCTTGGCATGGTAGCATGCGCCTGTAGTTCCGGCTACTTGGAAGGCTGAGGCAAGATCTCCAGAGACCAACTGGTCGATGCTGAGTTGGCCGTGAGCCTGCATGCCGCTGCACTCCAGCCTGGGCGATGGAGTGAGACTCAACTCAAAAAAAAAAAAAAAAAAAAAGAAAAGAAAAGGAAGAATTTAGACAAGGAAAACTGATCTACTCTTGGAAGGTGGGGAGCTCAGGGGAAGGTATCTTCAAAAAGTGATACTCAGGTGAGACCTGAGAGAGTGGAAGACAGAGAGGCAAAGACAGGAGTGGGGCATTCTAGGCAAGGGAACATGACGAGCAAACACCTGGGATCAATTTCCAGACAGGAAGCAAGGCCAGTGTGGCTAAAATACAGAAGACCAGGGAGAATATAATTCTAGAAGAGATTGGAAAGATCAGCTGTGGATAGACGTTGTAATACATGGTTATAAATTTGCTCATTATGCAAAGCAATGGAAAAATCATTGAATGGTTTTAAGCAAGGTGAGTTGGTGGATGGGGAGGGATGATGTGGGCATCAAATATTAAGGCTATAAAGCTATAACAGAAAGGAATGGAAAAAGAACAAATCCGAGGTTGAACAGTTGCTGAGGAAGGAAGGTATATTTGTCTGTTACTAAAATGTTATAGGGATCCAGACAATGGCCTGGGGATTGCATATGATAGGAATGTAAATCAGTGACCGAGAATAAATACTCTGCTGTCTCTCTCAACTTCACCATATCATTTTGTACTAAAAATATGTGGTTGAATTTGGTTTGGTAGTATTTTATTTAAAAAATGTGGAGTGTGTGGTTAGGTCCAGAGGATCCCGAAGAAGAATATCTGGGTTCACTTTGGGGTGTGCCTACCAGGTACTGCCTGTGTGATCTTGGGTAGGTTAGTCACCATTTTTCTACCAGGGTTTCTTCATCTGTGACATGGGGCAATCACGTTACCTACATCATTGATTTGTTATGATGAACATTTATATATATAAATCACTTTTTAAAATGTCTGACCCTTAATAACTTTACATTATTATTATATCATTTTTATATTATTTATTTTGTTTTCCTTGTTCATTTTGGTTTTGAAATTACTTGTCTTATAAAAATATTTTAGGGAGCTTTTCTTCAATTTTTGAAAAAATTGTTTTTCTATGACTGAAACAAATTATTTAACTTATCTATAGATCAGTAATTGTCAACTCTAAAATTGATTCAAGTTACTATTTCTGGTAATTATATAGTATCTTTTCAGGATTATTGGAATAAAGTTATTTATAATTTTTTTGTTTCTGCCATATACATATTTATGTCTCTTTTTAGCTTTTAACATGTCCTAATTTGGTTGTGTTTCATCTGCTTTGACAAATCTTTGTGTTATTGATGATTAAAAAAATTAGCTTTGGTCTGGCTCAGTGACTCAGCCTGTAATCCCAGCACTTTGGGAGACTGATGCTAGTGAATTGCCTGAGCCCGCGGGTTCAAGATCAGCCCAGGCAACTTGGAGAGATCTCGTCTCTACAATAAATAAAAAATTAGACGGGTGTGGTAGTGCATGCCTGTACTTCCGGTCAGCGGGTCAATGCTGGGGTGGCCGTGAGTGTGCCAGTGCACTTCAGCCTGGGTGATGGAGTGAGACTCCAACTCAAAAAAAAAAAAAGAAAGAAAAAAGAATTAGCCTTAGTTCTGTTGATCTTGTTTTATTCTATCTCATTAACTTTTCCTATGATCTTCATTATTTCTGATTATTTTCTTTATTTTTAATATGCTATTTGGTAATTTGTTGCATTGAACAATTAGCCCATTACTTTTTCATCTTTCTCGCTTTCTAATATTTGTGTTCAAAATTCTTCATTTTTCTCTAACACAGCTCTAGCTATTTTTTATAGATTTCAATTGTGCTGCTTTCATTGTCATTCAAGTTCAATTATTTTGAAATTGCCATTTTGATTTCCTCTTTGATGCTTTATTTAGACTTTTAAAAATATGTGAATTATTTTAGTTGTTATTTAAGCATTTATTTCTCATTTACTTCTGTTGTTATCAGAGAAGGTGATTTTATGGTACTAGTTATTTTGGCATTTGTTGTAAAATCTTTTTCAAATGTCTCGTGTGATTTTGAAAATAATTTCTACGCTTTTCAAAAAATTTAATTGTATTTTATTTTAAAGCTGTGGGGTGTGAGTCAAGACTGCCTACAAAAGTGGTTTAGGTACAGGTGAAGTTTTGGGCCTCCCATTGGACCTCACGTCGCCTGGATTAGGATCAGGCACCCTTTTTGATTGTATGTCCTCCCTTCCCTAACCCCTGCTACTGCCAACCCCTTTTTTGTAGTATTTTGATAGGTGTTCAGGGTCAATTCATGAGTGAGAACAAATCTTTGTTTCTGTGATAGATCACTGAAGTTGTCAGATTTTAAATCCATTTATATTTTTGTGAAGTCTATAATTTTGTCCTTATTTATGGTTGCATAATATCCCATTATGGATATGTACCACTTGTTTTTAACCAGTCCAATTTCAATGAGCAGCATGGTTGGTTCCGTGTTTTTGGTTGTGACTAGTGTTGCAATAAACATGTGTGCTCAGGTATCTCTTTTGTAGAATGATTTGAGTTCCTCCAGGTATATTCCCAGAATAGGAATTGCTGGGTCATATGGAAGGTCAATTTCTAGTTCTTTTAGAAATCACCACACTGTTTTCCATAGAGGTTGAATTAGTTTGCAAATCCACCAACAGTGTAGAAGCATTTCCTTTTCTCCTCATCCTCACCAGTATCTGTTGTTTTTCGTTTTATTAATGATGGCCATTCTTACTGGAGTTAGGAGATATCTCAATGTGGTTTTGGTTTGCATTTCTCTGAAGATTAGTGAGGACAAGCATTCTTTTACGTGCCTGTTGGCTGCTCGTATGTCTTTTCTTGAAAAGTGACTATTTATGTCTTTTCTCATTTTTTAATAGAGTTGTTTGTTTTTTTCTTTTTGGTACATTTGAGTTCCTTACAGATCATGGATATTAGACCTATTTCAGATATGTGGTTGGCAAATTTTTTTTTCTATTCTGTGGACTGTGTCCCTGCTCCCTTGATGGCTTTTTTTTTTAGCTTTTCACAAGCTTTTCAGTTTGATGAGGTTGCACTTGTCCATCTTATCTCTTATGGCATGGGATTTTGGGGTTTTGATCAGGAATTGGTTGCCTGTTCTGATTTCCATAAGAGTGTCTCCTGCATTTGCCAAGATTCTTACAGTTTGAGGTTTTACGTTTAGAACTTTGATCCATTTAGAGTTGATTTTTGAGTATGGTGATAAGTAGGGGTCCTGTTTCATTTTTCTGTATGTGGTCAAGCAGTTTTCCAAGCACTATTTAGTGAATAGTTTCTCCTCTCCTCAGTGGTTGTTGGTGGAAGCTTTGCCAAAGATGAGTTGATTAAGAAATTGACATTTTGCTTCTGGAATCTCTATTCTGTTCCATTGGTTTATATGCTTGTTCTTGTATCAATACCAGGCTGCTTTGAATATTGTAGCCTTATAGTAATGTTTAAAGTCTGGAAGTGTGATACCTCCCACTTTGTTTCGTTTGCTGAGGATTTTTTTGTTTTTTGGCTATTCATGATCATTTTTGTTTCCATATGAATTTCGGCATTGTTGCTTCCAAGTCTGAGAAGAATGATGACGGTAATTTAGTGGGTATTGCTTTGAATCTGTAGATTTCCTTGGGTAAGATGGATGTCTTAACAATGTTAATTCTTCCAATCCTTGAGCATGGAACACTTTTCCATTTGTTTGTGTCTTCTTTGATTTCTTTCAGCATTGTTTTGTAACTTTTGTTGTAAAGATCTTTCACTTCTTTGGTTAGGAAGAAGTCAAAAAATTTCTGTGTGTGTGTGTGTGTGTGTGTGTGTGTGTCTATTTTGAATGGGATTGTACCTTTAATTTGATTTTCTGCTTGTTTGTTGTTACTGTATAAAAATGAGACTGTCTTTTGCATGTTGATTTTATATCCTGAGACTTTGCCAAAATTCTTTATCAGTGCAAGGAGGTTTTTAACAGATTCCCTTGGGCTTTCCAGGTATAGGATCATATCGTCTGCAAAGAGGGATAACTTAAATTCCTCTTTTCCTATTGGGATACCCCTAATTTCCTTCTCTTGTCTGATTGCTAAAGCTAGGATATCTAACACTATGTTGAACAAGAGAGGTAAGAGTGGGGAGCCTTATCTTGTTCCAGTTTTCAGGGGAAAAATGTCCTGTTTCTGTCCATTTAGTAATATGTTGACTGTGGGTTTATCATGGATGGCTTTTGCAGTTTTCAGGTATGGTCCCTCTGTACCTAGGTGTTCAAGGTTTTTCTCCCCCCCTACTCAAGAGTTTTTATCAAGAATGGATGCTAGATTTTGTCAAAAGCCTCTTCTGTATCTAACTATATAATCATGTGGTTCTTGCTTTTACATCTGTTGATGCATTTATTTACATTTATGGTCTTGCAGTGGTTAAAACAGCCCTGCATACTGGGGATGAAGCCTATTAGATTGATAATTTTTGAGATCTGTTGGATCCGATTTGCTAGAATACTGTTGATAATTTTTACAAATATGTTAATCATGGATATTGGCCTATAGTTGTCTTTCTTTGTTGGATCTTTGTCCAGTTTTGGTATTTGAGTGATTTCAGTTTCATAAAATGATCTGGGAAAAGCTCCCTCTTTCTCGATTGCCTGGACTACTTTCAGTAGGAGTGGTTTCAGCCCCTCCTTGTATGTTTTGTAGAATTCCATTGGAGAGCCATCTGGTCCAGGGTTTTTTTTTTTCTTTTTTCTTTTCTTTTCTTTTTTTTTTTTTTTTGTAGATAGTTTTCTTAAGCCAGAGTCAATTTCCCAGGTTGTTATTGGTCTATTTAGGATCTCAATTTTTTCTTGTTTCAACCTTGGGAGGTTGTGTGGTATCAGAAAATTCTCCATTTCATTTGGGTTTCGAATTTGTTTCCATAGAGGTATGTATAGCAATCTCTGATAATCTTTCGTATTCCTTCAAGGTCAATGGTGACTTGATGTTTTGTGTTTCTTATTGTGTTTATTTGGGATTTTTTGCATCTTTTTTGGGGTCAATCTGGCGAGGGGGTCCTTCAATCTTTTTATCCTTTCAAATAATTAGTTTTGTGTTTTATTGATTGTTTTCTATGATATTTTTGTCTTCTATGTCCTATATTTGGGTTTTAACTTTGGTGATCTGGATTCTTCTGCTGAAATGAGGGTTTTGGTTGTCCTGGTTTTCTAGCTCCCTTAGGTTATTTATTAGTCTCTTGACTTGTGATCTTTCTATTTTGTTGATGTGTATTCTTAGAGATTTAAATTCCCTTCTTGGTACTGATTTCATGGCATCTCAGAGGTTTTGGTAAGATGTGTCTTTGTTTTCATTCATTTCTAATATTCTTTTAATTTCTGTTTTGGTTTCTGTGTTGACTCAGGAGTTGTTTAGCATTATGTTGTTTAGTGTCCATATCTTTGTGTGCTCTGGGGGAATTTCATTTGGGGTGATATTTTTTTCATTCCACTGTGGTCTGAGAAGGTGCATGGTAATATTTTGATCTTATGGAATTTGTTTATGCTTGATTTATGACTAAGGATGTGGTCGATCTTGGACTACATTCCATGTGGTGATGAGTAGAATGCATATTCTGTGGTTGTTGGGTAGAGTGTTCTGTAGGTATATATTAAGTACATTTGGTCAAGAATCAAGTTAAGGTTCCAGATCTCCTTGTTGATTTTTTGCCTTGATGATATATTTAGGGTTGTTAGTGGGTATTTAAGTCCCCAGTTATGATATTGTTAGAGTCAATATCCTTTTTTAGTTTACTTAGTAGTTGCTTTATAATTCCAGGTGGATGCATACCTCTTGTTGATGGATTGAACATTTTATCATTTTGTAATGTCCTTCTATATCTTTTAAAATTTTTGATAGCTTGAAGGTTGTTTTGTCTGATATTAAAATAGTGACTCCCAACCTCTTGTTTTCTATTCACTTGAAAGCTTGTTTTCCACCCTTTTGTGTCTGTGGGTGTGTTTCCTGGAGGTGGCATATTGTTGGGTCATGTTTTTTTTTTTTTTTCCTCCCTCCAACTTGCCATTCTAAGTTTTTTCAGTGATGTGTTTAATCCATTGGCATTCAGGTTGATTACTGAAATGTGAGAGTTTATCTCAGCCATGAGGATCTTGGAAGGTTGTATTATTTTCTTTTAACTTTTATGTGGATTATGTATGTGTTCTCAGTTTTGCAGTTGCAAAGTATGTTGTGTTCATTCAACATTTTCTTGCATTCTAAGGAAGTGTGTGATTGTTCTTTCTTATTTTTTTCTTCTGTACTTAATACCCTTGAGTGTCTCTTGTAGAGCTGGTCTGGAAGCAACATAATCTTGTAGGGATTGGATGTCTGGGAAGGATTTAAATTCCCCATCTCTGATGAAGCTCAGCTTGACTGTGTCGGAAATCCTTGGTTGAATTTGTTTATCTGTGAGGACTTTGAATATTGGACTCCAGTCCCTTCTAGCTTGTAGTGTTTCTGCTGGTAAGTTTGCTGCTATTCTGACTGATCTTCTCTGGTAGTAGTCTGAACTTTCTCTCTTGCTGACTTTAAGAATTTTTTCTTTTATACTTACTTTGTGTAGGCAAATTACTATGTATCTAGAGGATGGTCCTCTCATTTGATATCTTGTGGAGGTTCTCTGAATCTCTTGTGCTTGCATGATTGCATCTCTGGTAAGATGGGTAAAGTTTTCTTGGATAACCTTCCACAATACTTGTTCCAAGGTTTTCTCCATTTTCCTTTCTTCTTCTGGAATACCAACCAGGTGTAAGATTGGCCTCTTGATATAATCACACATCTCCTGGGGGTTTTGTTTTTTCTTTCTAAGTTTTCTTTCTATGTTTTTACAGATTGGGTTAATTCCATGTTTTGGTCTTCAAGCTCTGTGATTCTTTCTTCTGCTTGTTTGGTTCTGTTTTCCATGTTTGTCATCTTGCTACTTGTTTCCTGGATAAAGTGTTTTTTATGGCCAAAATCTCAGTTACAAGTTCTTTTGGTATTGCGTCTTGTCTTTCTTGAGTCTTATTTACTTTTTCCACCTATTCCCTAAACCCTATTGTTTTCTGGGGCCAATCGTTGGTGATTTCTAATTTTGGGGCTCTGTGGTTTGATTTTTCAGGTGTTGCCTCCTTGGTACACTGGGAATTCCCTGTGCTCTTCTGGGGGGTTTTTTGTGTGAGTGTGACAGATTTCTTTCTCTTCTCTTTAATTGCATTATTCAGTGGTAGTGGACAGGGCTTTCACTTCTGTTGTTTGCTCAACTGATTATTCTGCTCTGATCAGAACCTTTGAATTTGTTCTGTTTTGAAAAAGGGGTGGGGGTAGGAAGCTTAGTTGTTTCTTGTAGTTTTAATAAGGTGGGAGGTGGGGAGCTAGGATTCAGAAACTACTTGCAAATTACAGTGTTCACTGACTGGTGTATAGGCCTTGAGACCCACTCCCCACCACCACTCTATATGATGATGCAATGAGTATGTGCGTGTATCCCCTGAGTCCAAGTTATAGTAAGTTATGCAAGTTATAGTAATGTGGAGAACAGAAAAAAGTAGAATGAAATAGAACAGACAAAAGTAATGAAAATAATGTAAACCACTTAAAAACAAAGGCAAAAACAATAACAAAAAACAGAAAAGGCAAAAAGAAAACAACAAAACAAAAACAAAAACCAACAAAAAAGCAAACATAAAAGATACCCAAAAAACAAAAATCAGGAAAACTGAACATACACACACACACAAAGAGCAAAAAACAAAAGAGGAAAAAGAAGAAAAAGTGGGGGAGGAATGGAAATGGAACTCTCTCACACACACAAAACCAAACAAAGAACAAAACAAAAGAACAAAAAATGTGGGCAGGGAATGCAAATTGAACTCTCTCTCACACACACACACTAAACCAAAACTAATGAAGAATAAAAAAGAATTAAAAAGAATTTCTGGGCACTAAGTGCCCTATTGTGGCATATTCTGTAATTATTTCTCTCAGCTGCTCACAGGTAAGCCCACCTGCTTTCTCCTGTGTGACTGCAGGTTTATGCACAATCTCCCAGGTACACGACCCAGGGGAGGACAGGGTGTGTGTGTGAGTGGGTGGGGCATCAATCCACCTTTCCTGCTCTCATAAGGTCAGGGGGATCCTCTGGTGGGGAGGTGTGAGATTGTCTCCTCCTCAGTTGCTGGCAGAATACTCCCCAGTCAGGCTTATCCCTGAGTAGAGTTCTTCTAGTGTGACTGCCATCCAGACTCCACCTAGGTTTTTCTCTTTCAGTCATGTCCCAGCTATGTGTGTCTGACAATTAGAGGATTGCTGGGGAGGAGGGGTTGAGTCAGCCCAGGACACACAACTGATCTCTTGGGAATGGAGGTCTTCCTTGTCCTTTTCTGACCTCACCCTTTGTCTCACAGCTGGATTGGGTTAGGGGGTGGGGCACCAAGACTTTGCACTGATCCCTCCAAAGTTTGTGCTTTCAGCATTTTCCCTCTGGATGATGATCAACCCCTGAGTAGTTAACCTGCCGGTCATGGAGAGTGGGTCTGATGTTCCATGGTAAGCAAGCTGGAGCACTTTCCTGACCAGTTTTCAAGATAATGGCAAAGTGCCTGTTTTGTCTTTCCCAGTGGGACTCTGTTTCTGGCTCCTTCACTGTGCTCCCTCCTCAGCCCTCACTGCCAGTGTCCAGGCTGGTGCTGAGGTTGTTCGGCAGTCTGGCAATGGTCAACACTCCTGGCAGGTTCTCCCCAGAAAAAGGTATGCTGATTTTAGAAAATGGCACTTGGCTTCTGTATCCTGGGAGACACTAGAGTTCAAGCAGAGCAGCAGCCAGCACCAGCTGCTTCACCAGGGGAGCCCTGGTCACTTTCTCCCAAGTCCTCATTCAGTCTCCCACATGCCCACCTACAAACAGACATACATGCAAATTCATCCATACACTCACTCACACAGCGATCTACACAGTCCAATTGGCTCCACCACCATCTCCCCTCCCCCAATTTCTATTCTTTATCCACATTATTAGTTTTCTTCTTAATTGCATAATCTCCTTTATAATTCATTCATTTACCTTTTTATCCTTTCATGAACTATTTATTTGTTACTCCTAGACATTCTTATTTGTTCTCTTTCATATTCACCTATTATTTCCATAGAGTTCTATTGTTTTAAAATTATATCCAATGCTTTTATTAATCATTGGTTTTTAAATATTTTCATATTACTCTATTACTCCTAATACTTTGGTTGCTCATATTTTCTTTTTTCTTTTTTTTTGGTTTTGGGATTAAATTCCATTTTTTTATTTATTTATTTTTAATCAGTATTTTTTATTATGGTTTTGTGGGGTACAGTTAAGGGTTAGGTGTACAATTACGTTTCATTCGGGCACCCTGTTGATAAGAGGTGTTTTCCCAGTCCCAGACAGATATTTGCTACTGTTAATCTCATCCCCCCCATAATTTCCCAGTACCGTCAGTCATTTTCTTATAGTATTACATTGGCTGTTCAAGGTCCATTATATGAGTGAGAACATGTGATACTCGGATCTTTGTTTCTGTGAGAGGTCACTCAGTATTATAGACTCCAGTTCCATCCAGGTTGCTGCAAAATTCATGATTTTGTTTTTTTTATGGCTGCATAGTATTCCATCGTGTATATGTACCACATTTTTTTAATCCAGTCCTCTTTTGATGGGCAGCATGGTTGTTTCCAGGTTCTTGCTGTTGTGAACAACGCTGCGATAAACTTACGTGTGCAGGTATCTTTTTTATAGAGTGATTTGTGTTCTTCAGGGTATATTCCTAGTAGGGGGATTGCAGGGTCATATGGAAGGTCAATTTTTAGAGCTTTTAGGAATCGCCACACTGATTTCCACAGAGGTTGCACTAGTTTACACTCCCACCAACCATGTAGAAGTGTTCCCTTTTCACCACACCCTCTCCAGCAGCTGTTTTTTTTGAGTTGTTGATAATTGCCATTCTGACTGGAGTTAGGTGGTATCTCAGTGTGGTTTTGATTTGCATCTCCCTGATGATTAGTGAGGTTAAGCATTTCTTCATGTGTTTGTTGGCTGCTTGAATGTCTTCTGTTGTGAAGTGTCTGTTCATATCTTTTGCCCATTTTATAATGGGGTTGTTTGTTTTCTTCTTTTCAGTACGTTTCAGTTCCTTGTAGATCCAGGATGTTAAGCCTTTGTCAGACCTAGAGCTGGCAAATACATTTTCCCAGTCTGTAGGCTGTCTCCCTGCTCTCTTGATGGGTTATTTGGCTTTGCAGAAGCTTGTCAGTTTAATAAGGTCCCATTTGTCTGTCTTCTCTTTTAAGTCCTGTGGGTTGGGGTTTTGTACAGGAATTGGATGCCAGTTCCGATTTCCATGAGAGTATTTCCTTCCTTTTCTAAGGTTCTTATGGTTTGAGGTTTTACATTTAGGTCTCTGATCCATTTGGAGTTAACCTTTGTGCATGGGGATAGATAGGGGTCCTGTTTCAATCTTCTGCATGTGGTCAGCCAGTTTTCCCAGCACCATTTACTGAATAGGCTCTCTCCCCATTGGTAGGTGGTGGGGGCTTTGTCGAAGATGAGTTGGTTGAGGAATTGAGGTTTTGCTTCTGGAATCTCAATTCTGTTCCATTGATCTATATGCCTGTTCCTGTACCAGTACCAAGTTGTTTTGATGATTGTAGCTTTATAGTAAAGTTTGAAGTCTGGTATTGTGATACCACCTGCTTTGCTTTTTTTGCTGAGGATTGTTCTGGCTATTCTTGGACGTTTGTGTTTCCGTATGAATTCCTGTGTTGTTTTTTCTAGGTCTGAGAAGAATGTTGTTGGTAATTTAATGGGTATTGCATTGAATTTGTAGATTGCCTTAGGTAAGATGGACATCTTCACAATGTTGATTCTTCCGATCCATGAGCATGGGATATTTTTCCACTTATTCGTGTCAGCTTTGATTTCTTTGAGCAGTGTTTTGTAATTTTCATTGTAAAGGTCTTTCACGTCTCTGGTTAGGAAGATGCCAAGGTATTTCATTTTTTTGGTGGCTATTGTGACTGGAATTGTGTTTTTTATTTGGGTTTCTGTTTGTTTATTATTGGTGTAGAGAAATGCGATTGTCTTTTGTACATTTATCTTGTATCCTGGGACTTTGCCAAAGGCCTTTATCAATGTAAGGAGGCCTTTGACAGATTCTCTTGGGTTTTCAAGGTACACCATCATATCATCTTCATAGAGAGATAACTTGACTTCCTCTTTTCCTATTTGAATACCTCTGATTGCGTCCTCTTCTCTGATTGCTCTAGCCAGGACTTCCAATACTATGTTGAACAGGAGGGGAGAGAGTGGGCATCCTTGTCTAGTTCCAGTTTTCAGGGGAATTGGTTCCAATTTTTGTCCATTTAGGAGTATGCTGGCTGTGGGTTTCTCGTAGATGGCTTTTACTATTTTGAGGTATGTTCCCCGTATGCCTAGATGTTCAAGGGTTTTTATCAAGAAGGGGTGCTGGATTTTATCAAAAGCTTTTTCTGCGTCTAATGATATGATCATGTGGTTTTTGTTTTGACATCTGTTGGTGTATTTAATTACATTTATGGTTTTACGAATGTTGAACCAGCCTTGCATGCCAGGAATGAAGCCTACTTGGTCATGGTGGATGATTTTTGAGATGTATTGCTGAATCCGGTTTGCTAGGATCTTGTTGAGAATTTTAGCATCTATGTTCATCAAAGATATTGACTTGTAGTTCTCTTTCTTTGTTGAATCTTTACCTGGCTTGGGTATCATTGTGATGTTGGCTTCATAAAATGATTTGGGGAGAGTTCCATCTTTTTTAATCGCCTGGAATACCTTCAGTAGGATTGGTATCAGCTCCTCCTTGAATGTCTTGTAGAATTCTGCTGGAAAGCCATCTGGACCAGGGCTTTTTTTTGTAGGAAGTTTTCTTATTATGTAGTTGATTTCCTTGATTGTTATTGGTCTATTTAGGGTCTCAATTTCTTCTTGTTCCAACCTAGGTAGGTTGTGTGATGTCAGAAAATCCTCCATTTCCTTATGGTTTTCAAGTTTGTTTCCATACAAGTGTACGTAGTAGTCTCTAATGATCTTTTGTTTTTCTTCAGGGTCAAATGTGACTTCATATTTTGTGTTTCTGATTATGCTTATTTGGTTTTTTTCTCATTTTTTCTTGGTCAGTCTAGCTAGGGGACCATCAATCGTATTTACCCTTTCGAAGAACCAGCTTTTTGTTTCATTGATTTTTTGTATTATCTTTTTGTCTTCTATGTCCTGGATTTGGGCTTTTATTTTGGTGATCTGGATTCTTCTGCTGAAATTAGGGTTTTTATAGTCTTGCTTTTCCAGCTTCTTTAGGTGGCTTGTTAGGTTGTGAATTTCTGTTCCTTCCATTTTCTTCATGTGTGTTTGTAGGGATATAATTCCCCTCTTACTACAGCTTTCAGGGCATCTCAGAGATTTTGGTAAGATGTTTCTTCATTTTCATTTGTTTCCAGGTATCTTTTGATCCCTGTTTTGATTTTGTCATTGACCCAGGAGTTGTTTAGCATCATGCTGTTTAGTGTCCATGTCTTTGTGGGTTTTGGGGGGACTTTGTTGGTGTCAATGTTTATTTTTAATCCACTGTGGTCTGAGAAGGTGTTTGGTAGAATTTCGGTCTTTTTAAATTTGCTTATACTTGATTTATGGCCCAGTATGTGGTCGATCTTAGAATATGTTCCATGTGGTGATGAGTAGACTGTGTATTCTGTGGTCTTTGGATGGAGTGTTCTGTAGGTACCAATTAAGTCAATTTGGTACAAAGTCACATTGAGGTTCCGGATCTCCTTGCTGATTTTTTGTCCTGATGATCTGTCTAGGGTTGTGAGTGGGGTATTAAAGTCCCCAGTTATGATAGTGTTAGAGTCAATATCTTTCTTTAGTTTTCCAAGAAGTTGCTTTATGAAAGTTGGTACACCTATGTTGGGTGCATATATGTTTAGGATAGATATTTCTTGTTGATGGATTGCGTCTTTTATCATTATGTAGTGGCCTTCTGTATCTTTTTTGATTTTTAATAGTTTGAAGGGTATTTTGTCTGAAATTAAGATGGCTACTCCTCCTTTTTTTTGTATTCTGTTCGCCTGGAAGTTTGTTTCCCATCCTCTTACTTTGAGCCTGTGGGTGTCCTTTCTAGTAAGGTGAGTCTCTTGAAGGCAATAGATTGTTGCCTGATGATATTTTATCCATTTTGCCAATCTATTTCTTTTCAGTGGTGCATTTAGTCCGTTCACATTTAGGCTAATAATTGAAATGCAAGAATTGATCCCTGTCATAAGGTTCTTACAGAGTTGTTCCCGTTTATTTGTTGTCTTTCTTTGGGTTTTGGAGTTGGTTCATGTGTGTTTTTAAGCTTTTGCCTGTACTCTTGTGAAGAATGCTGTTGTTCTTTTTTCTTTTTCTTCTGTGTTCAGTACTTTCTTAAGTGTTTCTTGTAGAGGTGGATTGGTGGCGGTGTAGGTTCTTAGGGATTGGATGTCTGGAAAAGATTTCAATTCTCCCTCACTAATGAAGCTAAGTTTGGCTGGGTAGGTTATTCTTGGTTGAAATTGTTTCTCTTTTAGAACTTTGAAGATAGGGCTCCAGGCTCTCCTGGCCTGAAGGGTTTCTGTGGATAAATCTGCCGCTATTCTAATTGGTTTTCCCTGGTAGGTCATCTGGCCTTTTTCGCTTGCTGCCTTTAGGATTTTTCCTTTCATAGCTACTTTGTTTAGGTGAATTATTATGTGTCTGGGAATTGGTCTTCTCATTTGTTGTCTTGCAGGGGTTCTCTGAATCTCTTGTGCTTGAATTTTTTCATCCTTAATGAGATGAGGGAAGTTTTCTTGAATGATTTCATGAAATGTTTGTTCCAGTGTGGCTTCTGTTTCTCTTTCTGCCTCAGGAAGCCCAATTACTCTTAGGTTTGGTCTCTTGAAGTGATCATTCATCTCTTGCAGGTTTTGTTCTGTCTTTTTGAGCTTTTTTTCTATGCTTTTGACAGTTTGGGTTAGTTCTGTGTTTTGGTCTTCAAGCTCTGAGATTCTTTCTTCTGCTTGGCTGATTCTGCTTTCCATGCTTATTAGTCTGTTGTTCATTTCCATCACAGTATTCTTTACTGCTGTCATTTCTGACAACAGCTCCTTCCTATTTTCCTCTTGTCTCTCCTCAATTTTTTAAATTCTCTCCATTAATGTCTTGATGTCTGGGTTTGTTGCATGTAGCCAGTCATTCTGGGGACTCTTCATTGTCTGTGTTCCAGAATCTGTTTTCTCATTGTCTGATCTCCCAGGGGTCTGTGTAAGACCTATATTCTTCTTTTGGTTTTTCTTCATTTTTGCAGTTTTTCCCCCTCCCTACTTTTTCCTTCCCTCCATGTCACTGTCTTCTTTAATTCTGTTATTTAGGGGTAAAGGGATTGGTTTTACTTCTGTTTGTTCAATCTCCTATTCTTTATGTATGTCCTCTTACTTTGTTCAATTCTGAAGTTGCACTGTAGGTTGGAGGTGGTCCTTTTTGCAGTTTTGAGATGTACTTAAGGGGAGAGCTGTGATTCAAAATCTGTCTGCAGGTCCTGGTATTCACTGACAGGCATGTGGATAATGTGGAACCCACTTCCCACTGCCCTGGAATCTGTCCGTGCAGTGGGACTGTAGGTTTACTCCCTGAAATAAAATGTGGTTAGCAGAGGGGAGAGAATGGAGCACATAGTGGGTTAAAGAGGGGAGTGGAGAGATAGAGGAGTAAAGGGGGAAACAAACGAGTGTGCCAACAAATAGAGAGAGAGAGGCCTATATTGAAACAGATAAAATCGATAGACCACAGCTACAGTCGAACCAACTCTCATACAAACAAAAATAAAACATATAGTGATGCTAACATACCAGCTATCCAACCACCTTATTAGTGTGCTGTTCCTCTATACAAAGACATGGTTTACAGACAGAAGAAAAGAGAAGAAAAGGAAAAGGAAAAGAGAAAAAAGGAAACAATACAGTAGGAATAGAATTTAGTCATTAAACTAATAGAATCAATGAAGCACACTCTGAGACATTTCGTTTAAGTCCAATGTCCTTTCAGGTCTGATTTCTAGTTTTCTTTTCAAGCTGGTAAATTAGTTTGCAGTTAGGGTCAGTTCCCCTGATCTACTGTGAAAGACAGTTCAGATTACCCTCCGTTCAGCACTTTGGTCTATGTCTTTATCAAGCTTGTTTCTCCCGTTTTGGTGTTGTTACCTTGAATCGCCAGCAGGTGGTGCTATCTCATCTGCTCACCCCAGAGGGAGTGGGGCTGGACAGGAACAAGATGGCTGCCTGCCTCGAGCAGGCAACAGGAGCCCCACGCCAGGTGGGCAGGACAGTCTCGGAGCAGGAGAGGTGGCAGCGATCCCAGCAGATCTTCTTTGAAGTGGTTTGGTGTGGATCTCCTCAGGCAGGGTTGTGATGAGCCACCCGTCCCAGAGGCCGCGGCGGCAGTGAAGGGAGTGCCGGTGGTGACGACGGAGCGCTGGCGGGGGGAGGGGCTGCGGTAGCAGCGGGACAGTGCAATGCAGTAAAAAGGTCCATTCGTTGTGATGTTCCAGCGGTGGCGATGGCCGAGCTCTGTCTGAAGAGCAGGCTGCAATGCTGGGGTCCCCAGCTCCCTGGGGCAAGAGTCAGAGACCCACTGCAGATCTCCCTTGCAGAGGGCTTCAGACGCCGGGTTGCCCGGTCGCCATCTTAAACCCCCCATATTTTCTTTTTATTGAGTCATCTGAACCTTTGAATCTCATAGAGATTTTCTTATTGTTTTGTTCTTTTTGATATCTTTTTATTTTCAGAAAGAATTAAATTTTCTGTGAAAGTTCTGCATGTCTTGCCTTGAAAATAGGTTGCTACCATGTGATTTCAAAATTGTATATCATGAGAGTTCCCAGTAGAAAGTTCTAGGATTTTAATAACCTGCAAGAGTTTAGGTTAATTTCTAGGCTTACTATTAATACACTATTCAGTCAATTTAAATTTGTTCCACATACCTGTGCATAGTATGAGTCTAGAGTTTTTCTCTTTTTTTGCCAATAACTTCTCCTTCTCTTGATCCAAACCTAAGACTTAAGACCTGCTCCTTTTCCTAGGCTGATAAACAGAGTTTTTAAAATCAATTTCCATTACAGTTGTTTTGCTTTGCACTGTCCTCAAATTGGCATTAAACTCTCAACACCTAGCTCTTATGATCCATGCTTCCTCCAATACCTGAGGGATGTCACTTTCAAATAATTACTCTGACATTGATTTTATTTTTCCTTCCTTGCACATGGAGATTTCTTGTCTTATTTTAGGTTATTTAATATTTATTTAATATTTACCACTTTATCCAGAATTTCTATATGCTAAAAGTATGAAGTGGGATAGAGTTCATTGGTTCAGTTTTCATGCTGCTGAAGTTCCACTTCAGAGGTTTACAGTAATATTTAATGCAGAAATACAAAAGAATATTGAAAACAAGATTCTAAAGTGAACAAGATATGATCAAAGTATTGGACCCAGCTTACTGACTTTCCAAGAGCTGAGGGTTAAAAGTTTAAGAACATTGCCAACCAGTAGTTAAACACAACCATTATTTAAAATTAATTTATATAAACTTACGATTACTTACTTTATTAAAAAGATGACTCATTATTTCTTAATTACTTTGCTACATTTTATCACTATCTGTGATATTGAGATTATTTACGTCTTTCATATTTATATAGTGGAGATAGTATATAATGCTATATAAAGATGCGTTTTTAAGCATCTCTTCTCAAGTCTCCATTCACTGATATCTTCATGATCACTTGAAATCAGTATAATGGAATTATTTACCTCAGGAAATCTGCCATATGCTAAAAATTTGGTCTTTCTGTTACTCCAGAGAGCCAGTTGTCAAACATTTACTAACACATTTCTAGAATTTGGAATATCACAATTAATCTATAAAAGCAACTTTTATATGTTATCAAATATGAAAGAACTCAGAAGGGACTTCTGGCAAGATGGTGACAGGGCAGATTGGTCACTGAGAGTCTCTGTGAAAGCAAGTATCCATAAGGACTCTTGCTCTTCCCCAGTGGCTCCTGCTTCTGCTGCTGCCAGCCTGCTCTTCAGCCAGCCATACAGGCCTGTGGGCTGGCAGAAACTGGCTCCACACTGCTCTGCCATTGTGGCAACCATAGCTGCCAGTACCAGCCACACTGGTCTGCAGGCTGAAGGCCCTCAGTGCCATGCACCACACTGTTGATGCAGCTGCCCCCACCACTGCTCCCTCCCGCAGTTGTTCCCTCCCCCCGCCTGGGGTGGCCCTCAGCTCCTGACCCATGGAACTCCCCCCATGGACCACACTGGCCATCCGCCACCACCACTCCCTCCCACAGCTGCTCCCTCCCCCACCCAAGGTGGCCCTTGGCTCCCAGCCATGGAGCTTCAGGCTCCCACGTCTGCTGCATGGCCCTGACCCACCTGAGCCACTCAGTGCCACACCAATCTGCAGCTCTTGGCTGTCTCACACTCCACCTCCCCCAGCTCAGCCCCTGGTCAGTGTGTCCAGAGAGCAGCTGGAGCCCTGAGACCAGGCAGAAATGTGCATTGCCCACCCAGTTCCACCAGCCTCCAATTGGGACCTAAGGCAATAGCATCAAACTGGGAGAGACAGAAGCCCCTCTCCCATGCTAGATTGGACACAGTCAGATCTGAGTGGCAGACTTCTCAGGTGGCAAGCTGAATGAGCCCAGATCTGATCCACCCTCCCTCCACAGCAGGCCTGGGGCATCAGATCCTGACTGTGAACAATCCTACCAGCCTGCAATGAGAGCTAGAGATCAGAGTTGAGAGGATGTTGAACTTAAAGGAATGATCTAAGAGTGTGCATGGCTCCCTTGTTTTTATTTTTTATTTTTATTTTTGTTTGTTTCATTGATCTTTTTTTCCCCTCTTTTCTCTCTCTCCTTACTGTTACTGATAACATCTTCATGTTTGTGTAGGGGAATAGTATCAGTAAGGAGGTTGATTGGCATGTGTGTCTGTATGATAGTCTGTATGTCGTAGTTTTTTTAAAAAAAATCTTTTCTGTCTTTGTGTCTCTTTCCTTTGTTAGTCAGTATGTTTGTCTGTCTTCCCTCTTATTCTTCTCACTCTCCACCTTCCTCTTCCCCCTGCCCCATTCCATTCTTTTCCTTTTTCTTAACCCATTTTTCTTTCAGGGAGCAAATCTATTCCCCCACCGCATGGACAGATTACAAAGCAGTAGGAAGTGGGTTCCAGGGTATCTATACATCTGTTGGTGGATACTGGGATCTGCAGATAGATTTTGAATCACATATTCCCCCTCAATTAAATCTTAAAACTGCAAAAAAGTATAGTCTCCAACCCTCAGTCCAGCTTCAGAAGTGAACAAATCTAGAGGATTCACATAAGGAAGAATAGGAGATCAAACAAACAGAAACAAAAGCAACACTTCCACCCCTGAACAACAGAATTAAAGAAGGGGGGGGGGAGGAAAAATTGGGGAGGAAAAATCCACATGTGAAGAAAAACCAAAAAAAAAAAAAAATATAGGTCTCACACAGACCCTTGGGAAATCAGACACTGAGAAAACAGACTTCAGAATGCAAACAATGAAGAGCCCCCAGAATGACTGGTCACATACCACAAACCCAGACATCAAGATATCAATAGAGAGAATTGAAGAGAGACAAGATGAAATTAGGAAGAAATCAATAACTGAGATAACAGTAGTAAAGAATACTATGATTAAAATTAAAAACAAGCTAAAAAGTATGGAAAGAAGAATTAGCCAAGCAGAAGAAAGAATCTCAGAGCTTGAGGACCAAAATATAGAACTAACTCAAACTGTCCAAGCCATAGAAAAGAAGCTTAAAAAAGACAGAACAAATCTTCAAGAGATGAGCGATTACTTCAAGAGATTGCACCTAAGAGTAATTAGACTTGTTGAGGCAGAAAAAGAGACAGAGACCACCCTAGAACAAACATTCCATGAAATTATTCAAGAAAACTTCCCTCATCTCATAAGTGATGCAAAAATTCAAACACAAGAGATTCAGAGAACCCCTGCAAGACAACAAATGAGAAGATGAACTCCCAGACACATAATAATTCAACTAAACAAAGTAGGTATAAAAGAAAAAAAATCCTAAAGGCAGCAAAAGAAAAAGGTCAGACCACCTACTGGGGAAGACCAATTAGAATAGCAGTAGATTTATCTACAGAAACACCTCAGGCTAGGAGAGCTTGGAACCCAATCTTCAAAGTTCTCTAAGATAAACAATTTCAACCAAGAATATCCTATCCAGTTAAACTTCATCAGTGAGGGAGAATTAAAATCTTTCCCAGATATCCAATCCCTCAGAAATTATGCTGCCTCCAGACCACCTCTACAAGAAACACTTAAGAAAGTATTAAACACAGATGAAAAGGAAAAAGAATCACCTTCTATACCTACTTTGTTGACCACACATATGACCCTGCAATCCCCCTACTGGGAATACACCCTGAAGAACTCAAATCACTCTATAAAAAAGATACCTGCACATGTATGTTTATTGCAGCATTGTTCACAATAGCAAGAACCTGGAACCAACCATGCTGTCCATAAAAAGAGTACTGGATTAAAAAAATGTGGTACACATACACAATGGAATACTACGCAGTCATAAAAAAGAACAAAATCATGAATTATGCAGCAACCTGGATGGAACTAGAGTCTATAATACTGATTGATCTCTCACAGAAACAAAGATCTGAGTATCACATGTTCTCATGCATATAGTGAACCTTGAACATCTTTCATAATACTATAAGAAAAAGATTGACAGTGGCGCGAGTATATGAGGGTGGTACGGAGGTGGGTAGGTGGGATTAACAGAGTCAATATCTGCCTAGGAATGGGGAGACACCCCTTATAAACAAGGGTGCCTGAACGATGCATATTTGTATACCTAACTCTTAATGGTACCCCACAATTTTAAAATAAAAAATATGTTTAAAAAAAGAAAAGGAAAAAGAATGACAATGTTCTTCACAAGAGTACAGGAAAAAGTTTGAAAACACACATGAATCAAAAACCAAAAAAAAGACAACAAACAAACAGAACAACAACTCTGTAAGGACCACAAGACAGAGATAAACCCTCACATTTCAATAATTAGCCTAAATATGAATGGATTAAATGCACCACTGAAAAGACATAGAATGACAAAATGGATAAAATATCATGAAGCAACAATATATATTGTCTCCAAGAAACTCATATCACCAGAAAGGACACTCAAAAACACAAAGTAAGAGGATGGGAAGTAAAATTTCAGGCAAATGGAACGCAAAAGAAAGCAGAAGTTGCAATCTTAATCTCAGACAAAATACTCTTTAAGCTATCAAAAAGATACAGAGGGTTACTACATAATGATAAAACGTTCAATCCATCAACAAGAAATAACCAGCCTAAACATAAATGCACCCAACATGGGAGCACAAACTTTCATAAAGCAGCTTCTAGTCAAACTTTAAAAAGATATTGATTCTAACACTATCATAACTGGGGACTTTAATAACCCACTTGCAACCCTAGAAAGATCATCAGGACGAAAAATCAGCAAGGAAATTCAGAACATCAATCTGATTCTTGACCAAATGGACTTAATTGATACCTACAGAACACTCCACTCAACCACCACAGAATGTACATTCTACTCATCACCACATGGAATGTACTCTAAGATTGACCACATCCTTGGCCATGAATCAAGCTTAAACAAATTTCATAAGATTGAAATTTTGCCATGCACCTTCTCAGACCACAGTGGAATAAAAATAAATATCAACACCAACATGGTTCCCTCCAAACCCACAGAGACATGGGCACTAAACAGCATGATGCTAAGAAACTCCTGGGTTAACACAGATATCAAAACAGAGATGAAAAAATACCTGGAAACAAATGAAAATGAAGAAACATCTTACCAAAATCTCTGGGATGCCATGAAAGCAGTAGTAACAGGGGAATTCATATCTCTACAAACCCACATGAAGAAAATGGAAAGATCGCCGGGCTCGGTGGCTCAGCCTGTAATCCCGCGCCTTTGGGAGGCTGAGGTGAGTGGATTGCCTGAGCCCGCGGGTTCGAGACCCGCCTGGGCAGCGAGACCTCATCTCTACAATAAATCAAAAAATCAGCCGGGCGTGGTAGTGCATGCCTGTAATTCCGGCTACTTGGAAGGCTGAGGTGGAAGGATCGCCGGAGCCCAGCAGGTCGAGGCTGCGGTGGCCGGAAGCGGCCACTGCACTCCAGTCTGGGCGACAGAGTGAGACTCCAACTCAAAAAAAAAAAAAAAAAAGAAAATGGAAAGATCACGAGTTAACAGCCTAACAAGTCACCTAAGGAAGCAAAAAGCAAGAACATCAAAACCCTAACTTCATCAGAAGAATCAAGATTTCTAAAATAAAAGCCCAAATCCAGGATATAGAAGACAAAAAGATAATACAAAAAAATCAATGAAACAAAAAGCTGGTTCTTTGAAATGATAAACAAGATGGATGATCCCCCAGCTAGAATGACCAACAAAAAGAGAGAAAAAGCCCAGACAAACACAATCAGAAATGCAAAAGATCAAGTCACAACTGATCCTGCAGAAATTTAAAAAAAAATTATCAGATATTGCTATGTACACCAGTGTGGAAACAAACTCGAAAACCAAATGAAATGGAGGACTTTCTGACATTGCACAACATTCCCAGATTGAAACAAGAGGAAATCGAGGCCTTAAATAGACCAATAACAACCCAGAAAATTGACTTTGTCATAAGAAAACGACCTACAAAGAAAAGCCCTGAACCAGATGACTTTCCAGCAGAATTCTATAAAATATAAAAGGAGGAACTGATACCAATCCTATTGAAAGTATTCCATGCAACTGAAAAAGATGGAACTCTCCCCAAATCATTTTATGAAACTAACATCACATTGATACCTAAACCGGGTAAAGATCCAACAAAGAAAGAACAGGTCAATACCCTTGATGAACATAGATGCTAAAATTCTCAACAAGATTCTAGCAAACCAGATCTAACAGCACATCTCAAAAATCATCCACCATGACCAAGTAGGCTTCATCCCCAGGATGCAGGGCTGGTTCAACATCCACAAGACCATAAACGTAATTAAATACATCAACAGATGTGAAAAGAAAAACCACATGATTATATCATTAGATGTGGAAAAAACTTTCGATAACATCCAGCACCCGTTCTTGCTAAAAGCCTCGAAAATCTGGGCATAGATGGAACATACCTCAAAATAGTAAGAATCACAGCCAACATATTATTAAACAGACAGAAATTGGAAGCATTCCCCCCAAAACTGGAACCAGACAGGGATGCCCATTCTCACTCCTCCTGTTCAATATAGTTTTGGAAGTTCCTAGCTAGAGTGATCAGAGAAGATAAGGTGATCAGGGGTATCCAAATAGGAACAGAGGAAGTCAAGCTCTCTTTGTAGATGACATGATTGTATACCTTGAAAACCAAAGAGCATCAGTCAAAAACCTCCTTGCACTGATAAAGGACTTTGGCAAAATCTCAGGGTATAAAATGAATGTGCAAAAGATAATTGCATTTCTATACACCAATAATAAACAAACAGAAACCCAAATAAAAAGCGCAATTCCATTCACCATAGCCACAAAAAAGTGAAATACTCTGGCATCTTCCTAACCAGAAATGTGAAAGACCTTTACAATGAAAACTACAAAACACTGCTCAAAGAAATCAAAGATGACACAAACAAGTGGAAAAATATTCCATGTTCATGGATTGGAAGAATCAACATTGTTAAGATGTCCATTCTACCTAAGCCACTCTATAGATTTAATGCAATACCCATCAAATTACCAGCAACCTTCTTCTCAGACCTAGAAAAAACAATACAGGAATTCATATGAAAATATAAATGACCAAGAATAGCCCAAATAATCCACAACAAAAAACACAAAGCAGGAGGTGTCACACTCCCAGACTTTAAACTTTATTTTAAAGCTACAATAATTCAAACAGTTTAGTATTGGTACAAGGACAGACATATAGACCAATGGAATAGATTTGAGATTCCAGAAGCAAAACCTCAATTTCTCAAGTCAACTCATCTTTGCCAAACCTTCCACCACCCACTACTGGGGAAAGGAGAACCTATTCAGTAAATGGTGCAGGAAAAACTGGCTGACCACATGCAGAGGATTGAAACAGGATCCCTACCTACCCCCATATGCAAAAATTAAGTCTAAATGGATCAGAGACCTAAATGCAAAATCTCAACTATAAGAACCGTAGAAAAAGCAGGAGACACTCTTATGGAAGTTGGAACTGGCAACCAATTCATGATCAAAACCCAAAGTGCCCATGCCATAAGACATAAGATAGACAAGTGGGACCTCATTAAACTGATAAGGTTCTGCAAAGTCAATGAAACCATCGAGAGAGCAGGGAGACACCCCACAGACTGGGAAATAGTATATTCCAGCTCCATGTCTGACAAAGGCCTAACATTAAGCATCTACCAGGAACTCCAATGTGCTGAAAAGAACAAAACAAACAGCCCCATTACAAAGTGGGCAAAAGATATGAATAGACACTTCTCAAAAGAAGACATATGAGCAGCCAACAGATACATGAAAAAATGTTCAGCTTCACTAGTCATCAAGGAGTTGCAAATTAAAACTACATTGAGATTCCACCTAATTCCAGTAAGAATGGCCATCATCAATAACTCAAAAAATAACAGATGCTGGAGAGGATGTGGCGTAAATGGAATACTTCTACACTGTTTCTAAGAGTGCAAACTAGTGCAGCCTCTTGGAAAACAGTGTGGCGATACCTAAAAGTTCTAAAAATCAACCTTCTGTATGTATGACCTTGCATTCCCTTTACTGGGAATATGCCCAGAAGAACTCATATCACTCTATAAAAAAGGTACCTGCACAAGTATGTTTATTGCAGCATTGTTCACAATAGCAAGAACATGGACCCAACCATGCTGTCCATCAAAAAAGGACTGGATAAAAAAAAATGTGGTACATATACACAATGGAATATTACGCAGCCATAAAGAAGAACAAAATCATGAACTTCACACCAACCTGGATGGACTTAGAGTCTATAATACTGAGTGATCTTTCACAGAAACAAAGATCTGAGTATCACATGTTCCCCCTCATAAGTGGACCTTGAACAACTATCTTAATACTGTAACAAAAGGATTGGCAGTAGCAGGAAACTGTGGGGTAGAGATGGGGTGGGGAGGTGGGATTAGCAGTAGTCGAGATCTACCTGGGGGGGCACACATCATCCACAAGGGTAGCTGCATAATGAATATTTGTATACCTAACCCTGTATTGTACCCCACAATTTAAAATAAAATAAAATATTTTTAAAAAAGGACTCAGAGAATAGAGCATCCATTGATCCTCTGTGGGGGAAAAAAATTAATGACAAAAATCCTAGCAGTTATAGGACAAATACAATTTGAAAACAAAGGATAGAAAATTAGAAATGAAATAAAAAGTGGGCCAGCTCGGTGGCTCAACCTATAATCCCAGCACTTTGGGAGGCCGAGGCGAGTAGATTGCCTGAACCTGAGGGTTCGAGACCTGCCTGGGTAACTTGGTGAAACCTCATCTCTACAATAAACTAAAAATTAGCCGGGTGTGGTAGTGTGGGGCCTGTAGTTCCAGCTACTTGGAAGGCTGAGGCAGAAGGATCGCCGGAGCCCAGCAGGTCGAGGCTGCGGTGGCCAGGAGCATGCCACTGCACTCCAGTCTGGGCGACAGAGTGAAACTCCAACACAAAAAAAAAAAAAAAAGAAAAAGAAAGAAATGAAATAAAAAAGATTAGCAATTAATAAATGTATGCTTAGAACTAAAGCATACTGGAAAATAATTATAGATATAAGAGTGTGGCACACAATTTAATAATATATCTAATAAACAGAGGATTGGATACAAGAGATGACAAAAATGATAGTATAAATTTCTTAATGTTTTGAGCAAAAAGTAAGTTGATATTGCTAAATAAAAATATGATTTAAAAATACTGCCTCACAAAAAATTTAAAGCAAACTTCATATTCAGCAACATATGAAAAATGTTCTCAGATTCTAAGACTGAAAAAATGACATTGATGCCTGATTTCACGCTTTCATTTAACATTGATAATGTAGGTCCCGCTCTGTGAGACAAAATGAGATAATAATTGAAAAGGAAGAAATAATAAAACTGTCATTTGTAGGTAACATAAATATCTATGTGCCACTGGTCTGGTTAATTTCTAGATCTTCTCAGTAGACAGAACTATTGTACACTAATATCTTATTAATTATTAAATGAATTTTCAGAAATGTCATAAATTTTTTGTTTATTTTAAATATGTGGGGTGCAATTGGGTTAGTTATGCAAATGTTCATTATGCAGGTATCTTTGTTGCTGAAGTGTGTCCCCCTCCCCTGGCAGTTTCCCACTACTGTCAATCCTGTCTTAGTCCTTCCCTGGCTTTTCCACTACTGCCAATCCCTTTCTTATAGTATTATGGTAGTTGTTCAACGTCCACTTATGAGTGAGAACATGTGATACTCGATTGTTTTTTTCTGTGATAAGTCACTCAGTATATATAGCCTTTAAGTTCATCCAAGTTGCTGTGAAGTTCATTATTTTGTCCTTTTTTATGGCTGTGTACTATTCTATCATGTATATGTTTCACATTTTCTTTTAATCCAGTCCTCTTTCAATGGGCAGCATGGTTGGTTCCATGTTTTTGCTATTGTGAATGATGACACTACAATAAACATGCATGTCCAGGTATCTTTTCCATAGAGTGATTTGAATTCTTCCGGTTATATCCCCAGTAGGAGGATTGCAGGGTCATATGGAAGGTCGATTTTTAGAACTTTTACGAATCGCAAAACTGTTTTCAACATTGGTTGTTCTAGTTTACACTCCCACCAACAGTGTAGAAGTGTTCCTTTTTTTTTTTGCCCCATCTTCTCCAGCATGTGCTGTTTTTTAAGTTATTGATGATGGCCATCCTGACTGGAGTTTGGTGGTATCTCAGTGTGGTTTTAATTTGCATTTCTTTGATGACTAGTGAGGTTGAGCATTTTTTCATGTGTCTGTTGACTGCTCATATGTCTTCTTTTGAGAAGTGTCTATTCATATCTTTTGCCCACTTTGAAATGGGGCTGTTTGTTTTTTTCTTTTCAGCACATTTGAGTTCCTTGTAGATCCCACATGTTAAGCATTTGTCAGATATACAGTTGGCAAGTATTATTTTCAGTCTTTGGGCTGTGTCCCGATATCTCAGTGGTTTCTTTGGCTTTGCAGAAGCTTGTCAGTTTGATGAGGTTCCACTTGTCTATCTTATCTCTTATGGCATGGGTACTTGGGGTTTTGATCATGAATTGGTGGCCAGTTCCAGTTTCCATAAGGGTGTCTCCTGCATTTTCTAAGATTCTTGTAGTTTGAGGTTTTATGTTTAGGTCTCTGATCCATTTAGAGTTGAATTTTGTGAATGGTGATAGGTATGGGTCTTGTTTTAATCTTCTGCATGTGATCAGCCAGTTTTCTCATCTTCTGCATGTGGTCAGCCAGTTTTCCCAGCACCATTTACTGAGGTGGAGGCTTTGTCAAAGATGAGTTGGTTGCGAAATTGATTTTGGGGTTCTAGAATCTCTATCCTGTTCCATTGGTTTATATGCCTGTTCTTGTACCAATACCAGGCTATTTTGATTATTGTAGCTTTATAATAAAGCTTAAAGTCTGGGAGTGTGATGCTTCCTGTTTTTTTCCCTTTGCTGAGGATTGTTTGGCTATTCGTCATCATTTATGTATTCATATGAATTCCTGTATTGTTGTTTTCAGGTCTGAGAAGAATGCTACTGGTAATTTAATGGGCATTGCATTAAATTTGTAGATTGCCTTGGGTAGAAAGGACATCTTAACAATGTTGATTCTTCTAGATCCATGAACAAGGAATATTTTTCCACTTGTTTGAGTTATCTTTGATTTCTTTGAGAGTGGTTCGTAGTTTTCATAGTAAAGGTCTTTGACTTCTTTCATTAGGAAGATGCCAAGGTATTTCTTTCTTTCCTTTTTTTGTGGCTACTGTGAATGGTATCGTGCTTTTTATTTGGGTTTCTGTTTGTTTATTGTTGGTGTATAGGAATGTGACTGACTTTTGGACATTTATTTTATACCTTGAGACTTTGCCAAAATCCTTTATCCAGGAGGTTTTTGACAGATTCTCTTGGGTTTTTGAGGTATACAATTACGTCATCTGCAAAGAGAGATAGCTTGACTTCCTCTGTTCCTATTTGGATACCCCTGATTGCCTTATCTTCTCTGATTGCTCTAGCTAGGACTTCCAATATTATGTTGAGAACAAATGGGGTGAGAGTAGGCATCCTTGTCTAGTTCCAGTTTTCAGGGGAAATGGTTCCAATATCTGTCTGTTTGATACTATGTTGGCTGTGGATTTCTCATAGATGGCTCTTATATATATATATACATATATATATATATATATATATATATTTTTTTTTTTTTTTTTATTTTTTTTTTGAGGTATGTTCCATTGATGCCTAGATTTTTGAGGTTTTTATCAAGAAGGGTGCTGGATGTTATCAAAAGTTTTTTCCATGTCTAATGATATAACCATGTGGTTTTTGTTTTCACATCTGTTGATGTATTTAATTACGTTTATGGTCTTGTGGATGTTGAACCAGCCCTGCATCCTGGGGATGAAGCCTACTTGGTCATGGTGGATGATTTTTGAGATGTGCTGTTAGAGCTGGTTTGCTGGAATCTTGCTGAGAATTTTTAGCATCTATGTTCATCAAGGATATTGACCTGTAGTTCTTTCTTTGTTGAATCTTTACCCGGTTTGCGTATCTATGTAATGTTAACTTCATAAAATGATTTGGGGAGATTTCCATCTTTTTCAGTTGCCTGGCATACTTTCAATAGGATTGGTATCAGTTTTTCCTTTTATATTTTGTAGAATTCTGCTGGAAAGTCATCTGGTCTAGGGTTTTTCTTTGTAGGCAGTTTTCTTATGACAAAGTCAATTTTCTGGGTTGTTATTGGTCTATTTAGGGCCTCGATTTCCTCTTGTTTCAACCTGGGAAGGTTGTGCAATGTGAGAAACTCCTCCATTTCATTTGGTTTTTGAGTTTGTTTCCACACAGGTGTGCATAGCAATATCTGATAATTTTTAAAAAATTTCTTCAGGATCAGTTGTGACTTGATCTTTTGCATTTCTGATTGTGTTTGTCTGGACTTTTTCTCTCTTCTTGTTGGTCATTCTAGCTAGGAGACCATCGATCATGTTTATCATTTCAAAGAGCCAGCTTTTTGTTTCATTGGTTTTCTTGTATTATCTTTTTGTCTTCTATATCCTGGATTTGGACTTTTATTTTAGAAATCTTGATTCTTCTGCTGAAGTTAGGGTTTTGATGGTCTTGCTTTTTGCTTCCTTAGGTGACTTGTTAGGCTGTTAACTCGTGATCTTTCTATTTTCTTCATGTGGGTTTGTAGAGATATGAATTCCCCTGTTACTACTGCTTTCATGGCATCTCAGAGATTTTGGTGAGATATTTCTTCATTTTCATTTATTTCCAGGTATTTTTTCATCTCTGTTTTGATATCTGTGTTAACCCAGGAGATGCTTAGCATCATGCTGTTTAGTGTCCATGTCTTTGTGGGTTTTGGGGGAATCTTATTGGTGTTGATATTTATTTTTATTCCACTGTGGTCTGAGAAGGTGCATGGCAAAATTTCAATCTTATGAAATTTGTTTATGCTTGATTTATGGCCAAGGAGGTGGTCAATCATGGAGTACCTTCCATGTGGTTATGAGTAGAATGTATATTCTGTGGTCGTTGGGTGGAGTGTACTGTAGGTATCAATCAAGTCCATTTGGTCCAGAGTCAGATTGATGTTCTAAATTTCCTTGCTGATTTTTTTGTCCTGATGATCTTTCTAGGGTTGAGAGTGGGCTATTAAAGTCCCCAGCTATGATAGTGTTAGAATCAATATCTTTTTAAAGTTTGACTAGAAGCTGCTTTATGAAAGTTTTTGCTCCTATGTGGTTGCATATGTGTTTAGGCTGGTTATTTCTTGTTGATGGATTGAACCTTTTATCATTATGTAGTGACCTTCTGGTCTTTTTTAATTTTTGATAGCTTAAAGGGTATTTTGTCTGTGATTAAGATTGCAACTCCTGTCTGGGTTCTCTGGCTCAGCCTGTAATCCCGCCCTTTGGGAGGCCAAGGTGAGTGAATTGCCTGAGCCTGCGGGTTCTAGACCCACCTGGGTAACTTGGCAAGACCTCATCTCTACAATAAATAAAAAAAAATTGCCGGATGTGGTAGCGTGTGCCTGTAGTTCCAGCTACTTGGAAGACTGAGGTGGAAGGATCGCTGGATTCCAGCAGGTCAAGGCTGTGGTGGCTGGGAGTGGCTACTGCACTCCAGTCTGGGCAACAGAGTGAGACTCCAACTCAAAAAAAAAAAAATTACAACTCCTGCTTTCTTTTGCATTCCATTTGCCTGAAATTTTACTTCCCATCCTCTTACTTTGAGTCTGTGTGTGTCCTTTCTGGTGAGATGAATCTCTTGGAGAAATTATATTGTAGCCTCATGATATTTTATCAAATTTGCCATTCTATGTCTTTTCAGTGGTGCATTTAGTTTATTCACATTCAGGTTAATTATTGAGATGTGAGAGTTTATCCCTGCCATTAGGTTCTTACAGGGTTTGTTGTTGTTGCTGTTGTTTGTTTATTTGTTTGTTGTCTTTCTTTTGAATTTTGGGTTGATTCATGTGTGTTTTCAATATTTTTCCTGCATTCTTGGGAAGGATATTGTTGTTTTTTTCTTCTTCTGTCTTTGATACTTTCTTAAGTGTTTCTTGTCGAACTGTTCTGCAGGCAGTGCAAACTCTTAGGGATTAAATGTCTGGGAAGGATTTAAATTCTCCATCACCAGTGAAATTTAGCTGGGTGTGTAATTCTTGGTTGAAATTGTTTATTTTTGGGAACTTTGAAGATTGGGCTCCAAGCTCTCATAGTTTAAAGTGCTTCTATAAGATAAGTCTGCTGCTATTCTATTTGGTCTTCCCTGGTATGTAGTCTGACCTTTCTCTCTTGCTGCCTTTAGGATTTTTTATTTTATACCTACTTTGTGTAGGCAAATTACTATGCGTCTAGGAGTTGGTCTTCTCATTTGTTGTCTTGCAGGAGGTTCTCTGAATCTATTGTGTTTGAATGGTTGCATCACTGATGAGATGAGGAAAATTTTCTTGGGTAATTTCATGGAACATTTGTTCCAGAGTGCTCTCTGTCTCTCTATCTCAGGAATTCAATTAATCTTAGGTTTGTCCCCTTGAAATAATCATTCATCTCTTGGAGGTTTTGTTATGTCTTTTAAAGTTTCTTTTCAATTATTTTTACAGTTTGGTTTAGTTCCATATTTTGATTCTCAATTTCTGTAATTCTTTCTTCTACTTGGTTAATTCTGCTTTCCATGGTTATCAGTTTGTTGTTTACTTCATTTGCTATATTCTTTACTTCTGTTATCTCAGTTATCAACTCCTTCATTCTTTCCTTTTGTCTCTCATCATTTCTATTTATTCTCTCTATTAATATCTTGATATGTGGTTTTGTGATTTGAGACTAGTCATTCTGGGGGCTTTTCATTGTTTGCGTGCCAGAGTCTGTCTTCTCAGTGCCTGATCTCCCTGGGGTGTGTGTGAGACTCATATTCTTCGTTTAGGTTTTCTTCATTTGTGTAGATTTTTTAATTATGTTGTTCAGTGATGGGGGATAACTTTTATTTCTGTTTGCTCAATCTTCTATTCTTTCTTATATAACTCCTTTGGTTTTGTTCAATTCTGAGGCTGAACTAAGGATGGCGGCCTGTGCTTTTTGCAGTTTTGAGATTTAATTAAGTGAGTGAGCTATGATTCAGAAGCTATGTGCAGATCCCAGTGTCCATTGACAGGTGTGTGTACCTCCTGAAATCCCCTTCCCACTGCCTTACAATCTGTCCATGCAGTGGGGGTGTCTGTTTGTCCCCTGAAAACAAAATGAGATAAGAAAAGGGAAAAGAATGGATAAAAGAAAGAGGATGATGAAAGGGAGGTGGAGAGAGAGAAGAAGAAGAGGAAAAACAGACAGGAGTACCAACTAACGAATAAATAGAAAGACAAGACAGGAAAAACAAAAGATACAAAAGCCTACAGATAATTATACAAACAAATAAACACCCCCTGTTGGTGTAATCCCCCTCAAAAATATCCATATATAAGCAGAATATAAAAAAAAAATTAAGATAGCTGAAACAAAGCAAATATTAAAAAGTAAACAAAAACAGAAAGGAAGACAGAAGAATAAAAGCTAAAACTAATACAAAAAACAAACAAAAAGATCTCAAAACTTGCTGTCTGGCCATTTCTGTGAGTCCAGGTTCCTTTCTGGCCTCTGCCTTAGGGAGCGGCTCTGGTCTCCAGCTCTTCCACTCTGCTCTCAGCGCAGGCTGATAGGGTTGCTCTCAGCTTGGGTTAGATGCCCCATGGACTACTGTGGTAGTAGGATGGATCAGATCTGGACTCGCCTTACTCACTGCTGCTGCTGTCAAGTCTCCCACTCAGATCTGACATATCTGTGCCTGTTCCAGCATGGGGAAGGGTTGTCTGTCTTTCTGAGTCTGATGAGGTGATAACCTCTGGGTCTCAAGATGAAGGCTGTGTGGAGCTGGATAGGGCAATGCAAGTCTCTGTTCAGCCCCAAGACTGAGAAGATGACACTTGTTGGCATCTTGTCACCAACTTTGGAGCTTTATTCCATGTTTCTCCAACCTGCCATCTCCACAGATCCTCCTGTTTGTGCCCAGTCTGCTACTCCAGGTGATGGTATGAACCGGGTGCCAGGTGGTGACAGGTGACTGTTCTCTGCTGCCTCCTCTCAAGAGAGGCCCAAGAATGGCAGACAATCCTGTGCACCTGGATCTTTAATCTCAAGGTGGTGGTTGGTTGAAGTCACTTTGGAGGAGAGCCCCAGGTACATGAACCCAAGTCTCTCCTCAGATGGGCTTTCATTCACCCACCGGCACACACCCACTCATGCAGAGTCTTTATGGACACTTACTTTTACGGAGACTCTCACAGTCTGACCTGTTCCAGCGTCATCTTGCCCGGAAGTCTTCTGCCATAAATTTTTTTTTTTTTTTTTAGTTGGAGTCTCACTCTCTTGCCCAGATTCAGGTGCAGTGGCATGCTCCTGGCCACCGCAGCCTTGACCTGCTGGGTTCCGGCGATCTTTCTGCCTCAGCCTTCCAGGTAGCTGGAACTACAGGCAAGTGCTACCACGCCCACCTAATTTATTTATTTATTTATTTATTTATTGTAGAGACGAGGTCTTGTCAAGTTGCCTGTGGGTGGTCTCGAGACTGTGGGCAACCCACTCACCTTGGCCTCCCAAAGTGCTGGGATTACAGGCTGAGCCACTGAGCCTGGCCTAAATTTTTAAATTAAAATACTTCATGAGTTTATATGATGATTATTTCAATTCACATTCAGGATTATGTGACTTTCTTGACCTCTCTAGGTTACTTCAGTATGTCACTTGTTCCACACCACTAATCCTAGTTCTCAATAAGATAGGGCATGATAGAATTGGAATATTCCATAGCTACTCATTGACTTTATTCCATCTTGAAAGCACACTTTCAAGATGATGTCTGCAGCCATCACATAATTTGCAATGCTTATTCTATTCTTTCTTTCTTTCCGAAAATAATGGTACTTTGTCTACATTGTCAGTGCTTGTAATCATTATATGTTATGCCTGCTTTCCTTTTACTATTCTTAAAAATTTTAATTGTAAATGTAACTATACATTCGATGCTCACCATCCTAATTTTAATGACTTTAAAATAATTTCATTTTTTTCTGAAGATTTGTGTTTTGGTAGGTTCCTGAGAAAAATTTCATGGGAACAGCAATACTGCGTTCTTGAATGTGACAGAAGTTTGTCTATAGCTTTTACCTTGAGAATTAGTTTAAACAGATGCAAAATTCTGCACTCACTTTTATTTTCCCTCAGTATCTTAATCATGTTATTTCATATCTCTGTTTCTGGCATAAAATATTGCCCTTGAAAAGTCTGATAGATGTCTACTCATCTTTTATTTGTTGTCTTGCCTACACAGCAAAAAGTTTGCTTATTTTTCTTTCACGTTCAGTGATTTTACTAAACTATGTTTTGGTTTTGACTTTTTTGGAGTCATTTTTTTCACATATGTGTTGTGTCTTTTAAATCTGTAGTATAATTTTATATAATTTATTATAAAATAAATCACATACTTTAATTTTTGGGAATGTTTTTCCAATCATTTTTGTCATATTTTTTCTGTATCTTTGTCTTGTTTTTTCCTTGACTGTTATTATATGTCTGTTGAATCTTCTTTGTTTATATTCATTATTTGTTACTTTTTGTTAAATCATTTTCTCTCTATTGTTTTTTAAGATTCTGCCTTTTTTCACATTTTAAACCTCTTAAACAATTATCTGTTGTGTTGTTTGCCACTGTATGTCTTTTACTTTGGTTTTTAATAATGAAGTAATATTTCTTTTATTTATAATTATATACTGAGTTGTCACATTTCATTTTGATTTCTTAAAATTGTGATATATGTTGGTCTTTTGTTTCAGGTATCATGTTCTTAATATTTTTACCTCATTTAGGAATAATTTGTCTTTGATGTGGGCGTGGCCGTTTTTTGTGACCCCTTTGTATCCATTTGTTGTCTGTAGGAAGTTTGCCTTTTATTATTTTGTATTCTTGTTCATATTTATGATAAATTAAGTTTTTTCTTGAACTTTTATAGGGGGCCATGGTTCATAATAGCTTTTTTCTAATTTCACAAAGCTCCAATTCTGTTGTTACATGATGTGCCAGCTTGATTTTTATTATTCATTCCTTTACCCTGTTCCTCTCACTACTTTTATCTGTACTTTGCATCTCTATATCTTGATTGTTTCTGATCTCCTCAACAATTCTTCATCACTGTGGGCATTTGTCCTCACAGAAAGCCTAACCAGTTTTGAGAGTTCACAGTCCCCAGAATTTTTTACCTCTGTATTTACTGGAGTAGCAAAACTCATGTTTTCTTAAATCAGTTCACTCTGCTTTCCAGTGAGTCCCTAGTAGCTGTATTTTTGGATTCGCCTCTTCTCCAGTCTGTCAGATATTCTGTGCCTTCCCTCTGCTTCTTCCCACATTGATGTTGTATCACTGAGGTTCTATAACTCTCCGTGTTTAAGCCAATTCATTTTTTGTGTGTTTCATGAGGTTATCTGGACATTTGATTTGAATTTACAGTCATGTGTCAGGAATATGTTCTGAAAAATGCATTGTTAAGCCATTTTATTATTATGAAAACATCATAGGATGTACTCATACAAACCTAAAAGGTAGAGCCTACTGTATACCTAGATTACATGGTATATCATATGGTTTCCAAGCTACAAACTTACCTGTACAACATATTGCAGTACCTGTACAGTATTGAAAAAATTGTAGGCAACTGTAATGCAATGGTAAGTATTTGTGTATCTAAACATAAAAAAGATAGAGTAAAAAATAAGATATTACATTCTGATGGGACCAACATTGTACACATGGTCCACTGACCAAATGTCTTTATGTGGTACATGACTGCATATGGTTACTAGGGCTTAAGTTTTTAGTATGTAGTTTCACTGTCTATTTTTATGTTGGATTCTGGCAGATTCAAGAATTATGCAACCATTACAACCAACTTCTCAGACTCCACTAGAACATCTTTTAAGCTAATATGTTACATAAATAATTCCAGAAGTTATAATAATTAAATGATATTTAATTACTAGTATTGAATTATGTCAATAAAATTTGAAAGGACATTTAAAAACGTTAGCACCATTACATTTCATTACAAACTTAGAAAGCCATTTTCACTGTGATGTTGAAAAATTCATCTTAAAAATTATCTATCTAGGAGACACCATCACAATTTATAGTACTAAAATTACATTCACGCAATCAGGAGCATTATAACTATTTCTGTTGCTGATATAACTAGTAGTAATATTAGAATGTATTAATCTTATCTTTCATGAACATAGGAGTACAGGTCTAAGATTACAAGATTAATGTCAAAATTAACCCTAGAACCCACCTAACAGTGGGCAAAGACTGCAAATGTATTACTTGGCATCTTTGGTTTGTCTCAGACTAAACAAGTCAGAAGACAGGTGAGGTATGCTATTACAATTATAGCTAGTAGGAGCTGCAAAATGCCAAGGTGTATATTCTATGAGCTATTCCAGAAATTCAATAAAAATATTAATTTTTGGCTGATTTGGAGTCTATTTTGATGTTTGATTTGTCTTGGTTCCACAGTTTCAGGAAATAGAGACATTTGTTAAGGTAGTTTATTTTTATTTCTGAAAATAAAAATAAAAAAATCATGAGACTCTAAAGCACATTTGCAGGGTTATGTTTTAAATACTAAAATAATTTCAAATGCATTTTAAAAGAGAAATTTATTAAGAAGTCAAAATATAAAATTTTCAATAATTCTAAGGCATGACAAAAATATGTCAGTTCCTTAAGAGAATCAATGAAAGGAAAACCTTTCTTAATTAATATGGGCAAAAATATTTTGGCCCATTTTTCTTGCTTCCCTTCATAGGCAGGAGGTTTGGAATGTTGACATGCCACTTGAAGTGTGCTCTGATCTGGTGTCAGAATGTTTGGCTTACCGGCCAGAGAAAGATTGCCATTTACTGAAGTGAACATGGAGTACTTATTCATGAAAGTTTTTTTACCCATATTTTCTCCTGATAAAATGCCATATCAGAAATAGTTAAAATAATGGAAAGTGTTCAATCGGAGGAATATAAAACACGGGAAAGAATGGAGGGCATGACTCTGCATTCAACTAACCAAAATGTTGTTATTAGGGAAAAAGCTCGTATGACGTTATTTCAGTGGGAACAATTACCACACATAGACAAGAGTTATAAAGAAGTGAATTTCAGCTACAAGACTGAGGAAGCCAGTCTCTTTACTTCCCAAGTCTTACACGTCTCGCCCCTGTTCCCACCCAGACTTATTCTCAGAATACTGTTGTTCTTCCAGGAAATAACTTTCCTTCAAATTCATATTCTTCTTCCCCTGAAATTCCTCTTCCACAATGGAGGTCTTGCCTGCATTAAAAGAATACACCTTTACAGAATGGATTATTTAACATCGAAGATAGTATCGAGCACAGGGAAATAAGTTTGATTTCAAAATTATTACACTGAGATATGGTTACATTATACATGGCCCAACTGTGAGTTTCCCCATCAGAGGGAAAACAACCAAAGGATAGAACTTATTTTGAAAGCAAATCCAAGTACCTTGGCCATTAGAATAAACCAGATGAAAAGTTTGTGGTTGCTGAGCAATTATATGTAATTCCAAATAACTTGCCTTCAGTGGCACCTTCACAGTCACACTGGACACTCCCACTGAGGACAGGTAGGGGGAAGAGAGACAGGAGACAGATACTGTTTCAGTTGGTTCCACCATGCATTTAAAGACATCCAATCTTTGCTTAGTCACTGAGTCATTGAATCCGTTTGGCTCTAACTTGTTTTCAGAATTATTATTATTATTATTTGTGTGTGTGTGTGTGTGTGTGTGTGTGTGTGTGTGTGTGTGTGTATGTGTTGTGTGTGTGTGTGTGTGTGTGTGTGTGTTTGTGTGTGTGTGTGTGTGTTGGATTCTCACTGTCGCCCAGATTGGAGTGCAGTGGCCGCTCCTGGACACTGCAGCCTCGACCTGCTGTGCTACGGCGATCCTTTCGCTTCAGCCTTCCGAGTAGCTGGAACTACAGGCGCGCTACCACGCCTGGCTCATTTTTTGATTTATGGTAGAGATGAGGTCTCGCCTGCCCAGGCGGGTCTCGAACCCGTGGGCTCAGGCAATCCACTCACCTCAGGCTCCCAAAGGCGCGGGATTACAGGCTGTGCCACCGAGCCCGGCTAGAATTATTTTTTTTTAAAGAGTGCATACATACATTTTTAAAGTCTTGGATCGGATCGATCTCTTTCTTGGGTTAAGTGTTCTGGCTCTTTACCACCAGACAAGGGGGAGTAGAGAGAGATATAAATATTAAGTTCAATAGCCAAGATTTTCAGTTGAATCCAGGAGCTCCAATTAATTTCTGGGCGTCAAGACTTAGATGACTGTGAGTGACCAAAAGTATAATATCCAATAGGCATGCTGAGCAGAAGAGAACCAAATACAAGCTATAGTCAGAAAATTCTAAATTTAAAATCGACTTCAGCACTCCTGATCTACATAAAGTTTGAGCAAGTCACTTTTAATGTAAGTCAGTGTTCTCATTATAAAATCAGATATAACAATACCTAGATCACAAATATTTGAATTTTTTCATTCAATTCTTTTGCCTTCTTTTTAAATTTCATTATTTTTTCTTGGGATTTCCTGCCCAGAAATTACTACTGCTCAACCTGCACCTTGATTTTAGCCCACTTATCAGATATCTTGAATCAGAAATGATCTTACAAGCCTGTCCGTGTGAATATTCAAAGTTGACTTCTGCTACTTTTTTTGTGACTTGTATTCCAAAAGTGGACTACATTATACAGGTTAGTCTCTCACAAAGAACAACTAGAATGGTTAATCAGAACAGTTTTAAAAATTGAAGCATTTCAATGTTAATATTCCATGGACGGAAGCTCAGAGAAGTTTAGCTCTCCAATTACCAGAATGGGTAACTGAGAGGCTGAAAAACTGAACATTGCTTTTTTATAGCCTAATGGAACTATGGGAACAAAATCTGGAGTCAACTATCTGTCAAGGGTAGCAAGACTTAATAACATCCCACCATGGTCTGGTTAGGGTGTGGAAAGACTATTCTCTAAAAGTACGAATAGGCCAGAAAAAAAAGCTTTGCTACATGTACAAATTAAAATCTAGTTTCAAATAGTCTCAGTTCCTTAAATTAGATTAAGATGATCTATGATTGGTAGTCCCAATAGCTGCCTGTCAAAAGCAAACATAAATTCTCTCTGGAACAAGATAACTTTAGTCCCAAGTATCAACTTCTTGTATAATGTTGACAAAAGATAGTCAACATTACAGAGAGACAGGCAGAGAGAGAGAGAGAGAGAGAGAGAGAGAGAGAGAGAGAGAGAGAGAGAGAGAGAGAAAGAAAGAAAAAAACTGTAGAAACAGCTATAGAGTGGATCCAGATAGTGTATATGGACTTTAAAAACATTTTTTTTTTAATTTGGAGTCTCACTCTGTCACCCAGACTAGAGTGCAGTGGCCGCTCCTGCCCACAGCAGCCTCGACCTGCTGGGCTCCGGTGATCCTTCCACCTCAGCCTTCCGAGTAGCCAGAATTACAGGCATGCGCTACCACACCCAGCTGATTTTTTGATTTATGGTTAGAGATGAGGTCTCTCTGCCCAGGCGGGTCTTGAACCCGCGGGCTCGGACAATCCACTCACCTCAGCCTCCCAAAGGCGCAGGATTACAGGCTGAGCCACAAGCCCGGCTGTATATGGACTTTTAAAATAACTTCTTTCCTCCTTCTCTTTTTCCTCTCTCTCCCCCTCCTCTTTGTTCTCTTCCTCTTTTTATTAGTATCCTTGAATATAAGTCTGTCAGATTTTAGTTGGAGACCCACACTCTTAGTTTATTTTGTCTGAGCTAACTTATGAAACTGAAAACATTTTCTGGAAACTAAGGTCCTAATCATTTTTAATAATAATAAAAAAAATTTTCAGTAGCTTTAGGGGTACAAGTGACTTTTGGTTCCATGGATTAATTGTATAGTGGTAAGTCTGGGCATTAAGTGTACCCATCACTCAACTAGTATGCATTGTCCTTAATAGGTAATTTTTCCTCCCTCACCTGCCTCTCAGTCTCTTTTCTTTTGAGTTTCCAATGTCCAATGTATAGTCTTACTAATACCAAAACTGGAACTATAAGTGAAAGCAGCAGCCACCAAACATTGCATTGCCTAAAAGACTTGGCACTAAGTGGCAGAGAGTGAGAAATTGTTATGTAAACTGGAGGAGTATTGATATTGAAATTGAAACATCTGATAACAGTTATCCTTGAAATAACTTGGAACTCAGAAGTACACTTAACAAACTTCTAGCTCAAAGAGAAGATTATGGAAAATGTAATGTAAATCAAGTGTGTTGGCTAACACTGGCTTTATTTAACAAAGTGCTGCAAGAAAGAGATGGGCTCAGAAAAGAATTGACTGGATTGCAAACAGGAATGTAAGATCACAAGGGAGCCCATAAATATGGGGACTTGCAGGAAGGAGAAGTTTGTTAAGTGTATTTGGTGGTTGTTGCTCCTACTTGTAGTACCAGTTTTTGTTTTAGTCAGACTAGGCCATCATGTTGTAGTAACAAACAGTCTTGAATCTCTGAAGTGTAAAATAAGTGCTAATTCCCCTCCCACACACATACTAAAAGTCCATAAAGGTCTTTAGAGGTACTTTGCTCATATTATTTACTTGTGTATCCAGACTGATATTCTAGTCACATTTCCCACTATCTGAGAGATACAGATCTCTGGAGGGATTCATATTAGCATTAAACGTGCTTGTCACTTTTGTTCACAACACATTGTGCAGAACTAGTCACATGGCCCAATGCACACAAAGAGATCAGGGAATGGAATTTTACTATGTGCTTAGAAGATGGGAAAATAGAAACATTTTGCGAACAGCACTGATGACTACCACATAGATCCCTGTGTATGTAGAAGCTGGGTGAGTGGAGAAAGTGACAATACAAAACAGCTGTGAAAAAAAGTGGACACTCCATTAATGGTCTTGGGATGTTAGAATATTCATATGGAAAAATAAAAAAGTCATAGCCCTAGTATTTATCTTATACAAAAAGCTAATACCAATTTTGTCAAGAATATTCTGGGAAATTGAGAAAGATGGAACTCTCCCCAAGTCATCGTATGAAGCTAATATCACACTGATACTCAAACCGCAAAGACTCAACAAGGAGAGAAAATTATAGGCTAATCTTGATACTAGGGAGTTTAAATATGTAAAAATAGAAAGATGGTTTTTACAGTTTTCAAAGAAAACATTTAAAAGTTCTTTCCAAATTAGGCTAGAGAAGAAATTTGGAAGACAAAAATTTCCAAATAAGGAAAAGGCTAATAAATATAATTAAAGAACAAAAAGTCAGCAAGAACAATGTTACCGTAAACTAAAAAGTCATGCTATAGACTAGGAGTAGCTATTTGCAAACTATGTAACTGACAACAAAGTAGAAACTACAACATATATTGAATTTCAATAAGTCAATAAAAATGATTATCAAAATGAAAAATATCAGACCACGCACAGTAGCTCAAGCCTGTAATCTCAGCACTTTGGAAGGCCAAAGTGAGAGGTAAACCTAAGCTCAGTGGTTTCAGAACAGCCTGGGCAACTTGGTGAGAACTCATCTCTAGAAAAAAAAAAGAAAAAAAAAGAAAAGCTGAGCATGGTGGCATGTGCCCGTAGTTCCAGATACTTGGAAGGCTGAGGCAGAAGGATCTCCTGAGCCCAGAAGATCAAGATTGCATTGCCAGTGAGAGTGCTACTGCACTCCAGCCAGGGCAGTAGCACTCTCACAGAGTGAGACTACAACTAAAAAACAAATTTTCTGTGAATTAAAAAAAATACAAATGAAATACTATACAGCAGTTTCAGTGAACAAAGCAGTTATACTACCATGGATGCAGATCAAACACAATTTTTAGACAATAAATATTTCAAAATAATATATATATTGGAAATCATATAGGCTTGAAAATGAACTTTCAGACAAATGGAAAACAGAAGAAGGCAAGAGTAGCTATTCTAATATCAGATAAAACAGCCTTCAAGCTATCAAAAATTAAAAAGGATACAGAGGACACCACATAATGATAAAAGATTCAATCCACCAGCAAGAAATATCCATCCTAAACATATTTGCATGCAACATAGGAGTTCCAGGTTTTATAAATCAACTATTGGGTAAGCTAAAAAACAACATTGATTTATACACATTCATAACTAGAGATTTAAATCCTTCACTAACAATCCTAGATAGAATATTGAGGCAAAAAAATCAATAAGAAGATCTGGAACCTCAGCTTGATGCTTGACTAAATGGAGCTAACAGACATCTATAGAATACTTCACCCAACAACTGCAGAGTATGCATTCTTCTCAGCAGCACATGGAACATACTCCAAGATGTACTACATTCTTGGTCATAAATCAGGCGTAAAAAAATTTCCAAAAGATTGAAATAATATCATGCATCTTCTCAGATCACAGTGGAATAACAATAAATATCACCACCAACAAGATCCCCTCCAAAACACACAGCGACATGGACACTAAACATCATACTGATTAACAACTTCTGAGACAACACAGAAACCAAAACAGAAATCAAAAGATTCCTGGAAACAAAACACATCAGAGTCTCTGGGATGCTTTGAAAGCAGTATTAAGTGGAAAATTTATAGCTCTGCACATACACATCAAGAAAACTGAAAGATCACATGTAGATAGCCTTATGATACACCTAAGGGAGCTGGAATGGCAAGACCACCAAAATCCCAACTTCAGTAGAAGATTCCAGATCACTAAAATACAGTAGCAATTGCAGGGCATAGAAGACAAAACTATCATATAAAAAAATCAACAATACAAAAAGTTGGTTCTTTGAAAGGATAAATAAGATTGACAAGCTCTCTAGGCAGATTGACTAAGGAAAAGAGAGAAAAAAACCCAAATAAATACAATTAGAAATGCAAACCATGAAGTCACAACTGACCTTAAGGGAATTAAAAAGATTATCAGAGATTACTGTGCCTATTTAGGAATAAACTTGAAAACCTAAAGGAAACGGAGGACTTTCTGATATCACACAACCTTCCAAGGTTGAAACAAGAAGACACTGAAAACCTAAACAGACCAGTGACAATACAGGAAATTGACTTTGTCATAAGAAATCTATCTACAAAAAAGATCCCTAGACCAGATGGCTTTCCAACTGAATTCTACAAAACATGCTTGGAGGAGCTGACACCAAACTTATTGAAAGTATTCTGGGAAATTGAAAAAGATGGAACTATACCCAAATCATTTTATGAAGCTAACATCACACTGATATAAAAACCTAGCAAAGATCCAACAAGGAAAGAAAATTATAGACTAATCTCTTTGATGAAAATAGATGCAAAAATTCTTAATAAGATTCTTGCAAATCAGATTGAACAACACACATCTCAAGAACCTCTGGCCATGAGCAAGTAGGCTTCATTCATGTGATGCAGGGCTGGTTCAACATCTGCAAGACCATAAATGTAATTTCTACAATAACAGATGCAAAAAAACAGAACATGATTATATTGTTAGACACAGAAAAGGCATTTGGCAAAATTAAACATCTCTTCTTGATAAAAATCTTTGAACACCTAGGCATAGAAGGAATATGTCTCAAAACAGTAAGAACCATCTATGATAAACCCACAGCCAATATCTTGCTCAATGGACAGAATTTGGGAGCATTCCCCCTGAAAACAGAAACAAGACAAGGCTGTCTACTCTTACCCTTCCTATTCAACATAGCCCTGGAAGTCCTTGCTAGAACAATCAGGCAAGAAAAAAAATCAGGGGTATTCAAATAGAAAAAGAGGAAGTTAAGCTATCCCTCTTTGCTGATCATATGGTCCTATACCTTGAAAACCTAAGAAAGCCTGTCAAAAACCTCCCTGCACTGATAAATGACTGGTAAAATTTGGGGGTACAAATTCAATATGCAAAAGACAGTTGCAGTTTTATACATGAGCAACAAACAGGCAGAGAACCATATAAAAAGCACAATCTTATTCACAATAGCCACAAGAAAATAAAATACCTTGGCATCTACCTAACCAGAGAAGTGAAAGACCTTTACAAGAATTACAAAACACAGCTCAGAGAAATCAAAGGTGACACAAATAAGTGGAAAACATTCTTTGCTCATAGACTAGAAGAATCAATATTGTCAAGATGCTCATCCTATCCAAGGATATCTACAGATTGAGCACAATACCCATGAAATTACCAACATCATTTTCTCAGATCTGGAAAAGATGGTACAGAAATTCATATGGAAAAAAAGAGCACAAATAGCTGAAACAATCCTCTACATCATTCTTCTCAGATCTGGAAAAAATGGTATGGAAATTCATATGGAAACAAAATAAAAGCACAAATAGCTGAAACAATACTCAGCAAAAGTAACAAAGTGGAGGTATCACACTTTCAGACATTAAACTTTACTGTAAGGCCACAGTAATAATAATAATTTTAAAAGCCTGTTATTGGTATGAGAACAGGCATATAGACTAATGGAACAAGACAGAGATTCCGGAAGCAAAAATTTGATCTCTCAACCAACTCATCTTTGACAAAGCCACCAGTAATAACCACTAGGGAGAAGAGACCTTATTTAGCAAATGGTCCTGGGAAAACTGGCTGACCACACACAGAAGAATGAAACAGCACTCTTACCTATCATCATATACAAAAATTAATTCTAAATGGATCAAAGACCTAAATGTAAAACCTCAAACTAAAATAATCCTGGAAAAAAAATGCAGGGAACTCTCTTATGAACATTGGGGTAGGCAACCAATTCTTGATGAGATATCTAAAAACATATACCATAAAAGATAAGATTGGCAAGTGGGACCTCATCGAACTGAAAAGCCTTTGCACAGCAAAAGAAACCATCAAGAGAAGAGGAGACAACCTACAGAATTGGGGGAAATTCTTGCTAATTGTGTATTGGACAAAGGACTTACATCTAGGATCTACAAGGAACTCAAATGAGACAAAAGGAAAATATAGAAAAGAACACTATTAAAAATGGGCTGAGCCGGGCTCGGTGCCTCAGCCTGTAATCCTGTGCCTTTGGGAGGCTGAGGTGAGTGGATAGCCTGAGCCCGCGGGTTTGAGACCCACCAGGGCAGCGAGACCTCATCTCTACAATAAATCAAAAAATCAGTTGGGCGTGGTAGTGCATGCCTGTAATTCTGGCTACTCGGAAGGCTGAGGCAGAAGGATCGCCGGAGCCCAGCAGGTCGAGGCTGCGGTGGCTGGGAGCGGCCACTGCCCTCCAGACTGGGCGACAGAGTGAGACTCCAACTCAAAAAAAAAAAAAAGGGCTGAATACATGAATAGACAACTCTCAAAAGAAGACATATGAACAGCCAACAGATACATGAAAAAAAATGCTCAGCCTCCCTAATCATCAGAGAAATGGAAATTAAAACCACATTGAGATATCACCTAACTCCAGTAAAGATGGTCATCATCAATGAATTAAAAAAAAAAAAACAATAGATGCTGATGCAGGTGTGGAGAGAAGGGGACATTTCTACCTGTTGGTGGGAATGCAAACTAATCCAACCCCTGTAGAAAATAATGTGACGATTTCTAAAGGAATTAGAAATTGACCTTCCATACACATTCAGCAATTCCTCTTCTGGGAGTATCAGAGGAACTCAACTCATTCTACAAAAAAGACACTAGCACACACATTTATTGCTGCACTATTCCCAATAGCAAAAACATGGAACCGACCTTAATGCCCATTGAAAGTGGACTGGATAAAGAAAATGTGGTGCATATACATGATGGAATATTATGAGGCCATAAAGAAGGACAAAGTCATGGACTTCGCAGCAAATTGGATGGAGTTGGAGATGATCATACTTAGTGATCTATCACAGAAACAAAGAACCAAGTATCATATGTTCTCAGTCATAAGTGGGACCTGAACATTAACTACAATAATACAAAGGTAGGATCGGCAGTAGTGGGACACTGCCAGAGGAGGGAGGAGAGACTGTGACAACATAAAGGGTATCTGGTCCTAAACCAGGGAAGTGAGGACAGGTTGGAGGCCCAAATTCACCTGCATGTAGGTTACTTATGTACCTAATCTTGATTTGTACCCCACATCCATATAATAAAATAAAGTGAAAAAAGGGAAAAAATATTTTTAAATTATATATACAGCATGGTACCATTTGTGTAAAATTATGCGCTATACAAACATTTGTTTCTCTACAGATGAATATATGTGGTAGAACTTTAAAGATATCTAGACTTATTTCACAATAGGTTTTCAAATAGGAAGAATGAATGCAGATATGTTAGTTTAATTTGTAATGTTTCATTTAATAAAGTAAATAGATGGATGAATAGATTTCTAAAGCAAATGAAACAAAATATTAATATCTGATTAATACGGTAGTAAGTACATAGGTGACTATTAAATAATTTTCTGTACTTTTTTGTACATTTGAATCATTTAAAATTTAAATATAAAAATTGGAAAATAAAGGAAAAATATAAGTCCCTTATAGATCTTTTCAAGTCACTATGCACACATGTTGCATAGGTGTAAATTTATGTGGATACACATTATATACACACATAACAGTTGTATTAGTTAAGTTACATTTCACTGCAAGCAACTTATTTGGAGCACACATAATTAGAAAACAGGAGACAGACAGTTCAAGGATTGGTGCAGCAGTCCCATAATGCTATCAAGTCTCATGTTACCTAGGCTTTTAAAAAGCTTTACTCTGCCAACCAATTGGCAATGGTTCTAAGAAGATTACAAAGGTCTGGTCATCACATTCTCATAGGAATATATATGTGTATATTTTATTTTTCAGGGAGAAAAGTCTTTCTAAAATACTGCCACCAGAAAACCCCTTATATTTCATTTATAATATGGGGGTTTTTAATCTCAAGCAAAGGGGACTAGAATTTCCATATTTGATTCTGACAAGCTAAGTTCTGTTAGCTAGAAAGAAAATGAGTGCTGAGTGGTAATTTTTTTTTTTTTTAGTTGGAGTCTCACTCTGTCGCCCAGTCTGGAGTGCAGTGGCTGCTCCCAGCCACCGCAGCCTCGACCTGCTGGGCTCCGGCGATCCTTCCCCCTCAGCCTTCCATGTAGCCGGAATTACAGGCATGTGCTACCACACCCGGCTGATTTTTTGATTTATTGTAGAGATGAGGTCTCGCTGCCCAGGCGGGTCTCGAACCCACGGGCTCAGGCAATCCACTCACCTCAGCCTCCCAAAGGCGCGGTATTACAGGCTGAGCCACCGAGCCCGGCTGTTGAGTGGTAATTAACGAATGGATTATGCTGTGACAATAATAAGAGTAATATCAAATATTATTGCAGATCATTACTATATACCAGGCACTTCTTTAAATACTCACTTGTAGAGTCCCTTAATTATCATAATACCCTACAAGGTAGACTCTCTAATGGAAGGGGAAATTAAGGCTCAGAGAGACTAAAGTACTGTAGGCAGAAAGTGGCAGAGGCAAGATTTGAACCCAAGTAATTGCCTTGATTTATTAAGCACTCACTATGTACCATTAATTATTCCAGACATTGGGGATGTATACTCTTCTGCAGCAGCTTAGAGTTCAGTTAGCCAGAAAGAACTAAAAGTAGATGGGCCAATTCACTTTTTGATAAGTTCTACCTCATGTTATTGGCCCTGTCCTGAAAGAATAACTACATGTTCCTTGAAGCATATGTTACAAGCTTCTCTAGGCCTAATGGGAATATTTCCAAATGATTTCCATTGCCCTGACTCTGCCATAGTTAAATTTACACTGCATAGACCTCTAAATATAAATACCTCTTATATGTGTGTGCCCTTCATTTCACAATGAAGGGTTTTGGGGTGTGGAGAGCTTTTCCATGAAAATGACATACCTCTTTGTGCCTAAGGTTTCTGTCCATCTCTTTGGAATTACTGACCATGGTGTAAAATTGGCCTTAAAAATACAAATATATTTTTTCTTTCTTACAAGATTGCACTAGGCCTTTTTTATTTTTAGTTGCCATCATTTGAGTACCACTTTACTCTTAATATTTCATTGCACATTCTATAAAGATCATTTTATTTAATACAATCCTGTGGACTATTTATTATCTGCCCCCCTCTTTACACATGTAAAAAACTTTTAAAACTTTGCAATAAGTTTTGTGGATTCTAGCATTATCCTTTTATGAACAGATGAATGAATTATCTAGATCAGAGATATAAAGAGGAGGCAGGTCTTGAAAGATTGGCATCTATGTAACGTGGATTAGTGAGTCTGAGTTTATATTCAGACCTAGGAAACAAAAACAGTTTTCTCAGGAAAACCTGAACAAAACTTTGCCATCTCTAGCTTGGGGAACCCAGTGAAAAGTTCTTAGGCTTTAATTCTGATGTAGATATCTTTTTAAATGCCATGCTGATCAACGGGCACTAGGTCAAACCATTTCCTTTTTGTAGTTATGTGCTGTGGTATACCTTTTCCATTTCTGCTGCTTTCCACTGAGGACCCTACTAGGCTGGGTTGATCCTTAGACAGTTAGTGAAACCATACCAACAAATAATTCTTCTCTTGGTCATGTGTTCTCTACCTCATGGTTTATTTTACTGTGGCTACTCTTTTCATTAATAGTTGTTTACACTTCACAGCAATACTTGTTGGCCTTGGCAAAAGCCATTGGCTCTACTCATTTTTAGCCTTTGATCCAAGACAAATGGCCATATTTGACAATATTTTTGCTGTGTAAGAGCAACTAGTAAAAAGCAGTTAATTAAATAAAGTGGGCTGTTACATTAAGGACAGATATAAGCATATCGGTGCACTGCTAACCCGTTGCTTCTTGAAGAACAGCATCTTGTCGGAGAGAGGGTCAACATCGAGACAGAAATAAGTAGAAGAAAAATGAGAAAATATGGACAGGTATATAGTTTTATGGCTCTTTTCATCTCCAAATAAATATTTTCTTAAGAGAAAGGAAGAAACTCATATATACAGTGCCCTGTCTTTAAGTTGCTCAAGTTTGTAGGCACATATAGGCACCTCTGCTGCTTCCCTGCCCCTGGGGAAGAATAGCCAATCTAGATTTTAATTCACTTTGTCTTCATCCCATTTAGCTACAAGTCCTAAAGGAAGGACCAGTCACTGAGAAGGCAGTGTATTTAAGCCACACAACTTCAATCAGATGATTATTTGCAAGTCTTGAAAGTACTACTTACTAGGACCTTCGTGTTCTTTTTAGTCAGCTGAAGAGAAAGTGCTGCTAGACTGCCGGATTGGCAGAGCTAAGTTTATACAGATGGAAGAGTTAGCAGAGACCACAGAACAAATACCAGCAACCAACCCATTTCACACTTCTGAAAAAAGAGAGAAAGGAATGACAGAGGCAAGCCAAAGCAAACAGGCTTTGGAAAACTTGAAACTGTGGGCTGGAATTTTCAGCTGGTCCTATTCTTTTCACACTCCTCCTGAAGAGTGTGCTCCACTCAGGAGAGTACAGACTTTCTGCATTTACACTTCTTAGGTTTGACCTTTTACAAAAAAAGATGGTTAGTTTCCAATCACAAAACAAGTGCTGTTTCAAACATCATCAGCGCAGTTTTTCTGGACTCTGATCTTTTTGTAGGGGACAGGGGAGGTATCATTCTTTGCAGAAGAGTCCATGTTGTTGGGATTCCCTTAGCTTGACTTTCTGTGCCATGTACCAGCTTTTACTCTTTATTTTCTCTGTTTTATTTTCTTGCAAGAAAGAAAGCCATTTTCTCTCTTTTTCCCTAGCGTATGCTGAGACATAAAACTTCCCAACAATCTGCTACACGCACAAATACCCTTCAGTTTCCACTACAGCACTTGGGTGCTTATCAAATTGTATTCTAAAGTAAACAGAAATGTTGTTGCTGCCTTGGGGATGTGTGATGTTTCTAGCTCCAACTTCAGAAGGCCTGAAGACAATATTTGGAGACAAAAATTAAAGAGAGATTTAGCCCGAATAGCTGTGAAATGGGCAGCTTCCATCACTAGTGTGGTTGTGTAGAATTTATGGATAGTGGATGGAAGAAACTTTCCTGTGGGCTGGCATTAGAGAAGGCAGTGGAACGACTTCAGATAGAACACTTTGTCTGAGAAAGTGTGAAAACTCTGTGTACATGAGGCAGACCATAGTATAATAATTTTAGCTCTGGAAGGGTTGGAAAATGGCTGTCAGAGATCTTTTTAACAGGTTAACCAGGTTATCCAGCTAGTTTACCAGAAATGTGTGGATGTGTGTCTGCAAGGAAAATTTCTGCAACTGTGTTTAAAAACAGTTCCATTTGTTCATATGTATTTAAAATGCTTAGATGGGGGAAAAAAAAGAAAATGCAAAAACAAGAATTGGACCCTTTATGGAACAGATCATCTCAATTCAAGTTGGTCACAGTGGATGACACACAGGCCAATAAACAAAAAGCCAGTGGAAGTTAGGTGCTGCAGTAGGAGGGAGAGGGAAACAGGCTGAGGATAGTCAAGGGATGTTTCCCACTGGTACTTCTGACTGGAGGAGATGTCCAAAGACTGGTGTACTGAAATGTGTGCATGGCTCTTGGTTTATGAGAAATGGAGTTGAGTTCAAAAAAAGCCCGTTAAAGAAAGTACTGACATCCTGATGATTCTGAACACAAAGAGGAAAAATCTTCCCTGGAGGTGGCAGAGAAAAGAAATAATAAAAGTTGTGTTGGTGGTTGAAACCAGGGTGAAGGAGGAGTGCAAAGCAGTGCATTTGAACGGACACACTGGGTTCAAAGGAAACATCCTTTGTGAGAGCAAACAAACAAAATGACAAACTAACAGGGATTTTAACAGACCAGGATTCAGAGCAGAGGGGATGAAGCCTGTGAATAACATTTCCAGTATTAAGTCCTTCCTGGTTTTCCCTTGTGAGAAAATATCCTGGTGAGGTACATGTAGGTTCGTTCCATTACCAGATGATAAGGAATTTAATGCTAGTGTTAAATAAGGCAGATGATCCTTGACATGCTCTTCTAAACTCTAAGGGAAACATGACCTGGAAAACATCTGTATGAAATTTCTGTAAGAAATCTTAGAATGTCTGTTATTTTGTAATCGATTAAGATTAATGTATGCTCTGATCAAGTTAGAAAACCCGTTAAATCCCAATCTCTTTATCTGAAAGCTGGCAGTGTTGAAGAATTCCATCAGAACGGTTTAGGAGTAGGGCAGCTTTGGTAAACACAACTTCCCACGGCGTCTCCAAAATTACAGCAATAAGTGGTAAGTGGCAATGTGCTGGAGGGACAGGTCATGGTGAGGCAGTCTAGGTCTCACTGGCTTGACCTCTGCTTGCCAGTTGCTGATGTCCTAGGCTACACATGACAGAATTATAACACCATGGACTTGACCATTCAAGACTTTACAGTGCTGACATTCTCTGATGAAACCTTTTTAATACATGAAATGACATAAAAAATCAGAATCAGTCTTAGATCTTATGCTCTTGGGGTAGCTCTCATCTCATCCTGATCATTCCTAGCTCACAGATGAGGGGCTAAGCAAGGGGTTTAGAGGATACTATCTCTCACTTTCCATCACTTCTTTCAGCATTATCACCTGCAATCATCATATTATATATACTTACATGTTATAGACATATGAGGACTAAACTCTGGCCTTTTTTTTCTCTTATCCAAGTTCCTAAGAGGCTTAGGGAGTCACACCTGATAAGCACTCACCAGACAAGGTTTTATTACCCTATTATCCCAATATACTGAAGTGCGTTTTCCACTCTGACTCTAGCATAACAACACACAACATATAACCAAGGAAATCAAAGTATTTCATGACCCTGCAAAGCCATCTCTTGGGGAATCCCAGACTCTAGAGATCTTGTCCACTATTGATTTTCAAAATTCCTTCAATAGTTGAACTCCCAGGTTCTGGAAAATCTGCCCGCTACTGATTTCCAAAATTCCTAGATAAGAACTAATAATTGCCAGTCAAGAAATTCTTAAATCCACCTATAACCTGCAAGACCACACTTGAAAATCTTGCTCCTTCCCAGGTTGAACCAATGAAAATCTCACATGTATTGATTTATGATTTTGTGACTTCTGCCTCCCTAAAATGTTATAACCAAACTGTAATTCAGGCACCCCAGAGTCATGCTCTCAAGGCTGTGTCCTGGGCCTTGTCACTCAATTGTCTCAGAATAAACCTCTTCAAGCTTATTTTACTGAACTTGGAATTTTTGCATTATCATATATGATATTAATAAAATGCAGTTTTGGATAGTGCAATATAAACAAAATGTAAAGATAAATACAAATATAAGGTTTTTGCTTGTTTATTTCTTCTTCCCTTCACTAGAATGTCAGCTCCATGGGAACAGTGTCATTTTATCTATTTATTTACTTCTGAATTGCCTGTGCCCAGGACAGTATCTGCACATAGTAAGTGCATCAAAGACTATGGAATACATGTATAGATATCTGAATCTATTCTTCAGAAAGCCCCCACTGACCTTTGTTTGGACATTTTACAATGTAAGATTCTGCTTGCAATTCAAATCCAAATCTTCCCCACACACTTTTTCATCTTCCTCTCACATATTGAAGCTTCTACTTCTGGTCAGTGTTGCCCAATCCAGTGGCCATTTTCTACCATGCCTCACCTGACATTTTGAGGAATATTTTCACAGCCAGATGAAGTCTGAGGTCCCTTAGGAAGCATATGAAATGCATCAATTGAGATGATAGTGTGGTTTTTTAATCTTTCATCTGTTAATATGGTGTATCATATTGACTGATTTGCATATATGAGATCAACCTTGGATACCAAGGATAAATCCTCCTTGGTCATGATGTATAATCCTTTTGGTATACTGTTAAACTAGTTCAATCATATTTGAGAGTTTTTATTAGACATACTGGCTGGCTACACACACACACACACACACACACACACACACACACAATAACTGTGTGACAAGATGGATATTCTAATTTGCTTGACTGTAGTAACCATTTTGCTATGTATATGTATATGAAAACATCATATTTGTGACATAAACAAATATAATTTTCATTTTTTAAAAAGGCACACTATCTGGTTAATATGAACCAGATCCAAGTCTTGGATATAGACCTGTCTCAAGAAAAACTGAATCTGTTGACCACTTCCTTCCCTCCTCCTATTTCCTGGGCCAGGCCAGCCACTTTTACTCTTTCTTCTGTCAGTCATCCTCTCGTCAGTTATCATCTGCACTAATAGTTGATGCCATTTCTGATAATATGTAGTTTCCCATGCAACATTCTGTGTGCTCTGGGCATCTACTCTGTACCATCACTGTGTTAGGTGTCATATGTATTAATACAATGAATGTGTCAGATAGTCCCACAATTCAAGGAGTTTAGAGGTTAGATGAAAAGGCATCAAGCTTTTATGACCCATAGTAAAAAAAAAAAAAAAAAATATATATATATATATAGAGAGAGAGAGAGAGAGAGAATACACGAACAGAGACATAGACCATAGTCATGACACAGGCATGTATTATTTCCAAGTTTTATGAAACTAAATTTATCTGGGTGATGTTTCTCATTATTTCTAGAGTAGCTTGTTTTATTTCATTAACTATCTGGTTATTATTCATTGTATTGACCTCATTATCTAGTTATAAGTTGCAATAAGTATAATTAATTAGATACAGGCAATTCGGATATAGCCATTCTAGAATGAGAAGTAGGTTTTTTTTTTTTTTTGAGTTGGAGTTTCACTCTGTCACCCAGACTGGAGTGCAGTGGCACACTCTGGCCACCGTAGCCTCAACCTGCTGGGCTCCGGCAATGCTTCTGCCTCAGCATTCCTCAGCTGCTTCAGCTGGAACTACAGGCGTGCACTACCACGCCTGGCTAATTTTTTATTTATTGTAGAGATGAGGTCTCGCCAAGTTCTCCGGGTGGGTCTTGAACCCGCAGACTCAGGCAATCCACTTGCCTCGGCCTCCCAAAGTGCTGGGATTACAGGCTGAGCCATCGAGCCCAGCAAGGAGGGAGCTTCTTAAAGTCATTATAATGGAGTAAAAAGTATGCACAAGGCAATGGAAGCCAGAAAAGAGTTATGACTCTTTCTAAAAAGATAATCTCTAGAACTAAGTTTCTCAAACTCTATTAATCACAAGAAGTACCCTGGAATTTATTTAAAAAGCAGACTCTTACTCAGGAGGTGAAGAGCAGAGCCTGTCAGGAGGTGGGAAATTGGGCCTGGGATTTTGTGTTTCTAAAATGCTTTCCTGTGATACTGGTGCTGCTGGGCCATGGACCACACTTTGAAAATCAGGAGTGATGTCTCAGGGATGACCAGATTCATCTGGAGATAAAGGGAGACAGGAAAGGCATTCAGGTAAAAAGGACATTAACAATGTTTCTGTGAGTTACATAGGGACAACGAGCGTCCACATTGCCTTTAGAATTACCTGTGCCTGTGTTACAGTGAAAGATGGAGCCTGTCCTTAGCAATGAAGGACAATTATGGCAGTGATAAATCACATTTTTTTTTCACAAGAACAGATTCAGGAAAAAGGAAGAAAAATTCACAGATCAACTTTAAAAATAGATTTTAAAAAAATATTTTACTGTGAAACATTACACTACTGGCAACTACAATTTGGCATTCTTTCTAGATTCCTCTTTGCTGGTAGGGATGTAAAGATGGGTAGATGAGTGGAGCCCTAACCTCAACTCTCAGGTGCTGCACTGTCTAACCACACTGCTGAAACTTGGAGCACATTTTATGTGAGATGAAATCAGGGTGGGCTTGGAGGGAGTTGTGGGTTGAGCAACATGAGGCTGGATTTGCCAATCTAGTGTCAAGACCAAAAAATAGTCTGTTATCCCGTGATTTCTGGGAGCCAGGGGATAGATTTTAGAAAGAGGGGAGGTTCTGACTGAGTCACAAAGAATGAGGAAAGCAGAAGCAAAATACTAAGGGGAATGTTTGAATTTCCTTGATTACTCCTTACCTGTAAGGGAAGTGAGGACTTGACTCCTCAAACTTTGTTTCCACTCAGTGTTCATTCTTCCTCCCTTCACTATCACCCCTAAGTAAAAACTATTAGAAGTTTGTTAAACATCAGTTTAAATGCCACATCCCCAGCAGCAGCCTTGGTTTGTGACTCAGCCCTGCGGTGAGGGCAAAATCCAAAGTCCCCATCTGGCAGGGGTGGTGGGAGAATTGATTGTAGCTAATGTGGTTCCAAGCAGATTTCTCAGTGCATTTGCTTGAATGTGTGGAGCCGGCTAACTCGGTTCTGCCTATGTTCTTTTTCTAGTCAGTGGCTGGTTGCTCACTGCCTTCACCGGAAAGGCCTCGCTTTAGATGCTGGAGATATAATGATTGTGCCCCAAATGAAACCAGCTACAGCTACCAGTGAGCTCATAGTTCTATATAACTGTAGTATGTTTTGGAATGAATCCTAAAATAAGGTGCTCCAAACATGGTGTGCTATTTTGCTTTATGTTCCTAACTGGATTGAGAAGTTCATTGGTCAGAGCTGCCCTGTTCTCATGTTGATCATAAAGAATGATAGAAGTCTGGCTTTTATGAAGAGAATTTGTCCTCATGAACATAAAGAAAAGTTTATAATCTTATCCCAGACCCTGAGACTGAACCAGCATGTGCCCACACTGACGCTGAATCTTAGCATGGATCCCCTTCCACCTGGCTTTGCAAGATACCTGTAATCCCACGCCTTTGGGAGGCTGAGGTGAGTGGATTGCCTGAGCCCACGGGTTTGAGATCCTCCAGGGCAACTTGGCGAGGCCTCATCTCTACAATAAATCAAAAATTAGCCGGGCGTGGTAGCGCACGCCTGTAGTTCCAGCTACATAGAAGGCTGAGGTGGAAGGATGGCTGGCACCCAGCAGGCGAGGCTGCGGTGGCTGGGAGTGGCCACTGTACTCCAGTCTGGGTGACAGAGTGAGACTTCAACTCAAAAAAAAGAAACCGTCTTCTCCTAGGAAACCACCAATGGACATATTTACACATTGTTTGAGTCGGTTGTGGTGCAATAAGATAGCCCAGCACCTGGAGTTTGAAACATTTTTTCTTTTCTCAAAATGTGGTCTGTAACATATTGCAACAGAGTTATCTAAAATGTGGGTCTACTTTATCATATAAATGAGACAAGACCTCTATGTATTGGCCCCTAGGTCATGTATTTCTTTCCTGCAGGTTGAGATCCATTAGTTCAAAAGCCTGGCAGTGTCAAATTCAAAAATTTTTAACATCCAATTATTTAAAAAATAGCCCCAAATAGACTTTTAGAGCCTACTTGCTTTGCATACTCTAAGGAACCTCCCTCAACAGCTGCTACCCCTTGATAAAATAGCTTCTTGTAGTTATAATACCCTAAACCACACCGTCCTTTGGAGTTTTCTGACCCAAAGGCTCACCATCATGATGCTAAGCGACAACACTTAGACACATGAGGCCCTCTCCAATACCTCTCCTCGGGTATTTCCCTTCTCTTCCTCCTCTTCTGGATGGTGGCTCCCTCCCTGTAAGCCTCTGATGGTCTCATGCTATGAGGGGCTTTTCCTCCCATGCAGCCCTGGCCATGTGCCACTAATAAAGCTTGTGTACCACTATCTCTCGTGGTCGTATCTTTTTCCTTCATCAGCCCTTGGATCCTTTGAGCCCTCTATATACTCCTACCCAAGATCTACAGAGTCAAAATATATGAAGGGAGATGCTTGGAACTGAACAGTTTTTAGGAGCTTTTCCAGGTGATGTGTGTATGTGTGTGTGCCTGTGAATACCTGCGTGTACCCACATTAAAGTTTAAAATCCATGGGTTTGAAGATTTGGCTTGGGTCCTGCCTCTGACACTTGTTATTTGATTTGGGAAAATTCCCTTTCACTCTCTGAGCATCAGTTTTTTCTTATGTAGGTTTAAACTGATGACGTCTATAGGAGAGAGATCTGTGAAGACAAAAATGCAATAGCACACATGGAAGTGATCAGAGCAATGGCCGGCACATGGTTAGTGTTTCAAGCATAGGTGCGGGATCTGCATCTTTCTTCCTGTTCATGTTCCTTTCTGATGTTCTTTGAAGCTAGTCCTTGTCATTCTAAAATATTCCCTTTTTTACATGCTTTTTTGAATCATCTATCACCTGGGCCTCATCAGTGTACCAATTCACATGTAAATCTTACTTGACATATTACTATGCCCACCTGACATTGAATCATTTAATTTTTCTGTCCCTCTGCCATTAGATCTTTTTGTAATTGCATTATCTAATGCTATGAACTGTCCAAGAGCTAGAGTTAGATGACAAATGTTGCACAAGGTACATTTGTATTGTGTTGTCACAGTTTTTATCACTAAATTCAGATGGAACCCAAATACTATTTTTATTTAAGATTTTGTTCAGTTCTACTTCACTGTCTATTGGAGATTTCTAGTTTTGCTAAATACATTTTTCTTCCTCTCTGCTTAGACTCATCTACTGAAATATAATTATTTTTAGCAACTTTACTCAGTTGTTTGCAATTCTGTATGTAAGACTTTGCTCTTTGGGACATAATAAACACATGGCCCCATGTTCCACTAAGAGATTTGTGAAGTCAAGGTATGATACCCTGGTGCTGGTTGCTAAATGAGATCATTTACCAAAGGTGATTTTGTGCAGTGTGGAAATTCTTAACCTCTAATGCATGGATCTTGTTTTTATATTTTAAAAAAAGCATTAAATACTCTTGTCAAAAGAAGATATTTGTCCTTTATTTCATCTCAGCTCTTCACTATCCTCCAAGATTTAAAAACCACAGCATGTACCAAATATATATGTGGTATCAAGAATAATTATTTTTTTTCTTCCAAGGTCAAGGCCAGGGAGAGATGCAATGGAAACACCAAAATAAAATCATATGTGAATCTGACTGTAACACCATGTGGCTAGAGTGGGGAAAATAATAATACAACTCTGGTTTCATATGTTAACATTGGTAGTGAGCAGTGGGGAGGTGACTCACACAAAAGTATGCTAACAGAGTTCTTTATATGGGGAAATAAAAGGATGATTTCTAACAACGATAAAGTTCCTGAATGATGATAGGTAGACATAGAGCAATGAAGATAAAATTATGTTTTACATTGCCATGTCCAGTTGTAATGGATTCACAGGAAGAGGAGTTATCCTTCCACGTAAAACAATTAAATAAAAACATTTAAAAAAACTGGATAGAATACATTAAACAGCAATTTTCAAGACACTAGATATCAGACAATGAAGGATAGTGTCTTCTGGACTATAAAACCCTTCAAATTGTTCCGGCATACTGCCATGCGAGAGTCCATACTACAACACAGGAAGGAGGAACCCAGATGGAGCTTGGTGTGCTTCCTGAGATAAGGATATGGAACAGAAGAAGGTTGGAATACGAGATAAAGATAAACGGTCAAGAGAATAACTCCAGATATCTACAAAAGCACTCCTCAAGTATTAAACTGAGTACAGACGAATGTGTGTGTGTGTTTGTGTATGTGTGTATGTGCATGTGTGTGTATAGGCACATGCATAAGTGTGTATAAATTATCTGAGATCAAGGAAGGAACCACCAGAAAAGATTGGAAGGCTAGTAATGTTGATTATTCTTACCAGCCAATCCAGGAAAACTCAAGATTCATGACACACTGGGTAGAGTTCACAGAAATGTCTTGCCTCAGAAGTGGTGAGTAATTATCCTTACACCAAACTGTTTGGGGCCCTTAATATATGTTGAAAACCATATCCTCATATATTTTCAAGTAATATAAAGAATCCCAGAACAAAGTTCAAGAACACTGATGAGAATACAAAAATATTTAGTGCTCAGCAATGCAAAACACACAATGCCTGGCATTTATCCAAAAGTTAACAAGAATTCAGAAAAAAGCAAGGAATAAATGAGAAAAACAAATTATCATTTGAAACCAACCTAGAACTGACGCATATGATACTATTAGTAGAGAATGGGAGCAAAACAGTTATCACAACTATATTCAAGTCATTCAAAAACTTATGGGGAGATATGGAAGATTTTTTAAAAACCCAAACAGAAATTCTATTTCTGTTGATAAAAAACAACAAATGTGTGAGATGAAAAATACACTGGATGAGACTTTTTCTACTAGACTTTGCAGTAGAAAATACTAGTAAAGTTGAAGAAACTATCTAAAAACAAAACACAGGTAGAAAAAAGCCTAATTAAAAAATAAGAAAATAATCAGCCATAGGACAACTTGAAGAGGCCTGATATATATATATATAAAGTTTATAACATATACATTTATAGCAAATATATATATTTGGAGTTACTAAAGGAAAAAGAGGCAGAACAAATTCCTGAAGATATGTGGTAAAGATTTTTCCAAATTTGATAAAATTATAAACCCAAATTTATAAACTTCAGAAAAACCCAAACACAATAAGCATAAATAAAGTTACACCAACACAAATTATAATCAATTTGCTCAACACTAGTGGTAAGGAAAAAGATCTGAAAAGCATTCAGAGGAGGGAAATACATTATGTCCAGAGAAACAGAGCAAATGCTGATGGCAGATTCATCATCACCTACAATGAAATGATATCTTTCAAGTACTGAGAACAACCACCTGAAAATTTATATCCAGTGAAAATATCTTTCTAAAATAATGGCAGAATAAAGTCTTTTTCATACAAACAAAAGATAAAATAATTTATCACCAGCACATCTTTATAACAAGAAAGATGAAAGGAAGTCCTTCAGGTCAAAGGAATATGATACCAGATGGAAATATGGAATGTAAAAAAAAAAAAAAGCATTGGAAAGGGTAACTGTATGAGCAAATATATGATTTTTTAATTATAATGTAAATCTCTTAAAAGATCATTGACAGTTTAGACAAAAATAAAAACAATGTAGTGTAGAGTTCCTTATGTACATAAAAGCAAAATTTGTTATAACAATATTCCAAAGAACAGGAGGGGAGAAATTTAGATATACTCTTATAAAACTTTTAAACTAGATTCGTGGTAGTATGATATCACTTGAAGGTAGATTGTGATATGCTAAGGATGTATGCTATAAAAAAGGAACCCACTAAATGTCAAAACAAAGGGTTATAGCTAATGAAAATTCAATACAAAAGATAAAATGGAATCATTAAAAACCTCAATTCATTCACAGAAAGCAGAAAAAGAGGACAAAAGAAAGAGCAAATGAAACAACTATGAAACAAGATGATAGTTTTGAACCTAGTTATTTTAATAATTAAACTAAATGTAAATGGTTTAAATACCCAAATTAAAAGGCAGTTTTCAGACTGGATTTTTTTTAAAAAACACTGTTGCCTGCTTAAAAATAAACAATCTTTAAATATAAAAAGACATGCATTTTTATAAAGGATGAAATAAAACAGAATGTGTTACTGCTTGTCAAAAGAAATCTGAAGTGCCTTTCTTAGTATCAAAGTAGATTTCAGGATAAAAAATTTAATGTAAAAAAATTCATTTTATAACAGCATGGTTTTTTTGTGGTTTAAATTTTCATGTTTCTTTTTATTTTATTTTACTTTAAAGATGTGGAGCCCAATTCATAATTAAGTAAATAAATGGTCATCATACAGGTAAAGTTTGGGCCTCCCTTTGGTCCCTGCTTTGCCTGGTTTGAGATAAAGTACCCTTATGTGCCCTCCTCTCCCCAGCAGTGTCCTGCTACTGCCAATCCCTTTCTTATAGTATTATGAATTTAGCAAGGTTGTAGAAAACAAAAACGCTATGTCAGAATTGATTATATATTTCTATATACTGGAAACAATCAGAACTTTAAATTAAATAATATTATTTATAACAGCATTCAATATATAACATACCTAGGAATACATTTGCAAAAAATTGGAAAGATCTATACACCGAATGAGTGACATATTTTGTTTTTAGGTAGGAAGATTCATATATGTTGAGATTTTAATTCTTCCAAATTGAACTATAGATGTTATGGAACACCAATAAAATTCTCAGTAGGATCACTTTTTAAAAATTATCAAACTCATTCTAAAAGTCATTAAGAAATGCCAAAAACCTAGACTATTCAAAGTAACTTAGAAAAAAAAATTGAAAGATTAACACTACACAATGTTAAGACTTATTAAAAAGCTATAATAATCAATGTAGTGTTGTAAAAATAGACAAAGAAATCAATAGTACAGACTAGAATGTCCAGAAATAGGCCCACATATATATGGACAATTTACTTCTGATGAAGGTGCAAAGGCAACTCAGTGGAGAAAGTATAGTATTTTTAGCAAATGGTGCTGCGACAATTGAATGTTCACATGGAAAAAATGAAATCTGATTTATACTTAATGCTATATGCAAAAAAAACTCAAAATTGATAATAGATCTAAATGTAAAACTTAAAACTATAACAGCTATAGAAACATCAAAGAAAGCCATTGCACCCTTGGATTAAGCAAATATATTTACAAATGACACATAATTCATGAAAGGTCAAATTGTCAGCTTGTAGTAAATAAAAATAAAAGAATATGATTTTTGAAAGATACTGTTAGGAGAATGAAAAGGCAAGCCATCAATTGGGAGAAAAGCATCTATATTGTGTGGACTTGTAACTAGAATTTATAAAGCACTCTTAAGATTCAGTCACTAGAAAATAACGAAATAATTTTAGGGAAAGAGACACTTCGTCAGTTAAGATACATAAATAGAAAATAAGCTCATAAAATATACTCAACCTTATTAAACAATGGAGGAATTCTAATTCAAACTATATACAGATTTCTGGTTTCTAGTCTGGGACGTAGGGAGGTAAGAAATCATCACTCCGGCCTGAAAATAAGTAAAAAGCTTAGCAAATTGGAAAATCAACAACTTTCAGCACTGTCAGAGAAAGGAGCTCCCAGGGCAAAGTGCTGCCTGGAAAAATGTAGAGACAGATAGGTTGATACAAAGACTCACAACTTACTGGAACAAAACCATAAGCAGAGACCTCCATCAGAACCAGTTGGGGGACTGCTTATATCATTGTCCCGTTACCAAAACAAAAAACAAACAAAAAGACATATTAAAAGGCAAAAAAAAGCCGGGCTCGGTGGCTCAGCCTGTAATCCCGCGCCTTTGGGAGGCTGAGGTGAGTGGATTGCCTGAGCCCGTGGGTTCGAGACCCGCCTGGGCAGCGAGACCTCATCTCCACAATAAATCAAAAAATTAGCCGGTGTGGTAGCGCGCCCCTGTAATTCCGGCTACTCGGAAGGTTGAGGCGGAAGGATTGCGGAGCCCAGCAGGTCGAGGTTGTGGTGGCCGGAAGTGGCCACTGCACTCCAGTCTGGGCGACACAGTGAGACTCCAACTCAAAAAAAAAAAAAAAAAAAAAAAAAGCCGGGCTCGGTGGCTCAGCCTGTAATCCTGCGCCTTTGGGAGGCTGAGGTGAGTGGATTGCCTGAGCCCGAGGGTTCGAGACCCGCCTGGGCAGGCAAGACCTCATCTCTACAATAAATAAAAAAAAATTAGCTGGGCGTGGTAGCGTGCACCTGTAGTTCCAGCTACTTGGAAGGCTGAGGCGGAAGGATTGCCGGAGCCCAGCAGGTCGAGGCTGTGGTAGCCGGGAGCGGCTGCCACTGCACTCCAGTCTGGGCGACAGTGAGACTCCAACTCAAAAAAAAAGGCAAAAAAATATATTTTGAAGAGACAGAGTAAGTATCAAAACCAGATTCAGATAAGGTAAAGATTTTGAAATTATCTGACCAAGAATTGAAAACAATTACGATTATTATGCTGAAGATCTAATGAATAAAGTAGACAGCGTGTAAGAACAAATGGGCAGTGCAAGAAGAGAAATGAAAATTCTTTTTAAAAAAGTATTCAAAAGATATGCTAAAGATAAAAAATAAATGAAGTAGATGAATAAAGTAGACAGCATGCAAGAACAAATGGGCAATGCAAGCAGAGAAATGAAAATTCTTTTAAAAAATATTAAAAAGGTATGCTAAAGATAAAAAAATTCATAACAGAAATAAAGAATGCCTTTGATGGGCTTATTAGTAGAAGGGAATCTCGGAGCTTTTGAGTATTTCAATAGCAACTTTCAAAAGGAAAAAGCTAGGAGAAAAATAACTGAAGACAACAACAACAACAGCAACAACCCAGAAAAGAATATTAAAGAACTGTGGGACAACTACACAAGGTAACATAAAACATATGCCTTATGAAAATACCAGAAAGTGAAGAAAGATAGGAAAGAAAAGAGGAAACATTTTAAGCAATAATAACTGAGAATTTCCTCAAATTAATGTCAGACACCAAATCACAGATCCAGGAAGTTCAGAGAACTTCCAAACCAGATAAATGATTAAAAAAGGCATATTATATTCAAATTTCAGAAAATCAGAGATAAAGAAAAAATATTGAAATAAACAGGGTGGCGGTGGCAGGGAGAAACACCTTACATACAGAGAATCAAAGGTAAAAATTGCATCTGACTTCTCTGTAATCATGCAGACAAGAAGAGAGTGAAGTGAAATAATACTATGAACCTAGAATTTTATTTCTGTGGAATTATTTTTCAGAAGTGAAGGAAAGATACTTTCTCAAACAAACAAAAATTGAGAACATTTATTGCTGGTAAACCTGTCTTGCAAGAAATGTTAACCGAAGTTTTTCAGAGAAAAGAAAAATTATATAGATCAGAACCTTGTATCTACATAAAAAAGGAAGAACATCATAGAAGGAATAAGTGAAAGTAAAATAAATACTTTTTTATCCTTTATTGATCTAACAGTTTGCTCAAAGCAATAATAGCAACAATGTATTCAATTATATATGATTATGTGTATATGTTTATGCATATTTACTTACATATGTTTATACATAACTGAAATAAATGATAGTAATGATACAAGGACTAGGAGGGAGGAATCAGAATTGTTGTCTAATTGTAAAATACTTACATTACCTGTAAAGTAAAATAGTGTTATTTGAAAGTGGACTTGAATTAGTTGTAACTGTAGCTTGCAAATTCTAGGACAATCACCTTAAAAAGTAAAAAAAAAAATGAAAAAAGAAAAGAAAAAGAAAAAGAAAAAGAAAGTGTCGGGCTCGGTGGCTCAGCCTGTAATTCCACGCCTTTGGGAGGCTGAGGTGTGTGGATTGCCTGAGCCCGCGGGTTCGAGACCCGCCTGGGCAGCGAGACCTCATCTCTACAATAAACCAAAAAAATCAGCTGGGCATGGTAGCGCATGCCTATAATTCTGGCTACTTGGAAGGCTGAGGCGGAAGGATCACCGGAGTCCCAGCCGGACTCCAGTCTGGGCGACAGAGTGAGACTCCAACTCAAAAAAAAAAGAAAAAAAAAAAAAAGAAAAAAAAAGAAAAACACCCCTCCTCCCAAAACCACAGATGTGTACCTAATATTCTAAGAAAGGAGAGAAAATGAAATCATATAAAATGCTCGATTAAACCATAAAAGGCAGGAAAAAAGTGGAAGACAAAAACCACAACAAAGAACACGAACAATGAATTAGAAAACACTAACAAATGTGGTAAATTATTCAACTATAACACTAATCACTTTAAATGTCAATAGTATAAATATACCAATTCAAAGACAGAGATCAGTGGAGTGAATTAAGAAAACAAAATCCAGCTATAGTTTGTCTACAAGAAGCTCACTTTAAATGTAAAAACACATAGATTAAGAGTAAAAAGATGAAGGTGCTAACACCAATCAAAAAAAGTGGAGGTAGTTATATTAATTTCTGTCAGAGATGACTTCAGAGCAAGAAAGTTTACCAGAGATAAAGAAGGACCTTAGATAATGATAAACGGGTTCAATTCTCCAAAAAGACATAACAATCCTTAGTTTATAAGCACCTAACCACAGAGCATCAAAATATGTGAGGCAAAAATTGTCAAAAATACAAGTAAATGAATCTACTATTATGGTCGAAGACTCAACATTGCTGTATCAAGAAAGGAGAGATAGAGCAGGCAGCACATAGTTGAACTTAGTAGCATTCTCAATCAACTGGATATAATTGACATTTACAGACTAGACAAGAAAAAGCAATAAAAGTTAGACTGACAAAGAAGGAAGAAATAAAACTGCCTTTGTTTACAGATGATGATTGTCTATGCATAAAAACTTTTAAATACTGATAATAAATCTCCTGGAACTAAGAAGTAAGGCAAAGTTGTAAGATAAAGGTTACAGTACAAATGTCATTGCTTTCCTATATACAAGTAACATACAAGTGGAGATTGAAATTAAAGATGCAATACGATTTACATTTGCACTCTAAAAAATGAAATACATATGTATAAATCTAATAAAACACACACAAGATCTGTATTAATCAAACAACAGAACTCTCAGGAAATAAACCAGAGAACTAAATAAATTGAGAAATAATCCATGTTCATGAATAGGAAGACTCAATTTTTCAAGATGTCAATATTTCCTAACTTGTTCTATAGATTTGATGCACTCATAATAAAAATTCCAGCGAGTTATTTTATGGATATTAAAAAACTAATTCTAAAGTTCATATGAAGTAGACAAGAGAAGGAAATCAGGTTATCCAAATAGAAAAACAGGAAGTCAGGATATCCCTCTTTGTTGACGATATGATCATATACCACAGAAATCCAAAAGAATCTGTCAAAACCCTACTTGCACTGATAAAAGACTCTGACAAACTCTTGGGGTGCAAAATAAATGTGTGAAAGGTGGTTGCATTCTTATACACCAACAACAAGCAGGCAGAGAACCAAATAAAAAGTGCAAGCCCATTCACAATACACACACACACACATACACACACACACACACACACACACACACACACACACACACACACACAAAATACTTCCTAACCAGAGAAGTAAAAGACCTTTACAATGAGAACTACAAAACACTGCTCAAAGAAATCCAAGTCACAACACAAACAAATGGAAAAATATTCTATGCTCATGGACAGGAAGAATCAACATTGTTAAGATGCGCCTCCTACCAAAGGCAATCTATAGATTCAACACAATACCCATTAAATTACCAACATCATTCTTCTCAGACGTGGAAATGACAATACAGAAATTCATATGGAAACATAAACAACCACAAATAGCCGAAACAATCCTTAGCAAAAGAAACAAAGTGGAAGGTATCACACTTCCCGACTTTAAACTTCATGACAAGTCTGCAATAATCAAAACAACCTGCTATTGGTACAAGAACAGTCATATAGACCAATGGAACAGGATAGAGATTTCAGAAGCAAAGCCTCAATTTCTCAACCAATTTATCTTTGACAAAGCCTCCAACAGCAACGACTGGGGAGAAGAGAACCTATTCAGGAAATGATGCTGGGAAAACTGGCTGATCACATGCGGAAGATTGAATCAGGACCCCTACTTATCACCATACACAAGAATTAACTCTAAATGGATCAAAGACCTAAATGTAAACCTCAAACTAATAGAATCTTAGAAAATGCAGGAGACATCCTTATGGAAATTGGAACTGGCAACCAATTTCTGATCAAAACCCTACCATAAGAAATAAGATAGACAAGTGGGACCTCATCAAACTGATGAGCTTTTGCAAAGCAAAAGAAACCATCAAGAGAGCAGGGAGACAGCCCACAGAATTGGAAAAAATATTTGCCACTGTATATCTGACAAAGACCTAACATCTAGGATCTACAAGGAATGAAAATGCACTGAAAAGAAAAAAACAAACAGCCCCATTAAAAAGTGGGCAAAAGACATTAACAGACACTTCTCAAAAGAAGATATATAGGCAGCCAACAGACACATGAAAAGGTGCTCAAGCTCACTCATCATCAGAGAAATGCAAATCAAACCCACAATGAGACACCACCTAACCCCAATATGAATGGCCATCATTAATAAAACAAACAACAACAAATGTTGGTGAGCATGTGGAGAAAAGGGAACGCTTCTGCACTGTTGGTGAGAATGGAGATTAGTGCAACCTCTTTGGAAGACAGTGTGGCAATCTCTGAAATTGGGAATATACCCGGATGAACTCAAATCAATCTACAAAATAGATACCTGCATAAGCATGTTTATTGCGATACTATTCACAATAGCAAAAACATGGAGCCAATCATGCTGCCCATCAAAACTGGGCTGGATTAAAAAAAAATGAGTTACATATACACAATGGAATATTATGCAGACATAAAGGGCAAACATATGGATTTTGCAGCAACTTGAATGGATTTAGAGTTTATCATACTGAGTGATCTATCACAGGAACAAAGAACAGAGTACCATACGTTCTCACTCATAAGTAGACCTTGAACAATTATCATAATACTATAAGAAAAGGATTGGCAGTAATGGGAAACTGCCAGGGGAGGGAGGGTGGGATTGGTAGTTGAGGGAAACTGTCAGGGGAGGGAGGGGCAGCACATCTCATAAACAAGGGTACCTGCATAATGAACATTTGTATACCTAACCCTGAATTGTACCCCACATCTTTAAAATAAAAAATAAAGCTCATATGATGAGTCTCAAGACTAAGAATAGCTAACACAATATTGACAAGGAAGAACAAAGTCAAAGGATTGACAGTTCCCAACTTCTAGACTTTCTACAAGGCTGAAATAATCAAGACATTGTCATATTGGTGAAATAATAGACAAGTAGATTGACACAACAGAATATAGACTGCCACATGCAAAAAATTAATTTAATTTAAACACAGATCTTACACAATAACAAAAATTAAATAAAAATGAATTATAGACCTAAATTAAAAAGTCAAGGCTATAAACTTCTAGAAGTAAAGTTGACCTTGGTATGATGATGATTTTTAGACATGACAACAAAGGAGCAATCAATGACAGAAATAACTGATAAACTGATCTGCTCTTCAAAAGATTCTGTCAAGAAAATGAGGAGACAAGCCACTGACTGTGAGAAAGTATTTGCAATAGAAACATCTGATAATGGACTGTTATCCAAAATCTTCAAAGATGCCTTAAAAACCAATAATAAGGAAATGAACTTGATTAAAAAATAGTCAGAAAATTTGAACAGACACTTCACCAAAGAAGATATATAAATATCAAATAAGCATATGAAATGCTGCTCAACATCACGTCACTAAAGACTTGCAAATTAAAACAATGAAATACCACTGCATACTTATTAAAATGACCAAAATAATCCAAAACAATAACACCAAATGCTGGTGAGGATGTGGAGAAATAAGAATTTTCATTCACTTCTTATAGGAACGCAGAATGATGTGGCCACTTTGGAATGCAATTTGTCAGTTTCTTATAAAAGTAAACAGTCTCTTACAGTTTAGCAGTTATGTTCTTTGGCATTTAGCTAAATGAGTTGAAAACTTAGGTGTACACAAAAATTTGCATGTGAAATATTTCTAGTAGCTTTATTTGTAATTGCCAATACTGGAAGCAACAAAGATAAACTTCGGTAGGTAAATGGAAAAATAAACTGTGGTACCTCCAGACAATGGAATATTACTCAGAGCTAAAAAGTAAAGAACTATCAAGGCATCAAACAGCATGGAGGAAACTTACATGCATATTACTAGGTGAAAGAAGCCAATCTGACATATTGTATCATTCCAACTATATGACGTTCTTGAATAGGAAAAACTATGAAGACAGTAACAGATCAGTGTTTCCAGGGGCTAGGGGAAAGGTAGGTCTGAATAGCAGAGCGCAGAAAACTTATTCTATATGATACTACTGTGGTGGATACATGACATTATACATTAGTCAACATCTATGGAATGTACAACACCAAGAGTGGACCCTCACATAAACTATGGACTTTGGTTGCTAATGATGTGTCCATCAATTGAAGGTTTGTCAGTTGTAATAAACGTACACTCTGATGGGAGATGTTGATGGATATATGGGGAAGGATGGTATACAGAAAATCCCTGCACCTTCTGTTCAATTGTACTATGAATATAAAAGTGCTCTAAACCAGGGGTGCCCAACCTTTTGGTTTTTCTGGGCCACATGGAGTAAAGAGGAATTGTCTTGGGTTGTACAAAAATTATATAATGTAGTTAATGTATACACAGAATAAGATTTATTTTTTATGTTTCTATTATAAAGTTTAGAAAAATGAGAACAATATAAAATTTATGAGGAATTTGATCATGTTTTTGTAAAACTAGTCTATTAATATCTGGTTAAATGGAAGTGGTTACAAATCTTAGTGAGTTCTCAAGGTGCTCATCAGAAATGTTTGTTTCAATTTTGCTCTTCATGTACTTTATAACTGAAAACATCTGCTCTCAAATGTATGTGCTGCCAAAAAGGGATATTGCAAATAAGGCATGATTGTGAACTTCAAAAATGAAACTACATATGAGGTCACAAAGAAAATAAATGCTAAAAACAACATGAAGTTAAACGATTTTGTGGGGCTGCATTACTAGCTGTCCTGGGTTGCATGCAGCCAGTGGGCCATGGGTTGGACATGCCTACTCTAAACTGTAAAGTCTGTTAATGAACAATAACAAAACTAACCTATTAGAATGGGTAAAATAAAAGGCTGCCATATCTGTGCTGGTGACAACGTGAAAAGACTGAAACTTTCTTATGCTGCTAGAATAAATTTTTTAAAAAAGGTATAACCGTTTTGGAAAAGTGTAGCAATTCTTAAAATGTTAAATATACAATTATTCCATGATCCAGTCATTCCACTCCTAGATATTTATCCAAGAGAATTGAAAGCATAGGTCCATACAAAGACTTGCATGCAAATATTCTTAGAAGTTTTCTTTTTGTCACAGTCTAAATATAGGGGGGAAAACAGTATGTTCATCAGCAGATGAGTGTGTATTAAATAAACTGTGATATCCATAGAATGGAATATTACTTAACAGTAAGAAAAGAATGAGCTGCTAATACATGCTTTATAACATGGGTAAGTTTCAAAATAACTATGCAGAGTGAAAGATGCCAGACACATTTGTTTTATGATTCTATTAATATAAAATTCAAAGAAATACAAACTAAAGTATAGTGATAGAAATAGGTTAGTTGTTATGGGAGAGAGGGCAGAAAGGGGTGGATGTTTACCTAAATACTGAGCTGATAACTTATAGAACGGTAGCTGCACATTAAAACTACCTTTCTAAACATGCAGATTCCTAGACCCTGCCTTCAGCGACTTTTATCTAGTTGGTCATGAATGGGGCCTCCTAATCTGTTAAACAATTTATATCTGTAGATAATTCTGATACTCAGCAAGGTGAGAGCATCTTTATCTAATGGCACTTTGTTTTCTTTGGTCCCTCAGTATCTGTCTCTTTGAGTCTAGAGTTGATTAAACACTCCAACTTGGGCAAACAGAGATTCAGATAAATCTCTCTTCTAAAGGTATCCATTTAAAAGAGGGATCTAGAAAAGGCCTTAAAAATTCTGACTCTTAAATGGAAATACTTGGTGCCTAGCCCCAGAGATGTGGTTCTATTGGGTGTTCCTACGGCATCCCAAACCACCCCATGAAGTTACTAGGAGGGTTTCTACTCTGCTGAGAGTTTCCTTGTAGCTCTGCTCTACATCTTATTTACTTCTTAATTTTCTACTACATATACCACCATTCTTAACTCCTCATCATGGGAGCTTAGCCATCTTCATCTTGACACTAAATTATGATTATAATGCAACAGAATCTGGCTTGAAAAATTCAACTAGAAATAAATAATTCTATTTTCTGTTTCTTGCAAATTGAAATTAACAAGATTTTCTGGTACCTCTTTTTTACCTTGACTCACTGACTGCTTCTTGGCTGGTCTCTACATTCCGTGAATGTGCTATTCATTCCAGTGAACCTCGGTTATTCATGCTTTTTCCAGGGAGAAAGCACAACCCTTTCTCCCAGCTAACTTTATGTCTAGGGTTTTTAGATTAGCAAAATGCCAGAGGTACTTTGAAAAACTTCAGTCTTGCATTTGGATAGAGGTATATATTGCGCAAAATACTGGGACCACAGTGCTAACTTATTATTTAAGGAGGGGATGCAAACACTATCATGACTTCATGCTGACTCCCTGTTCTGCCTCCAAGCCATGCTGGGTAAGACAGTATCACCTTTCATGCTGATGCAAGTCACCAGCCTAACACGCACTCATCTCCCTTCACATAGTATGTCTACCCTGTGTAAATTATTTTCTGGAGCCATAAAAGGTCCTGTTTTGTACAGAAGAAAAAAGAAAAAGCCCTGTCTCCCACTTCCTATTAGCTGCTAGCCCACATTTAGATCATGAGCTAACAGGTAGCGTCATATCTGTGAAAACCAAAGAAAGTGGTCCAGAGGACAAAATTCACTCTGATAGGCCAAAAGAGGCTGATGGCACTAAAGAAAATACAGAATGGCTATATTTGCTGCTGTGCTAATGGTGAGCTGCTATAGTTACAGCATTTGCTTAATGTGTCCACTTTATCTGTTAATTACAGTATTCCTTTCGACCCATAGCTTTGCCTTTCAGATAAAACTTGCCACCTCATCTGTCAACCCAAGGTACAGGTTAGCCCCAGTCAGGGTTTGGAAGGAAGAAAGAGTTTGCACAGGAAAAAAAATCCATATGCCCCCGCTGGTGGTGTGAGTAGAAGCACAATATTAGTCATCAGAAGTGGGTCAGGAAACAGAGGCTCCTGCCTTTATCACTTAGGTGAGATGAAGTTGTTCACCCATCTAGACATATATGCTCTATACACATTTCCAGAATGCCTACTGTATGCCAAGAGCTGTGATAATGATAAGCAATATGGTTTGAGATGGAAAAAACTGAGTTCCTGAATTTGGTAACTGCAGGGGATTCCTTTCAGGGAAGGGGTACACTGCTCAGTTTAGTGTCTGGCTGTTTTTTATGTATTACATTTTTTATTTTTATCAGAAAGATTTAGCCAATCAGTAGTTGCAGAAATTACCCTCTCCCAGCAAAAATAACTATAAAACTAGTGCCTTTGCCATTTTAGCAGCAATAATAAAACAAATAACTAGTAATATTTATTGAACACCAGTCATAAGTGGGAAACCGTATTTATTTTAGTTTTAGTCTCTCAAGTAATCCTCTTACACTTACTCCATTAAAAGTACATATTATTGTTATACCTATTTTTCAGATGAAAAAAAATGAAGGAGCCGGGCTCGGTGGCTCAGCCTGTAATCCCGCGCCTTTGGGAGGCTGAGGTGAGTGGATTGCCTGAGCCTGCGGGTTCGAGACCCGCCTGGGCAGTGAGACCTCATCTCTACAATAGATCAAAAAATCAGCCGGGCGTGATAGCGCATGCCTGTAATTCCGGCTACTCGGAAGGCTGAGGCAGAAGGATCGCCAGAGCCCAGCGGGTCAAGGCTGCGGTGGCCGGGAGCGGCCACTGCACTCCAGTCTGGGCGACAGAGGGAGACTCCGACTCAAAAAAAAAAAAAAAAAATGAAGGGTCATAGGAGTAGCGTGTTCTGTATAATGTCATAGAGCTAATGGGGTTAATACAGACTGAAGCTCAAATCTGTCTCACAGCAAAGTCTCTATGAAGCATTGCCACTTGCCATGGGCCATTGTAACAACTGATTTCATAATTGGAGGAAAGAAGAAAGGATTAGTTTTATCCTTTAATAGAGTGTGCCATTTGTGACAAAAGTCATTGCAGTAAGGTAAGGTCTGAACATTTGGTAATGTCATATGGGCATAGCTTTATCATTTGCTGCCAGGGAATCCTATGGGTTAATCATCTATTCCACTTTGTGGTACTTTGGAATGTTTGGGGAGAAAGTCACTGTGTGAACATAAAACTAATCATTGCATATCTGAAAGCTTGCTGAAAAAAGTTAGGTATTTCAACAAACCCCCTTCACTTTAAGTGCATTCAGCATTTTCCCTCCTCAGAAATGACTTGTAAGTTTGTGCTTTTAATTATTATCATTCTCCCCTGAAATTACAGGCAAAGCACTCAGTGATATTTGAAACATCAATTACTGGCCTGAAGCCCTCTGCTACTGTTTCTCTGCCTGCTGCCAGGGCTGCAAATCCATTTTCTGCATTTCTTTCAGATTTTCTGAGCAAAATTATGGAAAATCGCTGTTGGCACATGGCATTTTTCCACAATGGTCAGAGTTATTGAGTTGTGCCGTTATGTGCTACTTTGAGAAGGCATTCCAACTTAAAATGCCAGCCTTAAAACTATCAGAACATTTTCTCCAATCTGGGCTTTATAAATTTTCCATAGGAAAAGACTAAGAAGTCTGCCCTGGCTTCTCCTGAAGCTCCTGCTGAGCATAACTACAAGTTTGTGATGGTTCAGCATGCTGAATATTAGCTCATCTCTGTTCTGGTTTCTCTGATCTGGGTTTTCTATGTTCTCATCACAATTGCTCACAATGTGTGGCCATAGATGCCACTAGAACTCTCTAAGACCTCCAGGGAAGAGAGCTACCTACTGAATTCCTCTCCTGTGTCATTCCCTATCAGCCTGTAATCTGTGTAATCATGTTCCAAACTCAAACTTTCCATCTCCAATCTTCCTTCTGTGTTCACCGTGGAAGCTCGCTCACAAATAGGAATTCTGGGATTTATTCACAACTGCTTTCTGTCTCTAAGACCACACGGACATTTTGTCACCAAGACATGTCCACTCTACCTCAAATGTCTCTCCAACATCAACTTCTTTACTATCCCTGATCTTTATTCTAGACTTTTCCACAATTGACTGGCTTATATTTTGCTGCTGGTCTTTTCCTTTTCCAGTGTACCAGGAGAAATCCCAAACCCCCAGAATTTACTTACAAAAACTTGTGTATTTATTCTTGCATGTTTAAACTTTAGTTACCTTCAAAGTATTCTCTGTTTGATACAATACACCTATCAAGACACTTTTTACGCTCCTCAGAACAGTTTTTGAACTTGTCATCCTGATGCTTCTGCTGTTTGTTTCATCTTTTCCACACTGGCAAAACGTTTCCCTTTGAGAACTTTTTTCATCAGGGAAAACAAAAAGTCACTTGAGGTGAGATTGGGTGAATAGAGTAGGGCATGGGATCATGCCACTTTGGCTCAAAAACTGCTCAACACTCAGCGCTGTGTGGGCAGGTGCATTGTCATGATAGAATGACCAGTCACCCGTTTGCCACAACTCGGGATATTTCTTACACATGCTCACAACAATGCTAGCAGGTATACTGACACTGATTGATTCCTAAAATACTTATCTAGCAGGAGAAGCCTGTACTACAAGGAGCCTGCCCTCCAAAAAATAATTCCTTTTTGTCTGGGTTCCCCCTCGTATCTTCCACATTGCTGCCAATTGAATATTTAAAGAGTATAGGCCAGGCCTGGTGGCCCAGCCTGCAATCCCAGCTCTTTGGGAGGCCAAGACGAGTGGATTGCCTGAGCCTGCAGATTCAAGACAAACCTGGACATCTTGGTGAGACCGCGTCTCTACAATAAAATAAAAAATTAGACTAATGCGGTAGCGCACACCTGTAGTTCCGGCTACTTGGAAGGCTAAGGCAGAAGGACCGCCTGAGTCCCACAGGTCGACGCTGGGGTGGCTGTGAGTGTGCCACTGCACTCCAGCCTGGGTGACAGAGTGAGACTCCAACTCAAAATAAATAAATAAATAAATAAATAAATAAATAAATAAATAAATAAATAAATAAATAAGAGTATGTATTGGTTTACCCAACAGTTAGCAACCTACTCTTACCAGATACTAAAATAGCCTCCAGAGAAATAGATGCAGTCAGTGTATGACCCCATCTTCTAAATGTTATGGACCATTGCTATTCCACCTCTTTGAAATGGGCAATGGATCTTCTTTCCTGTGAAATAGTCAAAGCTCTTTAACATGGCTGGTCCTTCAGGACATACATTTCTCTCTCTCTCTCTCTCTTTTTCAATGTACCTATTTTCCAACTGTGCTAACCTCTATTTCTATAAAGGCAGAAGCTTTCCTGACCCTAAATCTTTACCACATTATCCCATTGCCACCCAGTACTCATCTTTCACATTTTAACAAATGCTTATTTTTTAAAGGCCTGACTCAACTCTCACCCTCCCATGAAGGCTTTCCATTCTTCCCCTTCTAGATTCTACATCCTCTGTCCCCTAATTGTACTTCATATATATCTCTAAAAATTCAAATAAGTGGGGTAATGGAGGATGACCATAAGGAGAACAAGCTCTAGGGTCAGTCCGGTCCAAGTTCTCTTACTAGCTAGTTGTGAAGCTTTTATCATGTTGCTCATCTTATTTAAGCCTCAGTCTCCCCATCTGAAAATTTGGAGATATAAATATATACCTTATAGAATTGTTAATAGTATTTAGTGAACTCATTTAATATAAAATGTCAATCTTAGAGTTAAGTGCTAAGTAAATTGCAGCAATTATAGTTATTACTGTCATTGTCATTTTATTATGATAGTGTAGCTTATCATGTATTATGATAATTAGTTTTGTGACTCTCTTTCTTATGCTTTTTGGATCTTGTATTTTCACTTCTGCTTTTCTAGTGCCTAGGACAGTTCCTTGCTCATAGTAGATTCTCAATTAATGTTTGCTAAAAGGACAGATTAATTTTATCTAGAAATCCATAGGTACTTGAACCTCAACATATCAGAAAGCCCAAAGCATAAGCTTATACCAAAGCATTTAAAGTGTTTAGAACAGTGCTTGACATATAATAGTCATTAAAATATAAGTTAGCTGTATTATGGTTAAAATTAATTCAGCCAAACACATAAATGAATCACTTTCTTGATCATGTGTAAGAATTACAAATACAAGTTTATGTGGGAATTGATATATTTGATTGAACTGTTTAAGTCAGAGATTCCTTGAATATCTATGAAAATCGTATAAACTCTATGTTATCCAGGTTTGGTCTCTAGAAAACTAGACTAGGACACTCATGTTACCTAAACTTAGCTCTTTCTATTCCCTGGCTGAAAGATGAAACTATAGGGAGGCTGTGGGCTCTATATTTTTCAAGAAGACCCTCTGGTTGATATATATATATTTTGAGATCTAGGGTAAAATATAATTCCTACATTCCATAAAAGACAGCAGCAATCATATGTCTTCTTGATCTCACCTCATCAAAGTTTAGCTCCAAACTCTGTAGTCCTAATCACAGACTGGTGAACACATACCGATACCTCTTCATTTTACTGATTGGTCTGCATACTGTATGCCATTATTTTATGTGCCCCATATATACTAATTATACTTTCCTATGGTGCACTGCTGCAGGCATGCCTTGTCATTCATTGATTGTATTGGCTTAGGGCTGCCCCTCCTTGATGCATCCTTCCAATGTTTTTTTTAAAAAAGCCTTCAATGTTGTATGAAGCAGTTTGAATAAAGGTCTTTTTTTTGGACTTAAGGAAAAAGGAAAGATAGATCTGGTCCCTGATTATGTGAGGAAGAAAAAATGACCACTTTCTCCCAAAGTGTGTCAAGTTCCCAGAACAATGCCAAACAGATTACATTTGCTAGGAAAAGTCTGATTTTTTTCTTTTAATTTGCACAACTTGTGGAGTACATATGCAATTTTGTTACATGCATAGACTACATAGTGGTCAAGTCATGGCTTTTAGGATATCTGTCACTCGAAAAATGCACCTATAATCAATTTCTCATCATCCTCCCTCCTCCCACCTCCTCACTAAGTCTCCATTATCTATCAGTCTGTTCTCTACATCTATGTGAACATATTTTTTAGTATTCACTTATGAGTGATAACGTGCAATATTTGTCTTTCTTAGGCTGGCTTGTTTCACTTTAGATAATGACCTACAGTTCCAGTTCCATCCATGTTGCTGCAAAATCCATGATTCTGTTCTTGTTTATGGCTGAGTAGTATTTCATTGTGAACATATACCATATTCTCTTTTTCCATTCATCCATTGGTGGACATTTAGGTTGATTTTTCATCTTTGCTATTATGGATAGTGCCGTGATAAAGATATGCGTGCAGGTATCTTTTTGATCTATTGATTTCTTTCTTTTTGAGTAGATACTGCAGTGGGATTGCTAAAGAGTGATAGTTCTAAGGAGTTCGAATGAACCTGCATTTAGACTGAGAGACAAAGTAGATGGCAGCATAATGTTTTCCATCTTCAAACCTTTACAAATGCTATATTCTTTATGTGGTGCTAAAGGGAAAGAAGACTTGGACTTCTGTTTCTGTCTAATATGTACACAGAGGGTGCCATAAAAAGTATACCACTTTTAAGAAAAGAAAAAAAAACTCCGTGAAAATTGTAATACTCAATATATACTGATAACAAAAGATGAATACAAGTCATGTTTGCCTTCTGCAATTGCAAGAGGTGCTCAGTGTGGTTACTTTCAGCATGCAGATACTTCTGATTATGGCAAATAAAAGTAATGCATAGATAACATCTCTTAAAATGTATATACATTAATTTTTTTGGCAAACCCAGTGTGTGTGTGTGTGTGTGTGTGTGTGGTGTGTGTGTGTATGACTGTATGACAGAGAGAGAGAGAGAGAGAGAGAGAGATTTTCACCCTATTCAAACTAAAAATTTTAATAGAAGTATTAGCATTTAAACTTTGCAGTGTTAATAGGAGACTATAATTATATTTTCATATAAAAAGTCTGGCCTGCTGTAATTTTATTCATTCATTCATTGGCCTAAAAATCATTCTAGATTATTCTATGGATCAGATTCTCTGTTAGGCACCAGTGACAAAAAGTGGTGAGCAGAAGCCAAGAAAGACACGATTTTTAAACTTTTCTAGTACAGGAATTGATCAATTTTTGTGCAAAGAGCTAAATAGTAAATATGCTAGGCTTTGCAGGCCATGTAGTATTTGTCTTGACTCCTCAACTCTGCTATTATAGTGTAAAATTAGCCAAAGACAACATATAAACGAATGAACATGGCTGTGTTCCAATAAATCTTTATTTAAAAAACAGGCAGTGAGTGAGAATTGGTCTGTGGCCTGTAGTTTACCAACCCCTAGACTAGTGCAATAGACAGAGAGCAACTCAGCAAACATACTAAAAAAATGAAAGGAAACTGGTTCCAGGTGAGTGTAATACCAAGGAAGTTCACACAGATTGACATTAAAAGACTTATGGGTCTAGACAAAAAAAGAGGAAAAGGGAATATGATAGAACATGAAGGTGGAGGAATTGGCAGAGACCAGGACATGCAGGACCTGGTGGATGATATCCAAGGTCATGTCTTCATCCTCAGTGACATGGAAAACACTTGATGGCTGTTAGGGCCTTTCCTTTCACCTATACTTCTATGCTAGATGACCTTCTGCAAGAGGACTGCTGATCATAGGAACGGTCCTCTTTTTAGAAGCTCACTCCACTATGACATCATAAGAGACCTGAAAGTGGCTAAGTGGGGTAACATTCTTCTTTTGCCCTCTCATCATGCATACTACAAGGAAAAGAAAGTCAAGTTTGATTTTAGTGCTTCATTGTGGGTCTTGGGACTCAGAACCCAACTGCCCTTCTGTGGGGTCCCTTTTTCTCTCACTTGGCTGTAATCTTTGGACATCCACATCCTGGAATGCAGATCTAGAACCACAGCACATGTGAACTGGGCCACCTCTTTCCTTGCCATATTTTTGAGGGAATCCCTCTTCTCTTTGAGTTTCCATTTATACAGTCACACAATAATACTTATTCTACATACCTCAAATTGTTACAGTGAAATTCAAATATGAAATTTTTCTTTTGTCATTTATAAAACACTACTAAAAAGATGAAATGCAAGGATGGTGGTGGCAGTGGTGATAGTAATGAAAAATGGTGATGATAATTTAGCAATGTAATGAGTTGTCAGACTTAATGCATTTATTTAACATACATGCATTGAGCACTTGTATATCAGGTTCTAGGTATTAGGAATACAATTGGGAGGGAAAGACAGACATAGCCCTTGCCCTCAGAGACCCTGCAGTCTAGTTGAGGTAGAATGTCATTTAAAAAACAGTCACACTGACAATTATGTATGTATTATTATATATTATAAATTATTATATAATATATTTAATTATATAATGCAACAATGCTTTCTTCATAAGTATAATTAAGCCATGGTACTATCAAAGATGCATATGTGTTTGCAGTTGTTAAGAAAAAAAAGACTTGTCAGAGGAAATGGAATTATATAGAGGCCTAGAGTATTTGGAGATTTGAGTTAGTCAGGTGAAAGGTATAAATAAGACTGTCCAGGTACAGAAGGCAGCATATGGGAAGACCTGGAGGTGGACAAGATTGTGGTGTCATCAAGAAGCTAGGATAACATGAGAATAATGAACAGAAGGAAGCAAACTTCAAGATGAAAGAGAACAGGTTAGCAGAGGCCAGCTCCTTCAGGCTGTACAAGACATGTCACCAATAAGGGTCTTTGTCCTAGAAGGTGTGGGGTACCAGTGAAGGTTTCCAGCAGTGACATCATGTCATCTTCTTGGTGTAAAATAAAAAGCATGAGATGTGCTGTGTAGGGAATGAATTGCAGAAGGACAAGTGCAGGAGAAAAAGACAAGGCAGGAGGCTGGGGCAGACATACTAGTGAGAGGCCATGCTGGCTGGATGATCAGGGTCATGGTAATGGAGAGGAAGGTAAGGGGACAGAAATATATTTTGGAGATAAGACTGATGGACATCATTAAATGATTGAATGTGCTAGTACACAAAAAAAGTGGAATAGGGGAATAAAAATCAAGGATGATTCCTATGTTGCCTGAAGTGAGAAATCGGGTGGGTGTGACATTAGATTACCTGAAATGTGAAAGAAGACAGAAAGAGAAATTATACATGGACACATGTGGGGTGACTGATGGGTGGGTTTGTGTGTGTGTGTTTGTGGGGTGACTGATGGATAGGTTTGTGAGAGAGAGAGAGAGAAAGATATGAGGGGAGAGAGACAGAGAGAGATATGAGGGAGAGAGACAGAGAGATAGATTCCGTAAGAAAGCCAGTAAGATAATTACTTTTACTCAGAGAGTGATTTTTCGTTTAGCTGTACCTTGTACAAACTACAAAACTGGCTGCTGACACTGGTTAAAATGGTCAAGTCTCAAGCAGTTGGCACTGTCTCCTTATTAAAAGCCAGATTGCCATGTTTAGATCCTACCTGTCCCCACTCTGTTGGGAAGAATAATGATTCAGTAAAGATGCCTGCATTCTAATTCCCATAATCTGTAAAAATCTTAGGTTACATGGTAAAGTGGAGTAAGGTTACAGATCAAGTTATGATTGCTGATCAGCTGACTTTTAGATGAGATGTTCTTGGATTATCCAGATGAGTCCAATGTAATCACAAGGATCCTTAAAAGTGAAAGAGGGAATCAGAGGAGACCAGAGACAGAGAAATTTAATGATGGAAACTGGCTCAGACAGATGCGATGTGGTTGGTGCTAAAGATGGAGGAAGAAAGCAGTGAATCAAGGAATGTGAGCAAATTCAAGAAGCCAGAAGAGGCAAGCAAAAGGATTCTCCCCTAAAGCCTCCAGAAAGGAATGGAGCCTTGTTGACACTGATTTTAGTTCAGTGAGATCTGTCAGACCTCTAACTTACTGAAATGTAAGGCAATAAATTTGTGTTGTTTTGAGCCATTAAGTTGATGGTAATTTGTTACAGCAACACTACAAAAGGAATACATGCATTTACTGGTGTTTGTGGGAAAGATATTTGACCTCTCTGTACCTCAGTTTCTCCATGTGTGAAAAGGGACATAACTAAAATACATACTTTACAGAGATGAAGGTTGAGTAGAGCAATATATGTAAAACACTTAATACAGAGCTTGGTATATAGTAAGTAATAATGTCAGCATTTACCCTTTCTCAGTATGCTCCTGTGTCAATGTGCAGAAAGACGGCTGCTTTTCTCAAAGGGTAGGCAGGTTTTTGGCATTCGTAGAGGCTGAAGATATTCAACAATGACTTGCCCAAGCCAGTGATCTATGATTTGCCCAAGCCATCTGCAGAACTGGGTCGATTTCACCCTTATATTTCTAGTAGCCCTACAGTACCTGGCCTAAATTAAATATGCCTCTAATTACTGACCTAAATGAAACTAAACTCACAGATGAGAACACCTTTGGCATTTCCTGCTGATGTGAAAAAGCATGGCACAGAGCAGCCTGTTTCCTCATTCTTTAATGGATTTGTTCCTTTTTAGAAGTAAAATGAAGCAAGTCTCTAAGATGACTAAATCTATAGCTCTTAGAGCAGGGTATCAGTATGCTTTGCAGCATGCTGCAGTTCATAATATTCAAATTATTAGCAAATAAAGATTATTATAAATTATTAACTGTTTGTGAGTGGAATTATTTGCATATTTTAAAACATTCTTTTCATATTAAATCTTCAAAACACCTTCTCTCCTTGCAAATCATGAAAGATTATTGGGATGACAAGTTTTTGCCTGGTTTTATGATGTTCATTTGGAAGAAGGGAGCAACTGTTGCCTGAGCTTGTGTTGAGAACCTGGCTCCCTGCCCTGGAGTCCTTTCTTCTTTTCAGATGGGTCTACATGCTCAGACCCGTGGCCTCAGACCTGCCCAGGCACACATCTCTGCTTTGGCCTTGAGCTGGAATTCTGGAAGGAGTTAGCTGATTCACATCCAGAAGAGCTCGGATCTCTCAGTCTCTGTTGTGGCTCACCTTTTTCCAGAGACCAGCTGGTTCTGCCCCAGTTATATTCTCACTTTGTGTCCTCGAACTTCAGCTCTGCTATGCTGTGTTCTTAAGTTCCTCTGTGTTGATCTTCTAATCTGAGTTTCATGAAGATAATTTCTGATCCCCCTGGCCCAGTACCTGGCAGTTGGGTTCTTATGTTCCCAAACTCTGATGCTTCATCTAGTTTAATAGTTCCTGAAACGTGATCTTTCTGTATGCATCTTCCTGCCTGAGCTTTCCAGTAAGGTTGAATGAGAGACAGTGAGGTTGGTTCACCAAGGTATTTTCTGCCAAGTGACCCTGCCTGAGGAGTTATTTGAGTGGGGCGGAAGCAGGGGGCTAAGTCAACAAGCCAGGCATTGACTTGATTCCATGACAACCTCTCTTTAAAAGGATGAATTTTTTGGTTTGGTGCTTAATTTACAATGTAAAAAAAGAAGGTCACAGCTCAAATTTTTGCCCCTAAAAAGGAATTACTCTTCCAAAACCCCAGAGGAAAGTAGAGTCTGGCTTTCTGATTATATGTTTCATTGCAATGCAGTGATGTAATGTCATACATGATAAAACTAGGGAGCTGGGCTTGAATTGAAGTCAATTGAAGCTTACAAACTTAATCCAGGTTTGGGTATTTCAAATTTGTCCAGCCATGATTTCTAGGGCAAGTATTTGAGGTTAGAATAGCTTATGAGTGACATGGACCATTGGTTGGTTTCGTGTGCAATTCATTGGGCTGCTGAAAAGGAAACTTTACTCATATGGTTTGGAGAGTGTCATTTTGAAGGGAAAACTCAGCTAATCTCTGCATCCTGAGAGTTTTGGAAGGGAGGCTTTTGCACTGCCATTTTATCAGACCATAAATGAGTGTGAACAGGTAGAGACTGTCTCAAGGATTATAAAGGACCTGGCAGATTGGTTTTGTGTGAGTTTGTGGGTAATCCCTAGTTTGTTTAACTGGGTGATTCTGGGTCAGGGAGCAGTTGATGCAAGTTCACAGAGACACATTTACAAAGGAAGGTCCTGTGCTTTGGCCCTGATTTCAAGCAGACGGCTCACTGTGTTCACTGTCCTCTAGCACATCCTGGCTCCTTACTGAAGTTGTTGCCCTTGAAAGGCACAGTCCTCTCTACCCATGACAGAGTCCAGGATGGCTCATGTGAGGAAAGTATTCCCACTGCCTTCCGCTGAGAGTGCCAGGGAATTTATTCAAAACCAGAATGGTGTTTGAAGACAGAAATCTCTTTGGTTGAAGAACTTGATTTTTGTTCCTTGATGCTGACTAAAATCATTGTTGGGTCTCATAAACATATATGGAAGTGAACACTTCAAAAAAAACTGATGAGACATTGTGTCCTTTCTTGTTAGTGAGTCTCACGTTCACCAAACTGGATGGAAGAATCCATTTGTGTGCATTCTATAAATAATAGAGTTATTCTTTGAAGCAGGATGGAGACAAAATAGCTAAGGTTGAAGGAACAATAAAATAAAAAGTTTGATGCTAGAGAGAGCAGGTGTAGACAAGGACTTTAAAGAACAATGGCTATGGCAGAGAGACTACAGGGATAGAGTCCATAGGGAATTGAGGCCGTAGAAATGAGCAGGTTCAGATGATGGAAGCTTATCACTTTGCTGAGGATTTTCCAGGACTTGCTCTTTTGCATGCCTGCACCCCCCAACCACCAAGTTTTTCATCTCTGATGAGTCAATATTATTTAAAGGGAACTGTTTTGAAAATTAGACTCTTCCCATTTACTGATTTAATAATTCTTCCTGCTAGATATGGGGGGTTCTTATCCTTGGGTCACTTGTGGATCTAAACATAATTTGCCCTTCCTGAATCTCCTCAGACTCTAGAAACCCTGGATATATCACTTCTCTCCCTTTTAATGCTACCCATGGAACAATTGTTGATCATCCAATATTAAAATATTCTGTAATATCTAGGTTTATTTCTGTTTATCTTTCTAAGACTCCAATATTTCTGGACACTTAAGGGTCCAGTTGGCTTGGGGATATCAGGAGTGCCTGCGGTCACTGACCAGTGCTGACCCTTGAGGAGAGCCAGCTGTCCTTTGGAGGAAAACCTGGAACGTTCCTCCTTCCAGCTAGCTGCCTTGTCCTCCCTGATCCCTGACAGTCTCTCTCTGTTTTTTTCTTCCCTTAATTATAACCTGAGTTGAGTCATCTGGTATAGCTAGTGGTGGTTACAGTTTAATGTCTGCTCTAATAGTTACTTAGTCTTCAGGAAAAGTAAGGAAAGTGGTTGGTTTGAAACAGCCTAATTCTCCTCAGGACTGAGGTCATTCACAGAGGTTCATTAAGAAGACACAGAATATCTTTAAAAGCCACTAAAGAAACAGTGCTCAGAGTTTCCATTTAGCCATTTCCCAAATGTCTAATTTTAATTCAGATAAGTAATCAGAGCACAATAGAACCACTGACAGTGCTGCTTACCATCAGAATGGGATTTATCTTTGTTCTTCCATGTGATCTTGGTATATTCTGCTAGGAAAAAAAATCTAAATTAGAGATTCTAAAACTTTCATGTGTCTCAGTTTTCTGAGCCATACTCCCAAGTGACTACCATTGATCTGGTTGGGTGGAGCTTAGGAAACTGAATTTTTTTTTTTTTTTTGAGTTGGAGTCTCACTCTGTCACCCAGACTGGAGTGCTGTGGCCGCTCCCGGTCACTGCAGCCTCGACCTGCTGGGCTCCAGCTATGCTTCCGCCTCAGCCTTCCAAGTAGCCAGAATTACAGACATACGCTACCACGCCCGGCTGATTTTTTGATTTATTGTAGTGATGAGGTCTCGCTGCCCAGGCGGGTCTCGAACCCGCGAGGAAACTGCATTTTAAATAATCATCCCCAAAATGATTCTGATGCAAGGGATTCATGAACTTTGGCAATTAGGGCAGCAGCCACCTTGCTTCTAGTATCAACTAGGAGCTGGAGGAGTGGTGCAGAAGAAGTATATGAATACCTGACACAAAACACCTTTTGAATTACTAGGGGATAAAAGGGCCTAAGGTCTAATTAACAAATTAATTAGAGAGAATGACAGAGAATCACAAAGGAAAAAAAAATGAAAAACTGATAAACACTAAAACTAAAACAAAGTCAAAAAATGACAACAGCAAAATAAAAAATGAGATTTAGAAAAATGTATACAAAGCAGATTTACTGTTTTTAAAAATGCTTTTCAACCTGGGTCAATATAGAACTATTTTTAAAAAATAGCTAAATAAAGATATTTCAGTAGTTATCAATATGCTTCAGATTCATTAATCCAGCAATTTCCCATTTTGGACATTTTTTCTAAGAAAACTATTATGTATCTACACAGTCATGAGCATATAAGAACATTCATTGTACCATTATTTAAAATATTAAAAACAATAACTATAATATGTACAGAGTTAAAATGTAAAAATCTATAATATGAAATGCACTGAAGTCATTAAAACTATGTGATAAGAAATTTATTTAGTATTCCAAATTTTCCTTGAATCATTGTTTATTTAAATGGAGTAAACTAGATTATGAAATTACATGTAGAGTTTATCTTAAATGGTAACAATATTAATGGATGTCATAGATATCATCATTAAAATTTTTTGCTTTTTTAAAGCTTCTAAAATTTTCTACAATTAGCAGGCATGATTTTGAAAACAAAAATTGTTAAAATAGTAAATAATAAGATGTTTCACTTCAATATGCCAAGCAGATGCACATTAAAATTTAAAAAGCAAATGTTTTCATAACATAAATAACCAATGTTCCTTTTTACTGGAAAAATAGGATTATTTTATTTTTATAGTAATTTAGAAATTTTGCTAGTATCCTTTTATACTAATAAAACACATAAGAATTAAAGCATATAAAATCAGAAAAGTACTTATGGATTAATATACATATATTCATTTATAAGTATGATATATATGTGTATATATGTATCTTGTGTAATGAAAACAAATAAATGTCTTATTTTTCACTGCTTAAAGCACACTTAAAAATTGCTTATCTGTCACATCCTCCAAAAAGCAAAAGTTTATAATAGTGGAATTTATTAAAAATTATGGACATCAGTCATAGTTACTCTCCAAGGAAAATACATATAATCTAGTATTTAAATATTAACTAATAAAGGAGCTCAAATAGCTCTATGAAACAGATAGCTGCTCACACATGTTTCTTGCAGCATTATTCACAATAGTAAAAGTAAAATAGTGAAACAACTGTGCTGCCCATCAAAAGTGGAATGAATAAAAAAACGTGGTACATATACATGATGGAGTATTATGCAGCCATAAAGAAGGACAAAACTATGAACTTCACAGTAACATGAATGGATTTAAGTCTATAATATCCAGTGATCTATCACAGAAACAAAGAACTGAGTGCCATACGTTCTCACTCATAAGCAGACTCTGAACAATTATCATAATCCTATAAGAAAGGGATAGGCAGTAGTGGGAAACTGCCAGGGGAGGGAAGGGTGGCACACTCATCAATAAGGGCACCTGATCTCAAACCAGGTGAAGTGGGGACCAAAGTGATGCCCAAACTTTACCTGCACAATAATCATTTGTATACCTAATCCTGAATTGTACCTCACATCTTTAAAATAAATTTTTTTGGCCTGGCTCGGTGGCTCAGCCTGCAATCCTGTGATTTGGGAGGCCGAGGTGAGTGAATTGCCCGAGTCCGCGGGTTCAAGACCCACTTGGGCAACTTGACGAGACCTCATCTCTACAATAAATAAAAAAAATTAGCTGGGCGTGGTAGAGTGCGCCTGTAGTTCCAGCTACTTGGAAGGCTGAGGCGGAAGGATCGCCGGAGCCCAGCAGGTCGAGGCTACTGTGGCCAGGAGCGGCCATTGCACTCCAGTCTGGGCAGCTGAGTGAGACACCAACTCAAAAAAAAAAAATAAAATAAAATAAAATAATTTTTTTAAAAAAGCTAATAACTTAAATTTATGTACTAAATATTCAGTTCTAGAGTTTGGAAAAAGACATAGATACACATATTAAAATAATTTTAAAATTTTTAAACAAAAACACTATTTTTTTCTAAGCCAATTCTTTGAAAAACATATTTCAAAATGGATGATTTTCTAGGTAATATGAATGGCCAAAAATTACATTAAGGATAAAGTTTATGAATCAAAAACGGTTAAAAAAAATTTACTTTCAACAATGGTAACAAAGCTATATGCTTCCACCAGTGAATCTCAAATTTTTGAAGCATGGATAATTTCAATGTTGTATAAACTGGTCCAAAGCATAAAATAAGAAGGAAAGTTTCCCAATAAGTTATCATGTAAGGATATCACTGACATTAAGATCTGGGAGAAATTGCACAAAATCAAAATTAGAGGTCAAATTTATTTTTAAATATTGATACAGGAATCCCAAGTAAAATGTTTGCAAATAGAATCTGATAGTATGTTAAAATGATAACCTTCTGTTAAAAATAAGTCATATCTGAGATTGCCAGAAATATACACAATTTGCCAATAATAGATATAAGTACTTTAATAGAGCAATAGAAAATGCCATATCAGTGTTACTCAAAGCACAATCTTTGGCATGCAAGAAAAAGTTGACAAACACTGATTTATGGGTCTCAACATCCAAAATTCCAATTATACTAGTAGGGAGTGGGGCACTGTTGAAAATGTGCATGCATGGGAAGTTCCCACATCATACTGATGTTGTCAGTCAGGGATCACACTTTGAACAGTGGTACTCAACTTTGACTGCAAGTTAAAAATCACCAAGGCAGCTCAGGAAAATGTCAGTGTCTGAGTTCCAATACCAGATACCCTGATTTATTCACCTGGGTTATGATTTGGGTATTTGAAGGGAGATGTTTAAAATCTCTCCAGGTGACTTCAATATGCAACCAAGGTTGAGATCCACTCTTCTATAAGGATTGATCAAACCAATGGGCTTGCATTATCTTCACTATAAATGTTTACTGGTGATTAAGCAGGGTATTATACAATCCACTGTAAAAGATGACACAGGCCCATCTCCCTCCCCCCACCATAGTTTCCCAGTACGGTCAGTCATTTTCATATAGTATTGCATTGAATGTTTAAGGTCCATTAACAGTAGCAAATATCTGCCTGGGAATGGGGAAACACCCCATATCAACAGGGTGCCTGAATGAAACGCAATTGTATATCTAACCCTTAACTGTACCCCACAACTTCATAAAAAAAAGGATGACATAGGCATAATCATGATCATAATTTATGAAGCAACTGTTTTATGTAAGGCAGTTTACACGTGCTATCTCAAATGCTTGAAGTGACTCTTCAAAGTCAGCTTGGTTTTTCATACCACTGGTTAAAAAATGGAGACTGCATAGGGTGACCAATTATCCAGGTTTTTCCTGGACGGAGGTTCTTCCCAGAATATGGAACTTTCAATGCTAAAACCAGTCAAGTAGTGGGAAAACCAGGATGAGTTTACTACCTAAGGCTAATGATGTACCTAAGTTTATGTGTTACTGAAGGACATAGCCAGGAAATGGAAAGCAGGTTTGACTTGTGATCTGTGCACTCGACTTCACTGACCTGGAAAATATCATGAGGAAGGGATTTTAAAAAACCTACTCAAACTGGAGTTCTGGTGAAGCTCCACTATGATGCTAGGGTTGACTACTTGGTTATGGACTGTGGAATAGATTTCACATATTTTTCAATATAAAGAAATAGAAAGTTTCCTGAACTAAATAAATAATAGTATTTATTGTAGTGGCTCTTGGAGTGGCTCCCAGGACTTGTAACAACAGGACTATAAGAGAATTTGCTAGAAATTCTGACACACTGTATCAGAAACACTAAGGATGGGGCCAGCAATCTGTCATTTAAAAAACTCTCCTGGTGATTCTGATGCAAAGTATAAGAATCACTGACTTTGGGGGTGAAGGTGAGAATTGAGATGTTTTCAAAGTTCCCCAGATTCTGACATGCATCCAGGGTTGAGAACAGCTCCAGACCCCAGAACAGCATTTTTTTTGGCTAGGCTATAGGTTAGAAATACCTGGAGAGTTCTCAAGCCCAGGCTGCTAGATCAATTCAACAGGAATTTCTGGGTTGACATCAATATTTTTCAAATCTTTCTAGACAACACCAATATATAATCAAGACTGCTTTCTACCCTTCAAGGCTGTAGAATTCCTCAGCAAATCTAGTCGGTATGTTTCCTCATTGCTAAACGGCAGAAACTTTTCTATGAATATGGGATTCCATAGTTGCAAATGGGAAAAATGCTAAACTAACTCTATCTGGTACCTGTCAGTTACCCAACTTTTCTCGGGTGTATCTACTAAGAATGACTCTATGAATTTTTTTGAAAACTCAGGTGGGAATATGTTCTCTGAGACAACCAGATTCCTTTGCAGGATTTGGAATCTCTTTACGAAGACAGAAAAAGTCAGTAGTCATATTATAAAATGTAAAAGTGATTTTTCAGTGAAAAGACAGGGGTTGTTATAAAGATATGCCCAGAGCTACTCCTTTGCTGAGACTATTCCAGGGCTTGGATTGCTAATTTGAATACAGCCATGGGCCTCACCTGGAGTCAGTTTTGCTAGCCAATGGTCATTGCTTTAGTAAGTTAAAACTTCTCATTTGGATTTCCAAAAATAATGTTTAATATTTCCCCAAGACTAGTAAGCAGTGACAATAGGGGAAAAATAACCTTTTCTTTTTTTTTTTTTTTTTTTTTAGGTCAAGAAAACTCTTGAAAAGGAGAATTTTCTGAAATGAATTCTGCATTAGGCAATGTGGTGGGGCATGGAAAATACTGAAACTGAAACTCTTTCATTTCTTTTACTATCCAAGCTGTGAATTTCAAAAATAACAAGTCATTATAAAAGTGAAACATAAGATTCTTCACACCCACTGTTTTAATCATTTTAAAACCTTCTATAACTTGAAGTAACTAAAACATTTTTAGTAGCTAATGCTCACTGAGATTTTAGTGCTTTCTGAACATAAAATAAAATAGCATTTATATTCTGTTCTAGGTAGAGTGCTAGGCATTTGGCATTTATTCATTCAACATCAACTTTGTGCTAGAGACTGTTATGGTTGCTGAGGGTTTGGAGATTAATTACACATTATTCCTACTTTCAATGAGCTTACCCTCTAATAATATAATTGAAGTATGTAGTGTAAGCAATGAGGAGGGGTACCCCAAAAGAGCAGTTTATCTAGTTTGGTAGGGTCAGGGAAGGAGGCAAGAATGAAGGGGAGACTTACCATAAGAATTGATACATGACCTGGATAATAAAGAGCAATAGTAATCAGCAAGAAAAATTTAAATACACTGTATTGTTTATTCTTTATATGAATTCCAATAAATAAATGTTACTAGTCAAATCTCAGAGGCAATTTTAATTAATTTAACCAAGCAACTGGTTAATGTGGAGCAAATTTTATGGGAGGATATCCTTGCTAGCTAGCCTATATAAGGATCAGTTCAATATCTGTCTGTTTATCTATCATCTATCTATATATCATAGACTGAATTGTGTCTCTTCCAAATTCATAATTCACATATTGAAGTCTTAATCCCCAATGTGACTTTATTTGGAGATAAGGTCTTTAAGGAAGTACATACAGTTAAATTAATTAATAAAGGTGGACCTAATAGGACTGGTGGTTTTATAAGAGGAGGAAAAGATACCAGGAATCGCTTTCTCTTTACATGCACCCAGAGGACAAGTTGCCTGTCTACAAGTCAGAAAGAGAGACAGCACAAGACACCAAGCTTGATAGCACTTCGATCTTGGACTTCCAACCTCCAGAATGGTGAAAAGATAAATTTTAATTGTTTAAGCCACCCAGTCTGGTATTTTGTTATGGTAGCCTGAGAAGACTAATGCACTATTCATGAGGGAGAGCCCCCCAAAACTAGAATTTATTTATACAAAAAATAATGTATTTATTCTTCCATGTTTGAACTTCAGTCACCTTCAAAGTACTCTTTGTTTGATGCAATACATCTGTTGAGACACTTTTCTCACTGCTCAGAACTGCTTCTGCCATTTTGTGTTTCACCTCTTCCACATCGGCAAAACATGTTTCCCTTTGAGGACTTTTTCGTGCAGGGAAATTTTTAAAAAAAAGTCACTCAGGGCAACTAGGGAATAGGGAGGGTGGAGCATGGGAGTAATGCTGTCTTTGGCTAAAAACTGCTGAACACTCGGAGCATTGTTGCCAGGTGCATTGTCATAGTGGAAGAACCAGTCACCTGTTTGCCACAACTCAGAATGCATCTTCTGCAAATGCAACCTTCTCAAAACTTCCAGATAAAAACTTTGGTTGAACATTTGATCTGGAGGAACAAATTCTGAGTGTACTACAAGGGGCCTGCCCTCCAAAAAGAAAAGTCCAGTTTTTTGGTCTGAAAGACTTGGGCGCTTTAAAAGTTGATAATCTCGTAACAAAGTGTCTTTGGAAAAATCACTTTGGCGTTTTTAACCTCACTTTATCTGTTAAAAGGTTTTTTTGGTCTGAAAGACCTGGGTGCTTTAAAAGTTGACCATCTCCTAACAAAGTGTCTTTGGAAAAATCACTTTGGCGTTTTTAACCTCACTTTCTTTATCTGTTAAAAGGGTTATTATATCTACCTCTAGGCATAATTGTGAGGATCCCATAAATGATAAGAGAAATTAAAAGATGCTTTAAAATGTTAATTTCTCCCTCATTCTCCTCATTATAGATTGTGATCATTATCTTCTCAGGTTTAATCTTTCTAATGCCTTTGTAAGTTTATTCTAAACTAAAACAGTTCACTTAAAATATGTATTCTTCTTTATTTATGAGGTTTGTATTTGGTGCTTGAGTAAGCTTAAAGTTCTGGTTAGTGTAGCAAATGGGCCAGGTGATAATTAAGTCTTATGGAAATCAATGGAATATTGACTTACTTGTAAAATAGGCAATAACTTTCAGAAGTAAGATGGCTTTTCCAGATGCTCAAATTTGAATTTGGCACTGAAACAAAATGTAAAATTTTAAAACAAATAAGTATTTAAAAATGCTGTCCACTCATGCCTCTTTCAAGAACCATGTAGAAGACTATGTTTATGATAGAAAAATGAGGGTAAGAAAGAACAGAAACTATTGCTGGCTTTGCTCAGAATTCTAAATATGTAATTTGAGTTACTCTAACAATTCAGAATTTCAAATGTCCATTTTATTTCAAAGAAAACCTCTTAGCCTAATTTGAGGTGAATGGAGAGGGTTGATATCTCTGGCCAGAAGTCTCAAAGTATGATTTATACTTGTAGCGTTTTTATGAGATGTTTTTTCCCTCTTCCAATTTTTGTGGAAATGCCAGGTCTCTTTCTTTTAAAGCGCATACAATTTGGCTCAGAAACACAAGGCATGGGGAATAGGATACCAGTTATTTAATTCTACACTGCTTCTCTCACCCCTGACTAACCTCTTATTTAAAAGATATAAAATAATTTTCCATATAGAAAACGTTTTACCTTTTGATTTTTTTGGATATTCCTTAAAACCCTCCTCTAAAGTACTGAAATGCAATATAGTATGCACAGGTGAAAACTACTTACTCTTTGAAAACAGCATTTCTTTTGGCTCAGCCAAAAATACAGGAATGTTTTCACTTACTTCCCACTTAAGAGAAAAGCTATTTTGTGAAGTAAGTTTCACCTTTGAGGAATAACACAAAAAAATTCAACCTTTAGCTGTGAGAAGTTACCAACTTTAAGTTAATATTTGTGCTCCGCCCTGACTATGTATCATAAAACCTTTCTAAACACGTCTGCCATGTAATACTTGTGGTGTAGTCAGTGGCATGGTGCTGTGGAAAGAGCTTGAATTGTGATCTCTTTGGAATAACTATGTGAGTCTTGGAAATACCATGTAAAGTCTCTGAGTCTCAGTTGCCATATCATGAAAATGGAACTCCTTTTCCCCTCTTCCCTTGGATTCTATGATGACAAAGTAATGGGACTGGCAAGAAGCAAGTTCTCCACCAGTGCTAAGTGCTTTTTCCTTCATCTGCCCTACTTATCTCCTAGAACTAGCTGCTGTGCATAATTTTTCCTTAGCATGTGTGGTGGGAAGAAGAATGGCCCTTTAATGATGTCCTGGCTTCAGTCCCCAAAACGTGTGAGTATATGATGTATATGGAACAAGAAACACTGCAGAGGTGATTAAGTTAAAGATTTTGAGTTGGAACTAGATTATTATGGTAGACTGGTTGTAACCTCAAGAGTCTGTGTAAGTGGAAGAAGGAGGTCACACAGCAATATTTGGAGATGATATTCTGTTGGTTTTCAAGATATAGCAGGGGGCCACAAGACAAAGACTATAGGAGACTTCTAGATGCAAGAAAAGGCAAGGAAATGAATTTCTTCTACAGCTTTTAGGATTTCAGCCCTGCTGACATTTTGTTTTTAGGCTTGTGAGACTCCTTTCAAACTTATGATTTCCAGAACTGTAAGATAATCAATTTGTGTTGCTTTAAGCCACTGACTTTCTGCTAATATGTTACAGCAGAAACAGGAGTCAGATACAGCATCTTTGCTGTGCCAAATGGTAGTTGTGGAAAGTGATTGTCACCATTGGCTATTTATTTCCTTAAATCACTCAGATGAGGCTGATGGAACAATGAATACAATAGACCATTTCTCTTTTACAGTCAAGGAAACCAAGGTTTCCAACGTAGAACACATGGGTTGAAGCAAACCAAACATTTAGGCACCTATTATTTTTTATTCAGCAATTTTATTAAAATGAAATGCCTGTTTTATTTTAGCAGAATTAAGTAAATATGACTTCTTTCTGAAAATATGATCCTACAGTTAGTAATAGTAGTGCTCATCTTTCAGAAGCCCAGAGACATCCTTTATTTCTGCCCCACATTCTTGAAAATGTTCAATCTTTTACAACAAATTCTGGCTAAACCTGAAGCAAAGCCACAAAACATGATATTTGGGATTTTATACCTCTCTGGAGAGGTGTTCAATCCAAAACAAATTCAAGTGAAACCCTGTGGATTTGACTATTTGACCCTGAACTATGGCTATTTTCAGAGGTTTTATGATTCCAATGTAGAGCAAAATCTGTGTTTCTATCAAGAGAGAGCAAGAGGGAGAATGAGTGTGAGAGAAGAGAAGAGAAGACAAGAGAGAGACAGAAGAAGGAGAATGAGAATTCCAACCTGGGACTAGAGGAGAGAAAAATCCTTTGCTCTTTTGTTGGAGGTGTTTCGTGAGAACTAGCCAGAGTGAGCATCTGAAGACAAGTTTGTTTTTAGACACCCTATCACTTGGTCTTGAAACATTTTTATGAAATGCTACAGAAAGTGTTAGAGTATCCAATTAGTGATGATATGGTAGAGTTGAGAAAGTGTCATTTGTCTAGCGGTCCCAAAACTTTTCTGGCCTTTTAGCCAATGATGTTTATTTTACTAATAGCTCAGAGACCAAGGGGACTCTCCTTCTTCTTCATGAACAAATCTTGCAGAACTCTCCTATTTCTTATTCACATCTCTGAAATATGTGTGTGGTGGTTGCAAAAGAGTAATTCCTACTGAGGGTGGATTTGAAACATTGAGAACTGTCTGCAGATCTCTGAAGCAACCTCATACAGCAGAACAGTCAGACTATTTCTGTCTGACTTTTGGGGCCACAGGAAAAGAATTAGAGAGAAACAGATGATGACCTGGTGTAAGGCATGCCTCCCTAATAGTTGAAGTTTGGAAGAGTGCTCTGATTTGTTGGTAATCTAGCTGGCACTAAGTATTCGGGGGCACTATTTTGGTGCCCTGATCAATGCATGCTGATTGTCTTGGGTGTAGGTTCATAAAGTGGCTTCACAAGTCGCACATATGATAATCCTGCAATAAGTGCCATTGAAGTAGTTTTAACGTTCCTGAAGACTGGAGGGTGTTCAGACATAAGTCTGGAGACCGCTTGTCAATGATGTTCTAGAAAACACTCAAAACACTGATTGGAATTTGGACTTAATAAGTTATTCATCTTGTCAGCAAATGTTCTTTAAGTCTGCTACCTACAATGCTCTATACTGGATATTTCATTTACTTTAATGATCTACCTTAAATGGTTATAATTTTATTATACTATCAATCTTGGTATGGCAGTCAAAGGTGGTTGATCAAATAGAGGTAAGAGTCACATCTTCCTTGAGGCTGAAAATATACAAAGCAAAGGCTCATAAAGTAATAAATAACAACAACAAAACCAATAATCATTACCATATGGGCCAGGCATGTATATGCATCATATGGTTTAATCTTTCAAACTTTGTATTAAATATGGTAAATTTTATTCTTCATATAAGAAAATTGAGGAGCAGACATATTTGATAAATTTCCCAAGATCTCAGTGCTAGTAACACCTGGAGCAAGTATTCTACCTAGTTCTGCCCAAGATATGTACGTAGATACCAAAATGACATGTGTCTTTTGTTTAGAAAGTTGCAGAAATGGTAATATAGCCCTTACTCATGGAAATGAAAATATAGCCCTTACTCATGATATATTTATTTGAAGGCAAATATAATTTATTTCTGAAATAAATTAGTAGCAAGCTATTCATTTTAGGCATAGAAATTTGCATGCTCTCATCTAGGGTGAGCTCATTGACAAGTCAGTTGGCATTGGAGGCTTGTAAGACATTCCTTGTGGCACATTGGTTCAAACACAAAGAGTTGTTCTTAATGCTGACCTTTGTTGATGACTTAAGAAGCTCTGAGGAAGCTAGAGTTAAGATTATTTCTGATGTAGCATTATCTTAGGAATCTCTGGAATCTATGTCAGTGGAGAAGTATACTCTTAGTATAACTACCTAGCACCAGGCCAGGCTCTTCCACCAGCACCAGCTGATTTAATCACCTCAGTGGCCTTAGACAGTCAATGTTATTAACCCCATTTTTACAGAAAGAACATTAAAATTTGATTTTTTTCTAAGCCACATTGATTATTAAACCTTCCATATTTGTTTGATTAAAGGCTTGCAGTTATGCATAGCTATACATTTATATAATATGGTAATTCAAAATGCTCTTCTAACCACCCTTTTGTATAATGCTTGTATAACAAGAGATGGTCTGAATTCTAAGTAAGATAAGTTAAAAGATGAGGACTTCCAGTATACTGCTAGATTCAACTTTGTTTGTGACCAGTTAGATCCAAATATCAACCCGATAGTGAGGAATATCACAGTCAATCACTCTACACTAAATCATTTGTCAGTGAATCTGTGGAGGGATTCCTGGGGACCACTGAGTAGTAATAGTGTATAGACAAGCATACTGAACATTATACACCAGGAAAGGGAACCAGTGTTCTCTTAACTGTATTCCTTCCCTACAGGCTCTATCTCAGGCCTGGGTAGGGAAGGAATCTGTAGGCTTATAAAAATAAAAACCTTAGATTCTCTCTAGTTCCATGCCACGCTCTTCCTTGGGGGTGACACTGAGTAGCAACTCCTGGGCCACACACGCAGGAGAGAAACTGATGTGAAGATGTGACTCTTTTGGTTGAGGCTGCCTAAACAAAGTGTTCCTGTTTGGTATACTGGGTGCTTTCCACATTCCATTTTCTTCTAATGATTGAGCTTTGCTAAATAAATGGGATTTGAGTTTTCAATGGAGTGCTACTCCTTCAGCCTAAGAAGCCATGGTTCTCTATAAGACTACACACATGGAAAAGAGATTAGGTTGGACACAGCTTTATGGCAAGGCACATCAGGACTCTGGCATTGACTATAAATGTCTCTGCACTCATCCCTCTGCCTCTGACTTCCGTAGTCAGTCCTCACTCCCTAGCTTCCCCTATCCAGAAACAATATTTTAAAACAGCAAAATTAGTGGACTTCAAAACTTCATGGACAGCAAAAGTAAAGTGTGCTAAAAAATATAAAGAGAAAGGAACATTTGAGGAGAGAATATTACAAAACACAAGGCAGCTCAATTCCATTTGTAATGGGTTACGGTTTATTAGTAAGCCAATTTGAAACCACAAGCAGGGATGAGCCCTGTCCCGTTTTAAGTGGACTTCCCATTTTTTTTAATGGTCAAAATGTAATTTAGTTAACATGGAAGTGTTTGTAAAATTTCTTCTTTCCTAATTAAAAAGAAGAAGCAAAATATTTTATACATTTTTCATTAAGTATTGAACTTTAAATATTTACTTATTTTACTTTGTGCTAATTTATTATTGTTATTAAATGTATTCATTGTCTTACATTTATGAGTTGCTGTTAGATTTATTATTATTATTAGCATTAGTAGTAATAGTAGCAGTGGTGGGTCTATGTTCTAACTTTGGACCCAAATCCCTATTTGGTTTCCTATCATGGTAATCTGGGCTGGAATATACTTGAGAGATGTGACAGCTCCTTAGTATAGATCATAAGATAGATATAGAACCTGCTGATTCGAATTCATCTATTTCAGCCTCCTCACTCTTAGGTCCTACCCTAATAACACTTAAAAAATAAATATAAAGCTAATATGTGCATGCATGTGGCAAATAAATAAAATAATGTCAAATAATATGGGGTAAAAAATAAACACTTTTGCTCTTCCCTCAATTTCTATTTGAATCTCTTAGGTAATTATAATTATTTTCTTAACACAGTTAGTACCAATTCACTCCAGCATATATAGAAAAATGTTTCTCATTATGATCAATTGGATAACACACACACACACACACACACACACACACACACACACACAACACACACTATTCTACATCTTGTTTTTCCCCCTCTGAATGCTATATTTTGGAGAATTTCATCAATCCATATGCATATGTTATTTTAAAAATATTTGTCTAGCATTCAGTTGCAAAGGTGTACCCTAACTTATTTAGTAGTAAATGTTTCTATCAACAGAAATTTAAGTATTTTCCATTAAAAAAATTGGACATTATGGGACCATAAATGTACAAAATTTTTTTTTGTTTGTGCAATATCTAAAGGATAATTTCTGCTTTTTATTAGGTGTGCTCTGAGTGATCCTTGCTTCCCAGACGAAAGACTTTTTAGATCATTCTTAATGTAGTGGACAAAGGAAAGTAGCAAAAGAAATATTTACACGCCGTGAAGAGAAAAGAGCAGATAAGGCAAATGATTCCAAAAGAAGGAACAAGGACTATAAATAGAAAGACCAAGAGAAGAAAGGCCCAGGAAAGGTATGCTTTATTTCAGTTCTATTCATAATACCCTTAAGTCCTCCACTTAAGCCCAGCCCTTGGCACTTTGGTATTCCTCAGGCTCTTGTTGGAGCCCTCCTTGCTCTTCCCAGGGGTGGATAGAAGAGGCCTGAGTAGGGGAAGCCTTGAGCTCCCCCTAGAGTTTGGCGAGCATAAGCCAAGCTAGTGAATACGTACTACACCAAATTAAACATTTTAAAAAGAAAAATACACTGGTTTAGAACAGCTGGTCACATGCATGCCTCTTCCCCTGGTATCTTGATTCATGTGCATACATTTTTACATAATTGCATTGATGGCCTAGATTCAATTTTGTATTCAATTTTTTCCCCACTTAATATTATATAGTAAATGTTTTTCCATGTGGCTACATAATCTTTCTAATTACCATTTTAATGACTTCATAATACTCCTTCCACTTCATATATTGTAATTTATTTAACCACTCCCTATTGGTGGACATTTTAGATTGTTTCCAGACTTTTACTAATATAGAAAATGGTACATATAATATCTGTTGTTTCCTATTTTTGAATGAGTTTTTTATATTAAATAGTGAGTCATAGAGTAGAGTTGATTTTATAGCTCTTAATACACTTGGCTCTTCTAATTCCATAAGAAGCAATGCCTCTGACAAGGTACTAAGATGCTAATTTGGGTATCTTTTCTGTTGTTAGTGTGTGTGTGTGTGTGTGTGTGTGTGTGTGTGTGTGTGTGTGTGTACATACACATATATACATACATACACAAATACACACACACACACACACACACACATATTACTTTTGCAAATGTCATAATGTAACTTGCCACTATCTTTCACAATCTACTAATTTTTCACTACTTTCCACACAGCTGAACTCATGCATTTAGCCCTTGGTTGATCAGTTATTCACTTAATATCTTTTGAGAACCTAATAGTTACCAAGAGTTTGCTCTAGAATCATGTTTCCTTGGTAACATTGCAATTCTTACAGAAAACAGGAACAAAGGATGAGAATGCGTCAAGTTAGTTAACTCAATTTGTAAAACCAAAAAAAAAATCATATTTTAAAAACCTTAGTTATCAGACTTAAGGAAAATGTGGGCTGGAGAAAATTTGCTAGCAAGACCCAGCTCTGTGAAAGGCAAAGGGCTGAATAAAAAGAGAACTCAGATGAACAGAGTGTGGAGTTGGTTAAGGCTGAGTATTGTTAGATGAATAAGAGTTGAGCAGCAGATAGCAGAAGACAGCAGGGTCTTAGAATCAAACCATTTGTGTTCAAATCTGAGCTCTGCCTTAGAAACTGTGAGGACTTAGCAATTTACTTTTATTCCCCTTTTCTCTTTTCTTCCTTTCCTTTTCTCTTAGATTTCTATTCAACTTTTAAAATTCAAACACAGTATCACTTATGCTTTTACTTTCCTCAAATTTTCAGAAAAAGAAAAATTCCTCCATACTCAGAGTTCCCAGTTGATGACAACGTAACTCAGGTACAGCCTTTATCACATGATCACTAGAATGTGAGATATTTGGGAGCAAAGAACATGTCTTCCTCCTCTTGATGTCTCCAGCATCTAGCATAGTACCTGACACCTGTTAAGTACTTGGCAAATGTTTGTTAAATTTAATGCCTTAAATTGAATGTTTAAGCAATTATGGAACATCAACAGGAAGAAATATTATGCAGCAATTAAAAGGATAATTAGGAAGACTGACTAGCTTGGTGGGAATATATGTGTATGATGTATTTGATGTCAACATGCAAAATGGTATCTGTGTTATGAGTTCTACTGTCTAAAAATTATCAGGCTAGATACTAAAGAGACAAAGAAAAGTGAAAAAAATGTTTATCTTTAGGAAGTTCCTACTATACCGAGGGAGACTGTTGTGTATAAAAACGATCATGGAATGAAGTAAGTTCAATAATGGCAGCATGCATGAAGTGTTGAGAAGGGGGCTGGGCTTGTCTGGAGAAGTTTGGTGAGACAGAACATTCACTATGAACTTTGGAGGCTATGTAATCATCAACTGGAGTAAAATTTTTCTTAAATGGGAATAAAACGGCATTGAATTAAAAACATAATTTAAAAATTTCAAAGGAGTCAGTGAAATCCTAGCTCTGTCCCACACAAACTGTGAGGACTTAGTGCTTTACCTCTATTCCCCGTTTCTCTTTTTTTTCTTTCCTGTTTCAAATCCTTTGCCCTTTATATTGTTGAGATAATAATGTTGAGTTACATTGTGGATGATTTGTAAGGTGTTTGATTTTTAATATGTAGACAAAGAAAAGTCCTCAAAGGTTTTGAAGCAGGGAGGTGACATAATTTCATTTTTTTTTATAACTATAGCCTTGGCAGAACAAAAAGGATGGGCCAGAGGAATACATACTGAGGATAAGGACACCGGGGGAAGAGGCTGAAGCTACCTGCTTCAGTTGAGAGATAATGCGACTTAATGGTGGAGCTTCAAAGGGAGAGTAGTTAAGACATAATGACCTGTGGGATAATGGGAAGTGGGGGAAGATTTTAGGGTGATTCCTGGGGACAGACAATGATTTGTAAAAAAAGTAAAGGAACAGATCTATGATCAGAGGGAAAGTGGGAATGAAGGAGAGGGCAGATGTTGGGTTTAGTTTCAGAAATGTTGAGTTCATAGGGCTAGTGGGCCTTGAATTCACAAAAGATTATATGCAGTCAAGCAAATATTTCTGGATTCTTAGGGTAACTTTGGGAAAAAGATGCTCATAAACTGGAGCTAACAAATAATCCAATCCAATTCTATCTCCCTGAAAAGCAGGAAGAATGCTACAAAGGAAACTATTCTGGCAGCTTGTGTGCAATTCTAGACTCTCCCTTATCAGCTATGAGCAAATTACTTAATCTTGTTAAGTCTCAAATTTCTCATCTGCAAATTGGGATAGTAAACCTTGTTTCATAGGGCAGTGTGAAAATGGGATGAGATAAAGCAAGAAAAAACATATGCAGGGCAGGGGAGGGGGCCCCTATAAGTGTCAGTTCCACCCCACCTACACGCTGCCACTTTTTTCTCCTCAGTGATTATCTCAGAATGAGAGTTAAGGGTTTGAAACAGAAACCAACACAGCTGTCTTTAAAATAAGCATCAAATAGATCTTTTCAGTGCGAACTGACTGTTCTAGTGCTGGTATAGTTACTAATGTCAGGCATTAGTGAGATTCATGGACCAGGTCTTCTCTTGATTGTTAGCCACACTATTTTACGAATAAATTTCCCAGGGATGAATTATGGGCCTTCTCAATGAGCACCATCCATGTCCAATCTGTGTCAACATTCCAATATGGTGGCTGCATTTCTGTCTCTCTTGTCTGGTGAGATAAGACTTTGGATTTCTCTTGCAGATTTTAATAGAGTCATTTCTATCTATTGTGTCCAAGATGATGATGACTTCCATTTTGAGATCTTACTGTATGTTAATACATTAGGTTCTTTTAACTCTTGCACCAAACTACATTATTTTATGTTTTGCACATATTACAAACAATGAGGCTGGACTATAGAGAAGTGAAGTGACTTGTCCAAAATTGCACAGTATGTGAGTGAGGAAATCATTTGTATCCAGAGCTCATTGTAATCACGGCCAAGATTTCATTTGCTGTCACTTAGAGAAGGAGAAGGAGAAATAACTAGAGGCCCACGAAACAAGAAAGTGTTGTGTGTACATGTGTTTTAATTGCTGTTCCCCATGAATCATAAGTCACTCTTGTTTCTCCATCAAGGGAGGCACAAGGACAAGCAAACAGAATGGCATTTATCTATGATTAAAAAATTATGACCATTTATATGCAAATGAATGTTGGCCCTATGTTACTAGAAGACTGAAGAGGACTATGCAGAGTTTTAAATTGGGGTGTTTCTTCTTTTCTGTATACTCCAGGGCAAATGTAGAGGTTCAGCAGCATCTGCCAGGGCAACGGAAGCAAGATTGATGATGTTGTTTTGTTTCGCAAGATACAGTCACAGCTAGAAGCTATGCTCAGGCTCCTTCATGCTTGTGCTAGAGAACTAAGTCAGTCTCCCTGATCAAATGCTGTGTGCTACATGAATGCTTTTGTTTCATCAGTTAGTCATAGTTTTTTTTTTTTCAGGCTTCTGTAATGGCACAGATCAGGTTTACTCTTTCATTTGTTCATTTACAACCTCATTCATTCAACACTTGTCCACTGAGTGCCTTCTTATACTAGGCACTGCTCTAGACACTGAAGATAAAGATCACACTTGATTCCAGAGCATGCTAGGTAGATCTAAGAAGATAAGGACACTGTTATACCATGGAGCTTACATTGACTGAAGAAGACAGACAAACAGGTAAGCAAAAAACCAAAGAAAGGTATAATTTCAGGAAATTGTATGTGTACTGAAGTAATAAAACAGGATAGTAGGTAATCTGGGAGAAGAAAATTTTAAGAACAATGGCCTGAACAAAGCTAGGGAACAAGTCCTGTAGAGATCTGGCATCAGAGACCTAGGCAGTTCAACTGTAACTTCTGCCAATATGTATACCAAGTGAGGGCAGAAACTATGGTCAGTAATAATAGAAATAGTGATGACAGTGATGATGAAATTCAGCATTATTTTTGAGCATCCATCAATATGTAGCTACCTTGTAGGTGATTTGTATTCAGTTATTTTTCACAATAACCCTGTGATGTAGGTACTGCTATGCCTGATTTACCGATGAAATAAAATCTTTAGAAAGACAAGATGACTTGCTCACATTCTCACAGTTAGTAAGAGGAATTAGCTGAAACTCAAACTCTAACTTGTCTCTCAGGCTTATAACTGTCAATGGCCCCGTTTTTTTGCATTTTTAACACCTAGTCTGGGGTCTGACACAGTAAGAACTTAATATATAACGAATAAGCCGGGCTCGGTGGCTCAGCCTGTAATCCCGTGCCTTTGGGAGGCTGAGGTGAGTGGATTGCCTGAGCCCGCGGGTTCGAGACCCACCCGGGCAACTTGGCGAGACCTCATCTCTACAATAAATCAAAAATTAGCCGGGCGTGGTAGCGCGCGCCTGTAATTCCAGCGACTTAGAAGGCTGAGGCAGACGGATTGCTGGAGCCCAGCAGGTCAAGGCTACAGTGGCTGGGAGGGGCCACTGCACTCCAGTCTGGGCAACAGAGTGAGACTCCAACTAATATATATATATATATAAATGAATAGATGAATAAAATAAATAGATGAATGGGTGATTTCATTAACCCCATAAATGCCATCTACTTTTACTATTTAAATTTTTGGCAAGTTTGAGGCTGTGTCAAATTTAGGCATTTGAGAAGTATTGCATCTCAGAGAGGATGGTGAGATAAAGCTTCAGGATCCCAAAGGTAAGTAACTTTATTGTTGAAGGTCATGTTTGGATATAAAATAAAACATGGTGACTTTGTCTCTACCTCCTACCCCATGGCACACACATCTCTTGAAGGGAGAAAAATTTTCATGCTCTAAATCAGTATGCACACACATTCACACACACACACACATACACATGTGTCAGAGATACAGTTCTACTCCCACAAACACACAAGGACATATACCACTAATATATAATCACAAGCAGATAGACACAGCTATATACAAAGGTACACACTGACACAAAGGACAAAAAAACACAGGCAGTCAATATGAAGTTGACTGCATGGCATCCAGTTTGGCTACAAGTTCTGGAGTTCAGTTCATAGCAACTAGGAGAAATGTGCTTTTTCTACATTTTTGTTGCAGCAGCAGCCAAATCCCTTGACACACTTTTCTCCTGGGGTCACTGCTTCCAACTGCTTCTTCCCTTTCCTCCGCTTCTTCCAAAGGGGCTGATTTTCTGAGTCCCTTTAATTCTCCCTGGTAAGGTCAGGTGAAAATCTATCAGTGGCACAGCCTCCATTGCACCCTGCTCCTATCTTAGGGTCTTATCGCTGGGTGGTCCCATGCCTGGGATGCTCTCCCTACACTCCATGCTGCACTACCTCATCCCCTCCCAGTCTTTGCTCAAATGTCCTAAATGAGGTCTGACCTGATCCACTAATACTGTAACCTTATCATGCTGATGATGATGTTGTTATTATTATTGAGTATCTATTAAGGTTGATATAGAATTCTAGGTGACTTGCACTTATATATCCTGTGCAGTTGCCAGGAAAACAGCAGGAGGAAAATCAGAAACTAATGGTGATTTGCGGTGATAATGGTGACCACTAGAATGGAGAGGTAGGTATTGTTGTATCTGATTTACAGGTGGAGCAAAACCCTCAGGCAAATAAAATGACTTATTCAAGGTCACTACTGCTGCACTTTCACCTACCTTGCTCAACTTTTCTTAATTTTGTATAACTTCCTACTTTCTAATAAACTACATAATTGGCTTATTTTATTTTACTAGAAGTTGCCTGCCTTTCCTCCTTCCCCACATACATATTTTTAGAACAAACTCGATATAGGTAAAGATCTTTCTCTGTTTTATTCTGAGCACCAAGCACAGTGTCTGGCACATTGTAGACATTCAGTAAATATGTTTTGAGTGAATAATTGAATGAATAATTATTAAGCACCTAATTTTGGCCAGGCACTGTGTTATCATTTCATGTATGCACTGCCCTGTGAAATAGAGATCATCATTACCACTCATTTTGTACATTTAAAAAAATAATAAAACTTAGAGAATGAAAACACCTTGCTTAAGGTCACAGAGCAAGTCTGAAATGAGGTAAAGCATTACATCCTGTTTATTCCAAGGTGCCACACAACTTCTCTTCCTTCTATCCAAGGATGCTATGGATGGAAGAGTGACTCTGAGAACATTTAAGAAACCTTAGGGGAATGTATCATCGCTTGGTATACTCTTATCCTTGGGATTATGACATAGGCTTGATGGTGAAAAAATTTCCCTCTTCCTCTCCCAATTTCAGGATCTGACTCCTAGAATGAGTTACTCAGGAAGAAATTCCCAATAATCCACAGGCATCTCTGAAGCTATTCCTTGACTATTTCTGGTGATCTCTGGAAACCTTGGGACCTCTGTGCTTTCAGTTGACTGATCACACGCCAAAGTCCTGACAGGGGACTTCTGGATCAGAAGATTCTGAAAGTCCCAGTGATCCCAGGTAGAATTTCCTTTTTTCACTATAGCTTCTGCTTTCCGGGCAATCTCATCACTCTTTGTGGTCACAGCTGGAGCCAGTTCAGCCTGAAGCTGCCTTAGCTCAATTTCATCAGTTATGGAGACACCCATGTTCAGAACCCCTCACACGGACTGCACCCTGCAAGGAGGGTTATGTGGAAGGAGACAGAGGTTGGGGGTAAGAGGGAACAGCAGGAGGAAAATCAGAAACTAGAGTGGTGACCACTTTATTTTCCCTCTTTGCCTGCCCCTATGTCCTTCCCCGGCTTCATCCTCTTGCCTCCCAATGTAGAAATCTGGAAGTCATCATCAACTCCTTCCCGTTTCCAGCTCCATATTCAAGTGATCACTGGTCCCCTTATTTTCTATCTTTCTCACATCTCTTTTGCCCATCTCATCCTCTTCAACGTCACAGCTGCCCCCTTGGTTCTGCCCCCAACTACCTTCAACAAGGTGACAAGCAATACCCTTCTAACAAAGGCCTGTGCTCCTTCAACTGCAGATGGAGCGTCATCTGTTACTAAAACTGCCAGCGCTCTTTATTGTCCTGAGAATAGCATCCATACTCCTTTCCTTATGTTACAAGGCCTTGTGTGATCTGGCTGACACTGACGTCTCTAACTTCATTCTTCTGGTGCCTCAACCTGACTTATTCCTGATGATTCTCACCATGTGCCTAATATGTTCTGTTATTCCTCAATGTCTCTGCTTCATCTAAAATACTCATCCTCTCTTTCTCCTAGGCTAACACTCATCATTCAATGTCCAAGTCAGGAATCACCTTCTCTATTGAACCGTCTTGATATCTGCCATTATTCTTGCCTCTCGTATCTGAAATGGTTACTCCTTTATGACCTCATCCAAATCTCCCCTCTTATGCCTTATATATAGCTCCAATTTAGCTCTCACTTGACCTTGTGACCCATGGATCCATTACCCCTACCTCTGCTGTGAGCTCTAAGGAAAAGGCTGTGTTGGTCTCATCTTAGCATGGCTGGTTCTAGATCCAAGGTATGAAGTAGAGGCTGGATTCTTTCTAGCAGTGTCAGCTCTCTTTAGAGGCCAGGGAAGGTGATAAAACAATAGGCTAAATAACTTCAATAAAATCCAAATTCTTTGGGGAAACGACTAAGCTAGTGGCTTAGAAAAAGATTTCTCTCCACAGCATATCCTATTAACTAACAAGTCAAGAAAATCACTTGGCTATAATTCTCTGAACAAATCACCAAGACCTGCTTTTTCTGAGAAAGGAAAACCCTTTCATTTTTCTAGTCAACATGTAGTAGAGTTCTGGTAGTCTTGCTGGAATTACTTCATCAAGTATAGAAAGAGAGGGAGGCTCAGATGCCCATGTGCCACTCCAAACAGTGTGCAACAAGTCTTCAATGTTGCCTTCTTTCTTAGGGGCTCATCTCATTGATATTACATTTGCATGTGGCCTTCTCATATCATTTGCATTAAATTTGCATGCAACGCCTCCATACTCAAGGTCTAGCTTGCCTTGCTCATTCCCAGGAATCCACTGCATTTTTTTTCCATTCCCTTGCCAAAGGGACCTGGTAGTTGGGTACTGTTATTTCATTCTGAAAAAACAAAATATAGGGAGAGGAGTTTCTCTTAAATGCTGAGAATTTGGGTAGACTCAGCTGGAGGGATAAGGAACTTGCTAATGCTTGTGTAGTGGTTTTCTAGAGGTGGCTTTCTTTAATATACATTCCAGAAGCTCAGTGAATTCAGCATCCCTTGCAGCAGGGTTGGTATGATATTTTCCCACATATGAGATAGTAGATTTTGAGTGGAAAGAAGGCAGGTATCTCATGACTTTGCTCCTGTTGAGAGTGCAAATGTTAACTCAGAAGTACCTTCTTTGCTGGGGAATGAGCCAGGAAAGGAGATTCATTTGGGCTGTATCTGGAGGTCACTGGGTTCTCCCCTGGGCATTCAGGTTTCTTGGGTCACTTTGCCCTGATTTTGAGGGTGTCAGAAGGAGAACTTCTGAGGGAGATACCAATCTAACTAGAGCAGAAAAGAAAATGTAAAGGCTCTCTCATCTCCTCTTTCTCCTCTGGAGTTTGTGTCTCTTATTTACTTCTCTGCCCCTGTGTGGTTTGTGTTCTTCAAGTTATATAGCTTCTGATCTCACCTGACTCTTCTTGTCTAGTATCATCCTATGATTGATCATTCTGGAATAATCTTACAATGTGACCCAGCTCTGACAACTGTGTAGCCTTCTCCAGGTATGGCTGAGTTAGCTCTCCTTAATTAGAGAGGACTTGACCTTTCAAAGTCATCTGACATTGGTTGTGGACTCAGTATTCCACATATCTCATTGAAAGCCATGCATATCCCTAGGACCAGTCTGCAAAAATCATTCCCCGAAAACTGTTTCTGTATTCATTCATAGAATTCAAGACTTTCATATTCAAGTAGGGATTGCTTCAGGAAGATCAGAAGTGAGGTTTGGGAATTTATGAGATCACTTTGGGGCTGTACCTGGCAATGAAATAATAAATATATAAAGGGAGGAATAATAAAGCAGAGAGAAGAGAACTGATTTTTTGGAGGTGATACAGTGAGCTGCGGAAAGCAAGGCAGACAGGGTATGGCTACAGGCTAGAATGGGGGAGGTGTAGCACGGCAGCAACAAAATGGGAGTGCATGGAGAGAGAGAGACCTCCTGGGTCTCCAAAAAGGGAAGTGTAGCAGAAGGGGGCTATTCACTTGCATCTGTGACTTGCTCTAGAATAGCATCTCCTGCCTACTGGTGGGCTGTGTGCTGTTAATGCCTTGACAATTCTAATTTTCAAAACAATCATTTGATGTGGGAAAAGGTATCCCTGGAAGTCGAACTTGTGACTGTCTGACCCCTGAACTAGAACTCTTCATGGCTTCACCTGCTTGTCTGGTTCCAGGCATTTAAACCCAAATGTTTGGGGTCTCACTGGTTTCTGTCTCTATGTCTTTCTTTTTGTTGTTTTTGGCGTGTGTGATAAATGCTACAAATACTCATTCTCATAATAGAGAGAAATCTGCTTTCACTCTATTAATGGCATCACTAACCATTTATTGATTTTTAAAAGGGAAATGAGAAAAAAATGTTGCAAATTATCACTATTAAGTCCTGTTGGAAAGTTGATGCACATGCACCTGTGGGATGAAGGTGAGTTGAAATATGAGTCAGAAACAGTGATCAGCAATGATCTTGGTGTTTGCAACCAAATGGTCACAAATGACAGCCACAACAAATTAAGGCCTATCTTTGAATCCTTCAAGCAGACTTTCTAATGTACCTAGATATAGCATCATAATAGAGCAGGAAGAGCAGAGGTTTAAATCCCAGTCTGATAATAACAAAATGTGTGACTTTGGGGAAGTTGCTTATTCCCTTTGATCCTCACTTTGTTCAACTGTACAATGTTGATAATAGAACCAGTCTCACTGAGTTTTCTTGAAGACAGAATAATCCTACAAAGCATAGCACATTCCAGGGCACATATTGAGAAGTCAACAGCTACTGGATTCTTTTCATTCTCTTTGACTCTTCTCCATGTGTCAGAAGCTGAGTGCTTGCTTTCTTCTTTTTGGCGTGGATATCATGGAACCCCTACATTTACCTTCTATTGCATGTTGCAAGCCCTGAAAAATACGTCCTCTTAATGCCTGGCTTTTAGTGTCTAAGGAGAAGAGTGAAATGTTTGTTATGATCCGCTGGCCATGGGTGTCTATTTAAAGGGGGTGTTGGGAGATTAAGGACAGATTACTTGACAAATATTGGTTTAGATGTGAAACGTAAGACCTCAGGCAAGATGCTGAAAAGTTATATACAAAGAGTTCAGATTCCCTCGATGAGTAGTGGACAGGTCTTTGGGAAGCTCTGAGACAATGAAGTGGAGATGGGGGTATGTAACAGAAAAGAACTAGTATAAATGCCAGGCATGCAGCAAAGTTCTTCTGGAAAATGTGACCCTACTGTCTAATATTTAATTTTAAATAGGTTTCAGTGCTGTTTAAATAAACACAACAAACAGTTTATTGAGAGTGCGTTGATAAGCGAAATCTTTGGAACAGTTCCTGGCATATACTATTACTATTGTTGGTGCTGTCATTTTATTATGCTTTGCTTTATTATACTAAAAATTGAAGGTTTATGGCAACCTGTGTCAAACAAGTCTATCAGTGCCATTCCAATAGCATGTCCTGTCTTTGTGTCTCTGTGTCACATTTTAGTAATTTTTACAATTTTTTAAACTCTCTCAATATTTGTTATGGTGACCTGTGATCAGTGATCTTTGAGGTTACCATTGTAATTGTTTTGGGGCACCAAAAATTGCACTCATGTAAGAGAGCAAACTTAATCAATATCGTGTTTGTTCTGGCCACTCCAGAATACTCAACTGACATCTCCCTCCCTCTTCCCAGATATCCCTGTTCCCTGACCCACAACAACGTTGAGATTAGGCCAGTTAATAACCCTACAATGGCCTTTAAGTGTTTAAGTAAAAGGAAAAGTTTTATGTCTCTCATTTCAAATCAAAAGCTAGAATTGAGTAAACTTAGTAAGGAAGGAATGTAAAAAGCCAAAAAAGCTAAACGTTAGGCCTCGTGTGCCAAGTGTTTAGCCAAGATGTGAATGTAAAGGGAAAGTTCTTCAAGGAAATAAAAAATGCTACTCCTGTGAACACAAGAATGATAAGAAAGCAAAACAACCTTAATGCTGATATGGAGAAAGTTTAGTAGTCTGGATAGAAGGTCAAACCAACCACATCATTCCCTTAAGCCAAAGCCTAATCCAGAGCAAGGCCCTAACTCTTAAATTCGATGAAGGCTGAGAGAGATGAGGAAGCTGCAAAAGAAAAGTTAGAAGCTAGCAAAGACTGGGACATGTTTTTTTTTTTTTTTTTTTTTTTTTTTGAGTCAGAGTCTAACTCTATCACCCAGGCTGGAGTGCAGTGGCATGGTGGCCTGCTGGTCTCAGGTTATCCTTCCGCCTCAGCCTTCCAAGTAGCTGGAAATACAGGTGTGTGCTATCACGCCCAGCTAATTTTTTTGATTTATTATAGAGATGATGTCTTGCCAAGTTGCCCAGACTGGTCTTGATTGCCTGAGCTCAGGCAATCCCCTCGCCTCAGCTTCCCAAAGTGCTGAGATTACAGGCTTGAGCCACCACACGCAGCCCGGTACAGAATTTTTAAAGAAGGAAACCAAAACTGCCTCCATAATTAAAAAAAAAGTACAAAGTGAAGTAGCAAGTGCTGATGTAGAAGCTGCAGTTAGTGATTTTTTAAAAATCTAACAAACATAATTGATTAGGGTGACTAGACTATTTTCCAGATAGATAAACTAGTCTTAAATTGGAATAACTAGAGAGCAGAAGTCAATGACTGCCATTAAAGCCTCAAAGTACAGGTTGACTCTCTTGTTAGAGGCTAAGGCAGCTGGTGACTTTAAGTTGAAGCCAGTGTTCATTTGCCACCCTGGAAATCCTAAGGCATTTCAGAATTATGCTGAATATATTCTGCCTGTACTCTACAAATGGAACAACAAAGCCTGGAGGACAGCACATCAGTCAGCATGGTTTACTGAATATTTTAAGCCCACTGTTGAGACCTTCTGTAGAGAAAAAAACAATTTTTTAAATATTACTGCTCACTGACAATGTACCTCGTCATCCAAAGCTGTAATGGAAATGTACAAGGAGATTCATGTTGTTTTAATGCCTCCATTCTTCAGCCTATGAATCAAGAAGTACTTTTGACTTTCAAGTCTTATTATTTAAGAAATATATTTTGTAGCTGAGTGCAGTGACTCATGCCTATAATCTTAGTACTTTGGGAGGCAGATGTGAGAGGACTGCCGGAACCCAGTGGTTCAAGACCAGCCTGGGCAACTTGGTGATACCTCGTCTCTACAATAAATCAAATAATTAGCTGGACATGGTGGCACATGCCTGTAGTTCAGCTACTTAGAAGGTTGAGAAGGATGGATCACCTGAACCCAGTAGGTTGAGGCTGCGGTGGCCGTGAGCATGCCACTGCACTCCAGCCTGGGCAACAGAGTGAGACTTCGACTCAAAAAAAAAAAAAAGAAGAAGAAGAAAAGAAAAACATTTTGTAAGGCAACCGCTGCTATAGATGGTGATTTCTCTGATGGACTGAGTAAAATAAATTGAAAAGCTTCTGCAAAATATTCACCATTTTAGATACCATTTAGAACATTTGTAATTCATGGGAGGAGTTCAAAATATATCAACATTGCCAGGAGTGCGGAAGAAGTTGATTTCAAACCTCATGAGAAATTGTTTCTTATAGATAAGCAGAAAAAGTGGTTTCTTGAGATGAAATCTACTCCTGGTATAGATGCTGTGAAAATTGTTGAAAAGACAACTAAAGCTTTAGAATATTACATAAATTAATTGATAAAGTGAGGCAAAGTTTGAGAGGATTGGATCAAATTTCGAAAGAAGTTCTACTGTAGGTAAAATGCTATCGAACAACAGCACATGCTAGAGAAGAATCTTTGTGAAAGGAAGAGTCAATTGATGTAGCAATCTTAATTGTTGTTTTATCCGGAGGAATTTCCTCTGCTACCCAGCCTTCAACAAGCACCACCATGATCAGTCAGCAGCCATCAACAGTGAGGCAAGACTCTTCCCTAGCAAATTCATGACAACTCATTGAAGGATCAAATGATAGTTAGCAATAAACCATTTTTAAATTAAGGCATGTAATTGTATTTTTAGAATGATTGCACACCTAATAGACTACAGTGTAGTATAAATACAATTTGTATATGCAGTGGGAAACCAAAAACTTTTGTGATTCAGTTTATTATGATACTTGTTTCATATATATATATATATATAATGTGCCTGTATTAATATTAATATTCTAATTAGTATCATTATTATTCAAACTTCTGTTGAGCACATGGTATTTTAGAGAGTGAAAGAATTGAGGGAATGGCTGTGTTCAAATTAGAATAGTGCTGTGTGAAAAAATAGGTTAAATCTCTATGTACGAATTCAGTGGGTGGAAAAACTGAGTCCAAACTGTTTGGAAAAGTCAAGATGTTCCTAACTTCCAACCCAAGGGTGTCTGAAGGATTGACAGGGATGTCTGGTGTCCTACCAAATGTTGAACATGGATTTAAACCACTTTCTCTTGATTCTCAAAAGGTAAGGCAATCGAGGCTAAAATCAGGTCACATCTAACTCACAGGTCATAAAAACCTTCTGGTCACTTAATCTCAAGGCTAAAGCCAAATGCTCAGTGCCACACTAGTTCCCTGTGTGTTTGTGGTCTTCTCTCTGTCATGTCCCAAATTCATCCTCTCTAAGATCTCTATGGTTCTTCAAGTCCCTTCTGAAAACTGCTACCTCTGCATATTGACCTAAGCAATTACCCTTCTTCCATCTCCACCACCAGAAGGGACTACCCTGCTTCTCTCTGCTCAATTCTGACACCTTTCTCAGCCCATCCCAAACTTTAGCTTCCTTGCTCCAGTTCACCTGTTCCAGCTCCCCGAAGAAGCCTTTGCTACTCCCTCAATCCAAGACTAATTTTCCCTCTCTGCATTTCCTAAGATCTCTGATTCTACTTACTCTGATCCCCCCATGGAACACAATGATACATCCCACACCCACCACCTTCCCATTCGCTGTACACACACATACACACGTGGAGAGATTTGTTCTGCTGTAGTTGTAATTGAGTCTTAATCCTCTGGTAGAAGTAAATTATGAAGTTCTTATAGGTGGATCCATGATGCCATTCTAACTGTTTCAGAACAGAAGTTCACAAACTTTTCCTGTAGAGGACTGGATGCTAAATATTTTAGGCTTTGTGGGTTACATATAGTCTCTGGCAATTTCTGAACTCTGCCTTAGTAGCGTGAATGTAGCTATAGACAATACATAAAAAATGAGCTTACTTTGTTTTTCTTTTCTTTTCTTTTCTTTAAAGTAAGAAAGCAGGATTTATTGAGAGGACAAAAAAACTCCCACAGTGGGAGGGGACCCAAATGATTTGCCCCTGTCTTGTTTTTCAGTTGAACTTTTGTTTACCCAAACAGGCTGCTTGTTGCAAGATGTAGTTTGCCAATCCATTTTAGAAGATTATTCTACACAAAGGGAGAAATGTCCCTTCATTCAGTCCAGTTAGAAGCCCCATCCCCAACCTACCAGCTTTTGATTTTCTTTATTTCAGTCAAAAAGAAAATAGACACCGCCTTCCCAAAAAAGCTTGACTACGTCCATCAGAGTGACTACTATCCAAAAATAAGAAAAAGAAGAGGATAGAAAACAACAAGTGCTGGTGAAAATATGGAGAAATTGGAATACTTGTGCACCGCTAGTAGATTTGTAAAATCAAGCAGCTGCTATGGAAAACCATATAGCAGTTCCTCAAAAAAAAAAAATATATATATATATAATTGTCATAGGATTTAGAAATTTCATTTCTGGGTATATATCCCAAACAACTGAAAGGTGGATATCAAAGAAATATATGTACAGCTGTGTTCATAGTAGCATTGTTCATGATAGCTAAAAGGTAGAAGCAATTCAAGTGTCCATCAATAGATTAATGAATAAGCAAAAGATGTATATACATGCAATGGGATATTATTCAGCTTGAAAATAAAAGGAAATCTTGCCATTTGTGACAAAATGGGTAAACCTGGAACCATTATGCTAAGTGAGGCAAGTCAACCACAGAAAGACAAATACTGTGACTTACTATCTGAGGGCTTACAGCAGTCAAATTCATAGAGACAGAAAGTAGAATGGTAGTTATAGGGGCTGGGAGAAGGTGAAATGAGAAGTTTTTAAAAGGGTACAGAGTTTCAGTTTTGCAAGATGAGAAAAGTTCTGGGTCTTAACTGAATCACAATGTGAACACACTTAATACTACTGAACTGAACACTTTAAATGGATTAAAAAGGAAAATTTTCATGTGTATTTTACAACAACATTTTTTGATTGATTGCATTAAAATTTTTATGGGAAAAGTAACAGCTTAATTTAGTTCCTCTCCCTCTCCCTACTTTGAGTAGTCTCCCTCTTGACCATGGACCAGGCGGCATGGAGGAGTATGAAGGGTACAGTCACTTTTAAGATGGCCTTTGCCCTGGAGAAACCAGACAGCCTTCCCCCCTCCCCAATCAGCTTTTTTATAGGAAGACAGACTGTCTTTTCGGCCTGATGCAATATAGTAATTGCTCCCACTCAGCTGGTGGTGCTCCCCCAGGAACTTGGCCAAGGCATCATATTGGGATCTGTCATGTCTTATAGCCCTGCGCTGGGGCTGCACAAGTGTCCTCTCCTGCTTAAGATATTTATATAGGTGGCTGAAAACGCTTTGCTTGTACAAACTAGAAACTATTAGATTAGCCCGGCAGAGACAGCCAGAGGCAATCTTTTAACAAAGTGAGTGGGATTCAAAGTAGGCATGGAAAGCAAATATTATTTCACTGGGAGTCGATTAGCGGGAGCTCTGCAGATGAGTGGTAACTGCTTTGTTAATTTAGCTGGAAGAGGTTAGTGGGGCCAGGTAGGCACCAGCTGGGTTGGAAGGTGAACAACCTGGGCCTAAATGGTAATTCAGGGGTAGGTGGATGCATCAGGAACCCTCCACACACACTCCCCCCTCTCTTTATTTAAAGTACATGATGAAGCTTAGCAGCTGAGAAGACTCCGTTAGCTCTAAAATTTCTCATTTTAATTCAGGCAAACACTCTATAAATCCGATGTATCGGAAAGCAAATATTGAGATTGAGTGAGAAGGTCCATTAGATGGAGTGCTTAGTTCTAGGGCCTGAGCTGGTAAAAGGGGTGGGTGCAGAGGCGTGGAAGGAGAGGCTGAGCTCAATGTGAGAGTGGAATGTGAGCACCAGGAAAGAGAATCTGAGGAAGGTGGACCCCACGAAGGGGTAGGGAGAAAATGAGGGAAAGGGGGGATTCAAGGCTTTTAGAGGTAGGTCAGCTTGGAAAAGGCTGCGTTACAAGGAGATCTTTGGAGCTTCCTTTGGAAAGATAATTGGAAATGAGACTTCAGATGAAGATTGATAATTAGGGCTGGAAAAGATAGGATCTCTGAAAGAATGAGGAAGAACCAGAAGACAGTGATTTGCAAACACCTGGGTACATAGAAGTGGCTGCCTTCTCACAGTCATATTCTAAAAAGTGTGAGAACCAACAATAGATTGGAGAATTTGAATGATGGTTTATTTTCATTACTTTGCAGTGGGGTTGCTGGAAATTTTATGAAAAAATGTCAAACTGATCCCACAGGTGACTGAATCTCTACCAAAGATGCTGGGCATTAGTGTGCAAAAAAAAAAAAGAAAAAAGTAGTACTCAGGAGCCTTTGTATGTACTGTCTTCCCAGAATGCCCAGAGGAAAGAAGTTGGTCTTTCATATATGGAAGTGGTATGCATGGTGGTTAAGGGTGTGGATTCTGGAATGAGAAAGATGTGAATTTAAATCCCATTTTGATCATGTACTAGCTGGGTGAACTTGGAGGAGACACTTATCCTCTTTGAGTCTCAGTTTATTCATCTGTAGAATGGGGATACTTATACTTCCTTGGAAATAATTGTGGTATCCATTTCACATGAAGACAGAATGTGATAATGAGGGTATGTTTAGCACAATGCCTGGCACAAAAAGGGTGGCAGATTAAACTTAGCTTTTAAAAAATGATGTTATTTTGAGAAACGTACAAAAACGATATCTCCAAAACACAAGTAGGTACTCTCGGTATTTGAGAAAAAAGAGTTCCCAAGAAAAATGAAGATTGTTCACAGAGTAGCTGGGCTGAAAGTGACCTCCATGTTATTCCCCTTTTTGCAGTAGCTCTGGGAATCTTTGACCATAAATTCTCTGTGGTCATTTGTTATTCAATGTTCTCCACACTATTTTTACAGAAAGGAAAATAGTCAGGAATAATTATCTACTCCTGGAGTCTCTATTGGATCCTATTAATGTCAGCACTTTCGCTATTCAGTAAAGTTAAAGATTAGTTAAGGCAATCTTCTCAATATCACCTTCTAACTTCCAGGTTTTATGAAGAAATATTTAAAATGTCTTAAATCATTGGTATTTGAGAATGGGAAACACAGTTGATAATGGCAATCACCATTTATTCAGCCCTTTCATGTGCCAGAATTCTTTACAAGATTTTCCTCATTTAGGGAACATCACAGCTCCATAAGACAGATACTAAGATACTATTTTTATCACTATGCCACGAAAAAAGAAACTGAGCCTAATAGAAAGTTATGCTTTTCTCAGGATTACACATATATTAAGTGGCATGGTTGAGGTTTGAATAAATTCAAACAAATTTGATACTAAATTTGTTGATCTTAACAACTCTATGAACTTGAATGTTGCCATCCCCAAACTCCATAACTAGAGGCCAAAATGGGGATAAATCACAAGAGCCTTAATTTTATGTGAGAGCCTGTTATTAGAACAAGATGATATTTAATCTCCTATAAAAGGGAAGTGCAGATTTGATTTTTGCACCAAATGAAGCTGTCCTCATTGTTACTGATATACACTACTTTGGATCCTTAATCAATGATATTAGCAGTTTTCAGTGCTAATTTAATTAGTACAAGAGATCCTGCTTGTAGAAGTATTGGATATTTAGTGTTTTATGTAACTGCTTATGAAGTTCCCTGTGAAAAACTCCAACAATCGCAAATTCTCAGTAGAACTTCTATCAAACACGATATTTAAATGGCTAGATTGTTCATTGGAGGCTGGTCTGATAACATACTGATTGGGTTGTCAAGATGACCATTCCTATTGCATTGCTCGGTTTCTAAAAGGTAAAGGGTGAAAAGAGTAATGTCTGATTTTACTAGAAAATGATTTCCAAGGGTGACCTCGGGCACATAGAGATTTTTTCACAGATGGTACTTCAATGACAAAGTTAATTGAAGGGTGATGTACTTGGACTCCTGCTCCTGAGTAAAGACAGAACCCCATTTTTCTAGATCTTGGATCATTAGGCAAAGAATTTTAGATGGAGAAAGGATTTTTGGTGAAGTCTGGTAAACATGCAGAAGAGTCTGGGTAATTTCCATTGTTTAAATGAGTAAGAGTGGATGCATTCACTGGTTTACTATGTTCCATGTTAGAGAGAATGGCCTGAATGTGTCTGGTGACAAGGGCTTATAGTCATTGTAGAGAATGTCAACATAGAAATTTAAAATAATTTCTTGGCCATGTTTTATGGATCACATACAAGTCTCAAAAAGTAGGGTAAGAACTCATTGGGAAGCCTAATTATACTGTTTGCTTGTAAAGCCCTTCAACCAGGCTATCTAAACCAAATGAACTTTCATTCTTAGAGACCACAGATTATGGCAAATGAATATTCAATCTGTATTGGTCAACATGGTGCCTTCTTCCTTACCCTGTGGATTTGAAGAATTGAAAGTGGTAGGTCTTGCCACCAGGGAGCCTGTAATGAAGTATATTATAACAGGAATTTAGAACCCCAATATTTTCTAGTAATTATATGCTGTAGTGGTGCCCTAAAGCTTATGTAATGTCATCCTGTGTCAGAAAACTAAAACTTGGAGACTGGAATTTCAGATTCAAAGACTTCAACTTTAATGCCCATTGGCATCTAAAATCCCAAATATTCCAATTTAAACTCTACTCCTTTGCTTTAAATCTGTATTTCCTTCTAAACTCTTTTAATTTTTGAGTTAGTGGCTATACCATCTCTCTAATACTAGAACTGGAAATTCATGGGCTATTCGTTGCGTTTTCTCCCCTTTATTCAGTACTCATGAGGTTTTAACATGAATGTTTGCACATTTTGTTTCTTAGCACCCTTTTCTTATCCATCAATAATATCACAGATTCATTTAAAATATTCACCAACCCTTGCCTGGATTATGAAATGGTTTCAGAGCCAGATGGGACATCAGCTTTGCCTCCCCCGCTCCCCTCTGGCCTCTTCACACTCACTGGAGTCAACAATCTGAAACACAAATATGACCTTGTCATTATCATTTCACCTCCTTAATGAGTTTTCATGGCCCATGAGATAAAGTCCAAACACTCTGGCACAGCATCCATGACCCTTCTTGACCTAGCCTATGCTTAAACCTCTAACATCTTACTACCTCAAACTTACTCCCTACCTTCAAGTTATTAAGTAACTATACATGGCATTCTAATGTTTGTCACTGTGCCTTTCCACTCTATTTTTTTTCTTTTTTGTTTACCTCTCTCTTTCTTTTCTTTCTCTTTAGGAATATACTTTCTTTCTTTACTCAAGTGCCCTTAGAAAGCATCTCTAACCAACTACCCCCACCCTAAACTCTTGTAGATGTCCCCATGGGGGCTTTATTAAGACACTGTAAATAGATATTCTTGCTACTCCATGTAGAAAATAATCTTTTAACTCTCTGATTGATGTATCTGAATCTCCTTATAGACTGAGATCATTGTAACCAGAAACCATGCCTTATGTTTTTAATCATAAACACCTAGAACAGAGGCAAGCAATTAGCAAATATACACCGTATGTTTATTTCACACATAAATTAATGAATATTACTGAATAATTTATCCAAGGCCAAAGGAAGAACTTAAACCTTACTCCTGTCTTCTTATTTAAAATTGCACTATTTTACTGTACCTATTATCTTGTTTAAATATCAAGCGCTGCCTTGATTTTTGCCTTTAGAATTTCCTCCAGTCATTAATGAATATGCAATAAAGGCACTTTTAAGAATGTGCACATACACAAGCACACACATTAAAACACAGCTGAGGAAGGTTACCAGTGACAGGCTATCAATAAGGGACCTGATCAAAATGTATTTTGGGGAAAAAATATATGTAATATATAATATAAATGTATATTCTAGAGGGAAGTTTTTGAAATCAGAAATAATAGTGGATAAGTAAAATGTTAAATACGCTTAAGTATAAGCAATAATTATCCTCATGCATTAATAATAAAACAATGTCTAATTTGTGGATTTAAAAGGGCAAGGTTTAAGTAGAAGACAAAAGTAATATTGAATCTGAAAGGGCAGTGGATACACTATGAGTTCCAAGATTCTTTTATTAGTTACAGAATTTAATATGTTTTTACATTTTAATATCTATGTAGTTAAATATATTTAACTAAGTTGTTTTAAATATGAAATTCCAGGAGTAACCATGAAGACCTCAGAGATGAAGTGGATAAGTTCTAAACCAGCAGATCAACATATAGAAGAAAGAAATGACATGTAGAAAAATGCAAAATGATATAAAAGTCAATAAATTGAAAAAGATCCCCAAAAAAGGAAATTTGAAGAATAAAGCAAAAATTAAATTTGGTGAGAATTGTCATAAACTAAATGTATTAAGCATGTTCATTAAAAGGCAGATATTTTAAGATAGGATTTTTAAGAAAACACTTTCAATTATATGCTACTTTTAAGAGCTGCATCTGAAATATAAGGACATGGAATTGTTTCAAGTAAAGTAGACTGACCAAAAGAAAACTGGAGTAGTTATAATAACACCAGGTAAAGTAGTATTTAAGACAAAAAGCACTATGAAAATAGAGAAGGTTACACTATAATGAGAAATTATTCAAGTCACCTGTAAGTATAATAATTCTAAACTTATACAATAAGAAAGTCTCAAATATATAAAAGACAATTGATGGAATTTGAAAAGGAAATTGCCAAATCAACGACTACAGTGGAAGTTTCAACACATGAAATTGTCAAATCAATCACTATAGTAGAAGATTTCGATTCAATTCTTGGTAGGTAAAATGAACAAAAAAACCACTGGTAAAAATGTAGTTTTTGAAAATTAGGACAACAAACTTGCATTAATGATCATATATAACAAGAGAATAAGCATGTTTCTCAAGCAACCAGAAAACAATTTATCAAAATGTACTATGTCAAATGATAACTTTAAAACATTTTGAAGAATTGATATTAAATATATAACTTTTTCTAGACAAAATTTAATTACATTAGAATATGAAGATAAAAATATCAGTTTTGAAACATACTTTTATTAATGTATGTATCAGTATTTGAAATGTATGTATCAATCATTTTGAAAATACAAAACTACTTTGAATACTACATATCAAAACTGTGAGTTGCAGCAAAATTTCCTAGGGTAACTCAGAGCCTTATAGGATCACATTTTTTTTATAAGGCAAATATTTAGTTAAAGAAGTTAGAAAAAAAACAATCAAGTCAAATGAAGTAGAAATAAGATGAATATATTGAGGAAATAAATAAAACTGAAAACGAATATAGAATTGAAAGTATCAACAAAACCAAAGGTTTGCTCTATGACAAAGCTAATAAGAATCTGAAATTCTGGTAAAAAGTTAAAAAGGAGAAAAGACACAAGAGAACACTATTAGTAGGGAGGAGAAGACTATAGATACAAAAGAGATTAAAAATAAGTAATAAAATACTTTAAGTAGCTTTATGTCAATATACTGAACAACAAAAAGAGACAATTTCTTGGAAAAATATAACACCAAAATTGACTCATGAATAAATAAAAAATCTTTAATTATACCATAACTCTTTATGTAAGACTATTAAAGTTATTGAAATGAAGTTAAAAATCTTTTCATGATTAAAATATCTGATTCAGATTATTTTACAATTGAGTTTTACCAATCTTTCAAGGAAGAGATAATTTCAATTGTATACAAAGTCTCAGAGAAAAACAGAGACGTTTTCCCCAACTCATCTTATAATTTGATATTACTTTTATACCCAAACCAGTAAAGAGTAATCTCATTCATTTATATGGATGCAAATTTTGGCATATAGAATTCAGCAGTGTTTAAAAAATAATTTTAAAATGGCCAAGTTTACTTATCTCAGGAATGTAAGATGGTTTAACACATTAGTAAATCAGTTTATATAATTCAACACATTAGTAAATTTAAGAATAAATAATATGCCATTGGTCATGCCAATAGATGCAGAAAAGGTATTTAATAAAAGTATGTAAGTCTTTCATTAAAAAAAAAACTAGCCCGGCTCGGTGGCTCAGCCTGTAATCGCGCGCCTTTGGGAGGCTGAGGTGAGTGAATTGCCTGAGCCCGTGGGTTCGAGACCCGCCTGGGCAGCGAGACCTCATCTCTACAATAAACCAAAAAACCAGCTGGGCATGGTAGCACATGCCTGTAATTCCGGCTACTCGGAAGACCGAGGTGGAAGGATCGCTGGAGCCCAGCAGGTCGAGGCTGCGGTGGCCCGAGCGGCCACTGCACTCCAGTCTGGGCGACAGACTCAAGAAAAAAACAAACAAACCCAAAAACCTTTATAAATATGTATAACTTCCTCAACTTGGCGTAAGTAATCTATCTGTAGCAATTATATATTTAAACAATTTAAACCTTCTTTATTGTACAATAAAATATAAAAAATGAAAACCAACTAAATGAATATTCTAATTTTTTATGAGTCAAGCACCCTTCTAATCGCTACCCACCAGGAAGTAGAACTTTGTCAGTCATCATGGAAGCCCCACGGTATACCGTACGTCTCATTTCCATAGCAATCCTTGCAAAAATAACCCTTTCTCACTTTGATAATTATATCTTCACTTTTCATTACAGTTATATCGTTCAATCTTGCTTATTTTTCAAAAAATATTTAACATATAATTTAAGTCATTAAAAACAATTTCAGTTCCCTTTCCATCATTTCTTTTCCTTTTAATTTATCTGTGAAAGAAACCAAGATTTTGCTGACTGCATCCTCATGATATAGTTCAATATTTTCCTTATCTTTTGCAATTCCTGCATATTGGCTACTGGATCCAGAGACTGGATCTGATTCAAGTTTAATCTCTTTGACAGGGAAGATTCTAGGGGTTTATACTTTTACTGGAAGTCACATAATATCTGGTCTCTCCTTTAACAGTCACAGATGTCCAATGGCTTTATTTATTAATTCATTACAAATTGAACTGTGGAGCTAAAAGTAAAATGAGAATCTTTCTGGTTAATTATAAAAGTTTATTGAAATAATCAAAAATAAATAACGGGATGGAGTGTTATGCTGTATTTCTAGATAGGAAGAGCCAGGATCAAAAATTCCATTCTTTGTTTTTCTTTCCTTAGTTGAAGTATCCTTCTTAATGGTGAAGTGTGAGAATCAATTTATTTGTACCTCACATCTTTAAAATAAAAAAAGATCAAAAAATTTTATTTGGATCAGGAAAAGATAAAAAGTTCAGTGTCACTACTTTTATTCAACATGATTCCAGAATCCTAGCAAGGTCAGTGAGACAAGGAAGAGAAATTCAGATTTTAGCACTCAAAAGGAAGATACCAAACTAGCATCATATGCAGATAATATAATTGCTTATTTAGTAATTCTGAAAGATTTCACAAAAACAATATTAGAAATAATAAAAGACTTGATAACAAGATGGACTCTAAAGGAAAATAAAAATTGTTTGCATTTCTAGAAAACAATAGCAATAACCATTGGAAGAAGTAATTTTAAAACTAAAATTTGCAGTTAAATTAGAAATCATCAAAAATATTTTATATAAGAAAAAATTCTAATAAAGGTATATGCAATGTCTGGGTAATTATAAAAAGTTTATTGAAATAATCAAAAATAAATAATGAGATGGAATGTTATGCTGTATTTCTAGATAGGAAGAGCCAGGATCAAACATGTCAATTTTATTCGAAATCAACCTATGAATTTTCTCATTGACTCTAATGGATTTTGTCATGAAATTTAGCAAAATTTTTATGAAGTTTATTCTGAGGAGCAAAGGACCAAGGTGAGGCAGATTCTTAAAGAAGAAGTAGATAGAAGAGTTTGCTTTTTCTGACATCAAACCATAGTAATTAAGGTAGCAGAATATTTGTGCAAGGACAATTTAGCCAGTAGAACAAAATGAGATTCCAGAAACAGACTCACATATTTATAAAAAGTTGATTTATGAGAAAGGAGGTATTCCATATCATTGTAAAAGAAAGGAGTTATTTAATAAGTGTACTGAGACAATTAATCATTGTACTAGTCAGGATAGACTGGGTTATGCTAGGGAAACAAACAACCTTCATACCTTAGTGGTTTAAAATAATAAAATCTTACCCAGATTGTATGTTTAATCTGGGTTGATGGGAAGGGGAATGTATTCAGTTCTAAGTAGATGCCACTCAGGTTCATAAATTCACTTTTTTGACACTAACATCTCAACACAAGCCTTCGGGTTTCTCCGTACAGTGGAAAAAGAGGGCTGGAGAGCACAACACTGGCAATTACGTTCTTCCTTCCAGAAACTTTCCTTTTCATTAGTTTACCACCATGTAGGGAAGGATTTCTTAAACAAGAAGCAAATAGAACTCAATGTAAGAGAGAATAGAGATTTAACAAACATCAAAGAGAAAATGTAAATAAAAGTACGATGTTATATGTACGATTAATAATTGGAATATAATTTTAAAGCCTCATACACATTAGTTAAAAAAAGATGAAATCAAAAGCGTATATGAATAGACAACAAAAAGAAAGTGAAAATGCAAGACAATTTTCAAGATTTTCTACATAATAAGTTAAATTCTATAATATATTGAAAACCAACTCACAAACCAAACAAACCCTAGCTCATGACATTAGTAAGAAAAAGACAAAAACCCTGACAGAGAAAGGGAAAAACACATGCACGACATTTCACAGAAGAATACAAATGGTTCCCAAATCAATAAAAATGTGCTCAATCAGAGGTTGGTTGCAGGGGAAGAGTGCTATGTTTGATTAGTGATGTCTGCATGAGCATGGAGATGAGAGTGATAGACATGAGCTGCAGGTTTAGCATTCCTGCTCTAAATGATTTATCCCAATGAAATGGGACCTTTCATTTATTGAGGGCATGAGGAAGACTTGAGCACGTTGAAGACAAAGAGTTGTATTTTTTAATTTTACTTTGTAGTCAAGGCCCTCAACAGTTTGACTGAAATCTGCACATTGGCAGATTTCAATTGTTGTTTTTTGCTCCATGATTCACATACAAATTACTCACAGACAAACATCTCTCATGAGAAATAGAAAGTCCTGACCATCAACTCATCTTCATTTGGGCCTTTCACTGTGAAATCTTTGGACTCATGGACTTCTGTATCCTGGTTACAAACATCTTGGTTTGTAGCATGCCCCAATTTATTAATGGAAAACAAGAAAAAAATAAGCAACCTTGGAAGAGGAGAGAGAAAAGGAAAGGGATGAAAAGGGCAAGGAACTCAGACTATGCAAAAGAAAAAAAGGAAGTGCCATGGACGGGGGAGAGGTATCTTGGGAAAAAAATAACAACAGCAAAAACAACAACAATAAAAACAAACACACCAAAAAAACTGACCTGGGAGAAGAGTATACAAAGGGAGAGCATGCAGAGGAATTAATGGTTAAATCCCTTGGGGTGATGTAATCAGCTCTTGATTAGGTGTGAAAAGTTGACAGGCCTGAATTGCCTACAATTAATTACTGTGAGGTGTTTTTGAAATTCTAGGATGAAAGTCAAAATCTCTGTCTGTAAAAACCAAATAGCCTCCATGAGTCAAACTCTTCACTGTTCCAATGCACTCTCAACACTGAACAGAATAGCCTTCTCTGTCCTTATCCTGGGAGTCTGTTTGTCTGTATGTCATACTTCACGGTGGTGACTGCTTTCCTCTTCTGTCCTCATTGTCATCTCCATCTCTGACTCCTATGAGAGCTCAGCTGTGCCAGTTTCACTGTTGGAGCCAGCAGTCCCCGCCAGGGCGGAAGACTGATGTTCCAGTGGCAGGTCTCAATTCCTTGAGGATCGGTCCATTTATTATGTTAATTAATTGCTTTGAGTTGTGATTATTTCCTTCTCCTAAACTCTCTTCCATTCTGGTTAGAATTATCTTGACTTCAGCCAGTGGAAGGCTTTGTGGGTGTGAATATAGCTCTGGCATTCCAGTCAGTGGGTTGGGCATGTGCTGCCAATCTACTGTTAGGTAGATCTTTCTTTTTTAAAAAATTTAATTTAATTTAATTTTTTAAAATTTATTTTAAAATTGTGGGGTACAGTTAAGGGTTAGGTATACAAATATTCACGGTGAAGTTACTCTTGTTGATGAGGTGTGCCCCCTCCTTCCCCAGGCAGATATCGACTACCGTTAATCCCAACTCCCTGCCCCACCCCCATAGTTTCCCGCCACTGTCAATCCTTTTCCTATAGTATTATGGTTGCTGTTCAAGGTCCACTTATGAGTGAGAACATGTGATACTCAGATCTTTGTTTCTGTGAAAGATCACTCAGTATTATAAACTCTAATTCCATCCGGGTTGCTGTGAAATTCATGATTTTGTTCTTCTTTATGGCTGCGTAACATTCCATCGTGCATATGTACCACATTTTTTAAATCCAGTCCTCTTTTGATGGGCAGCGTGGTTGGTTCCATGATCTTGCTATTGTGAACAATGCTGCGATAAACATATGTGTACAGGTATCTTTTTTATAGAGTGATTTGTGTTCTTCCGGGTATAGTCCCAGTAGGGGGATTGTGGGGTCATATGGACGGTCGATTTTTAGAGCTTTTAGGAATTGCCACACTGATTTCCGCAGAGGCTCTACGAGTTTACACTCCCACCAACAGTGTATATACAAGCAGCCAACAGATACATGAAAAAATGTTCAGCCTCACTAGTCATCAAAGAGATGCAAATTAAAACTACACTGAGATACCACCTAACCCCATTCAGAATGGCCATTATCAATAACTCAAAAAATAATAGGTAGATCTTTCAACGAGTTTTTCCAGACCAATGACTTAACTCCCTCTCAGTTCTGTGTAAAGGTGGGTAGTGCTACTTTTTCCTTAAACTGGTGAACCGATGTGTCCCAGACCCAGTCAGGCCTTTCAGTTTCCTCTTGCTGTGGGGTGAGATCTGCCCAAATAGCTGCAGAACAGTTGGCAGGGAGCAGGGGAGGTTCCCTTCACTTTACAGCTATCCTTTCTGCTTTTACACATATCAATTTGAAAACAACATCCTTGGGGAAATTCAGAGGTAAATTGACATGTAATTGAGGCAGGGCAAGACAGTGGGTTTGCTTTAACTTTCTGTAGGAATTAGTGGGAACTATAGCAGATGTAGGCAAGAGAGCAAAGATTAAAAACAACAAAATACTCAACAAACTAAAGTAAAACAAAAAACCCTTCTCATGGGATCCTAAATCCAAGTGAGAGAAACTTCAGATGAGGAAGAGGTTGGCCAGCTCTGGAACTATTCAGAAGGTAGAGAACCTCACCCATATCCAGTTAAAACTGCACACATTGGTATGAGTTTGCACACAACCAGGGAAATTTATGCATCTCTGTAATATCACATGTACTTGCAGAAACTTCAACACAGTTGGAGGAACAGTAAACTGGAGAACTGTGAACACAACTGAGTAATCTCTGTAGCCAAGAGCAGAAACACAAGGGTACTCAGCAAAGATAAGCCAAGTGCTGCCCAAGAGAGGTAAAGGCTGCCTTTTCACAAATAGCTGGAGCGAGGCACTTGATTATTTCACCGTGCAGATTGTGAAAGAACATGACAGATCTACATTGCAGAAATCAGGACAAAGGCTATCATACTTTTTTGTGCATCAGTATTACACGGGAAGTATGTTAAAATACAAGTGCTAGAATACTACCATGAACTACTAAATTAGATCTTTCGCACTGGGGCCTGGAGTAGTATACTTATAATGCGATTCCTTTAAGAGAAACAAATGCACAACAAAATGTGAGAAACTATGATTCAGGAAATTGTTTCAATTCTGAGAACAATGTCTTCCTCTCTTTTCTCCGAGTGATTCCGAATTTGCTAAAAATGATCATGATGCTAATATCAGAGGGAACTCAGTGTAGAGATGGCATCTCTGATGACCCTGCAGTTGTAGGAGGATCATATTCTCTGCTGATCTCTCCAGAAAACCATTTCCTAGAGGATGTAACAACAACAAAAAACAAAACCTCAACTAGAATATTTAAATAACTGAATCATAACTGTTGTTTTACTCATTTATTTCTCCCACTAGACATTGAGCTTATAATGTCACTGGTTAGGGAAAATGCACTTTCTTCAACCCTATTTCCATAAGGCTTGGTAAATAATTTGTTGGTTTGAATAGTCTGACTAGGGAGGTTCAAATAAAGAAGAAAACATTATCCATGGAACACCCAGATGAAGACACTACAATACCCTTTATACAGAAATTATTTCATTTTACTTTCACAATATCTTTTGAAAATCTATGATTATTATTCTCATTTTAAAAAATTTTTTGAGTAGGAGTATCACTCTCTCACCCAGGCTGCAGTGTAGTAGCACAATCACAGCTCTCCACAGCCTCAACCTCCTGGGCTTAGACAATCTTTCCATTTAAGTCGCCAGAGTAGCTAGGACTACATGTGCACGCCACAATGTCCAGCTAGTTTTTTCTTTTTCTTTTTTTTTTTTTTGTAAAGATGAAGTTTCATTATATTGCCTAGGTTGGTCTTGAACTCAAGCAATCCTATCATCTCAGCCTCCCAAAGTTTTGGTATTACAGGCATGAACCACTACACCGGGCCTATTATTCTCATCTTATATTAAAGAAAGTTTAGCTCTAAAGGTGTTATCCTATTATCTTTCAAAAGATAGAACTGGGGTTTGATTCTAGGTTGGCTCAATATCAATATTTTCAACTGCCCATCATTAACTCTTCAATAGCCACAGACACTTCGATAAAAACAAACAAGCAAACAAAAAACCAAAATAAGACATGTCATTGTTTGTCTCCTTTTCAGCTAGTAAGACAAAAAAAAAAAAGAACACAATTTTTGCTCAACAATTCTCAAAGTCTTTTCCAACATCTCAGGAGTGAGCTTCAGATATCATGGAGGAAGAAACTGATCGACAAAAATAATCATTTATCTTCCCAACGTGTCATATCATTTCATGTCACACTCTACCAATAGGGTACCTCTATTCTGGGAATAAAAGATTTACAAAAATGAATATATAATTTAAAATATTGAATTTACAGGAACATCCAGCGTTTGTTACCTTCCCAAAGTGCTTTTGCATACAGACTCTCATTTATAGTATGCACTAAGCAGATTCAGATAATGCAGTTTGCAAATGGAAAAGCAAAAGGGTGATTTTGTAAATATTCAAATACACTAAGGTTTCTGAAGAAAGAAAGAATGGCATGCTTGTTCCTTGACTTGTAATTTCATCACTGAGGGCATTCTATGTGCAGCCCTGGAATTTCCATGAGTTATCCCATTTAAGTTTTGTAACAACTTGGTGACACAAGTATTGTTATCTAACACTCAGGCCACTACCGCAGTGAGGTGTCAAACTTTAATTAGATCTTACTCAGAGCTTCTAGGAATACACATTTTACTAAACAGGCAGCAACCCTGTCACTCTCTGTTAGCATCTACGAGTGCCTTACAAGCAGTCTTAAGACAGAGTCATAAAGCCAGCTATAAATAAGGGAGGAAAGCACAACAGAGGCTTTAAACTCAGAATCTTGTGAAATGTCCATTTTAATTGAGTGGATGAATATCTTCAAAGAACTCACAATCCAGGGAATGGAAATGAATGCATTGTGAGTCTTGTGTTCTAGGAGATAAAACATGGTTCAGAGAGATTAGTTAAGTTGCCAAAGGTCACATAGGTTTAAAGTGGAAAATTTGAGATTGAAACCTTGAGCTTCTCATTGATTTCTGGGTGCATCCCCTAAATTAGAGCTTCCTGGCAGATATATGAGAATGGGTTTCTCATATACCAGGGTGCTAAATCTAATTAAATTGGACTTTGAGCAAATCTCTCTCAGAAGAGGCTTCTTACAAATTACATGAAGGAGCTGGGCTCGGTGGCTCAGCCTGTAATTCCGTGCCTTTGGGAGGCTGAGGTGAGTGGATTGCCTGAGCCCGTGGGTTCGAGATCCGCCTGGGCAACTTGGTGAGACCTCATCTCTACAATAAAATCAAAAAATTAGCCAGATGTGGTAGCGCGCGCCTGTAGTTCCAGCTACTTGGAAGGCTGAGGTGGAAGGATCGCCAGAGCCCCAGCAGGTGGAGGCTGCGGTGGCCGGCAGCGGCCACTGGACTCCAGTCTGGGTGACAGAGTGAGACTCCAATTCAAAAAACAAAAACAAAAACCAAAAACAAATTACATGAAGGAGATAGTGCAGGGGAGGAAGCTCTGTTGTCTTCATGCCTGACTCGAAGATAGAAAATTTCTAGAAGGGAAGAGAACAAATCAAGAGATATCACTGGGCAGATCAATACATAAACAACAGAAAGAGTAAAAAGAGAAAAATAAGTAATTACACTATGTTTGTCTCTTATCCCTGCTGTAACAAATTATTAGATTATAGTGGCTTAAAACAACACAAATTAATTAACTTAGAGTTCTGGAGGTCAGAAGCCTGGAATGGATCCTATTGGACTGAAATAAAGTTGTCAGCGGGGCTATATTCCTTCTACAGGCTCTAAGGGAGAATCTCTTTTATTGCTTTTTCCAGCTACTTAGAGGCAGCCCTCATTCCTTCGCTTGTGGCCACTTCTTCGGTCTTTGAAATCAACAGTAGTAAATCTCTTTGAAAGCAGCCAGGAAAATTTTCTGTTTTCAGGGACTCGTGTGATTGGATTAGGCTTACCATAATGATTCAAGATAACACCCTCCATCTCAAGGTTCTTGGCCAGTAATCCCAGCACTTTGGGAAGCTAAGACAGGAGGGTTACCTGAGGCTAGGAGTTCAAGATCAGCCTGAACAACATGGCAAGACCTTGTCTTTACAAAAAAACAAATTTAAAGAAATTCAGATATGGTGGCACAAGCCTGTAGTCCCAGTTACTCAAGAGGATGAGGCAGGAGGATCTTTTGAGCCACAGAGTTTGAGGTTGTGATGGGCTATGATTGTGCCACTGCACTCCAGTCTGGGTGACAGAGCAAGGCATTATCACTAAAAAATGAAACAGAAAAAAATTTTTAATCATATCTGTAATGTCTCTTTTGCCATATAAGATGACATAGTCAGTTGCCTGGCATTAGGGTCTAGACATCTTTGAGAGTCCATTACACTTACACAAACGGGACCTAGGGGGGATGGAAAAAGGGAAGAACAGGCACAGTTAGATCCTGTAGAAGTGCATGGAAGGGTGATATAGAAAGATGGAGGGGGCCATGAGGAAGGACAGAATAGACAGATACATTTATTAAGAACCAACCAAAACGGGCCAAAGTAGGAACAGATTCACTTTTTTAAAGACATAAGTGTAAGAAAAATTTTGAAACCCTCTGAGAAAGAATACAACATTATTAATAAACTTTACGAAAACCTCTCCCAGGGCCGAGGAAGGGGGCACTGTGCATGAGAGTCCCTGGAGCTTAATTTGCATGGACATTTCTACTTCTGAGTCAGGGAGGTAGAAGCAAGGTAAAAGGGGGCAGTGAGGGGTAACTGGAAGGCACTATGAGATACTCCATTGTAATTTGCTCAGCTCAAAGCCTGGGGAAGCTGAGGCAAGGCTTGAGTTAGAAACTCTGATAAAGCTGGACTGGGTGGCTCAGTCTGTAATCTCACCACCTTGGGAGGCCGAGGTGAGTAGATTATCTGAACCTGTGGGTTCGAGACCAGCCCAGGCAACTTGGGGAGACTTCGTCTCTACAATAAATAATAATAATCTAAAAATTAGCTGGGCGGAATAGTGCATGCCTGTGATTCCGGCTACTTGGAAAGCTGAGGCAGAAGGATCACTGGAGCCCAACAGGTCGATGCTGGGGTGAGTGTACCACTGTCCTCCAGCCTGGGCAATGGAGTAAGCTCCAACTCAAAAAAGAAAAGAAAAGAAAAAAAAGAAACTCTGGTAAGAGATGGAGCAGGACTCCTGGGCCAGACAGGGTGATTCTGCAACACATCCATCACACTCCACCTTGACTCCGCTAGACTTGAATACTAGAGATCTGTAACCCAGAACTGAGCTTAGCCACTTAGGCAATGTTCAAGCCAAGTAATTCTGGGGGACTTTTATGAATTTTACAATTGTCTTGGAACAAATATCCAAATAACATTCCCTGTCACAAAGGAGGGGATGGGGCATAGGTGCAGAATTCAGCCGGGGAAGTGGAAAGACAACTCTCATTAATAAGATATTCAAGACCAAGGCCAGTGGGAACTAACAGGAAGATGCGATACCAGTGCAGCCTCAGCAGTCCAGATCATTCTTATTGGCCTTTTCTTGTTGCCCGGGGCCTTTCTTGAAGATTCTTCCTTTTGTCTCCACCTCTTCCTTCCTACCCATCATAAGGTCTATGAGCATGTGATATTTGTATATTCTCATTGGGAAGCTGGAATATTTTGATAGAACCTGATACATTATTAACATAAAAATCAGACCTGACCCTAATGTCAAACTTCACCTTGCAGCCATATTTTACCCCAATCCTGACCTTTCTTCCTTATTTTGATTCTTACTCATGCTCCTAAAACAGAATTAGTCTTCAGGGTAAGGCAGAAGAGAGGCGTAGGATGAGGTTTATAAATAACAAATTTTAAAATAATTTATTTAACCCAATATAACCTAAATGTTAGCATGTCAACATGTGATCAGTATAATCTTTGACAGTTTTTTCATTTCTTTGGTACTAAATCTTAGAGATCTGGTACACATTTTACATTTAAAGCACGTCTAAAGACTAGTACATTTTAAGCGTCTGGTAGACATGTGACTGGTGACTCCTATATTGAACAGCACAGATCTAGAGAATTGGCAAGATTCAGTTTTGTGTGTGTGTTATTTTTTGTTTGGTTTGGTTTGGTCAGGAAGTAGGGAATGTCTGTTTATCTCTTTTTCTGTTTTTGGTGATTTTGGCAGTCATTTCTGATCATTGCTTAGATCTAATTAATTAATTAGGGTTTGCAAAAGTGTTGGTATTTCATTATCCTGCCTTCACATATTATCTGTAACACTATTCTAAAGGGATACTTTCCATTCCTAACTATCTGGTTACCTTAAGGGGCAGTTCATCCAGAAAAAGCAGAATAATAATGTTTGATCATTTTCCTTTTCAGAATGCAGAAGCAAGTTTTGTACCTCTCCTAAATGTGCAGTAGCATGTGAGGGTTGAGGAGAACTGAGGAAAAGGGGGGCAGTGAGGGGTGACTGGAGGCTCAGTAAGGATGGACTGGGGCATAATGGAAGTGAGAGACAGAGAAAGATGCAGCGCTGGGGTCATGGGTATGTTATAGCTCCAAGAGGACTTGCCCTCATGTGTCAGTGTCTAAGGTGAGGATGTAATACTGTACATTCACCACAGTTGAATAAATCAGGTATTTTCTCCATCTCTCCCTAGCTTAGGAAAGAGAGAACTTATTATTTCCACCCCCAAATTTACAGATAGTAGGAAGGAAAAAAATAATCTTTGTATTTATTTCTTACATGGAGAGATTGTTATGGATCGCCACAGAGAATGAAAGAATCTAGAAACTGGTGCTTTGAGTTGTGGAAGGGAGATAATGCATTTTCAGTGGAAAGGTTGGTACGTGAGTTAGAGAAAAGTTGGTAATGGAGTTCTTCATAAGAGTCAGAGAGCAATACCCTAATTGCTCATAGTGTCTTGGGTGGAATATTGCAATGGAATGCAGGGTAACCTGGACACCAAGACCCATAACCTTGAGAGAAGTAGCCCAAACCCCTGTGCTAGACTTGTGGTCAAAGGAAGAACCCTATGACGGGCTGGAGGCCATACAACGGTAGAGGATTCAGGCAAATAGCCACCCCATGGGCGACCATTAACCATGACAGAAATCTTGGATTAAGGATAAGACATTTCTCTCTTTTCTTAGATAACTCTAAAGTGCTAGGATTTCTGTTTTCCATGGTTTTTATGAGCATGGATTCTGGAACAAGCCTTCTGAGTTCAAATGCCAGCTTCTCTGCTGAGGATCTCTGTTCCTCAATACTTTCATACATAAAATGGGTAAAAATAAAGGCACTTAACTTTTAGGGTTATTGTGATGAAAAGTGAGTTTCTAAAGATAAAACACTTAGGGTAGTGCCCGAAACACAGGAAGTGCCATGTGTTTACTATGCTGAATTAATTATAATAAAATAATATTGTGACTTCATGACCTTGAAAATATGAAAAGGTCACAGTATAATACATACTGATTTTTCTTTTAACCATATTGGAATCAGACTACATTTTATTTTGGAAAAAAAACAGGTAACCTTTTTTGTGTGCCTGGTTGCTATGAATTAAATTCATGGCACTACAACACATTGCCTAGCAATATAACACAATTTAATATATGTTGCTTTCACATCACAACTATAGAGTTGAAACTGTTCCTTCAAAATGTCTCAGTGAGTTTTAAAGGGACCATTCATCAGCATCCCAGGGCAGGGGATGTCTCTGATGTTCCAAAAATGTCTGTTTTTTAAAAGAGTATTGTGGAGGGAAGTGGTGAAGTTGGGAATAGAGAGAGAGTGGGAGGATTTTACATATAAAAATATGGAAGCAGTAGGTGTGAAGCTTATTGAATATTGAAAAAAATAGTGGATTTCTTTTAAGGATGGTTTCAATGCCAGGAAGGATGAAGTATGAGGGTGGAAGGGGAGAGAGCTCTAGGTTTTTCCATCATGGGATTGAAAAGCAAAACTGTCAAATGCAGAAATTATGGCTCAGGAAGTGGCTCCTAGTTATAGGGCGCACTCCTCCCTAGCAGTGCCTCACAGATGACTTTTATAAGATCTTTGGAGAATTCCATTTTTGACACTAGTTTTTAATAATATCTGGATAAAAGGGTAAAGGACCAAGACAATGTCACAAGGGGGTATTAATAGTGATTTTTTAAAAGGACAGAAAGAAGGTCTTAACAAATGGAGGTAGTAGCCCTTAATTCACAAAGATCATTTTTTCCCCTGGGGTTTCTGCAGAAAGACAAGAGAGTGAGGGGATGGTAGAGCATAGACAATGTCAAGCTCATTTTTCCTGCTAGTTCATGGCAGTCTCACCTTGCCTCAGTGGGAGCCAGTTCTGCTATGAGTTGACTGACTCATTCACTGTCTCGGCTTGCTTGCATTTAGGGCTTGGAACTAATGGTCTATAATCATTCCATTTTGGGGTGGTTCCTAGGCATTACTGGTAGGCAAGAGCCCTTTTGGTTAAGTCCATAGGGCTAGGGATCTGTCAGCATCCATGTTTAGTACTCTTGTCTTTTTTCATAACTAGAATTTTGTTGAGATCCTAATGCTTTTCCTTGCTCTTTCTTGTATTGTCTCTCTCAGCGATAACTGTAGTTCCCAATATTCTTGGCTGCTGACTTTAATCTTGCCAGAAATACTGTGGTCACATGGAAGCAGACGCCATTATCTAGTGGACCTTGATCTCATGATTTTGTGTATAGCAATCTACCAAGCCCTCAGAGACATAATTTTCTGACCACTGGCTCAGCTGAAATATTCACAAGAGGCTCTCTCCAGTTAAAATGGTTCTGCCCCTGGGCCTTGCATCTCTGGTACCTGCCCAACACTTCCCTTCAGATGGGACTCTTACTGATTATGTTACTCTGGACAAGAAAAATTTGATCTTCATTTGCTTCCTAAAACCCAGGTTGCAAAAGTAGTTTTTCTTTCTCCTACACTTCACAGTCAAAACGTCCTAAGACCACACTCTACTTTTTTTGCCTCTAACCTGTTTCCAACAATTAGAAAAAGATAGATGTGGCATCTTATGAGTGTTTGCTGAGCACATGAATGAATAATAGGTTAGGGGAATTGATGGGATCCTTTGCTTAACAGAAGAAGAAGGAGGAGGAGAAAGAGGGGGAGGAGGAGGAGGTCATCATACAAGTTTTTTAAAAAAAAATCATAAACAGATAAACAAAATCTCCATGATTTAAACTCTTTCCATATTTTTAATTGAGCACATGCTGCAGTCTTTCTCTTGTATACCAAATCCTTAGAAATTATAAATAAAAATAAAACAACGGTTTAAAAACCTCAGTAATAACTCCTGAGGACTGGAGCACACGCACAGCCAAAATCTAGCCTCTGAAATACTGCAGAGTGACCCAGTCCTACCATTCTTTCTCCAAGTTCATGGTCCAAAATCCACTGTATTTTTTTCTGAGAACTTCTTTCTCTCATATCCTACCCCACTATGAGTAGATGAGTAGATAAGAACTTTAAAGAAAAATGCAGTGAGCTATGAGAGGACATTCAGGAAATCTTGGTCTTGTCTAGGAAAGAAAATTGAGCTACAAGATGAAAGGGGTGATAAGCCATAAGGAAAAAAGTGTCCCTGAATATTTTAGGCGGATGGGGAAATAGGGACAAGGGCCCTGGAGTGAGAAGGCACATGACAGTGGGCCTGACTGCAGAAAGTGAGGGAAGGGTGCTGTGGGAAGAGATCAGAGGAATATTCACAGCCAGATCTTGCAGCATCCTTAACCTCTGTCCATGAAGGGATTTTAAGCGAGGAGGAGAGGAGCAGGCATTTCCATGATTAACACTGAATGTGTAAAAGCTCACTCACTGCTGTTTAAAATGATTGTACAGGAAAATGTACAATTAGAAAATGTACAATGTGTGGTTGCCCAGGCCAGGGATGAATAAGATTGATAGCTGTGGAGATCTAGATCAGTGAATAAATGGCGGTGCGGGGGAGGCGGCAGTGATGGCATTTAGGAGGTAGAATACACAGCATGACGAGAGGCAGGGAAAAATGTTTAGAGGTTGTGGAGTGGGGGATGCTACAGAAAACTGAGAGATGGAACCAGAGGGAAAAATGGGGTGAGATCTCAGAGTATCTCACATGTCATGCTAAGAAGTTTGAACTTTATCCTGTAGGCAACAGGGAGCCATTGGAAGGGTTTAAGCCTGGGAGTAATTTGCATATTGTAAAGGTCACTCTGACAGGGTACAGAGGATAGAGAAGAAGAAAGTGGAGCCAGGGAGCCCCACTAGGAGAGTATGGTAGTTGTCTGAGTGTGAAATGATTAGTGTCTGAATTAAGGCAGTAGCATAGGAAATGAAAAAGAAGGGGCTGAATACAGTAATTTTAAGAAGATGGGTTTGCATTGTCTGGAAGAGTGAATTGGACGTGACAGTGACACCAAGCATTTTGAAGGGGAGCCCAGAGAAGGGGACTTGAAGAGAAAGAAGTTTGTTCACTCAAATAGTTCTGGGCAAGACACTGTGCTAAGCCCTAGGAATATATGTTGCACTAGAAATATGCTGCCTGTCCTTCTGGAACTCATAATCTAGTAGAGGAGAAAAATTGAATAAACATATACATTCATTAATCATGAATTAGAAAATGTTTTGGGAAAGAAAGTAATAGTCATGTCATAAAGGATAACAGGGTAGAGATGTGACCTATTCTAGATAGAGTGGTTGGAAAATATTCTTGGAGGAGGTGATATTTAAGATAATATCTGATGAATGAGAAATAACCAGGGAAAGGACGTTGCAGGGAGAGAGAAGAGCAAGCACGCAGGCACAGAATCTGGAAAAGCGTTTGGCTTGTTTGGGAAACAGGAAGAAGATCATTGTAACTGCAGAGGATTGGGTAGGGAGGAGGAATGGCATGACAGGTGGGCAAGAGTTAACTCATTCAAAGCTGTGTGGATAGTGACAAAGCATTTAGAGAGGTAGCCAGGTGCTATGCTTTGTTGTAAAATGAGTACAGCATAGCACAGTCTCTTGTCTTGTACCTAACCATCTTCATTAATTAATGTTATTAGATAATCCTCAGCAGGCATTTGGGTTTGAAAGCCCTGATGAAAGATAATGAGCATTATAAATACCATCTTGAGTAGGCATTGAGGACTCATTTATGAGTTTGAAAGCTTGGAATTCAGTAGGGCAGAGTCACTGGAAACTCAGGAGAAAAACCTGGGAGTAAAAAACAGGCATTTACTTTCCAGGGTAGAATCCTGTGCCCAGCTGAGACCCTAGAGTTTGATTCGTATCAGCTAAAGATGGATGTCATTATCCTACACCTGTGTACTGTTTGTATGTCCTTTGCCAGAACCATGCTATGTAATAGATTTTGGGCTGTCTGAACCAAAAAAAAGGAGTAAAATGACTGCTGGGGTCAGCAGTGGCATCCAGAAGCATATGTGAAGATAGAGGTTGGGATGCAAAATGTTTATTAGAGATCAACACCGGGGTGGGGGGGGCGGAGAAGGAGAGCAGGATTGAGTAGAGGGAGAAGTCAAACTACCATGTAGACTTGACAAAGTCACAGCTCCCCCAGCAGACAGCTCTGGAGTGAGTATCATCCATGAACATGTAACCCATTGGACCAAACGGCCAAGCCTTAGTTTTTCAACCTTGCTTTGTCACTGGATATGGCTGTCCTGGGAAAAAAGAGGGACTTTGGGCAAGGTGGCTTATTGCCACTAAGACAGACCCTGAAAAGCAGATGACTGGAAGCGCTCCACTGGCTGCAATTCTGCAGCTGGCCAGCAAGTCTTTCCTTGAAGAGATATGTGGGTGGAGCACCTTGGTATCTATAGTAAGCATTAAAAAAGTGGACCATTAAAGACTTTATGTAAGTTTTAGTGAGCTCTTTGAGCGATTTCTTTACTCCTAAAATAGGGTATTGTGAAGCTATATTTAGAAATATATGTGAAAAATACCTGGCTGATACTTGTTCCTGCTAGAGAAGCAATAGGTTTACATTATTGAAATCACCTTACGGCCATTGATATCACTGTGCAGGCCAGTGTCATAAAATATAGAAATTAACCCTCCCAAATTTCCACTCAAATACTGTACTTTTCCACTTGCAGGGAAAGAGTGTGCAGCTGAACAAGGTTTTTGATCTTCTTGCTGCTCTTGAAGCTCTTTGGTACATGGAGGGGAGATGGAGAAGATAAAGAAAAAAAAATGTGAGCTTTTCTTTTGTATGTGGGTAAAATGCTTGCCAGTAAAATACTTAGTAGTCAGAGAAGATAGTTCTTTTTTATCCATGAGTGCTGCAGTAGAGGATAGTGTCCTAAAGTTGACGAACGTTTTGAGCACATTCTTCTGGATGGTTACTAGTCAGATTTCTCAAACTGGTACAAAGATACATGATCAGAGTCCGATGAAATCCATCTTCTGGCCAGGCGTGTTGACTAAAGCCTGTAATCCCACGCAGCACTTTGGGAGGCCGAGGTGAGGGGATTGCCTGAGCCTATGGGTTCCAGAACAACCCGGGCAACTTGACAAGATCTCACCTCTACAATAATAAAAAAAAAAATTAGCCAGGCATGGTAGCGCATGCCTGTAGTTCTGGTTACTTGGAAGGCTGAGGCAAAAGAATTGCCTAGGTGCAGCAGGTCTGGGTTGGGGTGGTTGTGAGTGTGACACTGCACTCCAGCCTGGGTGAAGGAGTGAGACTCCAACTCAAAAAGAAGAAATCCATCTTCTACTTAGCTATTTTCTTTATTTCCTTTTATAATTTTTTTTCTTAAAGATCTTACTGTTTCTGTGGGCAAAGTCTATATGGGTAGAAGTTACTGGAAAACACACTTGTAAATTTCACATGGTCACGGCAAGTCAGCTCTATGTTACTCACTGACCTTGGTATAGCTGAGGTCTATACTGCATTGGTTTTACCACCTTGTCAACTTTCCTTATTTCAGCAGGATCCTTCTGCCAAGGTGGTGTCTAGAACAAGAACAGAGTTGGTAGAAATAAGCTGAGAGTGGGATTGAATGGGTAAGCTTATAGTGATGACAGGAGGAAAAGGGTACTAGGGCTGTGGGTGTAGTGTAATGGGAAACATTGCTGAAGGAATAATCATTGACATTTCTTGAAAAATGGATGGGCAAAAGATGGCCTTTGGAAATGTTGGACATTTTCAGACTCCTATTAAAATAATGTTTCGTTTTTTTCTTTTCTCCTCACATCCTTCAACAGGATGTGAGATTGCAGGGCATGAGATTGCAATTATTTCTACTCTATTGCTGTTGCAGAGGAGTGATTGATATGAGTGACATCTGAATAATGATTTTTGTTTAAAATATTCCCAAGTAAACATATTCAGAGTACTTATCAGAAAACTTTTATAAATTTGAAAAAAAATTGAATTTAAGAATTTGGAGCGATCACAAACTTAAAAGCAAGGAGACAACAGCAGCAGAAATGGACCAAATGGGTTTATTTGGATATGGCTATTGCTGTTAATTTGTTTTGTGCACTTTTAATATTTATCCAATATTTTATAAAGGACAAATTTTAAATTAGAAGACAATATTTTTCTACAAAGAAGTGCAGTATTAAAGAATATGATGTGGCCAGGTGCAGTAGCTCAAGTCTTTAATCCCAGCACTTTGGGATGCCAAGGCAAGCAGATTACCTGAGACCAGGGTTTCAAGGCCAGTCAGGGAAACTTGGTGAGACCTTGTCTCTACAATAAATAAAACAATTAGCCAGGTGTGGTGGCACATGCTTGTGCCAGCTACTTGGAAAGCTGAAGCGGAAGGATCGCCTGAGTCCAACAGGTCGAGGTTGTGGTGGCCACAAGCATGCCACCGCACTCCAGCCTGGGCAACAGAGTGCCACTTAAACTCAAAAATAAAGAATACGATGTAAATAAATAACTTAGGCAAATTTTGAACACATTGTTACTAAAGTTGACAACTTCATCTGTGTATGCCACAGCAAGAGGATGACATGAAAAACCTGGGTAGACATTGCACATGCATCTCAGTTATGGCCTTGACTTTTCCTCTGAAACCCAATAAGCACGTAGAAGATTCTTGAATGGAAATGAGTAAACTCTGTTTCTTGCCCAGCTGAGGGCCTGACTCAGTGTGATTTCCCATTACTTCCCGGACCACCCATCTGTAAAGTGGGGGAATTGGGCTGCAGAGATCATACATTCACTTTAGAGCTGTCACTTGTGATTCCACAGGGAAGGATGAGACTTTGGGGATATTTAGGGGAGAGACTAACATAGAGGAAAGAGAAAGCACAGAGAACAGAACTCAGTTAGGACTTTACCTCTGTTTCTTACCAACCGAGTAACTAGTCTTAGGCTTCTAGGGGCTCAATCTTCTCATCTTTAAAATAGAGATCATCACAACTACTTGAGAAAGCAGTTGGCATGGGACCTGCGACAAAATGTAACAGTCACTTCATAAATGGTAGCCATGCCCCAAATCAGGCGCTGCACTATTTTTTTTTTTATAATTCCTACAATTGCTTCAAATAATCCGAAATAATAGAGTAGTCTCTCTCTCTCTCTCTGAATTCTCATGATGCTTTCACATTTTCTCATCTTCTATTTTAAAAACAAAAATATGTGATTTTGTTATGTGTTCCATTTCTTCTTATGTGATACTTTTTTGTGTGTGTGGAAACTGAAAATCATCTGTGTTGGTTCATAAAGATGTCATATTTCTCAGACATTATTGTGAGTTAATATAGGTATGGTAGGAAGAAATATAGACAGAACAATAAATAAAGGTGAAACAGATTATTGGAAGGTGATATTACCCAAAGAGATAGAAAATTCCAGATACTAGTATAACTAGGGGTAGGAATTTGAAGGTTGGCACTCTCTCTCTCTCTCTCTCTCCACCCTACCCCTAGTTATACTAGTATCTGGGACTTTCATCTCTTTGGGTAATATCACCTTCCAATAATCTGTTTCACTCTCTCTTTTTTTGAGTTGGAGTCTCACTCTGTTACCCAGACTGGAGTGCAGTGGCCGCTTCCAGCCACCGCAGCCTCGACCTGCTGGGCTCCGGCGATCCTTCCGCCTCAGCCTTCCAAGTAGCCGGAATTACAGGCATGCGCTACCATACCTGGCTGATTTTTTGATTTATTGTAGAGATGAGGTCTCGCTCCCCAGGCAGATCTCGAACCCGCGGGCTCACCTTAGTCTCCCAAAGGCATGGGATTACAGGCTGAGCCACTGAGTCCGGCTTTCTGTTTCACTTTGATTTATTGTTCTGCCTACATTTCTTCCTATCATATCTATCTTCACTCACAATAATGTCTTAGAAATATGACCTCTTTATATATATATATATATAAGAAAATATATGTACGTATGAAGCACATGGCATAGGTCATCCTGCCATCCCCCATTCTATGGCCTTCCTTCAGAAATGAACTGAGGACAAAATAGATGAGGGTACAGTTTCAGAATGTACAGAAAGTAAAGGGACCATATCTGGGATAACTTAACTCAGAACTGTCTGATAACAGATTTCTAACTTGGAGCAACTGAGGCCCTCACTACAACTTCAGATCAAGGGGCTCATTTTTACACCAAGGGCACACAGGCGTTTAGAGTGAGTTCTGCTAGCTCTGTCCTGTAAGCCAATGTGTGAATTCATCTGAGCCCTCTTCCACAACACTCCTTATTTTAACTTAAAACCTGAAAGTTGGAACTCAATAAGTTTCCTGGTCAGCATTCCACTTTCCCTCTGAGAATCTGAGGTCAAACCTACTTAACTTCCCCCTGTTTTCCTGCCTGGTTCTTTATGACCTCCTTTCCAGAGAATCTGCACAAGTTCATCTATATCTGAAGCCATAGAATGATGTCTTGTCATTACGGATCTGTCTTCTGGGTGTATTAAGATGGTTCCCTTTTACTTCAATTATGTACATCTATCTAGATCCTTGTTACTTTTTCTCGTCCATAGAGTTGACCTTCTCTTTTGGTTTATGACAATCTGAACTAATCTTGAGTTTATTACATATATTTTTTACTTAATTCATAGTGAGTTATTGGCTGCTTTTATCTGCAAAAGAAAGTCTGTCCATGCTCCAAAGAGGCAGTATGTTGTAATGGAGATGACATGGGACTAAAAAAAGTCCTCACCACAACACTTAAGAAGAGTATGAAATATTATTTTCTTTTTTTTTTTTTTTTTTTTTGAGTTGGAGTCTCACTCTGTCACCCAGACTGGAGTGCAGTGGCCGCTCCCGGCCACCGCAGCCTCGGCCTGCTGGGCTCCGGCGATCCTTCCGCCTCAGCCTTCCAAGTAGCCAGAATTACAGGCATGCGCCACCACGCCCAGCTGATTTTTTGATTTATTGTAGAGATGAGGTCTCGCTGCCCAGGCGGGTCTCGAACCCGCGGGCTCAGGCAATTCACTCACCTCAGCCTCCCAAAGGCGCGGGATTACAGGCTGAGCCACCGAGCCCGGCTGAAATATTATTTTCTAATAAAATAGGTACTTATCGGCTTCACTATATTATTATCTTTGCTGTGTATTAATCATTTTATTTTTGCTAGTTTAATGTTCCTAATTGATGGCCAACGAAGCTAAGCATTTTTAAATATTTCTTTCTAAGTAATAGCACCTATTGAATGATTTATCTGTTCTCTTTTGCTCTTGCTCATTGGGTACAGATCATTGTTTAGACAACAATTTTTATGATGCAGAAATTGTACCTGGTGTATAAAATGTGAGCCATTCTATATAAAGCCTATTTCAAGTTCTGAAAACTTATGATCAGAATGCATTCTCTTTAAGGTTAAGTCAGCACTATGAAAGCGTTCCCCTCCCCAAGAATCTTGAGCTCACATTGGTGAGGAAAGTACAGTGTATATGGAAGTGTTTTTTCTCTGTTAATGGAAAAATTTGTCACCAATCTGAACAGCATGATCTTCCACCCCTCACTCACACCAGGTTAAACAATTTCAGGACTCTCCATAACAAGTTTGGCTCATGTATCATACAATGTCAAGACCCTGAGGTCCACTGATCACTTTCTTTTACATCATCATCAATCATTTTATGTTTTAATGCATTCTCTGATGAAATAAGTGATTACTTGGCTCAATATTTCTTTTGACTTATATAAACATTTTATTACTTGCTCTTAGTTTGTGGGGTTGGCAATTTAGTTTGTGTGTTTGTGTATGAAATGATTCTTGGCATAGATTGATTAAAGGATAATTCAATACGTTTTATTAAGAATATATAGTAAAGTACATAGCATTTGGTGTTCAAACCTCACATTTGTACTTCAACCACAGTTATGTGAGTTGGAGCAAGTAGAAAAATTTCCTGGACAAATTTTTCCATTTGTAATTTAGGACTATTGATATCTGCCTCATAGATTTCTTGTTAGGATGGGATGAATGAATACATACAAAAAGCCTAGCACACTGTCTAGCACATTTTCAGTAAATGTGAAATTTTAATTATTCCCTCCACCATTATTTGAGTCATTTTGAAAACATTTATATTAGCAGCCTATTCAAATCATATTGCACCAACATTCATTTGAGAAGGGATTGCTGCTTTTAAAAGAGGTAAAAGACTCACCAGACTTTGGAACTATAGTCTTCCCTGCTCAGGTGTAGGGGTATATATAGGAAGACTACATTATTGTCTAGACTGATGTCTTCTACATAATTAATGAAGCATAATGTGTACATAGTCTATTTGATACTATTGATTTGTATAGTCCTTAAGCTTGAGAACAGACTATATTTAAAAGGAGAATATTAGAATAGACTGTATTCTAAAACCAATTTTTCTTACTTTTAAACTAATATTCAAATGTATGTATTTATTTATTTTTTTACTTATCAGTATTTATTTATTAACTTATTTTTAAACTTTTTTATTTTAGAGTTGTGGGGTACAATTCACAATTGAGTATACCAGTGGACATCGTGCAGGTAAAGTTTGGGCCTCCCTTTGGTCCCCATTTCGCCTGGTTTGAGATCAGGTACTCTTATTGATGTTATGTCCCCCATCCCCCCGCAATGTTCCACTCCTGTCAATCCCTTTCTTATTGTTTTATGGTAAATGCTCAGGGTCTGCTTATGAGTAAGAACATGTGGTACCCAGTTCTTTTTTTCTGTGATAAATCACTATGATAGATTCTAAATCCAACCAACTTGCTGCATAGACCATAATTTTGTTCTACTTTATGACTGCATAATATTCCATAATGTATATGTATATATTTGTACGTGTATGTACCCCCTATATATTTATTTTCACTTTAAAATTTTTTTTATTTTTAAATTGTGGGGTACATTTCAGGGTTAGGCATACAAATATTCACTGTGCAGGTACCCTTGTTGATGAGGTGTGCGCCCCCTTCCCCAGGCAGATTACTATTGTCGGCCCTACCTCCCCACCTCCCTCCCCTCTGCAGTTTCCCACTACAGTCAATCTTTTCCTTATAGTATTGTGGTAGTTGTTCAAAGTCCACTTATGAGTGAGAACATGCGATACTCAGTTCTTTGTTTTTGGGAAGATCACTCAGTATTACAGACTCTAATTCCGTCCAGGTTGCTGCGAAGTGTATGATTTTGCTCTTCTTTATGACTGTGTACAATTCCCTTGTGTATATGTACCACATTTTTTTATCCAATTCTCTTTTGATGGGCAGCACGGTTGGTTCCATGTTTTTGCTATTGTGAACAATGCTGCAATAAACATATGTGTGCAGGTATCTTTTTTATAGAGTGATTTGAGTTCTTCTGGATATATTCTCAGTAGTGGGATTGTGGGATCATATGGAAGGTCTATTTTTAGAACTTTTAGGTATTGCCACACTGTTTTCCACAGAGGCTGCACTAGTTTCCACTCCCACTAACAGTGCAGAAGTATTCCATTTTTGCTACATCCTCTTCAGCATGTTATTTTTTGAGTTATTGATGATGGCCATTCTGACTGGAGTTAGGTGGTATCTCAGTGTAGTTTGAATTCGCATCTCCTTGATGACTGGTGAGGCTGAACATTTTTCATGTATCTGTTGACTGCTTGTATGTCTTCCTTTGAGAAGTGTCTATTCATATCTTTTGCCCACTTTGTAATGGGGCTGTTTGTTTTTTTTCTTTTCAGCACGTTTGTGTTCCTTGTAGATCCTAGATGTTAAGCCTTTGTCAGACATGGAGTTATCAAATATTTTTTCCCAGTTTGTGGACTATCTCCTGCTCTCTTGATGGTTTCTTTGGCTTTGCAGAAGCTTATCAGTTTGATGAGGTCCCACTTGTCAATATTATCTCTTATGGCCTGGGCACTTCAGGTTTTGATCAGGAATTGGTTGCCAGTTCCAATTTCCATGAGTGTTTCCTGCATTTTCTAAGGTTCTTATAGTTTGAGGTTTTATGTTTAGGTTTCTGATCTATTTAGAGTTGATTTTTGTGTATGGGGATAGGTAGGGGCCCTGTTTCAATCTTCTACATGTGATCAGTCAGTTTTCCCAGCACCCTTTACTGAATAGGTTCTCGTGTCCCTGGTGGTAGGTGATGGAGGCTTTGTCGAAGATGAGTTGGTTGAGGTTTTGCTTCTGGAATCTCAATTCTATTCCATTGGTCTATATGCCTGTTCTTCTACCAATACTAAGCTGTTTTGATTATTGTAGCTTTATAATAAATTTAAGTGTGGGAGTGTGATACCTCCTGCTTTTTTTGTTTGTTTGTTTGCTGAGTATTGTTTTGGCTATTCTTGGTTGTTTCTGTTTCCACATGAATGCCTGTATTGTTGTTTCTAGGTCTGAGAGGAATGTTTCTGGTAGTTTGATGGGTATTGCGTTAAATCTGTAGATTGCCTTAGGTAGAATGAACATCTTAACAGTGTTGATTCTTCCAATTCATGAGCATGGAATATTTTTCCACTTGTTTGTGTTCTTTGATTTCTTTGAGCAGTGTTTTGTAGTTTTCACTGTAAAGGTCTTTCACATCTCTGGTTAGGAAGATACCAAAGTATTTCAATTTTATTTATTAAAAGTGCCTATATATGTAAATTTTTGTTATATATCATACTTGTGCACATACAAAAAGGCAAATAATAGCACATTCAGTTGGTTCACGTCTTCTTAAAACTTTTAACTGGTCAGTCTGTGTCTTGTTGATTACTCTTTGACTCGGAGTCTCTGTTGTCTAGGTTGTTCCCACACAACATTGTCTTCCAGGTTTTCAAGTGTTTGGTGAAGAAATGTTTCTTATAAGAGGGCTATATTCTTGTCTTTGGGATTTTCCTCCTAGCTACTGATACTCATTCTTAAATTTTTGGTGCTCATATACAGGCAATATCATGCATATTTATTGCTGTTTGACTTCCCTACACACCTGAATTCAAAGAGGCTTAAATGTGAAAAAACAAAAACAAGCACAACAACAACAACTGTGTATTAAGGTCAGTATAATGTAGTAATGATCAATAAAGGTGTGTTGAATTAATAAAATGGATTGAAGATGTATGTATCCTTAAGCCAACATCCCAGATTCCCTCATAGGTTCAAGCATCAGGGCACTGACTGAATGCATTGCAGCATCCCTAGTGCCATGTATCTTAATGATGGAAGGACTTGGGAATGCCCAGGACTGTGCTTATGCACCCATTTTGAATGGACTCCAGCCTCCTCTATTGCAGCCCCCAGCACTAAAAAACACCGTCCTAGTAGCAGACAGTGGTCTCCTCATTGCCAGAAACTTTCAGTGAAATACTTGGCCTCTGCAGAGGGTAGGAGAGAGCAAAACAGAATTTAGTTTAATATCTGATCTGTAAGCTGGGCTCGGTGGCTCAACCTGTAATCCCGTGCCTTTGGGAGGCTGAAGTGAGTGGATTGCCTGAGCCCGCAAGTTCGAGACCCGCCTGGGCAGCGAGACCTCATCTCTACAATAAATCAAAAATCAGCCGGGCGTGGTAGTGCACGCCTGTTATTCCAGCTACTCGGAAGGCTGAGGTGGAAGGATCGCCATAGCCCTGTGGGTCAAGGCTGCGGTGGCCGGGAGTGGCCACTGCACTCCAGTCTGGGCGATGGAGTGAGAGTCCAACTCAAAAAAAAAAAAAAGAAAAAAAAATCTGATCTGTAGAGTGAAAGGATTTGGAGCACAGGGAAAATATTTACCAGTGAATTTGAACCTTCCCCTGAGGATTTTTCTAGCATAAGAAACATTTCCCTGCAGAAGACATCAAATGAGGGGTGCAAATGTCCCCTTGCTTGGGAGATCAAAGAACTTTAAGGAACCTGTCCCGAATAACAGGCATCACAGTCATCAGAAAACTCCTTAAAATACTTTAAACATATGTAGTGGTAGCAAAGATGGGCACCCGATGTAGTGTATGTTCTCTCAGGATATTTCTCTTATTTCTGAAACATTCATAGCATCCTTTAATAAGACAGTTTATATTAACTACACCCTGTCACACATTCAGCATCGGGAGTGATTAGGGTTGCCAAAATTCACTCTGCTAAGTTTATGCAAAGAAAGGTAGAATTTTAGTAATGAAATGGGGGGAAATCCCAAGACCGAAGCAGACCTACTCTGAGGAAACAAAGTCAGGTATAAAAATTTTAAGGCAGTATTCTGCTACTGCCAATCCCTTTCTTAAAATATTATGGTAAATGTTCAGGGTCCGCTTATGAGTGAGAACACGTGGTGCTCAGTTCTTTGTTTCTGTGGTAGATCACTGAGTACTGCCGGTGTGTGTGTGTGTGTGTGTGTGTGGGGGCACACCATCAATAAGAGTGCCTGATCTCAAACCAGGCAAAGTGGGGACGAAAGGAGGACCAAACTTTACCTGTACACCTGTATGATAACTACTTGCATACCTAATCCTGCATTGTAATCCACATCTTTTTTTAAAAATTGAAAACAAAAACAGCAACAACAAAGTTTAAGGCATCTGATCACCTTGTTTTCATCTGAGAAGAGCACTAACAATAATGATAATGAAAATGACAAGATGGCCCACTATGTGCCAGGTGCTGCACTAATTTCTCTGTGAATGTTAACTTATTCTTTTTTTTTTTTGAGTTGGAGTCTCACTCTTGTTGCGCAGACAGGAGAACTTATTCTTTACAACACATTATTGCTGCTGTTGTTGGAAAAAGGTAAAGACCACACCCAGTTATTTAAAAACCGTTTCATAGGTCAGGGGTCCCCAACCCCTGGCCATAGACCAGTACCAGTCCTTGGCTTGTTAAGAACCTAACTGCACAGTAGGAGGTGAGCAGTGGGCAAGCAGAGCTTCACTTTCTGTCAGATCAGTGGCAGCATTGGAGTCTCATAGGACCATGAACCCTGCTGTGAATTGTGCGTGCAAGGGATCTAGGTTGTGCACTCCTTATGAAAATGTAATACCTGTTGATTCTCCAACCCCCATCCATGGAAAAATTGTCTTCCACCAAACCAGTCCCTGATGCCAAAGTACTGGGGACTGCTGCTATAGACAATAATTCAATTCTATACAACTGGTGTGTTTTTAAATCCACTTTTAAAAACATGAAATCATTAAAGCAGCAACACTTAAGCACACTGTTTTGAAAACAAAACTTTTTTTTGTAGCATCTGAAACTTCAAACAATTATTTTCATTTTTGCAAATTTAATCCTAGTCCTATCCACTTGCTTCTGAAATTATGAAGTTTATGTTCTGATAGTTCCCCACTTAACATCATCTTGTAAGCATACTTTGTTGTTTTTTCTCTCTTTCTTTCTTTCTCTCTTTCTTTCTTTCTCTCTCTCTTTCTCTCTCTCTCTCTCTCTCTCTCTCTCTCTCTCTCTCTTTCTTTCTTTCTTTCTTTCGAGTTGGAGTCTCACTCTGTCACCCAGACTGGAGTGCAGTGGCCGCTCCTGGCCACCACAACCTCGACTTGCTGGGCTCCGGTGATCCTTCCGCCTCAGCCTTCCAAGTAGCTAGAACTACAGGCGCGCACTACCACACCTGGCTAATTTTTAATTTATTGTAGAGATGAGGTCTTGCCAAGTTGCCCAGGTGGGTCTCGAACCCGCGGGCTCAGGCAATCCACTCACCTCAGTCTCCCAAAGCACGGGATTACAGGCTGAGTCACCGAGCGCAGTGTTGTTTTTCAATTATAATTTTGAACCAAAAGTCCAAAAATGTTTTCTAACGGTATACATTGAGTTGTTGGTCTCTAATTCTTGTTGTAGATAAAGTCATCATATTTGTTTCCAGACTCTAGAATCCCAATGGGCATGTTTATTAAAGGTCAATCCAAACAGGAAGTCTTGAAAATTCTGATCTTCTTTCCCATTCCCCACCCTAGCTTGGAAGCACCTTACCCTAAACAATCCCAACGGTAGTGACAGTGGGGACCCTAAAGAGAGGATTTTGAAAGTTAGTTTAATTTTAGTCTTCAAAGTGGTGACTTATTCAGAAAACCTGTGCTGGTCTTGCTTGTGAAGAAGATATCAAATATTAATTCAAATATTTCTTGTCCAAGCTTTTTATTGTTTTCTTAGTTGTTATTGAGCATTTTCACCAAGAATATTGAATTGTGAAATTCCAAGTCACACAGTCCATTGCATCTCTAATTATAAATGAATGATTCCAACTTCTGCTCCTCATGGGGACACTGGTTTTATAGATTAGTCAGCAGGATCATCCATCCCTGACTCCTCCATCTTTTTTTCCAGAGAAAACACTGGACTTCGCACTTCTGAGAAGGGTATTGGTCTCCATGGGGGCAAACCCAATGTATTCTTTGTCCTTGGTAACCCCATCTCATGACCTTCAAAGAGCCTAAGCAAAAATGGAGCTTTCCAGCAACTTAGTTGAAATCTCCCCTGGAACTCTCTCCATCAAGTAACACATGGTAAACCACCTCAACCATTAGCCGGTCCTTCCACCTTCTTTCAGAGTTTGTTGGTGAAGTTTTGAGCATGCTTTGCTTTATTGTTCCAAGGACCCTTGCCCAATATAGATTCCTGAGTACTCAGAAATGATATGAGATGAGAAGGAAACTGCTATCATGCTTTGGTAGATCTCTCTCTCAATTGTCATTACATTACATTAGTAGTTAAAGATCGGAGGTAAGAAAATCTATTTTGATTTTTATGAAAAATGACCAAAGAAAGAAAAAAAGTTTTTTTGGAAAGGCATGTGGGGCAGGATTTTTTATAGCAGGTTATTAACGGCATATGCTCTGCTTCTAACTGTTTGAAATGCTGGAGATGGGATCATATTAGAATAAATGCTATTTGTCAGTTGCAAATATTTTGTGCTATGTCTATCCCAAAGCATCTAGCTTTTCTGGGTGAATTAATCTTAAAAATTGAGGTCTTTGGATTACCTCCACCAAACACTTTCTAGGGATCCTTATTGACTGTGATTCAAGCTCATATTCTTCATTCCATCATTCATGAACTTCTATGTTTGGCTTCTGACTTACCCTCTAAGTGTCATTGCTTCCTTACACCTGGTCTTTCCTCTATCTGGCTTCTTTTTGACCTTGTTGTATATGCTTTGTCTTAATGTACACGTTTCGTCTTAATTTCAAGTTTCAACCCATAGCTTTTCTGCCTCCTATCCTCCATCTAACTTTTGCTGTTAAAATCCTGCACATCCTTCTAGGTCATACTTAAGCCCCACCACCTCATAGAAATCAGATAAAATATCAGCCTCAGAGTAGACAAAGTCAGCCCTGACACTGACTAGTTATATAAGTTACTTCACCTTGCTGAGCTTTGCTTTTCTTATTGGTACATTAACAAAGATTCTTACCTATCAAAGATGTGAGTTTTAGAGAGGTCTTAAAGGAAATCTTATTAGGCATTTGTGCATGCACACATACACACACATGCACACACATATCATGGGATGGGAAGACATCATTTGGTAAGCCGAAAATACCTAAACTGTGATTGCTATAGAGTGTTATCTTGCCTTATGTAGATATAGAAGTGCTCAATAACTAATAGATATTACTACTTATATTATTAACTTTTATTCCAGGCTCGATCTAGATGTTATTTTGCTTTTATTTCTTTCAACCATTAACAGCACTTTTTCTATTTGTATCTTCATTTTGGTGATTAATGTTGTATATCCTATAATAAATTTTCTCACTCTGTGTGTGTGTGTGTGTGTGTGTGTGTGTGTGTGTGTGTGTGAAACAAAAGTTAGGTAGAGGTGAAGTTCTTTCTAATTAGATTTGAAAGTTTCTACAAAGTAGTTAACAAGCTATGCTTATTGAATAAAAGGAGGGAAACTGAGGGTTAAGGGAAGGAGGGAGGAAAGGAGGAAGGGGGGAGGGAAGAAGAGAGGGAGGGAACAAGGAAGCGAGGAAGGGAGGGAGGGTGGAAAGAAAGGAGGGAGGGAGTCTAAATCGCTTGTGATAGGACTTCGCAGTCTTAGAGGCAAGAAGATCTGAGAAAAGGCTACAAGCAGACAGCCAAGATGGCAATTGAAAACCCATCATATTAAAAGGTGGAAGGTAGAAAATAAGTTAAATGGCTGAGCTACCAGTGGGAATCATAGTTTTGGGGCCTGGATTGCAGAGACCACAGCTAAGTTGAGGTGAACCAATGGGAAACAGATGAATTTAGAGACAGACATGAATACCAAGTTGTTTAAGGCTGGATTAGAAAAGGGAAAGAGCAAATATGGGGATATTTAGGCCTAGTTTCAGCTATTTCTACTGCTGCAGTCTGATGGACCATGGATTGCTCCTGTCCCAGAACATCTGGTGGAAGCCAAGAGCTTTTAACCGTTTACAGCAAGAACAAAGAACACCTTAGTCTTACAAAGGGTCGTCCACCATTGTATAACCATAGGCAGGACTAAGTTACGGATGTACTAATTAGTGCTTGTTCTTACACGCACTCTTGGTATTTAGTGACACAAACACAAATATTGACAAAACTCCAAGAAAATAATGACATTACTAGCTACCTTTCCAGCTAAGGCATGCCTGTCAGTGAAATTCCAGTTTGTAATGACTTCAGTCATTTTGCTAATTGTGAAGTTGTTCTGTTCACATTAAGTTTAACTTCATTCCCATGGTCTTTTAATTTTTGACTTAACATTGAGTTTAGTATCAAAAATTCCCAGGTTTGAAGCATAACTCTACTTAGATGAACATATCCAGCTGCACCTGTCATTTGGATGGAACTGCATTGGAACTGAAGACTGAAAGATGATGGAAAGAGAGGAAGTGATGCTAAGGTTAACACATGGGTGAAATAGCACTTGCTCATACTGTAGGACCTATTTTCAAAGCCTGGGCACCTTATTTTAGAAACTGTGAAAGATTTCCTAGAGATTTACCACAAGAAATCAGTCCTGAGGCAGACGGGGCTCTGAAAAGCTTTCTATCATGCCTTATGTAACTCAGGGAAAAAAATATTATTCCCCAGAATTGGGGGTGAGACAAGAGATGGATTTGTACAGTGACTAACTTCTTAAATATTTCAGGCCTTGCTGCTTTCCTCCTTCTTTGAAAAACAGGAAATAATAAATCAGAAGAGTAAGGATTTACTTCCATTTCAAGGTGCCAATAGCCAAGCAGGTTAGCTGGCCCCATGCCCAAACTTTTAAATGTGGGAGGTGGAGCTGGAGGGAAAGAGACCTCCAGTGATTCACATAGGATTGAGAGCTATGAAGTCTGGTGGTACAAAATAGAATATTTCTCATTGAAGTCACCTTTTTTGTGAAGCTCAGTGGACTAGTGAGAAAAGAAAAAATTAGAACTTCATGTCTTCAGACCTGTTAGGTGAATCTCCCTAGAAATTAGAATAATATGTTTTCTAGATTACTTGGATAACTTGGGAAACACCCTTTGCATTAACCTGGATGCTACCAAGGATTTTTGGGAAGGACTCACTGGGGTACTTTCTGGTGTGGAATTCCTACAGCTTTTGTGTTCTGTTAGTTTGTAAGTGAAATTCCATATTTCCTTCATTGAAAATTCATCTTCTACCTTCATGCCCTACCTGTAGCCTCTCACTATGTCTGCCGTTAGATTCTGAGCAATAGCATTCACCCCTTTGAAGACAAGTCCAACTGATTTAAGCATCAATGAATGATTGAGATTGCTAAAAGCAAAAACAACAGTAAGGAGTCAAATTAGTAAAATACTCTTACCAGAGTGTTCAGCATGAAGAATTTTTCTATTTATAAGCTAAAGTTCATCCTGCCCCCAAGGAGCTTTCAATCCACCCTGTCCAATTCCAGGGGCCAAGTATTTGTGGGGGCAAGGGTGTGGGCAGAATTATGTAAGTGAATAAGGTAATCATTTTTTCTCTGGAGGCAGGAAAGTATGGTGTGGTTGTCATAAGTTGCAAGACCTGGTTATACAGACTGCCAATCTGGAGTAATTTTAAGCCAGGGTTTTGCAGTTCAAGATGTCTATCTACTGCATCATTAGGCCATTTCATGGAGTGGCCTACTCATCTGCACATTATTTTTCTTGGAGTTTATAAAAGTTCTTTCCTAAGTCAGGGATTTCTGCAGTCCTGACTCCCACTTGCCTACTCAGCTGCTGTTCCCTTGCTCCCCACAATAGCCTTTCCATCTCAGTATTTCACAATCAGCTTCCTCAGGCCCAGCTGGATTTTCCTCTCTGGTGTATGAAACTTGGCCCGCTGCCACCATTTTTCTGACTTTGTGCATCTGCTCTATCTTAACCCATTTGCAGATCTGGGTAAGAGAGGCTTCCCCCAAGAGGTCCCATTTAGAACCTGCACAGAAAGGTTCTAAAGTCAACCTTTGGCTTCCCCGCTTTGATATCATTGACTGAAGGTTCAAGCAGCAAAATCAAATCTCTTAGACCAAGTGTATCACAGACTGATGAATGAACTTTGGAAAGCCTTATTATCAGTGTTCTGAACCAGCACCATCCCAAACTAGACAGGAATCTGGAAAAAGTAAAATATCAGCAATACCAATTATTTCTTTCTTTTTTTAGCATTTTGTTAATTGTGATTTTTTAAATTTAAAAAGATCTTAATTTGGGGTTTCTTTTTGGTCTCTTCTTTAATTGTACATTGAAGTCAAGTGCCTCACTTGCTTCACTGAATTCTAGTTTAGCTCTGAAATTTGGTTTCTTCATCTACAAAGTGAGGATTGTAATGGAGTTTATCTTGAAGTTTTTAGAAAATAATTAATGGAAATCACATGTCTCAAGTCTTAGCAATATAACTGACCCATTGTAAGTGCGCAAAAAAAAGGAATAAAAGAATAAAAAGTGATTATCATTATCATATGTTGCCTCATTTTATTATGGATTAATATATTGTATTTCCTTAGAATATTAATCAAGTCCTTCTTGAAGAAAGAATCTGGATTGTTATTGCTGTATCTTTCTGCAGTGGTGTGTTTTGCACAGAAAAGTTTCTCCATCAAAACTTTTGCCTATTAATTAGGAAATTCTACAGATTATACCCAAGACCCACTTCTGCTGGTCCCTGGAAGTCTGTCTATGATTCCATATTACTCAGCTGACAACAATGTATGTGTAATATCACTGTTATCTGTTTTATATATATGTGTGTGTATATTTGTATGTATTTAACATAAGGCTTTCAATAGTCGCTATTTCTTCTATGTGTGTCTCTGGTGTCTCTGGTTCATCCTTACCACACATACATGGGATGACCCCTACATCTGGGAAAAAGTTCCTTCTTTTGGATTCTTCAACCCACTGTGCTGGCAGCATTCCATGAGCTCGTCTTGGGAAATTATAATTGATTACTCTGGAGGGAAAAATCCATCCCAACACCAGCTGGCAGCCAGACTCTGCTCTAGGTCCCCCAAATGAGTCCCCAGCAAAATTCTCGGCAGAGACAGTGTTCATGTGAATGGGGCTGACATTATCTTAAGCTCCAAATTGTTGCTAGGTGTGTGTGTGTGTTCTGAAACATACTTGAGTTTGACATCTATGAAGTCCCAGAGTGGTGAATTTTCCAGTGGCTACTCCAGGGTGCCCAGTAGGATTTTTTTCTTGTAGATTTAAACAGGCAACGTGTTTTTTTTTTATTTTAAAATTGTGGGGTGCAATTAGCATGTTTTTCCATACAAACACACTAGAACAAATATGCCACTAACAAAGAAGCAACCCTGAAATACAGCAGCCTTGACCTGGTAGCAGAGAAGAAAGAAAAGACCAGCTTAAAGAGACCAGTTTTGAGAAGCAGTGAGGTGAAGGTGGATATTAGTATTCTAGAACATATGGGCACTTTTGTTCTTAGAGATGTGTTGACTGTTACCTGCTAAGTCCCTCAAGGCTGACATCGCAACTCGTTACATTCGAAAAGAAAAACAAATAATGCTGATTATGTGTCCAAACTCCTCAAATAAAAATGAGTAAAATTTAAAACATATATATGATTTCCATTTCAAGAATTGCTTTCTGGATGCTAAAAACATGTTTTGGAATACATATGCTTTTGCTGAATAAAATTCTTTAGAGTTCTTCTACCATCTATGCAGTACTTTAGTCCATATGAACACATGCCCAGATATTGTCATATCCATCAAGTTATGAGCTGCTGAGATCTCGCCCTGTATTGGACATAAGCAACAAAGACTAAAGAATAACAGAATGCATGGAACATATGACTCCTAAACAAAACTCTAATTTAAAAATATCTTACATTCTTTAACTCAAAGTAATAAGCCTTACCAATATTTTATAATATCCAATATTTTAGCATTTCTCATATTTTTGTGACTTTATTAGCTTAAGCTGATATTCCCAGCTCTGCTGATTTGGTCCTCAATGCAGTAGCACATAAGAACTCACCTTCAGTTGCTTTATAAATAGATGTACGTTCTCTCTCCTTGGTCATGATTACTGTCAAGGTTGCGTGTGGTTTCTATTTTAGGACCAAATGGCAGAAAAGCCGCATCTGCAGCCAAGAAGCAGCATTGTAGGATGCCAATGAATTCTGGGGAAAATTACATTTTAAAAAGCAAAACTTTGACATACATCTGGCAATAGAACGATCCTGAACATATGGCAGCCTGGTAGGTAGGAAGTCGTTGGAACATAGCAAGTCGAGCTGAGTGCTGCCCCATTGTGTTCTGGGGTGCAATTGGGAAGGGTCCTGTGGTGAGACCATGTCTCTTCCAACTTGGTGTGGCACATTCACTGGAGAGGGAAGCTGGGTGAAAACCCACACTTCTGTGTATGACCTTCTCCTGGCAACCTCTGATTGACTCCAAAGCGCTATTCCTAGCAGTACAGGTGAGCAAAAACAAGACCCCACTGTGGGAGCCAGCCATGTCATCACGACTTGGCCGATAAATATGTCACTTGGAAGCTAGAGAAACCCAGGGACTCAGAATCACAGGATCCTGGCACTGGAGAGATGACAGACCCCCAAAACCAAAGTCCTGCTAGTGGATAGAGCTCGCATCTCCATGATCTAGTTTCTGCTAGACCATGTCTGCTAACAGGGAGTTCAGCATCTCTTAAGGAAGTCCATGACTTGATGGATCACTCTTGTTGTAAGGCAAGAAGAATGGTGCAGAGCTGTCTTCATTGTGAATTCAGAAGGTCATTCCTGAGCACCTTCCGGAGCCCCACCCAGAGTTGTATTTCTTTATCAGAGGGCAATCCTCCCACTTTCTGGATTTCTCACCCTCAGTCATGCCACTTTTCACTCCCCATAGTCTTATGCATTTGGTTGTTGGGGCTGCATCACACACAGTAATGTCAGGATCACAATACCCTGAAAGATTGGCACTGCTACCTCCATTCTTCAGACAAAGGTATCAAGGCTCAGCGAACACACTTCTTTATCAAGATCACACTGGTACCAAGAGTCATAGTCCGAATGCAAGTCCAGATTGGTGTGACTTTGAAAACAGCTTTTGCTAGCATACACTGACAGTCTTATGAAGACAATGACTTCACACCTCTCTATGCTTGCTCTGAATGAGGAGTGAGCCTTTCCAGTTTCAGAAATTCAGGGTATGGGCCTTTGTTTTCTTCTTTTAGACAACTGAACACACTGTCTAGCTATGCTTGATGGAGCATGCACTCTCTCCTCTCCATTTGAAATCACAAATGCCCATGCATATACTCTACAGCACGTCCTCACCACCTTACAGTATATACATACACATGTCTGCACCATCACATGCATGCATTCACTCTAATGTTCATAGCTGGATTCTCACATGCCTCATTCAGAGTAGTTATTGAACCTGGTGTTCCTATCCATGACTAGGGGACTAGTTAAAATGTGAATTTAACAAATAGAGGACATATTCTAGAAATTTGTATATTTTGGGGGCAGTAGTTACAATTTATTGCATGATGGCTATGTTAGTTTTCTATTTTGGCACAAAAAGTTACTCCAAAATGTAGTGGCCGAAAACAATAAACATTTACTATCTCATAGTTTCTGAGGGTCAGGAGTCCAGAAGCAGCCTGGTAAGAGTCCCTCATGAGGAAGCATAAGTTAATATGCCATGTGAATAGTATTATATAGAAATTTTCATGTGAGAAAGTTTAGGTTCTAGCTATTTTATTTGTTGTTGGAATCATTATATATTTACTATGTGATATGCACCATGCATGTTTTAATTTCGTTGCTATACACAGAATGCTTGAGTCCCCTTGAAATTCATAAGCTGAGACACAAAAGTCCAGTTATATAGAGGAACAAGTTTTGTGTTAAATAGCACTATAAGGTGACTATAGTTAACAGCAATTTATTGTATATTTTCTTTTTTTGTTAATTTAAATTTTTACCATTTGTATTTGAACACAAATATCCAGGTGATTCTGATTAAGGTTATTTGTGCACCATTCCTTGGGAAGCATTGTCTTGGCTGTGAGATCCTTAAAGACAAGAGTCATCTATTATGCATTTCTATTTGCCCAGCACTAGTCACAAGTCTAGGTCCAAGGTAGACTTGGTGAGGGTGGGTTAAATGAATGCCTCTGTCACCAACTTTCATTCACTCAGGAATGATTATTTCAAGAGAGACAAGAAGTCAAGAATCTAGAGGGTATCAAAGTCTTACTTGACCTTCAAGTGTTCTGCTGTCTGGACTACTCTTTGTGAAGGAATTTTGAAAATTGATGGAGACTCTCATTATTTTCTCCTTCCTCTTAAGAAAACTCTACTCCTAAAGAACACTTAGGAATAGTTATTTCTACAGTATAAGAAGTATATTCTACAGTATATGGAGTGTTACTTCTACAGTCTATGGAGTTTGCCTTTCTTTTTCATGAAGTTCACTACAAACTGGTGTCACTAGGCGATCCAAGACCCTAAATTAAATGGTCTCTGTCATACCACCCACCCAACACGGAAGGAGTCTCCTCTTTTTCTCTTTTTCCTAGATCTTCCACCACTCTTAATGTCTTCCTATCATTAACAACAGACCTTGCTGATTTTCGCTGATCCACATCAGCTCCAATCCACAGGTCTTATAATGAGTAGCCCATTGTCTCAGACTACTTAGGACTTTTGCATTTCTTCAGGACTAGAGTTCCCAGTAGTGCTCTCCCTGAGTGTAAGTCATCTGTGAGGTTCCATAAATATTGCAGTGAATCTTGAGGTACACCACTACTGACTCGTGGTCAGTCAGATGTCCATGCGTTTGTTGGCAACCTTTGAGAATGAGCTCAACCAAACAAAATACCATCCTACACTTATAAGGGATTTTGTAAAAACCGTTTTCTGAATTCCTGATCCCCTATGTTTATGGTATTTCCCTGGTCTTTCAGTCTGGCAACTGCACCAAGAAAGGAAATGTGGTTAATGAGGGTACTGAGGGATGGCGTCTATCAAGAGTTCTGAGGGATGGCATCGTCTCAGCGACCTCATGCTGGTTCCTTTGTTACTAACTACTCATGAGGCTTCATTTCACTAGCCCACTGTCAAGTTATTCTTACAAACTGTAGCAGGTCCCCTGGTTTATGGTTTAAGACTCTATCTTTTCTTTCTCTCTTTTTAAAAATAAACCGAGACACCATTCGTCTGTTTTAGGCCTCTGGAAGTCCTCCTCCTACCCTCTGGGGAATTTTCCCCTATTACTCTCAACATGAACAGTTGCACCTAGAATGGAATATATTTTGTGAGCAAACCAATGCCTGGCTACTCTACCTAACAACTTTTCAAATGTCAACAGGAACTTCCAATTGTGAGTTGGGAGACCCCTAGGTGGCAGGGTGCCTGGACATAATCTTTAAGCAATCACATCATCCTCTCTTGGTTTGGTAGCCACATCATATATGCTGGAAGCTCTCCCTAGAGCAACAGAAAATAGTGTTTCCCTGATAGAGCTCAAGGAAATGTCAGACTGATTTATATGAGGGTAGAGAGCATTTCCTATACATTTGTGGTCTGTTAGGAATAATATCTCTATCTATAGACAGTCATCTGCATTTGGATAATGATAGCAAAAAATGCATTCTTGTGTATGAGTAATATCAAGAATGACATTACAGAATGGGAGTAAGAAGAAAGTGGGCATTTGGAAAGGGTAAATGTGATAGAGGTGGATACTTGGAATCAAAAGTAAACATTTTGCTCCAGGATATGATTTAAGTCAAAAGAGCTTGTCATCTAGAATAAATGGTGTATATTTCTATTAGTGCAAACAAAATGTATTTCTAGGGACTACATCTTTCAAGTTTTAATTCATATGCTTAAGATAGTTCTAGGGGCACACAACACTTAAGATGTTTCTAGAGGGACACAAAAGAAAATAAAATTTATGGTTATTTGACGAGAGGGACTGGGTGTAGAAAAATGTGTTGCCAACTATATAGCTGACAAAGACCTAACATCTAGGATCCACAAGGAACTCAAACGTGCTGAAACCACCACCACCACCACCACCACCACAACAACAACAACAGCAACAACAACAACAGCAACAAGCAACCTCATTACAAAATGGGCAAAAGATACAAATAAACACTTTTCAAAAGAAGACATACAAGCAGCCAACAGATACATGAAAAAATGCTAGCCTCACTAGTCATCAAAGTTATGTGAATTAAAACAAGACTGAGATACTACCTAACTCCAGTGAGGATGGCCATCATCAATAACTCAAAAACAACAGATGCAGGGTAAAGGGAAAATTTCTACACTGTTCGTGGGAATGTAAACTAGTACAACCTCTGTGGGAAACAGTTTGATGATTCCTAAAAAGTCTAAAACTCTATCTTCCATATTACTCTGCAATCCTCCTACTGGGAATATACCCAAAGGAACTCAAATTACTCTATGAAAAGATAATTGCACACATGTTTATTGTATCATTATTCACAATAGCAAAAACATGTAGCAAACCATGCTGCCTATTGAAAGTGGACTAGATTTTTAAAACTGTGGTACAATATATACAATGAAATATTATGCAGACATAAAGAAGGGCAAAATTGTTAATTTGCAGCAACTTGAATGACTTAGAGTCTATAATACGGAGTGATCTAGCAAAGAAACAAAAAACTGAGTACCACATGTTCTCACTCCTAAGTGGACCTTGAAAAATTATCATAGTACTGTAAGAAAGGGATTGGCAATAGTGGGAAACTGTCGGGGCGGGGAGAGATTGGCAGCAGTGGGAAATTGCCAGAGGAGAGGGGACACACCTCATCAACAAGGGTACCTGCAAATGAACATTTGTATACCTAACCCTGAATTGTGCCCCACATCTTTAAAATAAAATACTAAAAACAAAACAAAACAAAACAGCAGACTTAAAGAAAATGATTAGCAAACCTCACCTCATTGTACTTAACTTCAGAATTCACATCTTTTTCATATAAATTTTATTTAATTTAGAGATGTGGAATACAAGTAAGGATTAACTAACTACATAAGTAGCCTGCATTCAGGTGAAGTTTGGGCCTCCCACTAACCCTCACTCCCCCTGGTATAGGACCAGGTACTCTTTGTGTTGTTACATGCCCCCTTCCCCTTGGCAGTGCCCAGCGACTGTCATCTCTCCCTTGTGCTAATGACAGAATGTCTAAATAACTTACCCAGGGTCATTCAGCTACAAAGTGGCAAATTAGAATACAAACCTGAGTGGTCGGACTCCAGAATCCATGCTCTTAACCACCATGCTCCGGGATAGGGGTTCACAAAATACAACCCGCTGACCAAATCTGGTCTGCTTTCTGGTTTAGTTAAGCTGGGTGAGCTAAGAATGTTTTTTACATTTTAAATGTAAAATGTAAAAAAAACCCCATTGGTTCTTCAGGGAGCTCAGTTATTAGATGAGTTGAAGACATTGCCTTTTGGTCCATGAAGTCTAACATATGTACTATAGGTTGAATAGCCTGAATCCAAAAATCCAAAATTTAAAAAAAATTTTTTGACCCTGACATGACCCTCGAAGGAAATGTTCATTGGAGAATTTCAGATTAGAGATGCTGAACCAGCAAATATAATACAAACATTCTAAAATCTGAAAAAAAATCTGAAACACTTCAATCCCCAGCATTTCTGATAAGGGATGCTCAACTTGCACCTGGCCCTTTACAGATTTGGTTTTCAGACTTCTAAGTAGAAGATAAGCTCAAGGTTCTTGTTTTCTCTAAGAAGTATCACAGGTTGAATTCGAAATTATTTCTTTTGGAGGCTGTGAAGAAATTCATGAATCCAAAGCCAGTTAATCTGTACCAATAACCCGTGGCACTCCCTTTTTGCAACTGAAGAATCCAAGTGTGATTCTGGGAACCTTGGAAGACCTAATAACCATTATTTAGGACCACTAAATAACTACTAACTAAATGACACACTTTAGTCATTTAAACCAAATTCCCTGAAAATGGCAGCATGCAACTGGTACACAATGAAGGATTCCTCACATAAGGAAAATAGGTGCAGATATGTACTTGACCCTCATTTCAGTCATATGTATTCTGCTGATGTTCTTGCAACAATGCCACCAGTTCTCCATTACTGGTAAGAGTAATAGTAAAGCAGAAGTTACTGAGGCTAAAATAGCAAGTAACTTCTCCATGGTCACATAGTTAGTGAAGTGGGTAAACCCCAGGCAGTCAGATCCCAAATCCTGTGTGCTTGGCTACTGCCAAGCAGTATAGCCTCCCCAGAAGGTTTCTGGCAGTTAGTTATCATTTCTTTCTCCATTTCACAAATAAATAAACTACCTGCCAGAACATTTAAAACAACTGGGCAAGGTGATTCACCTCTTCAACCTATTGAGTACAGATTTGACAGAGTCAGAATTCCAGGCATGTTCCAATATTTCACTGGATCATAAAATGACCCTCCAGGGGAATCCCTGGTCTAGTGACCAAGCCCTAGTTCCAGTGTCTGAGAAATGATACATGCTCTCGAGAAGGAACACAGAGCATCATAAAGAGGTCCTTCTGAGTCCATTCTTAATGAAGGAGCTTTGGATAGCCTCACTGCCCTGACTTTACATAGCACACGGCAGACATTAAAGGACACTGCAATTCTACTGATCACAACCATGTAACCCTGCATAAGTGACTTAATGTGCCTGCTTCTCAATTTCCTCATCTGTAAAATGGTAATGATAATAACACCTATTTTACAAAGTTATTGAAAATATTTAATGAGATAATTCACATAAAATACTTGGTAATTCACAGTCTATAGTATATGTTCAAAAATGGCAACTATTAGTATAATTAGGTAGAAGGACTTGAGGCTATCATCAGATTGGATGACATGAGGAAATAATAAAATAAAATTTAATGAGTATATGTGATGTGCCAAGCAAAGCATTACACTTTTAGGTAATTGTCCTTTTTAATTTTTACAACTAGCTTTAGTTATCCCCATTCTATAGATGAGGAAGAAAAAGCATGCTCAGAGAGGTAAAGTTACTTATTCTAGGTCACACGGAGAGGTTTTGATCTGAACCCAAGTTTGCCTAATTCCAGAATTTACATTCTTACCCACAGTGCTGTGCCAATTCCCCCAAATTTTTACCTTTTCCTAAAGTCTAAAAAATGTGAAACAGAGGCTCCTAAAACAAGTTATAAAATGAGAAGTTGTGACATTTATGCTAAACTTTTTTAAAAAAATTTTGAGTTGGAGTCTCACTCTGTTGCCCAGGCTGGGGTGCAGCGTGGTTCATGGCCACCCCAGTTTCAACTTGCTGGGTTCCAGTGATCCTTCTGTCTCAGCCTTTCAAGCAGCCAGAACTACAGGTGTGTGCTACCACACCCAGCTAATTTTTTTATTTATTGTAGAAACGAGGTCTTACCATGTAACTCAGTCTGGTCTTGAACCCGTGGGCTCAGGCAATTCTCTTGCCTTGGTCTCCCAAAGTTCTGGGATTACAGGCTTGAGCCACTGTGCCTGTCCTATGCTAAATTTTATTAGACTTTTATATTAGGAAGAAGCTGTGTTCAGTGAAAGTCTACTTATTAAAAATGAACTTGAATATTAATATAATAAATGAAATTAAAAACCGTGTCTATTACTGTCAAGCCAAAGGTGGATTATGATGTGCTAGACGGGTACAAATGATTCTGATCCAGGAAAAGATTTGCCTCTTAAAAAAGTATTGTACAACACTCACTTATGGAGGATTTATTAGAAATGAAATGGAAACTCTCTCAAGATTTTATTAAGAGATATAGTCTTCCTGCATAACTTCTTTCCCTCCTGGACATTTATGAATGTTTGGCTGGAAGGGTGGTCTGGGAGTTGGGTTTTGATATACGTGATTTCTACAAGGGAATGCCAAGGGAGACATTTTTCCATCAAAAGCCATATGCATGCGGGATCCTGGAAAGTCTTCCAGCAACTGTGGACACTGGCAATAAAGATGATCTAGGAAAAAACAGGCCAGCTAGTACCAGTCACTGTGATGCCAGAAAAACCAGTGGCCAAAATACATGAATGCCATCAGAACACTGTATGGAAAACAATAAAGGTTAAATTCATTTTACTACCAGATCCAGAGTTTTCCAGGGCATGGCCATGGCTAGAGAACAGCTAGCAAGTTGTTTTCTTAATTCAACCTCCAAGTATGCTGTTGAAACCCATGAGAGAGGAAGTGAGAAAAGTGTATGGTCTCATGGCCTCACTCATACTGGGGCCACTCCTTTGCTACATATCAGGTTGGACTCCCCACAAGGCTATGGACAGGATGATCTCAGGGTGTGACCAGGGATGCCCTGTGGCCCTAAGTGTGTCTTTATGGTGTATACAATTAAACACTAATTATAGCAAAGTGCCTTAAAACAGAAACAGAAATTTGAATCAGAATATATTAGCAAACACACACACTACCATCACCACTATGACCACCACCGCCAACAACAAAGAAAAGCATGACTTTTGTATTTCTGTTCCTATTTTTTCTATTCAAATTAATCTTGAACTACACTCCCTTCTGCTTTCTGAATTCAGTAACCGTTGATCATTTCAGTCCTTCAATGTTCCTATTTGCATAGGACTTTTGCACAAACCGTTGCCACTCTTTGGAAAGACTTTTGATTTGCTTTGTCCTGTGCCTATTCAACTTCGGTTTATCCTTCAGACGTTAGCTTAAATGTTACCTTCTCAGAAAATTTTCTGTGGTACTTGCTTCTCTCCTGAATTAAACCACACTCCTTGTCATCCATACTCATAGCTTTGTGTCTTTACCTTCTATATCACTTATTATAGACATACTTTAAGGTTACTTTTGTGATGATTATTAGATGATATCTGTCCCCCCTACAGAATTACTAGCTTTCAAGGAAAAGATCTGTGCCTGTTCTTTTTCACCATTTTACTTTCAGAGACTATACCAGTATCTGGCACAAAGTAAGCACATAATAAATATTTGTTAACTAAGTAATGACAATAATTATAATATAGAAGCTACTGCTTATGACAGTCCTACTAGCTGCCTAACCCTGTACTAAGTACTATTTCTAACCCTTATACAAACCAACACAGTAAGTTTTATTACCCTCCATTTACATATGAAAGAATTGAATTTGAAATGAGCTCTGTAAATTGGCTATATTCACAGTTATGTGATGGTGAACCTGGAATTCCAACCCAGATCAGCTTGACATTACAGATTAGCCTTCTGCTACTTTAATGTGCTGCTTCTTACCTGGCATATGATTCCTTAACTGTTGAAAGAGTGGCAAAGAGGATATGGTGAGTCACACCATGACACCAAAATCTAATTTCTGGCTGCTCTGACTCACATCCACACCAATCCTTTGTCTTTCCCAGTAGAGAGAAAGAGTGAGCTTTAGATCTATCTCTGGCCTGACTGATCCCCACTGTGTTCATTCTCTGCTGGCACCAACTGGACCCCCTATATCTTACACTTCCTTCAGAGTTCTACACTGTTGTTATTGACCCCTTTTTGAATCTGCTGCCTTATCGCCACATTTGTTGTGATGCTCACTGGACTCTGAGAGGGAATAATTTTTTTTTTTCTTGAACTGGGCCTGCATTGAGGCAGACTTGTTTAAGTTGCACTTCATCATCTTGGGAGGGCAGCATGAAGCCCATCATCATCTCCTTTACCATTTTCTAGCTGCACAACATGGCCATGTATCAACAAGTTTCACCTACTTCTCATCCAGTAGTAGCAAATTTCTGACGATGGCAGAAAACTCTTTAGTGGCTACTACTGCTACTCTCTAGATCAGATGACCTTAAACCTGAGCATGCATCACCTAGAAGTTTTATTAAAACACACTGGTTGGGCCTCACCCCAGTGTATTTGATTCCATAAGTCTGGGGTAGAGTCTAAGAATCTGTATCTAGCAAGTTAATTGGTGGTACCCATGCTGCTTATCAGAAAATAAGACTTTTTGAACCAATTAACTGATGGTTCTCCACCTTGGCCATATATTATAGAATCACTTGGGGAGCTTTTAAAAATCCCATTGCCTACAACATACATCAAACAAATTAAATTAATATCAATGGAGGTATGACTCAAGCACTGATATTTATAACACTTCCTAGGTGATTTCAATGAGCAGTCAAAGTTGAAAACCATTGTGCTGCATAGAGTTGGGCTCTATGTATGTGTGTAGGTATATTTGTGTGTGTGCGCACACATGTGTATGTTTTCTTCGAGAGTAAGTAAAAATAAGTAGGCCAGACAAAAGGCTTTTAAAGATATGACTATTCAGAAGACATTATTTAGAATCTGCCTTGTCTAGAATCTTGTATTGGTTTGTGCTCCATCTGGTTTTTCCTTCAAGGGAGCATAGATAGGTCCAAGAAAGCCAACTGAAATATAAATTCTCTTTCCCAGTAGTTCTAAGATTTACTTTAGATATGGTATCTACAGAAGGACTTTTGGAAGAAGAGAAGTTTGATTTGGGTCTTGAATGATAAGAGAAAGCCAGCCCCAGGAGAAGCTGCAAGAAGAGAATTATATACCAAGAGGACAAACAAAGCAGGTTTCTGAGCTGGGAAAAGAGGGCAGTGTGGCTTGTCCAAGGTCATATGGTAATAAACATAGAGCAAGGACTTGAACCCAGAATTATTCTAATTCTAATATATTACGTTGCATTCTGAGAAGAAGAACTGGACCTGAAACCACCAGTCTCTTCTCTTGGTATTGAATATGCAGTAGTTTAGGTAAAGAGAAAGGAGATGAGCACATGGCTTTTCTTATCTCTCCTAACTGTGGGCTAAAATTTGTTCTCAGGATTTTTTCTCCCTTCCCACTTCTCCCCTTCCAGAATCAGGTCTTATTTCTTATATTTCCAGAACCAAGAAAATAGGCTGGCTTTAGTCCAAATTTTGCTTTTGCTTATAATTACCTAGAAAAAGTACAAAGAAGCGCATGGGAAATTGACTCCCTCACTAGGATCCTGGTGAGAGATCATAGGCCTTTGGCATGGTCTTTACAGACCTGCATAGATGTATAGTGGGTCTGGAGACACTGCCTCCTGGGAAGAAGATCTTCATGGATATCTGAACTCCTGTGGTCCAACGCCTCTGAAGCCAAGAACCTAGACCCAGGAGCCTAGCGTTTCCTACCATCTAAAATTGTTTTCCCAGAATAGATTTAGATTTTGGTGGGAGTATAACTTTGATAGTCTTTTAGGATGGCATTTTGACAATATCTATTAAATTTAATAATATGCTTAACCTCTAGCTCAGAATATGTACATTTTATTCCCTTAAAAAATTGTGTCCAAAAACAAGTACAAAAATTGTCATTACAGAGTTGCTTGCAATAATATAAAATAGAGTATAAACAAAATCTGCATGATTAGGGAAACAGCAAAATAAATTTTGAGATACTCATTTTATGGAGAAGTTTATCAAAGGGCAAAGAGCACCAAGAATTACTTTTGATATTTAAAAGTAAGTTGAATGAGAATGTATAGTGTCTGTTACTATTTATGTAAAAATGTTAAGAAATGAAATAAAACTGCATTTTTACAAAAATATGTATGTATGTATATACATTTATGTGTGTGTGTGTATGTCTGTGTGTGTGTGTGTGTTTGTGTATACATAGAAACAGATGAAGGAAGATGCACACCAGGTTGATGATAATAACTCCAGAATCTAGTGACAAAGCATGGTGGGATTAGGCAAAAGGGAATGACAAAGATGTCAAAGGTATTTGATTTCAACTGTGACAATTTCATATATTTGAATTTTTGCAAATTAATATACGCATGTATGAATTGAATAATAATATATGTATTTATAACTGGCAAACATTCTTGATATAGATAAAAGGATTAAGGCAAATGTGATAGCAGCTTCAATGTTCCTGGAAAGTCAATGCTCACTTTTCTCTTTGGGTAATATTTTCTCTGACCAGGAAGATTGGAGTTTTTCTTAGAATGGGGCCTTTTTAAGCATTTGAAGTTAGATGCAAGGACATGATCCTTCATGAATAAAGAAAGGAGAGAACAGGTTGTGATCCAGAGGTTGTTCCATCCCACACCTTCTCAGATGTAGCCATCTGATGTTCCATCCCACACCTTCTCCTGGAATCTGTTTTCTTTTTTTTTTTTTGAGTTGGAGTCTCACTCTGTCGCCCAGACTGGGGTGCAGTGACCGCTCCCAGCCACCGCAGCCTCGACCTGCTGGGCTCCGGCGATCCTTCCGCCTCAGCCTTCCGAGTAGCCGGAATTACAGGCATGCGCTACCACGCCTGGCTGATTTTTTGATTTATTGTAGAGATGAGGTCTCGCTGCTCAGGCGGGTCTCGAACCCGCGGGCTCAGGCAATCCACTCACCTCAGCCTCCCAAAGGCGCGGGATTACAGGCTGAGCCACCGAGCCCGGCGGGAATCTGTTTTCATAAACATTTACCCCAAAATGTGGTCCTGAATCTTCATCTCCAAGACCCAGCATCCCTCAGGCCCAGCATCCCTCAGAGGTCAGAGAGGCAGTGATTCCCTGACTTTTCAGCCTCTTTCTTCCCAATTGTTTATTCCATGCTTGGAACTCACAATCCATCACAGACTCTTCAGTTCTAGTGGCATGGAAAGGTTCCGATTTACAGTATTCCATAAACTGCTGCTGCAAAGAAGGCAGCTGCTTACTATGGAAAGATTTTTTGGGGATTCCCACAGAGAAAACATCAGGTTGCCACACTAATTCTTGTTGGAAGATGGAGAAGACAGAAGCCAGTTATGTTAAAATAGAGAGATACATTTGGTTCCTATTTGTGGAAAGAATTTAAGATGCACTGGCCTCTGATTTTTTCGGTGACTGAAAGATAATGTTGTCCTTGATGAAGTTCTCACAAAGAAATTCCAACTAAGAGCTTCTTGAAAAACAAGCACACTTTCCAATTGCAAATTTTAATTTTTTCAAATAAAAGTATATAGTACATGTACTTCAGTAAAGAAAAAAATGTATTGATACAACTATTTTATATGTATAAATACCCTAGATTTGTAATTCCTTTATCTTTTTACACAAACAAGGTTTTCTTGACCCACACCATCTGTTTTGTATTAAACAACCATATTGAGATATAATTTACACACTGTCACATTGGCTTGTTTTATGTATATAATTCAATGATTTTTAGTAGTTTTTATTTCTCAGCCAACTTCCACCCTATTCCAGTCCTCCAAGCCACGTGCACTCTCTGATCTTTGCACTGTGAACTACTTTGTGTTCCTAAGTTTCCCACCATTGCTGGGAAAAGCTCTGCTCATGCCATTAAAAGCCCAAAACTTCCATTCCACCATTTCAGCTTCCTCAGCAAAAAAGTGACTATTTCCTCTACAGCTAAAGTGCCTGACATACAGAACAGGCTCAAAAGGCTTTACAAAATAGATTAGTTGGAATTAGTCTGAGGATGGATTTGTAGGAGAAGTCTGGGAGAATTCATGTGCTTTTGTTGTTGTTGCTGTTGTTCCAGCAAAAAAAGACATCATTAAAAACTGGGGAGACTGTAGGGTACATCTAGAATGTCATAATTGTCCTCAGTACAGATTGTTTAGATTAAAGAATGTATGATCTCAGGGAACTACATTCTGGGCTTTAAGACATGGAAGACATTATGGAAATTCATAAAGTAATATCATTGACATCTTAAAACATCTTGGATAATTCACAAAAAAATGAAACAGCCTTCATAGTTAATTCACTGTTGTGTATAAATCCTATGGAAAGCAACTTAAGTCTTTGTCCAGTGATGTACATCAATCTGTGAAGGTTATAAAAAGCCCTGATCTCTAGCTTATCAACCATAACCATGCTAAGTTTGCATGCAGTGTGACAGTATGCTACTTCCTCTTTCTTGCTCCTCTCCTTCTAACAGAGTTCACTCTCCCACACTCATTGGTGACTATAAGACCTACCTGAAACAATCTCCTGCTGCATAGGTATTGACTGTTGCTCACCAATTTGAATGATGAGGAAATGTGCATTCCCTATCTTCTAGGGCTGTTTGCTCCTCATGTCGCCTACCTTTAAATTTGCTTTGGTTGTACCTTAATTTTTTTTATAATCAATATTTTTTTATTACGATATTGTGGGGGACAGTTAAGGGTTAGGTATACAAATACGTTTCGTTCAGGCACCCTTGTTGATAAGAGGTGTTTCCCCGTCCCCAGACAGATATTTACTACCGTTAATCCCATCTCCCCCCCCCATAGTTTCCCACCACTGTCAGTCATTTTCTTATAGTATTACATTGGATGTTCAAGGTCCACTATATGAATGAGAACATGTGATACTTGGATCTTTGTTTCTGTGAGAGGTCACTCAGTATTATAGACTCTAGTTCCATCCAGGTTGCTGCGAAATTCATGACTTTGTTCTTTTTTATGGCTGCGTAGTATTCCATTGTGTATATGTACCACTTTTTTTTAAATCCAGTCCTCTTTTGATGGGCAGCATGGTTGCTTCCAGTTTCTTGCTATTGTGAACAATGCTGTGATAAACATATGTGTGCAGGTATCTTTTTTATAGAGTGATTAGAGTTCTTCAGGATATATTCCCAGTAGGGGGATTGCAGGGTTGTTATTTAGAGCTTTTAGGAATCGCCACACTGCTTTCCACAGAGGTTGCACTAGTTTAAAATCCCACCAACAGTGTAGAAGTGTTCCCTTTTCACCACACCCTTTCCAGCAGCTGTTATTTTTTCAGTTGTTGATACTTGCCATTCTGACTAGTTACGTGATATCTCAGTGTGGTTTTGATTTGCATCTCCCTGATGATTAGTGAGGTTGAACATTTCTTCATGTGTCTGTTGGCTGCTTGGATGTCTTCCTTTGTGAAGTGTCTGTTCATATCTTTTGCCCATTTTATAATGGGGTTGTTTGTTTTTTTCTTTTCAGCATGTTTGAGTTCCTTGTAGAGCCAAGATGTTAAGCCTTTGTCAGACCTGGTGTTGGCAAATACTTTTTCCCTGTCTGTAGGCTGTCTCCCTGCTCTCTTAATGGTTTCTTTGGCTTTGCAGAAGCTTGTCAGTTTAATAAGGTCCTACCTGTCTATCTTCTCTCTTATGACCTATGGGTTTCGGGCTTTTGTTTGGGAATTGGATGTTCCAATTTCCATGAGGGTATGTCCTTCATTTTCTAGAGTTCTTATGGTTTGAGGTTTTACATTTAGGTCTCTGATCCATTTGGAGTTAGTTTTTGTGTATGGAGATAGATAGGGGTCCTGTTTCAATCTTCTGCATGTGGTCACCAGTTTTCCCAGCACCATTTACTGAATAGGTTCTCCTCTCCCCAGTGGTAGGTGGTGGAGGCTTTGTCGAAGATGAGTTGGTTGAGAAATTGAGGTTTTGCTTCTGGAATCTCAATTCTATTCCATTGATCTATATGCCTGTTCCTATACCAATACCAAGCTGTTTTGATGATTGCAGATTTATAGTAAAGTTTGAAGTCTGGTAATGTGATACCACCTGCTTTGTTTTTTTTGCTGAGGATTGTTCTGGCTATTCTTGGATGTTTGTGTTTTCATATGAATTCCTGTGTTGTTTTTTCTAGGTCTGAGAAGAATGTTGCTGGTAATTTGATGGGTATTGCATTGAATTTGTAGATTACCTTGGGTAAGATGGACATCTTCACAATGTTGATTCTTCCAATCCATGAGCATGGGATATTTTTCCACTTGTTTGTGTCATCTTTGATTTCTTTGAGCAGTGTTTTGTAGTTTTCATTGTAAAGGTCTTTTGCGTCTCTGGTTAGGAAGATGCCAAGGTATTTCATTTTTTTTGTGTGGCTATTGTGAATGGAATTGTGGTTTTTATTTGGGTTTCTGTTTGTTTATTATTGGTTGTACCTTAATTTGTACACCATTCAGATACACTACTTTTTTTAAAGTTCTGTAACCACATTTGAGTTTTTTGTGTGCATTGCTTGTGTATTGATCTTATTAGTTGGAAAACAGAAACAGTATTTATCTTATTATTACGATACTGCAGAGAAAACTATTGTAATCCATAAGGCTCCAATATCCCCCAACCTTGTGGCATGATAAAGGAAATACCCAAAGTGCTCTAATCCATGCTATATTATTCATATTAATCTTTATGAAGTATCTTTTTGAAATTTCTGATTATTCTTTCTTTATTTTCTGCCACCATCTCTCCCTCTTGCCTTTTCTTCCCTTCTTCCTTCATTCCTTCCTTCTCCCTTTCTTCTTTCCTTCTGTTCCTCCTTTCTTTCCTTCTTCATTCCTAGTGCTTTACAGTAGACCCATAAGCTTTTCTCAATTGTGCTAACTCTGCTAACAAAGGCTCCTTTCTTGAGCCCACTGTCCCTCTATTCAATTCTAAGAAGGCTACTCCCTGGGCACATTGCATATCAGCTGTTGTAGAACTTCCAGACACTGCTTTCCTGGGCTGGAGTTACTTTTTAATAGTCCCCATAATATCTTCTTTTCCTGTTTATGACTTTCATGCATAAACTCTCAAGGTGCTATTGGGTTGGGTGGGGCATCCCTCAGACTTAAATTTGCAGAAAAGGAAGTAAATTCTCATTCTATCCTCTAGAACAGTGGGGTTTGTTTATTTGTTTGTTTGTTTGCTTGCTTTTGGTATGAATATACATTTATTTGAAATGAGGAAAGAAATTGTAATAAATTAATGGAATTTCAGAGGTTCTTGTCCTTTCTTTCCAGGCTCTTTTTAGCCATTTTGCCAGAAATGATTTCTTTTGTGTGTGTGTATTTTTTATTTTTATATTTTATTTTAAAGATGCAGAGTACAATTCAGGTTTAGGTATACAAGTGGACATTGTATAGGTAAAGTTTGGACTTCCCTTTGGTCCCCACTTTGTCTGGTTTCAGATCAGCTACCCCTATTTATGTTGCGTCCCTACCCCCACCCCAGCTGTATCCTGCTACTGCCAATCCCTTTCTTATAGTATTATGGTAAATAGAACAGTGGTTCTTAAACATGATCATGCATCACAATAACCCAGAGGGTTCATAAAAAACAAATTACTGAGTCCTCGTTCTAAAATTTCTGATTTGGTAGGTTACTAAGTTAGGACCTCAGAATTTTACATTTCTCCCAAGTTCCCAGGTGATGCTGAAGCTGCTGGTATGGAGACCACACTTGAAGCACCACTGCACTGGGAGAAAAAGAGAAAAAATTAATGGGAGAAATACTTCTGACCTGCCTCTTTCTTATTCCCTTGTAATCAATGAAGAAGGTCTTACTTTTATGGTGATTAATACATGAAGAACCTCTGTGGCTCAGCCCTTTCTGGCATTTTTGTTTCAAGTTGGCCTTCACTAGTTGTTGGCATTCTGGATCTGTTTCAAATATTGAGCACACCTGGTCAGGGACCAAGCCTGTCTTTAAAGTATAGCTATATCCTATTGAGACAAGGAAGTGATTCTGGTGAAATTTCCCTTCAAACTTCTCAGGTAATTGATCCTAAATTTTAGATTTAGGATCTAGCTAGAGTTTAGTAAGAAACCCAGTTGACCATAGGTCCAGTTCAGTATTGTAAGCAGTAAAGATAATTTTTTATACAGATCATTCACCTTCTTGTGTCTATTTCTTAATTGGTTACTAACTTTGGGGGATGGTGAAAGGTGTAATTAATTTTCACCATTCAAATCCCAGCAGCAATTTAAAATTAACTTAAAATTTCTGAATCCTGTCACACCTAAAAATGTCTTCATTATATCTTTACACTTGATTGATAGTTTGGTTGAGAATACAAATCTAAAGGCAGGAGATACTTACCTTGTAATTATCAGGCTTTTGACCTAGAGTTAGAGAATTTGCAAGACTTTTAGAATTGTAGTGGATCCAAGCTGCTCTTAGTTTTGGTGTCTCACTCTCATCATAGGAAGCATGTTATGAAGCAACATCATATAATAAGATAACATTTCATATGTTTATTGAGTAATTTATCACTTTGCTTTTGTAGTTTAGTATTACATTTTTGAATTTTTCTTTAAATATACATATAAAATGGGTCTATAATATCTCTATATGTTATAATTCTGAACTGTGTTTACTTACAACACTTTGGACACCAAATGTGTGCATTTTCTCCACCCCAATAACCAATTATTCAAATCTCCAGGCACCAACTGGATGTTCTACAATTCAAATTAATACTGTACCAACTACCCAAAGTTAGTGCAAACCCCACGGATTAAGGGTTCAGTTCCACAAGACTGCTCCCAGCATCAGACATCAGTCAAGTCTTAGATTGCCATGTGTACTTCTGAACAATTTGGCTATAAACCAGAAGTTCCCATATCCCCTCTTCTGGTTTGATAATTTGCTAGAGAGGTTTACAAAGCTCAGGGAAATGCTTTACCTATGTTTACTGGTTTATTATAAAGGATATAGGGTGAGGTCTGGAAGGTTTCTGAGCCTAGGAGCTCTGTACTGTGAAGCTGGGGTGCAAATACCTCTGCATGTGGATATATTCACCAAACTGAATGCTCTCTGGAAGTCATCATTTAGGGAGTCAAGAATTTATTAATAACATGCTCCTATTACCCCTATCAATAAGGAAATTACAAGGGTTTTAGGAACCTTATATCAGAAACTGGAAGAAAAGGCTATAAAATATTGTGTATTTATCCTTACATGTTTAAACTTCAGTCACCTTTCAAGTACTCTCCGTTTGATGCAATACACCCATCGAGATGCTTTTCTGACTGCTCAAAACAGTTTTTGAACTCGTGAATTTTTATGCCTTTTAGACTTCTGCCGGTGTTTGTTTCATCTATTCCACTTGACAATCGGCAAAATGTTTCCCTTTGAGGACTTTTTCATCCAGAGAACCCCCCCAAAAAGTACTTGGGACGAGATCAGATGGATAAGGAGGGTGGGGCATGGGAGTCATGCTGTTTTTCCTCAAAAACTGCTGAACACTCAGTGCGGTGTAGGCATGTGCGCTTGTAAATCGCCCATTATAAAATGGGCAAATGCATTAAAGAGTCTACAAAAATAAATAAATAAATAAAAATTAACTGAAGTTGAATGCAGCATCTCATAACATCACTAGTTAGCACACAGATGCTGATGAGTCCCTAGAACACTTACCTAATGGGGGAAGCCTGTACAACCAGGGACCCACCCCTCAAAAAATAATTTCTTTTTGGGTGGGTCCCTCGTCATACATATGTACAATCATATGCATATATCTATAGCTACATAGTTCATATAAATTACATACGTGATATATAGATATAATGCATACCTCTGTAATAAAGTTTCCTTTCTGTAAAGCATTTTTGTAGAACTTAAAAAACTCATAAGCCTTAAAAACTATGACTTAATGTCTAAAGGATTAAATAGTCCTAACCAAACAACATTGCTAATGGGAAGTTTGAGGTTGGTTTTATTCTTATTCTTTTACTCTATTTTGCACCTTGGAAAGTTTTTGGATCTTCTCTTTATTCTTAATTATTTAAATTATATAGCAATATTCCTTGGCTTTGCCATTCAATCCTATAATTTAGACTTTTAATATACCCTTTCAATATGAATAATTGTGACCTTTATATCTCTGGAAAATTCTCATCTATTATAACTTTGATATTTTCACTCCTTCTAGTTTCTCTTTTTCTTCTGGAACTTTAAATATGGAGCAGAATTATATTAAGAGCAGCATGACACTCCATTAAATAGACATGTTATTGTCCTAATGTTATAAACTTAGGTTGCTATAAGTAACATTCTTGCAATTGTATATTTCTTTTGAATTATTTGTACGGGAATAATACTTATTAGGTCAAAGACTGGACAATTTTATGCAGACTTTCTTGACACCTCTGACATCTAAAGCTCTCTTTGAAGAGTTTCTTCTAAACCAAAGAAGCAAGTCTAAGGCCTGTGGCTGCTCCCTGCTGGAATTCAGGCCAGAAAAGCACAGCCCCAGCTGCTGTTCTGAAAAGGTAGACTTGCTCTAGTGGGGGCAATGCATGTGTGATGCAGACACCTGCAAGGCTAACTTATCTTCTAGCCTTCATTCTAGTTGTCTGGCAGGTAATGTTTCTGATTCCAGAATGTTCCTGATGCCTTACCCAGGTCCAGGACACCTTAAGTGAAAGGCTTTGCCTTGTGCTGCACTGTCTACTGTCTTGAATAAGCAGAACATATTCACAAGACCATCGACTGTGTATGCTAGCCCCTCCCCAGATTCCATGATCCACAGGGAATCTGTAGACAGCTGTCCCTTTGGAGCTAGAAAAAGTCCGCAGGCCCCATTCCAGCCCATTCCAATGTCTGGACTTGCGGAGTCACACAGTTGGTTTACAACTGGTGTAGCCCTGGCTTTGGGATAGAACAGAGCAGTAATTAATGTTTGTTTTAATAAAAAAAGAGGCAAACCACATAGCTCATTTTGTATGATAAAAGGATTATTCAGTGAAAAAAACAAATGGTGTTTTCCCAGTGAAGAGTTAGAGTGAGAGGGGTCTACATGGTGTATGTCAAATGTTTCCACAGCACCCGGATCCTCTGACTGGTCTCAATCTTTTTTTTTTTTTTTTTTTTTTTTTTTTGAGTCGGAGTCTCACTCTGTTGCCCAGACTGGAGTGCAGTGGCCGCTCCCGGCCACCGCAGCCTCAACCTGCTGGGCTCCGGCGATCCTTCCGCCTCAGCCTTCCGAGTAGCCAGAATTACAGGCATGCGCTACCACGCCCGGCTGATTTTTTGATTTATTGTAGAGATGAGGTCTCGCTGCCCAGGCGGGTCTCGAACCCGCGGGCTCAGGCAATCCACTCACCTCAGCCTCCCAAAGGCGCGGGATTACAGGCTGAGCCACCGAGCCCGGCTGGTCTCAATCTTATGCTGCTTAGGCAGATGAGCAAACCTGTGGTCTGAGTAAATACATGAACATACCTTTCACTTGGCTACAGTGACACTCACTTACTAAATTTGTGCTTCCTTGTCTGGGTCTGTAGTAGTTTCACATAATCAGAACATAGGTATAAGCTCCTAATGGCTTCTCACTCAAGGTGTCTCCCATTATTGGGTCCCCTTAGGCTGCTCTATTGAAGATTTTGGACAGATTTTTGCATGTTCAGGAATTCCAGGTCATTTAGCCATCGATTCAGCATCCATTTATTGTGTGCATATGATAACACAGTATAGCAGACAAAGGATGAAGTCTGAAATTTGTTTGACTTCTCTGCATCAGTTCTCATTTGTATAATTTTGACGACGTATTCAGCCTCCTTGAGTCTCAGTTCTATATCTGAGAAATTCTTGAAATATTTGACTTGTGGTATTCATTCCTCAATCATAAAAATCTGACTAAAATATCACCCAGAGGATGGAACAACTAGAAATATAAAATAGATATTATTAATATAGCAAAGGTCCTAGGACAAAATATATAAAATATACACATGAGAAATTTCAGCATAGAGACGGATTATATAAAACATGTTCAAATAAATGCTAAAACTTAAAAAATATGAGAAAAGAGATACAGAATATTTTTAATGAAATTATTAGTACACTTGACACAGTGATGGAAAGATTCAGTGAGCTTGAAGATAGGTCAAATCAAAATTATAAAAAGAAAATTGGATTATAAATTAAAATGGAAATAATAATGGCTCTTGAACAGTTTATCTAAGTTTAAGCATAAACAGAAAAACAATTGAAAAACTGAACAGATTTTCCAAAAGCTATGAGACAATATCTTACTAACATATATGTAACTGAAGTAATTGGAATCTCATAAGAAGACACTAACTCAAAAGTCCAAGATGCTCAGTGGACACCAAGCAGAACAGAAAACACAAATGTAATGTGCCCATACATGCATGCACACAAACACACACACTCGCACACACACTCACACCTTTAAACTATCATATTCAAAATTTTGAAAATAAAATGCAAAAATAAAATATTGGAAAACACCAGAAAAATATGCTATATACAGAGGAGTATATAAACTAATTAAAGCTGACATTGTCAGAAACTACACAAACAAGAAGAAATTCAAGTGACATCTTTAAAATACTGAAAACAAAAGCAAAAAACATTGTCAATTTAAACTACTACACCTGGCCTCCTCTCAAAAAATTCAACAATAAAGGAGAAATAAAAATATTTTCAGATAAAAATATGAAAGAGCCTTTTCAAGCAAAACTACACTAAAAGAAACGATCAAAATTTATTTAGAAAGAAGAAACATTATAACAAACGTAAATTTGGATTTACACACACAAAAGAGGAAAATTGGCTGTCTAAAGTGAAAGAGGATAGCAATTTACTGGGTGTCCATTGCATATATGGGCATAAAATGGATAACAATAATTGCACAAATAATGGAAAGAAGAAATTTGAAGTATAATTTTGTAAGATAATGAAGAAAAGTAAAATAAATAATTTGCAACCTGTGATAGGCAAATATTTCTGAGAAAGGACACAAAAATAAAGTGATAAAGTGGACTTTATAAAATGCAAAGTTTTGGCCGGGCTCGGTGGCTCAGCCTGTAATCCCGCGCTTTTGGGAGGCTGAAGTGAGTGGATTGCCTGAGCCCGTGGGTTCGCGACCCGCCTGGACAGCGAGACCTCATCTCTACAATAAATCAAAAAATCAGCTGGGCGTGGTAGCGCGCGCCTGTAATTCCGGCTACTAGGAAGGCTGAGGTGGAAGGATCGCCGTAGCCCAGCAGGTCGAGGCTGCAGTGGCCGGGAGCGGCCACTGCACTCCAGTCTGGGAGACAGAGTGAGACTCCAACTCAAAACAAACAAACAAACAAACAAATCCAAAGTTTTGCTCATTTTCATTAACAAAGTGTGATAACAGGTCATAGTCTGGGAGAAGATATTTGGAAAAATACCTATTTTATAAATAACTTACAGCCATACTATATGATAAACTTAATAATTCAAAAATTGCAATTTAAAATAGAGAAAAGATTTAAAAATACTTCACCAGTGAAGATGTGCCAATGAAAAAATGAACATGAAAAGATCATTAGTAGTAAGCAAAATGCAAGTTAAAACCACATTCTTATGATGACATATGTTTTAGAAAACTTTAAAAAAGGAACAATAGCATGCTCAGAGGAGGTTTTGAAGCAGGAGTCCTCATACATTACTGGTGAGAATGCAAAACAGCTCAGCTACATTGGGAAAATTTGGCAATTTTTATTACATGTTGAATATATACTTAGATCCAACAATTCTATATAGAAATATTTGTATTGACTTTATTTGTAATTGCCAAATACTGAAAATAAACCGATTGTCCACATAAACCAATAAACCACATCTATACAATAAAATCCCATTTAGCAATAACAAGAAACATAGCTACTGAAATAATCAACAATGTGGAGGAAATTCAAATACCTTATGCCAGACTTAAAAAAGATAGATTTGAAATGCAAAATTATAAGTACAAAAATCAGGTCAGTGGCTACCAGGGACTAGGGTTGTGAGGAGAAGCTGTCTATAACCAGGCATAAGGGAACTGTTCCATGTTTTGATTACGGCAATGATGACATACTTGTATGCATTTGTCGACATTGACAAGTTGTACATTGGAAAGGGTAAATTTTTTTTATCAATATTTTGTATTATGATGTTATGGGGTACAGTTAAGGGTTAGGTATACAATTACATTTCATTCAGTCACTCTGTTGATAAGAGGTGTTTCCCCTTCCCCAGACAGATATTTGCTACTGTTAATCCCATCTCCCTCCCCACCCCATAGTTTCCCAGTACCGTCAGTCATTTTCTTATAGTTTTACATTGGATGTTCAAGGTCAATTATATGAGTGAGAATCTGTGATACTCGAATCTTTGTTTCTGTGAGAGGTCACTCAGTATTATAGACTCTAGTTCCATCCAGGTTGCTGCGAAATTCATGATTTTGAAAAGGATAAATTTTATTGTGTGTAAGTTATATCTAATCTTTAAAAATTCCTTATTTTCTCAGCATTTTGTGGCTTTTATCTATCTTATTTGTTTAATTGATTTTTAACTTAATTCCTCTAGTCAGAGAACATACTTGATATGATTTCAATACTTTCAATTTTTTGAGACTTTCTTTATGGCCCAGCAGCTGGTCTATTTTGGTAAATGTTCCATTTTCACTTCAAATAAATGTGTATTCTACATTTATTAGATGCCGAACAACAACAGCACCACCACCACCACCACCACCACCAACAACAAAAACAACAAAATCCCAAATCTCAGTGACTAGTAGTTGTCTTCACTAGTAAACTTTAACCCTTTAAAAATCTCCAACTTTCTTTTTAGTGGTTTTATACTTTGTATCTGTTTGATCCCTTGGTTATGGCTACTGGCTTTAGTAGGACCAGCTCAGGCAAAATTTGAAATGCAATTATATTTTTGTTTCTTTACTGTTCTTTACTCCTTTTCGCATTCCTATCCTCCTTCTCACCTCAGAACAAGAACTAATGATGTTGGAGTTCTTATGAATCCAATATGTTATGGAGAATAAAAATGATATAAATTAATTACTCCTGATTTGTCTTATAACAAAACATTCAGTTTTAAGTAAAACTATATGGAAGTGACAATGTTTGATCTAAGAGGGTACCTCATTTAAAGTAAGAGGTATATTTTGGGATTGACCTAAAACCCAACAATTTACATTGAGTATACTGGAAATAATTTACTCAAACATCATGCCATTCCATTTTTCCACTGTAAGGTGAAGATAATAATCCAGTCTGAATTTACAAAGTCATAGTCAGGGTATTAAGAAATCATGCACACAGCACATGTATCTCCATGCAGCAGGAATGCTCATGATGGGTTATGCTTTAAGTTAGGATGTCTGGTGCAGCAATTTCTGAAAGAATAAGAAATTGACCTTCCATGTGACTCAGCAATACTCCTATTGGGAATATGCCAGGAGAAATGCAAATCATTCTACAAAACAGATACCTACACACACATGTTTGTTGTAGCTTTATTCACAATAGCAAAAACATGAAACCAACCATGTTGCCCATCAAAGCTGGACTGGGTTAAAAAATGTGGTACATACACACAATGGAATATTATGCAGCCATAAAGAAAAACAAATATATGGACTTCACAGCAACTTGGATGGATTTATAGTTTATCATACTCAGTGATCTACCACAGAAACAAAGAATAGAATACCATATGTTCTCACTCATAAGCGGACCTTGAACAATTATCATAATACTATAAGAAAGAGATTGGCAGTAGTGGGAAACTGCCAGGGGAGGTGGTTAGCATTGGCAGTTGAGGGAAACTGCCAGGGGAGGGAGGAGCACACCTCATTAGCAAGAGTATCTGCATAATGAACATTTGTATACCTAACCCTGAATTGTACTCCACAGCTTTAAAAAAAAGTTAGGATGTCTGGCATGAAGTTTCAAGTAGATTTTGGTTGTCTGAGATGTTGACTGAGTTTGTAAGGTGACGTATCTAGTAGAAAGTACTAGATACCATCTAACATGATGTTATAAAAACCAGATAAAAGAAATTCCCTAAAAAAAAAAGCTCATACTATTTCTTCTTCGCTTGTAGTTTGCTATTTATAAGTGTTGTGCCAATTTTCAAAACTTCCGTGGTGATGTCTGAAGAAGGAATCAGTAGTGGCAGATTCCCCAACAGGAGATATTTTCCCATCTCCTCTTCTGAGAGTATCTAGAGAAAGTACAGATTTTTTTCTGAATAAATATTGAAAGGAAATAATCCTAGAATCAAGATTCCCTTGGAATTGGTCATGTCAATTAAATTTTAATTTAACAAATGTGATTTGAGTTCCTATTGTTTGCAAGCCTGAGATAGGCTTATCACATGTTCCTCTCCTTTAGTGCTTGGAACACACATGAAAAAAGGCTCATGCATGGTGATTGTGTTAAATTTGCATTTTTCTTGGTACATTGCAGCTTAAGTAAACCCTATGCTAGATCTCCAGAAGGAAGACTCGCAGCCATATCCACTAACATAGGTGATGGGAAGGGGAGATGACCCATGAATAGAGTCATTTCATCTTGAGTTCAAGTAAGGAATAGAAGTTAGCCAACATGATTGCATATTTTATGTCCCGTGTTGCTATATATTGAGTGGAAGAAAAAATTCTGTGTTGAAGGAGAGCATTTCTTAAATAGCTTCTGAATGCCAGAGTTCAAGTTAGGAAAGGCAGGAGAGAAGTTAAAGCACAGACTACAAAATCAAACCATACAGGTTTGAATTCCCTCTCAATTACTAACTAGCTGCTTAACTTAACTTCTCTGTGCTTTAGTTTCCTCCTTTATTAATTGATGATGGCAGTGGTCATGAGTCATATGTAAAGCAAGCAGAACAATGCCTAGTGTACAGTAAGCACTAGGAGTGTTGTCATAATTTCACTGAAAATTTATAGTGACTTTAGGTTAGATAAGGAATTTTCATCAGATAGAAATGAAGAAACTGAGACTCAGATAATTTTAATGTCTTGTCCAAAGTCATATTATTGATAAATAGAAGAGATGCCTCTGAATTAAGTATGTACTATTCAGATCTACAGTACTTCCTTACCACAGGCCTGGCACACTAGTAGGTTGAATTCTCTAAAAACTCTATGAAGGATGCTCCCAGAGAGAATGGATGTCATTGAACGTGGTTACAATCTTCTGGTTATGATACTATTTACCTAGAGGGTCCTGGTTTGTCATCTCTCTTCTTTGACTCAGTTTTCTTATCTATTTAACATGAATGATTGAACAGTACATAGTAGATACTCAAATTCCATTTCCTTAGGATAAAGCATGATTTTCTATCTTGTTTCCTGGCTAAAGATAATTGAGAATTCATTCCAGCTCTCTGTCCTTCCTCAAAGGCATCAGGGCAAAAGGAACAATGAGGACAAGGAATTTGATGGTTTTCTACAAACCGAATAGTTTTGAGGTAGTATTTGGAAACTTTGAGCTGCTCCTAGGAGACAGTTATATCACCAAAGAGAATTCTAATGCAACAACGATGTAGTGCTTGGAGTCTCCATCTGTCAGTCCTGGCTTCCTCACTACTGTGTTCTAACCCTACACATTCTCTTCCAGATCCAACAAGTAGTTTTCTTAACTCAACCCAAATATAGCCAACTAGTTTGAATTTACAAGCTAATTTTCTTAAAGGAGATTAATGGACTATTCATCTCTGGCAACCACTATGTATACAGCTGCGAGATAAAACAGATTAAGGATAGGTGTTTGTGTGCCGTGCATATATGCAAAATTCTGATTACATTTTGCCAGTTATACCCTAAAACCAAGGTCAAGATTTGCTCCTCAATCCAAATAAAGACATCAAGTTACCTACCCTTGCTAACCAGCAATCACTTTTCCTGGTGAAAGATTAAAAGTCGAGTTCAATGGCAGTGGGGAAATTGTTAGCATGTGCTCGAGTTCAGTTGTTTCAATTTCAGCAGAATTAATGGTTCTCAGGTGCTAACAAAATAACATGAGAAAACCCTTTACCTTTTGTGCTAAAGACAGGAAGGGTAAAGGGTGTACCCCACATCTTTGTAGAGAGGGAGATGAGGCTAGTGATTTTCATGAGAGGAGCCTATGGTTCAGGGAAAAGAACACTGAGGAGAAATTAGGTGATCTGCCTTTGCATTAAGAATCTGATGATCTCTGCTACATTGGACAAGCCTTTTATATCAATAATTACCAAATAATTTATATTCCAAACTAAGGCACTTTTAAGAATAAAAAAGAATATAGTAACCACTGCACATGTTCAGCCAACATATAGCATCCCAGTGCCCCTTCCTATACCCTCTTACACCACAGGCATCTGGTTTGAATTGTAATGCCAGGAAATCTAAACCTATGTAGGTTTTGTATAGCTGGCTGAGTACTGAGTATTCAGGGCAGGGGTAGTAGACCAGCTGTAACGCCAGAACATTTATAGCCCACATTTGCCCATGACCTTTCAAAGCAAAGTTAGGCACCCAGAGTGGTCACATTTCCTCTTAAGCACTTGGAATGTTGGCAGGCAGACTCAGGCAATTTACATGCACCACTTGCATGGTCTTTAGTGGGTAGGAGGGATTGGTATTGAGCAGAGGAATGTAGGAGACCATCAGAGAGATTTCCTGGTCTTTGCTGAAAACAGAAGGTCCCACTTGGGTTTCTGCATCTCCAAGCCACATTTTAGGCATGCTGTGTGTAGTGGTTCTCTGGGGACCAACAGTCTTGTGTTACCAGAGTTCAGCAGGCTGGCCAGGAAAATCAACACCCCACTGCAAAAGGTTAAGAGTTTATCCAACTGAAAAAAAAAAAATAGTTTTGGCTTCTCCTGCAGGCCTCTAAGGTGACTGGGCAAGCTCCTTACTTTGTGGCTATGTTCTTAGGGTCTTGGCTGTGAGAGTATGCATGAGTCAGAAACAAAACCACCAGAAACAAACACTTCTGAATCAGAAGTTATAGATTCAGAGTTATAGATTCTTGGATGCCAGGTCTTTAAATTAGTTAATCAAAGCTCTCTAATTTATAGATGAGAAAATTGAGTCTCTGGAGTAAGAGTCTTTTCATGTCTTGTATGGAACTATTCTCCCATAACATTTTTAAGGCAACACACCTTCTACCTAGCTCCTTTGTGTCCTTTTTTAAATGGCTATAAATTTCTTTATTGAGTACAAATTAGACTAATTTCTGTTGGAAATCATTATAATAGAACACTTATTTTCCATTGGAGTAGCTGAGAGAAAGGATGTGAATTGGGGGAGAATGAAAGTCAGGCTACCATAAACATGAAGCCAAGGGAGGAAAAACTGAGAGAAAAGAGAGATCAGAATCAATTGATATTTTTGGAGTTCTTTGGCTACAGCTATATATGATTCGCTAATCTTAAAATATTTGGTTTAATAGCCAACATATTTCCTTTACAGCTTGCACTATTGTGAACTGGATTTTCTGTCACATAACTTAAAAAACCCTGCGGACACAGAAAGATGGAGATATGTCAAAGGTCACATAATAAAATTTCCAGTGCTTTTGCTCTGAGCAGAATTTTTCTCCTATATACTGTTTATTAGCAGTAATGAGTGTGCAAATGGACACCCCATCATCTTACCTAAAGTTCACTGCCTGAACTGAGATCTGAACCAGAGTGCACACTTGGGTAAAAGGTACTTTCCCTTCTCTTCTTAGAATGCAGGAGAGAATAGTAAATAGCAAGAAAACTTTGTTTTCTTCTAAATTCAAATTAAAGTACTTTGCCCAGTTATAATACAGGACACTACTTTCTACAAGGATCTTGAAAAAAATCCAATATTCTCTGCTGGAAAAAGGGAAAATCCAGGACTACAAATTTCTCAAGTTCTATGGACAAGATGAAGGTTAGCCATGTCTCATGTATTCCCAGGGATAGGTTTAAGGGTTAGAGGGAAAAATATGGGAAAGCCAAATTTGAATCTACATAAAAACTAGTTAACAACTAGAGATATTCAATAACATGAGATAGTTTTGTTCAACAGGAAGTGCTACATCAGATGGATGTGAAGATACTAGCAACCTTTCAAAATTTTTTCCATTCTTTTCACTTCTTATTTTAGAATTCTAAGAGTTAGGTGGGATACATTTTAGGCCAGGCTTATAGGTAATTTGGGATGGGGGTTGAGGGTTTGTGACTCCTGGACAGGCTAATTGGGAAAACAATTTAGGGAAGGTGGGACAGAACTTTGCTTTCTACCCTGTGCTCTGAAACTCCCTGTTCTATATTAAGCAAACAGGACAGGAACTTTTCTCCAGGAGTCCCAATAAACATTGCAGTTACTCTATCCTACACAGTGTTCTTGAGTTTGATTTATATTGACATAGTGACAGACAAAGATAAAACGCAAATAGAATGATCATTAGTGGTGGAGATACCACTCATATATAGTGGGAAAAAATTTTTTTGCTAGTATTTAGACACATGTAAGTACAAATCCTGATTCATATATAATCGAAGCAAGTTGGCAATCTAAAACAGTATATTCTTAACATTAGTAATAATGTAATGAATATCCTTTTGAGGAAAGGATCTATCTAAATAAATATCATTAGTATAAACATATTTGGAAAATAGAGAAAGCAGACTTTTTCTTCTACACAAATCTTAATCCTTAGAGATGGATTATCAACATACTTTAATATTTTTTTCAAATATCCTTTCTGTGTATATAGATTGACTTTTTTAGAAAATTAGGACTTTGTGTATTTTGTTTTTATTTAGCTTTAACATTTAAATCATATCAGGAACATTTTCTAAGCCATTAGACATTTTTTCAACAGAATGATATAATGGACATGTGGTTTCTTAACATATATAGTTAACCCTTGAACAATACGGGGATTAGGGATGCTGACTCCATGCTGTTGAAAATCTGCCTATAGCTGGGCTCGGTGGCTCAGCCTGTAATCCCGCGCCTTTGGGAGGCTGAGGTGAGTGGATTGCCTGAGCCCATGGGTTCGAGACCCGCCTGGGCAGCGAGACCTCATCTCTACAATAAATCAAAAAATCAGCCGGGTGTGATAGTGCGCGCCTGTAGTTCCAGCTACTTGGAAGGCTGAGGCAGAAGGATCGCCAGAGCCCAGCAGGTCGAGGCTGCGGTGGCCAGAAGCGGCCACTGCCCTCCAGTCTGGGCAACAGAGTGAGACTCCAACTCAAAAAAAGAGAGAAAATCTGCCTGCAACTTTCAACTTCCTAAAACCTTAACTACTAATAACCTACTGTTGATGGGAAGCCCTACCAATAACATAAACAGTTAATTAAAACATATCTTGTATGGCATATGTATTATATGCTGTATTCTTACAATAAAGAAAACTGGAGAAAAAATGTTATTAAGAATATCATAAGAAAGAGAAAACGTACTGTTTGTTAAGTGGAGGTGGATCACCACAAAGGTCTTTGTCTTTATCATCACTTTCATGTTGAGTAGTCTGAGGAGGACAGAGAGGACTGGTTGGTGTTGCTGTCTCAGGAGTAGCAGAGAAGAAGAGGTGGAGGAAGTGAAAGCAGTGGAAGAGGAGGCAGGCACACTCAGTGCAACTTCTCTTGAAATTTTAAAATAAATATAACTTTTCATTGTACTAGTTTATATATATGCATGTATGTATATGTGTGTGTGTATATATATTATACTGGATATCCATGTCCTTCCTTTTTGAGATCAGTTGTTTTCCAATTTTTTTCTTTTTATTATTATTTTATTATAAAGATGTGGGGTACAATTCAGGGTTAGGTATAAAAACATTGATCATGCAGGTACCCTTGTTGATGAGGGATGCCCCTCCCTTCCCTAGCAGTTTCCCTCAGCTGTCAATCCCAACCCCCTTCCCCTGACAGTTTCCCACTACTGCCAAATGCTTTCTTATAGTATTATAATTTTTCAAAGTCCGCTTATGAGTGAGAACATATGATACCCTGTTCTTTGTTTCAGTGATAGATCACTGAGTATGATCGAAGTCCATATATTTGTCCTTCTTTATGGCTGCATAATATTCCATTGTGAATATGTACCACATTTTATTTATCCAGTCTAGCTTCTATGGGCAACATGGTTGGTTCCATGTTTTTGCTATTGTGAATAGAGCTGCAACAAACATACGTGTGCAGGTATCTTTTTTGTAGAATTATTTAAGTTCCTTCAGGTATATTCCCAATAGGGGAATTGCTGGGTCAAATGGAAGGTCAATTTTTAGTTCTTTCAGAAATCGCCACACTGTCTTCCAGAGAGGTTGCACTAGTTTGCATTCCCACCAGCAGTGTAGAAGCGTTTCTTTTTCTCCACATCCTCGCCAGCATCTGTTGTTGTTTGTTTTATTAATGATGGCTATTCTTACTGGGGTTAAGTGGTATCGCAACATGGTTTTGATTTGCATTTCTCTGATGATGAGTGAGACTGAGCACTTTTTCTTGTGTCTGTTGGCTGCCTGCATATCTTCTTCTGAGAAGTGCCTATTCATGTCTTTTGCCCACTTTTTTAAAGGGGCTGTTCATTTTTTTGCTTTTGGAAGGTTTGAGTTCCTTGTAGATCCTAGATATTAGACCTTTGTTAGAATATGGTTGGCAAATATTTTTTCTCATTCTGAGGTCTGTCCCCTTGCTCTCTTGATGGTTTCTTTTGCTTTGCAGAAGCTTGTCAGTTTGATGAGTCCCACTTATCTATCTTTATCTATCTTGGTCTTCCTATTCAGAAATAGGAACTGGTTGCCAGTTCCAACATCCATAAGGGTGTCTCCTGCATTTTCTAAGATTCTTATAGTTTGAGGTTTTACATTTAGGTCTTTGATCCATTTAGAGTTAATTTTTGTGTATGGTGGTAGGTAGGCGTCCTGTTCCAATCTTCTGCATATGGTCAGTCAGTTTTCCCAGCACCATTTATTGAATAGGTAATCCTCTCCCCAGTGGTTTTTGTTGGAGGCTTTGTCAAAGATGAGTTGGTTGAAGAGTTGAGGCTTTGCTTCTGGAATCTCTGTCCTGTTCCATTGGTCTATGTACCTGATCTTGTACCAATACCAGTCTGTTTTGGTTATTGTAGCCTTACAGTAAAGTTTGAAGTCTGGAAGTGTGATACCTCCTGCTTTGTTTCTTTTGCTAAGGATTGTTTTGGCTATTCGTGGTCGGTTTTGTTTCCATATGAATTTCTGTATTGTCAATTCCAGGTCTGAGAGGAATGATGTTGGTAACTTAATGGGTATTGTGTTGACTCTGTAGATTGCCTTTTGTAGGATTGAAATCTTAACTATGTTGATTCTTCCTATCCATGAGCATGGAATATTTTTCCATTTGTTTGTGTCTTCTTGGATTTCTATTAGCAACGTTTTGTAGTTCTCATTGTAGAAGTCTTTCACTTCTTTGGTTAGGGAGATGCTGAGGCATTTCATTTTTTTTGTCTGGCTATTGTGAATGGGATTGTGCTTTTTATTTGTGTCTCTGCCTTCTTGTTGTTGGTGTATAGGAATACAACTTTTTTTGCACTTTTATTTTGTACCCAGAGACTTTGACAAAGTCCTTTTCAGTGCAAGCAGGTTTTTGACAGATTCTCTTGAATTTTCAAGGTATAGGATCATATCATCAGCAAAGAGGGATAACTTGACTTCTGTTTTTTCTATTTGGATACCCCCGATTTCCTTCTCTTGTCTAATTGCCCGAGCTAGGAATTCCAACACAATATTGAACAAGAGGGGTGAGAGTGGGAAGCCTTGTCTTGTTGCAGTTTTCAGGGAAATGATTCCAACTTCTGTCCATTTAGCAATATGTTAGCTGTGGGTTTATTGTAGATGGCACTTACTATTTTGAGGTATGTTTCTTCTATACCTAGGTGTTTGAGGATTTGTATCAAGAAGGGATGCTGGATTTTATCAAAAGCTTTCCCTGTATCTAATGAGATAATTATGTGGTTCTTGTTTTTACATCTGTTGATGTATTTAATGACATTTATGGTTTTTCAAATGTTGAACCAGTCCTGCATCCTGAGGATGAAGCCTACTTGGTCATGGTGGATGATTTTGAGATGTGTTTTTGGATCAGGTTTGCTAGAATCTTGTTGAGGATTTTTGCATCTATGTTCATAAAGCATATTGGTCTGTAGTTCTCTTTTTTAATTGGATCTTTACCTGGTTTGGGTATCAGTGTGATTTTAGCTTCGTAAAATGATTTGGGGGGAATTCCATCTTTCTCAATTGCCTGGAATACTTTCAGTAGGATTGGTATCAGTTCCTCTTTGTACGTTTTGTAGAATTCTGCTGGAAAGTTACCTGGTTCAGGAATTTTTGGTAGGTAGTTCAGAGTCAATTTCCTGGGTTGTTATTGGTCTATTTAGTGTCTCAGTGTCTTCTTGTTTCAACCTGGGTAGGTTGTGTGATGTCAGAAAGTCTTGCATTTCATTTAGGTTATCAAGTGTGTTTCCATACAGGTGTACATAGTAATCTCTGATAATCTTTTGTATTTCTTTGGAGTCAGTTGTGATTTGATCTTTTGTATTTCTGATTGTGTTTATTTGGACTTTTTCTCTATTTTTCTTGGTCATTCTGACTACAGGCCCTTCAATCTTGTTAATTCTTTCAAAGAACCAGTTTTTTGTTTTGTTGATAATTTCTAAGATATTTTTATCTTTGATGTGCTCTTATTTTGGACTCTTATTTTTGTGATTTGGATTTTTCTGCTAATGTTGGGATTTTGGTGGTCTTCTCTTTTCAGCTCCCTTAGGTGATCTGCTAGGCTCTCAACTTCTGATCTTTCTGTTTTCTTGATGTGTGCTCGTAGAGATATAAATTCCCCACTGAGAACTGCTTTCAGGGCATCCCAGAGGTTTTGGTAAGATGTTTCTTCATTTTCATTTATTTCCAGGAATTTTTCAATTTCTGCTTTGACTTCAGTGTTGACCCCATAGTTGTTCAACATCATGCTATTTAGTGTCCATGTCTTTGCGGGTTTTGGGAAAATGTTGTTGGTGTTGATATTTATTTTTATTCCACTGTGTTCTGAGAATGTGCATGGCAAGATTTCAAACTTATTGAATTTGTTTACGCTTGATTTATGGCCAAGGATATGATCAATCTTGGAGTATGTTCCATGTGGTGATGAGTAGAATGTATATTCTGTGGTTCTTGAGTGGAATAATCTGTAGGTATCTATTAAGTCCATTTGGTTGAGTGTCAAGTTAAGGTTCTGGATCTCTTTGTTGATTTTTTGCCTCTATGATCTATTTAGGGCTGTCAGTGGTTATCCAAGTCCCCTGCTATAATAGTGTTAGAGTCAATATCTTTTTTTAGTTTACTTTGTAGTTGTTTTATAAATGCTGGTGCTCCTACTTTGGGTGCATATATGTTTAGGATGGATATTTCTTTATCATTATGTAGTGTCCTTTTGCATCTTTTAAAATTTTTTATAGTTTAAAGGTTGTTTTGTCTGACATTAAGATTGAAACTCCTGCTTTCTTCTGTGATCCGTTTGCCTGGAATCTAGTTTTCCAACCTTTAACATTGAGTCTCTGTGCATCCCTTGAAGGGCGATGAGTCTCCTGGATGCAGCAAATAATTGTGTCATGGTTTCTTATCTAGTCTACTATTCTGTGTCTTTTCAGTGGTGATTTAGTCCATTCACATTCAGGCTGATTATTGAAATATGATTGTTTACCCCTGTCATGAAGTTCTTATAAAGTTTTTCCTTTGTTTGCTTGTTTTCTTGTCTTTGGGGTTAATGCATGTGTGTTTTCAAGTTTCTTGTTGTGCTGTATTCTCTGCTCTGCTGCTCTTGGGAAGTGTGTGGCCAATCTTTTTCTTCTTTCTTTTGTGCTTAATACCTTTTTAAGTGTTTCTTGTAGAGCTGGTATGGAAGCTGCATAATCTCTTAGGGATTGGATGTCAGAGAAGGATTTAATTCTCCATCACTGATGAAGCTGAGCTTGGCTGGATAAGAAATTCTTGGTTTACATTGTTTATCTTTGAGGACTTTGAATATAGGGCTCCAGTCTCTTCTTGCTTGTAGTGTTTCTGCTGATAGGCCTTCTGCTATTCTGATTGGTCTTCACCAGTAGGTAGTCTGACCTTTCTCTCTTGCTGCCTTTAGGATTTTTCCTTTTGTGCCTACTCTGTGTACGTGAATTACTATGTGTCTAAGGGTTGGTCTTCTCATTTGATGTCTTTTGGGGGTTTTCTGTATCTCTTGTGCTTGACTGGTCACATCTCTGGTGAGTGGGGAAAATTGTCTTGGATTACTTCCTGGAATACTTGCTCCAAGTTGTTCTCCAATCCCCTTTCTTCTTCTGGGATACCAGTCAGGTGTAGATTCGACTTCTTGATATAAGCCCACATCTTTTGTAGGCTTTGATCTTTCTTTCTGAGTCTTCTTTCTATGTTTTTTACAGATCGGGTTAATTCCATGCTCTGGTCTTCAAGTTCTGAGATTCTTTCTTCAGCTAGATTGATTCTGCTTTCCATGTTTGTCATCTTGTTATTTATTTCCTGGATGAAATTTTTTATTGCCAAAGTCTCTGTTACAAGTTCTTTCAGTGCTGCATCTTGTCTTTCTTGAGTCCTATCTATTCTTTTCAACCATTTCCTAATCCCTGTCTTATTCTGGAGACAGTCTTTGGTGACTTCCATTTTTTGGGCACCAAGATCTGATATTTCAGGAGTTTTGCCTTTGGTACACTTGAAATTGCCTGAATTCTTCCTTTGGTTTTTCCTCATTTGTGACAGATCTCTTGTTTTACTCTTTAGCTCTGTTATTCAGTGTCAGTGGGAGAAGTTTCCCCTTCTGATGTTTGCTCAGAAATCTATTCTTCCCTGATCCAGGCTCTGGATTTGTTCTATTTTGAAATAGGATGGTGAATGGGAAGCTTTGCTGTCTCCTGCAATTTTTGAAATTCGAATAAAGTGGGGGATGGGGCAACAGGGACTTGCATAGGTGACTGGTTTGGCCGCCATCTTCCCTACCTCTCCTGTTTTCCAATTTTTACTCTAGTAACTAATGTGGCGATAGAATTACATATACATATATCATTATGCTTATCTCTAATTACTCTGGGCAAAAGTAATAGATATAGAAGTATGATTTCCAAGCTGTGAATATTAAATCTCCTTATATTTAATGTCAAATTTATTTAAAATTTATAAATTTTTTTTATCTGTAGGTTAACTAAGAGAAGTGATGCTTTTCTACTATTAAGTCTTTTAAATCATGAAGATGTTTGAAGTTTATTCAATAAAGTGCCTGTATATATTTTATATTTTTTTCAATGTTATCTTCATGGTTGTATTGTGATTATTTTTTTATTCTCTATAAATGACATGTATGAAACAAATCTGATATATATTTTCTATTTGTCAGATATGAATCTTCTATGTGGACAATAGTATAACTTATTTTTATTCTTGTGTATTTAACATCAATTAGTAAAGTAATTGATTAATTTGTTAAACAATTGATTTCTCTATTTGCTAACAGTTATGAGATTACTCAGGCTTTACAAACATTACTGAGTTAACTCTAGTAATCTGAAGTTGATGATTTGCTTTGAAAACATTGAAATATTCAAAATTATTTCTTTTCTTTTCTTTTTTTTTTTTTTTGAGTTGGAGTCTCACTCTGTCGCCCAGACTGGAGTGCAGTGGCCGGCTGGGCTCTGGTGATCCTTCTGCCTCAACCTTCCAAGTAGATGGAATTACAGGCATGTACTACCACACCTGGCTGATTTTTTTTTTAATTTATTGTAGAGATGAGGTTGAGGTCTCACTGCCCAGGCGGGTCTTGAACCCGCGGGCTCAGACAATCCACTCACCTCAGCCTCCCAAAGGTGTGATTACAGGAAAATTTCTAAAATATTTTCCCTAATATTCTGTCATCTTAACTTTGTCCTGAAACTCCAGTTATGTCTCTTTTTTCTAGTGTCTTTTCTATTCCATCTTCACCTCATACCTCATTGCTCATTAGTTTTTGCTAGAGCTTAATCTAATTTTTATCCTTTCAAAATAACAAATTTTACCATTGTTGACTATCTTTATTTTTGAAGCATTTATTTAATATCTGTACTTATCATTATTTCATTCCTTTTCTTTTCTTTAGGTTAATTTTGTTGTCAACTTTCCAATGTACTTCCAATAGCACATTTTCTACTGTCAACATACACACACACACACATACATGCACACACATACATAGATATACGTCTTATTAATTTATCTGCTGGCCCATATATTTAAGAAAATATTTGGTGCACGCATTTAAGGCTGAAATTTTTCTATAGCTATCACTTTGAATGCATTTCACTAGTTTTGAGATATATATATATATATGTATACAGTATATATATGTGTGTGTGTGTATGTGTGTATATATATGTATTATATATGCATATATATATATAAAATATATATATTATATATATATATATTAAGCTCTTTGGTGATAAATATTTTCTGACATTCACTGTGGTTTCTTCTTTGGCACACAAATTACTTAGAGATTCTTAAATTTTTAACCACATTATGGTATTGTGATATTTATTTCAAATATAGTTACAAAGTTCTAAGATAATATATTTTAAATAATACCAGTTATTTAATGTTTGTTGAGGTTTCATCTTGAGACCTAGCCCATAATTAAATTTTATAAATGGTTCAAATATGTATAAAAAGAAAATGTATTTTTGAACTATTTGGCATAAAGATCTCTATAAACCCATTTAATCAAAATTTTAATTATGCCTTTTAGATATTGATATCTTTTCTGACATTTTGTGCAATTCAATTTCCAATGAATCAGAAAATTATTAAATACCATGCTATTACATGTATGAACTCCTGCTTCTGGTTATCATTTTTTTCTTTATATATTTTGAGGCTATATTGTTGGGGGTATTCCTTAGATTTTCTGGGGATAATATAGACCCACTCACATACATACACATACACAATTTCATGTTCTAAAGTTGTCTTTTTTAACATCTTGATTCTTTTTATTTAAAATGTATTCACTTTTCTAAATACTTTATAGTACATGCTTTCATACCCACAGAAAAACTGAAATGGTACAGTAAACTCCTATACATCCTCTAGATTCTACCACTTGTAAGCTTTTGGCCAATATTTGTTTTTCCTCTCTCTCCCTCTCCCTCCCTCTCTCTCTCTCCATATATATGTACATATCAAAATAAGTTGAAAATATAATTTCGCTTTTTCCCTAAATACTCAACAGATATCTACTATGAATAAAAACATTCTCCTACATATCCATAAAGTCACTGTCATACCTAAACAATACTACAGTTTCTCCTTAGATCATATGGATTTTTCATCTTTTATTATACCTAGTCCTTTTCACATATTTTCAAACATATTATTTAACATTCAGCCCATGTATTATTTTCCCAATTGTTTCCAAATGTATTTAATAGATGTTATATTTTTAAAAACCCAGTATCTGATTGAATGTTACACATTTGAATTCAGTTGTTATGTCTCTTCGATCTATCTATCACCAGACCTGATCATTGTCACATGCTATATCATTTTTTCTGTTTGTATTTGCAGATTTAATTTGATTTTGTTTTTTCATCTTTTGTGGTGTCTGCTATTTATTCTGATTCTTTTCATTTCTTCTATTTTTTCCTTTGTTATATTAATCATTTTTTTCACTTTTAATTAATTTTTTCTCCATTACTTTATTTTATATATTGCAATATTCAGTTGTAGGCTACCTATTTTTTATGATTTCTACTTTTTTTCTGAGATTCTTATCTTTGCATTTATTATGAACATGTTTTCCTTTATGTCCTTGAGCATAGTTAGATAGCTGATTTAATCTTTTTTATTTTTAATTTTAGTGCTTTCCTTTCTAATTTTCCAATTACCCCATGACCTGTCCTCTGATTCTTCAAGCCAATAAAAATTAGTTTTCCATACAGAGCTGTAGCCCTCCAGCACAGTGCAGTTTGTTTTCTGCCAACAAAGGAAAGCCATTAAAATGGAGCATTCACCCAGAGCTCTTTTATTCTTTCAAGTGTCAATAAGGTTTCAATATCTGCTTCCTTCATAGTCTTCTACAATGCCTTTAGATAGTTTATTTGTTTTACATTTACTTACAGACTAATTGATTTAATTTAATTGTATCTAGTGTTTATAGTTATCTGTGGGAAGATTGACACAGACAGAAGATTAGCACAAGTAAAATCTACTCTGCATTTCCTTTTTTGTCTTTTATTGATTATGCTAAATATTATAATATGTTAACATTAAAATAGCATACATTTCAACTTTGTGGAATCTGAAGTTAATAAATACACTGATCTTCCTGCTAAAGAGAAAAAGTTGTTTATTTGAAAACCTTCTCCACACTCCCCAACTCCTCCTTAGCCTTCTCAATCAGAGCTTTTGATAATGTGTAGCTTTTAAATATTTGTATAATATAATGTAATATATATATAATATATGTATAATTTATAAATTATACATATATTAAGAAATAGATTGGACTAAAATTTATGGAACACGTGATAATTTTTTGGTACTTTACAGTAATCTTCCTAATCTAGAGAATTAAGCTTGCTCTCCAAAAACAGGCATCTTGAGGTCTCTGCGTATGTGCCTTTCCTTATGTTGGGTGAATTTCCCTAACAATGCAGTCCTTCTGACTCCCCACTAAAAATCTGGGCATCTATTTGTGCCAATTTAAAATGACATCTCCTTCTTGCATTCTTTTCTGATCACCTTAGTTGAATAAAATATTTCTCATATCTGAGCAATTTATCAATTACTTACACTGATCATATCACCTACCCTGTCTTGTTTTATACTTTTTTACTTGGTAAATTTTAATCTTCTTGGGGACACAATAGAATATAAAGAGTGGGAGGTGTTACATAATAGGCCCTCAGATATTTGTTGTGTCAACTTCAATTGAATTCAGATTCCAAAACAGAAAATCATTGTTCCTAAATAATGTCCCCACAGTGGACTGGACTGTCTGGAATATAGACTCTGGATTTCATGGATTTTACAAGTTATATTGGATTATCACAAAATCGTTTTCCACACAAGTGGAAAATGTTGCTGTTAACAATGAAAGGAACTACTGGGTAAAGAGAAATGTATGCCATCTGTTCTAAGTTACCTTCTACTTCTCCTTTGTTGCCTTTTTCTAGGTCTCGGAAATTCCCATGTAACTTTGTTTTTGTTTTTTTGTTGTTGTTTTTTTTCCCTACCAGTGAAACTTCCCTTGATAGAACAGATTCTGAAGGCAACTCTCCAAGACTATTTACAGAATTGGCTGGGCCTTCAGCTGGGACATGAAAGGCCATTTATTCTGGGACCTATGAATGGAGTTTTGAAGAGACACTGCTGAACTTGTTTCAGAAATGGATCCTATATGCATCAGCTATACAGCTATATTGCTTCATGTATAAACGTTAAATCTAATATGCTCAGCTAAAAGAATATGTGATTTCATGTGTACACTCTGAGTTGGGCATTACTCACATAAGTTTCTGCAGGTATTTTGACACTTCCAGGTACAAGCCAGAAGTTTAGTGCTACGTTGTCAGTCACACATCTATAGAAGCAGTTATTTGTGTTCTAATGCTAGATCATACGCCCAAATCATAATATCCTGTATTCTAGAATCTTACAATTCAATAAAATTTTGAACTATATGGTGAAAATTTGGTATTATTTTCTATATGTATATATCTAGTTTAGCATCAATGAATTTATTATTTTTTTGATCATTTTAACAAGGGTAAGCTACTTTACTTGAGGCATAGAAGGATATTCAGGATTATTCTAGATTAGGAAGAATCTTACCTTCCAATCTATAATTTTATGACTTACAATTAGGATGTAGTAAAACTAATCTCATAGGGTGACCATTTTACATGCTATCCAAACTGGGACACATTTGAGAATGAAAGAAGGTGCTGTCACCCAAGGACTACAAGTATAAATCCATCTATCTTGAAAAAAATGGCATATGATCACCCTATATTTGAAGCAATAAATTTTTTCTTAACACATCTAGGTATTGGCCACATTTTTGCTCCATCCATGGAAGCTTGTATTCTAGGCATGAAATGACAAATATTTGGCACTCATAATAGTATTTCTCTCTCCTGTATTCAGGGCATATATTTTTTATCAATCAAATAATTATTTTGCATAGTTCTCTGGTTTGATATCATACTTCTTCTCAACATAACTTTCCAGATAGCTAGTACCTTTTATGGAGCTTGACTCATAATATTGAACTTGCTACTTCTGTGCTCAAATGGAATTGTTATGACATGGCTACTTTTATTTATTCTTACTTTGGGGACAAAGGGAGATTGACAAAGGTTCTTTTTTTGCTCCTTAGAAATGGATAGTCTGGAGAGAATCTGAAGTAGTTTAATAACCTCAGCCACAAGTTGCTGTTACAAAAACTTACTTGATGGCAGCCAAGTAATCAATAAGAAGGGTTACAACAAAAAGCCCAGCAGATTGGCCTACCTATACCCTATTATGGATCTGAGAACACTTTTGAGCAGGCCAGGGTGAGTTTAGGGTACTAGAATAGTTCCAGTTGCACCCTCTTTCTTCTTTGGTTGTCTTACATGAGATACATACAAAATGGGTTATGTCTTGATTGAGTAGACAAGGATCAAAAGCAAGCAAAGAACCAAATTAAACTTTACAAAAAGTTTGGCAAATGTTTAAAAATTCCCTTTCTTAAAATGCGGTTTCTTTATTAAAAAAATTTTTACAAACTATCGTTAGGCCATGGGACAGAAAAGGGACCTCTTCTCGATAGTATATCTTTAATGATCAGGCATACATGTCATTGCCAATATTACCAAATCACAGACCTGGACAGAGATCTGGGTATGGTGAGGTAGGGCCGGTAAGAGCTATTTACTGTGTAGAAGGAACAATGATGAAGCTTTTTTCTACCTTTGGATCTTTAAGGTAAAATATTACCATAAACTGGAAAACATAGACCAAAAAATATCCTGGGCTCTGAATATCCATGTAATTTTTTGGGGGTATGGCAGTATAGAAGAACTAATAAAAAGCAGAAAGAGGAGCAGAATTAATGTGTGTGTCCCCAGTCCCAATAACACAGTTATGATATCAAACTTTAAGCTCGGGCAAATGGTGGGACTCTGATTGCTACTGAATACCCCAACTAGTCAATATTGGCTCCATATTAACTGTATCTCCTGGTTGTCCAACTGTAACAAGTTGGGAGGAGAAAATCTTGGGGAAATCAGATAGGGTTCATTTAAACAAAAATTGCAAATGTGGTGAATTTGCAGTTTATAAGATCAACGTGGTCATTGTTAACGTGGCATTTAAACAATGCTATGTTTGAATTGTTATTATTCACAGTAATGTTTCTTTTCTATATGTTAAAGAATAGACACTTCTGAAGTTTGAAAAAAGTGCTTCTTTGAAAGGAATCATAGCTCTTGATAAATTGTGCTCACTGTCATGACCAAGAGTAGTGGGGAGAGGCACTACTGCCAGACTGGGTGTCCCACACTCATAAGAAGGGATGAGATGATGAGATTGCTCCCCTTCACTTGTGCCTCCTTGTGTTGCTATCCTGAGTCAATTTGAATCAATGCAGTCTCTGCTTCTCTGACCCTGGCCAGCTGAGTTAGGATTGCTGAAAAATTGCATGTGGACAAAGCCAAGAATTTGAGTGCCATTTAGAGATTAATTTTCTTGTAATCCTTTAATGTGGTTTGACTACTATTTTTCCCTAGATATCTACCTCTCTCTTATGTCTGTAGGAATGTTGTCCTTCCCCATAAACTCACAATCTGAATTAATTCATGGAGATTTCTCTCCTAAGTACTTGTCTTAACAGCAAGTCTTCCACTAGGGATAGAATGTGGGTTTCATTTAACCTGTGATCTTTCGGCACTAGCTATATAAAATAACAGACTGGGAAGAACCTAGGTATGAAACTGCACATTGATTTAGAAAAGTCTCCTTGGTATCTTGCTTAGAAACAAGGAGTAGTGCCACAAGTGCCAGGGATTTAGCATCTTTGTCCTGAGCCCATCAAATGACTCCACTTCCCCATCATAGAGAGCTGTCATATACATGTTGGGCTGAGGCTTCAGGTATGTTAAAACCTGAACAGTGTGGGCAGTCAAGAAACATGGGCAACTGACGAGTCCCATAAAGACATATTCTAGAGTGAGGGTCTGGTCTGTACTGGTTTTAAAAGCTAGGAAAAACTATGAAAGCAAAGACCGTGGTGTATTAAGACTATATTCCAGGAACATTCTGACATCAGATAAACTCTTGATATCAATATTGACATCCAGGCAAGTTTTCTATTAATGCAGGGGTTGAGGATTTGGGGAGAACCTAGGTGTTGGAGGAACTGCCTGGAAAGGTAAAGGCAAAAAAGCTACTGTTCAGGTCAGAGTTTCAGATCTATAGCATAACAAGAGGAGAACTTGTTTGGAAAATAGGGTCCTAAACCCATTCTACAGTATGGCATACCATGGTGGCTAGAGAAGGATTCAGCCTCAACAGATTTAAGGAAGATGTATTTTCAACATGAGTAAAAGTCAGACAACCTTATCAGGCTCAAGACAAAATGGCCAACTTCATAAGTGAAGACCTCAGTATATTTGCTTAGAAGAATGAGCCTTGCAATACAGGTTTTAGAATATTCCACAAAAACCACACTTTAACCTGTACTTTACCTGCAGAACCTGGAAGATCACATGCAAACATCCTCATTATATAGTTGCCTCCTTAGTCAGTTGGACATTTTAGATCTCACCAGTTCAACTATGCATTAAAATGGAATTTTGGAATAAACTGCTGCAATCTTTATTCTTCAGTTTGTTTATTTCCACCAGAAAAAGTAAGGAGTGAGCATTAGAGAGGAGTAGAATGAATGATTTTCCTCTGCACACTCTTCCACTGGTCCCAATGCCTAGCTTATAGTTTCACCTTGTGCAATGGTCATAAAGTCAAATTGGCCCCACGGCACCCTGAAAAAGATCGTTCTTTTCCTATCAAACCTAGATCCTATTGACACTCAGATCCTTAGATTCATCCCTGAATTACCATCTTTGAACTGAGGACTTCTTAGACAACCTGGGAGTTTCCTGGGGGTTTTCATCCCTTTTTTAAATATCGATTTTGGAATTTTAAACTAGGTCTGTGCCTCTGATCTTTTCTCAGCATCTGTAAAATCCTTTATTTCCCACAAGTTTGACAGAAGCTGACTGTTGGAGATATAAAAGGATCAGGACAGAAGGTCTTAAGAAAAGTTAGCCAGAAGTTTATCTCAGGAGAAAGTTGAGGCAAATATTAAAAGTGTTACAATGCATAAGAACCAGATGGGATTTGGCTGATTGTGTCCTGTAGAAAGTACGATAAGAAGTAATTGCAGGAAGGATGAGTAAAAGGCTCATTTCTGATCTCCTTTGCCCTCAGAGTTGTCAAGACTTGATAATATCTGCCCTTTCAGAAGCCACACTATTAAAAACAGGCAACCATAATATATCCCAGTGGCGGATTTAAGAGGTGTTCACATTTGGCTTTGAAATACATTATTTCATTGCTGTCTGAATATATCAAATAGCCTAAGAATATTTTTCTAATCAAAAGAGCTGAAACAGGATACCATTATCCTAACTATTTTAACCACTGCTCACCTGTCTATTCTCTAAAGCAAAGTAAATAAGTTACCAAATTATGCCGATGTTGAATATGAGAAGGTTGAAGACGCCTTTGTCTCTAATTCTCTCTTGTTTTTTATAGTCATCATCGCTGGTGCCTTCCCTAGGCATTTGTTATTTCTGCTTCTTCTTGCAAGCAACTGCAACAGATGCTGCCGAGAGCTTGGGAGTGTGCTCAACTTCCCAACGAGGCAAATTTCCAGAATCGGGCATTAATGCCCCTTGGAAAAGTCTTCAGTTAATGAAAAATGAAAGTTGGTAGAAAAATATCTAAACTTCCTCACTCTTCTGATGAAACCTCTTTGAGCTCTATTGTAATCATTGCCCAGACAACCCTCCATGAGGTAGAGCTGTAGTTACCCAAAACAGTAATAGGCTCGTTTATGAATCCTATATTGCCTTACTTCCCTACCTTTCTCATTTCCTCACTGTGCTTCTGGATCAACTCTCCAATACACTACTCACCTTTACATTCCTCATTCAGTATCTATTCTGGGGTATCTACCCTGAGGTTCTGTTTGTCTCAACTTGTTGTAGGCCTCAAAAGAGAGTCAGGGCTGTTGATATACTTGGAGGTAAGATACTTCCTCAGATTAAAGTATGGTAGACCTTCTTCAGAATAGAAAGAAAGAGGGAGATAATATTATTAATATGTACATCATGTGTGCAAAGAAGGCAAGGATGTTTATTTATTGTAGTTAAAAGTTCTTTACATTATATTTAGGTAGATATAAACAAAGGCATATAAGACATTAGTTATTTACTTATAGTGATGGTTTCTCCTTAATAAATTTGTGGCATTTACTTAAAGAGATACAATAAAACATAATAATTAGCTAAATGAGTTGCAACCAATGAGAGCCATGGGTTAGTAATTTGAAAGTAAGAGTATGAATCACACTCGGAACTATATATCACAAGGTACTAGCAATTGCAATAGGTGGGCTGCAAATTTGGTCCTAAGCTTCTTAGAAAACAGAGCACAGAGAAAACAAGTTTTCTTTATAAGAAAACTTAAAGGCCTAGAAAAATTAGAGAATGACTGTGTATGGTTTTATAAATATATGATTTATATTTATGATTGTATATGATTTATAATCACCTCAGTGAGGTTTCTGGCTCAATTTTTGGTGTTTTTCAAAACATCTTTACTGTTTCATTTGTGACTTCCTTATTTAGGGTGAGTTCCTCCTCCCTCTTTGGTTGGGCAAACAAAGATTTCCCCAATTTTAGGACTCATTGTATTTGTTTCCATAGTGACTGAGAGTTTACACATATATACATAAACCACATGTGCACAAATACACAATGACTTTTGATAATATTGAGATGAACTTCTTGTAAAAATCTCATATAGTTTTTTAATCTACTGCATTCAAAATAAATATTTTTGAAATAGCATAGTCTTTGGAAATAAATTCTAATTATTTTTGAAAAAAATGGTTTACTCCTTTCATTAACTAACGCCAGACCTTTGGTTTAAACAGTCATTATTGGCTGGGCTCGGTAGCTCAGCCTGTAATCCCGCGCTTTGGGAGGCCAAGGTGAGTGAATTGCCTGAGCCCACGAGTCCGAGACCCGCCTGGGCAACTTGGCGAGACCTCATCTCTACAATAAATCAAAAAAATTAGCCAGGCGTGGTAGCGTGCGCCTGTAGGTCCAGCTACTTGGAAGGCTGAGGCGGAAGGATCGCCGGAACCCAGCAGGTCGAGGCTGGGATGGCCGGGAGCGACTGAGTGAGACTCCAACTCTCACTCAGTGGTCCAGTCTGGGCGACTGAGTGAGACTCCAACTCAAAAAATAAAAAATAAACAGTCATTATTAAGGAAGGGTCTGGGAAGACGTATCAATCATCAAAGTTAGAAAATTATAGAGTGGATCTGTTCTAAAAACTGGTAATTGGTATCCTCTAAATTAATAAATTATTCTCAGTTCAAACAACTCTATGCCCAAAGGACAAAGAAAATATGAATTTCAATAACTAGTGAAGATAAAGATCATAAATCTTTGCAATATCTTCTGGGAATGAATATTTTTGTGAGATTTAGTGTGTTATCTCTTGTTATTAAAATCAAAAATCTAAGATGGAAATTCTCAAAATAATCTAAGATAGATATTGTCAAGCTTTTGTTGGGCATACTGATGGGTTATCTTAACTTTTGAATAAGATCCCTTAGACATTTTCTGTGGACATCTACCTTACATAAGGAAGAGTTAATTGGTCTTCAATGCAGTATAAACTAAGCCAGGAAAGGTCGATTGAAGTGACATTTTAGAACAAGGATGCAAGCCCTCAGCTATATATTAATCAAGTGTCTCATTTTCAGAAAGCATGCCTCTAAGTTCATCAGATTGCCTCCCATTCCCCTGCACCTGAAGACCACCACATATAACCTCAAATCTTTCTACCCAATCAGCTATAAACTGATAATGGATAAAATTAAATCTCCTTGCCGGGCTTGGTGGCTCAGCCTGTAATCCTGCGCCTTTGGGAGGCTGAGGTGAGTGAATTGCCTGAGCCCGCGGGTTTGAGACCTGCCTGGACAGCAAGACCTCATCTCTACAATAAATAAAAAAAAAAAATCAGCCAGGCATGGTAGTGCATGCCTGTAATTCTGGCTACTTGGAAGGCTGAGGCGGAAGGATCACCGGAGCCCAGGAGTTCGAGGGTGTGGTGGCCTGGAGAGGCCACTGCACTCCAGTCTGGGTGACAGAGTGAGACTCCAACTCAATAAATAAATAAATAAATAAATAAATCTCCTCAATCAATGAAGTTTGAGATCCCTGGATTACAATAACTACAGATGTGAAATCTATCCATTTGTGTACTAGACAGGGATTTTTAGTAATATGTTTCTGTACTTTCTAACGTTTCTTGTGTAACCCTTTTGCTATGATTTGAATGTTTGTCCCTTCCAGAACTCATGTTGAAATTTAATTGCATAGCAGCAGTATTAAAAGGTGGAACCTTTAAAGGGTAATCAGGCCATGAGGACTTCTTCCTCATACATGGATTAATGCTGTTATCAAGGGAGTGATTTCCTTATAAAAGGATGAATTTGGCTCCTGTAATCTCTTTAACTAACCTTCTCTTTGCTCTTCTGCCATGTGATGCTTTCTGCCACATAATGTGCCAGTATGCTAGTATTAATATTGGACTTAGCATCCAGAACACTGAGCCAATATATTCATATTCATTATAAATCACCCATTCGTTGCATTCTGTTTTAGCAGCCCAAAACATACTTAGACACCTTGGGAATAAGTTCACTGATATAAGATCAAAGTCTGTTGGCAATTAAAAAAAGAAGTGCTCTAGATGCAGAAATAATACCAACAAACATAGTTAAAATGTGAATAAATTTATACATTTTTTTCCAAACTGCTTAGATATAATGTTACTTACAACATAAGCATGTTTTTTTTGGACAAAAAAAGTTGACTTCTGTTGGTAGTGGGTTCCATTAGATGAACTTCAGTCTCCCTTTCAAATTTGCAATTTTTAAATTGTTCAGACAGTGTGTTTCTTTGGATGAGACTGAGGAAGTGGTATGGACTACAGTTTACTTAACAAATAAATTCCTCTGAGGGGAATAATTTGGGGAATCCAGTTTCCTCGACTCAACATTGACTCATAATTATTTACATTAACTACATGAAAGAACTTCTTCAAATCGCCATGTCTGTATGGTAGGTGTTACTTTTATTTTAATAAAAGTTCAAAAAGTTCAACTGAGGGTTTTAGCCACAACTAGAATAGATTACTTGAATATGATTCCAACTATTTCTAACTGACCTTATTTGATTCCCAAAGCTATAATTTTATAAACTTTTCCAAAAAGAAAAAAGTGATTTAGAAGTGAGACAAGATTTATCATTTGGAAGAAATCCAGCACCTGACAGACGATTCCTGCAAACAAAGGTAGCTCTGCCTTCTTTGACACTGATTTGATTCTTCAAAAATGTATTATCTCAATAAAATACACCCTCTTTGTGGCAGTTAGTTAGGATTTCAGCAATGTCTGTTGTCAGGAGAAATTAAGGTTACTTAAGGGTATAGAAGTTGGTTGAAAGATTCACAGTGGAAAGTCACTTTAAGGAGAAAAGAGGATCCTTAATATCTCAGGTTTCCTGATTGCTGCAAAAAACAAAAACCAAAAAAACAACTATTCATGCAGTGACTCAAGAGGGACTCCTGGCTTGCAGACTGCACAAGCTACTTCCACAGGAGTTAGTGATTCTTTTGTAGAATCTGAACAGTCAGCACACCCTACTGCTACCAATATTTCTATTAATAAAAGTAGTTATAACTGAACTAGCATGGCAAGGAGCTATGAACCCATTGCGTTTTTGGTATAACTGATTAAGTTCTGATGGCCAAATGGCACGGACAATATAGCCCTGCTCTTAGCTCACCATCTGGGCCCAAGTCAGTGTAATCATAAGTACCCAAGGCTCCAAAGTTTGGTGTTTGCTCCAGTAGTGAAAATAACGGAAACATGAAAACATACTCTTCTAGTATGAACGCTCACTGCTTGACTACAGCAACAGGATTCCAGGTGCTCATGGAGACATGAAGAGCTAGTTTGTGTTTCTGAGGTCTCTGGAACCTTCATGAGACATCTGCCATAATGATCTCACCTGCCTATCTGGATTGGAGACTATTAAATTCTAACATACTGTTTATTTATTCTTAGATATGAGAATAGAGACTCAGACTGGCCAGTTCTTTATCTCAGACATAAGAAAAACAGTGAGTTTTTATTCTAGCATGCTTACTTTAAAGTGAAATCAAAACTTTTTTTCACCAATGTCTGCATATTCCATGTATCCAACTTTCAATCTCTACCCAGAAACCACACATACACACAAAGTAGCAAACAAAACCCAACAATGAAAAGAGAAAGATACTGTAAGCTATAGCCTGAATAATAAATATGTTTCAAGTGCTACAGCCCTGAGCACACTGTAGAATCATTTGGGAGTCTTTTATTTTTGTCTCTTTTAATCTGGATTTGTGCTCAGACAACAGTAGTTTAAAAACATCCTAGATCATTCCAATGGCAGCAGAGCAAAAAACAGACCCCAGCTAAAATCTAAAATAGACATATGTACATTCAAGCAAAGGGAAAGGCTAACAGGATCCACAGCTCCTTCCTTTAACCACCCAACAGTATAGCATTATTAATTTGTAATATAGACTCTGACTTTATCAACAAGTAGCCAAATAATAAAATAAAACATCTAAGGGAAAAAACTATAGAAAAACATACCATCTGTGTAGTGGCCTATATTTGAATTATCCCATTAACAGATGAGACCATGTCTCATTACTAGACGCCAAACAGTATAACCAACCTAAGTGCCTAGAATATTCCCATGAACCCCTTCTTAAATTTCAAGAAATATATGTTAAGTAAATGAATGAAATTATGAATGACTCAATGTATTAATGGGTCTGGGAAATTTAAAATTATTTATTTGTACCTACGGTGAAGGCCCAGTACCACACCTGGGCCTAAGGCAGAAGATTAAATAAGACAGTTCCTGCTACTGGGGAACTCATAGGCTAAGAGAACTGATGTGAATCCATTGATGAAGAGCTTTGAAAGAACTGAAAAGTTAAAATATCATTTAACTTTGCAGTAACTGGCAATCATTACAAATCAAAAAAGAAAAAAGAAAAGAAAAGGAAAGGAAATGCCATGATTAAATAAGTCTTAGAAAATAATGAAAATGAAATAATTATATAAAAAAATTGTGGAATATAGCCAAAGTAACATTTAAAGAGAAGTCTGGATCTTTAATTAAATTCTTTTAGAAACAAAAAATTTCAAAATTAATGAACTAAGCATTTGGTTAAGAAATATTTTTTTTTAATTTTGAAAGTAAATAGAAAATAAAGTTGAATTATAGAAATAATATTAGAAAAGGAGAAATAAATGAATCTTAAATATACATATATATTAGAGATGATCAACAAAACCATAAACAGTTTTGCAGAAAAGAGTAATAAAAACACACACAAATCACAGGATACATTAGGATGACTGTGCACATTTTCTTAAAATAATTAAGGTAGTGCAAAAAGGTAACTGGGCATAAAATGCACATCTCAAAAACTATAGGAATTCCCAATATCAACAACTGCCAATAAGAAATTGCGGCACATAACAATACAAAGTGTACCTGATAGTAAACCAAGGGAAGTAAAGATCAACTGGAGGCCCAAACTTCACTTGCATATACATTACTTATGTACCTAATCCTGATTTGTACCCTACATATTTATAATAAAATAAAGTAAAAAACAGAAACATCTTTTAATGGGACTTTTTTTTTTTCCATTGGCCCACTGAGTTCCTTGTAGACCCTAGATGTTAGGTCTTTGTCAGACATACAGTTGGCAAATATTTTTTTCCCATTCTGTGGACTGTCTCCCTGATCTCTTAATGGTTTATTTTGCTTTGCCAGCAGTTGTTGTTGGAGGCTTTGTCAAAGATGAGTTGGTTGAGAAATTGAGGCTTTGCTTCTGGAATCTCTATCCTGTTCCATGGGTTCATATGCCTGTTCTTGTTCCAATACCAGGCTGTTTTGATCACTGTAGCCTTATAGTAAAGTTTGAAGTCTGAGTGTGTGACACCTACTGCTTTGTTTCTTTTGCTAAGGATTGTTTTGGTTATTCGTGGTTGTTTATGCTTCCATATGAACTTCTGTATTGTCATTTCCAGGTTTGAGAAGAATTATGTTAGCAATTTAATGGATATTGCATTGAATCTGTAGATTGTCTTTGATAGGATAGACATCTTAACAATGTTGGTTCTTCCTATCCATGAGCATGGAATATTTTTCCATTTGTTTGTGCCTTCTTGGATTTCTTTGAGCAGTGCTTTATAGTTCTCATTGTAAAGGTCTTTCACTTCTCTGGTTAGGAAGATGCCAAGGTATTTCTTGTGTGTGTGTGTGTGGCTATTGTGAATGAGATTGCACTTTTTATTTAGTTCTCCACCTGCTTGTTGTTGGTGTATAAAAAATGGGAATGTCTTTTGCACATTTATTTTGTACCCCGAGACTTTGCTAAAGTCCTTTATCAGTGCAAGCAGATGTTTGACAGAATAGACACTTCTCAAAAGAAGATATACGGACAGCCAACAGACACATGAAAAAGTTCTCAGCCTCACTAGTCAGAGAAATGCAAATCAAAACCACATTGTGGACCTGCCTGATTCCAATAAGAATGGCCATCATTAGTAAAACAAACAATATATGCTGGCAAGGCTGTGGAGGAAGAAAAAAAAGCTTCTATACTGCTGGTGGAAATGCAAACTAGTGCTACCTTTTTGGAAGACAATGTGGCGATTTCTGAAAGAACTAGAAATTGACCTTCCATACGACCCAGTAATCCTCCAATTGGGAATATACCCAGAGAAACTCAAGTCATTCTACAAAAAGATACCTGCACACGCATGTTAGTTGCAGCTCTATTCACAATAGCAAAAACATGGAACCAACCATGCTGCCCATTGAAGCTGGACTGGATTTAAAAAATGTGGTACATATACACAATGGAATACTATGCAGCCATAAAGAAGGACAATCATATGGACTTCACAACAACTTGGATGGATTTAGAGTCTATCATACTCAGTGGTCTATCACAGAAACAAAGAACAGAGTACCATATGTCCTCACTCATAAGTGGACCTTGAACAATTATCATAATAATGTAAGAAAGTGATTGGCAGTAGTGGGAAACTGTCGGGGGATAGGGGAGTGGGATTGGCAGTTGAGGGAAACTGCCAGGGGAGGGAGGAGCACACCTTATCAACAAAGGTACTTGCATAATGAACATTTGTATACCTAGTCCTGAATTGTACCACACATCTTTAAAATAAATGAAAGAAAACCTCACTCCTTGGGACACTTGAGACCCAATCCCCATCACTACACAATATGTCCACATAGCACACATGCATGTGTACCCCCTGAATCCAAAATAAAGATTTTTAAAAAATCATTCTTTTTTTTTGAGTTGGAGTCTCACTGTGTCACCAAGGCTGGAGCGCATTGGCACACTCACGGCCACTGCAGCCTCTACCTGCTGGGCTGAGGTAATCATTCCTCCTCAGTCTTCCAAGTAGCCAGAACTACAGTTATGCGCTACCACCCTGGCTTATTTTTTTTATTGTGGAGACGAGGTCTCACCAAGTTGCCAAGTCTCATCTTGAACCCTTGGGCTCAGGCAATCTTGCCTTGGCCTCCCAAAGTGCTTGAATTACAGACTGAGCCACCATACCTGTCCAAAAATCTCATTCTTAATGGCAATAAATTAATTATGTGTGTAGAAAGAAATACATCTTTGAAAATAATCTTCGTAATATTATCCTGACCTTATTTAGAAAAGGAGCCATACCAAATATAAATTGTCTCCTAAATTATCAATTAGTTCTATGCAATGGCAAAAAGCAATACCAAGATTTTGTTTATAAAATCTGGCATGTTAATCCTAAAATTTATATGAAATAATATTCAAAAAATCGAGACTATTTTGAATTAAAAAAGAGTAAGAGAAAAAAAATCAGGGCATAACTAACTTGATTAGATGTCAACACATTATAAAATTATGATAAATAAAATGATATATCCAATATCTTATATAAATAAAGTAGCATTATAAGACTGGGAAAAATAATACAATATCTAGTACATTAGGTTATGATAATTTGTCTCCATATATAAAATAATTCATATAGTTACAAAGAAAAATTGTTTCATACTGATTAAAATTTAATATAAAACAAAATAATTGAATGTATCAGATGGAAAAAGGTTTGTGATCTCAAGATAGATAAGGACCTTTTATAGAATGCAAGAAACACATAAGCCTTAAAAAAAAAGAGTGATCCATTTATTGTTGATTTTTGTGTATGGTGATAGGAAGGGATCTTGTTTTAATCTTCTGCATGTGGTCAGCCAGTTTTCCCAGCACCATTTACTGAATAGGTTCTCCTCTCCCCAGTGGTTGATGGTGAAGGCAAGATGAGTTGGTTGAGAAATTTAGGCTTTGCTTCTGGAATCTCTATCCTGTTCCATTGGTCTATGTGTCTGTTCTTGTACCAATACAAGGCTGTTTTGACTATTGTAGCTTTTAATAAAGCTTAAGGTCTAGGAGCATCAAGCCTCCCACTTTGTTTTTTGCTTGTTTGTTTTCTGCTGAGGATTGTTTTGGCTATTCGTGGTTGTTTATGTTTCCATGAGTTCCTGTATTGTTGTTTCCAGGTCTGAGAAGAATGCTGCTGGTAATTTAATGGGCATTGTATTAAATCTGTAGATTTCCTTGGACAGGTTGGACATCTTAACAATCATGATTCTTCCAATTCATGAACATGGAGTATTTTTACATTTTTTGGTGTCAGCTTTGATTTCTTTGAGCAGTGTTTTGTAGTTTTCCTGGTAAAGATCTTGGACTTCTCTGGTTAGGAAGATGCCAAGGTGTTTTTTTCTTTTTCTGTGGCTGTTGTGAATGGGATTGTGCCTTTTATTTGGGTTTTTGTTATTGTTGGTATATAGAAATGTGACTGTCTTTTGCACATCAATGTTGTTCCCATTTTATTCCTTGAGACTTTCCCAAAGTCCTTTATCAGTACAAGAACCTTAGAAAATGCAGGAGACACCCTAATGGAAATTATAACTGGCAACCAATTCCTGATCAAAACCCCAAGTGCCCATGCCATAAGAGATAAGGTAGACAAGTGGGACCTCATCAAATTGACAAGTTTCTTCTGCTAAGCCAAAGAAATCATTGAGAGAGCCGAGAGACAGCCCACAGAATGGGAGAAAATATTTGCCAACTGTATATCTGACAAAGGCCTAACATCTAGGATCTACAAGGAACTCAAATGTGCCAAAAAGAAAAAAACAAACAGCCCCATTACAAATTGGGCAAAAGATATGAATAGACACATCTCAAAAGAAGACATACAAGCAGCCAACAGATACATGAAAAAATGCTCGACCTCACTAGTTATCAAAGAAATACAAATTAAAACCACACTGAGATTCCACCTAACTCCAGTCAGGATGGCCATCATCAATAACTAAAAAACAACAGGTGCTGGAGAGGATGTGGCAAACAGGGAACACTTCTACATGTTGGTGTGGTACTAGTAGTACAGTTTCTGTGGAAAACAGTGTGGTGATTCCTAAAAGATCCAAAAGTTGACCTTCCATAGACCCCACAATCCCCCTACTGGGAATATACTTGGAGGAACTCAAATCACTCTATGAAGGAGATACCTGCACACGCATGTATTGCAATATTATTCATAATAGCAAAAACACAGAACCAACTATACTGCACATTGAAATAGGACTGTATTAAAAAAATGTCCATATACATGAAGGAATATTATGCAGCCATAAAGAAGGACAAAATTATGAACTTGGATGGACTTAGAGACTCTAATACTGAGTGACCTATCACAAAAACAAAGAACCGAGTATTACATGTTCTCACTCGTAAGCAGGCCTTGAACAACTATTGTAATACTATATGAAAGGGATTGGCAGTAGCGAGAAACTGCTAGGGGAGAGGAGGTACACCTCATCAACCAGGGTACCTGTGTAATGAACATTCGTATACCTAACCCTGAACTGTAGCCCACATAACTAAAATAAAAAAGTTTTTAAAAGTGTAACCGCTGGCCTTAGACATATGGGGGTTGTGCATATAATTGGTGCAAAATGCACAAGGTCTACCTTCTCATCCACCTGGGAAAAACTAACCCATTTCACCATCTCTAATCCCTGGCACCCCAGGTGGGCGCAGGGAGTCGAGGGAGTTGTTTACAACTTCTGGCTAAACTCCAAGCCATCAGGAAAACTCCGCATTTTCCGAACATACTGCCTTGTTTTTCCTCCCCCTAACAAACTTCCCAGCCTTATTGCAGAAGCAGAAACTTTTTGGCTAACCAACTCCCTCGCTCCCCCCTGAGTGTCAACCACCTTCTCCGTTCTCTTGGCTCCATCTAATACAAGAAGGTATCTCATTACTCAACCACTCTTCAGTTGGGAATGTAAGTAACTGCTTCCTTTGCGCCACTCTAAACCACTCCACTTTAACAGCAGTTCTTGTCACACAATTGTTCAATGCCTCTAGTGGGCCAGTAAACCAGCCTCCTCCTATCCCTGGAGTTCCTTGTTCCAGCCCCTCAGTAACCTCTCTAATACCTGTTATGGCAGCTCCTGCACATGCAACATCTCAAGACCTGTGCCATCTACTCTATCTGCTCCAAGGGGTGGGTTCTTTTGGTGTAATGGCCCCCTCTTGAAATCTATCAATAATTTGTACCATTGTTGCTATCCGGTAACGCTTGTGCCACAGCTTACGTTCTATTCTGAAGAACTCTTACTCAAAGGCTTTCCCACTCCTCACCGCACCCCCTGTGTGGCATTTCTCCCCCTAATGCTCAGTCTCATGTTTGCCACATCCTTGGTGGCTGGAGGGCTGGGCGGGGGAGCACTGGGACACAGCCTCCTTTCTTCTCAAAATCTGGAAGAAAGGCTCCAAGCCGCTCTGGAAGCATCCGCAAGCTCCCTGACATCCCTGCAACGGCAAATAACCTCTCTAGCCTGGGTTACTTTACAAAACCGCAGGGCCCTTGATCTCCTTACAGCTGGCCAGGGTGGAACCTGCATGTTTCTCCAGGAAGAATACTGTTTCTACATTAATGAAATAGGGCTGGTAGAGGAAAATGTCAACGCTCTCCGAAAGCTGGGAGATGAACTTTGCCAAAAAAACAGCACAGAATTGTCCTTCTATGCTTGGTGGAACTCGGGCATCGCCCAATGGGTCGCGTCATTCTTGGGACCTGTTCTACTTATTTGTCTTTTACTTATGATTACACCCTGTCTAATTTTTTGCAGTCTCGCATGAAGGAAATTTCTGGCGTTGCAGTCAATCAGCTACTCGTGCACCCCTATCCATACGCCCCACTTTCCTCCGAGCCACCCCATCCTGGCCTTCCCTAAAACTACATCCCCTTTCAGCTTGAAGCAGCCAGATTGAGTCAACGCCCCTTATAGCAAAGAGGTCGGGATGCTAGGCTCAGGGAGAAGCAGCACTCACCTTCCCGCATCTGCCCCTCCACCCACCCATCCCCTATGCGCCCTTCCACCCCAAACCCACAACCACATACCAGCTTCCTGGAACCTGCCAGCAGCTGCTGAGAAAGGCCAGACAGAAACTTTCCAGCACATGCCAGATGCGACGCTTTGAGTCCCCGCTTCACTGCCGCCCCCAACACCCTCCCCAAATACAGCACCCTTAAAAACCCCAGCCTGCCCCTCCTTGGACGTGACTCCCCTGGCCCATATTTCCAGACCACGGGACCGCGTCTGGGAGTTTCTCCCCCAATAAACGCTTGGTTTATACTGGCCCTTTGTCCTGTGCCTCTTTGGTATCTCCAAACATTACAAAAACCCCACTTGTAACTGCTGCTAATTAGAGTATATATTCAGGGCAACTTGAATCTGTGCTCCTGGGTTGTAGTCTTCAAGCTTGGTCCAAATAAACTACTTACATTTTTTTAAAAAGAGTAAGACATTTGACAACATCAAAATTAAAAATTTTGATACTGAACAATGAAAACTTAGACAAAGTAAAAATAAAACCTCATTGTTTGTGGGAGAAAATATTTGCCTAGTACATAAAAGTACATAAGAGATAAATAATTATTATAAGATTATACCAAGAATTTCTATTAAAATAGAGTCAAACTAAGAAGAAAATAGAAAGACCTGGTGATTGTGCAATTCATGGTGGGTGAAGTATAAAGTTGGGACCAAGAAATATCAGAAAACGTACAAATTTGCTAGAAATCAGTAATATAAAAGTTAACACGACATTAAAACACTTCCATCTAAATGGAAAAAAAAAATCATGAAGTGTGACACATTCAGACTTACCCAGACTGTGAGGAAAATAATATTTTGTTGTTTGGGTTGGTACCTTCATTTTGAAAAAACAACTTGACAGCATGTACAAAACTGAAAATATACATCCCTTAGCACCTAGTAGTTTTGCTTCTAAGACTATATCCTAGAAAATTCTGGTCATGTGCAAGAGTAGATATGTACAAAGAAGACTTTTAATAGAAAAGAATAAAAGTACAAAGCTTTAATTTTACCCTGGGGTAGATAATGGGAAATGAAAGTATAGCATAAGACAAAGGCACAAAATGTTAAAAAAAAAAAGTGTATTATCTTATTTAAATCTGTAGCTACTATATTTCAATGTGATTGGACATCAGAAATATGAGTTTATAAAATCGAAAAAACTAGTGACTGATATTATATATAACATATTACCATTGATGTGAATAAAAAGCAAAGAAACACTACATATTATTTTCAGTTATATTTGCATTTGAATATATAAAGTGAATTAAAAAGATTTGCACTAAATTTGTGATAGTGATTATTTGACAGAATTGAGAGGGAGAAAAGAATGGAACTGGGAATGAGGGAGTGTGTGTGTGTGCATGCATGCATGTGTGTGTGTGACACTCCATCTAAGAATGAAACAGATGTGAGAAAAGGTTATATTTATCATTTCTAGGTGGTTTTATCTGTTCACTTTGTTCATAGCTTTCTATAGCTTTATAATTTCCCAGAAATAATAATTAAGAATGATGTTACAATTATATTTCCTTATCTCTAAATGTTACTTAGAATGTGGCTTTCAGAGACTACATAGCATTCTATATTATTGATTTATCATGACTTAATGACTATTCTATTATTATGATTTTTAAATGTACCACTATTATACATAGGGATGTTAGAATATTATTATATGTGAAAATTACTTTTATCTACTTGATATTTCTTATATACACAATATTGTGTTTAAGGCTGTCAATATTTTTCCCCATCATCTCATTTTATTGCTTAAATGATTTGCTTTATGTAGTTTAATATTACTTTATTTGGCACATAAAATTTCATAACTATTATATGAACACTATGGATTGTATTTGCTGTTTGTTGTATAAAATAGGCAACTTTTTCTGTCTTTAATGTTTTTATCGCCTTTAAGTCAATAGTACCTGATTTAGGTATAATTACTGGTGTTTTCTTTTCACGTACATAGAATTTTAATCTTGAAAGGAACACATAACTTTTACACTACATAAATTATTTTAACAATACGAGATGAGGTTTTCTATTAATTTACTGAGCTAGTAAAATTCTGATTTAAACACTGACAAGAAAGAGAAAACAATGATATTCTGGTTTCTGAAAACAGAAGAAGAAAATATGCCATTAGGAAATGTCAAAAGATGTAAAATGAAAAGAGAAAATCCATTACTTAAGAGTAAATAGTACCAAAAAGTATTACAAGTAAAATTTAAATAGTAATTCAATTAACAACCTAAAATATAGATTTTCCTACACCAAAGACTGACATCATACTGAAGTCTGAAATACTATAGATTTTTATCGTAAAATAATAAAAAATGAAAATGACATCAGGATTTTCAATGTTTCCCAATTGTTAGTATTTCTCTTATGTAAAATGTTAATTCAATGCATTAAAAATGGCAAATTATTGTGCATATAAAGAGTAAAAACCCATGGTAGTGCTATTTTCAGTTGATGATATCTAACTAAAAGTCTTTTTTCCAAGCGATTAACCAAAATGTAAATATATTGTTAACAGAGTTTAAATGTCCCTTTGCAGTGTATTAAGTTATGTATGGTTTACAACTTCAAATGAAATTTCACTGCATTAAATTTATACATAATTTTGGAGATAACATACTTCATGTAACACTGGATATTCCAACGAAGAGCCAATTAAATCTCTACATATATTCAGGCATCTCTTCTACATTTATTCATTCATCAGATATTTGTTAAGCACCTAATATATAACAGACATTGGGAATAAAACAATAAACAATTAAATGTGAATACTTTTCTTTAACTTTGAATATTTATGCTATTATTTTCAAGTTTTGTATTGTTTGTTTGGTCAGTATGTAAACACACACACACACACACACACACACACACATACACATACACCAGTGTGTTATTGGTGTCTTGTTAATAGGATTTTTTTTTCTGCTTGAAAAGTTTTTGTTGATTATTGCTTGGATATCAGAAAATAAATGATTGTGGTGTAGTCATAAATCAAATGGTTTCCTGAATTTTTAGTTTTAAGAGTTCTAAGGTTGATTTTCTTGTATTTGTCTAAGAAAGTTCACTTATTTTCCAAAAGAATTAGTCATGTCTTTGCAACAAATGTTGATACTTTTTGTTTTTTTCATATTTTATTGCATTGTTTAAGATCTCAAAATTCTGTTGTATAGCAATATCCTTGCTTTTATAGCAGTAAATTACAAATTGCAAATTATATGATGACTGTATTACTTTCAAATTATTTCTTGGATCGAGATAAAGATCTTTATATATTTCTATTTTTTTTTTTTTTTTTGAGTTGGAGTCTCACTCGGTCGCCCAGACTGGAGTGCAGTGGCCGCTCCGGCCACCACAGCCTCGCCTGCTGGGCTCCGGCGATCCTTCCGCCTCAGCCTTCCGAGTAGCCGGTATTACAGGCATGCGCTACCACGCCTGGCTGATTTTTTGATTTATTGTAGAGATGAGGTCTCGCTGCCCAGGCGGGTCTCGAACCCGCGGGCTCAGGCCATCCACTCACCTCAGCCTCCCAAAGGCGCGGGATTACAGGCTGAGTCACCGAGCCCAGCTTATTTCTATTTTAATGATATACATTTTGTTTGTTTGTTCATTTGCTTTTATTTTTCTAGAAGTAGATGCTACACTTTATCAAGTAACTTTTTGCCAGATGTCAAAATGTCCATATGGTTTCTTAGCTATCATCTCTTAAAACATTGAACATTATTTCTTATTTTCTGATATGAAACATCTTTGCAATCTTTTATATTATTCTGTTTTAATTTGAATCATAAAGTTACTAAGAACAGCAAAGAGCAAACATCAGTATAATCACTACTAGACTAATTAGGAACTACTACAATTCATAACTTGAATTTAAACAAATATTAAAGTTGTCAATTTTTTCTTTGTATTTTAGAAACATAATCAATTTAGATTCTCAGGATGCAACAGTGAACAAAGTGAATCTTCTTTCCTTACCACACACACCAAAAAATGTAGAGTTCAGGTGATTATAAACAGGGAGAAACAGAGTGAGAAAGAATGCCGCTGCTGGGAGATTATTTCATATAGGCTGACTCAGGAAGGTCCCACTGAAAAACAGCAGATGAGCAGAGACCTGAAAGAGGAGAGAAAACAAGCTCTGGGGCATATTGAGAAACAGCACTTCAGTCAGAAGGAACAGCAAGCACAAAGGTGGAGTGGTGTGAGCATCTTTAGCAAGTTAAAAGAGAAGTAATATTGTTTTCCCAAATTTTTTGTGTTTTCACATTTGAGTCTTAATGAAATTGAAGTTTATTTTTGTTGTGTGGTTGACATAGAATTTAAATTTAGTTTTTGAAATTCATATTTTCCTACTTATTTGTAAAAGCAATCTCTGCCTTAAACCTCAGTTAAATACTTTGGTACAATTTCTTAATTTTCTCCACAAAGTTCATATTGTTTTAAAAATTATTCTCAGATAATTGATAAAAGCTTTGTTAATGATTTGAATATATGAGTTTATTATGGAATATAATTGTTTTAATTGTTTTTTATTTATTTTGATGTAGTAATGCTATTGTCCTTTTCTTTTGATCGTGATGCTGCAATGGTATTCAACTCTTATTCATTGTAACAGTTTGCAGGTTATTTTAAATGATTCTAGATACAGGTAAAGTTTGGGCCTCCCTTTGGTTCCCACTTCGCCTGGTTTGAGATCAGGAACACTTATTGATGTTATGTACCCACCCCCCTCCCCTAGCAGTTTCTGGCTACTGCCAATCCCTTTCTTAAAGTATTATGGAATATGTTCAGAGTCTGCTTATGAGTGAGAACATGTGGTACTCAATTCTTTGTTTTTGTGATGAATAACAGAGTATTAAACACTTTAAATTCATCCAAGTGGCTGCGAAATCCATAATTTTGTTCTTCTTTATAACTGCATAATATTCCATCGTGTATATGTACCACATTTAAAAAACCTAGTCCAGTTTCAATGGGTAGCATGGTTGGTTCCATGTTTTTGCAATTGTAAGTAGTGCTGCAATAAAAATGCATGTGCAGGTATCTTTTTTGTAGAGGGATTGAAGTTCCTCTGGGTGTATTTTCAGAAGAGAGATTGATGGATCATATGGAAGGTCAATTTCTAGTTTTTTTATTAATCGTCACACTGTTTTCCTTAGAGGTTAAACTAATTTGCTTTCTCACGAACTATGTAGAAGTGTTCCCTTTTCTACACATCCTCATCAGCAACTGTTTTTTGTTTTTGTTTTTTATTACTGATGGTCATTCTTACTGGAGTTAGACCTAATACTGAATTGTACTTCACATCATTAAAATAAAAAAAAAAAATTCCAGGATGCCTCAGGATACACGCAACATTCTAAGACAAAAGACATTTAGCCCAGATGCTGCTTAGCCATGACTTCTTAAGGGCAAATACCTTATTAATGTTAGGCTAAAATAAGAATCATGAACAAAAGGTCTGATTCACTATGATTTCATTTCTAACACATTTTTGAGTAACATAAGCCAAACCAAGTATATATATTTAAAATAAAGGTTTCTTTATTTAAAAAAAATCAAATGAAATAAATCAAAACAGGACTTGACCAACTTTTATTTTATTTTTCTCTCAATTAATTCCAAGTATTTTATTGTGCCTTTAAGATTTCAAGGATACTCCTATCACAATTACACATTATTTTCTTTTTAATAACTAACATATTTACAAATTTTTAATTTATATATTACTCATAAAACAAAACTCTTACTACTTTACATGAAAAACAGCAATAAATATGTGGTTCGTGTTATCTGTAAACTTCCATTCTGAATCTAAACAAACCTTGCTTTGAAAGAAAAAAATATTCTAAGTAAATTATCAAAACTGTGAACAAAGTTAATTTGTTTCTTCCTTTGGAGTTCTAAATCCCATTTGCATTTTCTTATCTACTACATGAAAAATAGTGATGGTGGTAGCTCATCTTTCTTTGCACCAAATCTAAGAAGAAGAGGTCTAGTATTGCAAAATGAAGTACAATATTTCTTGTGAAGTTTCCTCTTTAACAAGCTACATTGGTGCATAATTTACATTAAATAAAATGTACCCATTTTAACTGTACAGCTCAGTGGGTTTTGACAAATGTGCATAACCCAATCACTACTACCGAAATTACGACACAGGATGGTTTTTAGCAACCTGAAAATTTATCTTTTTGCTGTTGCTGTTGTTCAGTCAATCTTTTATCCTACTCCAGATCCAGGCAACAATTAATCTGTCTTTTTCTTACTTTTAAATAGTTTTGCATATTCTAGATGTACAAATAAATGGAATCATACAATATGCATACTTTTTGTCTGACTTCTTTCACTCATGTTTTTGAGATTCTCATGTGTTGTTACATGAATTGATAATCTATTTCTTTTAGTTCTGAGTCCTATTCTATTGTATCAATTATTCTTCTGAATAAACAGAGGAGGATTGTTGGGCTGTGTCAAGATTTAAGTCATTTAAAATAAAGTTACCATGAAATTTACTGTACAGATCTTTGTTTGGGCATATATTTTCAGTTCTTTTGCATAAATAACTAGAAATGGAATCGTCAGGTCATATGGTAATTGTATATTTAACTTCAAGAGACTGCCAAACTGCTTTCCAAAGTGGTTGGGCAATTTTATATACCCACAGCAAAGTATGATGGTTCCAATTACTTCACAGTTTCACCAAGATTTGGTTATTTTCTTTTTAAATACTCATTTAAAATGATAGGTGCTCTAATGCATAAGTAGTGGTATCTGATTGTGGTTTTAAATTTTATTTTCCAAATGACTAGGAATATTGAATAACTTTTCTTCTGCTCATTGGCAATTTGTATATTTTTTATTGAAGTGTCTGTTCAAATCTTTTTGCTCAGTTTTAAAGCTGATTTTTGATTGTCTTACTTTTTTTTTTTTTTGAGTTGGAGTCTCACTCGGTTGCCCAGACTGGAGTGCAGTGGCCGCTCCCGGCCACCGCAGCCTAGCCTGCTGAGCTCCGGCGATCCTTCCGCCTCAGCCTTCCAAGTAGCCGGAATTACAGGCATGCGCTACCACGCCCAGCTGATTTTCTGATTTATTGTAGAGATGAGGTCTCGCTGCCCAGGCGGGTCTCGAACCCGCGGACTCAGGCAATCCACTCACCTCAGCCTCCCAAAGGCGCGGGATTACAGGCTGAGCCACCGAGCCCGGCGATTGTCTTACTTTTACGTTTAAAGAGATCTGTATATATTTTGGATACAATTATTTTATCTAATATATCTTCTGCAAGTATTTTGTCAGTCTGTTGCTAGCCTTCTCATTTTCATAATGGTGTATTTGTGTGCTATGTATGCCTTTCCTTGGGCCACAGAGAATCTTTTAAAAATTGTTTCCGTTAAAAGTTTTCTTAGTCTTAGTATTTACATTTAGGTTTTGATCATTTTGAGCCTCTTTTTAAATGTACAGGATAAGGTAAGAAATGAGATTCATTTTGTTTTCAATATAAATATTCAGTTTGTCAACATCATTTGTTGAAAAGTGTTTATTTTCTCCATTGAAGTAGCTTGTAACCTTCTTGGAAAATCAATTAAATAAAAATATGTGGGTATAGTTCTGGCATTGTATTGATCTCTGTGTTCATCCTTACAGGAATACCACACTGTCTTGATTACTATTAAGTTTCAAAATCAGATAGGGTAAACTTTCTCATTTGTTTCTCTTTTCCAAAATTGCTTAGCTAATCTTTGTCATTTGATTTTTCTTGGTACAATTTCAAATCAGCTTGGAATTATCTATGGAAAGATTTTCTAAGTTTTGGAGTAGAACAATATTGAATCTCTAGGTCAATATGAGTGGAATTGACATCTTTAAAGATATTATATTCACATTAATAAATATGATTTAGTCTGTCATTTAAGTTCTTAATTTCTGTTGGTTATTGGTTGAGGTCAATGGAATAGAGACTATACACATATTTCACTAGATTTACCCCTATTTCATAATTTTGGTTGTAATTTTAAATAGTTTTTATATTTATATATATTATTGCTTAATTGCCTGTTGCTTGAATAGATTGATACAATTTTTTAAATATATTGGCTGCTCTTTCTGCAACATTGTTAGGTTTATTCTTTCTTCTAATACCTTTTTAGTAGTTTTTAATATTATTTTAGATTTTCCTGTTACAGATTTATGACATTAAAGAGGATTCTACTTCTTATACAATCTCTACTTCTCTTAATTCAATTATATTACTTAACTTGATAATGTATTCATTATTTATGCTAACCTTACAGCTATTCATTTTTGTACGATGTTTAATAGAAGTAATGAGAATGAGAGAGGATTAGGATGGCTGATGTGAGAAATCTAGAGTGTGACTTTCCTATGGAGTAATCAAGATTTAGAGAATTTCCTCAGTACCCAGAGAACAGGACCATTAGCACACCCCATGACTCATCAAAGAAGGGTTAATAAACACATAGTTCCAGTGGCTGGGGACCTTATTCTAAACCACACTAGAGTTGCCAAGAATTCACACATGTGGGGTGCTTTAGCTCATTTCCCCCCACACTTCCATTGAAGACTAAAAAAAAAAACAGAGAACTTGGGTAATCCCCAGAGCCCCACCTCTTGCCTAGACTGGTTGGTCATTTCCTTGAGGTAACACTCACCAAGCAGAAAATCCACAGCCACCATTGCAGCTGGCCATCTCCCACAGGTGCCACCTTCTGGCTGGAAGTCAACAATACAGGCTGTCACATTTGATAAAATACCTTTGGGGAAGGGCTGATCCAAGTCACCAGCTAACACAACTTTTTAAGACCACTCTGACATTCAGGACACTATGAGTGAGTGCAGATACCCAGCACAGAACTATCACAGCTGGCAGTGGAGAAACTCATCACACCAAAGCTATATAGAACCAAGGGAACCAATAGTGCCTCCATCACCCCCCTGCAATCTCATATAAGAGGAAATAGTCTACTCAAATTAGAAGAAACCAGGAAAATAATTCTGAAAAAATGAACAAACAGAATTCTCCAACATTCCCAAAAGACCACACAATCTCTTCAGAAATGGATCCCGAACAAAACGAGATATTTGAAATTCCAGACATAGAATTCAAAAGGTCGATTAATTATAAAATTGTTCAATAAGTTTCAGGAGAAAGTTGAAAACCAACATATTGGTTAAAAAAAAAAAAACTATTCAGGACATGAATTAAAAATTTTCCAAAGAGATAGGCCCCTTAAAAACAAAGCGGGAATTCTGGAAATGGAAGAATTATTTGGGGAAGTATAAAAAATGCAGTGAAAATTTTTAACAGAAACTAGAATAAGTAAAAGAAAGGATCACAGAACTTAAAGACAAGACTTCCAAATTAACTCAGACAATTTTTTTAAAGTTTAAAAAAATAGAACAAAGTTTCTGAAATGTGGAATTATACAAAATGTACAAACTTAAGAATCATAGGTGTTTTTGATGAAGAAGAAAAAGTAGAAGTTTGGAAAATGTATTTGGGGAAATAATGAAGGAAAACTTCTTCAGTCTTGCCAAGTTTTTAAAATTCAGATACAAGAAGCCCAAAGAACCCCAGAAGATTCATTGCAAAAAGGTCATCCTTAGAGCATATAATCATCCAGTTATGCAAAGTTAATGTGAAGAAAAGAATTTCAAGAGAAGTGAGAGAAAAACTTAAATAACTTACAAAGGTAAACCTATCCGAATAACAACAGACCTAGGAGAAATCCTAAAGCCAGAAGAAACTGGGATCCCATCTTCAATCTTCTCAAACAGAATCAAATTCAGCCAAGGATTTTGTATTGCACAAAAGGAAGTTGCATAAATGAAGAAGAAATGAAGTTTTTCTCCCATAAGCAAACACTGAGGGAATTTGTTACGACTAGTCCAGCTGTATGGAAAATACTCAAAGGAGTTCTAAATACTGAAACAAAATGTCAAAATACACCAGTAGAAAAATGCTGGAAATCAAAGCTCACAGCCTTAGGAGCACCAACACAATAGAGAAGTCAGTCAATCAATCAATCAATCAAGAGATAACAGCCAGTATAATTATTAACCCACATATCATTATTGACTCTGAACATAAATAATCTCATTGCCTCATTAAAAAGATGCATACTGAAAGAATGGATTAAAATACGGCACAACCAAAATATCTGCTGCCTTCAAGTGACCCTCTTAAAACACAAGACTTCTGTAGACTCAGGGTAAAGGGTGGAAAAAATAGTTCATGCAAATGGAAACCAAAAGCAAGCAGGAGTAGCCAATCTCATATCAAGTAGAACAGACTTTAAATTAACAATAGCAAAAAAAGGTAAACATGGTTGTTATATAATGATGAAGAGATTAAGCCAACAAGAATACATAACAATTTTAAATACATATGCAACTAACAGTATAGCCTCCAACTTTATAAACAAATTCTACTAGACCAAAAAAAAAAAAAGTGAGAGAGTGAAAGATAGACAGCAATACTATATTAGTGAAAAACTTCAACACTCACTGACAGTGATAGACAAATCATTAAGACAAAAGTCAACAAATAAATGTTGGAATTAAACCAGAGACACTAGAACAAACAGAATTAACAGACATCTATGGAGCATTCTACCCCAAAACTAAAGAATACACATTTTTTCTCAACAACACATGGAACATTCTCCAAGAGAGACCATACGATAGGCCACAAATCAAGTCCCAATAAATTCAGAAAAAAAATGAAATCATATAAATCACCTTATCAGATCACAGTGGTATAAAACTAGAAATTAATTCCAAGAAGTACTTATGAAACCAAACAAAAACATGAAATTTAAACAATCTGTTCCTGAATGATCCTTGGGATAACTATGAAATCAAGAAGAAAATGTTAAAAATGCCTTGAAATGAATGACAACAATGAAACAAGTTGTCAAAACCCCTGGGACACAGCCAAAGCTTTGCTTAAAAGAAAATTTATAGCTATTAAGGCCTAAATTAATAGTATTGAAAGATCACATTTTGACAACCTAACATCACACCTCAAGGAACTATAAAAACATGAACAAACCATACCCAAAACTAGCAGAAGAAAAGAAATAAAAATCAATGCAAAACTAAATGAAATTGAAATAAAAGATATGAAGGATCAAAAATGCAAAAAGTTAGTTATTTGAAAAATATAAATAAAACTAACCACTAGCTAGATTAAGACATGAGGAGAGAAGATGCTAATTAGCTCCATAAGAAATGAAAATAGAGACATTACAACTGGCATGATGGAAATTCAAAAGATGATCTGAGACTATTGTGAGCACCTCTATGCAAGCAAACTAGATAATCTAGAGGAAATTTTAAAAATCTTGGATACATACAACAACTCAACCTTGAATCAGGAAGAAATAGAATCCCTGGAAGACCAATAATGAGACTGAAACAAGAGTTAAAATTCTCCCCCCCACCAAAAAAAGTTCAGGACCTAATGGACCCATAGCCAGATTCTACCAGATATTCAAAGGTGAACTGGTACCAATTTTCCTGAACTTATTCCATAATATTGCAGAGAAGGAAATTATTTCTAACTAATTACAGAGCCAGTATCACTCTGACACCAAAGCCAGGAAAAGATACAACAAAAAAAGAAAACTACAGACCAACTGCAAAGATGTGGAATCAACCTAAATGTCCATCAACTGATCAGTAAATAATGAAAATACAATATATTACACACACACACACACACACACACACACACACACACACACACACACTATGGAATACTATTCAGCTATCAAAAAGAATGGAATAATGTCTTCTGCAGCGATTTGGCTGGAATTGGAGAACATCACCCTATGTTCAGGAACAGAACACCCGACACTACATGTTTGCATTTGTAAGTGGGAGCTAAAATAAGGATCTGAAGAACCATAAAGAATGATAAAATAGACATTGGAGAATCAGAAGGGTGAGAGAGGGAATGAGTGGAGGGACAAAAATCACCTATCAGGCAAAATCTATCTGTATCCCCTAAAGCTATTGAAATACAATTTTTCAAAAATGTAATGAGAGTGAACACTTTGCCCTGTTTCCAATTTTAGGAGAAATAATTTAGTCTTTCAACACTAAGTTTTATATAGTTTGTTTTGAGATGTCTTATACCAAATTAAAGACACTCTCCTCTATTCTTAGCTTTGTGATGTTTTTATAAATTATGAATGTGTGTTTAGTTTTATTGGATGCTTCCTCTGCATATGTTGAACTTATCATGTTCTGACTTACATTGCTTAAATTTTTAATATTAAGCTAAACTTGCATTGCTTGGATAATGTCCAGTTTGTTAAGGCACAGTAACTGTTTCATTTATTACTTATTTAATTTTGATTATTTTAAAAAGTAATTTATGCATATATTTTTATAAAGAATATTGACTTTTAGTTTTATTTTGGTTAATTAGTTCTTGGTGATGGTATCAGTGTAATGCCAGTCTTTTTTTATTTATTTATTTATTTGAGTTGGAGTCTCACTCTGTCTCCCAGTGTCTTAAAATAAGTTGGGAAATGTTCCTTTGCCCTGCCAGTGATAAATTAGTAAAAAAACTTAAATATAAAAACATCTTTATTTCATCTCTAATTTTCAAGAATAGTTTTATAGGGCATAGAATTCTTTAGAAAGTTTTTCTTTTAATCAGCATCTTGATTATTTTTTTCCAATATCATCTCACCTCCACTGTTTCCAATATGAGGTCAACAATTGATCACTATTGTGTTTTTCACTACTTTTCATTTTTTAAAAATTATGTTTGTCTTTTGACAGTTTGGCCATCATGCATTCAGATGTAGTTTTGTCTGCAAAAAAAAAAAAAAATTATATATATATATTATATGGATCTGTAAGTTAATGGTTCTTACCAAATTTGAAGAGTTTTTGGAGATTGTTTACTCAAAAAATTTGAAGATTGTTTACTCAAATATATTTTTTCTTCGTACTTTTCTCTACATCGTGCCTTCCAATTATATATGTTTTGAACTCCTTAACATTTTCCCACAGATCTCTGAAATTTTCTTCAATTTCTTTATATTTTTATCCTTTCTTTATCAGCTTATTCAATTGCTATTGCTCTGTCTCCAAGTTGCACTTTTTCATATTCTGCCATTTTCAGTCTGCTGTTGAGAAAAATCTGGTGACTTTTTTCTTCATTTTTACTGTATATATTTAATGTGTACAACTTGATGTTTTTATATACATTTACATAGTTAAATGATTACTACAGCGTATCAAGTTAACACATCTGTAGTTAACTGTGTGTGTGTGTGCATGCATATGGTAAGAGCACGTAAAATCTATTATCTTAGCAAAATTTCAATATACAATAAAATATTATTAAGCATAGTTTTCATGCTGCACATTAGATCTCTAGACTTATTTCTCCTATGTAATTTCAAGTCTGTATCCTTTGACCTATTTCTCTTCATTTATTATTCCTCCTTGCTCCTAGTAACCACTGTTCCACTGCCTGTTATTAATGAGAAAACGAAGTATTTGTCTTTGTGTTTCTGACTTATTTCACTTAGCATAATATTCTCCAGGTTCATCCATGTTATTACAAAGAAAATATCTTCTTTTTTAGGACTGAATAGCACACCATTATATATTAAGTGTTAATCAACAAAAAAATGGATAAAGAAATTGTGATACACACATATGCATATGTGTGTTTGTGTGCATTAATCCATCAGTGGACACTTAGGTTAATCCCATATCTTGGCTATTGTGCATAATGATGAAAAGAACACTGGAGCACCAACTTATTTCTATGAGGTTCTGATTTTAGAAGGGATGCTGAGTCATATAGTAGTACTATGTTTAATTCTTCAAGGAAATTTCATACTGTTTCCTATAATGGCTTTGCCAATTTACAGTCTCAAAATAACATTTAAAAGTTTCCTTTCTCTACATCATCATCAACATTTGTTACCACTTGTCTTCTTAATAATAACCATCCTAGCAGGCGAGAGTCAATGTTCTACTGTGCTTTTGATTTTCATTTCCCTGATTATTAGTGATATAGATCACATTTTCATACACCATTGACCATTTTTATGCCTTCTTTGGAAAACTATCTATTCAAATCCTTTGCCCATTTTTTTATCAAGTTATTTATTTATTTATTTGCTATTGAGTTGTGTATGATACTTACATATTTGGGATGTTAACACCTTACCAGATATATGGTTTACAAACATTTTCTCCAAATCATATGTTATCTTTTAATTTTGTTTATTGTTTATTTTTCTGCACAGAAGTTTCTTAGTTTAATGTGGTGATTTATTTTTCATCTCAGTTATTTTAACTTTTAGCTCAATTTTTTATTTTTATATTCTCCATTTTTTCTCCATGCTATTCTTTATCTTTCCAATCATTGAGATTGTTCCTTTTATTTCTTCAAATATAATTTTTATTAATTCATGGAGGCTATTTATAATAGCTATTTAAAAGCCTTACTACTACATCTGACATCAGGCACGCCCAGAGTCAGATTTTATTGACTCCCTTTTGCTGTATATGGTTCATACACCCTTGTATTTTTTCATGACTACCTTTTTTGGTTAAAAGGTGAATAGCGAAGTTATATATCTTAGTGATTTGGATACTATTATATTCTTCTGAGAATTTTAAAAAATCTAGTTACTTGACATGTTTTTGGACTGCAAACTCTTTGTTCACTGTTAGTTTTTTGAGTTTGCATCAGTTGCATTTTTAGCCTTGTTTCCTCTGGGTCTCCCCTTTACCTGTGTAGTGTAGCTGTGAGCCAAGCATTTGGACAGAGTTTACATATAGATTTTGGAACTCATCCTCTCCATGATTCCCTGTTTTTAAGTTTTCCCACATAAATTCCACCTTTCTCTACGACCTCCAAGCTCTTTCTCTTTTTCTTCAGGATAGTAAGATTTTAGTATCCTGCCACTTCAGCATGCACCAGTCAAAAATGCAGTAAGTCTCACTTAGGCATTTTTATTTTCCAAGAATATAAACTTTTTTGGTTTTGCCTGTGTTTGTGTCTGGCCTCTGGGGTCTCTCATAGGCACATTTAATGGTGAGGGAGGTATTCAGGAGTTTAAATTTAGATATAGGACCTTTGTAGTTTCTTATATATCCAAGAATTCTCTTCTAAATATTCAGCTGCTTTGCCACCTTTTAATTCTATCCTTTGACATTTCAATCCATTAAGGATGCAATCTTTCATTTTTAGAAAATGTTATAAAAGAGTAACCTTGACAAAGAAGTGTATATTTAGAAGTAGGCTGCCAAGGCTTTTATGTATCCCATAAAAGGCACAATGAAGCACAGCTGACACTTTCAGCAAAATTGACTGACTTTCTACAGATTTTTCAGACATCACACACATATACACACATACTATAACCGAAAAACAAAACAAACTACCAAAGAAACACTACTACTTATCTCTCATTGGCCAGCAACTAGTCACATGATTATGCTAAGTACAGTGAAGTAAATAAAAGTCCTTTTGTTCAAGGTGCCTGTCTTTCCAGCTCAAAATCAGGGTTCTATTTATCAAACAACAACCAGATGTTGAGGTAAGTAACTGAAGCCCACAAAACTTGTGTTTAATTGTGATGACAAGAAACAAATTAGTGGAGGTTGAGGAACAGATTAGAGATTGGAGAACAATGATTATCAAACTGTCAATAAGTTTGTCTAGAAAGAGTTCCCAATAAGCCCGATTATATACATACATATACATGCATATATATTATATATATATATATGGAATTCTTCCACCAGGGACTTTAGTAATAAGCATATCACTCACCAAGTTCTAAGCAGAAGACTTTAGGAACTCCTTACCCTCCTGATGCATGGCAGTGGCTGCTATGTGTTAGCAGCAGGAAAGATAGAACCGCTGAAAACAGGATTCATCTTTAAGAAAAGTTTCTCCACCAAGACACAATTCTAAAGTGACAAAAACTCTGGATAGTTGGATCAACAAGATAATTTACTAAAATTACCTGAACCAATGCTTCAAGATGTCAATCTTCTACAACAGAAATCTGAGTCCCTATAGGCATATCAATTACTTCTTTTTCGAAGTAGCTTTCTTACTGAAACATCATTAGGTGGAATTTTTTTCTTCTTCAGGAACATAAATAATCTATTCCTCATTTTCTCCTTTTGGAAAGACCAGTGGTATTCAGTCCATTACATGTTGCTATCAAAGAGTTCTGGTTGTTGAGACTAACACTCTTGTAAAAGAAGAACCTGCAAGAATCACTTCCTGTCTTTGGAAAGAAGGGGATTTTCAGATTCTTTGTCTTGAGAACCATATTCAGAGACAGATTATCAATGATTTAAACCAATTCTGAACGGTTCCTTTGTGAACAATTTTTATTTTAACCACAGTTTGAAAATAAATGCCAACATATTTGGGCTAAATTTATGTCCAAGCTCACGATAATGTGTTAAATAAACTTACTGTCAGTTCATATCATACAGTGAACTCTTTAAAAGTTCAGAATCTGACCTTAAATAGATTTAGATTTGATTCCAATCCTAGCACTTATTTTGACAAATCTTCAGTGTATTTGTCTGTAAAATGGACATTGTATTACCATCCATCAAGCCCACTGGGCTGTTGTAAAAATAAAATTTTCAAGAGAGGTAGGGAAAATGAGAACTTGACTTGTATAAAGAAAATGTCAATAAGTATCAGGAATCAAATAGGATTTCTATGAAACATAATAAAAACCCCTAGAAGTCATTATTTTTAGTTACGTTACTCCATTGAAAATCATTACTTTAGATTACTTACAATACCAAATGCAAAAAATAAAATAATCATAATTTTATTTTGTTTGTTTCATATTGTATGATTTTCAAATATGATTACATTATCTCATTTAGTAGCAGAATAATAATACCTCTAAATGAACTATATAGATATGTGTGTGTATATATATTTTTATATATGTATGTGTGTATACATATGTACATATACATATATTATAATTAGATGCTTTGAGAACTTTTTTGAGTTTTCTGGCCAAGATTTTTGAAAGAGTTCTGTCATTAAAAGGTTTGAACAGCACCAAATTTAGCAACTGGGAATATAAAATTTACCCAAAACAGTGATGGTTAAGTTTATACCTACTTAAATTTTCCTTCACATCTGAGTCGACAAGTCCAGATTTCCCAGGAAGTGAAGTTTTACAGAGCTAGGAATGAGAACAGGGTATTCCCACCTGAGACAATAAGAGACGTGTGAACCAAAGATAAGAGGCAATAGCAGAGTGGATTTAGTTGTCTAGCTTGCATCTGATATGAGAGGAAACTGTTAAGTAAAACTGTGTGCAACTTGAAACTGCAGGCTGGAGCTGCAAGAGGATTGAGAAGAAGGTGGATTGTGTTGCCTTGGTGCAAGGAATATCAAGATGGCCTGGGGTTCAAATTTAGCTATTTGAAAGTGAAGGTGGTGAGAAATATTAGTACTGAGGGAGAGAAGCAGAAGCCAACAGGCAAGAGCTGGAAGAAATGTCCTGGCCTTGAATTAGTAGTTCTGATTAGCTGCAGTTTTCAACTTCAACTTGCAGTGTTAATGGCAGACCTAAGCCAGTTTATCAGGGTTCCATTGCCAGTATACTTCAAGTCTTGGAAAAGTCATTTACTTCTTGTTGTTTAAGGGGAAAGGTAGCACATATCCTTAAGACACTGTCATCTATAGCTATTCTCCTTCCTAAATGATCCATCAAACTGACCACCTATTTCCTAATCAGTTGACTACCTTAGGGTGCACCATAGGTCCAGATTCTCTGATACAGCATTGGGGACTGGATACTTTGATACATAAAAAGAAAGTATCTCCTGTTTCAGCTACCTCATTGGGTCTTTGGTCCTGCTAGTTCCATAGCCAACCCCTGGCCCTTTCATTTTTATTAGGATTCTTAGAGTGACAAACATCTTAACTTCACCTTCATCTTCTCTGCTCTTTGCTTTTGTTCCTTGTCTTCCATGACTGATCTTCATTTAAGAACCAATTCACAAATAATCCACCAGCAAATCCTGTTATCTCTGACATGCATTCAGAATCCCACCATGCTCCTCCTTTTATTGCTACTACCATGGTCTGCTATCATCTCTTACCTGGATAAGTACGGAAGTTTTCTAACTTATCTCTTTCTTTTCAACTAAGCCAAGAGAGCTGGAGTTATCTTGATAAAGCACATATGTCTTCTAACTCCTCTGTTTGAAACTCAGTAATTGTTTTACGTCTCATTCAAAATGATTATCAAATCCCTTAATGGCCTGAAAAACTCCACTTTCTGACCCCTCATCACCATTCTAACTTCATCTTTCACTCCCCACTCCCCCATCCTTTTCTTTGCTCCTGACACACTGGCCTTCTAAGAAGTTCTGCAGGCACCCTCCAGCCACAGGTCCTCTCAATTTGTTATACATAATACGCTATATGTCTCTTTGTTGTTCCACAGTGATGATAAAGTAATAGAATTAAGATGAGAAAAAGTCTTTGCTTGTGATTTATTTCTTCATAAAGGGCCTGGAAGATCAGAGGTTAAAGGTTTGAGTCATAATTACTTTCCAAGAAATTCCGAAGTTGCTGGAGACCCAGGAAAGACAGCTGGTTCTCATAAAATTGAAGTTTCTCACCTTATCAAGCACTGCCTCACATCCAGTATTCTCTTTCTGTACTTTATGTATGGCCCAAGTATTTTCTGTGATTCAGGTCAACAAGCATAATCCCATACCAATTGTGAACTAGGTACCATGTTACATGCTGGAACAAATACTCAATTCCAAGGACACTCACAATCTGATGGGAGAAAATGTGTGGAGCAAACATGGAAAAATTCAACCTAATAAAAATTAATACAAATTGATACAAAAAATAAAAATCTTCTTTGGTTATATCCTAGTATACAATTCAGAGACTTATTCTTATTAGAGAAGTGGGTGCAGGGAAATCTTTCTGGAGGAGATGGATTGTGAAAGAAGTTCTGAACCAAAAGTAAGGCTAAGTGGGCATAGAAAGAGAGAAAGGATATCTGTGGTAGATTGAAAAGCACGATTCTTATAGAGTTCTTGAGAAAGTGAGAGGTTGGGAGTTGCAGGGAACAAGATGTGGAGAGAGGCATAGGCCACTTCTTTCTTAGAAGATGAGACTCACGGGGTGCATAAGGGGGAACCACTGAAGTCGTTTTTATTTTTTTGAATTGGAGAATCACTCCATTGCCCAGGCTGGAGTGCAGTGGCATGCTCACAGCCACCCCAGCGTCGACCTGCTGGGCTCAGATGATCCTTCCACCTCAGTCTTCCAAGTAGCCAGAACTACAGGCGTGCACTATCATGCCTGGCTAATTTTTTGATACATTGTAGAGATGAGGTCTTGCCAAGTTGCTCAGGCCTTTCTCGAACCAGTGGGCTCAGAAAATCCCCTCACCTAGGCCTCCCAAAGTTGAAGCCTTTTAAGCAAGAAAATTGTGCAGTCAAATTTCAATGGAGAAAAGCATGCTCTAATTATTGTGAAAGAAATGTTCAAGTGGGATGAAAGAAAGACTAATATTGCAACAATGAGGCATGATGCTTGTATAATATTTGTTTCTGCCTTCATAATTGAAAAAAGAAATTTTTCTTTTCTGCTTACATATCAGTAATTTGTCAGTTATAACTCTATTTCCACCTGTAGGCACCCATTTCTCTTTAGCAAATAAAATATTTTCTTCTTTCCCTTTTTCTTTCTTCTCTTCTTCCTTCCTCTCTCTCCTCTTTCCACCTTCCTCCCTCCCTCCCTCCCTCTTTTCCTTCCTTCCTTCACCTTTTCATCTTTCTTTTCCTTCTTTTCTTTCTTCCCCCTGCCTCCCTTCCTCCTTTTTCACCTTTTTTTTCTTCTTCTCACAGACATTAATTACTCTTTCCTTGTCTCAAGCCGTCCTCAAAGTGTAGAAATTTTTCATAGATAAAATTTCCGTATTCTTACTCAGTGTCTGTCAGTTCATCTTTTATGGATTTCATCATTTTTCTTCCATAGTGTTGAAGAACAACTCAAATGTGTCCTCCAGTGCACAGATTCCATTTACACCCGGAATTATTAAGATATTTAATTTACCTCAATACAGATTTAAAAGTCTATCGGTAGAGAAAAATAAGCTGCTGAGTCCTTATTTAATATGATAGGCTGCTGGGTCTCTGGAGAGAGAACAGGATAGGGAGATAGTATCAAGCTACTTCCCGTGTTTCTTTTTTGCCATCTTTTATTTTTTTTTTAAACCTGGACCTGTCTATCTCCTAAGTGCTATTCAATCTCTACATTTTCTGACACTATTTTGTCTTTTTTATTAATTCTTTTGTCTTTAGTTTTTAGTCTTTTTTGCTGTTCTTTAAAATATTTTCTTTGCAGGCAACCCCTTTGGATCCCCTCCCACTGTGGGAGCTTTTCTGTCCTCTCAATAAGTCCTGCTTTCTAAATATATATATATATATATTTTTTTTTCCTTTGTGAATATATTAGTAGGAAACAAAAGCTATTGAAAACTTTCAGCCAGATGTCATTTGAATTTAGATATCTGAGCATGAGCATTTAAGAGAAGATGAATTAGACATGGATTTTAATTTAAAGAGACATAGTTGGAAGTAATTGGCTTCAAAACTTACATGATTTTCAATGAAAAGTTGTTTGAAAATAATACGATTAGGTTTAACTATACAGTAGAGCCCCCCTCATTCCCCTGCCTTTAATGCAATCATACTTTCCCTTTAGTGCTCTGTATAAATTTATTTCTTCAGTGTAGTTTTTAAAACCACACAGTGCGGGATGCAAGGCTGGTATAGATAAGTCACAGGAAGTGAAGACTTCTAGAAGTACTTACCCTTCAGTGTCTAAAAGGGCCACCACGATTAGTCAATCTACTCCACTCAGAGTGACTAGTCTCTCCCACACACACACACACACTCATACATACACATACACATACACATGCATCCCTCTTGTAGGATCATAAACCCACTATGTCTGCCTCCACAGCTGGACAGAATAAAGTGTTAGCAGCACAGGCCATCAATTCCTTTAAACCTAATATGCAGTAGTTGCCAAACTTTCTATTACTGTAATTGCTGGCTAAATGAACTATAATTGTATTAAGAGGTAACTCTGAAATATGTGTGCGCTCTCTGCTAATTCTCAGAATATGCAAGAAGAGGGGATTGATTTGTTATGCTTGGAAGAACCATTTGGAGATGCTCCCTCTGGGGTCTGTCATTTGGAGGCTTTCTTTGCATTTTGAGGAATGTCAAGACCAGATGCACAAGAGTTTGGGAAACAAACCTAGAGGAAGCTCAAAGACTTCCTATTGTATGATCAGTTGCCGCAGTGATTTCCCTATGTAAAACAGACTTAAAGGTCAAATCAGAATCTTCTTTAGTCTTGGACACCACAAGAGTTGAGGTTCGGGTTAAAGTTCATGTTCTGATTAGCGGGCTTTGCTAAGAGCTATGCAAGAACTTTACAAATAGTCCTTCTTTTCAAGCACCCCTGCAGTGTGATTATGCTCATTTTAAAAAGGAAGAGACAAAGATGTAAAGATGGCAAATGGCTTGTGACTGCTTGCTTGATGGTAATCAAGAAAATGGAGTTTCTTATTCTTGACTGTTGAGTCAAGTCCATAGCTTCTAGAAAGATATTTCAAGTAACATGAAAGGCATTTTAAAAAAAGAAAAAACCTTCAGATCTGGCTAAGGCAAGAGAACAGTGGTGTAGGTTTGTGCTGGAGTGGGTCTATACTGCAAAATGAAGAAGAAATTCTATCTAAAACGGTTCTGTGCAGTAAGTTTGTCTGCTATTCTGAATAATTAAATATATCAAATGACCCACAATTTCCATCTCCAAGGCCACCTGCTTCTTTGATAAAGTCTAAAATTGAAGTTTAGAAATGACTGACTTCTCATTATGGCTGGCTATTCGGCATCCTTACTCTCTCTTCCCTTTAATTGGAATAATGATACTGATTTCCTTACTTGAAGAGCCAAAAGGGATAAAGTAGGCTAGACTGTACTGGGGAAAAATAAACCTCAATCTATGAGTCATGGTGAATAATAACATGCTAAACCTAACGCAGTTCCTGTCTTCAAGGCACTAGAAATCTAGTAGGTGGGACATAGGACCAATAAATCTAAAAGAAATAAAAAATTCTGACAAATATGCTTTTGTATGGTATGGCAGAGACTGCTAGCTACCACCTAACATCCATGTACCCTTCCTTCCCTAATAACTAAATTACAATTTTATGTAAAATGGTAATGTGCCCAGCTAAAAGATTGTATTTTTCTGCCTCCCTTGCAGTACGATTTGGTCATATGTCTAAGTTCTGGCAAATTACATTTATTGACTACTTAAAGGAAGGCTGATTAAATGAAACAAATTCTTCTGAAACTAGCTTCTGATGCCCACAAACTAGCTGGGATTTCAGCAATCATCTTAAATTGTGAGGTGATCTTGACAATATAAACCACTTACAAGTACCTCAAAGTTGTGGGTACTTGCAGAATTTGTTATTTGTATCCCAACCCCAAATCCCTTTGATTACCTTTGAGTTACCTGAGGCTACTGTGGATGATTTCCTGCACAATTCAAGTGTTTGAACATTTCTTTTTCTCTACCTGAGCAGGGACCCAGGAGATTGCCCTACCCAGAGCAGGGCAGTTCCTAAAAGAGGGGATTTAATGCAAATCCCAACCATTTGGGGATTAAAGTCACTTAATAAATCTCTCAGCTTTACTCTTCCCTCAGTAGAAAAATTCCAGACACATTTTATAGATTCTTTCAGAGTTGCCATTTGCTCTCTGATGTGCCTTCTATTGACTCCTGCCATTTCTACATCACTGTTCTAATTCTCTGTCTTGTTATTCCTTAGGTCATCTGACAAAGAAACTACCACTACTCAACCTTTGCTGTCGAGGCTGGCTTTTGGAGGAACCCAAACTACAACAAAATAAAGTAAGCACTGCTTTTGGTTAACCAAATGACTTCCCGTTTGCCAAATCCTACTACTTTCCTTTGACTCTCTTTCTCCTCATTCTTTCTATAGTTGATACCAGCATTGATCTTTTCTTCCGTGTTGAAATTCTGGTTTCCTTTAACACCCACTATCACCTATGTGCTTATGTCTTCTTTATTTACTTTAGACCATTGCCATATCACTCTATCCAATGTTCCACCTTTGAAGTCTCTTCATTCTATCCCAATGTCCACATGCTCATGCATTTTGGCATTCACTGAACCATTAAGCACCTTAATTCTCTTTCCACAGCTTCAACCTACCTTTCCAGGCTACTTTTCCACAACCCCTACAGTATCCTAAGTAGCAAATAATTTTTATTTTTGCATTTCCTCAAACAGTGCCTACCCTTTCCTTCCTATGAACCTATGTCCCTTCTATTTCTTGTCACAGGCCTCTTGCTTTCAATATCTATTATATCCATCCAAATCCTACCTGTTCTGAATGGCCTGCATCATCTATTGCTTCCTTCAGGACACTTTTATATTCTTCAAGAGAAAGTGGCATCATACTGTTCTTGGTACCTTTTTAAAAAAAAATTCTTTTGACCATGAATGAGCCATTGGTAAATATTTGTTGACAATGATTAGAATTAAATGTATTTGTAATAAGATTTGCTTTTTATTTTACCAATTTATAGAGGGGGTTATCTTTTCCCATAGAGTTTCTACTATTTGAATTTCAAAATCACATTCAGACAAATCAGATATCATTATGCAAAAAAGTAGTTTGAAAAATCAACATGCTAAATCTGTTCTTTGATTTTTATCAGAATGAAACCTACTTTCATAAAGATGAACATGTAAAATACCTACAACAAGCCACTATTTATTTTTATGTTTCCACTCACAACAGACTGCTAATAATCAATTTGTCTCATCCATGAAATAAAATGTAGTGAAGCTGACAGATAATAGAAAACGATTGTTGTGTCCAAACAGTAGGAAAACATGTGAGTCAAAAAATTTTTAGTTAAATGTTCCAAATCTTTAGATATCAGCGATAGTTGGAGGTAAGAAGACTCTATATCTGTTTTGAAATGAATGTACCCATATCTTCCCCTTTGTACCATGTATTTCTCTGTCCCTTGAGAATATAATAATTGTCTTCAAAGATATCTGGCAAAATGTATTAACAACCATAAAAATCAATTTTCTTTGGTTATCACATATAGCTTTCTTCTCACATATTGCATAAGCTTTCAATTCAAATTTATCTAATTTCCTTGTTCTGGAGATGACTCTTATTGTGAAATATTATAAATTATTTTCTGATGCATACTCCTAGTAAAATTAAACACCATATTCTTTGATAACTGGTTCTCCAGAGAATGCAGAATATTCCTTCTTCTGGCATTGTGCTTTCCCTCCCTCTCCCAAAGGAGCTGCCATTATGGCTAGTTACCTTCAGTGAAAGATGTTTCTATTGTTTGAAAAGGATATGAGGAGAAAGTAAAGAATGACTATGATTCAGCCAGAAGCCAGTCAAAGAGCTCTAACATTTTTGGATGGGCATATGTAAGCCAAAACTGGGGGTGGGGAACAGCAGTTAAAGATAAGAATCCTATGAACTTGAACTATTTCTCTTGTTTGATAGATTTGGATTCTTGTGTAAGTGACATGTTGAGGGGCTGATTTTAAGAGAAACTTATAAGGCACCAAGGTTAACAGGATAGAAAATAAAGGGTTCAGGAGAAGAAAATTTTGGAAGATGAGCTGTACTCAGAGAGCTCCTCCCCTATCCCCAATCCCACTTCCTGGAAAGGAGGCTACACGGTTGTACATCCACATCAGTTATTGGCAATGAACCACCTCCAAACAAAGAAGTTTAAGTTCCCAGGCATCTGGAAAAGGGAGTCCCCACTAACCATGAAAAATTCTCCAGAAGAGGATTTAGGTATGACTCATTAACAGCCAATGCCCTCAGGAGAAAAAAAATAAGAGCACCAGTGTGGTAAAGGAGAACTAGGCAGAAAGCCAAGATCACCTGTGACATTTATGTACTGCTGAAATAAACAGGGTAGAATAGAGTTTATATAGAGTAAGTAGGTACACCAGGCCTACTATTGAAGCTCATCAGTAGTTAGAGCTACAAGGATCTAAGCAAACTTTAATAATAACTAACAAAATCGTGTGCCCCATATGACAGCATCCTACCATTCAGGAAGTTCAGGGGAAGGCATCTTTGTGCACATTGGGAGGGTCCTAGAAAATTATTTATGCCACTGCTCTGCCAGCAAACCTTACTTTTCACACACATGGAAGGTTCTAATTTTCCAAAGAATGTTTACTTGAACCACTGACAGTTGAATTCTCAAAGCTGATCAATGGCCAGGTTCCAGTTCAGGTTATAGCCAAGACTATGCCAAGCCTCTGACTTGTACTACTGTGTCTCGTTGCCTGTGATGGATGCTTGAGTTACTTGTCACCCTGTCACAAAGATATCCCAAACATCAACAGTGGTATTCTTGGCCCGGCCCAAAGTCGCTGCCTGCGGAAGCCCTCGGCTCTTGCCCATCAGAGCTCTGGGCCCCCTCCCTGACTGAATCGCCCCACCCTGCCCCAAGCCACCGCCACCCACAGAGCTCCAGGCTTCCTCCCTGGCTGTAGTGCTCAACCCCTCCCCAAGCCGCCACCACACAGGGAGGCCTGCAGCTCCCTCCCCGTGGAGCTCTGAGCTCCCTGGTCAGCTGCACTGCCCCACCCCAGCCACTCTGCATGCTATGCTGACCAGCAATCCCTGGTAGTCTCACAATCTGCTTCCCCTGACTTGCCTCTGGTCACAGCAGGACCAGAGAACAGCTGGATCTCCAAGACCAGGCAGAGACCTGGATTGCTCCATGAACTCCACCCAGCTCTGCACAGCCTCCAGCTTGGGACCTAAGAACAAAGAAAGAAAAAGAAGCCCAAGCCACATGTGGCACGCCGACCTACAGTACCCAGCTGTCTTGCACTCTGCTTCCCCCAGCTGGACCCAGCTGCAGTAGAACCAGAGATCATCCGGAACCCTGTAACCAGGCAGAGACCTGCAGTGCCTTGCCTACCCAGTTCTGCCCAGCCTCCAACATGGGGTCTAAGACCTCATGTTTGTGTAAGGGAATAATACATCATAAGGAGGTTGGTCAGCTTGTGTGTCTATATGATTATATGTCCTAGTTTGTTTGTTGTTGTCTCTGTCTTTTTTTGTTTGATTGTTTGTTTGATTTTGTTTTTGTTTTCTCTTACTCTTATCTGTCTTCAGGGTTATTTTCATTTATTAGTGGGTACCTTTGTCTGTTTTCCCTCTTACTCTTCTCTGTCTCCACCTTCTGCTTCCCCTCCTTCCTGTTCCATTTCTTTCCCTTTTCTTACATCATTTTACTTTCAGGGAGCAAACGAATACCCCCACGTCATGAAGAGATAACAACACAGTGGGAAGCAGGTTATAGTATATCCATATACCTGTCAGTGGATACTAGGATCTGTAGATGAATTTTGAATCACAGCTCCCCCCCAAATAAATCTCAAAACTGCAAAAGCTATAGCCCCACACTACAGTCCATCTTCAGAATCAAACAAAGTCAGAGGATTCACACAAGGAAGACTAGGATATTGAGAAAACCAAAGTAAAAGCAACCCTGACACCACCCTGAACAATAGATTTTAGGAAGACAGAGAAAGAAGATTAAAAAGTGGGGAGGAAAATCTACACATGAAGAAAAACCAAAAGAAGAATATAGGTCTCACACAGACCCCTGGGAGATCAGATAATGAAAAAATAGATTTTGGAATGCAAACAATGAAGAGCCCCCAGAATGACTGGTCACATACTACAAACCCAGACATCAAGACATTAATAGAGAGAATAAAAAGAATTGAGGAAAGACAAGAGGAAAACAGGAAGGAGTTGATAACTGAGATAGCAGTAAAGAACTGTGATTGAAATAAATAGCAAACTAAAAAGCATGGAAAGCAGAATAAGCCAAGTAGAAGACAGAATCTCAGAACTTGAAGACCAAAGTTTAGAACTAAACCAAACTGTCAAAAACATAGAAGAGAAGTCTAAAAAGACAGAACAAAACTTTCAAGAGATGAGCGAATACTTCAACCTAAGAATAATTGGAATTCCTGAGGCAGAAACAGAGACAGAGACCACCCTGGAACAAACATTCCATGAAATAATTCAAGAAAACCTCCCTCACCTCATCAGTGATACAAAAATTCAAACACAAGAGATTCAGAAAACCTTGGCAAGACAACAAATGAGAAGAAGAACAACTCCTAGGCACATAATAATCTGTCTGAACAAACTAGTTATAAAAGAAAAAATTCTAAAGACAGAAAGAGAAAAAGGGCAGACTAGCTACCAGGGAAGACAAATCAGAATAGCAGCAGATTTATCTACAGACACACTTCAGGCTAGGAGAGCTTGGAGTCCAATATTCAAAGTTCTCAAAGACAAACAATTTCAACCAAGAATAACCCACCCAGCCAAGCCAAGCTTTATCAGTGAGGGAGAATTAAAATCTTTCCCAGACATCCAATCCCTAAGAACTTATGCTGCCTCCAGACCACCCCTATAAGAAACTCTTACAAAAGTATCAAACACAGAAGAAATGGGAAAAGGAACAACAACGTTCTTCACAAGAGTACAGGAAAAATATTGAAAACACACATGAACCAACTCACAAAACCAAAAGAAAGACAACAAACAAATAAGTACAAAAACAACTCTATAAGAACATCATGACAAAGATAAACCCTCACATTTAAATGATTAGCCTGAATGTCAATGGACTAAATGCACCACTGAAAAGACATAGAATGGCAAAATGGATAAAATATCATGAGGCAACAATATATTGTCTCCAAGAGACTCATCTCACCAGAAAGGATACTCACACACTCAAAGTAAGAGGATGGGAAACAAGATTTCAGATGGATGGAACACCAAAGAAAGCTGGAGTTGCAATCTTAATCTCAGACAAAACACCCTTCAAGTTCTCAAAAAACAAAAAAGATGAAGATGGTCACTATATAATGATAAAAGTTTCAACCCATCAACAAGAAATATCCATTCTAAACATATATGCACCTAGCATAGGAGCACCAATGTTCATAAAACAGCTTCTAGGCAAACTTAAAAAGAGATTGACTCTAACACTATCATAGCTGGGTACTTTAATAACACTCACAATCTTAGACAGATCATCAAGACAAAAAATCAGCAAGGAGGCCCAGAACCTCAATGAGACTCTTGAACAAATGGACTTAATTGATACCTACAGAACACTCCACCCAATGACCACAGAATATACACTCTACTTATCACCACATGGAACGTACTCCAAGATTGACCACATCATTGACCATAAATCAAACATAAACAAATTTCATAAAATTGAAATCTTTCCATGCACCTTCTCAGACCACAATGGAATAAAAATAAATATCAGCACCAACAAAATTTGCCCAAAGCCCACAAAGACATGGACACTAAACAGCATCAAGCTGAACAATGACAGAGTCAACAGTGAAATCAAAGGGGAAATTGAAAGATTCCTGGAAACAAGTGAAAATGAAAAAAAAATCCTCCAAAACCTCTGGGATGCCATGAAATCAGTTCTCAGAGGAGAATTTATATCTCTATGAGCACACATCAAGGAAATGCAAAGATCATAAGTGGAGAGCCTAACAAATCACCTAAGGGAGTTGCAAAAAGACCACCAAAACCCCATCTTTAGCAGAAGAATCCAAATCACAACAATAAGAGCCCAAATATGGAACGTAGAATACAAAAATATCATAGAAAACATCAACAAAACAAAAAGTTGGTTCTTTGAAAGAATTAACAAGATTGACGGGCCCCTAGCCAGAATGACCAAGAAAAAGAGAGAAAAAGCCCAAATAAACACAATCAGAAATGCAAAAGATCAAATCACAACTGACCCTGAAAAAATACAAAAGATTATCAGAGATTACTATGTACACTTATATGGAAACAAACTTGATAACCTAGATGAAATGGAGGATTTTCTGGCATCACACACCCTACCCAAATTGAAACAAGAAGTCATTGAGACACTAAATAGACCAATAACAACCCAGGAAATTGACTCTGTCACACGAAAACTACATACCAAAAAAACAAACAAACAAAAAAGCTCTGGACCATGGTTTTCTAGCAGAATTCTACAAAACATACAAGAAGGAGTTAATACCAAGCCTATTAAAAGTATTCTAGGCAATTGAGAACGATGGAATTCTCCCCAAATCATTTTATGAAGCTAACATCACACTGATACCCAAACTGGGTAAAGTTGCAACAAAGAACGAGAACTACAGGCCAATATCCCTTATGAACATAGATGGAAAAATCCTCAACAAGATTCTAGCAAATCGGATCCAAAAATATGTCTCAAAAATCATCCACCATGACCAAGTAGGCTTCATCCCCAGGATGTAGGGCTGGTTCAATATTTGCAAGACCATAAATGTCACTAAATACATCAACATGTAAACACAAGAATCACATGATTATCTCATTAGATGCAGAAAAAGCTATAAAATCCAACATCTCTTCTTGATAAAAACCCTCAAACACCTAAATATAGAAGGAACATCCCTCAAAATAGTAAGTGCCATCTACGACAAACCTACAGCTAACATACTGCTAAATGGACAGAAATGAAAAACATTTCCCATGAAAACTGGAACAAGACAAGACAGCCCACTCTCACCCATCTTGATCAATATTGTGTTGGAAGTCCTAGTTCAGTCATTTAGACAAGAGAATGTAATCAGGGGTATCCAAATAGGAAAAGAGGAAGTCAAGTTATCCCTCTTTGCTGATGATATGATCCTATACCTTAAAACCATGAGAATCTGTCAAAAACCTGATGCACTGAAAAAGGACTTTGGCACAGTCTCAGGGTACAAAATAAATGTGCAAAAGACAGTTGCATTCCTATACATCAACACCAAGCAGGCAGAGATCCAAATAAAAAGCACAACCCTATTCCACAATAGCCACAAAAAAATGAAATACCTCAGCATCTTCCTAACCAGAGAAGTGAAAGACATTTAAGATGAGAATTGCAAAACACTGCTCAAAGAAATCCAAGAAGACACAAACAAATGGAAAAATATTCCATGCTCATGGATAGGAAAAATCAACATTATTAAGATTTCCATCCTACCAAAGGCAATCTACAGATCCAACGCAATACCCATTAAGTTACCAACATCATTCTTCTCAGACCTGGAAATGACAATACAGAAATTCATATGGAAACATAAATGACCACAAATAGCTAAAACAATCCTTAGCAAGAGAAACAAAGCAGGAGGTATCACACTTCCAGACTTCAAACTTTAATATAAGGCTACAGTAATCAAAACAGCCTGGTATTAGTACAAAAACAGGCACATAAACCAATGGAACAGGATAGACATTCTGGAAGCAAAGCCTTAATTCCTCAACCAACTAATCTTTGACAAAGCTTCCAACAACAACCACTGGGGAGAGGAGAACCTATTCAGTAAATGGTGCTGGAAAACCGACTGACCACCTGCAGAAGATTGAAACAGGACTACTGCCTATCGCCATACACAAAATTAACTCTAAATGGATCTAAGACCTAACTATAAGAATCTTAGATAACACAGGAGACACCCTTATGAAAATTGGAACTGGCAACCAATTCCTATTCAGAACTCTAAAAGCCAATACCGTAAGAAATAAGATGGACAAGTGGGACCTCAGCAAATTAATGAGCTTCTGAAAATCAAAAGAAACCATCAAGAGAGCAGGGAGACAGCCCACAGAATGGGAAAAAAATATATGCCAACTGTATATCTGACAAAGGACTAACATCTAGGATCTACAAGGAATTCAAACGCACCTAAGGGGAAAAAAAAAACAGCCCCTTTAAAAAGTGGGCAAAAGACATGAATAGACACTTCTCTAAAGAAGATGTACAGGCAGCCAACAGACACATGAAAAAGTGCTCAGCCTCGCTCATCATCAGAGAAATGCAATTCAAAACCACATTGAGATACCACTTAACCCCAGTAAGAATGGCCATCATTAATAAAACAAACAACAGATGCTGGCAAGGATGTGGAGAAAAAGGAATGCTTCTACACTGCTGGTGGGAATGCAAACTTGTTCAACCTCTTTGGAAAACAGTATGGCGATTTCTGAAAGAACTAGAAATTGACCTTCCTGTTTCCACTAGAAATATGACCCAGCAATTCCCCTGTTGAGAATATACACGGAGGAACTCAAATTATTCTGCAAAAAAGATACCTGCACACATATGTTTATTGCAGCTCTATTCACAATAGCAAAAACATGGAACTAACCATGTTACCCATCAAAGCTGGACTGGATCAAGAAAATGTGGAACATATACACAATGAAATATTATGCAGCCATAAAGGACAAATATATGGACTTCGCAGCAACCTGGATGGATTTGGAGTTGATCATATTTCTGTGGAAACAAAGAACAGAGTTCCATATGTTCTCACTCATAAGAGGAACTTGAACAATTATAATGCTATAAGAAAGCGATTGGCTATAAGAGCGACTGGCAGTTGAGGGAAACAGCTAGGGGTGTGAGGGTCATACCTCATCAACAAGGGTACCTGCATGATCAATGTTTATATACCTAACCCTGAATTGTACCCCACATCTTTATAATAAAAATTTTTTTTAAAAAGAGTGGTATTCGCCAGTGTATGAGAGATAATCATTTCATCCCAGGTCTGTCTTGAGAAATGATTCTTTAAACTTATTTACCAGCTATGCCCACATGGATCACAAGCTGAAATGTCAGAAATATATAGAAGGTAAAAGGATAAATATATATATATATATGCACATATATATTTGTATATATGTGTATTTGCATATATATAGTACATACTACATATATATTCTACAGATACCTAGATGCTGCCTTTTGCTGAGCTAGAAAAAATATTTATGGTAGGAAAGGGCTACTAAAGTCAGTTTTGCTCTGTGACAACATAATCCTCATATTATCAAACAACAGATCAATTAATCAATCATTAATAAAAACAGAAATTCAAAACATACGTTTTATAGAATGCCAGAGGTGGCAAGAGTTCAAAGATGATCTATTACCACCTTCATGTTTTGCAGATGAAGGCATTGGCATTGAGTCTGTTACTAACTGTATGACTTCTGCCAAGTTACTTCAACTGTCTATTCCTCAGTTTCCTCCAATGAACGGAGAACTTAGCTCACTGAGTTGAAATCTGAACTAAATAAGTAACACTTGTGGAATCCTTATGACAGTGCCTGGCATGCAGTTAAGCCCATATGAGTTAATAAAATATAAATAAATAATTTTCCCAAGGTCAGTCAGTTAATTGACTCAAGTTTATTAAAGGTTTTATTGAATTAATAAAAAATAAAAATATGCATTGATATTTAACAATAATTTAATTAGAAATAATTAATAGAAAGTAGCCAACATACAAACATGTCAGGATGTTTTTACATTCAGATCCATCAATAATAGCAATAGTTAAAATATCTGGCCTTAAGAAAGAATTTTATTTCTTGTTCTTTCTACTCACTGTGTGATCTTGGGCAAGGGATTTGATTTCTCTAAGACTCCATTTTCTCAAACATAAAATAGAGACAATAATCACAAAAATAAAAATAATAATAGTTACTCATAGGGTTACTTAACGAGTAAATGTAAGAGTATAACTTGTATATAGAACAAATTTAACAAGTGGTAGCTTTTTTTTTACTATTTATGGTACATTGTAAAGAATTTCTATTATTTATCATTGAGCAAGAACTATGCTCAGATGTTCATTGTTTGGGATATTAAAATAAAATAAAGATAGGAAGCTCAGAATCTTTGGTCATATAAATCACTACGCCACTGGACTTATGTGCTCTGAACTTGTTATTCCAAAGGTGAGCAAGGGGGTTGAGTTTAACTTCCTGAAAGCTCAGGAATAGGCAGTAACTGCAGCCATGACTTAAAACTACCTCTAATGGCACCTGTAGGCCTATTTTCATGCAGAAAGACAGTCTTGGGCTTATTATGGATTGACCTGTCCTTATTGTAAGCTTATATGAACAAGTTTGAATTCAAATCAAAACTATTTAACATTTCTTCAATGACAGGGAGAATCCAAAGGTTGCTTACCCACAATATATATTCAGAAGGGAAAGGTGCCACACTGGGCTTTCTCAAATTTAGCTCTGACTGATGGAGGAGAATGAAAAATAAAAATAACCTCTGTCCTCAGGAAAGACAATTTACATACACTGCTGTCAATGAGCAGAGTGTTGATCAAGTAGTGATGCCAACCAACACCACTCGTGGCACCTGAGATGATTTTAAGTTGAACAGGGATGAATATCTCAGTTAAAACTACATTGGCTTCCAGCAATAAAAATCTTACTTAAAAGTTTCTTAAACAGGTCAGAGTTTCACTTTTTTCTTGCTATCTACTCTATCTAGACTTCTGATTACCCATCTTAAAAAAAAAAGTTTAACTAATTAATTTTTAATTGACAAATAAAAATTGTATATATTCATTATGTATAATATAATACAGATATTTTGGAATAGTCTATACATTGTAGAATGGCAAAATGGAGCTAATTAGCACAGGATTTCCTGCACATAGTTATCACTTTTTGTGGTGAGAACACTCAAAATCTACTCTCTTAGCAATCATCAGTAATATAATATGTGGTATTAATTATAGTTGCCATGTTGTACAGAAGATCTCTTGGACATCTTCTTCTGACCTGACTGTGACTTTTGACCTCATCTTTGCTGCTTCATTCACCCAAGTTGGCCACTTCATCTCTTATATTGTGACCATTTTCAGGGTCGGAAAAATGAGAACAGGTGCTAATGTATGTGTCAATTGTCTCACCCTCCTTTTAGAACGTTTTCTCAAAATCTCTTTTGAGCAACTTCTCTTTTACTTGTGTTCCAGAACCATATTCATGGCCAACTTAGCTTCAAAAGAGGTTGGAAGATATAGTTTCTGTATGTTTATGTTGTTACTCTGAAAAAAATACATTTGTTAATATAAAAGAATGTTAGCATATTAGGTAGGCAAATGGCAACTAATAGTTACACGTTTATTTTAATATGCGTTTAAGTCTTATCTTTTATTAGTGGTTGTAGGAGTACATTTCTTTATTAACCCCCCAAAAAACTATATATGAATTGATTTCAAGAAAAAAGTAACTTTTTCATTCATTTCTTGAAAGGGCAAGTGATTTGATGATAAGTAGAAAGGCCATATTTATGAAGATGGCCGATGGATGATTGAGTTTGAGTAAATAACAACTTCAGTGGGATTCTAAGAAATACAAGAACCAAAAAAGTTTTCAAATATGTGTTCCAGTCTTTTTTGTGCCTAAGACAAAGTGGCAGGAAATTTATTCATGAAAACAATCACTTTTGCACTCTGGAGAACAGCAAAGTGATTTGAGGGCATGGGTTTTCACAAACAACAAGCTAAAACAAAAGCCTCTATAAACTGGATTTCTAAGTCCACAAATCTGTCCTTGAGTGCATTATGCGTTATGACTGAAGGCCAGTATCTGGTAAATGTCAACGCTTGCCCAGTAATTTCCACCTTCATTGGGTAGCTTTGGATGCTGCTAAATCTCGATAAGAGGTAATGGAGAGGTTCTCCTCATTAGCTCGGCTTGGAGAGGCATCATCCAGTCACCTGAAGTGTCAATAGACACTGGCCTTTAATGGTGTTGGCTTAGTGATAACGATACTGCACATTTCTGTTTGTCATTATGAGATTTAACACTAGCTGATTCCCTGTGGGTTTGGGCTCATTATCAGGCAGGGGAATAGAGCAATTGGTGTCTCTTAGAATCAATCATTGGCTCTCTCTAGTCTATCTCTTCAGTAATGAATTTGTAAAAGGAGCCAAGGATGGGTTCCTTATATTCACAGGCATTAACTGTGAGACAATTAAAATGTGGTGGTCTCAATAAAATCTGAGTGTGAAGAATAAAATTTAAATTGGGGATGAGCAATTGAATACATGGTCTCAAAAAAGCAGTTAAGAATATAATTAAGGGGGTACAATGAAGATATTAAGTCAAAAGTGCATCTAGAATATGAAGAAGGAAAGAAAATAATGCGATGATCACCTTAACACAAGCTGAACAGAAATTAAATAATGTATTGCTGAATAGAAATGCACAGCATTATTTGAATTGTTTTGGGAGAAAAACAACTCCATCTTCAGCAGTGTTAACACAATCCTGACTGGAGTTCTAGATCTTATCTAGTCACTACTTAAAAAAAACCAAACCTGCTTTATTGAGGTATAATTTACATGTCATGAAATTAACCATTTTAAGTGAATATAGTTTAATGACTTTTTTTTTTTGAGTTGGAGTCTCACTCTGTCACCCAGACTGGAATGCAGTGGCCGCTCCCAGCCATCGCAGCCTCGACCTGCTGGGCTCCGGCGATCCTTCCGCCTCAGCCTTCCAAGTAGCTGGAACTACAGGCACGTGCTACCACGCCCTGCTCATTTTGATTTATTGTAGAGATGAGGTCTCAACAAGTTGCCCAGGCGGGTCTCGAACCCGCGGGCTCAGGCAATCCACTCACCTCAGCCTCCCAAAGGCACGGGATTACAGGCTGAGCCACTGAGCACGGCTAGTTCAAAGATTTTTAATAAATGTATACATTTATGCAATCTTCACCTAATCCAATTTTTAGAACATTTCCATCATCCAAAAAAATTCCCTTTGTGCCCATTTGCTATCAGTCACTACTCTAACCCTCTGTCCCCAACAAACACTTACCTGTTTTCTCAATATATAGATTTGTTTTTTCTAGAAATGGCTTATAAATGAAATCAAACATTATGCAATTATGTCTGAATCATTTTACTTAGCACAATGATTTTAGTTTCATTGATGCTTTAGTGTATATTAATAATCTTTTTCTTTTTATTTCTGAGTAATATTTCATCGTATGGATCGCGTTTTGTTTATCCATTCACTGACTTATGGACATTTAAAATGTATTCTCTATTTTACCTATTAAAATAATGTTGCTTTGAGTATTTGCTTACACATATTTGGATGAAAATGTATTCATATTCATTAGGTATATACCTGGAAGTGGAATTACTTAATTGTAAAGTATACATACTTTTAGCTTTTTATGAAGCTGTCAAACTGCTTTCGAACATGGCTGTATCATTTTACATTCCCAACAGAAAATATGAGAGTTTCAATGTCTTCCCATCTTCACCAATGTTTGTTATTGACAGTCTTTTAAATAATGGCCATTCTAATGAGTGTGGAGTGGTATTTTCATAATGCCTAATAATGTTCAGCATGTTTTCATATGGTTATTAAGCTTTTGAATCTTTTTTAGGGGTAGAATATTTTGTTCATTTTTAAATTTAGGCTGTCTTTTTTTTTTTTTTTTGAGTTGGAGTCTCACTCTGTCACCCAGACTGGAGTGCAGTAGCTGCTCCCGGCCACCGCAGCCTTGACCTGCTGGGCTCCGGCGATCCTTCCGCCTCAGCTTTCCAAGTAGCCGGAATTACAGGCATACGCTACCACGCCCGGCTGATTTTTTTTATTTATTTATTGTAGAGATAAGGTCTTGCTGCGGTGTCGAACCCGCGGGCTCAGGCAATCCATTCACCTCAGCCTCCCAAAGGCGCGGGATTACAGGCTGAGCCACCGAGCCCTCCTTGGGCTGTCTTCTTATTGAATTGTTAGAATTCTTTCTATTTCTTGGATGCAATACCTTTAACAGATACATAATATGCACATACTTTTTTCCAGTTTTTGACTTGTATTTTCATTTTCTTAAATAGTGTCTTTTGTATAAAAAATATTTTCATGTTTATAAAGTCCAGTTTATCACGTTTCTAAATTTTATGAATTATCTTTTCTAGTGTCATATCTAAGAAATACTTGCATAACTCAGATTCACAAATGTATTGTCTTACGTTTCTTTTTAGAAGTTTAGTCACTACTTTTTTCTTTTGAGTTGGAGTCTCACTCTGTCGCCCAGACTGGAGTGCAGTGGCCGCTCTCGGCCACTGCAGCCTCGACCTGCTGGGCTCCAGCGATCCTTCCGTTTCAGCCTTCTGAGTAGCCTGAATTACAGGCATGTGCTACCATGCCCGGCTGATTTTTTGATTTATTGTAGAGATGCGGTCTCGCCAAGTTGCCCAGGCGGGTCTCGAACCTACGGGCTCCGGCAATCCACTCACCTCAGCCTCCCAAAGCGCGGGATTACAGGCTGAGCCACCGAGCCCGGCTAGTCACTACTTTTAACAAGCAAAATGGTAAATCATTATTTCTGAGATTGGAGCCAATAGAGAAAGTGTGAAGAATTGATACCCAGTCTGCAAGGGGTCAGGGTGAGCTACTTTCTATCCATAAACCTATGAAAGCTCTTACAAGAAGAAATTGAGGATGTTCAGAAGCATGTATTTCAAATGCCAGTAGAGACATAAACAAAATGGGAGCCTCCATGGTTCCTCATGGCATTTAAAAAATTTTTCTCACAGCAATTGCAGAGAAAAGACATTAAAGGAGGAGGGATGGTGGTCTAATCTAAAGAATAATCATTTTCCTGACCAACGAAAAACCTGTGTAAAGGAACTGATAAATGCTTAGGACTCCTATAGATCATCTACAGGAGAATAGGCAGTCATAGGGTTTAGATTTTCAGGGAAGAACAAGAGAGCTGAACTGTATAGATGGATGGATGGATGGAAAGATGATAGCAATGCTATTACCAAAAAGTATTAATATATTAAACTTTAAAATATTCTGCGATAACAATACAGTTTATAGATGCTTACTGTTTGTCAAGTACTATATAAGGTTTTATTATTTTATTTTATTTTTATTTTTTTGAGTTGGAGACTCACTCTGTCACCCAGGCTGGAGTGCAGTTGCACGCTCCCGGCCACCACAGCCTTGACCTTCCGCCTCAGCCTTCCAAGTAGCTGGAACTACAGGCGCGTGCTACCGTGCCTGGCTAATTTTTTATTTATTGTAGAGACGAGGTCTCGCCAAGTTGCCCGGGTGGATCTTGAACCCGTGGGCTCAGGCAATCCTCTCACCTTGGCCTCCCAAAGTGTTGGGATTACCGGCTAAGCCACCAAGCTCAGTCTATACATGGTTTTAAAAACACAATAATTTATTTAGTTCTTACAACAACTCTCTGAATTAGGAGTTTTACCTACTTTATGAACAAAAAAGCATAAAAATGCATTATGTTAAAGTAGCTAACATAATGCATTTTTATTATACGAGTTGAGATTTGAATCCTGGCTGATTTCATTTCTGAGTCTGTATAATCAACCATTTCACTCTACTGCCTCCAATATAATCTGGCTAAATCATAGCCATAAATCTATTTGGTTAAAACAACTTGATGAAGTAGAACCAATGAATTTCTACTTCAGAGTCTACTCCTCAAGGGGCGTTGTGCATGTCTTCTTGCTTTGTTGAGCCTTTGCCATCACCAAGTATCTAGTGTGCTAATTTCAGGAGGAGGATGGGAGACACAGAGCCAAGTTATTCCAGATATCTCACATGAGGCCAGCCTAAATCTGCACACAGCCAATGCCCAGATGCATAAACCCAAGAATACTACAGTTATTTCGCTGACCACTTCAGACACATGGAAAATAAACACTTATTGGTGTATACCACTGACGTTTTGTGTTTGTTACACAGCATCACTGTCATAATAACTGATACAAGATAAAGTGGGTGCTACTTTAGTATTTCATCTTTGAGAGAAGTTTTAACTACTCTTCCCAAGGTGTAAAATATCTCCTCCATAAAGGAGCTGCTAAATGCTAGAACTATAAGACTTGTGGGGAACAGGTTCCTGTGCTGCAATTTATGCAGACAATTATCAGCTGCTTCCATCACTAGGATAGCTCAGCTTGTGCCAATTGTGAGCTCCAGCTCACTGGAGGAGTTGGACCTTGTGCAGTCAGTGTTTTAAACTTTTCCTCCATCACACCCTTGCTGATGAATAGGATCTCCTTTCATTTATTCTACACATAATGTGTTCAGTTTCCAATGTTAATATTTTGTACTTCGGGATCTAAGAAAGACTCTTCCACAATTACCTAATGATGGAAATAGCAACACCAATAGCAGTTACTAGTTACTCTGCCCAGCTGTTTACATTTAACATCTCATTTAGTCTTCATATCAACTCTATGAGGTCATTATAATTCAGCAATTTCAAGAATGGGGTCAGCATTATATGAGCCAGATTCATATCCTAGCTCTGCTGTTTGCTGTATATGTAGCTTTGGAAGAGTTATTTAACCATTTGGACGCTCGGTTTCTTCACTGAGATGATGCAGGTGACATTCTAGGCACAGGGTTGGCACATGACCTCTGTTCCTTACACAATACCTATTACCATCCTTATTTCACAAATATGGAAACTGAGATGTAGGGAAGGTAAACAACTTGTCCAAGGTCACACCCCAATAAGGTACCTTCTACCAGTGTGGAGTTGCATCACATCCCCTTTCATCTGTCATCTGAGATTCTAGGCCTAATCCATCTAGCCTCATGATTAAAACCAAGTCTATACCGTTTCATAAACCGTTTCCTTGTTAAATTTATCCAGTAGGTGCTTTTACTGAGTTCAGCAAAAGTTTATTTTGTTTTCTGGTTTTTCATTGCTCTCTAAATTTCTTCACTTTCTCAGGGCCTTCTCCAAAGGGAAGATTGCAATAGCCACTGTATGGTCTCTGAGAGGCAACCCAGTTGCAATGCTCAGCGCTGGAATGAGGTGGTGCCCCACAGCACTTTGTCTCCTTTGGTCCTGGTGACTGAACCCAGATGGGCCTCTTCTTAAGAGAAGCTTAAGAGAGCTCATAAGCTGACAGTCATCTTGCCAGGTAGAGAAGATGTGACACAAGTAATGATTTGGAGGCTGTTTTAACCTCTAGAAAGCCGGGTCGAATGTGCAAGGACCTATCACACCCAAGTAAGCATCCCAGGTAAGATCAGCAGAATGTTTAAGTGATTTTATGAAGGTTGGCCCCAAAATAATGTAGCAGAACTGAGGCGCCTTCGGTTCAGTCATGTGAGTAGACCTGCAACCCCTATTAATTTATGAAGCAATTAGCTGATTAGATTCCTTCCCACTATTCTCATCATTCTGGATGGCAAGAGGCACCTGGAAGAGATTTTATGCTATGCATTTAGGCACCCATCAGCCCAGATCACAGTCCCCAAAGCTACACCAGTACTCAGAGGAAATAAGACAAAAGAAATGGACCTATTTACTAAGTATCTTTCCTGCAAAAAATACTGGATCCAGATCACTTCATAACTTATCTTTACAAGAATACCATTAGGAAAGCTTGTATTGTCTATGGCCATACCACCGTGAATGTACCCTATCTGGTCTGATCTTGGAAGCTATGTGGATTCTGGCCTGGTTAGTACTTGGATGGGAGGAAAGCTTGTTCAAATCTCATTTCATAGATTTGGAAGCATAGATGCAGAAAACCCTACAGATGTATTTCCCTATCTATATAAAGCCATACTGTCCAGAGATTTCCCCCTTAAAGTAATACCCTCCCTTATAAACAGGTGTGATGCCTGTCTCGCCAATTAGTCCATTTCTTTTTATTTATTTATTTTTTATTTTTTTAATTATAAAGATGTGGGGTACAATTCAGGGTTAGGCATACAAACGTTGATTATGCAGGTACCCTTGTTAATGAGGTTTGCCCCTCCCTCCCTTAGCAGTTTCCTCAACTGCCAATCTCACCCCCTCCCCTGACAGTTTCCCACTACTGCCAGTCCCTTTCTTATAGTATTATAATTGTTCAAGTTTCGCTTCTGAGTGAGAACATATGGTACTCTGTTCTTTCTTTCTGTGACAGATCACTGAGTATGATCGACTCCAAATCCATCCAAGTTGCTGTGAAGTCCATATGTTTGCCTTTCTTTATGCCTGCATAATATTCCATTGTCTACATGTACCACATTTTTTTTACCCAGACCAGCTTTGATGGGTAACATGGTTGGTTCCATGTTTTTGCTATTGTGAATAGAGCTGCAACAAACATACATGTGCGGGTATCTTTTTGGTAGAATGATTTGAATTCCTCTGGATATATTCCCAACAGGGGAATTGTTGGGTCATACGGAAGGTCAATTTCTAGTTCTTTTAGAAATTGCCACATTGTCTTCCAGAGAGGTTGCACACTAGTTTGCAATCCCACCAGCAGGATAGAAGCATTGCTTTCTCTCTGCATCTTCATCGGCATCTGTTGTTTGTCTTATTAATGATGGCCATTTTTACTGGGGCTAGGTATTCTTTCAATGTGGTTTTGAGTTGCATTTCTCTGATGATGACTGAGTCTGAACACTTTTTTCATGTGTCTGTTGGCTGTCCATATATCATCTTTTGAGAAGTGTCTATTCATATCTTTTGTCCACTTTTTTCCTTTCAGCGTGTTTGAGTTCCTCGTAGATCCTAGATGTTAGGCTTTTGTCAGATATACAATTGGCAAATATTTTATTCCATTCTGTGGGCTATTCTTCGCTCTCTTAATAGCTTCTTTTGCTTTTCAGAAACTCATTAATTTGATGAGGTCCCACTTGTCTATCTCATGTCTTGAGGTATTGGCCTTTAGGGTTCTGAATAGGAATTTGTTGTCAGTTCCAATTTCCATACAGGTGTCTCCTGTGTTTTCTAAGATTCTTATAGTTTCAGGTTTTATGTTTAGGTCTTTGATCCATTTAGAGTTAATTTTTGTGTATGCTGATAGGTAAGGGTCCTGTTTCAATCTTCTGCATGTGGTCAGTCAGTTTTCCCAGTACCCTTTACTGAATAGGTTCTCCTCTCTCCAGTGGGTGTTGTTGGATGCTTCATCAAAAATGAGTTGGTTGAGGAATTGAGGCTTTGCTTCCAGAATCTCTATCCTGTTTCATTGGTCTATGTGCCTGTTCTTGTACCAATACCAGGCTGTTTTGATTACTGTAGGCTTATAATAAAGTTTAAATTCTGGAAGTGTGATACCTCCTGCTTTGTTTCTTTTGATGAGGATTATTTTGGGTATATGTGGTCGTATATCTTTCCATATGAATTTCTGTATTGTCATTTCCAGGTCTGAGGAGAATGATGTTGCTAATTTAATGAGTATTGCATTGAATCTGTAGATTGCCTTGGGTAGGATGGATATCTTAACAATGTTGATTCTTCCTATTCATGAGCATGGAATATTTTTCCATTTGTTTGTATTTTCTTGGATTACTTTGAACAGTGTTTGTAGTTCTCATTGTAAAGGTCTTTCACTTCTCTGGTTAGGAAGATACCAAGATATTTCATTTATTTGTGACTGTTGTGAATGGTACTGTGCTTTTAACTTGGGTTTCTGGTCTGCTCATTGTTGGTGTATAGGAATGCAACTGTCTTTTGCATGTTTATTTTGTACCCTGTAACTTTGCCAAAGTCCTTTATCAGTGCAAGAAGGTTTTTGACAGATTCCCTTGGACTTTAAGGTATAGGATCATATCATCAGCAAAGAGGGAAAACTCCTCTTTTCCTATTTCATTCATTGATTTCATTCTCTTGTCTAATGTCCCTAGCTAGGACTTCCAACACAATGTTGAACAGGAGGGGTGAGAGTGGGCAGACTTGTTTTGTTCCAGTTTTCAGGGGAAATGTTTCCAGTTTCTGTCCATTTAGCAATATGTTAGCTATGGGTTATCGTAGGTGGCACTTGCTATTTTGAGGTATGCTTCTTCTATACCTAGGTGTTTGAGGGTTTTTATCAAGAAGTGATGCTGGATTTTATCAAAAGCTTTTTCTGCACCTAATGAGATGATCATGTGGTTCTTGTTTTTACATCTCTTGATGTATTTAATGACATTTATGGTCTTGTGAATGTTGAACCAGCCTTACATCCTGGGAATGAAGCCCACTTGGTCACGGTGGATGATTTTTGAGATGTGTTTTGGATCCAATTTGCTAGAATCTTGTTGAGCAATTTTGCATCTATGTTCATAAGAGATATTGGTCTGTAGTTCTTTTATTTGTTGGATATTTTCCAGTTTGGATATCACTGTGATGTTAGCTTTGTAAAATGATTTGGGGAGAATTTGTCTTTCTCAATTGCCTGAATACTTTCAATAGGATTGGTAACAGTTCCTCTTTATGTTTTGTAGAATTCTGCCGGAAAGCCATCTTTCCAGGGCTTTTTATTGTAGTTGGTTTTCTTATGACAGAGTCAATTTCCTGGGTTGTTATTGGTCTATTTAGTGTCTCAATGTATTCTTGTTTCAACCTGGGTAGGTTGTATGGTGTCAGAAAGTCCTCCATTTCATTTAGGTTGTCAATTTGTTTCCATACAGATGTACATAATAATCTCTGATAATTTTTGTATTTCTTCGGGATCAGTTGTGATTTGATTTCTGATTGTGTTTAATTGGGCGATTTCTCTCTTTTTCTTGGTCATTCTGGCTTGGGGTCCATCAATCTTGTTATTTCTTTCAAAGAACCAGCTTTTTTTGTTTTGTTGGTGTTTTCTATAATATTTTTGTCTTCTATGTCCCATATTTTGTCTCTTATTTTGGTGATTTGTATTCTTCTGCTAACATTGGGGTTTTGGTGGTCTTCTCCTTCCAGCTCCCTTAGGTGATTTGTTAGGCCCTCCACTTGTGATCTTTCCATTTTCTTGATGTGTGCTCATAGAGATATAAATTCCCCTCTTGGAACTGATTTCATGACATCCCAGAGGTTTTGGTAAGATGTTTCTTTATTGTGGTTTTTTTTTATTCCAGGAATCTTTTAATTTCTGCTTTGATTTCAGTGTTGACCCAGTTGTTCAGCATCATGCTGTTTAATGTCCATGTCTTTGTGAACTTTAGGGAAATGTTGTTGGTATTGATATTTATTTTTATTCCACTGTGGTCTGAGAATGTGCATGGCAAGATTTCAACCTTATCAAATTTGTTTATGCTTGATTTATGGCCAAGAATGTGATCGATCTTGGAGTACGTTCCATGTGGTGATGAGTAGAATGTATATCTGTGGTTGTTGGGTGGAATAATCTGTAGGTATCTATTAAGTCCATTTGGTTGACTGTCAAGTTTAGGTTTTGGATCTCCTTGTTGATTTTTTGCCTTGGTGACCTATCTAGGGCTGTTAGTGGGGTATTCAAGTCCCCTGCTACATCAGTGTTAAAGTCAATATCTTTTTTTAGTTTATTTAATAGTTGATTTATAAATGCTGGTGTTCCTGTGTTGGGTGCATATATGTTTAGGATGGATATTTCTTGTTGATGGATTGAACCTTTTATCATTATGTAGTGTCCTTTTCCATTTTTTAAAATTTTTGATAACTTAAAGGTTGTTTTGTCTGATATTAAGATTGCAACTCCTGTCTTCTTTTGTGTTCATTTGCCTTGAAATTTGTTTTCCATCCTTTAACTTTGAGTCTGTGTGCATCCCTTGTGGTGAGATGATTCTCCTGGAAGCATCAAATAATTGAGTCATGGTTTCTTATCCAGTTTGCCAATCTGTGTCTTTTCAGTGGTGCATTTAGTCTACTCATATTCAGGCTGATTGTTGAAATGGGATTGTTTCTCCCTGTCATGAGGTTCTTACAAAGTTTTTTCTTTGTTTGCTTGGTTTTCTTTTTGGCTTTGGAGTTAATGTATGTGTGTATTTTCAAGTTTCTTGCTGCACTGTCTTCTCTGTTGACTCTGTGCTCTGCTGTTCTCTTGGGAAGTGTGTGGTCCTTCTTTTTTTCTTCTGTATTTAATACCTTTTTAAGTGTCTCTTGTAGAGCTGGTCTGGAGGCTGCAAAATCTCTTAGGGATTGGATGGATGTCTGGGAAAGATTTTAATTCTCCATTGCTGATGAAGCTGAGCTTGGCTGAATGGAAATTCTTGGTTGAAATTGTTTTTCTTTGAGGACTTTGAATATAGGACTCCAATCACTTCTTTCTTGTAGTGTTTCTGCCGATAGGTCTGCTGCTGTTCTGATTGGTTTTCCCTGGTAGGTAGTCTGACTTTTCTCTCCTGCAGCCTTTAGAATTTTTTGTGTGTGCCTACTTTGTGTTGGTGAATTACTATGTGTCTAGAGTTTGGTATTCTCATTTGATGTTTTGTGGGAGTCCTCTGTATCTCTTATATTTAGCTGTCACATCTCTGGTGAGATGGAGAAAGTTTTCTTGGATTACTTCCTGTAATACTTGCTCCAAGTTGTTCTCCATTCCCCTTTCTTCTTCTGGGATACCAATCAGGTGAGGTTCAGCCTCTTGATATAATTACACATCTCTTGTAGGCTTTGTTCTTTCTTTCTGAGTCTTCTTTCTATGTTTTTTAATTCCATGTTCTGGTCTTCAAGTTCTGAGATTCTTTCTTCAGCTAGATTAATTCTGCTTTCCATGCTTGTCATCTTGTTATTTATTTCCTGGATGAAATTTTTTATTGCCTGAATCTCTATTACAAGTTCTTTCAGTTTTGGATCTTATCTTTCTTGAGTCTTATTTACTCTTTCCATCCATTCCTTAATCCCTGTCATATTCTAGGGACAGTCATTGGTGACTTCCATCATTTGGGCACCAAGGTCTGATTTTTCAGGAGTTTTGTTTTTGGTACACTTGAAATTGCCTGACGCCTTCTTTTGATTTTTCCTAATTTGTGACAGATCTCTTGTTTTTCTCTTTAGTTCTGTTATTCAGTGTCAGTGGGAGAGGCTTTCCCTTCTGATTTTGCTCAGTCCCCTATTCTTCCCTGATCTGGGCTCTGGATTTGTTCTATTTTGAAATAGGATGGTGAATGGGAAGCTTTTCTGTCTCTTGTATTTTTTGAAATTCATGTAAAGTAGGGAATGGGGCACTAGGAATCAGAAACTACTTGTAGATTAAAATGTTCACTTATTGTGGTATGTGGTCCCTGAGACCCACTCCCCACCACTCTATATGATGATGCAAATCAGAAACCATTGCAAAAGCAATTGAACACATACACACACACCCCAAAACAAACTGGAATTACAAGAAAGCAAAACAGAACAAACAACAACAAAAACTCCAAGAAAACTAAACACACACACACATGCCTAGCACAAAATGAATAGAGAAGAAAAATAAAAAGACTGGAGGAAAATAATTAAAAAAAAACAGATTCAGGTCCAACCTTCATACATATTGACACACACCTTAAAGTATAAAAAATGAATATAAAAAACCTTGAAGCTGGGCTCGGTGGCTCAGCCTGTAATCCCACGCCTTTGGGAGGCTGAGGTGAGTGGATTGCCTGAGCCTGCAGGTTCGAGACCCGCCTGGGCAGTGAGAACTCATCTCTACAATAAATCAAAAAATCAGCTGGGCGTAGTAGCACACGCCTGTAATTCCGGCTACTTGGAAGGCTGAGGCGGAAGGATCACCGGAGCCCAGCAGGTCGAAGCTGCGGTGGCCGGGAGCGGCCACTGCACTCCAGTCTGGGCAACAGAGTAAGACTCCAACTCAAAAAAAAAAAAAAAAAAAAAACCAAAAACCCCCCAAAACCTTGAAGAACAAAAGAGCAAAAACCAACAACAACAAAATCGAAAGATGAACTCAGTCATTCACATACACACATAAGCAGAAAATGACAAATAAAAGAAGAAGGAAACAGAAAAAGAAAAAAAAATTGGTGGGAGGATGCAGATCAAGCTTTCTCATAAACCTTCATGCATAAAGGAAAAATATTTTAAAGATAGATGAACTCACAAATAAACAATCAAAAAATTTTAAAAACTGAAAAATAATTGGAAAAAAATCTGCCCTCTTGTTGTAGGCTCTGTAATTGTTCATCTAATCAGTTCTCTCCTGCAGAGCCAACCTTTCACTCTCTCCCCAGGGAACGAAGCAGGGAAGGAGGAGGTGGAGGTGGGTGGGGCTGCAGTCTTTCCCTCCCACTCTTATATAGAAGGTCTAGTAGATCTTCTCCCATACGGAGTTATGGAATTGTCTCTTCTCCAGGATGTACTCTCACCGGCATGCCCCAGTTAGGCCTATCCTGGAATGGAGTTCTCCTATTGTGACTGACGTCCAGCCTCCGCCTGGATTTGCCAATCTCAGTCATGGCCCAGCTGTGTGGGTCTGATGTTCAGAAGCTTGCTGGGGAGGAGGGGTTTTGGGTCAACCCCGGATTCACCACTGATCTCTTTGGAGCACTTTCTCATCCTTTTCTGGCCATGCTTTTGTGCCTGACTGGACCAGGATAGCGGGTGGGGCAGCTGGAACTTAGCACTCCTCAGGTCCCTCTGATATTTGTGCTCTCAGGACATTCCCCCTGGGCCATAATCAGTTTCTGAGTAGTTGATCTACCAGTCACAGAGATCAGGTCTGTTGCTCCTTGGGAGCAAGTCAGAGCATTTTCCTACCCTGCCTTCAAGATGGTGGTAGGGAGCTTCTCTTGTCCTCTTCCATGGGAGCTTGCCTCTGTACTCCCTCCTCATGCAGCCCCTGCCAGAGCCCTGCCAGTTGCTAAAGTGGTGAGGCAAAGCCAGAGCCGGCAGTCTCTCTCCTGCTTCAAGGGTGAGGGAAAGCCTGGGGCAATAGTTTCACCCGGAGGCTTTTTCAAAGGAAAACTTCTGTCCATTAAAAAACAAGGGTGCTTCGTGACCCGCCTGGACAACTTGGCGAGACCTCATTCTACAATAAATCAAAAAAATTAGCCATGCATGGTAGTGCGCACCTGTAGTTCCAGCTACTTGGAAGACTGAGGCAGAAGGATCGCTGGAGCCCAGCAGGTCGAGGCTCTGGTGGCCGGGAGCGGCCACTGCACTCCAGTCTGGGCGACAGTGAGACTCCAACTCGAAAACAAACAAACAAACAAACAAAAACAATGGCGCTCCACTTCTGTGCCTGGGAAGAGCCAGGGACAAAGTAGAGAAATTGCAGCACCAGCTGTTGCACCAGGGACCTGGCCACCCACTCACGAGCCCCACTTAGACAATCTCTCCGAGCATTTTCTTCCCAGTGAGGGTTTTTTTATTTTAGAAAAGAAAAGAAAGAAAAAGAAAAATGGTGCTCATCTTCTGTGTCTTGGGTATTGCTAGGGGTACAAGCCCAGCCACTTTGGCACCAGCCGCTATACCAGGAGAGCCCTGGCCGCTAGCTCCCTAGTCCTCACTCAGTCAGCCACTTACACACGCACTCACTCACTAGCACATACACAAAATTTTCCATGCACTAACTCATTCACACGGGGACTCACATTGTCCGACTGGTTCGGCTGCCATCTTCCCTACTCTTCAGTCAGAAGTTTCTTAAGGACAGGTTTCTATTGGCCATCTCTGCTACTAATGTCCAGAGTTTGCCTAAGAACTGGCATAATTTAAGAACACACAAAATGACTACTTCTTAATAAATGAATCAATGATAACTAATTCTCTTAAAGTTACACAGCTAACATGGCAAACCTGAAATTTGAATTCTAAAACATGTAACTTCAAAACATCACAGCTTTAGATGAATTATTGGGTCAAGTCCCATGCCCTTTCCGCTTTTGATATATAGATTTGAAGGTTGAGCAGAAACCCTCATCATGTGGACATTCATAGGACCACTTTTAATTCACATACCTATTCACACATACATTCATTCATTTGTTCTTTTAGTCAACAAATAAATTTCCTGATACAAAGTACTGTTTTAAGTCTGGAGATGCAACAGCTAACAACATGGATGAGTCTTCAGAATGCATGAACTTTGCATTCTAGTGGGATGCAACACAGGAGAAACAGGTCAACAGGTAAACCAACAATAGACAAATATCAGCTAAGAATAAATATTATGCAGATAATTAATTTAATGAAAGCTACTTTCCCATCCAGAGAGAAATGGACAAAAAAATTTCTTTGGGTTGCATTTTCTTTGAGTTGTCTTTTCAAAGCACTCATGAGAAAGCTCCTGAAGTCCCTTAATCAACCTTATTTCCATCTCTGTGTATTGGACAGGCCTACTGTCTTCATCAGAAATTGCATCATTTCCCTTAGTTTAATGTTTAGGGAAACCATAACAACAAATGAGTAGTCTCAAGAACTTCTGATCATACATATGTTTGTTTCTGAAGTATAGAAAAGTAGCTGCTTTAGTCAGAACCTATTTAATAAATAATCTATTTGAAATTAAATAGTTTGTTGTCCTATGTATTTAAATGTATTCTTGTCTAACTTTGACAATATTTATATTTAAGATTGATACTGTCAAAAGCTCCTAAATTTAAAAGGCATTTTAGAAGCAATATTTGCTTTAATTTTTACCCACTGTAGACATATTTTATAAATCATCCTTGACAAATAATTGAACAAGATCTACTGAAATTTATGACCTGAGTGATTTAGAGGTTGAAGGTATAACTAACAGGGAAGAGGACGCAGGAAGATGATCAGATTTAGGGCATGGAGGAAATACAAGGAAAGCATGGTGAAATTTGTTTAATGGCAGGGTTTTTCAACCTCAGCACTATTGGCAAGGTAATTCTTTGTAAAAGCTTGTACTGTTTACATAGGATAGTTAGCAGCATCCCTAGCCTCCACTCACTAGATGCCAGAAGCACCCACAGTCCCAATGTTGTGATAACTAAAAATGTCTTCAGATACTGTCAAATGTCCCTAGGGAACAATATTGCCTAGTTGAAAACTACTGGTTTAGACATTTTGAGATTGAGGGGTAGGAAAGAATCCAGATGGATACGTCTGACAAAGAGTCAATAGTGTGAGAATGGAGCAGCAAAATAAGTTAGAAAGTGAAGATTAGAAGGTATTCACATGAAAATGATCCTTGAAGTCAGGAAATTATGAGACCACTGAAAGAAAATGTGCAAACAGAGAAGAGAACAAGGCCAAGGACAGTTTCTCAAGGACATTTACATTTGGAAGATGAGTCAGAAGGGAAAATCAAAGGAAAGAAAGGGAGGGGTGGTGCTGGGAAGGGGGCAGGGGAGGGTTGGAGAAGTTGGAGGAGAGTTCAAGGTCAAAAAAGTCAAGAGAGTTTCAGTAATTTTATGATGCATGGTGCACACATTTAAGGGAAATTAAGGCAAATTTCTAGAGATTTGTGCTTTTTAAAATTTGGATGGGAAAATTGTGTGGTTAAATATTATATCTGTAAATGACAGTTGGTATGTGGGTCCTGAAATAAACAAAATGTCCTGGGTCACAAATATCTAAAAACTAATGCTGAGTTTTAATAGTTAAAAAAAGGATGAATTAATCTTAAGTGGACCAATGACAAATAAACAATTTTGGCTTTAGGAAGAACTAGTATGGGGAGTCATTCTCTCTGTTCTTTTTCTATCTGTATATATTTTTCTTGGTTTTTGCATTGATATAATTCTTCTTTCATAATCTAGATGAATTTTCTGTATTTTCAAATCCATAGGGTAGACAAATGGCTGCTACTCTTAGGATATTAGTTTTCCTTTCTCTCTCTCTCTCTCTCTATTTTTCTTTCTTTCTTTTTTTGAGATGAAACTCTCATTAAGTTTTCCAGGCTGATCTCAAAAGCCTGTTCTGAAGCAATCCTTCACCTCAGCCTCCTGAATAGTTGAGATTGCAGACGCCAGCCACTATGTTGTGCTAACATTATAATTCCTTAATTCAACACAGCATTAGACAGATTTATACCTTCTTAATGATGATTCTAGATTCCTAGGGAAGGATTCTAACTGGCTCATCTTGGGTTATGTGCCCACCCACAAATTGATGAACTGTGGCAATATATTCACAGGAAAAATACTCTTGGTAATTTTGTCAATGGAAGGTTGCTGATGGGCATAAAAGGAAGAAGGAATAAGAGACCATTTCATAAAGAACAACTAAAAAAGTGTTCAGAGTTATTGAGTTAAAAAGAAGTAGAAAGTCATTGATATAAAATACGAATGTGATACCCTGAAAGTTGAGTTTAGGAAATATGAGACTAGATGTCATATGTAATATAAACAGAGGAGAAGGAGATGCTAAGGAGAGGTTGGCAATCCCAATGATGATGATGGCATGGGTGTGGTGAATGGCCCTGAGATTGAAGAGGAAGGGAAGCTGACCGGGGACAAGTCCAGCAGGCCTTGACCACTTACTCTATATGAGATGTGAATGGGAGCAATAATTCAAAGATGCCTCCAAGGCATCTAAACTGAATGGTTTAGGGAAAAGATGATTTTTTGAATTTAGTAACTAGATAGAGAAACTAGAGAATGAATCAGTTTACAGGATAAAGGGGTACAGGTATAAATGACTCATATTTTTAATATGTGAAAATTCTAAATTTAAAAATGGCCCCACTTCAAACATGAATAATAATTGCAATTTCTTTGTTCTGGGGACCTTAACAGTTTCTTTGTTCTGGGGATTCTTAACAATACTACATAAGTCTTACTTCATACTGATAATGAGGTGAATGAGAGAGACTGAGAAAGGTGAATTTACTTGGCCAAACTTAGAAAGCCAGAAAGGGGTATATAAAATAATTAAAACAACCTAATCTGACCTTAAAGTGCTACATACCTCCTTGAAAACACAACCACCCCCACTGAAAGCAAAATTGTAGACTTTCCCTATGTTAATTCTAAAAGCACGTCCCTTGGGGAAGGAAATTTCAGCTGCTTAGGAGATGTCTTGTGTGTTGGTGCTACTCAGCTCATAATAATAGGAGGGTCAGGCAGCTTGCCACCCTGAGGGCTTCAGAATGGGCAACCACAAGGCCATGATAAATGTGCTTATTTATCTTAATTGCCTACTTACCAAAGGCTACAGCTATCTAAGGTCATGAGGATCTGGCCAAGGATAAGATCATATGGAATGGAAGGGGTAGAAAGACGGCCGCAAGAATGCCAGCTCTTTTGCCTAAGGTTCATAAATCTGTCTGCATGGTGACTCTGCTGGCCTGGAGATCAGAGGTCTCTGGCCCAGGACACTGTCTCCAGGTCCCATCCAGACAGCCCTGAGTTTTCTTTAAGGCCAGACTGTGGAAGCTAACCACTAGGGCTTGGCTTGCCCTCAAGTTATGTCAGAAGACCTAAGTGGAGAAGCGCAGCAGCCCCAGCATAGTCCTTTATCCGGTGAGTGACAAGAGTCTAATAATGGGTTATGCTTCGGCTTGAGTGAATATTCAGTCCTGAAAGTCCTCCAGGCCCAAATAAAAGGCAAACCAGGCAAAGGCAGGCCAGGAATTGGAGGTCAGTGTGAGGTAGTCTTTCTGTTAGAAAATTAGGAAATGTAGCTTTCAGTTGAAAGATTATGTTCCTGCAAGCTGTCCTGGTTCTGTGGCAGAAAAGGAGAGCTCTGCCCTTTCTGCTAGACAGACTAACCAATAGAAGTGCCTTTAATCTCCTGGTGCTGGGGCATCTGTCTCGGTGGATACTACTTTCACCCACATCCCTAGCACCACCCCAAGTGCTGGCTTCACCAATCCTCCCCATACAAAACCCAAATGTTTTTATTTATTAATTTATTTTTAATGGTGGTATAACACACATATTGTAAAGAGCACAAATATTAAGTGTGTAGATTGATAAATGTTTATGTAGACATATATCCTAATAAGACAGATCAAAATATATAGAGAGGACATTCTTGTCAACCTACATGGTTTCTTTACTTTCATAGTCAATATGTTTTCTCTACCCCAAATTAACTACTATTGTGATGTATATCATAATAAATAATGTTTGCTTATTCTTGAACTTAATATAAATAAAATATCACACTGTAATTTTATTATAGTTTATTTTATACAGCATAATCTGTATGAGATTTATCCATGTTGTGGTATGTATCAGTAGTTTTTACATTCTTACTGCTATATAGCTATCCATTGTATAGATATACAATAATATATTTATCCGTTCCCTTTGGAATGACATTTGGATTATTTCCAGTTTTTAGGAGTTATGATTGTGGCTGCTATGAAGGTTCTTGTATATATCTTTTGGAGGACATGTACTGTTATTTATCTTGACTATATTTACCTCGGTCCGGAATTCCTACAGCACAAGGCTTGAGTTTAGCAGTAATGGATGTTTAGACATTATCCAATGGTTCTTCAAAGTGGTTAAATCAATGTATACCCTATTAGCAATGTATGAGAATTATTAGAATTTCTTCATATCCTCATAAACACTTCGTACTATCTTTTGTTTTATTTTAGCCATTCCATAAGACATTGTTCAAAGCTAGAGGAGATTTTATGCTACAGTCCCCTTCCTTCCTTCTTTTTATTTTCCTTTTAAGTTGGAGTCTCACTCTGTTGCCCAGGCTAGAGTGCAGTGGCATGCTCCCGGCCACCGCAGCCTCGACCTGCTGGGCTCAGGTGATCCTTCTGCCTCAGCCTTCCAAGGAGTTGGAACTACAGGCACGTGCCACAACACCTGGCTGATTTTTTGATTTATTGTAGAGATGAGGTCTCGCCGAGTTGCCCAGACTGATCTCGAACTCCTGGACTCAGGCAATCTGCTCGTCTCAGCCTCCCAAAGTGCTGGGATTACAGGTTTGAGCCACCGCGCCCGGCCACCCTTCCTTCCTTCTTGATATACCTCTTTTATTTCTCTTTTTCCTTCTTGGTGGCAATGTTTTTAATTCAAGTATAATTTAATCGTCTTTGCAACCACAGAATAACATAAATATAAAAGGTATTTTAGTAAGGCAATATTTAATAAATTAAGAAATAAACCACTATTTGAATCAATTCAGGCTTCATAGAAAAATAAAGCAAAAGAAAAGAATACCTGTCAATATGCTTTTGAGTTATACCCAGGGATCATCAAAATTTTATTTTACTACAAACCCTGATCTTTGTCCTGACAACAATTCTATTAAATCGATCCTTGAAGAGCAGGATTATTGTCCATTACATTAGAAACATGAGTGAGACTTACAGTTTAAATGCTACTATATGTGCCACCAACTATGATAAGATCTATGCTTAAATTATCTTATTTAATCATTTCAATAAGACTGAAAGTTTGAAATTCTTTTTCTCAATCCACTTGGGAGGTTTAGAGTTTAAGTGACCTGCCAAAGGTAACTCAGGTACCAAAAAAACAGAGCTGCAAATTCAACTTTTCACAATGTAAATGTGATCACGTAACTGGAAAAAAGAGAGAAGAAAAAGAACCTTTACTATTACATGGCTCATAGAAATGAAATGGTTATTAATAAAGTGAACATACGATTAAGTACTTTGTATAGCTATATATTAAATCAACTTCATGGGGTTTTAGATCTTTTCAGGGCAGATGTAACTACTACCATTAAGTGGCAAGGTAAATGAACTTACCATTTCAATTTTATGAAAAAGGCTATCACAACACTGTGGATTAACTACATATCATTAAACTGTACACAGTTATTTCAGTTATTTATTATTGTGTAACAAATTCCCCCAAAACTTAGGGGCTTAAAATAATAACAACCCTGTTTGCTCATGACTCTGTAATCTGGACTGTGCTCAGCTGGGCGGCTTTGCTCCCTGCGGTATTAGCTGGACTGACTCATGTGTTTGCAGTCAGGTGGCAATTCTATTAGGTCTAGATGATAGAAAGTGGCCTCATTCACAAATCTAGCACCTCAGCTGGGATGACTGGAACAACGAGGGGCTGGCTGTGTTTCTTTCTTCTGTGCCAGTCTTTCATCTTTCTGGGCTTCTCAACCCACACAACCTCTCATGCTTAAGGACTCTATACCAGATTTCCTTATGAGGCATCTCACTTCCGTTACATTCCCAAAGCAATGTGTTCATATTTCCAAGTTCAACACACTTAAATTAGTTATGAGACCCTAAATTGTTGTTTACGGAAATGGTTACACTGTTTTGTAACCTAACAGGTAATAGGTCTTCCAGCAAAGGTCTCATCTTCAGCTGGTAGCCATGCCATGAAAATGTATGTATAGAACATTATGATTGCATCTCCTTCTGTCCTTTAATGATCCCTATCTTCATGCATACCATATACCCTTATATTTCTTTCTGCAATGTAATTATAACAGGTTTATCAGCAATGCAACCACCCCAATCTTTACCTGAAATGCAATTGATATCATCATCATGGGCAATATAAGGAGCATATCTCTACCATAAATGTAATTAACACATTGTCTTTTGCACACTAGAGATTGCGTTTCTTTGGGAAATGCAATAACAGTTCTATCTGTAGTGCAATGATTCCATCTATTTGTGCAAGTTAATTATCGCTTTTCCACTTGCCAAGCCATAATGATAGGTATTCCTATAGGGCAGTGATTGCATCTCTGCCCTCAGGGTAATGATCACATATGCAATGCGAGATAACAAAATTGTCTTCAGGGCAATGATCAGATTCCTCTGCACAGGGTAATAATAACATATCCACTTTAACCTACGGCTAGCAAACCTTTTGTCAATTCTGTGATGCCAGCTTCCCCTGCAGTGAGTATGCGTGACAGACATTAATGCAGCATGCATTCACATCTACCTGATGTGTAAGGGTGGATTTTGTAGGAAACCAGAGTTCTACTTAGAGGAAGCATACTGATAGGAACAACAGTGCTAGGGACAAAGAGATCTGAGTTTAAGTAGATATCACAACACATTCTGTGTGATTTTGGATAATTGGTTTAACTTCTCTGAATCAAGTAGCAAAAAACTGAGAATGATAATGACTGCTTTTGCAAAAAGATTGGCATGAACATAATACTTCTCAACACAGAGCCTGCCTCTTAGGTGAAGTTTATTACTTCATTTCTCCCTCCAAGTAACCTGGGCTAGATCCTTTTCCCTGATTCCTCCAGGATCTGAATTCCATAATCACCTCTCCTCACTGGAACCTCAACTAACATTTGCTCATTATTATTCTTAAGTTCTTCCCCTTTTCTGATTTTTGTTTGCTTGTTTGTTTTTCATTTCTGCCTGCAAATGTGCCAGTGCCTCTTATATCTTTGAATGTCATTTTCTGACACAAATTCAATTATTTACTATTGGAAATATATTTTCTTAGTTTCTAAAGTTGCTCTTGCTGTTTTCTTATTTTGTGACCACATCTATCTACATATTCAAAGTAGGAACCTGGACATCAGCTCACTTCTTACTAAAATTTACTCTGTATTTCCAATGAGGCATGCATGTTGTTGATTCTACCCTCTTAATATTCACTATTATGCTGACCTTCAGTCTATCCCTATTCCTACTATCTTAGTCCAGGCCTTCCACATTGCTCCCACTAATGGATATTTAACTTGTCTTCAGTTGTGAAAAAATTTTCTAAGGAAAAAGGAAGATATTTATGAATATGAGTATATTAAAGCTCTAAAATATCATAAAATAAATAATAAGAAGCAGTGGGAAAATCTTTGAATTAACAAAAGGTATTTGCTAGGTATTTTCCAGATAGAGTATTAACCTTCTTGGTAAGCAATTTGTCACTAGCTATAAAATTACAAATGCTTCAATTAAAAAATACATTAACAAGTAATTTATTAAGGAGAAATTCTAATAAATAATACATGTAAAATCATATGAATAGCTATAATAATTAAAATATGCTTACATTTAAACAGAATTATCAGTTCCTACTCATAATATTTTCAAAGATAAAAAAACACAACAAGGTTAGAAAAAAAATGATATCTGTCTAAGAAATTTCAAACAAGTAACTTATCTAAGTCTTGTTCTCTTTCTAGAAAGATTCACAAACAAACAGATAGATGAACACGTGGATATACACACAGACATAAAGATAACTTCCAGGGCTTGATAGGTAGAAAACTTCAGAAATCTTGATAAAAAAGTAAACTACTAAAAATGATTGACTGCAGTACCCATAAAAAACTTTCAAGAACATGTTGAAAATTTTAAGAACATAGTTAGATATACAGAAAGTTATGAGACTTAAATGTAAAGAAAATAAATAATTAAGGAGATAGTAGGTTTACAGAATATATATATAGGTGTGAGGACATTTTTTTAGAGGTAAACTAAGTTAAGCAAGGCTTGGTGAAAATTTTTTAAAATCACAGTATAATTCACATTGAGTACAGAAAAGAGTATAATTGATATTGTGGAGATGTTGAATCAGTAGCATGGAGGATATTTTGAGAAAACATCTGAGAATAAAATTCAAAGGAACAATGAGATAAAAATGGCAAGAGAGAAATTTTAGAATGAACAAAGAATGGAGAACTAAAATAGAAATAATAGGTTCTCCTGAGAAAAGAGTCTATGAAAGATTTTTAAAAATGAAAAGTAAGGCAGTAATTCCATTTGCAATAAAATAAATCTCCATAATATGAGCAAGAAACTGTATTTGCAAATTGCAGTGGTTTACTGAGAACCAGGTAAAAATAATAGAAAGAAAGCCACACATATATTCTTAGCTTTTTTTTCATAAGAATTTGTTAATTCTAAAATTATTTTGGTAAAAATAATTAAAACTGACAAAAATGTTAAAAATATATAAATATTAATAAGTAAACATCTTGGAAGGAACAAAAATCCATCTAACCTGATACTTTTAGTTAAGACATGAGATACCCAAACTCCCAGACTTCAAACTTTACTATAAGGCTACAGTAATCAAAACAGCCTGGTATTGGGACAAGAACAGGCACAAAGACCAATGGAACAGGATAGAGATTCTAGAAGCAAAGCCTCAATTCCTCAACCAACTCATCTTTGACAAAGCATCCAACAACAGCCACTGGGAGAGAATTACCTATTCAATGAATGGTTCTGGGAAAACTGGCTGACCACATGCAGAAGATTGAAACAAAACCCCTACCTATGACCATACACAAAAATTAACTCGAAAGCAATCAAAGACATAAACATAAAACCTCAAACTATAAGAATCTTAGAAAATGCAGGAGACACCCTTCTGGAAATTGGAACTGGCAACCAATTCCCATTCAGAACCCTAAAGGCCAATACCTTAAATAAGATAGGCAAGTGGGACCTCATCAAACTAATGAGCTTCTGCAAAGCAAAAGAAACGGTCAAGAGAGCAGGGAGCCAGACACCAGAATAGGAAAAAATATTTGCCAACTGTATATCTGACAAAGGCCTATCATCTAGGATCTACAAGAAACTCAAACACGCCAAAAGGGGAAAAAAAAACCCAAACAACTCCTTAAAAAATGGACAAAAGACATGAGTAGACAATTCTCAAAAAACGATATATGGGCAGCCAACAGACACATGAAAAAGTGCTGTCTCACTCATCATCAGAGAAATGCAAATCAAAACCATATTGCAATACCACCTAATCCCAGCAAGAATGGCCGTCATTAATAAAACAAACAACAGATGCTGGCAAGGATGAAGAGAAAAAGGAATGCTTCTACACTGCTGTTGAGAATGCAAACTAGTGCAACCTTTCTGGAAGACAGTGTGGCGATTTCTGAAAGAACTAGAAATTGAACTTCCATATGACCCAACAATTCCCCTACTGAGAATATACCCAGAATAACTCAAATTATTCTACCAAAGAGATACCTGCACACATATATTTGTTGCAACTCTATTCACAATAGCAAAAACATGGAACCAACCGTGTTACCCATCGAACCTGGCCTAGATTTAAAAAAATGTTGTACATGTACATAATGGAATCTTATGCAGCCATAAAGAAAGGCAAACATATGGACTTCGCAGCAACTTGGATGGGTTTGGAGTCAATCATACTTAGTGATCTATCACAGAAACAAAGAACAGAGTTCCATATGTTCTCACTCATAAGTGGACCTTAAACAATTGTAATACTATGTGAAAAGGATTGGCAATAGTGGAAAACTGTCAGGGGAGGAGGGTGGGATTGGCAGTTGAGGGTAACTGCTAGGGGAGAGAGGGGCATACCTCATCAACAAGGGTGCCTGCATAATCAACATTTGTATACCTAATCCTGAATTGTACCCCACATCTTTATAATTTTTTTTAAAAAATGAGATACCAGAAGAAAAAATAGCCATGCTTATACAGTTTTGACAGAAATAGGCTGTGTACATTTTTGTTTGTTTGGTTTTTAAAAATGCACGTTTCATTCTTTTTTTGTTTTCTTAAGAATGCAGTCAAGTTGTATTACATAAAAAAATAGAAAATTGTGTTGCTTATGGTTGCCTCTTAGGCAGGGAGTCGAGGTATGGGAGGAGGAGAATATAAACAAATCTGAGAAATGTGCTTCTGTTAGTTAAAACAAGAGATAAAATTCATATTAAATAAAGCTGAAAAGGGAGAAAAAAATGTATCAATAAAGTACCAAAAACAGTTTAAAAAAAATCCTATCCTCCTATCCTACTTGCTTTCTGCCTGATTAGAATAATAAAAACAAGGTGTAGCATTTTGAAAAGACATATATTGTAAAATTAATGTTGTAACAACACAAATCTGTTTCTGAACGTTTCATTTTCAAATTCTAGAAGTACGTGTGTGTGTGTGTGTGTGTGTCTGTGTGTGTGTGTGTGTGTGTGTGTGTGTGTGTGTGTGTGTAGAAAGAAAGATAAAAGTGAGATGCTTATCTCACCAGGATAGCAATAAGTTTCTTCTAAAAATGACAACGGTGACAGAGGTTAATCATTTTGAAGTGGTTGAGATATGTTTTAAATAGTACTAAAAGTATGATACACACTGGAAAAGTGTATGCTTTTCAGTGCTAAAAGAAAAAATTGAAAATAAATAAGAGCGATTATGTGAGTGAGTACATGTGTGTGTGTGTTTTATAACATTTAAACATTAAATTTATAACATTTCAAACACAAGGTAGAAACTTAGGTATAATATGCTGCAATCACCACAATAAGTTACCAGAAGATTAAAACGGCAATGATCACACTATCTTAGAAAAGAGGAGGAAAAAGAATCATCATTTTAAGGCAACATGTCTGCCTAGAAAGAAGGAAGACCCTACCACATGATGATGTTTGTCACTTGCTCGCCTTTATTTCTTTTGCTCCTTCTTCTTAGGAAGTTCATTCTGTCATGCTCTCTTAGTGAACTGATGTTCTCAAGTTTTGAGAATTTATTTTGCCTTTATAAGAGGTTTTGTCTCACCTAATCTCCCATCTCCCAAGTGTCTGTCCTCCTTCTAAAAGTCTTTGTAAGCTGTTGGAAAATCCACCATGTCACTTAATGCCCTTCAGTCTTGCTTTCCTTTAAGTCCCTAGAAAAATGAAGGTTACTCTGTACATCTTTACAGTCTTAGCCTCTATGGAGTACCTAGTACATTTTAAACCCTTTGAAACTTGGGGAAGAATAAATGAGTAAGTGAATAAATAAATGGGTAAATTCATGAATAACTCCAAACCTTTTGATACTTATTTAACTTCTATTCAGCATGAAAACATTACTGAACAAATTCCTTGATCTTGCACTCCATTCCATATAAACCCCTCTTCCATATAGTTTGGTGTTTTTTTCCTACTCTTGAATTAGCTCTCTCAAAAGTCACCAAATATCAAATATATGCTCCTAATTTTTGAAAGTTTATTTGGTGGCAAGATTTGAGTCAAGAGGATACACAGTATTCTAATTGTGCATTTGTGCATGCAAACGTGTATATATGAGCATGTGCACGTGTGTGAGAACGTATATGTGAGTATGCAAGTGTGTATGTGTATGTGCATGCACATGTGTATGTCTGTTCCTTTTGAAAAGACAGGGCAGAAAGAAGAGGCAGAGGTAGAAAGGACATTATAGGAACAGGGAAAGCATTGATAAGTCTGGAAAGACAGAGAAGCCCGTGTATGTATTGTGAAAGATGCTATGCAGAAAGAAGAAGTATTCCGGTTCAAAAGAAACTAGAGTTGACTGTAAGAAAAAGGTACCATGAGAGAAAGGAGTCCCCTCAGTTACCTTCTCTTAGAGGTGAGAATTTGATGATACCATGGATATGTAAAGCAGAATTCTCAGCCCTAAGTATATACATAATAACTGGGAAATTAATAATGTTCATCTAGATCTTTGTTTCTAAATACTATTCTTCAATAAAAGGAACCAGAACTTCTTAGAGAAATGGCCAATTCTAAGACTGGGAAAGAAAACTACAAGACTTAGAACATCTACTTGTGCCAGAATATAAGAAAATGTGAAAACAATAAAAGGATAGGATTATGTCAGAGAAGACATAAGGGCCAACCAGAAAGATCTCCATATTAGGGGCCAGTGCTGGAACAATGTGAGCAACTAAATACATAATGCAGGTGTTGAGTTATACCCCTCCAAATAACATAAAACTCTATGAATCAAAGCTGATATAAAAAGATGAAATAAATAAGTAAATAAAGGAAAAGGAACAAATCTGTCTTACAAAATAGTTCTAATTAATAAATACAAAAGGAGGAGGGAAATAAAACTCACCCCTAGAACAACACAGTAATAACTACTTCAGGCTCAACCCATTGACAAATGCTAAAATCGGCACGCAGAACTCTAAGGAGAGCAGGATATTTGTACTGCCTCAAATTATCTCCCCCAAATTTACTAATTACTATGAGGATTTTAACACATTATCAAAAATACTTTACTATGCTTCCTCTCAAGAAATGGAGTTTAACTCCCCTTTCCTTGACTGGGGACTTGACTTAGTGACTTGTTCCTAAGGAACAAAGTAGAGAGAGAGAAATAAAACAATTTTACAGTGGAGAAATTTGGAGACACTCATTAACTGAGTAATCAAGGTTAGCATCACCAGTAATAAACCATGTTAATATCATATGCCCCTCATAAGATGTGCTGAGACAGGCACATCACCTCTGTGGTATTCTTGCCCAAAATCAATAATCTCAGTCTATTCATGAAAAAGCATCAGACAAACTCAAATTAAGGGACATTATACAAAATACCCAACCGGTACTCTTCCAAAGTATCATGGTCACAAGAGACAAAGAAAGACAAAAACTCTCATAGATGGGAGAAGACTAAAGAGATACAATGACTAAATTTAATATGGTGCCCTGAATTGGATCCAGGAACAGAAAAAGGAAAAGGGAGAGACTCAAAGAAAACCTATAGTTTAGTTAATAGTACATATAAATGCTAATTTTTTTTTAGTTTTGATAAATTTACATTGTCATATAAGATGCTAACATTAGAAGCTAGGTGAAGGTTACCAGGGGGCACTCAAAAAGAAAAGAATTATCTTTAGGAGTTGTACAGGATTCTTCCCCCAGGTAAGTGTTCTAGGAACCCATTGGCATCAGTGCACCAGTTACTGTATCAAATAGTGTGTTTCAGTGAATTTTTTTGGAGGTTCTTTCAACGCATTTGCCTATTTCATGACGGGTGATCTACAAGCACATCTGCCCACATTACACTGAGTATTCAGCAGTTTTTTTTTTTTTTTTTACCAAAAACTTCATGACTCCCATGCCCCACCCTCCCTGTTCACCGATCTCTCCCTGAGCAGCTTTTTTGTTTATTTGTTTCCCCAATGAAAAGACTCCTCAAAGGGAAAAGTTTTGCCAATGAAAGTGGTAAAACAAGAAAAATGGCAGAAGCACTAGAAGGCATCAACATTGACAGTTGGAAAACTGTTTTGAGCAGTGGAAAAAGTATCTTGATAGATGTATGGCATCAGATGGAGAGTACTTTGGAAGTGACTGAAGTTTAAACATGTAAGAATAAATGCACAATTTTTTAAATTTAAAAATCCGTTTTGAGGGGAGATCCCCCTTCATATATGAGAGTACTATACTATTTTGGCAATCTTCTGTAACTCTAACATTATGGCAAAAAAGTTTAAAACTGTACATGCTTGAGCCTCCTCCACCTTCTCCCATCATCCCACACAATGCTAGAGATAAGGCAATCCTTGGTTGAACAAACAGACTTTTTAATAACCAACACACTCTACCTAAAGAATCATGAAGCACCAGGAAGAGTAACTTTTGAAACCTGTTTCTTCATAACTTTTCTCATTGCATTCTTTTTATATGTATATATGTGTATATATTTTCCGTGTCTTTTATTTTATTTAGGCACTTTTTAGAGTTCAACTGTCACTCAGGGCGTCAAAGTAATGTTCTCCTCAGCAGTGATTGCAGGGCTGCATGCATAATGAACCCTGTTATTGCTCTTATTATTAAGTACGCTGTTGGGGATGGGAGGGAGGCCACAATCTAAAGGCAATGGCTCTTTCTGGCACTGCCTGCCCTCTCTCATTGACTGAGACCAGCAAAATACAAAAAAAAAAAAAAAAAAAAAAATTAAAAGCACACGTAGAAAAAGAGGCAAAGGATCCTGCTCCTTGATGTGAGGAAATGTCAGAGGTTTGTACTGGCTTCAAGGCACTGACTTTTGTTATTTATTTAATGCAAAATAGACTCATTCTTTATTGACCACTTGAAAGAACTGCATATATTGAGAACCCATACCATGTCAGCTATTGTCTTGGCTATTTAATGAATGTTATCTCATTTAGTCCTCACAGCAAGCCTGTGAAGAGGATGTGGTCATCCTCTGTGCATAGACAGGAAGCAGGCTGAGAGATGCTGCATAACTTGTCTAAGGTTTTCCACATGGTTAGCAAATGGGAAAGTCCAGCATAGTGGTGTTAGACTATAGCTCAGACAACCCAAGAATATGTTTTCATAACTTTATAGCTAACAAAGGCAGGAAGTTGTTTTCCTATAGGGTCATAAACAAAAATTTTCCTGAATAAGCTGTGTATTGAATAACTGTGTATGTGAATAAGCTGAGACGTAGGTAAAATGAGGATTCTGATTTAGTAGGTAGAGTGTGGGCCCTTAGATTCTCATTTCTAACAAGCTCCCAGGTGATATCACCATTACTGATCCATGATTCACAGACTGAAATTCATTATTATGGAGTCATACCTCAGATTCAAAAAAGAAAAGTGACCCAGCTTTAAAAAAGAAAAGTAATCCCAGCATTTTGGGAAGATAAGGTGGAAGAATTGCTTGAACCCAGGAGTTTGAGACTAACCCAGGCAACATAATGAGACTTCATTGCTATAATTTATTTTTTTTAATTAGCCAGGTACAGTGGGGAACATCTGTAGTCCCAGCTACTCAGGAGGCTAAGGTGGGAGGATTGCCTGAGCCCAGGAGGTTGAGACTGAGGCCGTGGTGAGTCATGACCATGCCACTGCACTCCAGCCTATGCGACACAATAAGACCCCAACTTCCAAAAAAAACACAAAAGAAAGAAGGAAAAGAAAGAAAAAAATGGCAAAATTCAAATGCAGTAGTTAAATATTATCTACTATTAAATAGTCAAATGTTCTGAATTTTATGGATTGAATTGACTTTCCCTAAAATTAACAGGTTAGGGTGGGTAATAAAATAAACCAGGGAAAATGAAAACCTCTGTAAATGCCTATGGTTTCAGGAATAGAGGAAGAAGTGAAAGGGTTTGCATGAATGCCTTCTTGATCTCACATGGAGACCAGGCCTCTTTTGAAGCATGTTCAGCCTCCTGTCCTCTAGTCTTCCTTAAGAAACACTCAAGGATTGACTTGTTCCCTTTTTCGTATGTAACCTCTTAGTAAGACCAAAGGTGGGACTAGCAGAAATGAATGAATACATTAGCTATTTCACTTTAGTAATACTTCTTAATTTCTCTAAGCTCCAATGGCCTTCTGTAAAAACACAGTTAGGAGAGGTTTGAATGCATTAAGCACAGTGTCAGATACGTAAAAAGTATTCAGCAAACACTAGTTCTCCAGCATGTCTCTCCTTCTCAGTAAATCTTTTGTACTCCTAACTCTGCCTTTGTCAGACATATATGTCACAGATATTTACTTCCAGATTGTAGTTTTGCCTTTTCATTGTCTTTTAAGAAATTTTCTGAAAATAAGAATTCTGATGAAGTCCAGCTTATCATTTTACATTTTTATGATTAGTGTATATCACTTTTCTTCTTGATGAGTTGACCTTTTTGTTATTATGAAATATCTGTCTTTATTTGTGATTTTTTAATTTTTTAATTTTTTTTTACAATACCTTTGGGGGAATACAATTAATTTGGGTCTTGGCTTTTTTTTTTTTAAATCAATATTTTTTATTATGGTTTTGTGGGGTACAGTTAAGGGTTAGGTGTACAATTACGTTTCATTTAAGTACCCTGTTGATAAGAGGTGTTTCCCCTTCCCCAGACAGATATTTGCTACTGTTAATCCCATCCCCCCCCATAGTTTCCCAGTACCATCAGTCATTTTCTTATAGTATTACATTGGATGTTCAAGATCCATTATATGAGTGAGAACATGTGATACTCGGATCTTTGTTTCTGTGAGAGGTCAATCAGTATTATAGACTCTAGTTTCATCCAGGTTGCTGTGAAATTCATGATTTTGTTCTTTTTTATGGCTGCGTAGTATTCCATCGTGTATATGTACCTCATTTTTAAAATCCAGTCCTCTTTTGATGGGCAGCATGGTTGTTTCCAGGTTCTTGCTATTGTGAACAATGCTGCAATAAACATGTGTGTGCAGGTATCTTTTTTATAGAGTGATTTGAGTTCTTCAGGGTATATTCCCAGTAGGGGGACTGCGGGGTCATATGGGAGGTCGATATTTAGAGCTTTTAGGAATTGCCACACTGCTTTCCACAGAGGTTGCACTAGTTTACACTCCCACCAACAGTGTAGAAGTGTTCCCTTTTCGCCATACCCTCTCCAGCAACTGTTATTTTTTGAGTTGTTGATACTTGCCATTCTGACTGGAGTTAGGTGGTATCTCAGTGTGGTTTTGATTTGCATCTCCCTGATGATTAGTGAGGTTGAACATTTCTTCATGTGTTTGTTGGCTGCTCGGATGTCCTCTTTTGTGAAGTGTCTGTTCATATCTTTTGCCCATTTGATAATAGGGTTGTTTGTTTTTTTTCTTTTCAGCATGTTTTAGTTCCTTGTAGATCCAGGATGTTAAGCCTTTGTCAGACCTGGTGTTGGCAAATATTTTTTCCCAGTCTGTAGGCTGTCTCCCTGCTCTCTTAATGATTTCTTTGGCCTTGCAGAAGCTTGTCAGTTTAATAAGGTCCCACTTGTCGATCTTGTCTCTTATGACCTGTGGGTTTCTGGTTTTGTTCAGGAATTGGATGCCAGTTCTGATTTCCATGAGGGTATGTCCTTCGTTTTCTAAGGTTCTTATGGTTTGAGGTTTTACATTTAGGTCTCTGATCCATTTGGAGTTAACCTTTGTGCGTGGGGATAGATAGGAGTCCTGTTTCAATCTTCTGCATGTGGTCAGCCAGTTTTCCCAGCACCATTTACTGAATAGGTTCTCCTCTCCCCAGTGGTAGGTGATGGAGACCTTGTCAAAGATGAATTGGTTGAGAAATTGAGGTTTTGCTTCTGAAATCTCAATTCTATTCCATTGATCTATATGCCTGTTCCTATACCAATACCAAGCTGTTTTGATGGTTGTAACTTTATAGTAAAGTTTGAAGTCTGGTAATGTGACACCAACTGCTTTTTTTTTTTTTTTTTGCTGAGGATTGTTCTGGCTATTCTTGGACATTTTTGTTTCCATATGAATTCCTGTGTTGTCTTTTCTAGATCTGAGAAGAATGTTGCTGGTAATTTGATGGGTATTGCATTGAATTTGTAGATTGCCTTAGGTAAGATGGACATCTTCACAATGTTGATTCTTCCAATTCATAAGCATGGGATATTTTTCCACTTGTTTGTGTCATCTTTGATTTCTTTGAGCAGTTTTTTGTAATTTTCATTGTAAAGGTCTTTCATGTCTCTGGTTAGGAAGATTCCAAGGTATTTCATTTTTTGTGTGGCTATTGTGAATGGAATTGTGTTTTTTATTTGGGTTTCTGTTTGTTTATTATTGGTGTAGAGAAATGCGATTGTCTTTTGTACATTTATTTTGTATCCTGAGACTTTGCAAAGGCCTTTATCAGTATAAGGAGGCTTGTGACAGATTCTCTTGGATTTTCAAGGTACACAATCATATCATCTGCAAAGAGAGATAACTTGACTTCCTCTTTTCCTATTTGGATACCCCTGATTGCCTCCTCTTCTCTGATTGCTCTAGCTAGGACTTCCAATACTATGTTGAACAGGAGGGGTGAGAGTCGGCATCCTTGTCTTGTTCCAGTTATCAGGGGAAATGGTTCCAATTTTTGTCCATTTAGGAGTATGCTGCCTGTGGGTTTCTCATAGATGGCTTTTACTATTTTGAAGTATGTTCCCCGTATGCCTAGATGTTCAAGGGTTTTTATCAAGAAGGGGTGCTGGATTTTATCAAAAGCTTTTTCTGCATCTAATGATATGATCATGTGGTTTTTGTTTTGATATCTGTTGATGTATTTAATTACATTTATGGTTTTATGAATGTTGAACCAGCCTTGCATACCAGGAATGAAGCCTACTTGGTCATGATGGATGATTTTTGAGATGTATTGCTGAATTCGGTTTCCTAGGATCTTGCTGAGAATTTTAGCATCTATGTTCATCAAAGATATTGGCCTGTAGTTCTCTTTCTTTGTTGGATCTTTACCTGGCTTGGGTATCAATGTGATGTTGGCTTCATAAAATGATTTGGGGAGAGTACCATCTTTTTCAATAGGCTGGAATAACTTCAGTAGGATTCGTATCAGCTCCTCCTTAAATGTCTTGTAGAATTCAACTGGAAAGCCATCTGGACCAGGGCTTTTTTTTGTAGGAAGTTTTCTTATTATGTCGTCGATTTCCTTGATTGTTATTGGTCTATTTAAGGTCTCAATTTCTTCTTGTTCCAATCTAGGTAGATTGTGTGATGTCAGAAAGTCCTCCATTTCCTTAAGGTTTTCAAGTTTGTTTTCATACAAGTGTACGTAGTAGTCTCTAATGATCTTTTGTATTTCTTCAGGGTCAGATGTGACTTCATCTTTTGTGTTTCTGATTGTGCTTATTTGATTTTTTTCTCATTTTTTCTTGATCAGTCTAGCTAGGGGACCATTGATCTTGTTTATCCTTTCAAAGAACCAGCTTTTTGTTTCATTGATTTTTTGTATTATCTTTTTGTCTTCTATGTCCGGATATGGGCTTTTATTTCGGTGATCTAGATTCTTCTGCTGAAAGTAGGGTTTTTGTGGTATTGCTTTTCCAGTTTCTTTAGGTGGCTTGTTAGGTTGTTAATTTGTGTTCCTTCCATTTTCTTCATGTGTGTTTGTAGGGATATAAATTCCCCTCTTACTACAGCTTTCAAGGAGTCCCAGAGGTTTTGGTAAGATGTTTCTTCATTTTTATTTGTTTCCAGGTATCTTTTGATCTCTGTTTTGATTTCATCATTGATCCAGGAGTTGTTTAGCATCATGCTGTTTAGTGTCCATATCTTTGTGGGTTTTGGGGAACATTGTTGTTGTTAATGTTTATTTTTATTCCACTGTGGTCCGAGAAGGTGCATGGTAGAATTTCGGTCCTTTTAAATTTGCTTATGCTTGACTTATGGCCAATTACATGGTCAATCTTAGAATACGTTCCATGTGGTGATGAGTAGAATGTATATTCTGTGGTCTTCGGATGGAGTGTTCTGTAGGTATCAATTAAGTCCATTTGGTCCAAAGTCACACTCAGGTTCCAGATCTCCTTGCTGATTTTTTATCCTGATGATCTAATAGGGTTGTGAGTGGGGTATTAAAGTCCCCAGTTATGATGGTATTAGAGTCAATATCTTTCTTTAGCTTTTCTAGAAGTTGCTTTATGAAAGTTGGCGCACCTATGTTGGGTGCATATATGTTTAGGATAGATATTTCTTGTTGATGGATTGAGCCTTTTATCATTATGTGTGGCCTTCTGTATCTTTTTTGATTTTTTAATAGCTTGAAGGGTATTTTGTCTGAAATTAAGATGGCTACTCCTCCTTTCTTTTATATTCCGTTTGCCTGAAAGTTTGTTTCCCGTCCTCTTACTTTGAGTCTGTGGGTGTCCTTTCTAGTGAGGTGAGTCTTTTGAAGGCAATAGATTGTTGCCTGATGATATTTTATCCATTTTGCCATTCTGTGTCTTTCAGTGGTGCATTTAGTCCATTCACATTTAGGCTAATAATTGAAATGCAAGAGTTGATCCCTGTCATAAGGTTCTTACAGAGTTGTTCCTGTTTGTTGTCTTTCTTTGGGTTCTGGAGTTGACTCATGTGTGTTTTTAATCTTTTACCTGTACTCTTGTGAAGAATGCTGTTGTTCTTTTTTCTTTTTCTTCTGTGTTCAGTACTTTCTTAAGTGTTTCTTGTAGAGGTGGTCTGGTGGCAGCGTAGGTTCTTAGGGATTGGATATCTGGAAAATATTTCAACTCTCCCTCACTAATGAAGCTTAGTTTGGCTGGGTAGGTTATTCTTGGTTGAAATTGTTTATCTTTAGAACTTTGAAGATAGGGCTCCAGGTTCTCCTAGCCTGAAGGGTTTCTGTGGATACATCTGCTGCTATTCTAATTGGTCTTCCCTGGTAGGTAGTCTGGCCTTTTTCCCTTGCTGCCTTTAGGATTTTTTCTTTTATAGTACTTTGTTTAGATGAATTATTATGTGTCTTGGAGATGGCCTTCTCATTTGTTGTCTTGCAGGGATTCTCTGAATCTCTTGTGTTTGAATTTTTTCATCCTTGATGAGATGAGGGAAGTTTTCTTGAATGATTTCATGAAATGTTTGTTCCAGTGTGGCTTCTGTTTCCCTCTCTGCCTCAGGAAGTCCAATTACTCTTAGGTTTGGTCTCTTGAAGTGATAATTCATCTCTTGTAGGTTTTGTTCTTTTTGAGCTTCTTTTCTATGCTTTTGACAGTTTGGGTTAGTTCTGTGTTTTGGTCTTCGAGCTCTGAGATTCTATCATCTGCTTGGCTAATTCTGCTTTCCATGCTTATTAGTCTGTTATTCATTTCCATCACAGTTTCTTTACTGCTGTTATTTCTGACATCAGCTCCTTCCTATTTTCCTCTAGTCTCTCCTCAATTTTTTTAATTCTCTCCGTTAATGTCTTGATGTCTTCATTTGTTGCATGTGATCAGCCATTCTGGGGGCTCTTCAATGCTTGTGTTCCAGAATCCGTTTTCAGTATCTGATCTCCCAGGGGTCTGTGTGAGACCTATATTCTTCTTTTGGTTTTTCTTCATTTGTGCGGTTTCTCCCCCCTCCCTGCTTTTTCCTTCCCTCCACGTCACCATCTTCTTTAATTCTGTTATTCAGGGGTAAAGGGATTGGTTTTACTTCTGCTTGTTCAATCTCCTATTCTTTATGTATGCCCTCTTACTTTGTTCAATTCTGGAGTTGCACTGTAGGTTGGGGGTGGTCCTTTTTGCAGTTTTGAGATTTACTTAAGCAGGTAGCTGTGATTCAAAATCTATCTGCAGGTCCTGGTATTCACTGACAGGTGTGTGGATAATCTGGAACCCACTTCCCACTGCCTTAGAATCTGTCTGTGTAGTGGGGCTGTAGGTTTACTCCCTGAAATAAAATGTGGTTAGCAGAGGGAAGAGAATGGAGCAGACAGTGGGTTGAAGAGAGGGGTGGAGAGATAGAGGAGTAAGGGGGGAAATAAACGTGTGCCAACAAATGGAGAGAGAGAGACCTATACTGAAACAGATAAAAACAATAGACCACAGCTACTGACAAACCAATTTCCATACAAAAAAAAAATAAAACATAATGATGCTAACATACAAGCCAACCAACCACCTTATTGGTGTGCTGTTCCTCTATACAAAGATATGGTTTACAGAGAGAAGAAAAGAGAAGAAAAGGAAGAGGGGGTAAAAAAGGAACAATACAGTAGGAATAGAATTAAGTCATTGAACTAACAGAATCAATGAAGCACACTCTGAGACTTTTTGTTTAAGTCCAATGTCCTTTCAGTTCTGATTTCTAGCTTTCTTTTCAAGCAGGTAAATTAGTTTGCAGTTAGGGTCAATTGCCCCTGGTCTGCTGTGAAGGATAGTTCAGAACACCCTCCATTCACCACTCTGGTCTATGTCTTTTTCAAGCTTGTTTCTCCCGTTTCGGTGTTGTTACCTTGAATCGCCAGCAGGTGGTGCTATCTTAGCTGCTCGCCCCAGAGGGGGTGGGGCTGGACGGGAAACAACAGAGACTGGAGCTGGATGCCTGCCTCAGGGCACAGGCAAGGGACTCACAGTGGTCAGGACGTCTTGGTCACGGGAGAAGTGGCAGCGATCCCAGCAGATCTTCCTGAAGGGGCTTTAAGGACTGAATTTGTGGATTGCCTCCAGCCCGGGTGGTGCGATGTGCTACCGGCAGCGGCTGCGTGGCTGTGGCTGAGGCGGCTGTGGCTGAGGCAGCTGCGGCAGTGATGGCTGCAGCAGCGGCATCTGCGCTGTGGTGACTGTCCAGTCCGCTGCTATGTCCCAGTGGTGAAAACGGCTGAGCTCCATATGAAGAGCAGGCTGCGATTTTGGGGTCCGCAGCCCCCGGGGGGAGAGCCAGAGACCCACTGCTGTTCTCCTTTGCAGAGGGTTTCACAGACCAGGTTGCCCATCGCCATTGGTCTTGGCTTTAAGAGTACCCACCACCCCCACATGTGCACATTGTACCCAACAGGTAATTTTTTTGTCCCTCTACTCCTTCCTCCCCTCCTCCTTTCTGAGTCTCCCATGTTCATTATACCATTCTTTGTGTCTTTGCATATCCTTGGTTTAGTTCCCATTTGTAAGTGAGAACATGCAGAGTTTTTGTCTGCTTTGTTGAATATCAGTTGGTTGTAGGTTTTTGAGTTTGTTTCTGAATTCTTCCTTCTGTCCCATCGATCCACGTGTGTGCTCTTATACCAGTATCATGCTGTTTTGGTCACGATAGGCTTGTAGCATAATTGGATATCAGGTAATGTGATGTCTCCCGATTTTTTTTTTTTTTTCTTTTTTCTTAGGATTGCTTTGGCTATTCTGGATCTTTTTTGGTTCCATATAATTTTAGGATTTTTTTTTAAATTCTGTGAAAAATGATGTTGGCAGTTTGATATAGCTTCCACTGAATCTGTAGATTACTTTGGGTAATATGGTCATTTTAACAATGTTGATTCTTCCAAGTCATGATCATGGGATGTTTTTTCATTTATTTATTTCCTCTATAGTTTCTTTTATCAGAATTTTGCAATCCTCCTTGTAGGCATCTTTCACCTCCTCGATTAAATATATTTCTAGTTCTTTCCACTTTTTGGTTGCTATTGTAAATGGAATTAAGTTCTTGATTTGATTCTCAGCTTAGTCACTTTTGGTATATAGCAGTACTATTGATTTTTGTGTGTTAATTTTGTGTCCTGAAACCTTACCAAATTTATTTATGGAGTCCAGGAGTCTTTTGGAGTAGTCTTTAGAATTCTTCAGATATAAGATCATATTGGGGGCATACAGAGACAGTTTGATTTCTTCTTTTCCAACTTGGATATAATTACTTCTTTCACTTGCCTGATTGCTATGGCTAGGACTTCCAGCACTATGTTGAATAAGACTGGTGAAATTGAGCATCCTTGCCTTTTTCCAGTTCTGAATGTGTCTAGCATTTCTCCATTTAAGATTACTTTAGCTGTGGGTTTGTCTTATTTGGCTTTTATTATTTTGAGGAACGTTCCCTCTATGACTGTTTTTTGAGTGTTTTTATCATGAAGGTTGTTGGATTTTATCAAATGCTTTTTCTGCATCTATTGAAATGGTCATATGATTTTTATTTTCAATTCTGTTTATGCAGTGGATCATGTTTACTGACTTGCATATGTTGAACCACCCTAGCATCTCTGGGATAAAACCCACTTGGTCATGGTGTATTTTTTTTAATATGCTGTTGAATTTGATTTGCTAATATTTTGTTGAGGGTTTTTGCATCTATGTTGGAAGGTATATTGGTCTGTAGTTTCCTTTTTTGGTGTATCTTTTTCTAGCGTTGGTATCAGAGAGATACTGGCCTTGTAAATTGACAAATTGGTATCAGTTCTTCTTTGAAGGTCTGGTAGAATTTAGCTGTGCATCTATCAAGTCCTGGACTCTTTTTTCTTGGGAGACTTCTGATTACTGTTTCAATGTTGTTATTCATTATTGGTTTGTTGAGGGTTTCTATTTCTTTTTTATTCAAGCTTTGTGTGGTTGTATGTTTCCAATAATGTATCCATTTCTCTAGATTGTCTAGTTTGTTTACATAGAGTTTTTCAAAATAGTCTCCAATAATCTTTTGAATTTTTGTTGTAATAATTGCAATGTCTCCATTTTTATTTCTCCTTTTTTTTGCACTAATTTGTGTCTTCTCTCTTTATGTCTTAATTAATCTAGTTAGTGGTTTATCAATTTTGTTTAACTTTTCAAATAACCAGCTTTTTGCTTCACTGATTTTTTGTTTTTTTTTTTAATTTCAATTTCATTTAGTTCTTCTCTGATCTTCATTATTTATTTTCTTCTACTAGCTTTGGGTTTAGTTTGTTTGTGTTTTTCTAGTTCCTTAAGATTTGATGTTAGGTTGTCAATAGGCCTCAATTGCTATAAATTTTCCTCTGAGCACAGCTTTGGCTGTGTCCCAGAGGTTTTGATAACTTGTTTCGTTGTTGTCATGTTTTCAAGAGAATTTTTAAATTTCCATCTTGATTTTTTTGTTGTTGACCCAATGATCATTCATGAGCAGAATGTTTAGTTTCCATATTTTTGTTAGGTTTCATGAGTTCTTCTTGGAATTAATTTCCAATTTTATTTCACTGTGATCTGAGAAGGTACTTGATATAATTTTGAAATTTTTGAACTTATTAAGACTTGATTTGTTGCCTATCATATGGCCTATCTTGGAGAATGTTTCATGTGCTAGTGAGAAAAAAATGTATATTCTATAGTTTTGGCATGGAATATTCTATAGATGATCATTAGTTCCATTTGCTCTAGAGTTTGGACTAACTACACTGTTTCTTTGTTAGCTTTCTGCCTTAATGATTTGTCTGTTGCTGAGTGGAGTGTTGAAGTCTCCCACTATTATTGTATTGCATTTTCTGTCCAGTAAATTATGTCTTATAAAACTAGGGGCTCTAGTGTTAGGCTCATATGTATTTTAAATTGTTATGTTTTCTCTTTGGATTGATCCTCTTATCTTTATACAATAGCTATCTCTGTCTTTTTTTTTCTTTCTTTTTTTTTACAGTTGCTAATATAAAGTCTGATTTATCTGATATGAGAATGTCTACTCCTGTTCATTTTTGGTTTCCATTTGCATGGAATCTCTTTGAATTGAGTCTATAAAAGTCTTTGTGAGTCAAGTGGATTTCTTGAAGGCAGTAGATATTTGGGTTGTATATTTTTATCCATTCTTCCAGTCTACACATTTTTAGTGGGGCACTGAGACCATTTACATTCAGAGTTAATAATGAGATGTAAGATACTATTCTGTTTGTCATACTGGCTGTTATCTGGCTGCTTCCTTTATTTGTTTATTTAATTGTATTGGTGTTCCATAATGTCCGTCAACTTTATGATTTTCAGTGTTTCCTACTGGTGTGTTTTGACCTTTCGTTTCAGTTTTTAGAACTCCTTTGAGAATTTCCTGCAGAGCCATTCTAAAGATGACAAATTTCCTTAGCATTTGCTTGTCTGTGAAGAACTTCATTCTCCTTCATTTCTTAAACTTAATGTTGTGGAATACAACATCCTTGACTGATAGTTATTCTGCTTTAGATTGAAGATGGACCCCCAATTATTCTGGCATGTAGGTTTCTTCTGAGAAATCTGCTGTTAGTCTGATAAGTTTACCTTTGTAATTTGATACTTTGTCTCACTGCTCTTAAAACCTTTCCTTGATGTTAACTGTGCATAATTGGATTTTTATATGCCTGTGGATGATCTTTTTTGCAATGAATCTTCTGGGTTCTTTGGGCTTCTTGTATCTGGATGTTCAGATCTCTGGCAAGGCTAGGGAAGTTTTTCTCCATTATTCCCTCAAATGAGTTTTCCAGATCTGTTGCTTTCTCTTCCTTTTCAAGAACACCTACGATTCTTAGGGTTGGGCATTTTATATAATCCTATATTTCTTGGAGACTTTGTTCTTTTCATTCTTTTTTCTTTATTGTAATCTGGTTGAGTTAATTCAAAAGCCTTGACTTCAAGTTCTGAAATATTTTCTTCTGCTTGATCTAGTCTACTGTTAAAACTTGCCACTGCATTTTGGGCTTCCCTAAATTCTTCTTTCATTTCCAGAATTTCAGCTTCTGTGTTTTGTTTTCTTTTTTCAAATGTGTCTATCTCTTTGGAGAATTTTTCAGTCATGTTCTGAATTTTTTTAAATATTTGTTTTTAATTTTCTCCTGAATATTATTGATCAATTTTTTGAATTTTATGTCTGGAATAACAATAATTTCATTTTAGTTAATGGTTCATTGATGAGGAGTTGTGATATTTGGGAGATGTTGGAGAACCCTGTTTTTTCATATTTTCAAATCATTTTTTGGTTCCTTCTCATTTTTTGGTTCCTTCTCATTCAAATCATTTTTTGGTTCCTTCTATTTCTTTTTATCTGAGGTTTTCAAGGGGCTGACATAGGCAGTGTAGGATTCTCTTGGTTAAATATAGCCATAGTGTGGTGAGTTTCTCAATTTCCAGCTGTGGCAGTCCTGTGCTAGGTACCTGCACTTGCTCATGGCATCCTGAGTGGACAAAGTGGCCTGGGCTAGAGCTAACTGGGGTTTGGGATCAGGCCTTCACCAAAGCTGAAGTATTATATCCAATGTGGTGGGTTGTACTGTTGACCTCTGGCCAGGCAGTAGCACCTGTAAGAGAAAGTCAGCTACAATTGTGGTTGTAGGGCATTTCCTTGGTGAGTGTTATTTCAAGGAAATGCCCAGTCAGTCTAGGCCAAGAACAAGGCTCAATATATATATTGGTGGGTCAGGAAGATGGCAGTTGAGTCAGTCAGTCTATGCAAGTCCCTGTGTAGGTGAGTGAGTGTGTGGAAAATTTAGTGTACATGTAGGTGAGTAAGTGGGCATGTGAGTGGCTGATAGAGTGAGGGCTCAGGAGCAAGAAGCCAGGACTCTCCTGCTGCAGCGGCTAGTGCTGCAGTTACTCGACTTGGACCCTAGTGACTACTGGGATGCAGAAGCCAAGTGCCAATTTATTTTCTTTTTTTAAAAAAACAAAACCCTTCCTGGGAGGAAGACACTGGGAGAGACTAAGTGGGGACTCGTGAGCAAGTGGCCAGGGCCCTCCTGGTGAAGTAGCTGGTGCTGCAACTGCTCTGCTTGGTCCCTAGCACTTCCTGGGTTGCAGAAGCCAAGTGCCATTTTTAAAAAAATGGACAAAAGCTTTCCTGCAAAGAAGTGGTGGGGGGAGACTGCCGGCTCTAGGCTCTGTCTCAACTCTGCAATGGGAGATGTTGCTGGCTCCAGGCTTTGCATTACCACTGTAGCACTTGGCCAGACACTGGCAGTGAGGGCTGTGGAGAGATCCCTGAGGCAGAGTCCCACAGTAGAAGATGAAAGAGGCACCCCACCACCATCCACCATCTTGAAAGCAGGACAGGAAAGAGCTCTGACTTGCTCACCATGGAGCAACAGACCCAATCTCTGTGATAGGCAGATCAACTACACAGGAGTTAATCATGACCCACAGGGAATATGCTGAAAGAACAAACTTTGGAGGGACTTTATGAGTGCTAGTCTCAGATGCCTCAACCTCTACCCTGATTCAACTGAAAGGCAAAGGATATGGCCAGAAAAGGATTAGGAAGACCTCTAAAGAGATCAATGATGAGTCCAAGGCTGACCCAACCCTGCTCCTCCCCAGAAATCCTCTGAACTTCAGACCCACATAACTGGGGCAAGACTGAGAGGGACAATCCCAAGCAGAACCTGGATATCAGCCGCAATAGGAGAGCTCCATTCCAGAACAGATCTGGCTGGGGCACCCTCCACAAGTACATACCTGGGAAGGAGACAATACCGCACCTCACACCAGAGGGATCCTCCTGACTATACAAGTGTGGGAGGGGAGGACTGCAGCCCCACGCACCTCCACTGCCCCCCTCCCCCTACTCCAGACACTGGGGAGAGAGTGGAAGAGGTGGAAGCTCTGCAGGAGATAGCAGAGAAGCAGATGAGAGGAGCAATTATGGAACTTACCACAAGAGGGCAAGGGTTTTCTTTTCTTTTTTTAATTTTTAAAATTAAAAAAAAAGTTTGCCTGATTGTTAGGTTTTCTTCATTTTAAAATATTTTTCCTTTGTGCGTGAATGTGTATGTGAGGGTTTTGTCTGCATCCCCCCCTTTTTTCTTCTTTTCTTTTTTTTCCTTCTTTTGTTTTCTGTTTATGTGTGTGTGTGTGAATTATTGAGTGTTTATCTTTCAGGGTTTTTTTGTTTGTTTGCTGGATGGTTTGCTTTTGCTCTTCTGTTCTTCATTTTTTAAATTTAGTTTAAGGTGTCTGTGATTATATGTGTGAGGGTTCGATCTGAATTCCTTTTTCCCCCCTTCCTTTTGGTCCTTCTCTTTTTCTTCTCCATTCATTTTGACTAGGGGTGTGTGTGTGTGTGTGTGTGTGTGTACGCGTGCGCGTACACGCGTACTTAGTTCTCCTTTTTGTTTGTTTGTTTTCTTTCACTTTTTTGTTATTACAGTTTGTTTTGGTGTGTGCATGTGTGTGTGTTCAATTGTTTTTTGCTTAATTTCTGCTTTCATTGTTTTGTGTTTTTTTCCTTTTCTAAATTTTTGTCTATTTTATTTCATTCTATTTTTCTCTGTTCTCCTCATTGTTGTTACTGTATCTTGGATTCAGGGGGTACACACACATACCCATTGTGTCATCATCATATAGAGAGGTGGTTGAGAGTGGGTCTCAGGGAATACAAACCACAATCAGTGAACATTGTGATTTGCAAGTAGTTTCTGAATACTAGCTCCCCATCCTCTACCTTACTTGATTTTCAAAACTACAAGAGACAGCAAAACTTCCCACCCACAGTCCTGTTTCAAAATAGGACAAATCCAGACCTTGGATCAAGGGAATAATAGAGGACTGAGCAAACAACAGAAGACAACAGCCTCAAAGTCCTCTCACACCGCCACTGAATAATGGAACTAAAGAGAAAAGCAAGAGATCTGTCACAAAAGGGGAAAACCAACAGGTAATTTCAGGTATAACAAAGAGAAAACACCTGAAAAAATAAGACCTTGGATCCCAAACAATGGAAATCACCAACAACTGGCCCCAGAAAACAACAGGGATTAGGGAATAGATGGAAAGAGTGAATAAGACTTAGGAAGACAAGATGCAACGCTGTCAGAACTTGTAACAGAGATTTTGGCCATAAAAAATTTCATCCAGGGAATAAATAACAAGATAACATGCATGGAAAGCATGCTTCTGCTAGCAGAAGAAAGACTATCAGAACTTTAAGACCAGAACATAGAAATTAACCCAATCTGTAAAAAACAGAAAGAAAATTCAGAAAGAAAGTTCAAAACCTACAAGAGATGTGTGATTATATCAAGAGGCTGAACCTACACTGATTGGCATCCCAGAAAAAGACAGGGAAATGGAGAACAACTTGGAGCAATTATTCCAGATGGTAATCCAAGAAAACTTTCCCCGTCTCACCAGAGATGTGACCTCAAACACAAGAGATACAGAGAACTGCTACAGGGCATCAAATGAGAAGACCAACCTTAGACACATAGTAATTCACCTACACAAAGTAGGTACAAAAGAAAAAATCCTAAAGGTAGCAAGAGAGGAAGGTCAGACTACCTCCTGGGAAAAACCAACCAGAATAGCAGCAGACATATTAGCAGAAACACTGCAAGTAAGAAGGGACTGGAGTCCAATATTCAAAGTCCTCAAAGATAAACAATTTAAACCAATAATTTCTTATCCAGGCAAACTCAGCTTCATCAGTGATGGAAAATTAAAATCCTTCCTAAACATCTATTCCCTATGAGATTATGCAACTTTCAGACCAGCTCTACAGGAGACACTTAAAAAGGTATGCACAGAAGAAAAAAAAAGAAAAAAGAATGACCACACATTTCCCAAGAGAACAGCAGAGCACAGAATCAACAGAGAATACATGACAACAACAAACTTAAAAACACACACATACATCATCCCAAAAGCTAAAAGAAAACAAGCAAACAAGGAAAGAAATTTATAAGAACACCATGACAAGAATAAACAATCTCACTTCAATAATCAGCTTGAATGTGAATGGACTAAATGAACCACTGAAAAGACACAGAATGGTAATCTGGATAAGAAATCATGACCCAGGACTTCTGGCAAGATGGCGATGGGGCAACCTGGTCTATGAAACTCTCTGTAAAGGAGAACGCAGAGGGTCTCTGGCTCTTTCCCTGGGGACTGCGGATCCCAATGTGGGCAGTCTGCTCTTCACACAGAACTTGGCTGTCACCACTGCTGGGGCATCGCAGCTGTCTGGACAGCCACTGCAACTGCAGACACAGCAGCTGCCGGCACTGCACGACCTCCATGGCGGCCATAGCGCCTCGCGCCACCCATGACTGAGGCGATCCACGACTTCAGTCCTTGAAGCCCCTGCAGGCAAGATCTGCTGGGATCGCTGCCACCTCTCCTGCCACCATGACGTCCTGCCAGCCGTGGGTCTTCTCCTGTGTGCTCTGAGGCAGGCTCCCATCTCTGGCCTCTGCCCGACTCCTGTCCGGCTCCACCCCCTCTGGGGTGAGCAGCTGGGATAGCACCACCTGCTGGTGATACAAGGTAATAACACTGAAACGGGAGAAACAAGCTTGAAAAACAGAGGCCAGATTTGAATGGTGAACTGAGGGTGATTTGAACTTTCCTTCACAGCAGGCCAGGGGCAACTGACCCTAACTGCGAACTAATTTGCCAGATTGAAAAGACAGCTAGAAATCAGAGCTGAAAGGACATTGGACTTAAATGATAAGTTTCAGAATGTACTCAATTGGGCCAGTTAGTTTAATGACTTAATTCTATTCCTACTATTTTGCTCCTTTTTTTTCTTTTCCTCTTCCTTTTCTTGTCTTTTCTCCTCTCTGTAAACCATATCTTTGTATAGAGGAACAGCACACCAATAAGGTGGTTGGTTAGCCTGTATGTTAGCATCATTGTATGTTTTATTTATTTAATTTTTCTATGGGAGTTGGTTAGTCTATAGCTATGGTCAATTGTTTTTAACTGCTTCAGTTTAGGTCTCTCTCCCTCTTTCCATTTGTTGGTACACTCATCTGTTTCCCCCCTTATCCTCTCTCTCTCCACTCCCCTCTTCCCCCCACTGTCTGCTCCATTCTCTTCCCTCTGCTGACCACATTTTATTTGACGTAGTAAACCTATAGCCCCACTGCATGGACAGATTCCAAGGCAGTGGGAAGTGGGTTTCAGATTATCCATACACCTGTCGGCGAATACCAGGACCTGCAGATAGATTTTGAATCACAGCTCCCACCTTAAGTAAATCTCAACACTGCAAAAAGGACAACCCCTAACCTACAGTGTAAATCCAGAATTGAACAAAGTAAGAGGGCATACATTAATAATAGGAAATTGAACAAACAGAAGTAAAAGCAATCCCTCTACCCCTGAATAACAGGATTAAAGAAGACGGTGATGTGGAGGGAAGGAAAAAGTAGGGAGGGGGATAAAAACCGCACAAATGAAGAAAAACCAAAAGAAGAATATAGGTCTCACACAGACCCCTGAGAGATCAGACACTGAGAAAACAGATTCTGGAACACAAACAATGAAGAGCCCCCAGAATGACTGGTCACCTGCAACAAACCCAGACATCAAGACATTAATAGAGAGAATTTAAAAAATTGAGGAGTGACAATAGGAAAATAGGAAGGAGCTGATGTCAGAAATAACAGCAGTAAAGAATACTGTGATGGAAATAAATAACAAACTAATAAGTATGGAAAGCAGAATTAGCCAAGCAGATGATAGAATCTCAGAGCTCGAAGACCAAAGCACAGAACTAACCCAAACTGTCAAAAGCATAGAAAAGAAGTTCAAAAAGACAGAAAAAAAACCTTCAAGAGATGAATGATCACTTCAAGAGACCGAACCTAAGAGTAATTGGCCTTCCTGAGGCAGAGAGAGAAACAGAGGCCACACTGGAACAAAAATTTCATGAAATCATTCAAGAAAACTTCCCTCATCTCATCAAGGATGAAAAAATTCAAACACAAGAGATTCAGAGAACCCCTGCAAGACAACAAATGAGAAGACCAACTCCCAGACATAAATAATTCTCCTAAACAAAGTAGGTATAAAAGAAAAAATCCTAAAGGCTGCAAGAGAAAAAGGCCAGACTATGTACCAGGGAAGACCAATTAGAATAGCAGCAGATTTATCTACAGAAACCCCGATTTATCTACAGAAAACAGGCTAGGAGAGCTTGGAGTCCTATCTTCAAAGTTCTAAAAGATAAACAATTTCAACCGAGAATAACCTACCCAGCCAAGCTAAGCTTCATCAGTGAGGGAGAACTGAAATCCTTCCCCGATATCCAATCCCTAAGAACCTATGCTGCCACCAGACCACCTCTACAAAAAACACTTAAGAAAGTATTGAACAAAGAAGAAAAGGAAAAAAGAACAACAACGTTATTCACAAGAGTACAGGCAAAAGATTAAAAACACACATGATCCAACTCTAAAACCAAAAGAAAGACAACACACAAACAGGAAGAACAACAACTCTTTAAGAACATTATGACAGGGATCAACTCTCACATTTCAATAATTAGTTTGAATGTGAACAGACTAAATGCACCACTGAAAAGTCACAGAATGGCAAAATGGATAAAATATCGCCAGGCAACAATCTATTGCCTTCAAGAGACTCATCTCATTGTGAAGGGGGCTCAAAGTAAGAGGATGGGAAAAAAATTTTCAGGTGAATGGAACACAAAAGAAAGGTGGAGTCGCAATATTAATCTCAGACAAAATACTCTTTAAGCTATCAAAAACTTAAAAAGATACAGAAGGCCACTACATAATGATAAAAGGTTCAATCCATCAACAAGAACTATCCATCCTAAACATATATGCACCAAACATAGGAGCACCAACTTTCATAAAGCAGCTCCTAGGTAAACTAAAAAAAGATATTGACTCCAATACCATCATAGCTGGGGACTTTAATACCCCACTCACAACCCTAGACAGATCATCAGGACAAAAAATCAGCAACGAGATCCAAAACCTCAATGCGACTCTTGATCAAACGGACTTAATTGATACCTACAGAACCCTCCATCCAAAGACAGAATACACATTTTACTCATCACCTCATGGAACATACTCTAAGATCGACCACATACTTGGCCATAAATCAAGCATAAGCAAATTTAAAAGGACTGAAATTTTACCATGCAGCTTCTCGGACCACAGTGGAATAAAAATAATCATTAACACCAGCTAGGTCCCCCCCAAACCCACAAAGACATGGACACTAAACAGCATGATGCTAAACAACTCCTGGATCAATGATGAAATCAAAACAGAGATTAAAAGATACCTTGAAACAAATGAAAATGAAGAAACATCTTACCAAAATCTCTGGGATGCCATGAAAGCTGTAGTAAGAGGGGAATTTATATCCCTACAAATGCACATGAAGAAAATGGAAGGATCACAAATTAACAGCCTAAGAAGCCACCTAAAAAAGCTGGAAAAGCAAGACCACAAAAACTCTAATTTAAGCAGAAGAATCCAGATCACCAAAATAAAAGCCCAAATCCAGGACATAGAAGACAAAAAGATAATACAAAAATATCAGTGAAACAAAAAGCTGGTTCTTCAAAAGGATAAACAAGATTGATGGTCCCCTCCTAGCTAGACTGACCAAGAAAAAGAGAGAAAAAGCCCAAATAAGCACAATCAGAAACACAAAAGATGAAGTCACATCTGATCCTGAAGAAATACAAAAAATCATTAGAGACTACTATGTACACTTGTATGGAAACAAACTTGAAAATCTTTTGGAAATGGAGGACTTTCTGTCATCACACAACCTGCCTAGGTTGAAACAGAAGAAATTGAGACCCTAAATAGACCAATAACAATCAAGGAAATTGACTATGTAATAAGAAAACTACCTACCAAAAAAAGCCCTGGACCAGATGGCTTTCCAGTTGAATTCTACAAGACATTTAAGGGTGAGCTGATTCCAATCCTACTGAAGGCATTCCAGGTGATTGAGAAAGATGGAACTCTCTCCAAATCATTTTACGAAGCTAACATCACATTGATACCCAAGCCAGGTAAAGACCCAACAAAGAAAGAGAACTACAGGCCAATATCTTTGATGAGCATAGATGCTAAAATTTTCAACAAGATCCTAGCAAACTGGATTCAACAACACATCTCAAAAATCATCCATCATGACCAAGTGGGCTTCATCCCTGGGATGCAAGGCTGGTTCAACATTTGTAAAACCATAAATGTAATTAAATACATCAACAGATGTCAAAACAAAAACCACATGATTATATCATGAGATGCAGAAAAAGCTTTTGATAAAATCCAGCACCCCTTCTTGATAAAACCCTCGAACATCTAGGCATACAGGGAACATACCTCAAAATAGTAAAAGCCATCTATGAGAAACCCACAGCCAGCATACTCCTAAACGGACCAAAACTGGAACCATTTCCCCTGAAAACTGAGACAAGACAAGGATGCCCACTCTCACCCCTCCTGCTCAATATAGTATTGGAAGTCCTGACTAGAGCAATCAGAGAAGAGAAGGCAATCAGGGGAATTCAAATAGGAAAAGAGGAAGTCAAACTATCTCTCTTTGCAGATGACATGATCATGTACCTTGAAAACCCAAGAGAATCTATCAAAAACCTCCTTACACTGATAAAGGACTTTGGCAAAGTCTCAGGATATAAAATAAATGTGCAAAAGACAATCACATTTCTTTACACCAATAATAAACAAATAGAAACCCAAATAAAAAGCACAATTCCATTCACAATAGCCACAAAAAAAATGAAATACCTTGGCATCTTCCTAACCAGAAACGTGAAAGACCTTTACAATGAAAACTACAAAAAAATGCTCAAGGAAATCAAAGATGACACAAATAAGTGTCATGGGAAAAATATCCCATGCTCATGGTTTGGAAGAATCAACATTGTGAAGATGTCCATCTTACCTAAGGCAATCTACAGATTTAATGCAATACCCATCAAACTACCAGCAACATTCTTCTCAGACCTAGAAAAAACAACACAGGAATTCATATGGAAACACAAACAACCAAGAATAGCCAGAACAATCCTCAGCAAAAAAAAAACAAAGCAGGTGGTATCACATTACCTGACTTCAAACTTTACTATAAAGTTTACTATAAAGCTACAATAATCAAAACAGCTTGGTACAGGAACAAGCATATAGACCAATGGAATAGAATTGAGATTCCAGAAGCAAAACCTCAATTTCTCAACCAACTCATCTTTGACAAAGCCTCCATCACCTACCACTGGGGAGTGGAGAACCTATTCAGTAAATGGTGCTGGGAAAACTGGCTGACCACATGCAGAAGACTGAAACAGGACCCCTATCTATCCCCATACACAAAAAATTAACTCTAAATGGATCAGAAACCTAAATGTAAAACCTCAAACCATAAGAATCTTAGAAAATGAAGGACAATACCCTCATGGAAATCGGAACTGGCATCCAATTCCTGAACAAAACCCAAAACCCACAGGCCATAAGAGGTAAGATAGACAAGTGGGACCTCATTAAACTGACAAACTTCTGCAAAGCCAAAGAAACCATCAAGAGAGCAGGGAGACAGCCTACAGACTGGGAAAAAGTATTTGCCACCTCCATGTCCGACATAGGCTTAACATCTTGGATGTACAAGGAACTCAAACGTGCTGAAAAGAAAAAACAAACAACCCCATTATAAAGTGGGCAAAAGATATGAACGGACTCTTCTCAAAGGAAGACATCCAAGCAGCCAACAGACACATGAAGAAATGTTCAACCTCACTAATCATCAAGGAGATGCAAATCAAAACCACACTGAGATACCACCTAACTGAAGTCAGAATGGCAATTATCAATAACTCAAAAAATAACAGTTGCTGGAGAGGGTATGGCAAAAAGGGAACACTTCTACATTATTGGTGGGAGTGCAAACTTGTGCAACCTCTGTGGAAAACAGTATGTCGATTCCTAAAATCTCTAAATATTGACCTTCCATATGACCCCGCAATTCCCCTATTGGGAATATGCCCTGAAGAACTCAAATCACTCTATAAAAAAGATACCTGCACACATATGTTTATTGCAGCATTATTCACAACAGCAAGAACCTGGAAGCAACCATGCTGTCCATCAAAAGAGGTCTGGATTAAAAAAATGTGGTACATATACACAATGGAATACTACGCAGCCATAAAAAAGAACAAAATCATGAATTTTGCAGCAACCTGCATGGAACTAGAGTCTATAATACTGAGTGATCTCTCACAGAAACAAAGATCTGAGTATCACATGTTCTCACTCATATAGTGGACCTTGAACACCCAACATAATACTATAAGAAAATGACGGACAGTGGTGGGAAACTATGGGGGGCGAGGGGAAGGGAGATGGGATTAATGGTTGTAAATATCTGTCTGGGATGGGGAGACACCTCTTATCAACAAGGGTGCCTGAACGTAGCATATTTGTATATCTAACCCTTAACTGTACCCCACAATATCATAATAAAAAATATTCATTATAAAAAAAAAAGAAATCATGACCCAATTATTTGCCACATCCAGGAAACTCATTGCACCAAAGGGGTGCATACAGACTAAAGGTAAAGGATGGAAAACAAGTTTTCAAGCAAATGGATCACAAAAGAAGTCAGGAGTCATGATCTTATTATCAGATAAAAAAACTTTAAGATATCAAAAATTTAGAAAGATGCGAAAGGACACTTCATAATGATAAAAGGTTCAACCCATCAACAAGAAATATTCATCTTAAACATATATAAACCCAACACAGGAGCACCAGCATTTATAAAGCAACTACTCAGTAAACTAAAAAATATATATTGACCCTAACACTATTATAGCAGGGGACTTGAATACCCTTGTAACAGCCCTAGATAGATCATTGAGGCAAAAAATCAACAGGAGATCCAGAACCTAAACTTGACATTTGACCAAAAGGACATAATAGATACCTACAGAATAGTCCATCCAATCACCACAAATTATACATCCTATTCATCACCACTGTAACATACTCCAAGATTGATCACATCCTTGGCCAAAAATCAAGAGTAAACAAATTTCATAAGGTTGAAATATTGACATGCACCTTCTCAGACCACAGTGGAATAATATTAAATATCAACACCAACAAAATTTCCCCAAAGCCCACAAAGACATGGACACTAAACACCATGATGCTGAATAACTACTGGGTCAACACTGAAATGTTCTTTCCAGGAAACAAATGAAAATGAAGAAACATCTTACCAAAATGTCTAGGATGCCATGAAAACAGTTCTAGGAGGGGAATTTATATCTCTATGAGCACACCTCAAGAAAATGGAAAGATCACAAGTTGACAGCCTAACAAACCACCTCAGGGAACTGGAAAGAGAAGACCACCAAAACCCTAACTTTAGCAGAAGAATCCAGATCACTAAAATAAGAGCCCAAATGCGAGACATAGAAGACAAAAATATCACAGAAAGCATCAGTAAAACAAAAAGCTAGTACTTTGAAAGAATTAACAAGATTGGTGGACCCCCTAGTCAGAATTACAAAGAAAAATAGAAAAAGCCTAAATAAACACAGTCAGAAATAAAAAAGATCAAATCACAAATGATTATCAGAGGTTACTATGTCCACCTGTATGGAAACAAACTGGAAACCTAAATGAAATGAAGGACTTTCTGACATCACACAGCCTCCCCAGGTTGAAACAAGAAGATACTGAGACACAAAATAGAGCAATAACAACCAGGAAATTGACTCTGTCAAAGGAGAACTACCTACAAAAAAAAAGCTCTGGACTAGATGGCTTTCCAGCAGAATTCTACAGAACATATAAGTAGGAATTGATACCAATCCTATTGAAAGTATTCCATGCAATTGAGAAAGATGAAATTCTCCCCAAATCATTTTACAAAGCTAACATCACACTGATACCCAAACCAGATAAAGATCCAACAACAAAAAAGAGAACTACAGTTCAATATCCCTTATGAACATAGATGCAAAAATCCTCAACAAGATTTTAGCAAATCGAATCAAAAACACATCTAAAAAGTCATCCACCATGACCAAGTAGGCTTCATCCCCAGAATGCAGGGCTGGTTCAACATGCGCAAGACCATAAAAGTAATTAAATACATCAACAGATATAAAAATAAGAACCACATGATTATCTCATTAGTTGCAGAAAAAGCTTTTGATAAAATGCAGCATCCCTTCTTGATAAAAACCCTCAAACACCTAGGTATACAAGGAACATACCTCAAAATAGTAAGCACCATCAATGATGAACCCACAGCTAGGTAATTGCTAAATGGACAGAACTGGAAACATTTCTCCTGAAAACTGGAACAAGACAAGCCTGCCCAGTCTCACCCCTTGTTCAACACTGTGTTGGAAATTCTAGCTAGAACAATTAAACAAGAGAAGGACATCAGGTGTATCGAGATAAGAAAAGTGGAAGTTAAGATATTCCTCTTTGCTGACAGTATAATCCTATACCTTAGAAATCCTAGAGTATCTATCAAAAACCTGCTTGCACTGATAAAGGAGTTGACAAAGTCTCAGGGCACTAAATAAATGTGGAAAAGACAGTTGCATTCTGACATACCAACAGCAAGCAGGTGGAGAACCAAATAAAAAGCACAATCCCATTTATAACAGGCACACATACACAAAAAGAAATACCTTGATAAATTCCTAACCAGAGAAGTGAAAGACTTTTACAATGAGAATGGAACAAAACACTGCTCAAAGAAACCCAAGAAGACACACAAAAAAGGAAAAATATTCCATGCTCATGGATAGGACGAGACAACATTTTCAAGATGTCTATCTTACCAAAAGCAATCTGTAGATTTCACACAATACATGTCAAATTACCAACATCATTCTTCTCACACCTGGAAATGACAATACAGAAATTCATATGGAAACATAAACGACCATGAATAGCCAAAACAATTCTTAGACAAGAACAAAGCAGGAAGTATCACACTTCCAGACTTCAAACTTTACTATAAGGCTAAAATAATCAGAATAGCCAGGTATTGGTACAAGAACAGGCATACAGACAGTGAAACAGGATAGAGATTCCAGAAGCAAAGTCTCAATTTCTCAACCAACTCTTCTTTGACAAAGTGCTCAACAACAGCCACTGGGGATAGGAGAACCTATTCAGTAAATGGTGCTGGGAAAACTGGCTGATCACATGCAGAAGATTGAAACATGACCCCAACCTATCACTATACACAAAAATTAACTCTAAATGGATCAAAGACCTAAACGTTAAGCCTCAAACTATAAGAATCTTAGAAAATGCAGGAGACACCATTATGGAAATTGGAACTGGCAACTAATTCCTTATCAAAACCCCAACTGCCCATACCATAAGAGATTGGATAGACAAGTAGGACCTCATCAAACTGACAAACTTTTGCAAAGCAAGATAAACCATCGAGAGAATGGGGAGACAGCCCACAGAATGGGAAAAAAAAATTGCTAAATGTGTATCTGACAAAGGCCTAGCATCTAGGATCTACAAGGAACTCAAACATGCTGAAAGGAAGGAAAATAAACAGCCCCATTAAAAAGTGGCAAAAGACATCCATAGTCACTTCTCAAAAGAAGACATATGGGCAACCAACAGACACGTGAGAAAGAGCTCAGTCTCACTTATCATCAGAGAAATGCAAATAAAAGCCACATTGAGACACCACCTAATCCCAGTATAGAATGGCCATCATTAATAAAAGAAAAACAACAGATGCTGGCAAGGATGTGGAGAAAAAGGAACACTTCTACAAACTGCTGGTGGGAATGCAAACTAGTGCAACCTCTACAGAAGACAGTGTGGCGATTTCTGAGAGAACTAGAAATTGACCTTCCATATGAACAAACAATTCCCCTATTGGGAATATACATGGAGGAATTCAAGTCTTTCTACCATAAAGATACCTGCATACACATGTTTGATGCAGTTCTATTCACAACAGCAAAACAAGGAACCAACCATGCTGCCCATTGAAGCCGGACTGGATAAAGAAAATGTGGTATACATACACAATGGAATATTATGCAGCCATAAAGAAGGACAAACATATGAACTTGGAGCAACTTGGATGGATTTAGAGTTGTTCATACTCTGATCTATCACAGAAACAAACAATAGAGTACCATATGTTCCCACTCATAAGCAGATCTTGAACAATTATCATAATACTTTAAGAAAGGGATTGGCAGTAGTGGGGAACTGCCAGGGTAGGGGGAGTGAGATTGGCAGTTGAGGGAAACTGCCAGGGGAGGGAGGGGCATACCTCATCAACAAGAGTACCTGTATAATGAACATTTGTCTACCTAACCTGCATTGTACCCCACATCTTTAATAAAATAAACGAACAAACAAATAAATTAATTAATTAAATAACAAGGAACAAGGCTCTGGGGATTTTCCAAGTTCTCTGTATTGAGCCTTCAAGGGGAGTGCACAGGAAAGGACCACAAGTGTGTGCTCTTGGCTACCCCAGCTGGGATTGGGAGGAATCCCAAGTCACTGGAGTAATGTTGTTTTGCAGGACAGGCTTGACCTCAGACAATCTACAATCAGAATGTCAAAGTGCAGCCAGCTTCAACATCTCAGGTGTTCCCAGACAACCTGCCCAGTCGGGAACTCTGCAACTGTGGAGTTTGCCATTGGGACTCTCATCCCCTCTCAGGCTGGCTGGAAAGCAGCTGCACAGCCTGCAAGGGTTAAGTTCCTGGTAAATAGTGCCAGTGCTGCTCAAGGCTTTCTTTCCTGCACCACTCCATGGCAGAGCACGTGCCATGAGTAAAGCAGTTTCCCATAAGAGATTGGAGTCTTACAAGACTCAGAGGGCTTTGCAATTTTGTGGAAGGAGTACAGAACTTCTGAATTTCCTTCATTCATCTTTCCCACTGTGTCAGGAGGCTGTGGTGAACGATGTTGGTGCAGGTGAGATTTTGGCCAATTCCAGCCCAGGCTGGTGAATGTTTTTTCTTCTTCTTCTTTGCTTTAAGTGGCTATTATCACTCCTTTGGAGAGTCATGGGATATGCTACTGGTACTGTTCCTTTCTGGGTGCTGAAGAAACTCTATCTTGGGTTACTATGTAGGGGAAACTCACTCTAGCTGCCTTATGTCGGCCCTCTTAATCTTATCTCCTGATAGATTTTGTTTGTTTGTTTGTCTTGAAATCTACATTGTTTGGTATTCTTTTGGCTTTTTCAGCTTTCTCATGATTAGAGTTGTTTGATATCTCTTTTCCCATTTTTTACTTTTAACATGTTTTTGTCTTTCAATATGAAGTATAAATTTATGATGATCATATAATTGAGTTTTGCTCATATTTTGTTGTGGGTTCTTTAAATTGTGTTTGTTTGCTTTGTTTTATATGTAGGGTGGAGGGAACTTGGGAGATGCTACTGGATTATCTTAATTTTTGTCGAATTAGCATTGTGTCCAAGATGTGTACCTTAAGGTACTCATTCCTTGAAGAGCAGGGGGGCCTCTCAGAACTTCTTGACATTTATAGTTTAGAAATGGAAATCTCTCCAAATATCAAAATTTGTCAAGTTCATTTGTCTCTAATTGTCTAATTGTTTTTCCTATGTTTTGTTCATGTCTCCTTCTTTAATGCAAGCTCCATAAAATCATAAACTTTGTCTATGTTGTTTTATTTCATCTCCACAGTCTAGCACAAGCATTTCACACATAATTGGAATTCATTAAATGTTCTGAATTGGATGAACTGATAGAAAGATAGATGGGCAGATGAAAGGGCAGATGCAAACAGCATTCTTCATTCCCAGTGCCTAGTAAAGCATCTAATGTATGATCGGCACTCAAATGTCTGTGCTGATTGGCTCAGCTGTACACAGATGAAGGGAAAATTGATGGCTCTTGCAAACAGTACCGCAGAGCCCATTCCCACCAGGCTGATTCTATTTTGAATGGGGCCCTATGAATAAAACTCAGCATCCTTGTTGTTCACCATAGCTAGTTATTCAGGAAATATTTGTGGTAATGGTAATGAGCTTAACTCAGTTAAACTTTTTCTCACAGATGTGCCTTTCATTAGAAGCTGATTTCGTAGTGTTTTGCTTTTGATACTATCATGTCTACTGGTTCTACTTTACTCAGAGTGGCACAAAAGACAAAAGATGCGTTGAAAGTCATCACTAGTTGAGTGCCAGCCTGCAAACCGAGACTACTGCTCTTCCTTATCACTCTACATCATTCTATTTCCAGTACCTGGACAATAAATATTTTCAACTAAATTAATGCATATACAACTGTTAGATGAAATGAATAAATGCAGTTCCTCTAGTAATAGCAGATAAAACATTATGTGAAAAATAAATAAGGTTTTTTTCTCAAAATATCTTAAAAACTCAAGAAATGAAAAATATATGTAAGCTTGCGAAAAAGAAAAAAGCGTGATTACAGCTCAAGTCACAAGGGAACCTCAGCTATTCAGCCTTTAAGAGTCTGTTTACTTTAAAAATATCACCTACATAAAATACAACGGTTTCATTTATTTATAATAATCTATGTCAGTGGCGGCTGATGTTGGTGAGAGTTTGCTGTTACAAGCACTTTGCACCTAGGATCATACCTACCCATTGAAAGTGATCAGTATGTGTATTTTTCTTTTCTCTGTTCCCAGCAATCTTGAATTTATTGCTCCTAAAACTTATATATATGCTTTTCTACCATTGCTATGAACATGGTAGTCTTTAGTGAATGTATATTTAAAATATTTCTGACAACCTCTTACCTTTATAGAGACACTGGCTGTGACTCTCATTTTTCAAGTTTGTACCCCATTTCTCCTACTCTTTGTTACATTTCTAGATGAAAGGGGCTCACATTACTCAGGCTTTCTCCTCTTTCATCAACTATGATTATCTTAATTTTTACATCAGATGATGAAATAAACAACGTCTGGTAGTTACTCAAATGATCTGAAAATTATGTATCCCACCCAGTACCACTTTTGTCATCTCCACACACGAAAGAATCAAAAGAACTTCCCTCTTTGGGTTCTGACCTTGGAAACACACCCACAGCTTTTGTCATCTCCCAGAGCCTTTCTTGCTGTGAACAGCCCATCAGAGTCCCCCAGACAGCTGTTAGAGCTCAGAGTCAATTTACTTTGGGGTGAAGACTTGAGGGACACAGATGGGTGAATTACAGGTGTTCAGCTTAGTGGCAGGCCCTGCTTGGCACAGTTAATATGAGCTCCAACCTGTTTCAGCTGCAGGGCAGCAAAGCTGTCACTCTTTGCCCTGGAGAGGGCTGGTGGGTTTTGGCCGAGTGCCATATGCAATCCTAGTTACAAGGTCAAGTGCACATTTTTGTTTTTTGGAAGCTTTTACAAGTTGAGCTAGTCACTGACTGTATTTCTAGCTGGGATCAGGTTTCTCTCTTTAGATTTTAGCTGAGACTCCAAAGTGACTACCAGTCCCATTCAGCAGCTCTATCCAAGAACATACAGCTGTAGTTCCTGCTCTGTGTTTGTGTCAGCGATGTGTGTTTGCCTCGTTACTTTTTCTGTGTTTTATTAATTTACCATTTCTAGTCTTTTTAAATTGCATAATGCACTTCAGTTCCTCCCTATAATCAGATTTGAACTTTTCAGGTATTCCCTTTGGTGTACAATTATGAATTGATGTAAGAACTCTGAAGATGAGAAACTCAGTTCTATGAAAACTTATGAGAAGAGAAGTTAACTTAATGAGAGAGGGAGAACAGTTCAGGTTCCAGTGGGTTGAATGCTTTTCCAAATTAAAATTGACACAAAGAATTGAACAATCGCAATGATAAAATAAAATGCTCCAGCATCTTAGCCACTCTATACCTCAGTGGATCTCCTGAGCATATAGGGATTGGATTCCAGGTAAAATATTCTGGAAGCCAGAATTGCCTTGGAAATGGAAAAACTATTTCTAAGGCAATGAGTCTATGGGCCCTGGAATAGGATTCATTTCACTAGATTTGTGTGCATTTATGGTTTGAAATCATGCCAGGCATGCCCTGTTCAGGCCATAGCATGACCTCTGCAAAATCATATCTATCATTGAAAAGGCTCTGCTTTCCGTAACTCCTTCTGATATGCTGCCAAAAATTCAAACAGCTATTCCGATTACACTTTAATTGGTACTTTATATTCAACACATAAGAAAACTCACCATAAACAAAAGCTGTTCTTTCCTGAACTCTGTGAAGTTAAAGTATCTGGATTGTGTGTTAACTATATAATATTTATAGAGTTCAGCTTGTGGGTGAAGTCAGCCAAAGCCCATTTCTCCTCCTTAAGGCCTTATACACTACGGAATGCTTTATATGTGATGATCTTGAAATAGCTCTGAAATCCCCACCCCTCAGAAATTCTTGCAATGGTAGAGAATAGAAGGAATAATAAATAGTCAATTCAGCTGACCTTTTTTTGGGGGGGGTTGTTTTTCTTTTTATTCTTTGAGAAATCAATACTAATGTAGTTGGCATTTATGTAATCAACCTTCTTCCAAGAATCTCAAAACACATATAAACTCTGCTAGGTTACTTAAAAGTAATCACTTGCCATGAAACCATAAACCAGGTCACATATGGAACTAGTTGGAAGAATCAAATATTGAGGCCTGAATTTTCTACCAGTAGTTTATACCAATCTGTTACTCTCTCCCATTCACCTACACCCATGCAAGTAGATGAGGACCATTAGAGAGTTTAGGATAAAGACAGCAATTTAAGATGTGCATACTCAATCAAGCAAATTACAGAATATATCCTTTGTGCTAGATCTTGTGCTATCTTGTGCACAAGAGACACGGTGATAAATAATAAATGGGCTTGCTGTCTAGAAATTCACCATCTCTGGTGAGTAACAATTATGACAAGCCGGGCTCGGTGGCTCAGCCTGTAATCCCGCGCCTTTGGGAGGCTGAGGTGAGTGGATTGCCTGAGCCCGCGGGTTCGAGACCCACCTGGGCAGCGAGACCTCATCTCTACAATAAATCAAAAAATTGGCCAGGCGTGATACTGCGCGCCTGTAGTTCCAGCTACTCGGAAGGCTGAGGCGAAAGGATCGCCGGAGGCCAGCAGGTCGAGGCTGCGGTGGCCGGGAGCTGCCATTGCACTCCAGTCTGGGCGACAGAGTGAGACTCCAACTCAAAAAAAAAAAAAACAATTATGACAATCGACATGTAGTGTTCTTTTATTTTGTTATCTAAGTCCTTCATATGCATTAACTTAGTTCTGTTACTTTACAAAGCAAGGTCTAATATTACATCTAATAAATACTCTCCATCTAGGTATTAAAATCTTCATATTGCATTTTAGTTGCTCCAAATAATTGTTAAAGATATATTTTTTCAGATGCATATCAGATCTTATTGTAGCCCTTCTTGATTATTTCCTAGTCTCCTTTACAGAAGGCAATTGTTCTTCTATCATTGGTCTACATATTTTGTGCCTTATATTTTACAAAATAAATGTGCTTTATGTATATATGTATACAAATTCACACACATATAAACAGTGCATTGTATTGTTTTATGTGTTTTAAAATTTTGTGCAAATGATATAATTCTCTAATATTATTTTTCACCTTTGTTTAGTCAAGCAATATTGCATTTTCAAAATATTGAGTCATATAGAAATTATGCATTAATTGTATAACAGTTATGTAGTATTCTGTCATATTAGTATACACAATTTATTAATCTACTTCACTATCACTGGACATTTACATGTTTTCAATTATTCTCTATCATATTAATGCTTCAATGAGCATGTTTATATGTGTGGGTTTTTCTATGACATATACCTAAATATAAATCTACAGATTCACAATGTAGGTGCATTTCAACTTTACTAGATGCTGCCAAAGCTCTTTCCAAAATACTTATACCATTTACATTCCTATTTGCAATGTATGAATGTTCCAGGTTTTCTATAAGTTCAGTGGCACTTTGAGGTGGTAGGAATTTAATTTATATGTGATTGATGGAAGTGAAATTATCTTGCTATTTTTTTTTTTGAGTTGGAGTCTCACTCTGTCATCCAGACTGGAGTGCAGTGGCACACTCTCGGCCACCGCAGCCTGGACCTGCTGAGCTCCGGTGATCCTTCCGCCTCAGCCTTCCAAGTAGCTGGAACTACAGGAGCGAGCTACCATGCCCAGCTGATTTTTTTATTTATTGTAGAGATGAGGTCTCGCCAAGTTGCCCAGGTGGGTCTCGAACCCACGGGCTCAGGCAATCCTCTCACCTCAGCCTCACAAATCGCAGGATTACAGGCTGAGCTATAGAGCCCGGCTATATCTTGCTGTCAATTTAGAATATTTGCATCCATGTTTCTGCATAACATTGACTGCAATATGCTTTCTCATGCTGCCTTGTTTTCCTGGTTTTTGATATAAAAGTTACATTACTTTCAGAAAATTTGCTAAAGAATATTTTTTATAGTCCCTAAAATACTTTTTAGAAAATAAAAATTTTTGTTTTGAAAATTTAGTTAACCATTTGTAAAACTATTTTGTAGGGTGAAAAAGGTACAGATTAATTAATTATTGGCATCTTGTAATTTCTATTTCTTCATAAGTCAATGCTAGTGTTTGTTAAGTACTATAAAATGTTCTTATATATTGTTAATTTATTGCATTTCTGTGGTTATGCAATAGCTTTAAATAAGTGTTTATTATTTGTGCAAATTTCTTATATTTATTATTTCTGCCTTATCTCTTTCCTTAGCCAGTCTTCCAGGGTGTGTCTGTTTCATTAATAATTTTGAAAACTGAACTTTTGTTTCTGATACTTTTCTCTGTTGTTTGTGATTTTCCATTTCCTTATTTTTGCTCTTCTGTTTATAATATCTTCTATACATTTGAGGTGATGATTTAGTTTGCTTGTCTTTTCAACTTTGACTTTAATGAACAAGTCACTAATTTGTTGTTTTTCTTTCATTCAAAAATGCACATTAAGGTTATGAAATTTTCTCTGAGTACCAATTTATTTTCATTCCACAAATGGTGTGTCATTCTTGTATTATTATGTTCGTGCTTTTAAGTGGAAGAGTCTCAAATCGTACCTGACAAGACCTTTTTTGGGAGTGTTTATTATAGCCTTTGCACAGCATCCTATCTCATTTTAACTTCATAGACATGTGACAGTATTTCCAAATTTTTTTATATTGGGTATATGACTTTGGAATCTGGGGATATTCCCCATGTTGCTGAATAAGTTAAAAAAAATACTCTATGAAACCAGTGACTTGCAATGCAGAAGAATATCATATATAATTATAAAGCCTTCCTAGACCATAACAAATTATAGAGAAAGATTCCACTAAAATATGTCAGCCAACAGAAAATGTCTCCTAAGAAAATAGAAGAAAATACTTCTATGATGTTTATAAATGAAAATAATCTTATAGATCACATAGGACTATACTTTCATTTTACATGGGCTCAGAGAAATTAAAGAACTTTTTTCAATTTCACAAAATAATCGGTTGCAGATTCAGGATTAAAACTTCCCATGTAGTTGTTGTCCTGTTATTCCTAATTTTATATCATGTTTCCTCCTGTCTTGTTTCCCAAAAAATGATGATCAACAGGTTTATGCTCCTACAGAATTTTTTAAAATGTTACTATCTGGCCCCTTCTTTATGGACAAGGCAGACAGAAAGCCCATTTGTAAAGCCACAGAAACCAGTGACGGACACGGAATCCACATGTTCAGTTTCTGCTGAACCCTACGCCTTCCTCTTTAACCGTATCACTTATTGCCAAGCCATTCTACTCATTGCTTTTTCCCCATCATTTATCAGATTTAACCTTAAACTTCACCTTACTGAGGCTGTCCTTGATAATATAAAGTAGGTTTCACACTCACTGTCTATTATTCTTCCTCTAAATCTTACAACCCTTTCACTTTTTTTATGGTACTACCATGTGGAAATGCTGTATTTCATATTTCTTCTAGTCCTTTTGTCTGCTTTTTTCACTAGAGTGTACATTTCATGTGTAGTTAATCACCATATCTCCCTGTGCATCACTGTTCTGATCACAGTACGTACTCATTTAATTTCTGAAGCTACAGTAAATAAATGAATGAATGAATTTTAAATCTCCAATAGACTTTTGTAATGGGTAAAGATTATCTCAATGAAGCATCTGACAAAACGAAAGGAGCTGTATTTACATAAAGTCACTGAAGTAAATTGGAATAAATAAATGAGGGTTCAGGCATTGATCACTATACCTCAAGGGCAAAGACTTTAAAAATAATGATGGGCAATTTCATTTCCATTAATAATGGACTGAGTTATTTGTACAAACTCTTTTTCTGAGATAAAGTAAACTAGGTGCATAAAGTATAAATATGAATTGGGCTTGGTGGCTCAGCCAGTAATCCCAGCGCTTTGGGAGGTTGAGGTGAGTGGATTGCCTGAGCCCGTGGGTTCGAGACCTGTCTGGGCAACTTGGTGAGACCTCAGCTCTACGATAAAATCAAAAAAATTAGCCAGGCGTTATAGTGCACACCTGTAGTTCCAGCTACTTGGAAGGCTGAGGTGAAAGGTTCACTGGAGCCCAGCAGGTTGAGGTTGTGGTGGCCAGGAGTGTGCCACTGCACTCCAGTCTGGGTGACAGAGTGAGTCTCCAACTCAAAAAAAAAAGTATAAATATGTTTATCTTTTATATTTTAAAAGTTTCAAAGAGCTAACAAATTTTTTTTAAAACAATGTTTAGTGCCGGGCTCAGTGGCTCAGCCTGTAATCCTGCGCCTTTGGGAGGCTGAGGTGAGTGGATTGCCTGAGCCCGCGGGTTCGAGACTTGCCTGGGCAACGTGGTGAGACCTCATCTCTACAATAAATCAAAAATGAGCCGGGTATGGTAGCACGTACCTGTAGTTCCAGCTACTGGGAAGGCTGAGGCAGAAGGATCGCCGGAGTCCAACAGGTGGAGTCTGTGGTGGCAGGGAGTAGCCACTGCACTCCAGTCTGGGTGACAGAGTGAGACTCCAACTAAAAGAAACCAAACCAAAACAACAAAAAAAACAATGTTCAGCACACAATCAGGGATAACTGGATACATGAAGAGATAAAATGCCACATTAAAAAAAAAGTAAATACAGTCAGTATAGGAACAGACCTAACAAAGTCTAAATAATAGGATTCCAGACAGACTATACAACCACTCTGCTCAACATATTCATTGAGATGAAAGTCAAACTTTAAAATGTTGGCAGGGAACCAACAAGCATAAAAAGTGAGGTTCAAAAAAAATCAAATATGCATTCTAGAACTGAAGTAAAATAACAGAATGGATAGGCTTAACAGCAAGTTAGGTTGTGTTGATCGAGAATTATTTAAAAGATAGGTCAGAAGTTTATGCAAAACAAGGAATGAAAAAATAAAAAGCAGAAAATATAGAAGAATACAAAGATATAAAGTAGTGTATAATAGAAAATCCTACAATGATAAAAATATTCTATATCTGTCCTGTCCAACACAGTAACCATGACACATAGCTGTTGAGTATTTGATATGTGGCTATTGAGACTAAAGAACTGACTGTTTAATTATATTTAATATTACTTACTTAAATTTAACTAAAAAAATCTGCATGTGGCTACAAGCTAACATATTGAACAGTGCAGATATAGAAGACACATGTATGCATTCTAGCATATATTTAATAGGAACACCAGAAACAAAAGAAGAGAGAGGATAAAACATCTGTTTGAAGAGATAATGACTCAGAAGTTTTCATAACTGAAGAAAGACACTCATACACATACACACACACACACACACACACACACACACAAACACACACACACACACACACACAAAAGAACCGCCCCCTCCAAAAAAAATCTCAAGTAAGAATAAAAAATATTTAGGCACATCATACTGATTCTGAAGAAAAGAAAATACAAAAGAAACCTAAGAGGAGGAAGAGAATAGAAGAGAGATTACCTTTAAACAAATAGAATTTACTGACAGTTGACTTCTCAACTACAATGAAAACCAGGGAAAAAAAGGATACTGTGATTGAAAACAACAACCACAACAAACGCCTATAATTTCATACCTAGAGAAAATATCTTACAAGATCGAGGATAAAATAAAGGTATTTTAAGACCAAGATTGACAGAGACAGTTTATCAACAAAAGATGCTACCAATGAAAAATATAAAATTTTACCATTTGTAAAGTGAGAGATGCAAGAAGCAAAAACAAAGAAAATGATAAATATATGGGTAAAGTATAAGAAAAGGTAGTATATAAAACACAAAAATGAATTTTTTGTTGAGTCTCCTTTTTTCTTTCTCTATTTCTATTTCTGTTTCTCTCAACAACTTAACATTGTACTTCACACATAATGTTGAAATTGTCAATCTGTACTAATGGATTTTGTGCATTTTTAGTCAGGGAGGGACCTATATGAAAGTGCCCAACAAGCAGCTCGACATTAATATTGTGGCAAAGGGAAATAGAGAAATAAGCTGGAGCAAATAAAAATTTTTAGTTGTTCCCTGCCAATGGGGAAAGGACATTAAAAAACAAAAAACTGCAGAGACAGGTGACAACTTAGAGTAGCTGAGTCTCAAAATGGTCACTTACAGCATTTCAGCATTTCCAAATAATAACACAGACTTCATATTTCTGATTTCCAAGTCATATAATAAAAGGCGGAGAGCCCATTCTGGAGCTTGGCTTCGGTCCAGTTACCAAAACCTTCCAAACCTAATTTTCTTAACCTTTGAACCTATTTTGTAAGGCTGCTATGCATAGACCCACATTTGGCTCCTCTTCATCAACTTCCCTGAAATGTTATGAACTCCTGGCAATGTACTCTAAGATATTTTATCTAACTCATTTATTTATTAATTTTGTTGTTTCCTTTCCAACTGTTTGTGTACTTCCTCAGGAATACGTTCACGTCTATAGGTTGCATCCTGTTTCTCTCTCTTTGTTTTTTCCATCAGTGTCCTTTGAGAACTTCTAAAATTGTACATCTCCATTTTAAGTTCAAACAGTGTTGATTCTTCTATTGCATTGCATTCTATTGCATTGTTGATTCTTCTAAATGCAGCGTTTGATGTCATATTCTTTGAAATTTTATCTTGTCCTTTTATGTCATATCTTTTTGTTACATCTCTCTATAAATATTATTTCATAGGCATATTTTTATATCCAATTAAATATATTTTTAAATACTTTTAGTTTGTCCACAAATGAGAGGAAATTTTCAAGAGCTGGTGTTTGACAATGAGTGGGTATATAATCTCCATTTGTGGAAAGAAACACACAAGCAAAATCCTCCTTTTTGGATATTATTATTGATTAGCTTGTTGTTCAGTTCTCCACCCTCTTCCATGGAAGGAGTATACTTCCCTGCCCCAGAGGACAATTTACTTGTGCAACAACTATGATAATTTCTAATACCTAATCAGCTTTCACACAGTTGAGCACTGCTGCACAGAAGTTGCCTTTCCAACTCCACTGACACTCTAAAGAGAGAAATGCATGACAAACTCTTCTCTCTGGAAAGTCCTGTTACCATGAGTTTTCTGTCCACATTCTTGCCAAATGTTGCCATTTTGGGGTGTACCACGGCAATCTGTATAAAACTGCTCATGCCCTAATTCTCCATTTATTTTCTGAGAGTCGAAGTCTCCAAAAGTTGTGATAAGGCAATAAAAAATATTCAATTTGCCGCAAAGAGGTAGCACTAATAAACAGAGAAATTCCTTAGTTTTCCTCTTGATACAGTTTTTTCTGAGTAATCTTTCTGTTTGCCATTGTAAATTATGAGTTTGCCAATGCTGGACTTTCTCTGTTCAGGCCTATTTGACTTACAGGTCTTTGAATTCTTCATATACGTATTTTGGTCATGGAATGCCCTTTGCTGTTCTTTATTTGTGTTTTATGTGATGGATTGGAGAGTTGTCATAAACTTCTAGTCATATGTCATTTTAAGTTGAAGAAGGTACCTACATGTCTAACTAATGAAATTGTCCTGTGTCTTAGACTATTCTATAGTTTGGACTTTTCTTGGGGTGAAGGATAACTTTTTCCTTTCTATTGTAAAATGTTGAAGTTTACATAGATTTTTGAAAATGAAATTTGGGTGGAATATAGGATTTTAGAAGCTGCAGCCCTCTTGATCCCCCAAGGATTCTGCCACGGTTTCCAAAGAAGCATTTATTCCAGTATTTTATTGTAAAAAAAATTTAAACATGCAGCAAAGTAAGAATGAAATCATTTTTCAGGGAACAGCCTTATGCCTACCACCAATATTTTACCATTAACATTTTACACTACTTTCTTATCATATATGTTTCCCTCTACAATTAAGTTATCAAAGTTTTTAATGCTTTTCAAAGTACATTATGGATGCCTATACATTACCTCCTAAATAGTTCTGCATATATATTACAAGACCTCATTGCTTGTTTATATATTTTTTTAATGTAAAAGTTTACCAGTAAGGAAACACAGAAATCTTAAGTAAATGTACATTTACTAAGCTTTGTACACACATACACCTGTGTAACCAAATCTGTATCAATTTACAGAACACTGCTATCACTCTCTTACCTCTTCACAAAAGTACATTTTTAGGATATAATAACCTGATCAAGGTAGGAAGGAGGCAAATTCCTACAGATATTTCTCCAGGGTTAACTCAGTTTCTCCACTACCTTTATGTGCTGGTAGAAAAATAAATCTTTCTTCCCCACAGTTTCTTAGATTCTGTACTTTTGGCACAGAATTTAGTGTTTGGGAATATGGAAAATAAAGAGCCAAATGGAGACAGAAAAAGCCATGTCATCATTAAAAATAAACAGAGACACAAATATGTCAGAGGGCAGAGGCAGGCACTTCATTGTGCAAGTGATTTATGAGGAAGCTAATTTTAAACAAGCTTGGGCTGTGTGGTGCCTTGCAGCCAAACAAACAGGCAGAGCACCCTTTCGACAGCAGCCGAGAGCTGCTGAACTCCTCAAGGAGTAATTTCATTTTCTTGGTGGTGTAAAAGGCAATAAGTGGCTGTTTACTGTCGAAGGAGAGTCTGGCTGCGACACCGAAGGCAGACCCTATTAAATACCAGACAGTAACAAGACAATGGCCTGCCCTCTAAGAGTCAAACCCACAAAATAAAACACTGACACATTAGCAACAAATAAAGCAGGAGATTTCCCTCCCTTTATTCCATGTTCTCAAGTTTTTCTTTTTCTTTAAAATGGCACCAGGACATGAGAGAGATAGACTGGCCATCCAGGAAATCAGTACATGGTGTTCCAGCTTAGTTTTCCATGTCTATTTTGTAACACAGATCAGGCAGAGGCTGAGACTTGTACCTGGAGGGAGCCAGCCAGGGAGCAGGGAATGTAGAAACAGGAGAAGCAGGAGGGCCAGCCTCATTTGTGGAGGAGGCAGTGCAGGGCTATACAAAGTGACCGGCTCAGGATTAGTGGATCTATCTTTAGATTGGGGACCTTGGGCTATTAGTTTTCTCTGCCTTCAGATTTGAGGCTTTTCCAAATGCCAATGCTGAAAAATCTGTAGTTCAGAAGTATTCTCCATGGGAACTACTTGTAGCCAAGCAAAGGTAGGGGTGTGTTCATGCACATGACTGTGTATGTGTGTGTGTGTGTGAGTGTGTGTGTGTGTGTGTGTGTGTGTGTGTGTGTGTGTGTGTGTGTAGGAATTGGTTGTCAGCAACAATTTCAATGAATGAACATTTAATATGGACCCTCAATATACACAGTTCAAAAGCCACCTGAAAGGTACTAAAAGATTGATGTGGTAGATTAAAAAGAATATTTCTTTGGGAAATGTATTGGAGTATTTTTCCTATTCCTGTTCCAAAAAGGAGTAGGAGATATGGCCACCTTGCCTGAAGTCTAGTGAGAGAGATTGTAGAGACTCAATTAGGGAGCTAGATTGCTTCCTTTGGATACAGTGAATAGGGTGGCTATTTCAAAGAGTTCCAATAACCAGTGAGGCCTGAGCACTGACAAATGAGAACTGAAATCAGCTGTGCAATTGGAGTGGGCTCCTGCAGAGTCCTGCTTTGCTAAGTATTTACTCTTATATTCTGAAATAGTGGGAGGTCTGGGGACCCTGAGAGGAGATGCGGGAGACAAGAGCACTGGCAGAGGGTTTGTGAGGAGCTTAGAGCAGAAATTATTTACCAGTTGTTCCAAGAGCACTTCCATACATGCACAGTCAGTGTGTCCGGCTAATGGATACCAGTAGACTAGCAGACCTGAACAGTAGATGGATTCGGGGCTGTGGCTAGGAAGTACCTGCACTGCTGCCAAGGACTGTTTAAGGGTGCATGTTTCCCATGCAGATTTCAGCCATGTGAGCAGAAGAGAAAGAAATAGCCTTTATCACTTTAAAGGGACTTTGCCCAAGATGATTGCCTGGAAAGAAAATAGGACATAGCAGAGGCAGTATATAACAGAGGAGAAACTCAAAATCAGGGTATTTTGTGCTAGAAACTCTTTCAGCTGTCTTTGACTACAGATAACCCCTCCTCAGATTGCAGTATTTTTGACTACAGATGACCCCTCCTCAGATTGAAGTACGTAAGTTTAAATCATAGACTTACAAAAGAAACTGATTCTATTTAGGTAGGCTATCCAAATACTTCAAAATTCATAACACATTAAATAATCAGATATAGCATCGGTCGTAGTAACTACCATAATTTTCATAATTTTGAATCAGTGATAAACATAAACAACATTTTGAAATATCTTCACAATTGCATTGCAATGTGAAACTATGATTTCATTGGTGACAAAAATCACTAATACTGCTAATAACTGCACTGGTAAATGAAGGAAATGCTAAATTCTCATTAGAATTTGCACATTTATCATTGATAGGTGGGAAGTTTTCAGTTAGAGGTTAGTGATATATATATTCTATTGAAGTTGAAGGACCCCCCACCTCCACTCCAGGTAACCTGGTTAGTAATTCTGGGGTGCAGAGCTTCCTTACAAGGCCAGTTAGAATATACATAACCTGCATCAATTATCTGCAGGTAAAAACCCCACAAAAACATTTCAAAAGAGTAGAGTTAATTTTAAATATCTGCCGTGGCTAGAAGAAACCAAATATATATGGGTGCTCATCAATTAAGGTAGGTTTGAACCTTCATCTGTCTTCCCTCCTTACCTCAACCAGGAGATACAGAAGACAACACCAGAGTGTGGTAGCGGATGGAGAGATATGGCAGAGTGCTGGAGTCCAGCTCCAGGAGAGAGTCAGGGCTTGAGACGGGGAATCGGGAAGCGACGAAAAAGAAAAGACAGAACACGACAGGATCCTTCTTCCTGGGGAGAGTTCACGACTCTGCCCATTTTTATTCAATTCTTACAAGCTTATATAGTTTTTTACTGACCCCTCTACCCACAAAATGTATCCAATGTTACACATTAAATGTTTACATCATGTTTTTTTCTTTTGTTTATGGGGAAGTTGACCTTTACAAGTTTCATTTTGTTCCTTCCTGCTACCGGTGATGTAGCTACTGGTGGTGTAACAAAATACCAGCTGCCAATTTATCAGTCACATCCTGTGACCTCTAGGCCAGCTGAATCTCTTCCCTTCACTATTCTATTTTTTTAATTCTACCCATTTTACATTTTATATTTCTAAACAAAACTTATGTCTAAATCTACACTTATATATGAAATTAATCTTACTTCTAATCCTAAATGTATTTAATTTTAAACCTACATTAAGTGTATATAATTTTAAGTTTACCTTAAAACTTAATTATTTCCTATTCCTTATATTTAACTAATACTTACATCTATAATAAACATTTATCTTTTAATTATAACTGCTATTTATTTAATTCTAATCCTTACTTTAATTTTAACCCCCTTTCTAATTAAATTATAATATTTCTTAAATCAAAAGGCATGTCTGTGACTTGTTTTTCCCAAAAGCACCTGTTTGTGGAGATACTCTGTCTCAATTTCCCATTTCCTCATCAATCACAACTGTCAATGTTGTTACTTATAAAGGATATGAAGAAGTACTTGTTTTTCCTTTTTAGCTAAAGGTTGCAAAATTTGCATTCCCTTGTCCCTTCAGGGGGGAAATTTTTTGCTGTTGAGCCCTTTTTTACATTTTTATACATAGGTTTATTGCTAATTCCACATCCTTGCACATTCTAAGGGGCACCCTTTTTGCTGCAATCTCACCTCCGTTATGCCTATGTATAATTTTTGCTGTCAAATGCCATCATCCATTTGCGTATCTATTATCTCAATCAAAGAGGGAACATTCTCAAGCCTATGCACGCAATCCTTCAAAGTTAGGGAAGGTCCATCAACAGGATCCATGGGGCTTTGCCTCCGTCATGGCTGCATCTTACTGGGGCCTTGCTCCCAGCTGGCGTTTTTCCTGTTTTCAGGTCCCTTTTACCTTACTTTTACTAGTGATTGCAGCTCCCGGCAGCAGAGTAAAATATGACCAAGTCACTCTGCCCCCATCAGTGAATGTCTAACCTGCTGCGGGTTCAAGTGAGATGAGAAGCTTTAACTTCAAGTAAAGTTCAGAGTTTCACATATTACAATGGACTAGGCGTATTCATCAAAGAACAGAGTGTTTTAGACAGCTAAAGTGTCTGGAGTTCCATTGCTTATCTCAGGGGGAATAGGAAAGCTGTGTGGTCTGCCCAGGAGTTCATCCAGGGTTAAGGGTCCCACCCCATGAGACATGTTGAAAGAACAAATGTGGGGAGAAATGAAGATGTTTTCCAATTGTACCCTGTGAGTCCTACTAGTCCAATAAACTAGTCCTATGAAGACATAAAGAGGGTATGTCTATGTGTGCACAATTTACAAAACACTCTCTCCACCTGAAAAATAGTATGCTATGGTGGTTAAGAGCATGGTCGATGGGATTAAACTACCTGTAAAAAAGAAATCCTAGTGAACCACTTACTGTAAAACCTTGATTAAGTTCCTTAACCCTTCTGTGACACAGTTTACTCATCTATAAAATGGGGCTATCAATAATGTTATAATATATCTCTTAAGGATAAAACATGATTAAACGTGTTACAAAACACAAAATCCTTAGAACACTGCTTAGTGCTGCTATACAAATATTAACTTTATCATTGTTGTTGTTATTAATTGCATTATTCTTCTTCTTGCCATTTCCAGTGGCCTCTGGGAAACTTCCATTGAACCCTGGAGTTCTAAAAAAGAGAGTTGGATACCATGGTTTCAGAAAACCTGTATTTGCCTCTTAGAGGTTATATATGTGGGCTAATTCCACGCTCCATGCTAAAGTGAAAAAAAAATCTCAGCCATCTAGAGCATTTGTGTCCCCAAGAGAGTATACCTGACCAGCTTCCTCCCAGGCAGCCTTCAGGTCACAATCCCAGCATTCTTCCTGTTGCATCATTTCAGATAAAATCTGTCATAAACCTACTATGCTGTAAGATAAAACCTTCATAAGCTGTTTATGTAGAAAGCGTTGTTAAACATTGCAGGTAGCTAAGGGCCTTTTCAGTTGCTAAGGGAGGTGTTATAGTTAAACTTCAACAATAAGCCGGGCTCGGTGGCTCAGCCTGTAATCCCGCGCCTTTGGGAGGCTGAGGTGAGTGGATTGCCTGAGCCCGCGGGTTCGAGACCCGCCTGGGCAGCGAGACCTCATCTCTACAATAAATCAAAAAATCAGCTGGGCGTGGTGGCGCATGCCTGTAATTCCGGCTACTTGGAAGGCTGAGGCGGAAGGATCGCCGGAGCCCAGCAGGTCGAGGCTGCGGTGGCCGGGAGCGGCCACTGCACTCCAGTCTGGGTGACAGAGTGAGACTCCAACTCAAAAAAAAAAAAAAATTCAGCAATAACAAACAAAACAGCTGGTGGATACACCTGATGTATGGGTCAATGTTTCTGGCAGTCATGGTGGAATCAGAAGATTATTGGGCTCAGGTCAAGCGAACCTGGACTTAAAATGCCATTTATCCCTCACCAGCTGGGTGAAATTCAGTATGTTCCTTAATGTCTCTGAAATTTGCTTAAATATAACATAGATAACCAATATCTTCTTTGTGTTGTACAGCTGTAACAATTTTATGAGATAAGGCTTAGGTGTTCAGTTGGTGTCAATACATTCCCTTTACCCTTTATGTGAGAGGAATTACCATTCAGATATCTCCTGTTCCACTGGAGATAAAGCTTAATATGACTGAGCCTCCTTTCTTCCAACCTTATGGATTTAATGGTCCATCAAAGTCTGAACACTCTTTAGTATTTCTTGTGAGATCTCCTCATGATAGGGTGAAAATGAGAGTCATGCTCCTATGGCTGACTCAGCATTCCAGGCTTTGACTTCCAAGCATGCTGCTATCCTTACATAACATCACGTTACCCAGTAGAAATGCTTGGTTCTCTCTGTGGTTTTCATAAACAGCAACAAGATCTCTTGTGTTGCACTGTTGAAAATTTGGAGGCAAAGTGAATGAATGCTCATGTTGTGGCAACATAATAACTTATCATTCTTAAATACCCTTTGGACACCCTGTCACCATGGAGTGTCCCTGGCCCTCCCATATACAATCACATGTATTCCCCCATTTTGTTGGATCTTCTCTTTCATCCTCTTCTCTTTTCTTCATGTCTCTAGCCCTTGAAGCACACTGTCAGCTACAGAAAACATATGGTTCCCTTCTTGCTCTTGCAGAGTAGCTTTGCACAGGCTTTGATAGCCTGATACTGACTGATATCCCTGCTTAAGCGTGTATCTGCTAACTAATGCTGAGTAATAAATCACTCCAAAATTTAGGAAGTTAAAAATAATCACTTATCATTGCTTACTATTATGTCTGTCAGCTGAGTGGTTCTAGGTTGGGCTCAATCTATCTCAGCTGACTTTGCTCACTTTTGTAGTCAGATAGTGGGTCAGCTAGAGGTTGGCTGTTCTAAAATATCCTCAGTGGCATGGTTGGTTGAATGCTGGCTATGGAACTGCTTGTGCTTGGGACATGGGTTGGACATTAACCAGCACTGTAGTCCAGGCTGATTCATATGGCAGAGCAGGATGTCAAGAGAGCAAGCATGGATGTGAGAAGCATTTGGATCCTAGCCTGTATGGTAGAATGTACTTCCACAATGTTCAATTGCCAAAGCCAGTCTCAACACCAGTTCGGATTTAACAGTTGACAAATAGACTCTGCCTCTTGATGAGAAGAGATACAAAGTCACATTGCAAGGAGAGTAGGTACAGGGAAGGGAAATATTTGTGCTGTTTTTGCAATCAACCTACCACAGTCTGGCTTATCCACTCCCAGTTGGCTCCTGAAGGTATTTTCACAAGAACAACTTCCTCAATGGGAGAAGTTATGGTGCTAATTCTCAATATAATAGAATTATTTTTTTCACCACGTTACAGAACAATGACTCAGCTTCCTTTGAGAAAGACAATTGCAGAGGTCACTTTTCTTATTATCTTGTGTCCTGTTTCTGAACAAGGGGAAGCTAAGACCTAAGGCCTACTTATTTCCAAAGCTAGAGAAGTCTTCCCTCCCCTGAGGGAAGAATAGGCTGAGAAAATACATGAAGACTTTAAGAATAAGTGATTCTGTAGCACCTGTAGTATTACTGTATAGCTCCACAAGGTGCAAAATAATGACTTATGGATGTGAAAGATGACATAATAACATTTTGTAAAGTTGTGAAAAATTATACAAATATTTGATCTTCTCGCGTCCTTTCTCTGCTTCCTTGAAGTTTCCTTGAAGCTTAGCATAAAAGTAGGTATTGAAATGTTTTATTATATTTATTATATATTAATGTTATAAAACATTTCAGCTAAAAAAAAGACTCATAGTCATTAAGGTGCCAGTTGGGACATCGGTGACTATTGCTTTAAAATTTTGCTGCATATGTTACATATTTTCTGTATGATAGCTGAATTCAAGTGTTTTTATCAAGGAAATGTATTTAAAGTATGGTTAAAAAATAGTAAGACCAGCTACATTAGACAAAATAATTAGTCTTAGTGAATTGATGTAAATGATTAAACAATTTTTGTTAAGACAAAGATATTCCTTCGCCCTAAGAAATAATTTAAAGAAGATACAGGCAAATTGATCCTTTCATAGATAAAACTAGCAAACTTATTGAGAAACAATTTGGCTATAAACTATTAAGCTGAAAACTGGCTCAGTAATTCAAATTCTGATTATATATAGGAAATATATCTAAATATGTAAATAAGCTATATGCACACACTATACTCTGAAAAAATAAATTCATTATTATGAACGAGTATAGTTTGACACACAATTTAAATTATGTAATAATTTTAATGTACAACTTTTGTTAAAATAAATTGACCAGAATTAAGAATATACCATTAATTTTACGATGTCTATTCTTTCCTGCCTATAATGTACCTAACATTTTTCTGCAGTGAGAAATGACTTCAAAAAAAGAAAAGAGAAAGAAAGAGAATAAATAAGCCTAGTCAAACTTTTTTTCTTTCTTGTTTACTTTATATCATTTATTTACTCACTCATTCAGTTCTCATTGAGGCCTTCCTATGTGACAAGAACAGTGCTGTATATTTTAAGAAATAACCTTATTTAGTTGTTCTAATAGTTGAAAGTTAAGTATTAGTTCTCCGTTTTAGAGATAATGAAATGGAAGTTTAGAAAAATATAAATAACTTTCCTAGGCAAGTAATAAATCTAGTCAGAATGGTAGTTTAGTATTCGCTGTCTTCAAAATCTGAGTTTTAATGATAAATAGATGGAAGATGAGCTCAATCCCCACTATGCACATAAGTGCTCTTATGTCAAACACATTACATGCAAAATTGAGGGAATGCTGAGGGCTCTTTATAGCAATGAGCTTTTTCCGGTACCCAGATGTGATCATGTAAGATAAGACATATTTTATTAATAAATGATAACAGGAATTACTGAAAATGCAAATATGGTGCCTAAGTCAAGTAAATAGCAAAGGTTCTTTGTTAATTATAGTTCAGTGTAAATATCTTGGCCTGAAATTAGAGTTTTCCATTAAAAAAAATAACTTTCAGTGGTTTACTTTCCAGCTCAGTTTATTATTTCCAATTCAAGTATCAATTGCCAGTTCATGGCACTTAGTTGATATTCGATAAATATTTGTTTAATTCTATAAAATCAATGAAAAGTTTGAATAGCCTATGTTTTTGTAAGTTCCAGCATCTACCTCTATTTTTGTGATTCAGGTTCCAATATCTACCCATTCAAAACCATTAATATTATTACCTCTGCTTTGTTTTTTATTACAATTGTAGTAGAATTTCTTAAAGTTCAAAGTCAACTCAGTAAACTACTAAGATCTCATATATATTTATGTTAATTTACTATTAGATTATTATTTACAATGTTTATGTTTATTTTTATATTTCCCTCTGTTTAGTAATCTTGCATTTGATGTTAAAATATTCTCCTTGGTATTCATTCTTTAAATAGGCATTATTTGGTCAGATTATTGGAAGATTTCTCATGTGGGTCCCCAGGCATTTGCATATTAGTAAATCAAGATCTGATCAAAAAATTATCTGACCTAATCAGAAAAGGAGATTCCTCAAGAACAGACCCAAACTACCTGAGAAATCAGAAGATCTAGGAAAGGAGTGACTGAAGCCAGTGGGAAACCAGAAAACTCTGAGGCTCACACTATCTTTTTGGAGCTGTATCTTGATGTTTCTATACTCTGACATGATTCCCCATCTATCTTTTCTTCAAACATGGACACAGGATAGTTCTCCACTCTCTGCTTTCATTGTGATTCATCAATACCTTTAATAAAGCACTCACTATTCTAATGTTTTTTTTACAGCTCTGTCTCCTTCACTGCAAACATGTTGAGGTTGGAGTGTATGCTTTCTCTCCATCAGTATCTCTTAATCCTAGCCATGACCAGACACTTAGTTTATTCAGAAAATGTTTTTTGGAAGGGTGAATGAGAGGTCTTTTTTGTGTTAGAAGTCACATGACATATCCTCTTGAATTTCACTAGCAATAATTTGGTTATATGCCCTACCTCTGAACTAATCACAGTGACTGCGAAATAATAATAATAATAATATTTAAGTTTCTTACTAATTTATCAATAGCATCAAATTAAGCTGATCCATGTAAAGTTACTTTAAATTTTTTTTATTTTAAAGATGTGGGGTACAATTCAGGGTTAGGTACACAAACGTTGATTATGCAGGTACCCTTGTTGATGAGGTATGTCCCATCCCTCCTCTAGCAGTTAAGGGCTCTTTAAATGCAAATATTGATAAGAATAAAAGTGTTAATATTTACATTAGAACAATATCAATGTGGGGTAAGAAGTAAAGAATCTGACAATGTTACAGAAAATGTCCTGGAAAGAAGAAAAAAAGGGGATGCAAAAATGCAGTACTTCAGCTAATGTGATGGATGAATCTTTTGGGACTGTATTATAAACACAAGGTGGGAATGGCATGGAGTGAGAATAGAGATTTTGTTGGTGAGGGTTTCTAACACTTTGAAGAAGGATATGTGGAGGATATGCTTTCAGTCTCTGAATTTGATTCTTTGGGCACGAAGCCTCAGTAAAATACACTTCATGGGAACCAAGGAGGATTGCTTGCCCTTTGAAATAAGACTTCTGTGGACAAAATCCTGTTTCTCCGAGTAAGATGTGACTTTGAACATCCTAGAAAAATATACCTACACCTGACTGATTGGTGCAGCTCTGGCCAGGATAGGGTTTCAGCCTGTCTTGAACTGGCAGTCCAGATGTTCCTCCAGAACACAGCATATCCCCATGGTTAAGGAGTCACTCACCATGTCCCACAATCCAAACAAAACTTTCTTTGTGAAAAGGGAAGGGAGTGTCAGGTTGCACTCCCAGCCAGCGGCCAACCTCTCTTAGCTTGGGACCCTCTCTGACTCTCCCCAGGGCTCCATCAAAAATTTAGCAGAAATATTTTCCTCTAGGCATTGACTATGTCAGATTCCTGACAGCTTGTTTTTATATATATTTTCTTACACTCAAGCATGGATACTGGTTTAGGGGAGAAATAAAGAAATAAGATGCAATATCTATTAGTTAAGCTTTGCTTTGTGGGTGTTTCTGTGTTTTGTTGATGTTGGTGATGGTAGTTGTTTTGGTTTTTGTTATTTTGTTCTAGTCAATGCATAGCCCTTATATGAACTTAATATATTCTCCAAAATGTGTTTTATCCGAGGAGCAGTTAATAGATTTTTCATGAAGAAGATAAGAATGCAGGTGAGTGACTGTGGTACATATAAGAAAGAAGTTCTTCCTGCAAGTCAGACCTTGCCTCAGACCTTGACTCCAGAAGTATCAAAAGAAATATTTGACCTTTCTCTCTGATCTCTTCTCTTCCTTTTGATGGTTGATTAAGCCAGAGAGAACCTGGTATAAACTGTGCCATAATAATAAGTCACAAAGTCATAGCAATGAAAGTAGCAGTATCTGTCCTATTTTGGTCTGGCCTCTATTTTTTGAATCTCTTAGCAATATCTAATTGATACTGCTATGTAACATATCACATCAAAGCTCAGTGGCTTAAAGCAATAACATTTATCATTCACAAGTCTGTAGATCAACCAGGTGGCTCTTCTGATTTTATCTCTGCTCACTGATGTATCAGTGGTCAACTGTGGGTCAGGTGAGCAACTCTGCTCATCTTGGATGAACTATTTCACATGATTGGCAGTACAAATGGTTGAGGTTGGTCTTAGTTGACCTAGATGGACAACTGGCTATATTCTTCATGGTTTCTTATCCTCCAAAAATGCAGCCCAGACTTATTCACAAGGTAGCAGCAATTTCAAGAGAGTATAGAAAAACAAGCACAAGTTTCTTGAGGGTTTCTTGAGGCAGCTCAAATCTAGCATACCATTACTCCCCACACGTTCTATTGTTTAATGTAGAACATGAGGCTAAGCCCAGACTCTTCTATGAGGACACAGCCAAAGGGCATGGACACAGAAGGCGTGAAAAATTGTGTCCATAATATAAGGTTAAATGTGGCTTTACTTTAGAAAAATCCTTGATTTTCTACTGCCTTCTCTAGAGCGGAGTGGATAGGTTCAAACTGGAGTGAAAGAGAGGAGACCCAGCTTTATTAGCAAGTGATGTATTCTGTTTCACATTTGACTTTGTGTCCACTGATTAATTAGTTACAACCCATTAGCAGAAATGAGTGATTAGGCTCTACCTAACCTACAATACTTAGAAAGAAAAATGAGCAAAAGACATCAAAGGAGATCAATGGTTCCTCATGCTCATGGATGCCACTCTCACCTGGATAGTTGCCAAAGACACTCGACAAGTCCCCTTGTCTCTGGTTCTTGCTGTCTTTGTTCTTAGAGTTGGCTCCCTTTTACTAAGAGTGTATTATCTTATCACATCCCTCATTCCATCTTTAAAGTGCATGTTTACTTATACACTCCCCCATCAGACCATAAGCTTTATGTAGGCAGGGACTGTATCAGTTGTTTATCACGTTTTTCTCCAACAATGAAGAGAATATTTGTGCTCCATATAGTAGATACTCAGTAAAAAAATTGGCAAAATAATGAATAAAAAGATAAATGAGTATACCTAATTACAAGTGCTATTGAACTAGATTATTGAACATCCTTCCAATGGGATTAGGAATTAGATGCATACAAGATAGGCAGGATTTCCCCATGTTAAGGAATCAGAATTATAGCAATTGTCCTGCCTTGTATGCCTCTGAAACAAAGGCTAAGCAAATCAAAGAGCTCAGAGATCTTTTACAATTACTGTGGTGACATTTTCTAAATAAATAATTGGCATCCATATCCTAATAGGCCTTAATACAAAAAAGGGGGTTGTAGTACAGGATGGTCGAGATCAAGGATGATCCTAAAAGTTTCATTTAAGTCCACTCTACTTCCCTATGAGGAAACGTAACTCCAGGGAAGAGAAGTGACCTGCTGCTTCTTCCAGAGAGCCAGTCAGGTGGTTTTTAATTCTCTCTAACCTTTCTTTCACTCTTCTGTGTCTCTCCCAGCAGTGGTTCTCTCTGAACCTAAGGAGCTAAATTCTTATTATTCCTTCATTTTTATCTTGAGAGGAGAAAACCAGCAGGGGTGTTTGAGATCATTCATAGAAATCTTCATTCAGTAGTATGTTCAGACACTTAGAAGTCTTTTGTGTCATAGCTAATCTACTCATACACTCTCCTGACTTAAGTGAATTTTATGGAAAATGTGGGGAAGATAGGAAGGTCCAGAATGGGGTAGAAATCTATCCAGAGTTTAGAAGGGGAATCGGTGCCAGGTCAGCTTGTATTTTTCTGGCAATTCAGTCTGCATGCAGTTCTTCTGAGCTTGGCAACTTGAGGGGAAACACACGCAGTTCTTCCAAGCCTGGCAACTTGAGGGGAAATGCTAGAACAGTGAATGTCAATAAGATTAACCAAGGGAAATGTGAAGTCTGTGATTCCTAAACTTCTATTCCAGAAATTCTGTTTTGGTGTGCCTGGAATAAAATCAGGAATCGGCACCAGTTACCTACTGATTTCTGCTGCACTGACCCCATGTTGAAAAATACTAACAGGAGGAAGTTAACCAGTAAATTACCTAGTTTGTTCATTTTCTGGAGTGTTTTCATGTACATTTGATTGAAATAACCAATTTTGAGGAAAGTTAAGTCTTTGAAATATAGCTCTGATGTCTAAGAAATAAAATAACTGAATTTTCATTTATCTCGTAAATGAATGAAACAAAACAAAGCTACAGATGTATCAAACTTGACACATTTGACATGTTTTTCTTACATTTTAATCCAAAATAAGTTGTGATAGCTTTACCCAAGGCCCTCTTTAGTCTGATAAATGTTTTTAACATTTCCTGAAAATATAGTATGATTTCTCATACTCTTATTACCAGGGATCAAAAGCACGTTAGAGGAATGGCTGCTCTAACTAGTGCTACAACAGTGACATATGCTTATAGGGGACAATTGGCAGAAGGGTGAAGTTTGGATTGAACCTCAATCATTGGTTATTATCTATAGTATCTGTCATGTGTGTGTCAGGGAGACAGTCTCATACGCACATCATTGGGAAGAAACCAAGTATGCCAGAGTGAGCCACTAGAAGTTTTTCTTTCTTTTTATAAAAGGATCTGGTGACTTTTCTGTAAGAGACAACATAAAGAAAGCTTTAAAGTTGAATTGGTTCCCAAGTTAAATAATTTCTTTTTTAAAATTTATTTTTTTTTAATTTTAAAGATGTGGGGTACACATGTTCATTATGCAGGTTCCCTTGTTGATGAGGTGTGCCCCTTCCTCCACTGGCAGTTGCCCTCAACAGCCAATCCCAACCCCCACCCCCACCCCCTGGCAATTTCCCACTACTGCCAATCCCTTTCTTATGGTATTATGGTAATTGTTCAAGGTCCACTTATGAGTGAGAACATATGGTACTCTGTTCTTTGTTTCTGTGATAGATTCAAGTAATTTCAAACAGAGAAAGGAGTCAAAACCTGCCCGGATAGTGAAGGAATGTCTAAGTAGGCGAAGTCTCCTTCTTACAAAGGAATAACCTGAGATGCCAAGGCCAGTGATAAATTTATAGCTGACTGATAAAGGTGGAAAAAATTCATAAGGCATCATGGCATTCCACCTTATCCTCAGTATGTAATTTGACCATGAAAGATTTGTCATAGGTTTCTGGAGAAGGAAGGTAAAAATGGAGACATAAAATGAAAGATTCCTAAAAGAAGTAAGCTATAATATAGTGGAGGAGAGCAAAGGCTCAGAAGTAAGATGGCCTAGGTTTGCATCCATGAACAAGCTGTGTGGCCCTGAGCTAGTTTTTTAGACTTAGTATGCTTTTGTTTCATCACTCCTTAAGTGAGTGTAATAGTGTTATGAGGACTAAATGAGAGCATCTATACTGGAGTGCTTAGCACACGTTTTAGCATGTAGTTAGCACTCAATAAATATTAACTACAATATAGACATATAATGAGAAATATAAATTTAGTTTCTCACTACACTTCCTGACATAGAGCTCCTAAAATCCTTGTAATTTCCTGAGCAATAGTGGTAATAGAACAGTCTTTTGTTTTAATACTAGATCTCTGACTCTGGTTTCTTACACAGCATACCTTGGAATTCCATGGAATTTCCTGGCTAATAGGAGCATCTTCTGTTCTAACAAGGCAACTCTTGGTGGACTTCTGGATGGGGGCTGGTCACCAGAAAATCCAAGCCAAAATTAGAAACTTGGGGCTTCCAGCCTAATCTTTTCTCTAGATAGAAAAGAAGGGCTGGAAATGAAGTTAATGGTCAATCATGTGTACATAGTAAAACCTTCATAAAAGTCTCTGAACTATGGGATAGCTGTTCAGATAACTGAACATGTGGAGATCCCTGGAGGGCAGTATGCCTTGAGATGGCATGGAAGCTCCATGCCCCTTCTCCCAGACTTCATCCTATGCATCTCTTTCATCCGACTGTTCATTCATATCATTTGTAATATTTCTTATAATAAATATGGAAAATGTTGTAAATTTTTAAAAATTTTTAAAAATTTAAAAAATTTTAAAAAGTGTAAAAATTTCTTATAAAAATAAGTAAAATGCTTTCTTGAGTTCTGTGAGCTGCTCTTGCAAATTAACTAAGCTCGAGAAGGGGATTGTGGAAAACCAAATATATAGCTGGTTGGTCAGAAATACAGATGATGACCCATTATTTGTAACTGGCATCTGAAGTGAAGATCAGCCTTGTGGGACTCAGCCCTCAACCTGTGAGATGTGATGCTGTCTCCAGATAGAAAGTGTCAGAATTGGGTTGAATAAGAGTACACCCAGCTGCTGTCCACACAGAATTGCTTGGTTGATGTGTGGCAAAACATCACTATCACATAACTGGTATCAGAAGTGTTGTTTGAGTAGCGAGTAAGAATAGGAAATTTTTTTCTAAAAACTTTAGTTTTTTTCTTATATCTTTAGATTAACTCTTGTTATTATTATAAGTAGTAGAAGCAGCAGTCGCCATAATGGTGCTGTGTATATAGAATGTCCTAGAAAGAAGACCCTAAAACTCTAAGCATCACTATCTTGCCAGACTCATAGTTCATTTTTGAGAAAGCAACCCTAAGCAGCCACAGAGATGTTCTTTTGTTAGTTTTTAGAAGGATTTCCACATTTATAGCATCAAGTCTTGCTTCATCAGACTAGGGAGACTTGGCAGTGTTCTTCAGAACTACCTAGCAGGCATTCAACAACATGGTAATTGTCTTTTAATCAGCAGCATCACACTCTACTCCACCAGGAAAGATCATCTTAATTTAAAGCATCCTTCCCTGCTAGTACACAATGCATTGTATCTGGATGGAATCCTCTGGAATGTATCAAGTGAAGTTGACTCAAATGTAATGAATCCTATTTAAAAAAAAAAGTTATGAATATTATATTGGATACCATATGAATAAGTGTTGAAGAAAGGTTTAAATTAAAAACAAACAACAGCAACTAAACCCCAATGATGTCCAGAGCTGGCAAAATTTCTGTGAGTTTGGTCCATCCTTATGGGGATATTACTTTAAAATTCAATTCAAGCTTTTATAGAAAGCAACATGACAATATGTAACAGAAGTCACAAAATTAGTTTTATTTTATTCAGTCACTTTTCTCAGTAGAATTTGTCCTTAGAAAATAATTTACCTGAACCAAACCTTGGATCTGTAGAGAACATATGATTCATGGACACAATCTAAAAATTTGGTAGCAAGAGAATATTTTAGTCAATGGTGGAATTTTCCACTCATTGGAAAAATATGTGTCAATTAAAAGCTAGCCACTCTAAAGGTTCTGAAAGCATGAAAAATATGTAAACTAAAAAGTTAAATGAAAAAAAAAGAAAAGAAAAATGTCAATAAAACATAAAACACAACTTGTGTTTACAATTTTTATTTAAAATATTTGTTCACATACATAAGAGCTCAATGAAAAAAACAAATAAATTATTTTGTTCAATAAAGTATAATTATGTATTTGTCTCTTTTTTAAAATTCACCTTTAATACTAAATAAATTGCAATTAATTTTAGGAAACTAACAGCGGACAATTATTTGACTATTGTGTGAATATGACCTTCACTGAAGCAGAGACACAGGTTAGTGAAGACACCCTATCCCTGTTCTCTGTCTTTATCTTCTTTTAACTCCCCCTTCCAACCCACCAGGGACCAGTCAGTCCCGTGCTACCTCCCTTGAGGCTGTAAAATTTATCCACTCAGCTTCAGCTGGAAAAATGATTTTAAAACAGCCCACTGGGGGAAAAGCTCAATGAAATGATAGTAAAACCACAGCCATGTTGATATGGGCTGGAGGTCTTCTGTCCTTCAAATCAAAGATATTTTTCTCCCTCCACTCCATTTTTCTAAGCGTAACAGTGGGCACTGGGTTTGCACAACTTGGAGCATGCAAGTAGATTCTGCTCTGACATCTGTAAGGCCTCAGGGAGACTGCCTCCTGGGAATGGGGTGGGGAGCCTTCCCATATGTGAATTTGTCTGCTTTATTTATGCATGTCTGCGTCTGTATTTGTGTCTGTGTTGCTTTGTTTGTTTTCTGCTTCACTTAAGAGCTTCCTGTTCCTAGGGATCCGGGCCCCACCCTAAATGGCTTTGCAGGATTGGATCCCGGGGTTAGGAATCCAGAAGTCTCCATTCTGTCCTTTTGGTATAGGATCAGTATCTCTCTGTCTGTCAAAGAGTTGGAGTCTCACTGTGTTTTTACTCATGCTTTCTGGTGGCCAAGAATGCTAATGATTCTATGCAAAGATAGAGAAGTGGCATAGTAAGGGACTTTCTAATCATTATAGATTCCTTTAAACGTTAAAATCCGCTTAACTTGCTATAATGTGTGTTTTCTCTTTTTTTATAATTTACCAGTTAGATTGCTACATAAATGGCTATAGCTTGCAGGGTGCTGGATAAAGAGAAGGAGGAATGGTATAAAAACGAGATAAGAAAATAATGCTCAACAAAGCAGCTTCATGACCAGAGGAGACACAATAATAGCAAAGCATCCTAGAAGTGAAAAGGGATGGGTGAGCTTCCTTTTCTAAGTCTTTGCTCCCTGGTGCTGACAGGGTTAATACTGCTTCTCTTCTGATGGAAGGTGGGAGGGAGGCAGCTGGTGGGTGCTGGGTTTGGCACAGGGCATCAGGCTTTGCTGTACCCCTCCTCTTCTAGGGCTGCTGGATCATTGCATAGCTGAGCAGCTGTTGTGCTCTGGCTGCCAGGACAACCTTTGGAAACTTAGTTCAGACATAGCAGGGGTTGCTGCTCAGGCCTCTGAAAAGCGAGCTAAGGAAGGCTTGGGAACTGCACCTTCCATGGGTAATGCAAAAACAATATTTATCAAAGAGCCTCAGTCTCAGGCACTCCAGGTTTTGTCATAGTGCAGCCCTTGGGCTGCTGGTTCCCAGGATGTCTTCACTCCTGCAATGAAAATGAAAGACTGACCCAGTGATCAGACAAGTTCACCAAAAGCAGAAGCAAGTGAGGCACTTTCTAGGTTCCTGTTTTTTTTTTTTGAGTTGGAGTCTCACTCTGGCACCCAGACTGGAGTGCAGTGGCCACTCCCGGCCACCGCAGCCTCGACCTGCTGGGCTCCAGCGATCCTTCCGCCTCAGTCTTCCAAGTAGCCGGAATTACAGGCATGCGCTACCACGCCCGGCTGATTTTTTGATTTATTGTAGAGATGAGGTCTCGCTGCCCAGGCGGGTCTCGAACCCGCGGGCTCAGGCAATCCACTCACCTCAGCCTCCCAAAACCGCGGGATTACAGGCTGAGCCACTGAGCCCGGCTTCTAGGTTCCTGTTAATGCTGACTGGATTGCAACAAACTCAGAATAGAATGGCTTTACAGAAGCAGGAAACAGCAAAAAATTCCTATGCATGTCCTAACCCAGCAGAGAGATTTGAGAATGACCAGTAGGATTCTCTGGGCAGTGACCTGGCTCAGACTCTCCACAGTTCTGTGTCTGGCCAGCAGAGTGGATATGAACATCAACTGAGAGCCAAGTCACTTAACTGGAATTTTGGCTCTGCCGTTTACTAGCTGTGTGACCCTAAACAAGTTACTTAACCTCTTTGGCTCTCAGTTTTCTTGCCTATTGAGTAGCAGTAATAATCTCATAGTCTCAGAGGATGAGCAAATGAATTAAAATATGTGGAGTGCCTAGACTGGAGCATTTAAAAATATATGCTTACTAAAGTAAAGTAAATATCACCTTGTTTACACAGGCAGTAAAGATAAATCTCTTTGTGGAGCAAGGGGGAAGCTGAGCCTGTACCTCTTAGGCTGATGGTACATTCTGAACTGGCAAAAGGAAGACCAGCATGGGGAGCAAATAGCTGCAAGGGTGAATGGAGCCAGCTGGAACCAGTTAGTGAGAGCCAATGGTGCACACATATTCCCCAAATCCATGTTCAGTGACATCACCTTGGTAACAAAATTGGCCCTGGTGGAAATACTGACATCACAGAAATTGATACATGGCAAATACTACATAACACACTTGTATCTTTATAGCACCTATTTCTTTTTTTTTTTTTTTGAGTTGGAGTCTCACTCTGTCGCCCAGACTGAAGTGCAGTGGCCGCTCCCGACCACCGCAGCCTCGACCTGCTGGGGCTCTGGCAATCCTTCCGCCTCACCCTTCCAAGTAGCTGGAATTACGGGTGCGCGCTACCATGCCCGGCTAATTTTTTGATTTATTGTAGAGATGAGGTCTCTTTCTGAAGGCCTAGGTGATAGTGGGTTATCTGTCTCCCAGCAGTGTTTCTCTCTGTCTGGTTCAAATATACCCAAGCTAAGAAAAGGAAGTCTAATCTTATACTATTATAAAAGACAGGTTCTTGAACTTCTACTGTGGACCATGCATCGTGTAGACAATTTGTATGCATTAGATTATTTTAAAATTATAGCTACCTTAGTAGTATTTCCATCCACAAGTGAAGAAAATGAGACCCATGTTGAGTAAATAACTTCTAGAAGGAAGTGGCAGAATTGTGATTTGAATCCACCTAGTATGCATCAATGGGTCAGCAAATGTAAATTCATGGCCCACTCAAAATTTCATTACCCCATGGTATCCAAGAATTCTATATTGAACACACGGCTTTGTGGCTTTTAATGGAATTAAAATGACCTTCTAAGGTAGTACTTGATGCTCTTAAGATCTATTTTAAAAGTCATTGTTAACTGAAATCAGTCATTCAATATAAATATGTTAGAATTTTCCATGTGTAGGACACTGTCCCAGGAACAGAAGTTAATAAAGAGAAGCATGTGACTTGGTTCCTGATCTTAAGAAGCTTGCAGTTTTCTCAGTGAGGAATTGCTTGAAAGGCCATTGTTATACCAAGGCAGGTCTTCTGGGCAGTTTTTAAGTGATCAAGTTCCCTGGAAGGCTGGGTAAGTATGAAAACTTCCCAAGTATCCCATCCTTGTTTGCACAACAAGGCTCAGAGTTGTGTCATTACCTCATAGCTTTGTTGGGGGGATAAAATGAGAGTGAACATTTAAAATCTTAGTTCAGTGTCAGGCAAATAGTGAAAACCTTATAATTCATTAATGTTAACTGATATTCACTACTCTTTTTGGAATTTTGAAGACAATTTAATAGGATAAGAGGCCTATGATGGTTTCTCGTATCAGATTAAAGACAGAACAATTCTAGACCATATTGAATAGAAAAGGATTTAAAATAGCATTTTATTCTTCAGAACATTTAGAATTAGAGGGAAAATAATTTAATGCTTAGGTGGAGAAAATGGCTTCAAATCTGGCTCTGCCACTTCCCTAAAGACCTTACATACCAGGATTTTGACTCTTCTCATAATGGCAGCCAAAGATATCCTTTTAAGATGTTAAGTCAAATGAAGTCACACATATGGTCCACCCCGATCTCTTATTCCATTCCCATAGCACTGTTCACTAATACTGCTGTAATATACTACCTAAATTACATATTTGTTGTGGTTATTTGTTTTCTGATTTTCCTACTAGAACAAAATCTTCATTAAGGCAAAGTGATCTTTGTCTATTTTATTTGCTAATGTCTCCCAACTCCTAGAAAGTTATTGGAATGGCAGACACTCAGTAAATATTTATGGCTTTTAGAAATTGGGGTTTACCTTCTGTAAACCCCAATTTCTTCTTCTTTGAAATGTGAATAATAATCATGCTTACTTTATAGGCTTATGATAACTAACTGAGACAACACGTATAAAGTATAAGCACAGTGCTTGTTACCTGATAAACATTAAAGTAATTATCATTATCACTGTCATTTATCATAGCTTTTAGTCTTAGACACACTAGCTCAGGTATAATCGCCATTTATAGGTAGCTCATCTTTTAGTGAAGGATTGTTTTAATTTAAACAGAAAAGAAACTTGTCAATACTGATTTTTCACAAGATCATATACATGACCATCAAAGACAGGGAACAAATTTTAGTCAAGTCACAGAACTGAGACCCAGAGAGTGAAGCTACAACCTCCACCTCTTGAATGCCACAAGATGCCTTTGGCCTCTGTTCTGCCCTGGGCAGGAGCCCATCCTTTCACTCTTCTGGGCAGGCTCATAGCTTTATCTTTCCCAGAAATTTTGATGAGACAGCTGTGTCTGACCTCGTTGTCAACTCTTGGCATTTCCACCCAAACTCTATATCACATTCTGCCATTATTTACCCACTCCGTGAATCCATTATGAATTTTCAGGAGAGACCTCAGCAAACCAGTGCCCATCACTGTCCCTTTTGGGCAGGACTGCTTGTCTATAGGCTTCCCCTTCAACTTGGCTTTGTGGGTGGGCAGCAGGGCATAGAATATGTGAAAGGTAGTGAGGCAGTCACTGTCATGGCTAGCATGATGGCAGTGTGAATAGTACTCAAAAGCCCAGACTAGCTGTGTGAACTCAGACACTATTTGTGCTTCAATGTCCTCGTTTGCAAAACTGGATAATGAAAATCATAATAATCACAACCTCATGGAGTGATTGCTAAATGAGTTGATTTTTTAATGTAATTTAGAATATAGATCAATGTATAATATGTATATGATTTCTCAAAACTCTATCTAGGAAGCCAATGAATACATCTAAGGCAGCCAAACACATAATAGGCAGACAGCATATATAAGGAGCATACTTTCTCTTGCTCTGTGCTCTCGTCATGTCATTTCTAATGAGTTTACACCCAAGTATGGGCCCAGATAATCTGGGGTGCAAGGCCTCTGCTTTCTACTCCTCTAAGAGATTAGTTTATCTTCCAATATGCTTCACTTTTACGGGAAAGGTCAGGCCTTTGAGTTGAACTGTGTGCCTTTATTGGGAACTACATGCTGGAATTTCTCCATCAATGTCTCTCTTAGGTTATACAGTTCTTTTCCTTCTCCTCAGTCAGCGCAGACCCATTATCTTTGAATCACTGCTCTGTAGCCCAGACCTGTGCCTTTCTTCCTGGCCTAAACTTAATCTCTGCCCCAGAAGGCCATCAATTGCTCCAGTGTGCCAGCTCAGCCAGCTGTTCCTGGAATGATGGTTTCCCCAGGCCCCTGAACATCACTATCCAAAAATCTAACCCTGAAAGGAATCAGAGGTCAGACATTGCCCACCCATCTATCCATCCATCCATTCTTGCCTTTTAGCAGATGGCAACCAGCTCCTGAGGGTCTTTCCACTTGCAGAGTTGCATCTGTGACATACGCACCAGTTCATGATGTATGTTTCACAGCAGCCTCCATATTCAACAAGTGGGCATGGCATCCTCCATTACTCAGCCAACAGAGGTCAAGTCCAGCTACTCTAGTGTATGGGAAGGAATTCAGACCCCTGCTGCTGAGCCCCAAGCTGCAATTAATCAGAGCCAAGGGCCAATTCAGGGTCTGAACATTCGACTAGACAGTTAAGCAAAGGGAGCAATTAGAAGCCAGGATCAGGGTACTTGGCCGGGCCTGAAGGTGTGAAGGTCAGGGCCTGGGGGAAGCACTGGCTAGAAACAGAATTCAAGGTCAGGAGTGTAAGAGAATGAAGTCTGGATGTCAATCAAAGTTAAGAGCACATGGGAGCAGAGTGAACAAGGGCAACAGTGACAGGTGTTTGGTTCAAGAACTGAGAAAGTATAGAACCAGAAAGGCAGAGTCCCAGCACAAAAGAGGGACTGGTACCCAGTTGCCTTTTGGTACTCTCCTTTTCCTGGGAGCTCTCATTTTAGTTTGTGTGTCTTCCAATCTTCAATTCTTGGGTCACATCCACATCTATTGCTCTGTCTTTACCCCTACATCATGGGGGTACATGGCAAGAGTAGAGGATGATAATGATGAGCACAGCCTGAGTGTGAATCCAGCCTCTGCCCTGTACTAGCTGATTAACTTTGGACAAATTGCTAAATCACTTTCTACCTCAGTTTTCCCATCTGTTCATTGGAGACAATCACAGTGTGAAATTGCAGGGCTGTTAAAGGAGATCGAATTTTAGTCAATGTATTGTAAAGCAATTAGAACAGAGTTGGGCACATAGTTTGCATCAGATATGTGTTTACTTGTTATTATAGAACAAATACCTTAGCCCTTGGAGAAAAGGGTCATGCACAGACCATCAGACCCTGGATGTTTCCCAAATCTTTTAGAAGCCAAATTATGCCAAGATTGGAAAAAAAATTTTGAATTTAGGATATTGTTACTGTTGTACATGCAGAAGAGGCGGAGTGGAGGGTAGAGTTCATCTTTCCAAGATTTTTCCTGATTGCCCCAGAAAGAAAACATTTTATTGTGTGGTCATGATTGGGAACACATGTGGGCCACACCCCACTTAGCCCAGCCCCTTCCCGTCCTTGGTCTCACTCTCTCTCTCCTTCTCTCTGTTCCTAATTAGTAAGAAACCAAGTAGGATTTGGTGTTTCCTTCCCAGTCGTGGTAGAGGCTCCTGTAGTGGATTAATTACCTCAAGTAGTTCTGGTTTCCCAAAGGAACAATCAAGCATGGGGCTTGGAGTCCAGTGGCTTAGAGAGGCACAGCAAATTTAAATCTCCACCCAAAGGGAACAGAAATTAATTATAATAGGAGGCAGTGTGGTCTAAAGTTTAGTGGAGGGGGATAAGTAATCAAAAGTTATGTTTTCTGTCTTAGCTCAACCACTAACTTCTTGTGAGACTTGGCTGTATTGTAAAATTTAGCTTGTGAGGAAATAAATCTACCTTTCAGCTAAGGAGTGCTGAGCTGATGCTGGGCAATGACAACAGCTAACATTTGATGAGTTTGTAGTGTACATCAAATGTAGAGTACAACAGAGATAGAAGGATGATAGATTTAAATTAGATATATGTAATTTAATGTATATATATATTTAATTTAACATATTAATTATATATAAAATTCTCAGTGGCAGGGCAGTGATTATCCTCATCTTATAGATGAAGAAACAGGATTAGAAAATGCAGCCAGGCTCGGTGGCTCAGCCTGTAATCCCGTGCCTTTGGGAGGCTGAGGTGAGTGGATTGCCTGAGCCCACGGGTTCGAGACCCGCCTGGGCAACTTGGCAAGACTGCATCTCTACAATAAATCAAAATGAGCCAGGCGTGGTAGCGCGCGCCTTTAGTTCCAGCTATTTGAAAGGCTGAGGCAGAAGGATAGCCGGAGCCCAGCAGGTCAAGGCTGCAGTGGCCAGGAGCGGCCACTGCACTCCAGTCTGGGTGACAGAGTGAGACTCCAAGTAAAAAAAAAAAAAAGAAAAGAAAATGCATGTGGTTTGCCCAACATCACAAGTCTGGAATGTGACAGCAGTGACATCATATTCAATTCTGACTTAACCTCCAGTTCAAGATCATAAGGGCTCTATCATACTGCATATTAATGCAGGAAGATACAGTTATACATTTTTAGTAGCGTTTAAGAAAATAAAATGGCGGATCACATTTGAAGGGCTAATGATGTGGTTCAGTTGGCTGAACAATCCATTTCTCAAAGACCCCAATTACTCTGTGTTACTCTACTAATTTACTTTGGATAAGATTGTATGTTTGGCTTCTGGCTTTCAAGAAGTGAAACGAATCTTTAGAAAGTTTCCATAAAATCTTCTAGCTGCTCCCATCCATATGTATGTAATATTTCTCCTGGAAGAGGGATACGGGACCTCTATCTTTAGCAGATTCTGAGCAAAGGACTGAAGTCAGGAGGGCAGTTGTCTGGGAGGGCAGCAGTGAGCAGTTCTATGGGAATGCTCCAAAGCCCTTGCCAGAACTGAGGAAGAACCAGAAGCTGCCTGGCAAAGCAAAGGCGTCAGAGAGAGGAGACAGGCTGGTCTTCCAGAGGTGGGAACCAGATCAGAGTTGGTTTGGGGGATATCCACAAATGAATGATTCCCTTTGCTTCCACAGTTGCTATTGACTAGTTCAGCCTCACATGCAAGTCCACTGCAAGGCCCCTGCACGGGCTTCACCTGATAGACCATTGTCGTTGTGTGTTTTTGTGGGCCCCAGATCTAAAATCAATGTTCAGAGGCCTGATTTGCTGTCTTCCTGACCCCTTCTTTAAGAACAGCTACCAGTTCCTCCTTCCTTCAGGCCTTTCCAATAAGAGTATTATACCTACCCACTCATGCACTCAGCCTACCCACTCATGCACTCAGGAGAACTCAAACAGAACATTATTAAGGGATAAGGAATTCCCTGAGGACACTGAGAGAAACGAGGTAATTTCTTTACTGGTGGATATTGCATGCCCCCATTAAACGACAGTGAGAACCCCAGAGAAGAAGGTATACTTAACAGTCTAAAACACGGCTCCAAACGGAGGGGAAGGCAGGCTTGTTTCAATCATCTGCCCCTTGTTCTGTAATAAAAATGTATTTTTTTTTCTGAGAACAATTTAGTGTGGCCAATAAAAGCCCAGCTAATTTCTAAATCAGCATGGAGCCAAGTCAGCCACCCAGGAGCTCTCTCCTAGGGCAATATTTCCGAGGCGTGCACAATCTATACTAAAGAGATCAACTTCCCTCTGTCCTGCCAAGGGGATGCGTTAGTGAAGCCCAAAATATGACAAGAGGAAATTTATGTGCAACTTTTACACATAATATCTCATTATGACTCTTCCCAATCTTTCAATTTTAAAAACAAACGGCCTTTGTAATGATTTTACCAGGAGAACATCTAAAGTAAGATTAAAAAGAGAAGAGAAAAGTGGTTCAGTTGCTGTGATTTCTTTCTTTTCTCTGGATCTTACTTTGTGGAACTTCATCTTTCCCCCTTTCTTCCTTCCCTCACTCCCTTTTTTCCCCCTTCCCTTCTTTTCTTCCTCTCCTTCTTCCTTGCTTACTTTTCTTGTGTGACCACTTATTTAAGGAGAAATAGAAATATTAGGGTCTGACTTTTCACTAACATGCATAAGATCTCTCTTAGAAGCAAAAATGATTCTGATTATTTGGAACATGATGAAAATATTCTCTTAGAATTCAGTGTCATTTGCCCAAGTTTCCAGTGTCAATTTATACCCTAATCCCAAACACTCCTGTTTCAGTTTCCTTCCCTTTCCCATTTTCATCTCTTATAACACAGTTGCAGACAGAGGCACAGGACACTCCCTGGGTCTCCTATTGTCACACACCCCACATTTGGTGCTCTGCTTGTGCTGGGCTTAGGACTCCTGCCCTGGTCTCCCCTTGATGGTCACTGGAGAAAGCCTAGCTCTTTGTAAAGACTCAGTATTTCTTCCGTTGGTATTGGCCTAAAGCTGTCTGACTTGTCCGCTTTTTATTTTGTGGACACATCCAGATCCTGGGCTCTCTTCTGTTTGTATGTTTGTATTTCTCCTTTTTGCCTGGGAGCCCAACTCCTGGGCCTGAATCCTGGGGCACAACTGCCCCTGGAAAAGTCTAGCCTTATTTCACAGCAAGGCTCTGAGGGTGGATTTTTTATATTTATTAATTATTTTGTTCAGGCATCATCTACAGAAAGTTGATTCTGACGAGACTTGGGATTCACAGGTGAATTAAACTGTTTTTGAAGATCTCAGTCTATCTCAGGAGATATTCCCATAAACACATAAGGGTATTGCATCATGTGTGTCAGAATGGTAGAGGCAAGTATAACTTGCTGTTCTTGGGAGAATCAGGACAACTTTGATTTAGAAATAATTTGCCTTGAACTCAAACCCTGGCTGTAAAACTTTCTAAGGAGCATCAAAGGAAAAAGTACTAATAGACGTTTTCTAAGCTTTGTGCCTCCTTTGTATCTGTGACTCTAAGTTCTCAATATGAACTGAATTTTTGTGAGATGGGATCCCATTTTAAGTTGGCAAAGCAAGGTTTCTGGTGTGTATGGGAATAAAAGGTTACTTTAAGGGCAGCCCTGGCATTAACAGAGCCTGTCAAGACACCGAGGCAGATACTGGTGGTTTGATCCTTGACTTGAAGTCAAAAGTACTTAGCTGAGACCATGAAAAAATCAGAATTACCAGTGGGCCATGGATGCTATCTGGATCCTGTTGGAGACCCTAAAGCCCTACAAAGTATGAGCTACCTACCAATTCCTGTAAAATGCATCATCCTTCTTGCTGCCATAAACATACACATTAGTCACAATTTATTGGGTATATGTCACTTGCAGTAGCATCAGCATGGTGCTGACATGGTTGAATTTGCTTAACCTCCACACCTTCTAGGAGGGAGGCATCACCACCTCTGTAATGCTGATGCAAAAACTGGGGTCCACAGATGTTTAGCAACTTGCCCATGGCCCCATTGTCAAAAGTGTCAGGGCTCCTAAAGGCCAGTCTGTACTTCTCAGAGCTGCTTGTCACTGGCTCCTGCATCTAAGCTATTTACTTCAGGTCCTATCCTTTGATTACTCATGTCCTCTCCCCACCCCCTATTCTCAACCTGAATTCTGTCTCCTCCCAGATCCTTTGAAATATCCCTGTGCACAATGACCTCCCTTTTTTGTGAAATTTCTTCAAGAATATTTATTTAGTAGCTCCCACATAGTAGGCTCTGGGTTAGGTGTTTTCATACATGGCATTGCTTCAATCCTCATATTAATCCATGGGTAGTCTTCCGCTACTCCATTACAAAAAAATAAAGGTGAAGACTGCAATTTACAGAGTTCAACTGACATGCAGAACATCACACTTATGTAAATGACAAGTCCAAGACTTAAATCCAATTATTTCTATCTCTCCCAGACAAAATTCACTGCCTTCTTTTCTGTGAACCCCTAACAGCTTTGCTGTGATTCAATATTCACCATGGTACTTGTCATTCATAGGCTCTCCAAAAATATTTTTGAACAATGAGTGGATAAGTGAATGAATAAATTAGTTTATATTAGAAAGGAGTTAAAGTTAGTAGAAAAGCAAATGAATCTTGACATTGGACTGCGGTGGCTCAAATTGAGGCTCTGCCACTTGCTAGTTATGGGGTTATGGAAAGGTAGCCTTCCTCATCTGATTCATTGGCTGATACAGACCTACATATCTATCCATGACTAGCCACTAACAAAGGCATGGAACTGGTCCAAAGTTGCCTCTCTTTTTTGAATATCTGCCATATTTTCTATCACAGAAAACAAACATTATGGCTTTTTTTCTTTTCATTCAAAGGGACTATGTTAGCCTGTATTTTTCCCAAAATGAGAAAATGGGAACAACATGGAGGAGAATTGAACAAAAAATTAAAATTGATTAAAATTAACATTTGCTAAGCACTTACTAAGTTTTGGGTCCCAGGTCTGCACATCGATACCCATTCTCTAATTTAAGCCTCCCAGCCCCCCTTTCAATAGAGAAGTAATTTAGATGCAGAAACAGAATCAGAGACAATGAATTTAATCTATCCAAGATCATACAGCTAGTGAGTGTCTGGCCAAAATGAATGTGCTTTCCAATTCCAAATCTGTTGCTTTTCCAGTAAGAGAATTAGAAACGTTCGTTCTCTTTATGAAATTTAGCATGAGGGCTTGGGGTCGGAATTCAAGTTCTGGGTGAGACTTGGGAGACAGTAAACTTTGACTCAGAATAGGTCTTCTGTAACAGAACGCAGACAGATTTTAGGACATGTCATCTGGAAATGATCTGTGGAACTTTTGCATCTCCATATCTCTACCTCAGCAAACTGAATAACAAACTCAAGATAGTCTTGCTTCTTAAAAAATACTGTGAAAAACCCTAGAAAGAAGGAGTTAACTGTCTCTTTTATTTTTTCCCCTGAAGTGTAAACAGTTAGGAGGTTTTATTTTTTTCCTTTCTCTTTAAGTTATAAATTTGAGTCTAAAACACAAAGTGGAGAACATTATGTAGAAAGTGCTTATTTTCTTCTGATGTTTGATAGGAATTAGGATTGGCAAAACCCAAACTCTGTTTCCCCTTTCACGCAGCCTGTCATTTTTGTCAAACAAGAAGCTGATTAAGTTTCAATCAAAAGAACAAAAGGCCCCAGAAAAATTCTTCTTGGAAAAACAGTGGCTTCAGCAATTACTCCATGGGAAATAAATTTACTGTTGAGCCTGTGACTTAACTCTAAAGCGAGTATGCCCTTTTTGTTTTAAAGTGAGTGTTAGGAGCATGCTGACCAGCCTCATTTAATCCAACTCCTGACATAAGAGAGAAATTTCTTAACCACTGATATCAAAATCGTGGCGTATTTGTTGTCATGCATGTTGAGGAGATTCCTTTTTAGTAAGTGCATTTCAAGCCAGTCATCGTGAAAGGACAGAGGAGCAGATTCTATCAGGAGCAAACATGGTGGGTTGAAGGGAGAGGACTTGTGGCTTACCGTAAAAAATGGCTACGCATTCATTCTTTCTTTTTATCTGTGGCCTTTGGGAGTGTCTTCCCACTCTGCCTCCTGTGATTTACTGTGGCCAATGAGACCAAAGCTGATCTCAGAAAGTGAATTCATATTGGGCTAGCTCTCTCTGGCCACTCTTGAGAATATTTTGACAATAGTATGGAAATGAACTTGAACCAGCCCGTTGGGTGATGAGAGACACGTAGTGAAATCATCCCCATAGCCCTAGTCAACTCTGCACCAACTACTAGATGTGTGAGTGAGGCCATTCTAGACCACCCAGCCTCAGCCAAGCCATCTCTGACCAGAAGAACCTCCCAGTCAGAGAATCATGAATCTTGGGGAATCATGAGAAGTAATAAATGTTTACAGTTATAGAGGTTTGGGGGTGGTCTGTTATGTAGCAAAAGCTAAACAATCCAAAGATCTTTTCTTTGCTTCCAGATTCTAGCCTCAGTCTGTGGACTAGGATAGGGTGGGATTATAGTCAGAATTCAGAATGCCCTGCTTTTGAGATCCACTATCAAAGGCTTTCAGGCACAGGACCTGTATTGGGCCATTTCAAAAAGTTGATCCTCTTGTTTACATGACACATCTTTCTACAACCTACATGTGGCTTGGACCTAAGATTTAAATTCTCCATCACTAGCTATTGCCTTTCAGAACTGGTATATTTTGCTTCTTTCGTATGGTTTGACTATCAACCATCCTGATTTAAGCCTATATAGCTCAGTCCTGGTGCTGCTAGGAATAAGAGATTTGGTTTGCTAAGTGGAACAGGCAGGAGAGATGTCAGGGTTCTGAGTCCCCTCTGTGTTGAGTTCACTAACCTCCTCACCTCCCTAACCAATACTTCTCTCTTCCTTAACCTCCAAGAGAGTTTCCCCTATGTTATAATGAACTATGTTGAAGGGGCTGAAGATTCAAGTGCTTAACTTTCTCTTTTGTGAACACCTTAGGCATGTTTCATGATCATGCTTCATGAGTCAGTTCACAGTCTGAGCCCTCCCTGCCTCTAGCAGCCTCGTCTCACCACTCCCGAAAATATGAGTTCTGGTTTGCTGTGAGGAGCTAGCTTTTCCTAATACAAACTGGCATGATTCCAGTCAAACCTGGGATATCTCCTCATCCTGCCTTCATTTTATGAAGCCTAGAAGTTATCATAATACATTGTGTTCTCCCGAGATTAAACCAAGTTTCATTTAAAGCCATGCCCAGGACTTGGAAAGTCCTCAAAGACTATGCACTCAAACAGGTTAGGAAAATCACCAAACCCACACAGCTATGAGCATTCACTAAGTGCCAGAAACTTCCTGCATTTTCTGTGAAATGAAGGGGAGAGGCTCCAAGCCCCAGTGCCAGACCAGATCAGCCCATTTCCATACTCAGCCATTTTCATATAGTTACTGGGAGAAACCATTACTTGTGTTTTCCTGCTGGCAGTCAGTCCTGCCCATCTCTGGTCTCACCACAGACTGCCTCCTTGAACTCAGTCAGGAAAATATGCCGGCTCGCAGCTCCACTTCTTTTCTGGCCTTATTTTTTAATTTTATTTTAAGGAAAGTCAAATAAACGTAACCTGAGGTTTCTCAGGGGGTGTTTTTTCTTATTGTTGTAAAGCACAGAATGTGCCAGTAACAACATGGGAAGGACACCAAAATTATAATAAATGAATGGTGGCTTCTTATTAGGCTAATGGAAAATAATGGTGTTCTGGAGGCATCCAAGATCTCTAGCCTGCATTTCTAGGGCAGAAGAAAATCCCAGCCATGTATCCCAAGAATTCCAGTTTTGTTACAGGTATGACATCATGTTGCTGTCTGTCTACACCATGGCTATTTTTGAGATGCCTGGAGAAAGAGGGCATCCGGTGTCTGGCCCCTGACAACATCTAAGACAGCAGCTTCTATAGGATCGATTTGAGAGGGCTCACTTCGGTCACAGTTCTCTTAATTCTTTTATTAGATCATTTCTCAAAAGCATTCTAGCTGGAGTCCTGAAACTAGAATGGTTTTAGGTGACAAAACCATCGAGGTCAAGGCTGTGAGTGAAAAGTGCTCTGCCTCTTAGTGAGGACACTATTTTAGCATCTTCCTCTCTTTAGTTTTTGTTTTAGGTGAGTCTGCCCTCAATTTAGAGTATAGAACTTAGATGTTTTCTCCTGAAAACCAGCAGGAAATATTCTCAAGAGTAGAATATGTTGGGACTTCTTAGGACCAATTGGCTCTGCCTTATACCCAAAAGTGTGTGCGTGCACACACACACATCCTTGTGAACATGGACATAAAACCAATATTAGTTTCTTCATCAGATGCTTCTATACCATTTCCTCGGTGCCAGTTACTCTGTTAAGCTCTTTACATCTACTGACTCCTTAACTCAACAAATAATCCTATGGGGTTGGTACAGTTATTAGCCCATTTTACAGATGAGACAACTGATGCTCACTGAGTTTCAGTAAATTGCACATGGTTATACATCTAGTAGAGAGAAGACCTAAGGTTTGAGTCCAAGTGGTTTATCTCCACAATCTGTTCATTTATTTTTATTTTATTTTATTAGAGACAGGTTCTCACTTTGTCACCCATGTTGGAATCACAATCACAGCTCACCACAACCTCAAATTCCTTGGCTCAAGCGATCCTCCCACCTCAGCATCCCAAAGTGCTGGGATTACATGTTCTTTTAAAGAAATTGTTCTTTTAAACACTACAGCTACTACAGTTACTGTTTTCCATTCTCATTTCTGCTTTTCTACTTTATTTTCCCTGTTGCTGTTCATGATAAAGGCCTTACCTTAATAGTATGCAGGAGACACTGCACTGTCCAATTTAAATGCTCAGAGGTTAAAAGCCTGTACTAATTCCCTTGGTGTCTTCATAAATGTTTGTAGCACATAAAGCTGTGCCTCCTCTCATAAAAGGAAGTGTAGGGGAAGATACGTCTTGCCTTTTGCTCTATACCTTATGGTTGCAGCCTAAGAGTCACTGGGATACACTTTACCAGTGGGAAGGACCCTATATGGAAGTGGTCTCTCTATCCCTCCATTTCCCATTCCCTCCTTGCTGCTGGAGGATTCATTACCTCACCTTCACTCCCATCTCTCTCTCCATTGCCTGAGTGTTTCAGTCCTCATTTAGGTCAAGTCATCCAGTCATAAACTTTCACAGCTGAAATGTTATGCTTACCTGACATTGACTAAAATCTCTCAATGAGGGTAAGAATCCTTATCTATTCTGGTTTGTGTAGTTTTTTCTTTTTCCTGTCTCCCTGTCTCAGTATTGTGTCCTCAGCATCCACAGTGATATTTGGTACCTAGTAAATATGCATTAAATAGATTTTAAGCAGATACACAGATTTAAAAATAACTTGATTATTTAACACACATAACATTCATAAATCCTGCCTTACAGAGGTTGTAGTCTAGTGAGGGACACAGGTAGGTAATTTAAAAACTAAAACAAGGTATGATAAATGTTTTGATAGTTAAGTACACAAATATATACAAACAGCTTCACTACTTACATCAAAAGACTTGAAGTAATTATATATATAAAATGCTGTTCAGATGTTCACTTAAAACTAGGGATTGAATAAATCCTTGTCTAGGAATGGTGAATATAAACATTTCTCCTCTAATCCAACACAATTTACTTTTTTGTTGCCTTGTTCTGAATTATTGTTTAATCCTCTGCTTGGTAACACATCTCATCCATTGGAACAGTGACATTATGATATGAGATTTCATAGTTGCATTGCAAAGAATCCTCGGTCTCTGTGTCTGAAATGGCTTGGACCCCAGAATTAAGAGTGCAAAGTATTGTTCTACCTGTAGCAATTTATGTTCCTACTTACTACTGTACAGACCCAAGCTAATGGTGAGCTCTAAGGAAGTTCATACTTCTAAGACTCCCTAATAAAAAGTGCATCTGGACCCCACGAACAGCCTCTCCTCTTCTGTGGCACTAGTTCCTATGGTCAGGGATGCTGTTTAGTGCTCAGCTCTAGATTTTATGTGGGGCAGAACAATGCCGTCTGTTGTTACTCATGAAGATCAGTATGGCATAGATTGCTTTGGCCCACACTAAATGTCAACCTCGCCTGGAAAAGTGAGTGGTTTTTCTGTTAACTGCTTCTTTTCATTTTCCTAAGTGATAATTTTTTTTTTTGAGTTGGAGTCTCACTCTGTTGCCCAGATTGGAGTGCAGTGGCACACTCATGACCACTACAGCCTTGACCTGCTGGGCTCAGGCAATCCTTCCATACCAGCCTTCCAAGTAGCTGGAACCACAGGCGTGCATCACCATACCTGGCTAATTATTTGATTGATTGTAGAGATGAGGTCTCGCCAAGTTGCCCAGACTGGTCTTGAATCCCTGGTCTCAGGTAGTCCTCTCACCTCGGCCTCCCAAAGTGCTGTGATTACAGACTTGAGCCACTGAGCCCAGCCCCTAAGTGATAACCTTAATACACCATAGGTGCCCAGTATTTGGCTTCCTTCTGGTTTTTGCATACCTTATTATTGTGGCTCTTTGCTTGATTCTTCATACTTTTTCAGTCCAGATCCTGTATATCTTGATTTTGAGACTTTCCCTCTAGTATGAGTTTCCCGCTTTGCTCCAATTTCTTTACACTCAGGTTTAACCCAGGAGACCCTTTGGTTTATGGCAATGAACATGTGCTGGATTTAATTGACATGATTTGAATTCTGTTAACCAAAGCAACTTAAATTTTTCATGTAAATACATGAGAAAAGCAGTCTGAAAAGGAAAGAGCTTTTCCCACACCAGTGAACTTGTGCCCCTGCTTTTCTCTAAGAACTAACTATACATGATTGTGAACATGTGTGTGTGTGTGAGCACTGTGTAGAAATTACATGTTTGTATAGGTTGTATGTCTGAAGCATGATGCTGTTATTAACCTGTCTTGCTTATATCATTTTATTCTTCATTCTTGATACCTTGCTTTTCTTCATGGTAGCTATGCATCCAATTCTAAGCAATAGATCATGGTTGGTCTAAGCTAGCAGTCCTCCACCAGAGACCATGTTATTCCATAAAGGACATTTGGCAATGTCTGGGGACATGTTTGGTTGTCACAACTGGAGGGGTAGGTGCTGTGGACATCGAGTAGGTAGGTAGAATCCAGGAATGTTCCTGTGTACCCTATGGTGCACAGGCCAACTCTCTACAACAAATAACTAGATGACAATGGTGCTGAGGTTGAAAAATCCTGGTCTAAGAACAAAACAACAATTTTTTTTCACTCTTTTGCATTTTCCTTTCCAGCTAGGGGTAGCAAGGTGACCCATTTCTGGCCAACAAGACTTAAACTGAAGTCAGTTGTTGATAGATGCGATCTGGTAAAGTATTTACTTTTCTTGTATAAGAGAACAAACTTAATTGGAAGCACCTTTTTCATTTTTGTCTTACCTTGAACACAAATGTCAGGACTGAAACTTCCGCAGCCATATTGCAACCATAAGGAAAAGGCTAAAAGAATCAGAACAGTGTAAATCTTCCCGTGTTAGAGCTGTTAAATCAAATCCAGTAACAATTTACCTCCATTGCTGTTATAAGCTGTCAAAAAAAAAATCCATAAAGATGGAATCTTACTTGTTGAATGGTTGTAAGTTATACTTTTTGTTATTGCTTTTAAGTACATTTCTAACTAATACACAATGTGAAAGTGTGTGTGTGTGGAGAAGAAGATATAACATGTTTCTTCCTCATTCTCATAGCCCTCCTAGGCTGCTTCCACTCTGTAGAGTAGAGAAGAAGGAAGAATTCTACTTCCTCCCCAGTAAAAGGAAAATGTCAGGGCACAGCACTCTTGTCCTAGTGAAAGGTTATAAGAATATATGATAAGAAGCCGAGTTCAATGGCTCAGCCTGTAATCCCACGCCTTTGGGAGGTTGAGGTGAGTGGATTGCCTGAGCCCACCTGTTCGAGACCCACCTGGGTACCGAGACCTCATCTCTACAATAAATCAAAAAATCAGCCGGGCGTGGTAGCGCATGCCTGTAATTCTGGCTACTTGGAAGGCTGAGGCGGAAGGATCGTCGGAGCCCAGCAGGCGAGGCTGCGGTGGCCGGGAGCGGCCACTGCACTCCAGTCTGGGTGACCAAGTGAGACTCCAACTCAAACAAAAACAAAAACAAAAACAAAACAAAACAAAAGAATATATGATAAGAGTCAGGAACTAAGCTAAGAGGTCTGTAACTAAGGGCCCTTGAGGTTATAACAGCTGCCTTAGGGAAGCCTGATGCATTTGCTGCACATCTCCTGGGGCTACGGGGAAAGATGACAGTTCAGTGGGTATCGGTGGACCAAAGATTCACCATGGGCTGACTCAGGGTTCAAGGGCAGCCAGGCTTTCAGTTGAGGAGTTTCAGCTCAATAAGTCTGGGAAGCAGGAGTTAACAGATGAACAATCTCATGCAATTGGGGCCAGGACTGTGATCCTCAATGTGCACTTCTTACAAAGTTTTCCAATACAACTAAAACCATTTAGAACTCTGTTTTATTTCAGATGTGTGTGTGGGGAGATCCAGAGATGCTCTTTAGCCTTGAAAAGAGTTGGATATTACAACATTCTAAGTTCTTTAATAAGCAAAAATGACTCTATCCTGTAAACATCCTCATCACTGAGGTGTGTGGACAGTCTGGGGTGGAGCTGGCTGAACTAACTCAGCAGGATATTGTTTTATGAAAATACAGACTCCTGCTGAGACTACTTGTGTTTCAGAATGAATTCAAGCAGCTGCAGAAACATCATTCATGGATGTGAGTCAAAATGATACAATTTGCCATCTTTTCTCTTGAGGAAGATGCTTATCCCAAGGGCTCCTTAGAATTAAATTTCTTCAACTACAAAAATTTGCTGCCCTGGCCTCAATCATTTTTGTCTGCAGTAAACACATCATCCCTCATAGCTCTGGTTTTCTCTGTCAGTTGACCCACTGTGTAGGATGAGGCTGTTCTGAAATCTGGGAATGCCTGTGTGTGTCCCCAGAGGTAGAACAGAAGGAATTCAGAGTGGGTGGAACTAGTATACTTCCTTCAGGGCTCTCTGGCTGGAGGCTTACCAGCTATGGATTTGGAGTGACTGCTAGAAATTCACTCCAGCTGCTGTTGGATGAGGTAAAGATTGTTCCCATCCTACCTATACCTTGCCATCTCAAGGCTCTGGAAAAAGACCAGGACAAGAACAATGTGGAATCATCACTTATTACATTTTTCAGTAATTGTTGCTTCAAATAATGGATGGGGCTGTTTTATCTCAGAGAAGAAGTAAACAAAATCAGAACTTATTCCTTCATCTATTTATAATTACCTTTAGTAGACATACCACGTGCTTTGAACCTACTATGCAGCAGTCACTGTGCAAAGTGTTTTGTGTGCATTTGCTCATGGAATTATCATTCCATCAGCATGGAATATGATTTGTATTATAACAAAACTGAAACACAGAGATAGTATGTGTCATGCCCAATTTTAGTTAGTAAGGTTTGATCTCAGGAAATCTGACTCCAGAAACTGCATTCTGAAAAACTCTAGCACCTGGTCACCCACTCAATCTGACTTTGGCTTTAGAGAAATTCCAATTTTAAAATTGCCAGAGTACTCCTGGGGATCATGTTAGATGCTAGGGACTATTTTCAACTGAATAGCTGAGAGAGGGTCATTCAAAAAAAAGTCTGCTTTGATTTTTAAGTTATAACAAAACATCCAGATTCTTATCTTTGTACAGGGCAGAGGCAAAAAGACCATATTAAGTTCTGGTGGCCTCAGAAAGGCAGACTGCCATTTGGAAACAAGACGACACTGATTTTCCTTCTATTGTTTTATGCCAGGTCTAGCCATAACTTTAGGCTTCAAGACAGAGGTAATGAGGTAAAGTCATTATGGCCTTTTCTAAGAGTAACATAGATACTGTAGCCTGGACAGGGTGGGAAAAAAGACTGAGTGTCCACTTCATGAGGAATTAAAGAAAAACAGATGTCTCTAATTACCAATTAAGAGAGAATTGGGAACTATACAGATTTGGGCTACCTGCAAGAATTATACAGTATGTAACACCTCATATTTATACCTACCATTTTTTCCGGTTTCCTTACTCATTCTGCTGAAATCTGTGCTTGATTCTTTGTTCTCACCCTTATTCATGAAAATAACACATTAGATAAAGTCAGACATTTTGTGGGGTTGTCTGTAACACATTTTGGTGTAATGCAGGTTGGGGAAACATCTATGGATAAGGTTGGTCCAGTTTTCTCTCTGTTAGCAAATAATGGTTGTTTCCTGCTTCAGCAAAAGACAATTTTTTTTTTTTTTAGATTAAGTTTTATTCACTTGATGTCTTTTTTTTTTTTTTGAGTCGGAGTCTCACTCTGTCGCCCAGACTGGAGTGTAGTGGCCGCTCCCGGCCACCGCAGACTCGACCTGCTGGTCTCCAGCGATCCTTCCGCCTTCGTCTTCCGAGTAGCCGGAATTACAGGTATGCCCTACCATGCCCGGCTGATTTTTTTATTTATTGTAGAGATGAGGTCTCACTGCCCAGGCGGATCTCGAACCCACGAGCTCAGGCAATCCACTCACCTCAGCCTCCCAAAGGCGCGGGATTACAGGCTGAGCCACCGAGCCCAGCTAGCAAAAGACAATTTATTGATAAATCCATCTTTCTTTCCTTCCTTCCTTCCTTCCTTCCTTCCTTCCTTCCTTCCTTCCTTCCTTCCTTCCTTCCTCCATCCATTCATCCACCCATCCATCCATCCATCTATCCATCTCCCAACAAGTGTTAATTGAACATTTAGTGTGTGGGGAGATGTAAAAACCAGGGTTCAGGAAGAATTCCCGCTCTCTTAGAGCCTATTCTCAAAAGGTGAGACAGTTACCAAATACATAGTGAATCATACAAATATCCCATTGTTATGAGTACTATACGCATGAGGTAATCAGGTAATGCGACAGAGGGTGACGTTAGATGATAATGATACAGGAGATAGCTAGAGAAAGACTAGGCCGACAGACAGGTGGGTCCACTGGCAACAATGTAGCAAATTCCCAGCAGGCTTCTCAGACTCAGTGTTGGTAAACAAGCTCCCTGCAAGCCTCTCAAGCTAAAGCTTAAGTACTCACTGCTGGGATTAAATAACAACGAATTAGCTTGCCATTAGGTCCCTACCTTAATATTGACCAATGAGAACAGCTACAGCTCACAGCTAGTGTTAGCCAATCGGCTTAGATTTAGGACTGTATAAGCACCAGGTTTTCGGCCCCAGACAGGCAAACCCCTCGGGTCCTCTCCTGCTGTTGGAGCTTCTCTGTCCTTTCAATAAATCCTGCTTTCTCACTTTCCAGTTGTCCGTTTCGTGTCCCTCATTCTTCCTGGGCATGAGGCAAGAACCTCGACCCTGAAGAGCTGCAACCCAAAGAGCTGCCAAAGATCGATGGAGCTGAAGAGCCATGCACCCCAGAGGCTGTCTTGCCAGCGGAGGGAGCTAAGCCAGAAGAGATGCCGGAAGAAGGCGAGACTCCCAAGCTGAGACACCCAGGGGGCTAAGCTTGCCAGCCCATTAGAGCTGACACTTCCGGGACTTGGCTTACCAGCCTCTTGATGATCCTCTCTGGGGCTTGGCTGGCTGACCCACTGAACTGACACTTTTGAATCCCAAAATAACCTGAAAAATCCACAGCAATGTGGTAAGGAAAGACCTCTCAGAGGAGTGGGTAATGGAGCTATAATCTCGTGGCAAACAGCGGAGTGAAGCACATTTTAGGTCACAGAGTTGCTTGCACAAAAGCTATGAGGCAGTCTCAGCCAAGTATTTGTGAAACACTGAAGGAAATCCAGTGGTCAGCCGCATATCAGTCAGGACAGAGTGATGAGACATGAGGTCAGAGTGGTAGAAAGACCAGGAACTGTAGGGTTTTCAGGGCCTAACGAAAATGCTGTCATTTGTTCTAAGCTTGATTGGAAACCATTGGTAGACTTAGATAAACTCCAATTTTAAAGTTGTGTGATATGAGCACAATATGATCTGTTTAGCATTTCAGAAAGATCCCTGTGTCTGGTGTATGGATGCAGGATTATAAAAGATGCAGGAGGCTGAGTGCACATGACAAAGTCTTCTGCTCCAGCCCTGAGAGAAGCAGGACAGCTAGGGGGCGGTTTGAAGAATTTAGAGATGTGTAGTAGTGGTGAATGATGGGGAAACAGAATACACAAGAGGGAGGGCAGATGCATTATGTTGTAATGGTGGAAACCATGAGGTCTCATTTATCCTTTCATTCTTTCAACAACAACAAAAATGTATTGAGCACTTCCTTCATGATACACCTGGAGTGCAAATATCAGTAAGTTAAAATCCCTGACCTCAAGGAACCCGAAATCCTAGTGGAGATGACGGGGATACAAACAAATAATTAAAATACATTTTAATAAATACTGTAATCAAGGCATATACATGGGGACTAGGAGAGCCCCAAGGAAAGGCTGATTAACTCTGTTTTAAAATTAAATAATGTCAGTCTTTTGACAGACATTACTTTTATTGAATTCTTTTCATTGGTCTACCGGGTTGGATTAATATAGAAAAGCTCAATAAAATTTATGTCAGTCAAATGTTTGAGTTCATGTTCTGGATGTAAATTATTTGATAACTCTGGACTACTTACTTTTACTTTCTCCACATGTGTTGAACAGTTTAAGTCATTACCTCCTCTGACTTTGAACCTCAGAGTAGACTCTGATAGTCACCCCCTGGCCTTCCCATCTCATTGACATCAGGGTTGAAGTAGGGAGTTTGTGAGAGCCAACCAGGGGTAGGTATGCTGATTCTCTATGGACCACTGGTGATGAGAAATTCTAAAATGCCTGCTTTTTGTTATTATATTTTATTTAATTATATCATTGCAGACAAAATCACTTTAGTATGCAGTTCTATGACCTAAATATGGAAACATTTTGCGACCACCAAAATCAAGATACAGAACATTAACATCAGTCCCCTCAAACTTACCCTCACTTCCAACCCCATCTCTAATCTATTTTCTGTTCCTATAGATTTTGTCTTTCCCATATTTTCATCTACATAGTAGCATACGGTTTAAAAGTTTTTGAGTGTACTTCTTTCACTCAGCATCATGCATTTGAGATTCATCCAGATGTTACATGTATTAGTAATTCATTTATTTTTATTGCTGAATAGTATTCCACTGTGAATGTGCCACGGTTTATCAGTTCTGGAGTTGAAAACCATTTAGGTTGTTTCTGGATTTTTATGATTATGGAAGAAGGCACTGTAACATTCACAGGTTTTTGTTTGAATTTTTTTTTTTTTTTTTTTTTGAGTTGGAGTCTCACTCTGTCGCCCAGACTGGAGTGCAGTGGCTGCTCCCAGCCACCGCAGCCTCGACCTGCTGGGCTCCGGCAATCCTTCCGCCTCAGCTTTCCGAGTAGCTGGAATTACAGGCATGCGCTACCACGCCCGGCTGATTTTTTGATTTATTGTAGAGATGAGGTCTCGCTGCCCAGGTGGGTCTCGAACCCATGGGCTCAGGCAATCCACTCACCTCAGCCTCCCAAAGGCGCGGGATTACAGGCTGAGCCACCGAGCCCAGCTTGAATATTTTCTATAAACATAAGTTTCTCTTTCTCTTGGGCAAATACCTAGGAGAGAAATTTCAGGATCATATGGCAAGTGTATGTTTAACTTCATAAGAAACTGTCAGACTGTTTTCCAAAACCATAGTATTATTTTGCATTTCTGCCAACAATCCATGGGCAGTTGCTCTGCAAAATTCCCAGAACTAGACTGTGTCAGAAGTTTTTTATTTTAGCTATTTTAATGGGCATCTAATTATAATTTTAACTTTACTTTTCTTATTTAAAAAAACTAGTAATATTGAGTAAGAACAAAAATGGGAAAAAGGAAATTGCACTTAGCAGGAAAACAGAGGTCCATGCTAACCAGAAGGACTGCTTGCTTTATAGATGTGAGGTAGGTGAGAATGGACAGTGAAATAGAGATCATTTTAGAGGTCAGTTGGAAGAACATTGAGGGGACCAGACTGAGCATACAGTTGACCCAACATATTTTGCTGAGCGGGAGGAGGGGTTCAGACTTGAATAAATCAGGAGACTGTGAGCTGAGACTCAGAGTATCTCCTGACTATAATTTCCTCCTCAGTCTAGTTCTTCTGCCCTGATCTCATTGTCCACGAAATCCAGATAAGCCACAGTCCTTAGGGAGGGATGAAATACTTTGACTCAGAGATAGGATCCTTGCTTTCTCTATTGGATCTTGTGCCACTGCCAGCATCCCTGCTTTCAGTCTGAGTGCCAGGATTGGACAATTTGCATCCTCCTCTTACAACTATAGACACAAACTTGTCTTCAGCTAGCTGCCAGCTCAAGAGACTCTGAGTATGGAAGATTCATAGAGCAACTCCCAACACCTTCTCATTGGAGCAATCACAGGTATGTCAGGGGGAGGGCAAGACCATGGTAAGAACCTGCCTCAGAGTGTTCAGGCCCTGAGACAGACTGTAGTCAACTGTATAGCAGCCCTGTAGTTTACAGAATCTCAGTTACCATATTGAAAGATGCAGCAGGACAAAGTCCAGAGAGTGATAGTGCAATTTCTGAAGTAAGGAACTTCTTTCTCCCAAAATTCCAATACTGTATTGAACAGTCTTCACACTGTAAAAAAAAAAATTGGCCTTGAACATTTTGTCTCCTGTTCATTTGATTTCTCTTTCATTTATATCTTCTCCTAGTTTTCTTCTATCTACCTTCTGTGGGTTTAACTTGCTCTATTTTTTTCTCTAAATACTTCATAATAAAACTAGGATCTTTGACTTTTAACCTTTCTTCTTTTTAATATGTGCATTCTGAGCTATATTTTTCTTTATGAAGACTGCTATGACTGTATCCTATAGTTTTGAGATGTTATTTTATAGTTTATTTTTAAATATTTTATAACTTTATTTTTAATATTTTTTTATTTCAAAATTGTGGGGTACAGTTAAGGGTTAGGTATACAAATATTCCTTGCAGGTACCCTTGTTGATGAGGTGTGCCCCGCATTCCCCAGACAGGTATTAACTACTGTTAATCCCACCTCCCTTCCCCTTCCTGCCCCCCCATAGTTTCCCGCCACTGTCAATCCTTTTCTTATAGTAATATGGTAGTTATTCAAGGTCGACTTATGAGTGAGAACATGTGACACTCAGATCTTTGTTTCTGTGAGAGATCACTCAGTATTATAAACTATAATTCCATCCAGGTTGCTGTGAAATTCATGATTTTGTTCTTTTTTATGGCTGCGTAATATTCCATTGTGTATATGTACCACATTTTTTAATCCAGTCCTCTTTTGATGGACAGCATGGTTGGTTCCATGATCTTGCTATTGTGAACAATGCTGCGATAAACATACGTGTGCAGGTATCTTTTTTATAGAGTGATTTGAGTTCTTCAGGGTATATTTCCAGTAGGGGGATTGCAGAGTCATATGGAAGGTCGATTTTTAGAGCTTTGAGGAATTGCCACACTGATTTCCACAGAGGCTGTGCTAGTTACACCAACAGTGTAGATGTGTTCCCTTTTTGCCACATCCTTTCCAGCATCTGTTATTTTTTGAGTTATTGATGAAGGCCATTCTGACTGGAGTTAGGTGGTATCTCAGTATACTTTTAATTTGCATCTCCTTGATGACTAGTGAGGCTGTACATTTCTTCATGTATCTGTTGGCTGCTCATATGTCTTCTTTTGAGAAGTGTCTGCTCATATCTTTTGCCCACTTTGTAATGGGATTTTTTTTTTCTTTTCAGCACATTTTTGTTCCTTGTAGATCCTTGATATTAGGCCTTTGTCAGACATGGAGTTGGCAAAACTTTTTCCCAGTCTGTAGGCTGTCTCCCTGCTCTCATGATGGTTTCTTTGGCTTTGCAGAAGCTTGTCAGTTTAATGAGGTCCCACTCGTTTATCTTATCTCTTATGGTCTGTGCATTTCGGTTTTGTTCAGGAACTGTATGCCAGTTCCAACTTCCATAAGGATATGTCCTGCATTTTCTAAAGTTCTTATGGTTTGAGGTTTTACATTTAGGTCTCTGATCCATTTAGAGTTAATTTTTGTGTATAGGGATAGATAGGGATCTCTATCTGTTTGAATCTTCTGCATCTGGTCAGCCAGTTTTCCCAGCACTATTTACTGAGTAGGTTCTCCTCTCCCCAGTGGTAGGTGGTGGAGGCTTTGTCGAAGATGAGTTGGTTGAGAAATTGAGGTTTTGCTTCTGGAATCTCAATGCTATTCCATTGGTCTATATACCTGTTCTTGTACCAATACTAGGCTGTTTTGATTATTGTAGCTTTATACTAAAGTTTAAAGTCTGATAGTGTGATACCTCCTACTTTTTTTTTTTTTTTTTTTGGCTGAGGATTGTTCTGGCTAATCTTGGTTGTTTGTGTTTCCATATGAATTCCTATATATTTTTTCTAGATCTGAGAAGAATGTTGCTGGTAATTTAATGGGTATTGCATTAAATCTGTAGATTGGCTTAGTTAAGATGGACATCTTAATGTTGATTCCATGAGCACGGGATATTTTTCCACTTGTTTGTGTCATCTTTAAGAAGAATGTTGCTGGTAATTTGATGGGTATTGCATTAAATCTATAGATTGCCTTAGGTAAGATGGACATCTTGACAATGTTGATTCCATGAGCATAGGATATTTTTCCACTTGTTTGTGTCATCTTTGATTTCTTTGAGCAGTGTTTTGTAGTTTTCATTGTAAAGGTCTTTCATGTCTCTGGTTAGGAAGATGTCAAGATATTTCATTTTTTTGTGGCTATTGTGAATGGGATTGTGCTTTTTATTTGGATTTCTGTTTATTTATTATTAGTGTAAATAAATACAATTTTTTTTGCACATTTGTTTTATACGCTGAGACTTTGCCAAAGTCCTTTATCAGTGCAAGGAGGCTTTTGACAGATTCTCTTGGGTTTTCAAGTATACAATCATGTCTTTTCTGACTGCTCTAGCCAGGATTTCCAATACTATATTGAACAGAAGTGGTGAGAGTGGGCATCCTTGTCTTGCTCCAATTTTCAGGGGAAATGGTTCCAATTTTTGTCTGTTTAGGAGTATGCTGACTGTGGGTTTCTCACAGATGGCTTTTACTATTTTGAGGTATGATCCACACATGCCTAGATGTTCGAAGGTTTTTATCAAGAAGGGTGCTGGATTTTATAAAAAGCTTTTTCTGCATCTAATGATATAATCATGTCGTTTTTGTTTTGACATCTGTTGACGTATTTAGTTACATTTATGGCCTTACTAATATTGAACCAGCCTTGCATCCCAGGGATGAAGCCTACTTGGTCATGATGGATGATTTTTGAGATGTGTTGTTGAATCTGGTTTGCTAGGATCTTGTTGAGAATTTTAGCATCTATGTACATCAAAGATATTGACCTATACATCTCTTTCTTTATTGGGTCTTTACCATTGATACTTGGATATCAATATGATGTTAGTTTCATAAAATGATTTGAGGAGAGTTCTTTCTCAATCACCTGGAATACTTTCAGCAGGATTGGTATCAGTTCCTCCTTAAATGTCTTACAGAATTCTGCTGGAAAGCCATCTGCTCCAGGGCTTTTTTTTGTAGGTAGTTTTCTTATGACATAGTCAATCTCCTTGATTGTTATTGGTCTATTTAGGGTCTCATTTCTTCTTGTTTCATCCTAGGCAGGTTGTGTGATGTCAGAAAGTTCTCCATTTCCTTGGGGTTTTCAAGTTTGTTTCCATACAAGTGTACATAGTAGTCCCTAATGATCTTTTGTATTTCTTCAGGGTCAGATGTGACTTCATCTTTTGTGTTTCTGATTGTGTTTATTTGGGCTTTTCTTTTTTTTTTCTTGGTCAGTCTAGTTAGGGACCATTGATCTTGTTTATCCTTTCAATGAGCCAGCTTTTTGTTTTGTTGATTTTTTTGTATAACTTTCTGTCTTCTATGTCCCAGATTTGGGCTTTTATTTTGGTGATCTGGATTCTTCTGCTGTAGTTAGGGTTTTGGTGGTCTTGTTTTTCCAGCTTCCTTAGGTGACTTGTTAGGCTGTTAATTTGTGATCCTTCCATTTTCTTCATGGCGTTTGTAGAGATAATAAATTCCTTTCTTATTATAGCTTTCATTGCATCCCAGAGATTTTGGTAAGATGTTTCTTTATTTTCATTTATTTCCAGGTATCTTTTAATCTCTGTTTTGATTTCATCATTGACCCAGAAGTTGTTTAGCATCATGCTGTTTAGTGTCTATGTATTTGTGGGTTTTGGGGGAACATTGCTGGTGTTGATGTTTATTTTTATTCCACTGTAGTCCGAAAAGGTGCATGGCAAAATTTTAATTTTTTAAAATTGTTTATGCTTGATTTATGGCCCAGGTTGTGGTTGATCATAGAGTATGTTCCATGTGGTGATGAGTAGAATGTATATTCTGTGGTCACTGGGTGGAGTGTTCTGTAGGTATCAGTTAAGTAAATTTGGTCAAGAGTCAGATTGAGGTTATGGATCTCATTTTGTCCCAATGATCTGTCTAGGGTAGTGAGTGGGGTATTAAAGTCCCCAGCTATGATAGTGTTAGTGTCAGTATCTTTTTTGAGTTTACCTAGAAGCTGCATTATGAAAGTTGGCGCTCCTATGTTGGGTGCATATATGTTTAGGATGGATATTTCTTGTTGATAGAGTGAACCTTTTATCATTTTGTAGTGGCCTTCTGTATCTTTTTAAATTTTTGATAGCTTAAAGGGTATTTTGTCTGAGATTAAGATTGTGACTTCTTCTTTCTTTTGTGTTTCATTCACCTGAAATTTTGCTTCCCATCCTCTTACTTTGAGTCTGTGGGTGTCCTTTCTAGTGAGATGAGTCTCTTGGAGGAAATATATTGCTGCTTGGTGATATTTTATCCATCTTGCCATTCTATGTCTTTTCAGTGGTGCATTTAGTCCATTCACATTCAGGCTAATTATTGAAATGTGAGAGTTGATCACTATCATGAGGTTCTTATAGAGTTGTTGTTGTTCCTAATTGTTTGTTGTCTTTCTTTTGGTTTTTGGGTTGGCTCATTTGTGTTTTTAAACTTTTTCCTGCACTCTTGTAAAGACGTTATTGTCCTTTTTCTTTTTCTTCTGTGTTTAATACTTTGTTGTTTTTTTTTTGAGTTGGAGTCTCACTTGGTCACCCAGACTGGAGTGCAGTAGCCGCTCCCAGCCACCGCAGCCTCAACCTGCTGGGCTCCGGCGATCCTTCCGCCTCAGCCTTCCCAGTAGCCAGAATTACAGGCGCGTGCTACCACGCCTGGCTAATTTTTTGATTTTTTTGTAGAGATGAGGTCTTACTGCCCAGGCAGATCTCGAACTCACAGCCTCAGGCAATTCACTCACCTCAGCCTCCCAAAGGCGTGGGATTACAGACTGAGCCACCAAGCCCGGCAATACTTTCTTAAGTGTTTCTTGTAGAGGTGGTCTGGTGGCAGCATAAGTTCTTTGGGATTGGATATCTGGGAAATATTTTTATTCTCCCTCACTGATGAAGCTTAGCTTGGCTGAGTAGGTTATTCTTGGTTGAAATTGTTTATCTTTTCGAACTTTGAAGATAGGGCTCCAAGCTCTCCTAGCCTGAGGGGTTCTGTAGATAAATCTGCTGCTATTCTAATTTGTCTTCCATGTAGATAATCTGACCTTTTTCTCTTACTGCCTTTAGGATTTTTTTCTTTTATACCTACTTTGTTTAGGCAAATTATTATGTGTCTGGGAGTTGGTCTTCTCATTTGCTGTCTTGCAGGGGTTCGTTGAATCTCTTGTGTTTGAATTTTTGCATCACTGAAGAAATGAGGGAAGTTTTCTTGAATAATTTCATGGAATGTTTTTTCCAGGGTGGTCTCTGTCTCTCTTTTTGCCTCAGGAAAAGACTCTTAGGTTCAGTCTCTTGAAGTAATCACTCATTTCTTGAAGGTTTTGTTCTGTCTTTTAAAGCTTCTTTTCTATGTTTTTGACAGTTTGGGTTAGTTCTATATTTTGGTCCTCAATCTCTGAGATTCTTTTCTGCTTGGCTAATTCTGCTTTCCATGCTTTCAGTTTATTATTTATTTCATTCACAGTATTCTTTACTACTGTTATCTCAGTTGTCACCTCCTTCCTATTTTCTTCTTGTCTCTCCTCAATTCTTTTTACTCTCTCTATTAATGTCTTGATATCTGGGTTTGTAGTTTGAGACCGGTTATTCTGGGGGCTCTTCATTGTTTTCATTCTGAAGCCTGTTTTCTCAGTGTCTGACCTCCCAGGGGTCTGTGAGAGACCCATATTCTTCTTTTGGTTTTTCTTCATTTGTGTATATTTTTCTCTCTCCTTTTCCCTCCTTTTCTTCAGGGAAGATGGGGCTGCTTTTACTTCTTTTGTTCAATCTCCTGTTCTTCATTATGAGTATCCTCTGACTTTGTTCACTTTTGAGGTTGGTTTGTGGGTTGGGGGCTGTACTTTTTACAGTTTTGAGATTTAATTGAGGGGGAAGCTGTGATTCAGAATCGATCTGCAGATCCCAGCAACCACTTACAGGTGTATGGGCACCCTGGAACCCACTTCCCACTGCCTTCAATCTGTCCATGCAGTGGGGTTTAGGTTTGCTCCCTGGAACAAAAGGAGGTAAGAAAAAGGAAAATAATGGAAGGGGGGGTCAAGAGGAAGTTGGAGAGAGAAAACAGTAAGAGGGAAAACAGACATACGTACCAACTAATGAATGAAAAGAGACACAATGCCAGAAAAGAGTAAAAAACAAATAAAATTCCCTAAAGCATACTGGTAATCACACAAAGACAGTCCAATAAAATTATGCCTTTTGGTGTGTTCTTCCCCAACACAAACAGGTAGTCTTAATCAAAAAGCAAACAAAAGTGAACAAAACAGTCAGAACAATAAAATAAAAGATCAAAATAAGAAACCAGACTAGCCCTTGGGTTTTTCCTGAGTGTCTAAAGTCTCTTCAGCTCTGATATCTAGCCCCTCCCCTTTGCTCTCATTGCAGGCAAACAGGCTTACTCACAGTTTGGGTCAGTTCCCTTGGCTTACTGCCTGACAGGTCTGCCACACAGAACTGAGTTGTCTGTGTTTGATTCAGTGTAGGCGAGGGGGTTCTGTCTTCTGTTTTGGCGAGGTTACCTTAGAAAACAAGGTGGAGGCTGCGTGAAGATGGGTGGGGCAATACAAATCTCTGTCTGGAAAATGGTTGTGGTGGGTGGCTTCTCTTTTGCCGATCCTCTCTCTCCACTTGTCCGGGGCCCTAGTTGATCTGCTATGATGGGTGATGATGGTGTGTGTCCAGCATCAGGCACTGGGAACCAGTGAGGTAGCTAGGCACTGCAGTTTGGTGTGCAATGGGCAGCTTGGCATGGAGGAGGGAGCTGGGAATTACCCGGGTCTGGAGCTGAGAACCACAGCGACAGGAGCTGTTCAGCACTTGGTGACAACCACAGCAGAAATCCCTTGTGGAGGCTGTAGTGCAATGGAGGCAGTTAGCTGCATGGGACTGGCTATAGCAGTCACCCCCCATGTAGGCTGCGGCTGTGGGGTCATATAGAACTGTCTTCAGGAGCCTCCTTTTTTGGAGATCTTCACAGTTCAACTTGTTGTCTCCATCTTGCCAAGCGTCCTTTGAATGTGATTCAGTTCATAAAAGTAATGAATCATGGTAGATGACTCCTTTGGAATTCAGTTTAGGACCAGTAGGTACAATGTTCCCTGTTTGAGCAATAGAGACACCGGAAGCCCAGTCCCCTCTAGTAAGTGCTACAATCGCATAACAAACATGCACTTGTGCCTCTTGAATTTTCAACAGCCAGGCAGTAACCCCAATACTTGAGAAGGAGGTGAATCGAAGTTGTAGCTTCCTCTTCCTTTGGGATGAAGCACTTTGTTCTTGATCCTCAGGGGGAAAAATATATTTTATAGTTTTAATTGTGGTTTATTTTTTGACCCAATTACTATTTAGAAATGTGTTTTTCTTTTCCAAAATATTAGTGGATTTTTCTAGTTATCATTCTGTCTTTTGGTCTCTAGTTTAATTTCATTGTCAGAGAACATGCTCTATGATTTTAATTCTTTGCAAGCACATGGACTTTTTTTATTGTTGCTGTTGAACGTTCCATGTGTACTTGATAAGAATTTTTTTTTTGCAGGTGCTGAAGATAATACTCTATAAATGATGCTTAGATAAGGTTGGTTAATCTGGTGCTCAGCTTTCTATGCTCTTGGTATTATTATTGTATGCATGAACTGTTAGTTACTGAGGAAAGTATAGCATACTGTACAACTATGGTTATCAATTTGTCTATTTCTCCATTTAATAATGTCAATGTTTGCTTATATATTTTGAGGCCATTATTAAATGAATACAAGTTTAGGATTGCTGTAATTTCCTGGTGCATGTTCTTATTATAGTTTTTAATAAGTAGAGCTTTAAAATTTCCTTAGTTGCATTTCCTCTGAAATGATACAGCCAATAATAAGTAAAATTTTCAAATATGCTAGATATAAAAAACTTCCTAACTGTGGTTTTATTTTGCATGTCCTTCATGTGAGAGGAACCCCCAAAAACCATAGTTATCTTTTTGGAGGATAGACCTTTTGTACAGTACAGACTTCCCCTGCTAGATAAGTTTTCTAGGAAACCATAGGCATCAGTGAACCAGCTAATGTGAGAGCTGCATTCAGTTTCAGTACTTTTTTTTGGAGATTTTTTTCAATGTGCTTGCCCATCCATGATAGGTGATTTATATATGCACTTGCCTACACAGAGCTGAGTGTGCAGCAGTTTTTGATCAAAAGTGGCATGACTCCTTTATCCTACCCAGCCTCCCTATTCACCCAGTCTCACACTGAGTGGCTTCATTTGTTTGTTGTTTTCCTGGATGAAAAACGTCCTCAAAGGGAAACATTTTGCGGATGTGGAAGAGGTGAGACATAAAACAGCAGAAGCACTAAAAAGCATCAAAATTGATGAGTTCAAAAACTGTCTTGAGCAATGGAAAAAGTGTCTCAATAGGTGTATTGCATCCAATGGAAAGTACTTTGAAGGTGACTGAAATTTATTTTTATTTATTTATTTATTTTTTGAGTTGGAGTCTCACTCCGTTGCCCAGACTGGAGTGCAGTGGCCACTCCCGGCCACCGCAGCCTCGACCTGCTGGGCTCCGGCAATCCTTCCACCTCAGCCTTCTGAGTGGCCGGAATTACAGGCCTGCGCTACCACACCCGGCTGATTTTTTGATTTATTGTAGAGATGAGGTCTCACTGCCCAGGCGGGTCTCGAACCCATGGGCTCAGGCAATCCATTCACCTCAGCCTCCCAAAGGCACGGAATTACAGGCTGAGCCACTGAGCCCAGTGAAATTTAAACATGAAAGAATGAATACACAATTTTTTATAAATAAATTCCATGTTTCTTGGGGTCCCCCTCATGCCTTGTGAAGTTTTTCTTTTTATGTGCTTATTGGCACTTGTCATTCTTTTAATTATATATACATGTATTTAGTTAAAAACCTGGAGTGGTTTATCCATTCCTGGTTGAACTCTAATGCATAGAATAAGAGTAAATCAAGGTAATTAGATATTCTGTTAAGATACAAAAGAGTTAGCATCTGTCTAGTTGGCAAGAGATATTTAGAATAATTAATTTTCAAGGATATCATTTTCAATAGCAACAAGAAATATAAAGTGTCTAAGAATAAATCTAAACAACATATAAATTTTAATCTTGCATTTATTTTTATTTATTTCAATACCTTTAGGGGATATAAATAGTTTTTGGTTGCATGGATACATTGTATAGTGGCAAAAAAGTTGGAGCTTTAAGTATACCCACCACCCACACCTATGTACATTGTACCTGATAGGTGATTTTTCACCCATCTCTCTTCTCACCCCCTCTTCTGAGTCTGTAATGTCCATTATATCATTCTATATTCCTTTGCAGATCCTTAATTTAGCTTCTACTTATAAGTGAGAACATGTTGTGTTTGGTTTTCATTCCTGTTTTCAGTTAGGATGATGTTCTCCAGTTCCATTCAAATTGCTGCAGAAGATATTATTTCCATTCTTTTAAATGGCTGAGTAGTTTTATATATATATATATATATATATATATATATATATATATATATATATATAAATTATATGTGTATGTGATTTTCATTATCCACTGATCTGTTGATGAGTACTGATGGGCATTTAGGTTGATTCCACATCTTTGCGATTGTGAATTGTGTCACAATAAATATACGAGGGCAGGTGTCTTTTTGGTATAATCTCTTTGGGTAGGTTCCTTGTAATGGGATTGCTGGATCAAAAGGTTGATCTATTTTTAGTTTTTTGAGTAATCTCCATAACTACTTCCATAGAGATTGTACTAATTTGCACTCACACCAACACTGTATAGGTGCTTCCTTTTTACCACATCCATGCCAATATCTATTATTTCTTGACTTTTTAATAAACTTAACACCTGTCAGAATATTTTTATTCTTTTATTTGCGAGAGTGCTTCATATATTGCAGATACTAAAACTACGTAGGTTACTTTATTGTCAAGCTCTTTGTCCAGTTTGTGGCTTGTCATTTATTTATTTATTTTCATGATTTCCATTCTGTACAATTTGATATATTTTAATATAACAGTGTTTTATTATAGACATTTAATCTGCCACAAATATCTTTCACATTTTTTAGATTTATTCTTAGACACTTTATGTTTCTTGTTGCCATTAAAATTGATATCCTTGAATATTAATTATTCTAAACATCTCTTGCCAGCTAGATGGATGTTAGCTCATTTATATATTAGTAGAATATTTAATTACTTTGATTTACTCTTATTCCATCTATTAGAGTTCAACCAGGAATGGATAGACCACTACAGGTTTTTAAGCAAAGATGATTTTATAGAAGAGTTGGATGACACACAATCCTTTCTATGCAAAAAACTGGAAAAACTGAAAAATGTAAAATTGGGGTGAAGGCAACACTAACATCAGCTCAGGTTCAGAAGAATTGTGAAGAAGGACTTATCTTGTCAGACATTGAAATATACTATAATCCCATTGTAACAAAAACGGTTTGGTATTAGTACTTAAAAAGTCAAATAGACCACAGAAACAGAACACAGTGCTCAGAAAAAGATTCTAGGATATGACAATTTAATAAATAAAATAACAATTGATATTTCAATTTAGTGTAAATGTAATAAGTGATGTCAGCACAACTGAATTTCTTTCAAAAGAGAAAAAATGTTAGTCATCTACTTCACGACATATTGAAAAAATTATATCTGGCATAAGAACATAAAATTATTTTTAAATTGTAAATACATAAAAAGTTAAGAGATATTTAAATCAAAGGGTTTGTAAAACCTTTATAACTAAAATAATAAGCTCTTAAATTGTTATGGAAAAGGCAGAGATATTTGACTATAGAAAATTAAACTTCCTTGTTCATTTAAAAATAATTTTTTAAAAATCAGTACTAAAACACAGAAAAGAATACACATTCTACACATGTATTAGATTAAAGGTAAAAATATATTAAGAATTAATTGATATCAAATTAAAAATCAAAACACATACAAATCAGCATGAAAAAATGGACAACATATATGGATAGAGAGTGCCTACAATTATAAACATAAATGGTCAGTGGAAACAAACCAATGGGTATGTAATGTTTTTATTAGTTAGAAAAATGCAAATAAAATTAAAAATGACAAGGTAGTCTTTTTTTTTTTTTTTGAGTTGGAGTCTCACTCTGTCGCCCAGATTGGAGTGCAGTGGCCGCTTCCAGCCACCACAGCCTCAACCTGCTGGGCTCTGGTGATCCTTCCGCCTCAGCCTTCCAAGTAGCTGGAATTATAGGCATGCGCTACCACGACTGGCTGATTTTTTGATTTATTGTAGAGATGAGGTCTTGCTGCCCAGGCGGGTCTCAAACCCGTGGGCTCAGGCAATCCACTCACCTCAGCCTCCCAAAGGCGCGGGATTGCAGGCTGAGCCACCGAGCCCAGCTGACAAGGTAGTCTTTTATGCCCTTCAGATAAGAAAAATGTTTATCACTGGTAAAGATTTAGATCATATGGAACTTAAACATTATTGATGTCACTGTGACATGAAATTTAGAAGGATCCCTAAAAATTTTAAAATATACATATTCTTTGACCCAGTCATCTCACTCCTAAGAATTCAATTTATATAAAAATACATAGTTTTATATTTAGGTCTTTGATTTATTTAGAGTTGATTTTTGTGTGTGGTGATAGGTGATAGGTAGGGATCTTGTTTCAGCTAGTCCCTACATGTAGTCAGCTAGTTTTCCCTGCACCATTTACTGAATAGGTTCTCCTCTCCCTATTGGTTGTTGATGGGGGCTTTGTCAAAGATGAGTTGGTTAAGGAATTGAGGTTTTGCTTATGGAATATCTACCCTGTTTCATTAGTCTATATGCTTATTCTGATATCAATACCAGGCTGTTTTGATTATTGTAGCATTATAGTAGAGTTTGAAGTCTGGAAATATGATACCTCCTGTTTTGTTTCTTTTGCTAAGAATTGTTTTGGCTATTTGTGGCCTTTTATGGTTTCATATGAATTTCTGTATTGTCATTTTCAGATCTGAGAAGAATGATGTTGATAATTTAATGCCCATTGCATTAAATCTGTAGATTGCCTTTGGTAGGATGGATATCTTAACAGTGTTAATTCTTCCAATCCATACGCATGAAATATTTTTCCATTTGTTTGTGTCTTCCTGGATTTCTTTGAGTAGTGTTTTGTAGTTTTCAATGTAAAGGTCTTCACTTCTTTGGTTAGGAAGATGCCAAGGTATTACATTTTTTGTGTGTGGCTATTGTGAATGGGATTATGCTTTTTATTTGTGTTTCTGTTTATTATTGATGTGTAAGAATGTGACTGTCTTTTGCATGTTTATTTTATACCCTGAGATTTTGCCAAAGTCCTTTATCAGTGCAAGGAGATTTTTTTGATAGATTCTCTTGGATTTTCAAGGTATAGGATTACGTCATCTGCGAAAAGAGATAACTAAGAATCCTGGAAGAAAATGTAGGAAACACCCTTACAGAAATTGGAATAGGCAACTAGGTCCTGATTAACCCTCCAACAACGAATGCCATAAAAGATAAGATAGATAAGTGAGACCTCATCAAACTGAAAAGCTTCAGCAAAGCAAAAGAAACCATCAAGATAGTGGGGTGACAGCCCATGGAATGGGAAGAAATATTTGCCAACTGTATATCTGACAAAAGCCTAACATCTAGGATCTACAAGGAGCTCAAACGAGCCAAAAGGAGAAAAACAAACAACCCTATTAAAAAATGAGCAAAAGTTATGAGTAGACACTTCTCAGAAGACATACGAGCAGCCAAAAGATACATGAAAAAATGCTAAGCCTCACTAATCATCAAAGAAATGCAAATTAAAACCACACTAAGATACCACTTAACTCCGGTCAGGATGGCCATCATCAATAACTCAAAAAACAACAGATGCTGGAGAGGATGTGGGGAAAAGGAAACACTTTTAGATTGCTGATGGGAATGTAAACTAGTACAACCTCTGTGGAAAACAGTGTAGCGATTTCTAAAAAATCTAAAAATCATCCTTCCATATGACCTAGCAATCCCCCTTTTGGGAGTATACCAAATCACTGTATAATAAAGATACCTGCACATGTATGTTTATTGCAGCATTATTCACAATAACAAAAACATGGAACCAACCATGCTGCTCATTGAAAGTAGACTGAATAAAGAAAATGTGGTACATTTACAAGATGGAATACTATGCAGCCATAAAGAAAAACAAAATTATGAACTCTGCAGCAACCTGGATGGAATTAAAGTTTATAATACTCCGTGATTTATCACAGAAACCAAAGATCTGAATACCACATGTACTCACTTATAAGTGAACCTTGAACATTTATCATAAACCATTAGAAAGGGATTGGCAGTAGTGGGAAACTGCCAGGGGAGGGACGCTACACCACATCAATAAGGGTACCCACACTTTACCTGTATGATGACCACATATGTGCCTAACTCTCATTTGTACCCCACATTTTAATAAAATAATTTTTAAAAATACATACATAGAAATACTTATTGTAAGATTTTTGACAGTAACAAAAACTAGAGTGGAGAAGTGAATGATGTTCAAAGTGTGTAGTTCGGATAGAATATGGCACTTCCATAATAAGGAATACTATGTTATCATTAAAATAATATGTTAGGTTCAGGACAAGTGCCTTGAAAAGATGGTCACAATCTATGGTGAAGGAAGAAAAGTCAGACGTAGAGAAGCATTATGACTGATCATTTTAAATAACAAAATAATGGCAAAAATTTTGCTGTCCATATCCACATTAATATCTAAATCTATATCAACAATTAAAGCTACAGTCACAGCTGCAGGATCTTGTGAGCATTGAATAGGCTATGGAAGGGTAGCAATATGTAGCCAATATTAGTTATCTGGGGCAAGAGAAGGAATACAGGAGACAAATATCAAATACCAAAACAAACAAATTCGTGATGCATCCCATATTTTTAAAAAAATCAATAGAAATGAAAAGTTCTATTAAAATATCTATAATAAAAACAGATTAATATTTGTATATATGTATATACATATATACAAGGACATGGATGAATACATAATCAATAACACTGATTTTTATTATATTGGTACAGCATGATTTCAAGTGACAGATTTATTTTTTATATTCCATCTTTATTTTATTTACTTATTTTTTTTGAGCTGGAGTCTCACTCTGTTGCCCAGACTAGAGTGCAGTGGACGCTTCTGGCCACCGCAGCCTTGACCTGCTGGGCTCCAGAGATACTTCCTCCTCAGCCTTCCTAGTAGCGGAATTATAGGCATGCGCTACCACGCCCGGCTGATTTTTTGATTTATTGTAGAGATGAGGTCTCGCTGCCCAAGCGGGTCTCGAACCCGCGGACTCAGGCAATCCACTCACCTCAGCCTCCCAAAGGCACGGGATTACAAGCTGAGCCACCGAGCCGGGCTCCAACTTTATTTTTATAATAAAATATATTAACTACATAATCATAAAAAATCGTAAAACTAGCCGGGCTCGGTGGCTCAGCCTGTAATCCCGCGCCTTTGGGAGGCTGAGGTGAGTGGATTGCCTGAGCCCGCGGGTTCGAGACCCGCCTGGGCAGCAAGACCTCATCTCTACAATAAATCAAAAAAAATCAACCGGGCATGGTAGCGCATGCCTGTAATTCCAGCTACTTGGAAGGCTGAGGCGGAAGGATCGCCGGAGCCCAGCAGGTCGAGGTTGCGGTGGCCGGAAGCGGCCACTGTACTCCAGTCTAGGCGACAGAGTGAGACTCCAACTCAAAAAAACAAAACAAAACAAAACAAACCTGTAAAACTGGTTTTGTTGACAAAAAAGAGGGGACAAAGGGAATTATTTTGTTTCCTCAAGTTGTCCATGTAAGCCTTCTTGACCAACTCAATATGAACCCCAAATAAGTAATCTCAGATCCCAGGAAGATAAGTTTTATAAATAGTCAACACTTTATATCAATGGATCCTCACAGATTTTCAAGTGACTTTCTCACTCTCTTTAATTTTCTGCTCATGTTAGCTCTCTTGCACAGGCTTTCCTGACCAGTATATGCATTTGCCCCATCACAAATCATTCCCTAACATGTTACTTAGATTTTATGTATCATTTATTGTAAACTGTCCATTTTTCTTTCTATACTTTGTACACTTAAAATCAAAAGTTTTTTTTATTGTAAAGCTTTCTTTTTTTAATAATAACTTTTAAAATGCAGTTCAGAATATATATTTTCCCCTGCAAATATACTTTCAATTAAACCTGAAAATCTTTTTTTCTAGAAATATGTGTTTTCCTCTGAAAATATGTAGGTTTAGCTGCAACCCATAAACTTTGCTATGAGGGAGTTTTGTCCCCGTTCATTCTTTAAATATAATTTATAATTTACATTTTTCAATCTTTAACCAAGTGCTGTTAGAAAAATATTTTTAAATAGAAATAGACTAGTTGTGTTTATCAGGTGTAGACATCATTTAGTATTGATTTTCACTTTGCAAGGAGGAGGAGGAGGATATGATTAGAAAACGAGGTTTGCTACAAGAATCTTAGAAAACACAGGAGACACTCTTATGGAAATTGGAACTGGCAACCAATTGCTTATCAGAACACTAAGGGCCCATACCAAAAGAAATAAGATAGACAAGTGGGACCTCATCAAACTGATGTGCTTCTGCAAAGCCAAAAAAACCATCAAGAGAGCAGGGAGACAGCCCACAGAATGGGAAAAAAATATTTGCCAACTATATATCTGACAGAGGCCTAAATTCTGGGATCTACAAGGAACTCAAACTCACCAAAGGCAAAAAAACAAACAGCCCCATTAAAAAGTGGGCAAAAGACATAAATAGACACTTCTCAAAAGAAGATATACGGGCAGCCAACAGACATGAAAAAGTGCTTAGCTTCACTAATCATCAGAGAAATGCAAATCAAAACCACATTGAGGTACCACCTAACCCCAGTAAGAATGACCATCTTTAATAAAACAACAGAGGTGAGGATGCAGAGAAAAAGGAACGTTTCTACACTACTGGTGTGAATGCAAACTAGTGCAACCTCTTTGGAAGACAGTGTGGCAATTTCTGAAAGAACTAGAAATTGACCTTCCATATGACCCAGCAATTCCCCTCTTGGGAATATACCCAGAGGAACTCAAATCATTCTACAAAAATGATACCTGCACACGTATGTTTGTTGCAGCTCTATTCACAATAGCAAAAACATGGAACCAGTCATGCTGCCCATTGAAGCTGGACTGGATTGAAAAAACGTGGTACATATACACAATGGAAGATTATGCAGCCATTAAGAATGACAAACATATGGACTTCACAGCAATTTGGATGGATTTAGAGTTGATCATACTCAGCAATCTATCACATAAACAAAGAACAGAGTACCATATGTTCGCACTCATAAGCAGACCTTGAACAATTATCATAATACTACAAGAAAGGGATTGGCAGTAGTGGAAAACTGCCAGGGGATGGGGGGTGGGATTGACAGTTGAGGGAAACTGCCAGGGGAGAGAGGGGCACACCTCATCAACAAGGGTACCTTCATAATCAATGTTTGTATACCTGAGCCAGGATTGTACCCCACATCTTTAAAATAAAAATATAAATACATAAACAAATAATAAATAAATAAAATTAGACTTATAAAATATCTCCTTTGGATACTTATTAGGTTTTTTTTGTAGCTAAGTATGTTAGCTATTTTTTTACAATGTCTCAAAGACATTTATAGGATATATATTATATATTATAAGATAGTGTATTCTTCATAAATCTATTAAATTTTACTTATTGATTATATTATTTAAATATCCTACTTTTGCCCATGTTGATTTTTGTATTCTAAAATAGTTGCACTGAAATTTTCCAATGGAATTTTATTTTAACAAGTTATCACATTTTCAGAGTTCTGAGTCAGTGCTTGTATTTTGTTGCAAGGTTCTTTGCTTCATAAGGATGCAGATCATCTGTAAGTCTCATTTATGAACAGTCACATTTTATCAATATATAATACTCTTCTTTATTCTGTTTAGTGCATATGGCCTTGATTTTTCTTTTTCCCTGTATCAATATATTTTCCAATGATTCACTGGATTTGTATTTGTCTCATAATACACAATAATGAAAGTTTTCTTCGTTCTCTTCTGGTAATCTCCTGGTAATTTAGAAGTTCTATTATATATTTCAAGTATGATAGTGATTTCCACTTTCTGTCACAATTAAACCTTTATTTTACTACTGATACTTCACGTATCCACCCCCACCTGCGCCACTCCCACTGTGATGAATGTTTTCAAATGCATTCACTTTTTACCTCTATCTGAGACCATAGGAGTTGCAGTAAGTCCTGCCAAACATGAATGGGAGATAATGGAATTAATAAGTGGCTCCTGACCTCTGCCCAGCTCCAGTCCTCAAACTGGGTAGGTTAAAGTTCTCATCCTTTATAAGAAGTGGGTTGTGGTCAGGATCTGGCCACCTTGCAATCATTTGGGACTTCCTCAGTTTAAGCAAGTTTCAGTTGTGTACTTTTACATACTTTTAAATATATTTACTTTTGGGATTTCAGACAATACAGATCTTCTAAAAAATTCTGTTATACGTTTTATTAGATTAATAATACAGAAAATTCAATTTACAACAATTGGATTCTTTGGATCCCACTTAACTCTTTGTGGTGGAATATTATCATATGTTAATTTTTGGTTCTTCACTACTCTCTCCCTCCTCCATATGCGCCACTGAAGTTTGCTGAAAAAGTTGTGCTTTGTTGTTTGTTTTCTTAGAGCGCAGTCTATTGAAAGGATTTCCCTCGTGCATGTGTTCTGTAAAAGGTTTAGTACTTATGTTATACATTCATAGCAACATTATCATGATTCAATTATATATAATTACATATGTATTTATATAAGCATGTATATTGTTTCCCTCTACCTTTTTATCTATCTCTTGTTCCTTATTTTTCTTACTTTTTTATACCTGTCATTATATTGAAGTCTCTAATCTTATTGCATTTACATGTAGTCAGAATGCACAGATATTTTTCCAGATAAAGGACAGGAATGTCCTTTCTTGACTCATTCTTTTTCACCAATGAGTGTATGATATTTTGCCCATGTATAGATACTGACTTTACAGTATTATCCTCTCAAGAATTTATAGGTGTTGCAAAACAACTTCCCAGTATTGCAGAGAAATCTGATGTTAAACAGGTTAGGTCTATTATGCAAATAATAGGTTTTAAAAGCTGGAGAATTTAAAGATTTTATGTGGCTTAGGATATAGAAACTTCAAAAGTTTAGACATTTTTTCTAGTAACTGTCTTTGAGACCCAGTGATAAACCTAAAACACTAGCATTTTTCTTCTTTTAGCTCAAATAAAATATCTTATGCTTCTTTTAAATTGTTACTTTTCCTTCATATTTTCTTTTTTCTTCCTGTTACTTCAGTGTTTATAATTAGAATTTCTGGCTGTATCCTCAAAACTCTTAGCCTTTCTTTTGAATCTATTACTATGGGTTTCTGCTTTATTTTATGATAACTTTCATCAACTTTATTTTTCAGATCATCCATTCAAATCTTGACAAGGTCATACTCTTTCATAATTATTAATTATTGAAACTGAAAAGTCATTAGCTATTGAAATTAATTTTTTCCTAATTTTATCTCCTTGAGAATTAAAATTCTCTTTTTTGGACTAAGATCCCCCTTCCCCATATATAGAATGTCCTTATACCCATCCTATAAGGACAACTGTGATAGAGACTCCCCCCCAGTAAGATAGACAGACCCAGATGTAACTGAACCACAGATGCCAACAAAACTTAAGCAGAAACCTGGACTTCTGCTATTCCTAGAGATTTCTTAAAAGTAAAATGCATATATTATTATGATGGTAGTAAACCTAAGACATATGTAAAACAGATAGAAGGATTCATTTTAGCCTCTCACACCTCCGTACTTTACTCCTGGAAAGTAGTTTAATAACATTTGGGTAACAAAAAATAAACATTTTATCTTGTAATTCAAGTTGGATAAGGAGACAAATCCTCTTTGAGCATCAGGAAATATAGGAGATATCCTAACCAGAGTTTTACTTTCAACATTTTGAAAGATCTACTTTGTGTTGTAGATACTTCATATGGAGATCAGACCAAATCAAGGGCTACTTCCTTTCTCTTCCACAATCTCAACATCTGATAAACTGTTTCCCACTTCTATTCTTTGTTGAGTTTAGGAACTAGACACTGTAGCAATTTATAACCCATGACAGAGGATAGAACATGATAAGACGAATCCTTGTGTGTCAGAGGCGAGAATAGAAGGTTAAAAAAAAGACTGTTAAGAAGGATAAAGAGAAGAAAATGGAAAAGGTCCTGGTGAGGAGGAAGAGATTTATCTGTTGACTGGAGTGCTCATGGATAGTGGTGTTCAGACACTGTCATAGACACACTATGACAAGCGCTTAGAGAGAAGTTACATAGATTACACTCCCAGCTCCAATCTTTATTTTTTTTAACATATTTTTTATTTTAAAATTGTGAGGTACAGTTAAGGGTTAGGTATACATATATGCATTGTGCAGGTACCCTTGTTGATGAGGTATGCACCCCCTCCCGTCCCCAGACAGATATTGACTACCGTTAATCTTACCTCCCTTCCCCTCCCTGCACCCCCATAGTTTCCCGCCACTGTCAATCCTTTTCTTATAGTATTACAATAGTTGTTTAAAATCCACTTATGAGTGAGAACATGTGATACTCAGGTCTTTGTTTCTGTGAGAGATCACTCAGTATTATAAACTCTAATTCCATCCAGGTTGCTGCGAAACTCATGATTTTGTTCTTTTTTATGGCTACATGATGTTCCATTGTGTATATGTACCACATTTTTTTAAATCCAGTCCTCTTTTGATGGACCAGCTCCAATTTTAACCTCTTTCAAACTCTGCAAGGGTTAGATGATTTTGTTACAAGAAGTCAATTCCTACTAAACTTTCTCTAGGAGTCCATCAAGACATTTCTTTTACTTCACAATAAAGAACCATATCCAGACTTACATACAAAACATTGCATAATAAAATTATAATACATTGCAACCAAAATGTTTCCATAAAAGGGAAAATAATAGCTATATAGTGGAAAAACCTGGCAGGCACTACCTTAACCAAATAATAAAGATTAACATCATCAATGATATCATTTGGATATCATGCATCCCCAGTGGTATTTTATCTCAAAATCATAACCCCAGTAATACCATAAGGGAAATCAGACAAACCCTAATTAAGGGATATTTCATAGAACACCTTACCAATATTCCTCAAAGTGATAAAAAAAAGACTGAAAACTTGTTACAAACTGGGGTAGATCAAGGAGATATTGTGACAAAATGCAGTGTAATTTCCTGGACTTGATTCTGAAACAAAACAAAACAAAACAAAACAAAACACTGATGGAAAAAGTAGTTAAACTCAAATAAAGTTAAATAAATTGTGGAGTTAAAGTATCAAAGTTGGTTTTTTAGTTTCAACAAACATATTAATATTTGATGGTAACATTAAGGGAAACTTAGAGGTATATAGAAATTCTCTATACTGTCACTGCTACTTATTTTGTAAATCTAAAATAATTCCATAATTAAAAGTTCATTTGGAAAATAGTTCCATAATCTAAAGAGTGTAATTTACTTCTCCTCAGCTCTAAGCTAGATGCACTTTATTTTCTCTTAAGACCCAATTGCCTAGAAAGACACGTAAACTGGGAATATGGTGCTGGCACTCATAAATATTTATTGAGTATCTATTATATGCCAATGCTATGATAGTTCAGCTCTAGTATGTTATTACTTATATAAGGTATAGCCATTGTCATTACTGGAGAAACAGTTTCCTAGAGCCTATTTTTCTTTCTTTTAATTGCATCTCTTCCATGTCTATAGTCACATAGAAAGTTTAACCAATATATGGAGGACTTTAAAAACATTCTGAGCTTGACTTTTGTTTTAGTTTTAGCAGCTCTTTGAATGTCTTCTGTGACTCTCATTGGGGTAATGCAGTGAGTTTGCTACCAGAACTTCGAGTAAACATGCAGTCTCTGAGATGGTTTTTCTATGCAAAGGCTGAGTTTTTCTAAGGACATGGCACACAACTGGATGCACACCTTCATCCCTGCCCTCAGTCAAGTCCAAACAGGATGGTGGATAGAACAATGGAAGACAGATAGCATCAGTTTACTTGCCAATAAAAAGTGCAAGAAACAGTATTTCTCCTTCCCCTAAACTTTGATGGGAATTCAAGAATCAAGAATGATATTGGAGTGAGAGGGGATGGTGTTTGGGAAAGGAAAGAGGAGAAAAGGCCTAAGTTGAGCCAAGGGTCTTGCTCTCCTGCCTTCCTCCTCTGCAGGAACATATGTAAGGGAAGGAAATGAGCCATTAGCAAGTGTGGGTTCATTCCTGACAAATTAGAGAAAATTCCCACCAACCATGGTCTCATCATTGTTGGATGGGCCATTGGAAGTTGAATGTGTCTTCTCTGTTTTGGAAGTCAGAGGAATGGGTTTGGACTGGAGCCAGATCTCCTCTGGCCATCAGTGTTTCCTGCCTTGGACTGCAGCAAGAGAGAAAGTAGAATTTTCCCTGTGACACCAAGATCTCCAGAGTTAGGCAGGCATTCATATATTCTCTTTGCAACTGTGTCTTTGAAAATTATTGAATATGTTTAGGCCAATCTTAAAATCTCTGACCAAATAATACCTTGTTTCCCAGAAAGAGGAAGCATGGAGATTCTTAAAATTTCCTTAAGTGTTATTTATTGAAAGCTTTCTTGGTTGAATGCCAGAAGAACTAAATTCCCAAACTTTTCACCAAGTTGGTGTGCAGAAAAAAATAGGTGTTAATGGTTGTAAAAATGCATTTAAAAGTATGATGCACTTTATTATGAGTTAATGTTTACCAACTACTACTACTGAGTCATTACAAGAGGCATAACACAAGTGGATGATCAAACTTAGAAGTGAAGGATAGGTGGGTAAGTTTCCAAACTATTCAAACAAAAATAAAAAAGCATCTGCAAGTCATCACCTACATAAAAAGCATGGAGAAAATACCACTGTAAGTCAAACAGTTAATAAAACTAAGTTCTACCTTGTTATTTCTATCATTACACTTACAATAATATGATATGTAGATCAACATCACATAAGACTAAAACATATAAAACAATGGTAATAATTTCATTCTTGCATTGTACACCAACAGCCACAGCAGCATGGGCTACAAGATGTGTTTCGAGAGAAGGGTCTTCTATTATTTAATGAGACAGCATTAATGTTCATAGTGACAGATAGACAGCCTTGGGTCTAGAATGCCTTCCTATTTAGTATCTTTTTATAGATATTATTTTTTTCTCTGGAAGGTTACTTCAAAAGTTCATGCCCTGGAACACGGGGCTTCTTTTGGCTACTAACTTCCTTTTAAGCAAGTACAAGATTGCACTTACAACTAGAAATAAACCAAAAAACAAATTGCCAACAAATTGTAAAATTATATAAAAATTCAGGAATTATACAAGTATTAAGAAAGAGCCTTACATATGCACAATGAAATGTTATGCAGTCATGAAGAAGGACAAATATATAGACTTCACAGCAACTTGGGTGGATTTAGAGTCAATCATACTCAGTGATCTATCACAGAAATAAAGAACAGAGTACCATATGTTCTCACTCATAAGCAGACCTTGAACAATTATCATAATACTATAAGAAAGGGATTGAAAGTAGTGGGAAACTGCCAGGGCAGGGGGATGGGATTGGCAGTTGAGGGAAACTGCCAGGGGGGAGGGGCACACCTCATCAACAAGGGTACCTGCATAATGGACATTTGTATAGCTAACCCTGAATTGTACCCCACATCTTAAAAAAGAAAGAAAGAAAGAAAGAGCTCAAGAGAAAATAAATCAGAGAGAAGAACCAAGGGATGGAGTAAACTTTCTCTTCCAATCTTGTGTGAAAGCAATCCACTCCTGAGAAGCAGGCTCATCAGGTGGACTCAAGAACAAACCTCTGCATTTTAGCAGTCTCTGGGAATCAGAACAGCTTTTGAAATCAGAACATTTCTGATTAATTTTCTAGAAGGTACATGGAATTTATGAAATCAAAGTAAACATATACTAACTAAAAGGATCTAAAATCAAGAAAGATGGCTAAAGGACAAAATTTAAGAATACATCATTGTCCTCACTTTTGAATTAAGGACCCATGGTAAAGGTAATAAATAATTGATTTTATGTTTAAGAAAATTTGTATATCAGAGACAAAAGGCCTACAGTAATTTAAAAACATTTAAAGAGAAAGGAAAACTAACTCAGTTAATTCCTGATCAAAACCCCAGGTGCCCATGTCATAAGAGATAAGATAGATAAGTGGGACCTCATTAAAATGAAAAGGTTCTGCAAAGCAAAAGAAACCAACCATCAAGAGAGCAGGGAGACAGCCCACAGAATAGGAAAAAATATTTGCCAACTTTATATCTGACAAAGGTCTAATATCCAGGATATATAAGGACTCAAACATGCTGAAAGGAAGAAAACAAGCAACACCATTAAAAAGTGGGCAAAAGACATGAATAGACACTTCTGAAAAGCAGACTTCTGGGAAGCCAACAGACACATGAAAAAGTGCTCAACCTCACTAATCATCAGAGTAATGCAAATCAAAACCACGTTGAGATACCACCTAACCCCAGTAAGAATGGCCTCCATTAATAAAACAAACAACAGATGCTGGTGAGGATGTGAAGCAAAGGGAACACTTCTACACTGCTGGTGGGAATGCAAACTAGTTCAACCTCTATGGAAAACAGTGTGGCGATATCTAAAATAACTAGAAATTGGTCATCCATATGATCCAGCAATCCCCCTTAGAGGATTATACCCAGAGAAACTCAAACCTTTCTACAACAAAGATGCTTGCACACACATGTTTATTGCAGCACTACTCACAATAGCAAAAACATGGAACCAAATGTGCTGCCCATCAAAACTGGACCGGATAAAAAAAAGTGATACATATACACAATGGAATATTACACAGCTATAAAGAAGTACAAACGTATGGACTTCACAGCAACTTGGATGGATTTAGAGTCAATAATAATACTCAGTGATCTATCACAGAAACAAAAAACAGAGTAACACATGTTCTCACTCATAAGTGAATCCTGAACATTTGCCATAATACTATAAGACAGGATTGGCAGTCGTGGGACACTGCCGGGAGTGGGGGCACAACATCAGTAAGGGTATCTGATCGCAAACCAAACAAAGTGGAGACCAAAGGGAGACCCAGACTTTACCTGTATGATGCCCAGTTGTCTACCTAATCCTGAATTGTACCCCACATCTTTAAAATAAAATATATTTTAAAAAATCAAAAACAAGAAGCTTAGAAGCAAACCATGATAGGCCTAGGGAAATATGGAATGTATATACATAATAGAAATACATATATATGTTTGTGTGTGAGATATATATTATATATATTATGTATATATATAAAGTGTATGCATACTATATGTATATATACAAACACTCATATAAAAGTTATCTCAGAGAAGTAAAAAAGACAGCTCAGTAGTAATAATTAAAGGGATAATAGAAGAAAATGTTACTGAGTAAAAGAAAAAATTAATTTGCTAACTAAAATAATTCATCAATCCTGGAAAAAATAGTAAAAACAGAATTAAAATCTGAGATTTATTCAGGTAATTTTTTGGTTTGGCAATTCAAATATAAAACATAAATTTTAAATGGAAGTGGGAAGAAAAGGTAAGTTGATTAAAATAGATCCCAAATCATGATGTCTTTATATATTGACATATGGCACACAAGTGTCTGAAAAAATAGAAAATATATGTTGCTACTCTGCCTTATGGCTAATATCAAGTATAGCAACAGAAATTACAGAGTTTGAGGGAAAAGAGACTATGGCCCCAAAATTCCATGCTCAGTTATTCTGAGTGAGGGTAGAGGAAAAATATTCTCAGACTGGCAAGGACTCAGAACAGAGATGATCCGTATTTTCTTGCTAAGAAAATTACTCTAAGTCACTCTACCTGAGTAAAAGATAAATCAATATAAACAGCTCAAGAACAAGGAGTTTGTGGTATTAAAGGATTGATGGTGTCCCTTTGGGCATTGTGCTTTTTAGTCTGTATTGAGTTCTTTCCACTACTTGACAAACAGTGGGGTATATGGCATGTGGCAAGTTCTTCCTTTTTAAGAGCGAAAGACATCGCTCTTGTAAAACAGGACAAACGATCTTGTCCCCTCCCGCCAGCCTCAGAGGGAAAACCCAAGCAGAATTCCATCAGAATATACTCATCCTTTTCATCTGCTTGAACTGTGATCAGCAAGATTCTAATCAGATTCAGCCCCAGGAGTGAGCTCGGGATCTCATGTTGGTGTTTTTCAACATGCTTCACAGAATCTGTCTTCCTCCCACTGAAATGAGAAACAAAGGAGGGATCCTACATCTGGACCTGTCTTTCTATAGATTTTTATTTTAAATAAAAAGTACTCTCTGGATTAAGCTGATGCAATCAGAGCCTCATTTTCCCCCATAATGACTTTCTCTTTCATATATCGTGAAAAAGTAAATAAGTGGACAGTTAAACTTTATGTGAGAATTGTGTTGATATGTGTAATGGAAGCCTCATTTTCAAATATTGGCCAAAGTTTTCTTGTGCAGAATCTTTTCCAATCATTAGGAAGAGCTCTTGGTAGTGGAAAAATTTGTATTTTAATCTAAAACCCTTATATATGACACCAAAAGCAACTGCTCTTCTACATGAAACTTTCCTAGTATTTTCTTTCTTTTTTTAAATTTTTATTTTAAAGATGTGGGGTACAATTCAGGGTTAGGCACACAAATGGTCATATTTTCAATTTGACTGGGATAAACTGCCTTTTGAATGGTGCTAGTGCATTCACAAATGTTCTTTCTAAAGACACAAATTACAACCAATCAGGGGCTGAGTACTAATCAGGAGGAAAAGAGTCCATGCAGTGGAGACATAGAAGAAAAACCTCATGTAAATCTCTTGCAGAAAAAAAAAAAGCCCTTGACCAGTTGGAAAGGCATACAAATTCCTTTCTACTTTATAGTTCTTCCTTCAACGTTTATTCTATAATCATCTCATAATCATGAAACTTTGTCATTTTAATTTTGTTTCTAGGGGAAAAGTGTAGGTGCTGGCACTATGACAAGTACAACAGTACAAAAGGACAGTTACCTTAAGCTCACACTGCCTTTTTTTTTCCCTTTTTAAAAAAAAAATTTCCAAGAATAAACTTAATTTTTCACGTTCATAGCAGAAAATTTTTCTATGGCTTTATATACATGGTCTTTCATTATATTAAAAGTTCCGAAACTCTGTGTGTTCCAACCTCTCTCTTTCTTCTCATACAATCTAACCATCATTTATTCATTGTCATTCATACAATATAGCAAGGAAAATGGGAGCTCTGGACACAGGTCGTCAGGTTTCAAACTTCAATCGCCATCTGCCATCTTGCATGGCTTTGCATGAGTTTCTTAACTGTTCTGAATCTAAGTTCCTCATTTATCAGATGAGAAAAACACAAAGCTACCTTATCAGGTTATCGTGAAGATTACAGGCGAGCACACATGTGAGATGTTCAGGTTATTATTGTTATTATGCTCACTTCTCAGCAGCTATATCCTTAAAGGAGGAAGCATTCCTATAGTTTTAAGATGTTGAAAACCTATATGGAAATTCATGACTCAAAGGAAGCCACCATTGGGTCTTCTAGAAATGATTTATCTTCTCTCTGTATGGACTTTCTAAATCCAAGTATCTTCCACATTCTTTAGATTCATTGTCCTCCCAACTACACTCTTCAATCACTACCAGTAGAAACTGGTTCCAGTAAACCTTGTAACCCAAGGATGCTAAGCATGCCTGAGGCAATATTCAGAGTGGCCACAAGGCATCTCTCTAACTTGGCTAGTAATTGTTCAGGGTGCCAGGACTGAATAGTTGGCTTTTACCATGTGCACACAAATGACTCTAACAAAAGGCTTCAAGTTAACTGAATAACGCCCTTTTAAAGTATCCCTGAAAAAAAAAGCAGCTCTGTTACCCCCAGACAAGTTTATCACAGTTTCCAGAATAATCATCTGGCTTGCTCTTTATGAAATTTTCTTTTACCCACTGAGGACACATTGAACTAGGAGGCTTATTCTTACAAGTAGAGCAATGTCCTCATCAGATGCAGATGACGATCTAAACCACAGAACTGTCTTCAGCCAATTCAGTCAACTGAATTCACCCAGTTCAATATTCAGGACTTTTGTAACCTGGTTGTTGAGTCTTTGTTAGCAAGTTCTGAACTGGGATAAGTATTGGCAATACTCCCCCCACCCCCTGCAAAATGCAGATTCTTGGACTCCATATACAATCTAATAAATTATATTCCCTACTACTGGCCTTGAAACTATACTTTAGAAGCAAAAAAGTCACTATGCACTGGAACACAGGTTTTGAATATATTTATAAAAACAAAAATATATACCTGAAGGATATTAGGGTTAGGATATTGAGAGTGAAAAGTGGGAATAAAACCAAATAATAAAATATGTAATTCTTTTGCAGCAACCTGGATGGAGCTAGAGTCTATAATACTAAGTGACCTCTCACAGAAACAAAGATCTGAGTATCACATGTTCTCACTCATATAGTGGACCTTGATCATCCAATACGCTACTATAAGAAAATGACAGTGTTGGGAAACTATGGGGCCTGAATGAAGCATATTTGTATACCTAACCCTTAACTATACCCCACAATATCAAAATAAAAAATTGATTAAAAAAATGTAATTCTAGTGGGGATCTTACTAAGATGATAAAATATACTAAGGTACATAGCATTTAAATAATTCTGCCCCTTATACATGAGGTAAAAGGCATGGAGTCGGACGTGGATGGAAGAAACTTCAGTGTAAAGGTGTATCATATGTACACATACTTACAATACAGCAAACTATCAAAGGAAAGAACCATGTCTTACCAGTTTCTATACTGCTAGCATTTAACAGCAATGCTGGACACAGAGAAGGCTTTCAGAATGTGTTTCTAGAATATTTGAGTGAGTGAGTGAGTGAATAGGTAAATAGTCATAATAATAATGATAGTAATACCTTTAATCTTTCATCACAATCTCCTTAAACATGGATATCAGTAAAATTGTTTTAAATAATTATTAAATGACATCGCTGCTTTGTCTAGAACCTTTGATTGGGTTTCCATCTCACCCATACTCACCAGCCCAGGCCCTAAGCCCTGTTATAATCAGTCACCTGCCTGATTTCTTATCTCCTGCTCTCCTGTCTCTCATTAAACTTGTCTTTAACCTTCTTTCTTCTCCTTGAATGTCTCATTTCTAGCTCAGGCCCTCCAGACTTTACTTTCTCTTCCTTTAGACCATGACTTCCTCTTACCCTTTCTCATGGTCTCTGCTCAAATGACATCTCTTGAAGAAAAATTTATCTATCCAGAATACCTGAAATTGAACTGCCATCACCATGGCAATATTTGATCTCCTTAACCTATTTTATTTTTCTGTATAGCACTTATCACTATCTGACATTTGTGTTTTAAATAATTTGTTAATTGTCTTTAGCTTTTTGTGTACTGAAGCTCTGTGAAGGTAGGGACTTTGTCTAACTTGCCTTCTCTCTCCTTGGTGCCTAGACAATGCCCATCACAGTTAGGATCTAATTAAGTTTTTGATGACTGATAAGTGAATGAACAAATGTCTTCACTAAAAAAATTCAACAGAAATTGGCCCATATGATATTAACTAAAGGGTTATCCAGATTTACAAAAAAAAAAAATAACCCTGCTATCTGCTTCCCTCGCCAAGTTCGCGAGTCTGCCACTGCTAAGTGTGACAGCTCTTCAGTCTGGATCTCCAATGATTGTCCAAGTCCTGATTAAAAGAAATATAACACATTCATGTATGCAATGCAGGCAACTACAGCTTAACATTTCCAAAAGTGAGGAAAGCATATCCCCTACTCCCAATTTTATTTTTTTTACTTCAGTTCATGATATTGGTAAAGCCATTAAAAGGGGCATCAGCCTAGACTTCCCAATGTGTTCTTCACACTGTCACCCTCAGAGATAGCATTCTAAAATGAGAACAATCATGTCATGCCCTTGGAAAAATTTTGATATTTACAGGATTAAAGCCCAGTTTACTCGGGAAGGCATCAATGATACCACTAGTCTAACTCAGACCCGCTTGGATCTCCAAATTCATCTCCAACCTTACATCTTCTCTTCCTGTCATTAACTGCACTATTTATTCCAAACATGCTGATTCTAACTTTCAGTTCCTTGGAACTTTCTTTTTTTTTTCATGCTGCCATTTTTATACCTTCTGCAACCACTCTGCTTAGATTGCCCTACCTCTCTCCTGTCTGGAATAGGAGCATTCTCCTCAGCCCCAATGTCACCTCTATTGAAGCCTTTTCTGACACAGACAAGTCACTATAATTTCAGTCTCTTGATACATTACTTGGAAAAACGAGATGAACTGCTGGTTCTAACACAGTTTCCCTCCTGAAAAAGCTCCAATATGAGTGTTAATCTCCTAGGTACACATGTTTAACCTCCATCACTGAACTGGCTAAGTATATAAGGAAATTCTTTGCAAATGCTGAGAAGAGAGGGCTAAAGGCCTAATTAATTTTTCAACACTGAAGTCTGAGTTTTACAATTTGTCCCTTTTGTACGGTAATAAATTTCTCTAAAACAAGCAAGGTCTAGTGATTAGGCAAGTGGCCAGCAACACTCAGTTGGCAAGGAGTTTTCTTTTCTCAAGCTATGTATATTTGGAGAACAATGCCACAGGTCATATGTCAACACTAGCCCTGTTCCCTTCTAATAGAGACTACAGGTCTCCTGTCTGTGCTATCTGCCAAGAGAAAGCTATGGATGTCCCTCTGGCTCTCATTCCAAACTCTACAAGCACTTTAGGCATTGGTGTGTGCCAATACTTTCAAGTTCAATTTACCAACTGGTAGAGTAAACTTAGAGGTTATTGATTTACTTATTAAGGGATTTATTTATTCTACAGGTAAGCCGTTTTCATGTCTCTGGCACCAGCTTTCAGCTTATTCTCAGCTTTTACCCACTCCTAGTTGGTCAGAAAGATAATCTAAAGATTTGCAATCCCTTGTATTCCCATTCTGGAGTCAAAAATAACTCGCAAGAAATAAGACTTGCAACTGCAAGTTGCACTTGACGGTAGAGATAATCCCTACCCTGTGTCTAAAGTATGAGTATATATACCTCTCCTTTGGACAGCTGTCTGAATTCAAAATCTCAGTGGGGCATTGGTCAATGATGAGAAGGATGCTTACTTAAGTCCAATATGCCTAAGCCTTTTGGAAAACTGAATTTTCTTTTTGCTTCAAGTATTAGTTTTCTATTTCTGTGTAACCACAAATTTGGCTGCTTACAAATGACAAATATATTAAATCACAATTTCTATTCCAAAAATCTGGGTACAGCATGACTAAATTCTCTGCTCAGGATCTCACCCAGCAGAAATTATGGGGTCAGCAGGGCTGGAGTTCTTGTTTGAGGCTTAGGGTCCTCTTTCAAGCACGCTAGTTGTTGGCAGAATTCTTTCTTTGTAGTTGTTGGACTGAAATCTCTGTTTCCTTGCTGACTGTCAGCCAGGGGCCACTGTCAGCTCCTATAGGTTGCCCACATTTCTCACCATGTGACCCTTCATCTTCAAACCAGCAATGGTACCTTAAATCTTTATTGTGCTTCAAATCTCTGACTTCTGTGATGCTGGAGAAAATGCTCTGCTTATAACAGGCTCCTGTGATTAGGTCAAGCTCACTAGGATAGTTTTCCTATTACTTGACTTGAGACTTTGAAAAATATTGCAAAATTCCTTCATAGCAGCACTTAGATTAGTATTTAATAGTTTGGAGTAGGTGTGTGTAAGCCAGGGGCCAAAAATCTTGAGGGAGAGGGCATCTTAAAATTCTGTCTACTACACCTCCTCAGAGTATTCAAGAAACTGGATTTCAGAGAGAACATTTTTTTTTCTATCCTTGCCTCAAACTTTCTCTTGTATATATAGTTGGGGCTTTTCTGCACATCATTGTCTGTATGTTATACAAGCATCTTGACCTTATCATGTCCTAATTTTGGAGGGTCCGACAGTGGAGACGAAAATAATTTGAAAAAGAGACAAGCCAGATACAGCAGAGTCATGTTGGCCATATTAAATAATGTTGATTGCATCTACCTTGTAGTGGAATGCCATTAAAGGGTTTTAGGTAGGCATGTAACATGATTAGCTGTGTCGTAAAGGTAAATGAGTGGATGCGGAGAGATTAGTGCAGAACTGTTACAGTGCTAAGGAGAAAACTGATGGTTATCTAACCTAGGGTAATGTCGATGGGGTGGGGAGGAGTCTTTCTCCACTAATACGACTAATCAGACATGCTTTTGGCTTCCTCAACACTTCTCTTTTATGTTACTTATTACATTATTTTGGAACCCTAGTCAGTTTGTCCTCCCTCCTGACTGTCTTATGCCATTTTTTCCCTTGAAATAGTGCCTGAAACATAGTAAGCAATCAGTAAATGGGCAGCATAAATCAAGAAATGTATTCTCTACACCATGACTAATAATAGCCCCAGATTCAGTCACCTCCCTTTGGAAGACTCTGCGGGCATTGTTCCTGCTCTCTGTGTCTCACTTCGGAGGGTGTCTGACCCAGTAGCAGCTGGTGTCCCTGTTGCCGTCCCTCTATATCCCCAAGGTCAGAGATCCGGCATATTCAACCCAAATTGAAGGTCCCTCCTTCCTTCTCATCTTGGGTCTTAGTTAGGATTGGATAAACCTCATCACGCCTCTGATTGAATTAAGTATTGTCTCCCCTATTCCAGAGATTACAACTGAGCTCGCTTTTATCCTATCGTCCTAAAACTGTGTCTTCTCTTCTCTTCCAGTGTGCCATGCAACCTCAGTCTCACTGCTTCTAGCCTTTCATACCAGTTCATCCATGCACAGGGACAGTGGGAGCATTTACAGCATATAGAATCACTAGGACAAATATGACATTTAATAGACTTTTGCTGTCCTCTTCAGTCCCAGGATCCTAAAATCCCAAGTCGGGCTTGATGAGTCCAATTCAAAATGCTTCCAGTTTTCCATGATTGAGCCTCAATATGACTGCTTCTCTCTGCTGGGAAAACCCTGTGAAAATTACTTTATACTCATGGATTTAATTGACTTCACTCGGATTTTGCTTTCGGTTCTATTAGAAGACAAGCCATTTGCTCCCACACCACACCCTCCCCCTTCCAATGAGTGTCAAGGGAACTGTTTGTGTTTTGTTACTAAGACTGTTGTTGAACTTGAGGCTTCAACAAGAGCAAGGTCCTCTTGAGTCTTAGCAACCAAATCCCACATGGCCTCAATCTGTTGATTTTGTCCTCTCCATCCTGGTCCCCTTTGGATAATTTGTAAAATTAGGAAATTAAGAAAACAGAGACTGAAAAAGACCTGGGAAATGCTTAGTAAGGAAAATCCCTTCATAGAGATAGAAACTAAACACAAAATTTTCCAAGGGAATTTGAACTGTAGACACTCATATGAGGCGCTGTAAATAATTAATAATCTCTCTTTCTTGCAAAACATAATAAATGCTAAATGAACAGTAATTTGTTTCCAGAGATGGATGAGATGGGGGTAAAAACAATTTATGAACAAACATACTTCTCAAAAGACTGGGACTCAGATGGAGGGTTGGTCCAAGCTCTTCCTTATAAACTTCCTAGGACTCCTGCATCCTACACAGTCCTTTCCTTTTCTAGACCCATAGACTTCATATTCCTTATTCCAGAAGTATAAGAGACATTTCTTAACTGAGGTGGCAAACACTCCCTTTCTTGCAGTTAATATGATTCTCCTCTCCTGCTTGTATGAAACGTCACACTTATAAACATTTTACCAGCAGGTTTATTTGAAAAGGAGAAACCGTTTTCAGGAGAAAAGATGAAGCCCTGTTTCTGATTTTCTTCATGAATGTTCTGAGTCAGCCAAAAAGATACCTATACCCAATGGGCATCGAGAATGGGAAAGAAAGGAATTCCACATAAACTTGTGGACGGCAAAAAACAAAGACAAGCTGTATCTTCACTGTGACCACAACTTTCACTTTAAATAAGTTTTACTTAAATCACATCGTTTGAAATTTACATTCAGGGTCTGCCAGGCATTAAGTGTTTCTGCTTTTATAGGAAGATAGTTCCTTCTTAACTGACTCACAGGGTACAAAAGGAGGCATCTGGGCACCATGTGAGGCATAGACACCCTTTAATGTCACCTCTCCCAGGCTGAGGAGCCAGTCTTGTACTCTGGCATAAGTCTCAGCTCCACCTCCTTGGCGGCAAGCTAAAGAAGTAGTGATTATAAACTGCTCTCAGTCTGTGTCCTCAAAGAGACTATGAGCTCTTTGAGGTGGGAGATTATATCTTATTCTATCCTGTCCCCATTGCCTAGAATCAGGGCACAAAGACACAGGAGAGAAAGAGGAGAGAGGGAGGGAGAAAGGGAAGGAAGAGGAACAAGAGAAACAGGGGCATGATGGGGGGAAGAGAGAGATCCTGCAGACATGCTGTTATAGAAGATATGAAAATACAAAGGACAAAAAACTAGCTTCAGCTATAAAATTCCTGAATCCCTAGCTATATAACATATTGATTCACCTTTATAAACAAACTATCAGAGGTAAAGAGGGGCTGTCACTAGTTAAGCCGTAAAGCCATGGAACCTGCCCTGGTATTCTTATTGCTAGATATATCCTGAGATCAGAAAGGGACAACCAGTTAATTATCACTTTCTCAGTCCAGGAATAGGTGCAGTGAAAGCCATGATCCTGTCACTATAAGGCAAAAAAGCAGCAGATAAAAAGGATAATGATGCATGAAACATAATTGCTCATTTAACAAATTACACACTTCTCACATTTTGGTTATTTTTGCAACTTATTCTGAAAGTTGAGGCTGACTTGATTGGCATTTTGCATAGCGTGTCCATATCCAACTTCCATCTACAGAGCAGTATTATGATTCCATATTATATAAAGGTCATAAAGTCCACAGAAAGTATTTGGATGTCTATTCTCAATTACTAGGCAGTGTCTTTACACAAGAAGAGTGGAGTTGAGTTGGATGGGATACAACACATCTTTGCAGAATGCATTTTAGGGGTCAGGCATTATGCCAGGGGCTCTTTTTTTGAACCCTAAATCACTTGATTTTCCCAGATACCCTGTTTTCACATCCAATAGAAAATGAAGACTCAGAAAACTTAAGTAATTTGTCCAAGATTATACAGTTACATTCTGGCAGAACTGGTATTTAAAATAGGTCTATCTGCTTTCAAAGCCCATTCTCTTTTCATTACACCATGCAACTGAAATAAAGAACCAATTAATGCTTAATTGGGATGTGCTACTAGATCCCTCCAATAGAGAAAAAGACAAATGTTCTGGGATAGAAACTGAGAAAGTCTGAGAGATCCCCAAATTTTGGTCATTCCTAGACTATTGAAGCTATTCTTATCAAGTCCATAATTAATCTTCATCCTTGACAAATGCAATGTATGCTGTGTGAATTAGTATTCTATCTAAAAATATGGAAATTCAACATAGAAATCTAGAAGTAGAACCGGTCTCCTTACCCTCACCTTTTCCCCCCTGTACTTCCTTCTCTTTTCACTCCTTCCCCTTTTCCCTCCTCCTCCTCTGTCATATTACTCTCCCTCCTCCTCCTCTTCTACTTTTGCCTATATCTTTTGGATCATCCTGTATTGGTTGAATTCCTTCCTGCTGCCAACTTTCTCCATTTATTTGGATAGTCATTTCTAGAGAGAAGTAGAAATGACTACCAAAAGCTCTAGACTTACGTCATGCCAGCTTTGCAATGACAGAAGACAAAGATACGTTCATTCTTCTAGCACAAATATATAATATCTTCCAGAAGGATCTCTATTGGTCCTTCTGCATTATAGGTTTACCTCACATCCTAATCTCTATAGACAAGGTCCATAACTGGTGTCCCGGTCTTGTAGCCTGGGGCAGTAGGAAAATGTGACTTTTCATTCTCATCAGAATCATATGGAACAGGGAAAGGCTTACTTCTCAGAAGGGAGGGGAGACTGTTATCATAAAAATAGGGAGGGGTTCAAAGCAGACAATAAATGACACATATTCACAAAAATATATTTTGGGCCTAACCTCATGTACATTCCTAGTTGCATGTATTATTCGCATGTTATTCTTTGATTTCCAAATCTATGACAAGTTAGCAATTGTTCCACGTAATCTCCTATTGTAATATCATCTTATAGCCAATGCTACACTGGTGTGCACAAACTGTTTAGTAAGGCATGGAGGTCATTGTGGTTTGGTTAATACAGTGATGATAATTATGAAAATGATAACAGATATTGTTTCCCAAACACCTGCTATGTGGTTGTAAACTTGAACTCTAAAGCTACAGATAGGCAGAGCTTATTTTAAACCAAGACCTAACACTGGCAAATTGTGGGATCTGATCACTGAATGTTCGTTTCTTTATTTTCAGAATAGGCAAGAGGTTATAACAGCACTACGTCAGAACACTTTACCAAAGTTGCATTAAGAATATGCCTATGAAATGTTGGGTATAATGTTTGGCACACATTAAAAACAACAAGAATTTGTCGCTACTATTTTTTTTAGTGGTGGTTGTGAGCATGCCACTGCACTTCGGCCTGGGTGTAGCTACTATTTTTATGTCCAGCCACTGATCTAGACATTTCATTTGATCTCCAACAACTAAATAAAGGGAATGTATTGTTTTAATTTCTCTATCAGTATCAGATGAGAAAGCAGAGTCTTAGAAAGAGTTGGATAATCTTCTCACTCACAGCTCATCAGTGGTAGTCTGGGATTTGAAGATGTCGCTTAGATTTCAAAGTCATTTGATCACCAAAGGTTTGCTCTCACCGTTGAGAATATTTAGGTTATAATCTGCTGAGAAGTAAAACATTTGAAACCAGTTCTATACCTGAATATTTAAGATGCTTAGTGGCCAAGGTGGAGGTGTGTCTGTGGTGTCTGTTTGTGGCTTTACTATTTTTGTCTTAACACCCCTCTCCTCTATTCCTCTTAGTATTCTGTTTATCATACTACAGACAACCCGTGGGGTAATTTTAGAACTGCTGCCAGAGCACTGCTGCTCAGAAACTCCTTGGAAGCAATGAAGGTGCTGTCGGGTGTCATTATTTCTTTAACATGCTGTGAACATTTTGCAGAATGAGTGGATTGAAGCTAGAGCCTATGCCAGAGGCCTGCACCTTCCTGTTGGAGCAGCTTCTCGGGGTTACCCAGCCGAGGGTAACAATGCTGTTGAAAATCATTTCTGTTTAGTGAAGTGCTGAGAATGGGCCAGGCTGCCTCTATCTTCCCTTTGCTGCCGCTCTAATTTATGTCCAATCCCAGGCTAAGTGTTCCCATCTGTGTTATTCTATTAACTGAGAAGGAAGGAATTAGCGCATGAACTTGTCACATCTTGTGACCTGTTGCACACTGAGATGGGAGGTAGTGGCGGAACAAACAACATTTGTTTTCTCAGTGCCTTTCCGACTTTCTGAGGAAAATAGGAAAAGCAGCTCTGACTCCATGAAACACACCCACAGCAGCCCTAAAATCAGACAGGGCCCCTCCAGGCTGCACCTTTGCAGAGCTGAGGGGAGAAGGTGGCAGAACCTCAAAGGAAACTTCCCCTCTCTGCCAAGCTCCAGATGGAAGACCTTCCCACGGAAATACTTGCTGGAGGCGCTGTGCTGACACAGAGTGCTGCCAAAGAAAAGGGCCTCTGGTAGGGCTGCCCCTACCCTTTCTCTCAGGGAAATATAGAGCAGAGAGGGCAACAAAGGCCCTCAGAGAAGATGCCTTACTGGAGGGCCCCCAGGGCAGGGCCCTGCATGAAGAGTCTCAGGGGAAGTTCTGACCACGAGGTTGTGGCTTGCTTCTCGCACATAGATTTTGAACACAATGTGACACACATTGAAGATGTCTTTGATCCTTACTTCCTTTTAACAAGGCTTTTATAGGAATCCAAGCTTGACTAAGTGTTGGATACAGATTTAGAGCAGGAATACACTTGGGTATGAAGTGTTCGAGAGAACTGGGCTCCATTCGAGCTTTCCTGATGGTGCCGGTTTGTACCAGTTTGCCTTGGCAGAAACTCAGGATATGAGAGAAAGACAGAAAAAAGAAATTCTTATTTCCAAATCCAACTAAATGATACCCCCTTCAGCCAGTAGAGACCAAGAACAATCACAGCCTCTTTCTCCAGAGATAGCAGGCAGGACCCATCTCACGGGTGAGTTGGTCAAAACTGAGAGAGGGCTCAATAGACCCCAAAGAAGTTTTGCTCAGAAGATGGGGCTCCTTGCCAACTCGGACTGCCACCAAGAGACATTGTCTGCTTCCTACTTCCCATGTCCTCTCAAAAAAAAGAAACAATTTGCTACACGAAGACAAACATTGATTCCAGGATCTCACAGTCCCAGCCTATGTCGTGACCTCCAGAAATAATTTCCATCAGCAAGTATTCAAACATACTTTTTTTTCTTCTTGATTTCCTCTGTTTTTAGAATTTTATGGCACATACAAGGAGCCACTGTTGAAGCAGTTCTAGGCAGACTGTTCTCTCTCTCACCCCCATCAGTAACTTGTGAATCAGTAACTCGGGGTGAGGCCGAGAAATCTGAATTTCAACAAGCATCCGACCCACAAGACTGTGACAGATGGTGCATGGGCTTCACTGCCAAACACTTTGCATCAAAAACTTCATCTAGCCTTGAATTCACAGGTAACACTTGACTCAGATAAAAACTCTCAACTTTACCTTGAACACTCCCATTTAAAGGACATATTGAATTCCGACCTTAGCAATGACATGAGTGAAACAAGCTAAGAGATAGTACCATCCATACCTCTATACCCTCTCTTGTACATAATTTCCTCAGCAGTGAAGGGCTTCTCTAGGTGATAGAGCAACAGGAGGAAACTTTTGGAGAGATGGAGATGTTCATGGCCTAGATTTTGGTGATGGTTTCACAGGTATATGCTTATCTTCAAATTCATCAAGTTGTATAAATTAAATGTTCACAGCTTTTTGTTTATCCATTCATACCTCAATAAAAATATAAGTTCAGAAACATTTTTCAAGCACTCTTTTTACAAAATCCTGTGGTTACCATTGGTGATACATAAGGGATTACAATGTATGATGGTGTAGTAGGAGTTGCAGCCTTATAATAAACAAAATATTCAATTGAATTTAATAAGGATATCAAGGCCTTAATATGACTCAGGGATGTAAATATATTAGAGAATGTAATCAGCTATATAGAATAGGCGTTCCCGATATTTTCATTTTGCTGATGAGAAGACTGAACCCCAAGGGACTGGATAACTTTCTTAGGAGAATCTTACCTCTTAAGTGGTGATGCTCTAGTGCTCACACTGGCAGCCCAACTCCAGAGCATGTGCTCTTCAAATGCTGTTGTAGGTCTCTAGAGGAGCTGGTGAAGTAGCAATAAATCTATCTGGGACATGGAAGGAAAATAATGGCAATAACTTTACACACTACATTTTTCTTTCCTTCTTTCTTTCTTAATTAATTAATTCATGTTGTGCTCTTCAGCTCTGACCATCTTCTGCAGCTCTTTAGGTCAGGTTTCTTGTCTCGTGCCCAGGAGGAGTGACGGACATGAAAGCTGGGAAGTGAGAAAGCAGGATTTATTGAGAGGACTGAAAAGCTCCCACAGAGAGGTGGGACCCAAGAGGGTTACCCTTCTTTATTTATTACTTGGTCCCCACGTAGCCATGACTCTATCTCCAGCTGTCCTGCTCGAGTGTCATACTGCCATGACCAGCTTCCACTGTTCACCCCTGCCCACGGGGCCAAAGGGCCCAAGAAGCCAACATATCCCAAGATAGGCTGAGTATCTTTTTGGCTAAGTTATCCATTCCTTCTGTACTTCCAGGTCAAGCAGAAGCCTTGACTTTCTTCTTGAAAAACTAGTAGAGGCTACTAGCTGCCTCTTGTCTCCAATCTAGAAACAAAAAGATCATAGGCTAAAATGTCAAACGATATCTTCCTTTCTCCAGTGAAATATTAGTTTTCCACTTACAGTTGAAATAATCACCCATGTATTTATTCATTTTAGTCTTTTTCACCTACTATCATAGAAAATATATTCACTGAGGACAAGGATTAAGTCTCATTTATCACTGTTACCACAATACTTAGAATGATACCCTTAACTGTTTAATGATTATTGTTGAATCAGTAAATTAATCTCTGCTTCCACTTTCATTTAATCTACGTTGGATTCCCTCCATAATGGCTGTTCACACTTCTTAATGTTGAGGTAATACCTACTACATGCCAGTTATTTTTTAGGTTTGTGACTGCAAGACGAAACAAGGCAACAACTTATCCTGGAGAAGCTTATAGTTTAGTGAAGCCAAAGTGGTCTTTTAAAATCTTAGATCAAGTTTAAAATCTTAGGTCAAGTTCCAGTGACCTCCCATTGTAAGTAGTAGTAACATCTGAATTCCCACCTGGCCCACAGAATGCTCCATGGCCCTTCCTGTTTCTCTTACCCCATGTCCCCTTTCTTCTTGGTGAGTATTTGCAAACTGCATTGGCAGTCTCCTGTAATTTCTCTCTTTAAACCTGCTAAATTAATCCTCAACTTTGTGTCTTGGAAGTACTTTCTGCTTTTTTCCTAAATTCACCTTTTCTGATTTTCAGTTGCCTGAATTCTTTCATCATCCAATTCTTAGCCCTAATGGCAGCTTCTTGTAGAGGTTTTTGCAGATGACCCAAATAAAGTGTTCCTCTATTCTACTGTTTAACTTTATAGATATTTTGCATAGTGCTCATGGCTATCTAGTACGTTTGTGTTTGTTAGTTTATCATCTATCTCCCCGGCTAGAATATAAGCTATAAGAAAAGTATCACCTTTGACTAGTTTACCATTGTATCTTATTATTGGAACAGGATCAGGTATATTGTAAATGTTCAATAAATAAGATGAAGAACTGAATTACTGACAAATAAACCTCTACCCAAGGTACTGAACATGACCTTCTCTTCTCATTCTATAGCAGGTTACTGGGGTGAATTTTGTTTGCTTGTATGTTTGTTTTTCTTTTCAAGAAACTGTTAAGTTTTCTATCCTATCCATTACTTTATGATTTTATTGCATTATTTTCTGAACTGTTCATTGAAGCACTTCTTATACTGCTCAGAAATTAGAGAAACTTTTTTTTAATCAAAAAAGACCAGGTAAACAAACAGTATTACCTCCATAAAATAGAGAATATATGCCTTTATTTATTAATATGCAAAGTTTGCCAAACACACTATTGATTAAAAACATTTTAGAAAATATTAATCAGTTCACCAAAATTATATGTGTGTATTCTGACAGAGGTGTTTAGCAAAATGTCAGTGGGTGTTTCCTCTGGGTTGTGGGATTTTAGATAATTTTAAAATACTGTCTGCAATTTTTCTATAGATTAATATGTTTATAGTTAATACACAATATTTCATTCCCTGGGAGCAAATATTAAGAAGCTCTTTTTATTTTAAAAAAATGGAAGTTAAGAAAACAATCAAGTGAACAATAAACAGAAACAAAAAATATATAATTTATTGTGCTTAATCATTTTTCCCATGGAAAATGTCACCCATGGCCTAAAGTCTGAACTCCTTAGTGTGACCCAAAGCCTTCTCTTTATGTTATCAACTTTCTCTCCAGCCGTATACTCCAACAATACCCTCCATAAGATCCTAAATACAGGCATACTCCCTTCTTCTTGGTTGGTCCTACCCTCAGAATTTCCATTTTCATGGTTGTTCCCATTCCCAACGATACCCCTCTCCACCTTGCCTATCAGGGACACATCTTTGATCTTTGATCTTTGAGGAGTCAGCTTCATCTCCCTCCCTCCCTGACATCTTTCTTTAAAACTGCTCAGTGTCAAAGCCCTACTTCTCTCTTCACAACCGTGCCGAGTATTCACCTGTTCACATTCATGCCCTGTCTAACAGCAAGTACTATGCCTTGGTAATTAAACTATGTCTAATATTTGTGGAAAATATTCATGTCCTTAATTCTCCTTTACCACAACCTTGAAAATGCCATTGCTACCTCCACATGACAGCAGAGCACATTGAAGCTAATTTCCCAGTCTTACTCAGTGGTAGTACTAAGATTCAGATATAACCAGTTTTATTCCAGATTCCATGATCTTAACTACTGCCATCTTCACCATACCTATCATAGCACTCATAAAGTGATCAATGCACTGAGACATAAATTTTCACACTGTCATTAAGTTCCATCCTAAATACAAGAAATAAGCTTCAGCACTTACATATCCACATCATTTGTGTTTTACATTATTTGTCTTATACTGTAATTACTAAAGTTTTCTCTGAAGCAAAACCTTTTGAATATGCACCTTCAATACCATGTTCTATGGTAGAAGTACTCAGTCATGATACCTAGTCTCTATTTGACACTTTTGTTGACACCTTAGAGATACACAAAATTATAGTCTATTATCAGAAATTTAGAAATAAAATTAGACAATTAAGAATACAAATTTCTGTTCATTCAGTAGAGTGTGTGGAGCTCTAGATTCCAAGTTCCTGGGATCAAATTCTCTTTCTACCTCTTATGCACATTGGGCCTTGGGCAGGTTGATTTTCTTTTCTATGTCTTCATTGTCCTATAAAATAGGAAAGCTAATGGTACCTTCCTCACAGGAATATTTCAAGGATGCAATGAAATGAAACAGGGGAAAGGCTTAATGCTGTCTGGAACATAATAAGTACTCAACAAAACATCAAATAAAAATAGCTATTGTTATCACTGTTTTCCATACTAGGAGCCATATTGCATAGATAGGTGTAGGGGCCGGGTGAGGCACTCAAAAGATTGAAGTCTTTGTGGTTCAATACTTAACAGAAAATGATGAAGGAAAATGAACTTTCTTCAACAACCTCACACTGATATATCTTCTAAGATAACAAATCCCTTACCTGCTAACAGTTGCCTCTTCTTAAACTATAATTCCCTTATATTTTTATCCTAACAAGAGCTCAGCCTTTCTTTTTTCCTACTGTTTTGCCAGTAACACTCTTCTCTAATTCTAATTTTGCATGGGTCCCGGTTCCTAAATGCAAAAAGTAAATAGGTAAGCACTCTGTCCAAGAAGCAGGGAAAGGAAATAAGAATGAAACCTCTACTCTGCCACATCTACAACTTTCTCTCTTTCTACCCTCTTTCAGACCACAACACCAAGCAAGAGGGGGCTGGCAGTGTTCCAAGTCCAACAGGGTCCTAGAGTGGGAGATCAAACTCTGTACATCCTGAATGTTCAGACATGTCCGGGAATGCCTGAGGGGTCAGCCAGGCAGACAGGATATGGAGCCTCAATGAATGGGATTCCAACCTATCTGATGATTCTCTCCCTATCTGGCCCATAGCCCTGTTAGAGAAGCTATAAGATTCTGCTGCAGGTTTAAACTTGCCTCTTTACTAAATGCTAAATGCACTGAGTTCTTCAAGGATGTCTACTCTAATAGTGTAGACACTAATTAGTGTAGTATAGTGGTAGTCATCCGATACCCAGAGAAGGTCCCAACTCAGAATATATACAAGAGTGTATGAAATATATGAGCAAATGAATAAATGAATGATGGGGAGATAAAATATGGTGTTTGATTCAAGGAAAGTCGCTTTCTTTATAAAGGAGAGGTCAGTTTGAATAAAATAAGCAGGGTGAGTTATTTAAATTGCATATCAGTCATTTCTGACTCTAACTTGCAACAATGAACTGTAAACATATGAAAAATGCTCAGCATCATTCATTCTCAGAGAAATGCAAATTAAAACCACAATGAGATACCACCTTACGCCGGTCAGAGTGACCATTATTAAAAAAAAAATAGTTGCTGGCATTTACATAGTGTAAAGGGAATGCTTATACACTGTTGGTAGGATTGTAAATTAGTACAACCTTTATGGAAATCAGTATGGAGATTTCTCAAAGAGCTCAAAGTAGATTTAGCATTTAATCCAGCAATCCTGCAACTAGGTAGGTACCTACTTAAAAAAACAGAAGTCATTACATTAAAAAGACAACTGAACCTGCATGTTCATCATAGCCCAATTCACAATTGCAAAGATGTGGAATCAACCTAAATTCCCATGAACTGACCAGTGGACAAGAAAATGTGGTATATATATGCCATGGAACACTATTCAGCCATAAAAAAGAATGGAATAATGTCTTTTGCAGCAACTTGGATGGAATTAGAGAACATCATCTTGAGCGAACTAACACAGGAACAGAAAATCAAACATCACATGTTCTCACTTATAAATGGGAACTAACCTAAGGATCTGGAAAGACATACAGAATGATTTAATGGTCTTTGGAGACTCACAGGGCGGGAGGGGGTGGACAAAAAAAGTCACCTAATGGGTACAATGTGCACAGGTGGGAGTGCTGGGTACACTTAAAGCCCAGACTTCTTTGCCACTATACAATGCAATCATATAACCAAAAACTATTTGTAGCCCCTAAAACTATTGAAATTAAAAAAAGAAATGAAGAAAATAATTATATGAATAACAAAATTCTTATGAATCTCTGTAAACAAGGACAATACTGAACATCCCTGCTGTAGGTTTGTTTCCCAATAGCATGTAACAAGAGGGTTTGAAGTAAATTGTTTCATTCTATGCATGACCACATGAGGACACTGATGAATAGACATAAGGAGAAGCTACAAACCTGGAAGCCATTTCAGAGGAAAATATTCCTGAAATGAACTGGGAACCCATGTAACTGGAAATTGAGTAGGAGACTATACAGGGGGTTAATGGAGAAGGGAGAAGATGGCTTAAATTTGGGATGTTGCTGTGAAAAGAGTTTTTAAAATATCAGCTTTGATATGTACTTGTTCTATGACTGTGGGTATGAAACTCAGTTTATTCATCAGTGAAATGGACATTTTAATAGTATCCACTTTGAATGTTATTATAAGATTAAATGATATTATGTATACAATGCGCTCTGCATGGTTGCCAGTGTGTGATAATTACAGCAGATTTGATAAAAATGAAGATAATGATATGAGTAGGTGAACTTGTATAAAGTTCATCAGCAATACTTGATTCTGATCAGAGTAGGAAAGTCCTGAGTAAGATTATCCTAATTCTGGTATATGTGTAATGAGCCAGAGAAGATCTTATAATTATCCTTGTAGTCCAAGAGTATTTTTGCATTATTGTGGTCAGAAGGAAAAATAAGCATTGCATTTTGGGGGCTTATCCAGGTGTACTTTGCAAGTGCCCATCTGAACCATCAGCTAATCGGTACTCCTGACATAAGAGCCAATCCATCATTAGTCAGCAGTGCAAAGACACTGATAAGACATTGGTGCAAGAAATAACTGTGCACCCTCATATGCTACTTCTGGTGTGGGTGATGTGAATGAGTTCCTCTAAAAGTCTGTGCTTTTTAAAGTATTAAGTATTGGAAAACTGTTCAGTAGAACAGGGAATTGAAAGGCAGTTTTCCTAGAGTTTTCTGTGAAGGTAAATTAAACTAATACTCCCCAAATTTTACTTGCAGTATGGAAAGCCAGAGAGTTCACGAGTCCCTCAGAAGCTTAACCTTATTCCTAGTAAAGGAACTTAAGTTCTTTCTAGAAAAGGCTGGATCCTTGCATGTGAGAGTGCATCTATTATGCCAAGTCCAGAATGCCACCAGATAAATGTGATCATATGGTAGGATGGGGTAGATAGAAAATTTCATATTCCTATGGAAATAAAATCCTCACACAAATGAGGTTGTTCTTTGGAAGAGTTTACTGCATTTAGAGAAGAAAAAAAATCTGAAACATAGCTAATGAGAATTCATTTGCTAGGTATCGTATACATGATGGGTATATTCTTATTATATTAAGAATATTGCTTATTCTTGTCTATTTGATATGCTTAGTTGAGCACAATATGTATACATATCCCAAACAAAAATGTTACTTGAATTTCCAAAAGATTAAGTTACCTATATATTTAATTATCTGTTATTGAGCATAACCAAATATGTAATAGTTATTTATCCTATCCATAATGGAATAGAACTCCAAATAAATTAACTATTGTTCTGTTCATACCTTTCTTTTTTTAAATCCAGGATTCTTCTCTATCTGATATTAACACTGACACATCTATTGTTCTTATTTGCATTTTCCTGAAACATATTTCCCAGATGCTTTATGTTTAAGCTTTCTGAGGCACTTTTTAAAAATTATTTCTTCCAAGAGGTATATTTTTGTCTTCAATCTGAAATTATGGTTTCTAAATATCAAAGAACGGTACTACAATAATGTACATTTACTATCAAAATAGATACACACACTTCCTCCTATGATCCTATTCTACTCTTTCTGTATTTTATGCTTTCTTACCATTTCCCCTATTTCCTGCCTTTTGTTAGATGAACTCCGCCTTGATTTCATTAATCTCCTGTTGTAATTTGGTAGGAATCATCCTGTTTTTTATTTTCTACTAAATTTTGCAAAATAGCATGCTTGATCCAATATTCTTCTAATTGTAAAGGTCAAGAAGAAACAATAACTTTGACTCTGTTGAGAAATTTAGTACATTTTATTTATTTATTTTTTTTACTTCTTCCACTTTCCAGTAGTTCATAGTACAATATGCAGTTTTGGACAACACTTATTGTTTCCCACAGTATTTTATATTTTGAGTTTTATTTATTTTAAATATCAGAAAATCCTCCCTCTCACTTATTTTAGAAGCATTCTTGACCTTGTTCTCATTAATTTCCACCTTAATTGTTTCTGTTCAATTTCTTTTCCATTGTCTTTGCAGGGTACTCTTCTGTAGGTTGTTCCTCCAAGGCTAGTGTCCCAGAGCTGTGTTTTATGTCCTTGTTGTTACCTCTTACTCCCTACAACCTCATGGGTACCCTAATAGATGCTCATGTGTGTGTTCATCACCTCTGTGCTGGTGACTATTGAGTTTCTATCCTCAGACCAGATTCTTTCCTAACTGCACAACTGGTATAACCAACTACCTACTGAATATCCACTTTAACATCTCAGAGACATGCACTAACCTTCAACAGAAACATTTGTAGAAGTACAGATGTCTCATATTATTTTACTACCTCTCTAAGTCAGAGAAATATGGTATGGTAGCTCATCAGTGATACAGACCTGCCCTATGCCTGGCACTGCTAGAGGTATAGTCAGTCATACATCACATCATTCCATTCCCATTTTAACAGTCTAGTTTAAAGACTTGAGTGCTCAATTGTAAAATGGGGAAACCAAGCTTCAGGAAGGTTATGAAACCTTCCCATGGTTCAGTTTGTATTCTCAAATCCTTGAGCTTTCGATTTCTTCTACATCAAAACTTTGCTTTATTATTTCTTCTGATTTTCTTTACCTTTGTGGCTTGATTTCCTTCCTTTAGGAGACATATGTTAGTTTCCCCCATTCAAATTCATCTTTATGGGTCATTCACTCTTTCTTGAGGCTATTTCTAAGTGTTATCCACATGGAGAAACTATTATAGAAAAGAGAAATAGTTTCATCTTTCACCATTGGCCAGGAGACTAGCTCCATTGTATGGTGGGGATTTGGAGCTGTCCTAGAATCCTAACTTCTCTGTTGCCAGGGCTTGGATCTTCAAGTGAACAGGTGATACCATCCATGGTGATGGCATCCTGAGAGATACTGCCTGTGAAATTCATTAACATTCACCCCCCCCCACTTCTTCCCATTTTACCTCAGAAGGTGAGTGCAGCTAGAACAGTACAAAGTTTTGTAAAAAATGAACTGTTTTTGAAGTGCCATGTGAAAGTTTCTGGTTTGATTTGGATTCAGATGGATTCTTCCACTGGCCCTGTTTGTCTCCAGTGAGGTTTCATGTCTCTGATATTTCAGGCCAACCTAAGATGACAGAGAAATACAATTATTAAACTAAGATATTTCTCAAGTTTCCATGTAAAGGACATGTAAGAATAGATCTTTCCTCTACCTATACTTTGGGTGGTACGGAATGCCTACATTCCTCAAGTCCTGCTTCTGTAGACCAAGGCAAACAGATTGTCCTTTGAATGTCTCAAAAGCTCTTTTTTCCCCTTATAATGCCAAATGCAATATTTTTTTTGAAAATCCTACACCAGAAGTTTCCCAGCTGAGAAAACAGGCTTGTGAAAAATGGTTTCAGAAAATGTAATAAACCATGCAAAAGTTGTTCAGTGTACTTGAAATGAACATCTGGATATAAGCACTTAAATTACCTCCTTTTCCCTCCTCCTTTTTCTCACAGCTGTTTGAAAGAGTCCTGAGGGCAGGGAAGCAGGTCAATGAACCGCATTGCACCTTTCTCCCCTTCCAATCCTTCTTGCACCTATGCAAGGAATCTAAATCACATGTGTGTTTAATAAGTGAGCACAAATACAAGAAAAAACTTATCTCAATTCCTGTTGACTCTCTGCTGCAACTCCAAAGGAAAATAAACTCCGGATTTAAAAGTTTCCCAAACAAAACTTATGGTTCTAATAAAATGCTACTTTAAAGTTGACTTTTTTATATCAAGAACTGAACAAACCACTCATTTCATTTCTTAAGAATGAAGGATTATTACGTCACACTTTCCTTAAATGGAAGAAAATTCAGTTCCCAAGGCTTTGCCTTTTAACTTATAATTGAGAAACATAAACGATTCTATATGTTTCACTGAATTTCCCATTGCATCTGTTTATTGCAAACCCCTTCCATAACCACCACTACAACGCATCCATCTAAAGAAGGCATCTACTAGTTAAGTACATCAGAAAATAACAAGTTGACACTTAACAGATCTTCATGAGATTATTAGTGTCCACAACTAATACAGCATATATGAAATAGTTACTTCATATCAGAAGAACATGTAGGCTAATCTTTGGGGGAGACAGGATAGATTTTTTCACACAAAAAAAAGACTGACTCATCAGCTCTGTGCTATCAGAGACCAAAATGGGCCCAAGGAGAAAAGGAGACTCAGTGCTTAACACAGTAGGTTTTGTCATTTGTTTCAAGCACTTATCTCCTCTACTAGCCTCCTGGCTTTTCTAGGACAGGAAAAGAGCTGTAATCATCCCTGTATCATGGTACTGTACTGTCAACTATATGGTTATCCTCACAGACATGCCCTAGTTATTACTAGGCCCATTGTAGAAAGTCTTTGAACTAGACTTCTGCCTCAAAGCTGCATCTTTCTAACATATACAGTTCTTTTCAGCTGGTTTTATTTTGTTTTACTAAGCCAAGCACTATGCACATCAGTGAGAGTATACTAGGGTACTATTAAACTGCATGGTAAAGAGAAATTGGCCCAGGAAAGTAGAGTTGGCTCCCTTGGAAAAAAGCAATATTTGAGGTAAACAACAATGAACTAGGTAAGGTAAGCATCAAGGAAAAGGGTATTCCAGTATGAAGAAAATCATGAATGACATCTGATAGAGTTTGGGTATTTGTCCCCTCCAAATCTCATGTTCAGATTTGACTCCCAATGTTGCAGGTTGGGTCTAGTGGGAAGTTTTTGAGTTTTGAAGATGGATACTTCATGAATGACTTGTTGCACTTACCTGAGGTAATGAGTGTGTATCCCTCTGTTAGTTCACACAAGAGCTAGTTGTTTAAAAGAGAGTGGGACCCCTCCTCCATTTTTTCCTTCTCACTTGTCATGACATAGTGACTCTTCTTTTTCCTTCTACCATAATTGGAAGCTCCCTGAGGCCCTCACCAGAAGCAGAGCAAATGCTAGTGCCATGCTTCTTGTATAACCCTCTGAACTGAGAGTCAAATAAGCTTTTCTTTATAAATTACCCAGCCACAGATATTCCTTTATAAAAATACAAATGGACTAATGCAGTATTCTTGAGTTGAAATAGCATAAAAGAATAGAAGTACTATAAAAATCTGGGGCTAGAAAGTAGAGCACAGGAGAGAATAGTGTGTGATGGTAAAAGGGAGCAGAGACAACGATGGGGAGTTTGCATATATCATACAAAGGAGTTTGAACTTTACAGCGGTCCAGACCAATTGGATTTTGTGGGAACCCAGACTTGCTATTTATTCCTCAGGCCAATGCTGTTCTTTAGGCTGTTCCCTTTGCCAGATATAGTTCTCTCCTGATTTCTATCATTTTAAAATTTTCTCATCCCTCAAAACTAACCCTTAATGCTCCCTTATCCCATAAGCCATTTATGAGTTTCTTGAACGGGCACACCTTCTCTCCAGAGGTGTTTGTAACTTTCAGACCATTTCCACATTCTGCTTCATGTCAATTCAGGTTGGACTTGTGATAGTCCATCTACAGTGTCCAGGCTTCTTAACAGAGAGACTATCTCTACCCGTTCCACTACCTCCTTCAACTCAGTACATATTTGCTGATGAACTGTGCACAATGGTCTGCATAGAATACAGTATTGATCAAAAGAAACATGAGTCACACTTCTGAGTTAGAATCTTGAAATTATCACTTGTTTATTGTTGAATCTTGGACAAGTTGCTTAATTTATTCAAGTGTCATTTTGTTCAACTGCAAAGTGGAGATCATAGCAGTACCTCCCATAGAACTTGTGTGCACATTAAAAATAATACTTGTAATTAACTTAGCCAAGTGCTCAAAATGTTAATTGATATTACAAAATCCAGAGGAAGAATTAGGGATCATATGTCTAACTCTAGAGTCTTTGTTCTCATCCACCCTATAATAATGCAACTTAGGAGAAAATTAAAGAGAAAAGTAATGTGTTTGATTCCTTACATGCATGTATAACACATAAAAGTTGAGCTGAAAGAGGAACAAGCTGCATGAAATCATGGAGTCACACAAGGATAAAAGAAGCCTGAGGAGTAGTGAGAAGATACTCCCCCTTGGGCCTTCCATTCTGCCTCTTGGTCTGCATTCCCTCTCCCCACCAGAGGTTGGGTCTTCCCCAGTCCCTCTTTTTTCCCCATTAGGCCGTGCCGCCTTCAATCTCTGTCACTGTGGGGTAACTAGAATGCCTGTAGTACCTGTATAATGATTGTCTAAGGCAAGACACTTGGGGATGGAAGGGGTGCTTTGTTAAACATTATACTGGGGCCACAGGCACAGACTGGATAGCCATTGACAACTCAAGCTATGTGGTCATCCATGCTAGAACCAGAAATCTCACTGATTTGGGTCACATAGTATTAAGTGGTTTTCAAGCTCCTTCAGCTTCCAGCAGAGAGAAGTAAAGGTTCTTTCTGATCCAATTTACTTTTAATTGTATCAGAACATTTTAAACTCAGTGTTGCACATAGGTTTCCTGGAAGTCCGTGCCAATATATTGCTAAACACCTAGATCTTTAGGTATCAGGATGTTAGACTATAATGAGCAATTTTCATCCCAAATCTTTAGAGTCATGTAGATAAACTGATTGGTTTCGATTCAGGGAGCTTAACTGTCAGCTTCAATTAGCCAGGCTTCTTTAAAATATTCTCTTTCTAACATAGTAGGCAACTTCAATAAATTATTATTTATAGAGTACTTATTAAAATGCTACAGGGAAATCATTCCTGGAAACATCTCACTGTGTAACTGTAAATGATCAAGCCCTCGCTTACTGATTGAGTGTTCGAGGACTTAAGTCAGATCACAGGATCACAGCAACTCATGCCCAAAGGTGACCTCAAATGGCATCCAGGCCAACTCCACATCCCATCTCCAAACCCCTTCAAAAACATTTCTGCCTTACGTGTATCTAGTGTCTCCTGGCACATGGTAAACACTATGTACCTGTTATCACATAGAATCCCAGCAAATAAGATCTGAACATCGTCTTGCTAGTTTAGGATCAGTGGTCGGTGGGCCAGAGATTAGTCCTATGAATTGTGTAGCTCTAAAATGCAGACTCCTCAGTATGTCCTGCCATGCATTCCTGGTTCTTTGGTTTGAATATCTGACTTAATTTCTGGAGGGAATAAATTCTGGTAATTAAGAGTCAGAACCTAGGAAATTATACTCAATTCAGGATATATATTAAATTCACTGGGCTTTTAAAAATAGCAATGAAATAAGAGTTCTTGAGGATTTAGAAACTGATATTTTCTGAAAGTTCCTCAGGGAATTCTAATGTGCAGCCAGGTTTAGAACAACAGATTTAAAATGAGTCTTTATATGTCAGAATGTGGGCTCCCTCAATTACCAGCTGCATAACTTTGGGCAGGTTTCTTAATCTCTTCAGACCTCAGTTTCCATCACTGTAAAATGGGGATTAAAATGGACAGTTCCTTTCTTCTAAAGCTGTTATAATATTTAAGTGAAACAACACATGTGGATAACAGAATATTCATTAGGTATTAGTCCTGGGTACTTCACTTTAATAGGCATCTTCCATTCTTGTTCCATCTCCTTCTATCATTTTTGCCTCACCTTATCAGCAGATATCAAAAGGTGCTGAGCACCGTCTCAATTATAGGTACAACCTTCAGTTCTGGACACTAGGACCTGTGAAGTAATCTTTACCTAACCTGGGTACATTTCGGGCCAATGATGGCCCAGTTTAATTTTATAGTAATTAAAAATGTTTGCATTTTATGGAGCATGGGGCCCCAGAAGCATAATCTCAAACTCAGCAGCCACAAACTTTTGACCATGGAAATGCTATGAGAACATATGAAAACAGACTGAAAACAGACTTGGACCTATTCGTAGAGGTGATCTTCCTGCTTCAGCCTACTGAGTAGCTAGAACTACAGGCATATGCCACTCTATCTGGATAGTTGTTGCTGTTATTATTATTATTATTATTACTATTTAGACAAGGTCTTACTATGTTGCTCAAGATGATCTCAAACTCCTGGGCTCAAGAAATTCTCACTCCTCTGCCTCCCAAAGTGCTGGGATTATAGGCATGAGCCACCATTCTTTTCCTCTCACTGGTTGATATTTCCTTTTCCTGATTTTCCTCTCCAGGGTCTATGATCTTTAGGGTGTTAGGAGACATGGAGTCTGAATTCAGATAGAAACAAAATGAAACCTGGCTTTGGGTAACCTGTGCTTTTGCTGAACAAAAAGATCCCAAAGTAAAGTCAGAGGATATCTTCCCCAATTATCTCTGGACTTTACATTGTTATTACAATCAGAATGAAATCCTTGATTTTGTGGGTTTTAAATAGCTGTGAAGTGATTAAGGGAGATAAGGGAATTTAAAAACAGTTGTCTTTACACACACACACACACACACACACACACACACACACAAACACACATATTGAACATCCATCAGTCTATCACTGTGCTGGGCGTTGTGGATCCAAAGGTGAACAACAATGGGTTCTGTCTCTGCCTCTCATTTCCAGCCCTCATGGAGCTTGTACCTTGATTAAGCAAGTATGAATCAAATAATAATAAAAATATACGCTACATCTTGACCATGAAAATGCTATGAGAACATATGAAAACAGACTTGGACCTATTCATAGAGGCTTTCCTGAAGAAGCAACAAACTGAAGGGTAGATAGGGTAGCCCAAGCAGGTGTAGACAGGGAGGGGAAACCCAGCTGGCCCCAAAGTCCTGTGACTGGGTAATCCTTGCTCTTTTGAGGAACTGAAACAAGTCTAGTGTGAGTGGAGTACAGAGAAGGGAGGTGAGGGAGGGGGTTGACAAGCTGAGGTTGGAGAGATTGTGAGTATTTTGGTTTTCAGCCTAACAGTTCAGGGACGAAATGAAGGATTTCAAGCAGAGGCAGCAGGACCAGATTTCTTTTTGCCATGTAGAAACAGATTGGAGGATGAGGTCAAGAGTCGATGTGAGGAACATATCCTCACAGTTAGAATTGCAGTCTTCCAAGGTAGAGACATAGTGCTTAGACAGTGAAGGTGATGGGACAATGGGGAAAAACAGGAGGTTCACAAGATATAGTTAAGTGGTAAAATAAAAAGAATTCAGATTAACATGGTGGGCAGGAGTCAGGAAGAAGGAGGTGTTAAGGATGACAAAGAGTGAGCATAACTACCTGGATGTTGTTTTCTTGTCTAAAACAGAGAACTCCGAACAAATATCAGAGAGGGAGTTCAGGGGGGTCAATTTCATGCACTTGAGCCTGTTTCCGTGCTTTCCTCCTGTAGATGCTATAAAACTTGGTTTCCTGTATTCAGTCATACTTTTCTTTTTTCTTTTTTTTTTTTTTTTTTTTTTGAGTTGGAGTCTCACTCTGTCGCCCAGACTGGAGTGCAGTGGCCGCTTCCGGCCACCACAGCCTCACCTGCTGGGCTCCAGCGATCCTTCCACCTCCGCCTTCCGAGTAGCCGGAATTACAGGCATGCGCTACCACGCCCGGCTGATTTTTTTTTTATTTATTGTAGAGATGAGGTCTCGCTGCCCAGGCGGGTCTCGAACTCGCGGGCTCAGGCAATCCACTCACCTCAGCCTCCCAAAGGCGGGGGATTACAGGCTGAGACACCGAGCCCGGCTCATACTTTTCTTTTTTTTTTTTTTTTTTTTTTTTTTTTTGAGTTGGAGTCTCACTCTTTCGCCCAGACTGGAGTGCAGTGGCCGCTCCCGGCCACCGCAGCCTCGACCCGCTGGACTCCGGCGATCCTTCCACCTCAGCCTTCCAAGTAGCTGGAATTACAGGCATGCGCTACCACGCTCGGCTGATTTTTTGATTTATTGTAGAGATGAGGTCTCGCTGCCCAGGCGGGTCTCGAACCCGCGGGCTCAGGCAATCCACTCACCTCAGCCTCCCAAAGGCGCGGGATTACAGGCTGAGCCACCGAGCCCAGCTCATACTTTTCATATATCTAAGTTTCTTAAACTTATACTTTAAACCATAAAAGAAATTATATCTGGAACACCTGCTGTTAGATGATTTAGAACAATGCCATCTTTGAGCAGATTATCTATGCTATCCTCCAAGACTCTCTGAGGTCATTGGCCTTTAACAAACAAATGAATCATCCTCAAGTAACCTGACTCAGAAACAGAAAAACCCAAAACTTCATGTTCTCACTTATATGTGAGAGCTAAACAGTCACAGAGATGGAAATAATAGACGTGAGGTCACTAATAACGGGATGGGGAGTGGGGGGCATGTTTAGGTTTCAGAAACTAACTGCAGGGCACAATGTTCACAATCTGGGGAATGGGTCACTCGAGACCCAGTACTGCACAATATGTCCATGTAACAAATACGCATGTAACCCCTGAATCTAAAATAAAAATTGAGTTAGATTTCAGACATTTTGAGGTAGAGACTTTCCCTGACCTCCCAGCCAAAGATACACAGGTCTGTAGTTTAGGTGAGAGTTCTAGTCTGGAGAGAAATACTTTATAATAACAATTTTTCAAAATAGAAATGGCAAAAGTTATTATTCGTTGAAAATGTACTAGTGCCAAGGCTAAGTATCTATTACCTAATTTAATTCATATAGGCCTCTATGAAAAGACTGATCCTCCCCAAATTACAGATGAGAAAGAGGAGACCCAGAAAGAGCACATCAAGCTCTTAACCACCGTGTCACACTGCCACCTGCTGAGCATCTACTAAGTGCCAGGCTCTTAGGGAGTTTGCCTTCTAGTAAGGTAGGTTCATAGTTTTTTGTGTCTTTCACAGCAAACTAAAGGACAAGAAGTCCTAAGGTAAGAAATTCTACCATTTGTCAATTTAACTGACACTTGTTTACAAGCCTCACCCCACTGGTACATACACAAGTGTATGGACACCTGTACACACCTTTCTCACTAGTTCTCCCCTAACTTTTTTCGCCCAGAATGATTTTATTTTCTTCCAATCCCTGATTTTAGGTTGCCCAAGGGTAGTGGGTAGGTTAAACCAGAAGAGTTTCTCCATGCATCCAACAGCCAACATACTCCATCAGCCTTCAATTTCAGGGTCTTAAGACACACAGGCAGGGACACAATATTCTCCTTTTCTGTTTCTTATTTACTGTAGGGAGCTCCTCCCACTGGCCTGTCTGAGGATCGTTCTGAGGATGGAGATTATGCTACCCTAAAGTGAGATAAGAAGCAGAGATGGACTTACCACAGCATCTAAAGAAAAAAAAAGAACATTTATACAACATGATCCCTTCAAGCAAGTTCTGTTTTTGCCCAGACATTGAACACAGGCATATAAAAATATCACTGCTCCCATTACTCAGAAAAGTTTGAGAATTGAAACTGGAAACTGTTTTATAGCTTACATGGAACAAAACATATAAATTAGTACTGAAAATATAAATCTCTCTTAAGTTCTTGTTTCTTGTGTGTGTGTGTGTGTGTATGTGTGTGTGTGTGTGTGTGTGTGTGTGTGTGTGTTGGCGTCTCACTCTGTCGCCGACTGGAGTACAGTGGCCACTCCCGGCCACTGCAGCCTCGACCTGCTGGGTCTCCGGCGTTCCTTCTGCCTCAGCCTTCCAAGTAGCTGGAATTACAGGCGCGCGCTACCACACTTAGCTAATTTTTTGATTTATTGTAGAGATGAGGTCTCTCAAAGTTGCCCGGGCGGGTCTCGAACCCGTGGGCTCAGGCAATCCACTCACCTCAGCCTCCCAAGGCGCGGGATTACAGGCTGAGCCACCGAGCTCGTCTTGCTTCTTATTTTAGTAAAATAGCACTACTGAAAGATTAACAAATTATGCCTCTATGTGTGTATATGTGTGTGTGTACATCAAAAATAAACAATTTTTCAATGACTCACTTTGAATTTAACTAAAATTCAGTTTTTTCCATAGTCAAGTATGTTTTTACTGCTTCAAGTAATACAAATTTCCTAACTAAAAAATCCTGTTTATAGGATTGGTGAGAGTGTTGATGGGGGTGATTTTTATCATGAGGTGAGAAATTTCAAGTACTTGAGCCTATTTCTGTCCCAGTCACAGAGATGGAAATAGTAGACATGGAGAACACCAATAAGAGGGGGTACTGGGAGGTTAGGGTTCTGTAACTACCTGCAGAGCACAATGTTCACAATCTGGGGAATGAGCCACCTGAGACGCAATACCCACCACTACACAATATGTCCATGTAACAAATACATGTGTAACCCCTGAATCTAAAATAGAAATTAAAAATAAAAAAGAATACACAAACTCAAGCATTTTTGTGGTGATATTATTTTGACTTATTTTTTACTTAAAGAATAAAATATGGCAGAGTACAATGGTTCACACCTGTAATCCCAGCACTTTGGAAGGCCTTCGAAAGGAGGATCGCTTGAAGTCAGGATTTCCAGACTGCAGTGAGTTATAATAGTGCCACTTCACTTCAGCCTGGGTAACAGAGCAAGACCTTATCTCAAAAAAAAAAAAAAAGAAAAAGAAAAAAAAGAGGGGGAGTAAAATATACTAATTATAAGCCATTTGACTATTAGAAGAGAATATAAAATGGCCCCGCTGAAAGAAAGATGGGGAGATAACTGTTAGCTGCTTTTCTAGAAATTGCCCTCATGGAATCTCAAACCAGAGTTCAGTTATAACTCATATTAAAAAATCATCTAATTGTTTGCACGTTGGTGTGAATATAATGAGGGCAATGCTAACAAAACCATATTAAAAGCAACTCTGAGATTCTCTATATTCCTCTAAGGCCAGTTCCTTCACTTGTGGCCTGGGTGCCATTCAATTCTGCTTAATCAGTAACTTTGCACGCTCTACAATGGATCCTTCCAGAATAGCATCTGCTCATATCTTTCTTTTCTTAAGACAAACAATCAAACACTTACTTGATTTTGCTTACCCCTAACTCTTTTTCTGTGTTCTCTCTTTGACAGAAATATTTCTCAAAGATCTGTCTGCGTCACTATATCCATTTTCTAAAACTGCATTTCAGTTTGACTTTCATTGCCATCACTCAAGAAAATAGTCTCTAGTTAATACCGTGAGGAGCTACCATGCCATTAAATCTTTTTCTTCATTTGTTCATTCACTAAAAAATAATTATTAAATGCATGCTATGTACCCACATTCTTTATCAAACATCAAAGCTGTTTTATTAAAGAAACATTTTAGCCGGGCTCGGTGGCTCAGCCTGTAATCCCGCGCCTTTGGGAGGCTGAGGTGAGTGGATTGCCTGAGCCCGCGGGTTCGAGACCCACCTGGGCAAATTGACGAGACCTCATCTCTACAATAAAAAATAAAAAATGAGCCGGGTGCGGTAGCATGCGCCTGTAGTTCCAGTTACTCGGAAGGATCGCCGGAGCCCAGTAGGTCAAGGCTGCAGTGGCCGGAAGCGGCCACCGCACTCGTCTCGGTAACAGAGTGAGACTCCAACTCAAAAAAAAAAAAAAAAGAAACATTTAACAAATATTTTTGTCTCAGATTTAATGTTGCTGTAGAGGGCATTTTTTATTGTACCTATTAATGCCCCAATTAGAAGACTTTATGTCACATATTTCTTTTCAACTGTAACAGTAGAAGAATACATAAAATAAAAAAGAACCTACTATTAATCCCTAGAAATCAATTAATTTCCTCCTTTTTGATAGACTTTTCCTTTAACCCTGGCCACCAGGAAGCTCAAATACATTACCCAATATAACAACTGCAAAACTATTAAATTTAGCATGATTAATTCTCCAAATATTCTGACTTCTTGTGCATGTATTTCTAATGCTCTGTCTTATATATCATAAGTTTTAGCTACCTTAAGTCGATTGTGCATAAGCATGCCTTTTCTAATGTTTAATAATAGCTTAGAAGCAAATTGCCCCCAACATATGTCAAATCTAGATGATAATTTGTTTCTTAAGGACTTCATCATAATCTCTGAAACCTGCTATACGGTTTTTCATCCTTCGTTTTGGAAAAGTAATCAAGTTGCTAACTGCTTTAGGGATCATAAAACAAAGTTTGCTCCTAAACAGAGGAAAAGACTCTAAGAAAGAGAAACTTATGCACAGAACACGGGGTGAGAAAAGACCCCTCAGAAGATTTGCTGGCATAAATCCCAAGCTCATGTTACCAGGAATATTTACATTAAAAATATATCTGCAACTTGACCAACAGCTCTGAGGTCAAACTCAAAATCCTGCCTGGGAGTTCTTCAGTTTTATTACCATTTGTCAGCCCAAGCTTTGGCTATGATTTCTCTACCTTCTGAGACATGAAGGTAAATAAGGCAGAGAGAGAGGACTGAAAATAGCAGCCCTAATAATATGAGGTAGGAATAGGGACTTCTGAAATTTTTCAGCAGAAAGTGTCTGGTTGAAGGCTTGGTAGCCATGAACTTGCATCTCACATACTGACTGACCTTTTTCATGTGCAAGAAAATGCCCACCAGGAGGTGAATAGGACTGTACTTTACCTTCTCTCTTGATGCTTCCTTCTGCAGATAAACTTATTTAGTCACTTTCCCCTCATCCACCTGGAATCCCATGAAAGGCCTTGCCAGCTGTAAGAGTGAGAGAGGAAGAGATTTATAGAGTTTTCACTATAATTATAACCCTGGTTTTACTAGGTCGCTACTCAATCTTAAATATTTTATCCTAAGCTTGATATTAGTGAATAGCATTCAGGAAGGCATGTAAAATAAAACTTTATTATCAATATTATTTTGTTTTAAAACAATATACAGATCTGTGTTTAAATAAGTATTAATTAAATAAGCAATTTCAGTTTCATTATCTCTGTAAGACCACCAGTTGAACTAATTCAGTGAGGGACCACATGATACATAAAAAAGATCATTGTCACAAAGAATTGGGATTAGGGAATGCCACTTCTGTACAACAATATATAAACAAAACTCTGGCTCTCACATTCTTACTCTTAGTTCTGAACATCTTGCCCTAAACCGTGCCTAATATTTTATTCAGTGTTGTCCTAAGACTTCTTAGTGGATTGCCTTTTCACCAGTGTTTACCATTTTTTGCAATTTTGACTTGACAATAGTTACCAATTATCCTTTTATTTTCAAGTGCTGCATTTAGATCTGTTTTCCAGTCACAGGTTCTCTCTTCAGTTGTGTCTATTCTAGTATTTAATTTGTTATCAGTGTTTTAAAAAATACATATTTACTTTCTCTATTCCTTTCTAGAAATATGTGGTCCTTTAACAAATATATCTATCTTTTTCTTATATTTTATCATATTTTCTATTATATAATTTAATATTTAATCACATTTAACCTAATTTTATTCTGTAGACATTTCAGATTGTCATATATTCTTGGAGTTATTAAGTCATGTGTATGTGAGTGAGTGTTATTGACTCATTGACTCTTCTCTGTGGATCGTTAACCTGACCCCTGGTTCTGCTCCCCATCTAGACAGACCAGTGAGGAAAGAATGTCCCTTCTGGATGGTAACAAGGAGAGGGAAAGTAAGATGTGAACAGGCAACAGACAGTCTAGATGCCTTCAAATTTAGGCTAACTGTCCCATGGAGAATAGGAATTTTTTTTCTTATGCCATAATTCCTTCTGGTCAATCACATGAATGAACTGAATATAGGATAGAATGTGGATCTGCAACTTCACAATTCATTACCAGCATTCTCTTGAGAATTCTCATAAACATAAGTCATGCCCTCATGCCTTTGTCTCCACCACAAACTGTTCCACAGTGCATCCCCTAGGTGGCACTCGCCAGACTACAGGTGGCTCTTCCTGTTATCATTCCTGTGAGAAGCCCATTAAAAAGGAAGTGAGGCATAAGCACCGTGGTTTCTGTTGGTCACTCTGCCAAGTTTGCTCAAACTTCAAATGTGATCTTGTCTCATCTCCCTCTTGAAAGTACAAGAAGAAATGCTTTCAGCAGTTTTCTTTCTATCCCATCTTTGCTGAAAATTGGGCAACCTACAGAAATTCCCATTTCTAAATATAAGGGAAACAGAAGCTTAGGAACAGTGAAATAATTTCTTAAGGTCACACATACAAGTTTTAAAAAAGAGAAAAAGGAAAAACAAACAAATAAACAAACAAAGACTAGAATTTGAACCCTGAGCTTGCTGGTCCCAGACTCTGATTATTTTCTCAGCAGTGTAAGTCAGAGGGAAGTGAATAAGAAAGTTTTCCAAAAGTGAATAATAAAGTTACATTTGCTTTCTGTTTTTTACTCTATCTTAACACATTCATGTAAATTTTATATTCTGTTTCATAATATTGTGTATAAATTTTAAAAGGAAAGTGAGATGATTTCATATTGAATAAAATTGCCTGATTTTCATTTTAATCCCTTTGCCTTTGTAGGTGTTTTTCTCTTTTTGTTTAGGTCGTGCCTAGCTGTCCACTGAAAACCCATACTCCCTCTTCATAATACAGAATTGCTGTTAGAATTCTATATTATTTTATATTCTATTGTGGTTCCCCAATCAGGAACTAGATTTGCCAGATTACACTCAGTGGAATATGGGTAGAGGTAATAGATGCCATTTATTGGCTTGAATTGTAAAAATCCCCATTTGCAAAACTCCCCTTTCTCTCCCATCTCCATTTGACTCCTGGGTGTAGATGCCCAAGGCAACTTTGGAAATCATTTACTAAAGATGACTGACACTCCATCAAGTGAGTTCTCATGAAACAGACTCTCCGTCCTCACCACTGCTGCTACTTGGACTTTACAGGAACAAGATCTAAATGTCTATTGTCCTACTGCATTAAGATCTCATTCTTTATCTCTACAGTTTGCCTTATAGCACCTCGTCTCCAGTTTCAGTCTTTCTCCTGTCCTGACCACCCTCACCTCTGAGCTCCAAAATCTGTTCCAAGGGGAAAGGGTGTGTCAGCATTCCTGTATTAGTTTCTTATGGCTCCCTAACAAATTACCACAAATTGGGTATCTTAAAACAACAAAAATGTATTCCCTTGCAGTTCTGGAGGACAGAGCTCAAACTCAGTTTCATTGGGCCAAAGTCAAGGTTAGCAGGGACACTCTGCCTCTGGAGGTACTAGAGGAGAATTGTCCCTTGTCTTTTCCAGCTTCCGGTGACTTCTGACCTTCCTTGGCTTGTGGCTGCATCACTCATACTTCTGCCTCCATCTTCACAATGCCTTCTTCTGTGTGTTTATCGAATGTTCTCTGTGTCTTTTATATAAAGACATTTGTGATCAGATGTAGAACCCACTTGGATAATATAGGATATACTCATCAAGTCAAGGTCCTTAACTTAATCACATATGAAATATCTGTTTCCCTTACAAGGTAACATTTACAGCTTAAAAGGATTAGGAACTGATATTGTTGGGGGGAGCATTATTCAGCCTACTGCATTATCCAAAATGGCTTAGGTAGAGGTCCAGAGTCAATGATAGTGAGTAAGAAAGAGCTGTTGAAGTTGGAAGGTTGGTGAATCAGGGGATCTTCCACTAACTTTTTTGTTAGGATGAGAAAATGTATTTTGCATATTCACAAACTTCCACAAAGTGAGGGGAGAGATTTGGGAACTATGAATGGAGATTTAAGTCAAACAAAGACCCTCACAATTACCTGACCAAAAAGTTGTAGTACTGAAGAACACTTTTGAAGGAGGCAGATGCAAGCTCACCTCTGTTTCCTTTTGTTTACTCAATTAAAACATATAATTCAGAAGCTACCATAAATCAGACACTGTTTGCTGCACTCACTGAACTCTATCAATGGAAAATACTCAAGCAGAAGTCCTTGTCCTTGCTTACTATTTTAGTCAGGATAGACAGTAAACAACATGCTTTATTAGTAAGTAAATCATGTGTAGATAAAAAGCGTTCTATGTGTTCAGCATCCAGTCTCCCAGCACCATTCCTACTTTTGACTCCCCAAAGATTAAAATTATAGAAATGAATAAATCATATCTTGAGGTTCTCTCCATGTGTGTTTTAATTTAATTTATGTTTAAGATGGCTGGCTCTTCTCCTACTAGTATTTTTCAATTTTTTGTTAATCTTAAGTCATTTTTTTTAGCACATAGTACATTGTTGCATAATTTTCTATTGACATGTAGGTTAGAATGAACTTTCCTAAAACAAAATGCATTTTACACCAGACAGTTTCTACTGCATAGTAATAGAAACTAGTGTTTCTATTTTTGCTCATCTTTCCTTTCATCATTACATTCCTTCTGCCCTCCCTCTTCTCCCCACTTCTTTCATTTAAACTCACACTGGACTGTACAGACAGAGACAGACAGACAACATGTCACCACCCCACCGACACCCAACCACTCCTGTCTGCCCGGCTCTCTGCATAACCTGATGAAAAGATGTCTCTGCAGACAAGTGTTTAACCTCCTCACCTCTCCCCTTTGCCCTCTGCCTTGTCTAAGCAGCAGAGGGGCAAGATGAGAGTGAGAGAAGAGATTAAATCAGGTGCTTGAAAGCTAATGCCGTTTCCCAGCAACTCTCAAAGTGAACCCAGGAATTTAAACTGTAATATTACCCCAAGAAAAAGCAAGAAAATGAGAAAGGTGGTATCTTCCTGGGTTCAGTGTTGTGGTGCCCAGGCAAGATTAGTGACAGGCACAGAACAACCTGGTGTTAGCTGGGGAGCATCTGAGAGAGGAAAGAAAATTGGGGCTCACACACATTCACAAGGGAGCAATCAGAATTGTGCCTGCCAAGCCTCCCGGGATCTGAGGGACATTCAGAAACGCCAAACAAGTGCTGGGGGGAAAGATATGCTTTGTTTTCTTTTTGCCTCCACTGAGAAATGCTGCCCATTGTGTTTCCGTGGGAGGCTTTTGTGGCTAATTTTGAAAAATGAAGTGAACAGGTAAACTGGAGCTAATGGTCTCAACCCCGGGGCAGACATCTGGGGTGATGTTGACTTTGTTGCCAGAGAGCCAGCTGGCCTTTGCCCAGCTCTACCCGCTCCAGGCCTGCTCCCTGCAGGCCTCCAGGGGGGCTTCAGCTTCTAATAAACCAACTGCAGAGTTCCTGATGTGGCGGTTGCTGCTGCCACCACACAGACTCTTGTGGAAACTCCACAAATGTTTGTTTTATAAATAAGCATACACGTGATACACCTTGAGGATGTCTATCCTTTATCCCGAAGGCAACACTTTCTCACCCGCCCAGAGTACCATCATATATATAATATGTATCCAGGGAGAGGTACACTCAAGAGAACTTGGGACAGAAAAATCCCTTGTGAGTTTCTCACAATGACCAAGATGATGGGAATAAAATTAACGCCCCTATGTACTAGATGCTGCTCCGCCTACGTCCTTAGCACACCTCATCTTTACAGCAATTGTGGGACACGATTTTTTTAAATAAATAAGAATAGTGGAGTCTAGTGCATGCAGCAAACATAAAATCACAAAGTCATCTAGTGCTGATGTTAGATATAAACATGAGTCTAATTATTTAGTGTAACACTTAAGAGTGTTGTTCAAGAGGCTGACTGCCTGAATTCTGTCCCAGATTAGCCACTGACTTACTGTCAGCTCAGGAAAGTTAATTTACCTCTCTGGATCTCATTTCTTTTATGTATTAAATGAGAAAGATAAAAGTTTCTGTCCCTTGGATTGTTGTGATAACTAGTTAGATAATGAATGTGAAGATTTTTTTAAGTGTCCCATCCAAATAAGTGCTCAAAAGCTATTTGCTATTTATATTACAGTGTTTTTTGTTGTTGTTGTTGTTGTTTTTGAGTTGGAGTCTCACTCTGTCGCCCAGACTGGAATGCAGTGGCTGCTCCCGGCCACCGCAGCCTCGACCTGCTGGGCTCCGGCGATCCTTCCACCTCAGCCTTCCAAGTAGCCGGAATTACCGGCATGCGCTACCACATGCCCAGACGGGTCTCGAACCCGCAGGCTCAGGCAATCCACTCACCTCAGCCTCCCAAAGGCGCGGGATTACAGGCTGAGCCACCGAGCCCGGCTATATTACAATGTTTTTTTTTTTGTTTTTTTTTTTTTTTTTGAGTTGGAGTCTCACTCTGTTGCCCAGACTGGAGTGCAGTGGCCGCTCCCGGCCACCGCAGCCTCGACCTGCTGGGCTCCGGTGATCCTTCCATCTCAGCCTTCCAAGTAGCCGGAATTACAGGCATGCACTACCATGCCCAGCTGATTTTTTGATTTATTGTAGAGATGAGGTCTCGCTGCCCAGGCGGGTAATCAACCCGCGGGCTCAGGCAATCCACTCACCTCAGCCTCCCAAAGGCGCGGGATTACAGGCTGAGCCACCGAGCCCGGCTATTACAATGTTAATGATCTTTCCACACAGCTGCAGATTGTTTCTAGAGAGTACAGAGATACTTGATTTCTAAAAAATACTAAAGAACACTAAGGTATGTGTGGAAGTCCTCAATGGGCTATGGTTCATCTGATTTAAATGATCATTGGTGGGACAAAGTGACCTCCCCCCTTCAAAAGCAGAGTTTGCTACCAGCACTGATTATGTGTAGGAGGGAAAGAGAAGAAAGAAGGACTTGCCACACATGGGCTAATGGCTGAGGTCTGGCTTCCCTCTGTTACTCTGATTATGGGGGCTTCTCCAATTCTGGCCCCAGAAGGTCACCTTCCAAGAATTGGCAGGAATCACACCCATCACTGACTGGGAGTCTGCAAGCTTTTCCAAGGATGGAATTTCCCACTCCCTCTTCCCTGTCCTTTGCCTTAGTCTGATGCCATGGGCAGAGAAGAGAAAATAAAGTTTGGCATGTCCCTTCCCCATGGTAAATGACCCCAGCTTTAAGTTATTCATTCATTCAAAATATTTTCTCAAATTTATCATTGTATGAGTCATGGAGCTAAGTGCGGCACATGTAACAGCAAGGAAAAAAAATATGATTAGATGCGGATATAAGCTTACTGTAAACTGGGCTTGGTGGCTCAGCCTGTAATCCCGCGCCGTTGGGAGGCTGAGGTGAGTGGATTGCCTGAGCCCGTGGGTTCGAGACCCGCCTGGGCAGCAAGACCTCATCTCTACAATAAGTCAAAAAATCAACCGGGCGTGGTAGCACGCGCCTGTAATTCTGGCTACTGGGAAGGCTGAGGCAGAAGGATTGCCGGAGCCTGGCAGGTCGAGGCTGCGGTGGCGGGAGTGGCCACTGCACTCCAGTCTGGGCAACAGAGTGAGACTCCAACTCAAAAAAAAAAGAAAAAGTTTACTGTAGAAAAAGCACCTAGTCTTTGTATGCTTCATTGTGGGCATGGACAAACAAGAGGCACCACAAGCAGTGCAGGGACCCTTTTTTATGTAGATGTGACTAACCATTTTATGTTTCCCACACAGAAAAGTCTTATACTTGTTTTCCTCTTCCACTTCTGCTTTTGGGCTCCAAGTTGTCCCATCCAAGCAATCCACTGTTTTGTTTCCTCCACATAATCGTACACCCCTGACATCGTGTCTGAACTTTCAGGGACTGACTGTCAAGCAGGACTTGGAGTGAGCCCCATACTTCCACAAAGAACAATTCTGCATCTCCTTCATCCAGAACATCAAGCAAAGTGAATCTCCTGGGCCCTCGATGTCCTTGCTGCCACCTCATTAATGACTATCTGCAGGGAGGTTTCATGAGGTATCAGGGCAGATGTAAGCAGATGTGGGGGAATGGATATCTTGCCTGTATCATCATGAGGTAAAAGCAAGGCTGACCTTTCATGTATCTACCCAAGTAATCAGCACAAATTTTCTGGGTTTTTACCCTGTGCTTGCCATTTGCTCATGAGTCTAGGTGGCTCAGTCACTTTGCTCAAGGTGTTAAATGTCTCAGCCTCGAAGACTACTGTTTACTATCTCAACCTTTCTACTGTTGCAGTGGATGCATTGGAAGGACCCAGTGTTACAATGTCTAGAATAGCAAAGACATGGATACCTCAGTTTCCAGGTAGGGTTGTCTGGCAGCTGTGGATGCTCAATAAATATTAGTTGAATGAGTGTTTTAATAAATTAATGAATGAGTGGGTGATGGGAGGAGTGTGGAAGTTCTGTCCCCAGATGGTGATGACAGAAGTAAGTACGGTCTGAAAATATGAAGTAACTGGGCAAGAGTCAGACTCCAGAGGCAGTTAAACTGAGTTTAGTAAACTCTGCAAAGGGAGGGCTTCAGGGAAGATTTCTAATCATTGCAGGAAAAGTAGGGTTTACTGGTATGATAAGAGAAATAATAATGACTAAAATATATTGAACTTCCACTGTATGTCAAAAACTTTCTAAATGCTTTGCATTTACTCTTTATAACCAAACACTGTCACAGATATCATATTTTATATTCCAAATTTGCAAAAGAAAATGTACAGGAAGAAAGAAGTTAAAAAGTCATTTCACTCTCAGTGCTGAGACTCAAATCCAAATAGTCTGATTCCAGAGCCAGTATTCTTCAGATAACTACTGGAATAGGGGAAAAAATTCAATTGAGTGGGCAGATGAGTGTCTGTGGCTCCGCCCAGGCAAAACTGCAAGACTGTGTTCAGACTCCACTCCTGAGGGGAGCTAGATCAGGTCTACTGGGTTGACTGAGCGACAGGACAGAGCTGTGACTACAGGTAGTCACTGCCTTCAAAGGTAGACATGGAACAAACGGTGTCAGAGTGCATCTGTGGATAATGGTAGAACATGATGCTCTTGAGTTTTCCTTTCCTCTCTCTAGCCTCTAAATCTACACTCATGTACTCTCAGAGCTAAGGATCTCAGCTCCACATAGATGGATCTCAAATCTACACCTCTACTCATAATTATCTCCCGGGTTTATCTTGCACATTGCCAAACCCTTTCTGATTTTGTGCCCTCCTATGCTCTGTTGGCAGCCCAAATTTGACTCAAGGACAAAATCTGGGCTCATGTTTCTCCTTAACTAAAACTGTCCACTTCTCCAATACCTTATGTGTGCCCTTGACACTATCATTCTCTCAGTTTCCAGGTAGCAAAGCTCCAGTCTCAAAATCTAAATTTTTTCCTTTACAAGACAATAAACCATTTCTGAATCCCTGGTAATTTTCCTTCCTTGACTTTAAAAAAAAGTATACAGCTGTATAGAAAGTTCTGCTAATTGTCCACCTCTGCAACTGCTTTTTCATCTGCACCTCCACTCCTTTGTCTGTTCATGAGTTCAGCTGCTTCTTGTTTGAAATAGTATATAAATTCTAGGTTGATTCTTGTGTCCTTTTTCTCTTCCCTTGGTTCCATCTTCCACCTGCTACCAAACCAATCTCTCTAAAGTGCATTTCTGAACTTGTCACTCCCCCAAGCAATAAGCTTCAAGGGCTTCCCAGTGCCTGCCAAATAGTGTCCAGATTCCTTGTCGTGGCTTTTCACATCCACTTAGATCTGGTCTCAACTCAGTGCACATTTATTGAGTCCTACTTAGTGCCAGGCCCTGCACTAGATGCTATAAATATAAACATGAACCCAGGATGCTTCTAGCTCTTGCAAAAGAAAAGGGAAATAAGCTGGTCCCAAACCTCTACTTGATGTTTCTCCTAACTCCTGGCCACTGCTGAAGTTGTAAAGTTGGATTTTTGCTTTTCTCCAAAACTTCCTCAATACCTCTTGCCTCTGCGTTTGGGAGCTTTCTCACTTCAATCTCTAACCAACCCTCTTCTGCTTTGATATTTCTTCCTTCAAGAAACAATACACTTCTACCTTTTGAAGATGAATGCTCCTTAGCAGCTGCCGTTGCTTGTCTGTTTTGTGATGAATCATGATCTGTGTACATTACAGCTTTGCATCTACCTGTTTTCTTCCCTATTCCATCATTTCCCAAACTAATATATAACAGAACCCTCTTCCATAGTGTTAATTGATGCATGACCTTGAAAAAGAAAATCAGTGACTTTTGGTAGCATTGCATTCACCAAAATTGGTATGCTTTCTTCTGCATGCTTTCTCAGAGATCTTACCAATTGCATACTATACATTAAGAATCTCTGAGAAAATAATGACATATATAGTATTTTCAAAACACTAAGATATGGGATATTTTTCTCACACTTAGTTATTTTTATAAGATAATTTTATTTCTCCATAAAACACAGTTTAGGAAACACTGTCCTAGAGAGTAAGACCACTGAGTAATAGTGATAATAGTAATATTGAGAAAAATATTGTTGTTTTAAGTTTCACTTCGCAGTGGTCACTATGCCATGTGTTTTGACATACAGTCTTTAATGTTGACAACGATGCTATTTATGGGGGCTAACTTCAACCCATTTTTCAGATTAGAAAACAGAATCTCAGAGCATTTAAGTAACTTTCCCAAGGTTATTTTATTATCAGGGAGAGAGTTAAACTGCAACATGAGTGCTGTCTATCTGCTGTCTATCTAACCCCAGAGCCTGTGCTCTTAGAAGGAGCAAGTCTGTGTTTAAAATCTCTGTGGTCCCCTTTCCCTCCAAAGCTCCTTAAGGTGCATGATTCTTGAAACACTTGTGATTTGGGTTTTGTGGTCTGATTGTGCATTTGTGCCTTGGAGCTTTGCAGTATAGAGAGTAGAAAGAAAGCTGCTACCCTGCTCCTAGGCTCAGGAGACCTGAGGTTATGACCCTAAATCTGCCTTTAATCAACCATGTGTCATTAGGCAGAGAATTTCTCCCCTCTGGGGCTCAGTTTCCTCAGCTGTAAAATAAAGTGAAGTTGGACTCATTGGTATCTGAGGTCCTTTAACCTCTTTTTACCATGCTCTTCTCTTTGCCAAGTTTCTGTGATTAATAGAATTAGATGAGCCCTTTGTTACCCATTGTATCTGCCAGTGAGAGAGCTGGAACTATTCCTCAAAGGAATCCACAAAGTGGCCAATGCACCGTGTTGACTCCGAGACCACTGCAGTGATGCACAGCCACTGGCAGCATGAGAACCAGAAGCACTTGCATTTCACCAAATATGTTCCTTCATTGCAGTTTAAAAAATTAATCGTAGAACATCAAATAAATATCAAAATTTATTGAAATATAAGAATAAATGAGTTTTTTAAAAAGCCAGACGGGATACATTTTCCTTGAAATATGCATAAGTAATTAAAAATTGAAGAGAAAAATGTTTGTAACAAATATGCTTTGAATTTCCTGAACCAAAAGATTTTGCAAAATAGTTTGAGACTTCCAAAGCACCAATTTGCAGCTGCTTTGGCCATCCTTCAATGAACCATCAGACCCCCAGTTGTTTTGGAAACAAGCCTGCATCCTGGGATGCATTCTCCATTGAGCAGCTAAAATGGCTTAAAACCTTCCAGGGCAACGTGGTTTGACTGTAGTTCACCCTTTGGGAGCCTTCATAAAAACAAGATGTCTATCTCCTGACCCCAGAGCCATAAGTGTCATGGCTTAAAGAAACAAAACAATAGAAGCTAATGTTAGTTTGAGGGGCTTCCCAAAGCAACGTCCAGAATTTTAGAGATGAAAAATTGGATCTGCAAAAGTGGTTCGCATTTAATTATTCCTACTCTAAGAATGGTGGATCAAGGGTTAGCCCAAGAAGCCATAACAACTGGAAGGGGAAAGGAGAACCACCAGAAAGAAACCTGAATATGTTCTTGTTAATTAAAATACTCCGAGACTGGGATTCACAAGATACAAATTTTAATGAGTTCTGCACTAGTTATGATAATACTAATGCTACTATTTTAATTATGGCAACTAGTATTTATTGAGCACTTACATGCTAAATCCTTAAATGGGATCTAAACATCTAAGGCAGTTACTGTTGTGTCTGGCCCTGTTTCCTCAGTTTACCCAAGAGGTCATCTGATAACAACCTTTATAAATGCTGAAGAACACTGTCTTTCTCTGCCACAGAGTTTCCTCTGGTCACATAAGAATTTTGGCCTCTACACTGTACAGACAGAAACCTGAAGATGTTAACATCACCAGTAGTAACGCCCTAACATTCAGGGACAAAAGTTAGTGAATAAATATCCTAACGTCTTTGCCCCACAGTGGGCCAGTTCTAAGGTATGTTCTGAGAGATCTCTCTGAGAGAGATCCCAATGGGTCTAAGGTCCATTTTCCCATGAAGGTAACACTTGTTAATACTCCCTTTATTGCTTTGCTTCCTTTCCCTGTTTCATGTCTCCACCCCTCACTGTACATATTCCAGATAAAACTACTTGTACTAAAATCCTCATCTGCCATACCCCTGGCAGGTTCCAGCTACTGCCAATCCCTTTCTCATTGTATTATGGTAAATGTTCAGGGTCTGCTTATGGGTGAGAACATGTGGTACTCAGTTCTTTGTTTCTGTGACTGGATTAAAAAATGGGGTACATATACACATGGAGTATTATGCAGCCATAAAGAAGAACAAAATTATGGACTTTTCAATAACTCAGATGGATTTAAAGTCCATAATACTCAGTGCAAATGTCTTAGTAGGATTGGGGTATTACAAATATCACAGTCAAGAGTCACACTTCCCATTTCTCCAAAGGGGAAATTAAAAAGCCTAATATTTTCATTATTTTAAAAATAATATTTATTTTAAATCATAAAAATAACAAATACATATCTTATAAAATGTGAAAGTGTTAAGTATATACCCGGAATCTCTCTACGAAAAAAATGCACTAGCACTTAATGCTTTTTGAATGGATCTCCTTATCTGTAAAATGGGAATAATAGTTTTAAAAACTCATTGATTTGCTATGAGAAATAAATAAATTGATGCATATATTTTGCTTAGAACAGTGCCTGACACAGAACAAGAGTTCAATAAATATTAGCTATTGATATAATTTTCAGAGCATTCCAAACATTTTTCTTTGCAATTTACAGGACATCTTGTTTTGTCTTCACACACATGTACAGAAACAATTCATGTGAATGCTAACCAGTTTACCTGTGTCCCAACTGGACCAAATGAATAATCTTAGAATAAATTGTCTTCATGTTTATAATTAAAATATGGCAAAGTCAGGATTTAAACTCACAATTGCCTTACTATGACTTCTTTTCCCTGTAACATACCATATGTACAATAACATGAAGAGGTTTCCTTCCACATATTTGTTACCCTTGTTCTTTTTTCATCATTTCTCTCTAGTAAATAATTAGTAGTAAAACCACTAAAACAAAAATAGCCAATATTCTTCTCTTTCTTGATAACAAAGCACAAGAGAACAGAAGATCCTGTTCTGGGTCACTTCCTTCTGTGCTACAGGGAACTTGTTCTAACAATTATCCATTCTCTCATTTGTTTTTCAATTTATCTTCCATGGCACCATACCCTCATCTCTAAATATAGTCAAACTTTCCCATTCTAAGGAGAAAATTTTCTCTTAAATTTTACACTGTATGTATTATTAGTTGGAGTAGGCTACCTGATTTAATAAGCAGCTCCTAAATCTCAGTGGTTTTATATGATAACAATTTGATTCTTGCTTGCATCTGAGTGCAGTGTAGGTCTACATGCAGAGTGTCTGCTCCATGCAGTTATTCAGGGATCCTGGCTCATTTTCTCTTCTGGTTCTGCTCTTCTCTGAGTCCTTGTATTCCTCTCCATTCTGCTGCAATGTGGGGAAAAATAAAATGGAGAATCTTCAGTGAACAGCTTTATGGCCCAGGATGGGAAATCATGCACATTATCTCCTCTTGCATTCCATTGACCAGAAATAATCACTTTGTCTCAACTAGAGGTAAAAAAGCTGGATATGTAGTCAAGTAGAGTGCCGACAGGGAAAGAATAACCCACAAGTCATGAGCACCATCAGTCTCACCCATGCCATTGTGAACAATATCTCTTCTGTTTTTATTTTATTTTATTTTATTTTTTGAGTTGGAGTCTCACTCTGTCACCCAGACTGGAGTGCAGTGGCCGCTCCCGGCCACCGCAGCCTCGACTTGCTGGGCTCCGGTGATCCTTCCGCCTCAGCCTTCCAAGTAGCCGGAATTACAGGCATGCGCTACCACACCCGGCTGATTTTTTGATTTATTGTAGAGATGAGGTCTCGCTGCCCAGGCGGGTCTCGAACCCACAGGCTCAGGCAATCCACTCACCTCAGCCTCCCAAGGGCACAGGATTACAGGCTGAGCCACCAAGCCTGGCCCTGTTTTTATTCTTGCCCCTCTATAATTCTTGGGGCAAGAAAGTTGCCAATCTTAGTATATATACTACAACTAACATAATGATGCACCTCAACTCCTTCCTCCTTAACATTTTGCAGTTTTTTATTTGCTTCTCTGCTTCTGATTGTTCTCAAAGATATCAAAGACCAATTCCATCTATGTAAAAATCTGGTGCCTAGAACACAGCATGATACAGAGTAGCTGCCTGACTTTTATTGAATAGAGGAATAAAATATGTAACGTTAATGACAATCAACTTGTTTTTCTGCACAAAAGGGCATTGATCCCATTTTCTGTGGTAGACCTTGCTCTAGATAATGATGACTTACTGATGGAATCATTCACGGGCAGCATCTGAAACAGAATTTAACGTACAGTGTTTTATTGGGGATTGATGCTTTTGGAAGAGAGAAACAAGAAGCAAGATAAGGCAGATGGAGAAGTCAACTTTGGTGGAGGTCAGACAAAGACTTGGACAACCTATAAGAAGCTCTAGAGTGGCCCATGGGAAGCTTTGGAGAACAGCCCAACAGAACTGTTCCACACTGTGATGAAGCTGCCAGGCCTCTCTATCCCACCTTGATCAGTCAGGTTGCCATCGGAAAGGCATATCCTTGTGTGAGGTGCATTTCTGCAGCTGAGGCAAATCTTAACGAAGCTGAGAGTTAGGACAAGCCATGAATGACAATATGAGTGGCACAGCTCCATATTCACAAAATCGGGCCATAAATATAAATGTAATACAGTCTTTGCTCCAAGGTCTAGTAAGAAGCGTGATACTAGCTGCCAATTTCAAAATAATACAATAATTATGGCAATAAAAATATGTAGATGGAGTTTCATGTATTCTAGAGGGAGATTTTGACAGACCTGGGTGGTAAAGATGTGACAGTTTGGCAATACTTCTTGGAGCACGTGGTCCCTGCCCTAACACTTGAGTCAACAGAAGGAAAGTAGACAGAGGGTTTTCTAGACAGTGGGTACAACATAAACAGTGGCACATGGGCCATTTCTTCTCATACTTCTGGGCCACATCTTTCCTTACTGACACAGTAGTTTCATTATTTTTCTTCTTCTTAAATTTAGATCCTACCTGATCTTTTTGTCTCATGTCCCTTTTGAATGAATTACACTCTTTTGCCTTACTAACCCACAGTTTTAGCAACTACTATCTCAACATCAAGATTTCTAAAATGAAATTACTTGGGAAAGTTAAGCCTTAGAAAATGATTTGAGTAACACTTTTCTCAGTCTTTCCAAAGATGGAAGATAGTGAATATACTTTTCCATGCTCAGGAAACAAGTTAATTTAGTATATAAACGAATGCCGTAGAATATTAGAGTTCATTTTTTGTGGATTCCTGATTGAAAGGGACTGCTGTAGATTGATGTCTCTGTCTTTAGCCTCCTTGTGAAATTTTGATGCTGTGTAACCAATCGAGGACTGCCTCCAGTAAAGTTATAGCACAAGAGATTCCACCTGTTTTAAACTCTACCTTTCTTTGACCTTTTTCATACTTGCTCCTAATTTTGGTCTCAATGGTTTTTGTGGCACCACCATCCATCCATATATCACAGTCCTCAGTCTCTTTAATGATCAATATACCCAGGAAACTGTCAAGTCCTCTAAAAATTTCTTCCATGTTCCTCCTCCATTCCCAAATCAAGGCTTTAAATCCATAAAACTGTTATTTCTCCCTACACGAACTCTTGTAACAACTCACACACACACACAGTTCTTTCTACTTCCAGATTCTCTCAACTTTAATCTCTTCCTGTTGTAGCCATAAGTATCAAGTTACTAAAAGAAAACACTGATAATATTATTTTTCTGTTCCAACAGCTTCTGAGCTTCCTTGATTCCTTCATACCCTGTCTCTGCATCAAAAACCAGAAGCAAATCAAGGACTTCCACCGTGTCAGCATGGTAATACTCTATAAAATAAACTCCAAATTTGGAGGGCTATTTAACACCATCTGAACACAATAGCTGGCAATTGGCTGATTGTGTTCTGAAATTTTTTTCTAGGAATTTCATTGCTATTCACTCCCTCTCAAAGCCCTGGCTATACACTTCCACTTGTCAAATTTTCATTCAAGCTATCATGTCATATTTTTCATGGTGCTTTCTCTGATTCATCACCAGATATAATTCTCCATTCCTAGAAAGTCTGCAACACATAAATGTGTGCTCTTATCATAGTCTTTCTTGTAATGGGATTCCCTTCAGGTAATAAGGCTCCTACTGTATACCCACCTACCCTGATAATTTCGATATGAGATCTCAGCCAAGGTTGTATGAGATTCTAGAGATTCTATTTAAGCAGAAACTCTGTGAGCTTTATGGAAAAGATGCTGCTGCTGCTGCTGATGATGATTATGACATAAGGGCAGGGAAGGAAAAAGGAAAGGGACAGAGTGTTGAATTCTCTATTTTCTTCTTGAAACCAGCTATATCTATGCTTTACTTGTAGTTTGGTTTTGCGTACTCCTTTAATACATGTTACAATCTTACATTTAAAAAATAAATCCCACCGTTTGCTTGAACTAGTGTGAATTGCATTTATGCCATGTGAACTAAAAATGTTCTGCCTAATGTACAGTCTAGAACTAATTCTATGACTCAGTTCTTGTAAGAAGGTAGTAAGAGTAAGTAAAACTGCATAGCTTAGTACAAAGAACATGGATTTTTGGCTGAACCAGGCTTGAGTTAAAATTCTAATTCTTGCTGGGTGTGTGATCTCAGAAAATGTATCAACACCCTTTGACTATTGACTTTTGAAGTTCCGGTTGACTTTTTGTAAAAGTTTCATGTGATTGTGACTATTTCACCCCTACATCCCTCATAGAGCAGGGTCAGGACTAGGGTGGGGCCAGAAGGAGTGCCAAACATAAGAAGGGACCCACTTTTCACAACACTGATAGTGAGTGCCTCCTTATATTTTATTCATAGGATGCTCACTTGCTTCTCTTCAGTCCAGACCTGGAGAATGATGATAAGGATTGAATGGCTTATTATATACAAAGAGTTCATAACAGGAAATGGTACATAGAAATTTTTCAACAAACACTAGGTATTGTTGTTATATTACATGATTATCACTACTATTTTTTTAGATTTACCCACCACAATGACCATTAGTACTATTTCAACTACCACTACAACTAATATCAGTAATACATTGATTCCCATTTGGTGTTATTATAAAGTAATTTTAATTTTTTTAGAGAGTCTTTCCCTTGCCTCATAAACTTTTGAGCAAAATATCAGTCAAACACACAGCCTGGAATGATATAGCTCTTCAGGGGAAAGCAAATCTACAGCAAAAGTAGGAAGATTTTTATTGATACAACAGCAGCATGGAGCAGAAACGGTACCTAGCTGACTTTGGGAAGGTTATCGCCTGCAAGTGGAGTTAATTAGGAGACTAATAAACCCAAAAAGGCATAGTGAAAAGATGGCTAAGAGCTCAGGTTTTGCACATCTGGGTTAAAAAAACTGGCTTCACCACTTCCTGATTGTGCGACCTTGGGCAAGTCGCTCCTTCTATCTGAATATTCACTTTCTCATCTGCAATAACGGACCCTAGCTCAACTGGTTGTGTGACAATAAAGTGTGACAATGCCTGTGAAAAACTTAGCACAAGGGCTGGCACATCCCAAATATCCCATTAGAGGAGCCATTTTGCCTCCCCCACCCTTGCTATTATTATTAATGCTACTGTTGTATTGCTACTATGTTATTGTCCCTCATCCCTTCATTCTTAAGTCTAGACAGAAATCACTTTACCTAGGCTGGTGTGACCTGGGAAACCATGACACCTAGTCCTCCTGTCTTTGGTGAAACACTGTTACTGGAAGCTGGACCAGGGAAGTTGGCATCACCAGTAACTCTCGCCACATATGACACATGGTCAGCACCCATAAATGTGAATTGAATTTAAAAATCCAGGTCCTTCAATCAAGAGGAAGGAGCAAAATAACTCTTTTAACTCGAACTGGAAATCTCTTTCTTCATTTTTTTTCTGGGTCTTCACAGGCCCTGTTTGGTTAAGTAGCTGACATTTTGGTGATAGCTTGCTACAGCTCCCCTTCAGCTCCTGATTTGGGAGTGATGGTGCCTTTCATAGGCCTCCCATGAAGACTGCATATTGCTATCAAACTACTGGAGGCGACTTGCCTTGACTCTGAGTCATGAATATGATGTTCATAATTTTTCAGATTCAGAGTGGAAGGCAAGGATGCTAGATTGGACGCTGCATAGAACTAGATGGGATGCTGAATGAAACTGTCCCTGAAAAACAGGGTGGATTATATGGTTTTCCTGATCATTATCCTTTCCAGGTCACTTTGGGGAGTGTCTATTATAGTATTTTGTAGTAACCTGTGATTGGACTTCTTTCTTGAAAGGTGCCTCAAACACTAGAGACAATGTCATCAATACAAGTGGTCTTTGATATGTGCCTAATGGAAGGGGGAGAAATAAGAAAAGTGGACTTGGGACTACTGTCTCTGAGCTGTCAGTCTGGAATACAATCTTACTCCCTGAAAGAAACAAAGGGGGAGGCTGGTCTAGACCAAGGCGGTCCAAAACCAGGCCTCTTGGCTGAAATTCCATGTACACCAGGGTGTTCTTTCCCTCCCACATTGCTTAGGGAACCCACACAGAGGAACATCTGGCCAGATGCAATCTACAAAACATGCTGTGAAACATGTTAGCTCCCTCAGGCCAATGAGAGCCCACCTAGTAAATGAGCAGGAAAGGACCCCGCAGTGAATTCTGGAAGCTAAGATCTGTCTCACATGGGACCCATCTTTCCATAAAGAGTGAAGTCCAAGCCAGCAATTCACACTGAGGTCTGACAACATCTGGGAAGCTGTCTTAAGACATAAGGGATCAGTCAGGACCTGGAGTCATTGTCTTCCAGTCTATCACAATAGAGAGGAACGGGGGAAGGAAGACGTTCTGGGTTATCAACAGCAAAGTGTCACAAAGAACTAGCCTTTACTAAGTAGTCACTGTGTCCTCAAGTACTGTGCTGAGTGCTTTAGAGCTAATATTTCATTTATTTTCACAATAACTATAAAGTCTGTCTATTTTTCTTATTTTGTATATAAGTCATTTGAGGCCAGAGAAGATACAAAGCTTCTTCAAGGGTACGTGGCCAGTGAGTGTGGAGTCAGGAAGAAACTCAAGTCTGCCTGCCCATTAAGTCTTCTTTTTGTTTTTTTGTAGCCACACTATGAGTAAAACATCAGTTTTCTGCCAACACCATCTCTAGCCCCTGTCCCTGTTTATAATCTTCTAGATTAGAGAAGGATTCTGAGTATAAGCCATGAATTCAGTCTTCTCCAAAGTACCATCTCCAGAACACTGAGAACATGTATTTATGTTTTTTTTTTTTTTAGTTGATCACAACAATGGAAAGGCACTGCTGACTTCTCTAGTTAAAGGTGAACATCTGCATGCAGAAATGGCCCTTTTCTCACTGGCACTGCTCAGGTGTGAAGACAAAAAGAGGGAGGAAAAAGGAGGAGTCACACATAAATAATTGAACAATTTAAAAGATTCCAAACTTGTGAATCCAATTAACCTCTGAACTTACTTCTAGCCTGGTCTGCTGGCTCTCAGCATGTTGGATCTAAACCATAAAACTAGTTTGGGTGTGTTTCTCAGGAATGCACAAGGGGTCCTGATGAGGAAAGGAATGATCAAATTCATGACCAGGACTGTTGTGTAGGAAAATAGACCAGGGTTTCAGCTTCAGGGAAGCTGAAACAGGGCCAGCACCTCAACTGCCTTCAAGCACAGAACATTGGAGGACAAACAAATGACTCAGATCTGTGAGCATGAGATCTGAATCAGCAACTCCACAAATAACCACCTGTCCATTTGAACTTCTCTCTCAGATTTTACTGCTGCATTGTCAACATCACACTTTTCATATCTCTTATTACTTCTCATTTTTCAAGGCTGATGGGAAGTGAATGCTCCTTCAAATGACTCTAATGAACTTTCTCTCTCTGAGAATCTCCAGAATCCAAAGGAAATCAGGCCACAAAATTTGGCATTAGGATGACTTTGTTCAAATCCTTGCTCCTCTTCCCATCTGTGTGACCTTAAGAATAATATTTAAATTCTGAGCTTTGAGGTTCAGTTTCCTTATCTGTGCAATGGGGATACTAATTGGATCTATTTTATAGGTGTATTTGGGAGGACAAAATTATATAAGGCACATAAAAAGACCTAGCACATGATTGATGCATAATTATTGTTCAATACATAATTTAGTAGTAGTAGTAGTAGTAGTATCATGAGTATAATTACAAGTATATTAATTTTGTAGGGCTGTCATATAAAAATACAACACAATTGGTGGCTAAACAACAGAATTTATTGTCTTGCAGTTCTAAAAACTGAGAGTCCAAGACTGCAATGACAGCAGAGTTAGTTACTTTTGAGCCTGTAAGGAAGAATCTTTCCCATGCTTCTTCTTAGCTTCTGGTGGTGTACTGGTAATCTTTGATGCATTTTGTGACTTGTGGATATATCACTCTGATCTCTGCCTTCATGTCCACATGGTATTCTCCCTGTATGTATGTCTGTCTCCAAATTTGAGACCCATTCACCTCGGTATGACCTCACCATAACCAATTATATCTGCAATGTCTGTATTTTAAAATAAGATCACATTCTGAGGAAGAGGGAGTTAGGATGTCAATGTGTATATTTTGAGGGTACACAATTTGACCCATAACAACAAGCGTACTATTTACTTTACTTAAAATATTGGATCTATGGAATTATGCATTTTTTAAAGGAGTGCTACATTCAACTGCCTCTGGACTGCCTGTTCATATTTCAGGATGGTCATATTACCATGTTGGATCTAAGCCGCAATAAGTGGTAAAGTTGGTAAAGAAACCAGAATCTGTAGTTGGGAAAACACACACAGCTAGAATTGATGAGTGAATGGGAAGTTCACCTATCCAAGTGATCAGTGCTCAAAATGATGCTGCAAAATCAAGTTTGATTCAGACTGATATGGGTATCCAAGGCATTCTAATCTAACGAGTTGAGCTTGCAAAAAGACTGTGACTAGGAAGTGCTGCTACCATTCTAAGTAGAAAGATTAGACAGAATTTAGTCCTAGCTAGTGAATAGCAATGGGTCTATGGAAGATGCTCTGGCTCTAGATGAAAATAATGGAGCTCTGAAGAGCTCTCCAACTACCAGAAAGAGCCAAAATGCTGAGATGGGAAAGGCCCCCACTTCATGTCTTACTCACAGTTTGCATAATATATAAAACATGTTGCCATTGTGTAATGGATGAGAACATTGCCTAGTGTCTGAAAACCATTTCATTTCAGAAATCTCATTATTTCTTCCTTTTTTTGTCTTCATCTTGAGCTTTCACACACATGTGTATATCAAAGTATTTTCTAGAATGTTTTTATTTAACTTACTCTTACCAGTAACTTTTTTCCATAATTCTATTAAAATAACATTTGTATAGATTTAGACACTGAGATATAAAGATGTTAAGAGACTGTCTTCACATTAGACAGCTGTTTAAAAAAGAAGAAAATAAGAGGGAAAAGATAAAAGATGAGGGTAAAAAATCAAAAGAAGAAGAAGAGTTAGGAGAAGGAGGGGAACTAGGAATAATCCATTTGTGACTGCAGGTACCATCCCAAAACTCTTGGATTTTTATTAACTAACACTAAGATTACCCAAACCAGGGGTTAGCAGACTGTTGTTCATAGGTCAAATCTGGCCCACTGACTATTGTTTTGTAAATCAAGTTTTATTAAAACGCAGACATGAATGCTCATTTTTGTGTTGTCTGTGGCTGCATCTGAGATATGATGACAAAGTTAAGTATTTTCCACAAAGATTGCATGGCCCGATAGAGCCAAACATGTTCACTATCTGGCCCTTTACAAAAAGTGTGCGTTGACCCTGCCCTAAATCAGTTCCTTATAATGATCTTTCAGACCCGTTCTATGCAGGTGCACTATAAGATCTCTCTGAGCAGTGGAGCTGGGTTATTCCTGAACTACCCATAATTTTTTCACTATGGCCCTTGAAATGGATCTATTTTTAATGTGGAGTGTATAGCTAGTGAGGAGAAATAATGTCAATCAGTCCATGAACATCCCTCTCCCCTTTCATACTGTGAACTGTTAAGGATCCAGTCACAATGCAGTAAAAATTCTTTCCCAATGACGGAGACCTTTTGCACAGCTTCCATGATCAGTAACTTTCATCTAAATCTCCCTCTCTAAAGATTGCATAAATTATCACAAATATGCAAATATAACTATGACTTAACTACTAGGACTGATTGGTAATTAATTTCTTGATTGTGATCATCCATTTTCACAAATCATAAAAAATAACACTCAGGGTGATTCGCAGGATGCTAATAATGCGGGTTTTCTCCAAACCTTATAATGACCAACAAATCAGTCAGAAGAAGCCCTGTTGTAATTTTCACTTTTGAAAGGAACTATCTGAAAAAGGCTGTTCATAGGGAAAAAAAGTCAATAAAACTATGAAAAATGCTTAATGTTATGAAAAACGGTTAATGTTACTCATAAATAAAGAAACGCAGAATAAAGAGAATAATGCTTTCGCCCCCATCAAAGTGACATTTAAACGTTAATAATAATGCCCAAGATGGAAGTAGATATCAAGAATTGGACCTACTAATAAACACTGATGTAATACTATTGAGGAGGATTCACGAAATTTGATCACATTTAGAAGGTACTTACTCTTAGATCTAACAGTATCACTTCTAGAAATTTCCCCGAGATTTTTTTTTTAAGTTGTTGTGAGGGCTGGGCACGGTGGCTCATGCCTATAATCTCAGCACTTTGGGAGATCACAGTGAGAGGATTACCAGAGCCCACAGGTTTGAGACCAGCCTGGGTAACTTGGCAAAACCGCATTTCTGCCATAAATCAAAATATTAACTGGGCATGGTGGCATGTGCCTGTAGTTCCAGCTATTCAGAAGGCTGAAGCGGAACGATGACCTGAGCCCAGCAGGTCAAGGCTGTGGTGGCCATGAGCGTGCCACTGCACTCCAGCCAGGGTGACAGAGGGAGACTCCAAATTAAAAAAAAGTAAGTTATTGTGAAGAATAAGTTGCGTGTGTATATGTATGTATATGTGTGTGTATACACATCATAACACAAGACTTTTTATCTTAACTTTAAGTTATTAAAGAAACTTGGAAATAGACTGTAATGTGGCATCATTTAATGCAATGTGGTATATGTATAAGATAAAGTACTAGGTGGCAGTTTAAAGAATGTATGAGGTACCTAGTCAATGACATGAAAAGTTGTCTAAGTTCTGCTGAGTGAAGGAAGGAGGTTGCAAAGTAATATGTGGAATCAGACCTCATTACGCATCAGAATAACCTGGATGTTTGGCAAAACAGAGATTGTTGGGTGCATATCCAGAAACTGTAACTTAATAAGTCAAGGTCAACACTTGAAACTTTGCATTTCTAACATGTAACCAACCATGCTGCCTATCAAAACTGGACTGGATTATAAAAATGTGGTACATATACACAATGGAATATTATGCAGCCATAAAGAAGAACAAACACATGAATTTCACTGCAACTTGGATGGATTTAGAATCTATCATACTCAGTGATCTATCACGGAAACAAAAAACAGAGTACATATGTTCTCACTCATAAGTGACCTTGAACAATTATCATAATACTGTAAGAAAGGGATTGGCAGTAGTGGGAAACTGCCAGGGCAGAGGGGGTGTTGGCGGTTGAGGGAAACTGACGGGGGGGAGGCACACCACATCAAAAGGGGTACCTGCATAATGAACATTTGCATGTCTAACGTTTAATTTTACCCCACATCTTTAAAATAAAAGGAAAAAATAGAAACTGCATTCCTAGCAACTGCTGAAGCTGCTCATCTTAGAACCACAATTTGAGAACTAATGCAGACTATAATACCACTATATGCCCACTTATGTATGCATGGGCATATTATGAGAGAAATTAGTGTGACTGTTTTGGGGAACATATGACTAGGAGATGAAAAACAGTTTAAATTTGACTATATAATATTTATAGTATTTGGCTTAATATTACTAACATTTATGACTGTCACAATACTAATACTTTCGTTTTTAAAAACAATTCTTGTCAGTAACTTGATTCATTATCACCTCTCTTTTATGTTATATGTTTATTATAATTAACTTATAAATTTCCAATTTTTCTCCTTGTCTCTAAGAAGAGAACACACTGTTGATATAGACTATATTGGTGTTTTCTGCTCTTTAACAAATTGCCACAAACTTCACAGTTTGACCTTAGCTACAAATATTTATATCTCATACAGACTCTGAGTTTTAGGAGTCTAGGAGTAGCTTAGCTGAACTGTTCTGGCTCTTACAGGGTCTTGGTTAAGATGTCAGGACTATTGTCTTCTTGTGCCTTGAACTGGGGCTGGAGTGAAGAATCCATTTCCAAGTTTACTTATGTGACTGTTTTCAGAGACTTTCTTTCCTCATCAAGTAAGTCAAGTAATTTTTAATTATTATTTGGGCTCCCAATAGCTTAAACTTGGTAATGTGATAGCTGATTGCTAAGATAAATATATTTCTTGTTCATACAACAGGTCTATTTTAAAATGTAAATTAATAAATTATTATCCTAGTATCAAAAGAAAAAAAAAGGAAGAGAGGCTAAAAGAGAGAAAGACGAAAGGAGGGAAGGATGGCAAGGAAAGGAAGGAGGAAGAAAAGAGGGAATAAAGAGTAGGAATGGGAAATAAAGAGAGGGACACAGGGCCTTCCTATTTGAGGTACGCACCCCTCGTATGTTTCAGGTAGTATAGTAGTCAGGTGCTATATTTATTAATCATTCACTCAAGATTAGAATTCATTCACTTATTTTTATAATATTTTTTGAGCATCTATCAAATGCTAGACCTTACCTTGGAAGCTCTGGTTACAGATGTAGAAAAGACATGGGTTCTGCTCTTAAAACCTCACATAAAAGACTGACATACAGAGAAAAAAAAATCTGGTGTTTATTTAGCACTAATGTGCTAAACTACACATTTTTCTCGCATGTTTTCATTTAATCCTCACAACAACTTTGAAAAGAAGTCCTCTTATTATGCCCATTTTTTGGAGGAGGAAATTGAGGTACAACCTGGTTAAAACTTGAGTTAAACCCAGGACTATGTGACCTCAGAACCTGAACTCTTAATCACATTAGCCCAAACCTCAAGTACTTGCAAAATAGTTTTGAGATAAATCCTTAAATAGAGGTAAGGAGAAGAGGTATGGAAACACAGAGGAGACCAGTTCTACCTAAGGTCATCCCAAAAGGGTCTCTGATATTGAGACTGGGTCTTTAAGGATGACTTGAGCCAGGCATGGTGGTTCACACTTGTAACCTCAGCACTTTGGGAAGCTGAGGTGGGAAGATTGCTTGAGCCCAAGAATTTGAGACCGGTCTGGGCAACATAGTGAAAACTCATCTCTACAAAAAATACATAAATTGGCCAGGCATAGTGGTACATACCTGCTCCAGCTACTCGGGAGGCTGAAATGGAAGGATCATTTTAGCCCAGGAAGCCAAGACTGCTGTGAGTCAGGATTGCACCACTGCACTCTTGCCTGGATGAAGGGTGAGACCCTGACTCAAAAAACTAAAAAACAACAGTTATATAAATAAAAAATAAAGATGACTCGAGGCTTACCATGGATAAAAGGAGGTGATAGATATCTTGGTCAGAAGAAAAGCATTACAGAGAGAACCTCAGAAGGACATGTGTATAGTCATTCTGATTGGACTGGTAAATTCTAAATTGTTTCTGAATTCTGATTGATAAATACAGAGAAAAGCTATCAGGGTAGGCTGGAGGGGAGGTTTGGGACAAGATACAAAGGACTTTGTATACCAACTAAAGGATTTGAACTTGATGAAGTGGAAACCAGTAAAGTCTTTATGGAGAAAGAGTTATTAAGAATCATATGTTAGAAGGATCTCTCTGGACCAAGCTGTGGAATAATCACAGGAGGAGAAGTTTTGGCAGGGAGACAAGCTGGGAGTGATGTTTGTCATGAAGGCAGGTGATGAGGGCAAAACTGGACAGTCATTTTAATGGGTGATAAGGAGAATGGGATGGATCAGAGAGTATTCAAAGGGTGGATGTGAACTGAAGAGGAGAGAAGAGAGAGGAAGAAGGCATCACAGATGCCTCCACTATACCTTGGCCAATTATGGATACGATTAAACTTTTCCCAGAAGTGGAACCAGAAGGAGAACCATGTGTGAGAAAGGGATTTATTATTCATGAAAATAATAACGTTTTAAAATCAAGGGATTTTTTTAGTTGCAGGAGTTCCTTATATATTTTTTAAATAAGCACCCTATCAGATATATGGTTTGAAAATATTTTCTCCCATTCTGTGAGTTACATTCTATTGTTTCATTCATACTGTTTCTTTAGCTGTGCAGAAACTTTTGAGTTTAATGTAGTCCCACTTGTTTTTTGTTTTGTTTTGTTTTGCTTTTTGCCTTTGTCTCCTGTACTTTTGGTGTCATGCCCATGAAATCATTATCATAACCAGTGTTATGGAGCTTTTCTCCATGTCTTCATACTGTTTTCTGCAGTGTCTATACCATTTTGCAATCTCACCAACAGTGCACAGGGTTCCAAATTTTCCACGTCCTTGCCAATACTTACATATTTTGTTTTCTTGATAGCTATCCTAACAGGCAAGAAGTGGTATCTCAATAGTGGTACTGATTTGTGTTTCTCTGATGATTAGTGAAGTTATACATGTTTTCTCAAAAATTAAAAATAGAACTATTGTATGGTCCCAAAATCTCTTCTGAGAATTTAACCAAAAGAGTTGAAGTCATGATCTCAAAGAGATACCTGCCCTCCCCTGTTCATTGCAGCATTATTCACAATAGCATAGAGATGGAAGCAACCTCAATGTTCACTGACAGATGAATGGTTAAAAAATATAGCATATACGTACAATTAAATACTATTCAGCCTTAAAATAGAAGAAAATCTACAAAATGAAACAAAATGGATGAATCTTAAGGACATATGCTAAGTGAAATAAGCCAGTCACAGAAACAGTATAGAATGGTAATTGCCAAGTGCTGCTGGAAAGGAGAAGCTGGGAACTGCTAATCAACAGAGGTAAAATTTCATTTATGCAAGATGAATATGTTCCAGAGATCGACTGTATAGTGTCTTGCCTATAGATACCAATAGTGCATTGAACACTTAAAAGTCTGTTAAGAGAGTGCATCTCATGTTAAGTGTACTTATACAAATAAAGAAAGTAATAACTGTAGTGAACGTTTCTTGAATGTTTACAACAGACACTGTGCTAAGTACTTTACAAATACTATCTCATATTTTATTCTAAGAGCAAGATAAGTACTAATTTTACGAGAATTTTATAGAATGAGGAAATCAAGATGCAGAAAATTTTCTTAACTTCCTTGTAAATACATCAATCACAAATACTACTGTTAAGCTTCCATTTCAGGGATTTAAATCTAGGACCTGTGTCTTAACCACTGTGTTACATAGAGGCATTGTTTCATCTTGATTTTAACAAAGATTTTCTTGGAAGACAGAGGTGGGGGAAGGGTACATTGTTGAGATGGCAGACATTCTTAAATCTCATCCAAAGTACCAAGGAAGCATCAAGTTTTATCATGTATTTTCAGAATAAAAGATGATGATGCCGTTTAAAGTTGACAGATTCAATATGGCCTGTTCTTAGTTAGAGAGTTGACTTTCTCTGTCCCTCCCACACAAATTGTGAACGTGCATTTGCTCTGAACCATTAACCCTCCCTGGCTGGGTTACCCTGGTGACTAATGGCATTTGCAAGGCAGTTGGCTGAGGTCATGGGTCAGGCCATAGCTACAGAAAACACACCCTGGGTTTTTGCCTCCTCAATAACCAAGCTGGTCTTACCAACTGAGAGGGCTAATTGGCCCCATCCCTTTGAAATGAGGATCCAGCATCACTGAGAGTTAATAAAATATATCCAGGAGGGCACAGATCAGTGGTTCCCAAACCTGACTCACATCAAAATCACTAGAGAGGAATCAGAGATGCACGGATTCCTGAGATCCTCTTGAATTAGACTCTCTTTGAGGAAATTCCAGGAATCTATTTTTTTTAAGTTTCCTAGATTATTTTTTATGCACAGGTAGATTTGGGAACCACTACAGATAACCTCCCTCCATACCCCGCGCCCGGTTGCCTCAGAGGACAATCAGATGGAATGGATGATCCAGGTGTTGAGCTGGGAAAAGGTGGCAGGATTGGCACACATCATATCTGAAGTTTATCACTTAGGAGTGCTTGTGAATGGGGGGAGAGATAAAAATAAAAAGGGATACAGGTACAGGCATGAAAAGGTACCTTAATATTCCTGCCTCAGCAGGAAGACAGGTGCTTCTGCTTCTGGTTCTCCAAGGCCCAGATATCTAAGTACTAGGAATATAGAAGAGACTGCAAATGGAAATGCAAAGCCATATCTTAATCACTGAGGCAGGAGTCTGTTTGATTGAGGGAGTGGTAACTTTAGCTTTCTGTGACTCCCTAGGAGCCCCATGGGACAGCAAAGGAAAATAGCAGCTCATGGTTTAATTCTGCTTGGTGGAAGTGCCATACTTGACTCTTGGTCATTCTGTTGCTCAAGCTACAAGGGGCCGTCTATGGGGCAACTGGTAAGAGAGTCTAGCATCATTTAAGGTCTTTGCCCTGAGCTACTTTGGCAGGCAGCAAAGATGATGTCCAGACCTCATTCTTTCCATCTCCTTGAAGACCTTGGTTTCCCTTAACAACTAAGGTTATCCAAAATCATATTCCTGCCACTGTCATTTTCTAAACTTGAGGTCATATAGAAATTGGCAAACTGGCCTCATTCTGAGTCCCTGACTAAGCCTAAAGCATTCCTCTTTAGTCATGTCTCTCAAGAGGTGACATCGGGCATCTCTTCCAGGCATTTCTGTGTGTTGCTGGTACCTTCTTTGGTAGGCACTCAATTGGAAACCCAGTTATTACTCCTCACATATGTTCCTTCCCTGGAATCTGGGTTGTCTCTGTAGCAGCTGTGACCAACAGGATGCAGCATAAGTGACAAGATGCTATGTTCCAGACTCAGGCTGTAAGAGACCAGAAGCTTCCATTTCTTGTTTTTAGGTATACTCGCTCTTGGAGCCTTGAACAATCTTCAAGAAGTCCAATACCTCCCTTAAGCCCAGGAGTTCCATACTGCGTAAGCTCTGTCCACGCCACTGCACTCCAACCAGGGTGACAGAAACACCATCTTTAAAAAAAAAGTTAAATTTATGCTGGATGACCACTGGATAGATTCTGAAAATACAGAGATAAGGAAAGGAGCCCAGATAAGTACAGTCTTCTACTGGAATCCGCTCTCTCCAAAGGGCCAGTCACACGAGCAAAACCATCTTTGATCTTTAGACAAAGCCAGTCACAAGATGAATGGCACATAGATTCTCGTCTGTGTTGAAAGGAGCAAAGGAATAGCTCAACCGAGCTCTGATTGAATTCCTGACCCACAAAATTATGAGGTACAATAAGATGGTTGCTGTACAATAAGATGCCTAGGTTTTGGGGTACTTTATTTAAAAGAGACAACTAGAAAATAATCTGAAAGAGTCTAAGTGAAGGCCTCTTGAAATGGTTATATTCCAAGTAAAATCTGTCTCAGGTCTACAATGTTAGCCATGCTTTCCTGGATGAAAAACCTGGCACCTTCCGGGAACAGAGTCCATCAGTTCCCATGCGTTGAAACTGATCACCATATACACAGAGGCCAAATGTACCAACCTGTTTTGTAAGACTGCCCCCTCCAACACATGCTCACTCTTTCCCTCTTTCCCTGGGGTGAATGAGTTTTTAAAGAAAAAATTGTCAAACATTCAACTTAAAAGAGTTATCTGTATTCAAAGGATTTATTGAAATGGGGTCAAAATAAAGGAAAGTCCCTGGAAGTCCAAGAGGGGTGACTCGGAAAAGTATAACACATTGACTTTTATTATGATGACTCAGCTGACCTGATCCTGCTCCCAAGAAAGGACTGGGTGTGGAGAAAGAAATGAGTCCCTTGAACCTAGAACTGCAGGTAAAGGATTTCAATAAGAACCATTACTAAATAGAAGTTCCAGCACCACTGTCTCCCCAGGAGAAAGCAGTAGTGCTCTTTTGGCTAAAACACGCACCCATATTTTCTTTTCTCTCTCGATCTCTCTCTCTCTCATACAAACACACACACACACCATCCTGTAGTCTTCTTATTTGATAAAACCAGAAGCACCTGGATCCCCTAAAACTTTAGTCTCAGAGAGACAAAGGCAAACTCCCAGTCATTATGTCAGGCAAAAACCAGATCTGTACATGCAAAGAGGAAGTGCCCAGGCAAGAGCCCTGCTAAGATTACGGGCTGTTAATAAGGAAAGACAGAAGCCAGAAGGTTTGATGTACAACTCCACAAGCAGAGGTTAAGGGGAGAGGCTGGGTAGGCTCATTTGCAAACTTGGTCCTGTTTCATTAAGTGAGAGCAGAGACAGCCTGTCTCAGTCCAGCAGAGAAGGAACTCATTATCCACGTAGGGAGCAAGAGATAAGAATCTTTTAATAATTGCTGGGAATTTTTTTATTATGATGTGGAATGCCAATTTAGGCCTCTCCTCACAGGCTGGATACAAACAACCTCCTTGGGAGTTAAAGCCGCTCCCCCTGGGGTTGTGGTCATTAAGGACAAAGAGAAGAGAGACTGATGTTTGCTCAAGAAAGGCTGCTTCTCAGGGGGCCCCTGCTGGCTGCAGGAGCCAAGTCTCCACCGGGCGACTCCTGGGTTGTCCTGGCTCCAGAACCTTCCGGAGCCCTCAGAGCCCGGCTGCTGCAGCTGGTCAACTGAGGCCTGTGTAGCTACCTCTAGTGGACCCTGCATCTCCTCAATGCAAAGGGCTGATCTGTGATTTCCTTTCACTTTTGAAAACTTTGTGTATAGGATTAAAACAGAAATTTTACACAATGAATACTTCCTTCTCTAAACAGTTAACTGTGAAAATGAGTACTATGGAAACTAGACAATTGTACTATGCTCTACCTAGATACCTCACCCACCAGAGATTTGACTCCTTGTTTAAAAGGGAGCTTAGTGTATGATGACCACTTGATTACCTAATCCTAAATTGTACCCCACATCTTTTTTTTTTTTTTTTTGAGTTGGAGTTTCTGTCGCCCAGACTGGAGTGCAGTGGCCGCTCCCGGCCACCGCAGCCTCGACCTGCTGGGCTCCGGCGATCCTTCTGCCTCAGCCTTCTGAGTAGCTGGAACTACAGGCGCGCGCTACCACGCCCGGATCATTTTGATTTATTGTAGAGATGAGGTCTCACTGCCCAGGCGGGTCTCCAACCCACGGACTCAGGCAATCCACTCACCTCAGCCTCCCAAAGGCGTGGGATTACAGGCTGAGCAACCGAGCCCAGCTCCACATCTTTAAAATTAAAAAAAATTAAAAATAAAAATAAAAAAAGGGAGCTTAGCAAAAGATTAGGTGTTACAGAGATGCTAGAACTAGTCAGATGGATTTCCCTTGCTGTAATCTGAGAAATTAAGAGAATTTTTAAAGGAATGACTTTTTTTTCCTTGATGTCCTTTGATATGACATTTTGCAGAACAATTCAGATGTCTGATACACCCATTGGGGACCCTCTTATTGAAAAGGCTGTGCAGGCCCTGAATTAGAACCCTGTGCAGAGGACGCATTTCCTCAGGCAGTGACTGTATTTCACCCTCAAAGGCAGAGAAGGGAGATCAAAGTCTAACAAGGCCTACAAGTTGTTGATCCTCTGGCCCTGGGCTGTGCTGAGGGCTCCACATTGATCCCACTCAGACTAGCTGTTAGCCTCAACATTCCAAAGGATTCCCACAAGTCGATCCTAAATTCTCTTCACCAGCTCCTTCCCTCCATCCCACCCTGGGTCTATAAGGCTCTTCCCCTTTTCTCCCTCTTCTCTCCCTACATCATGCCTGGTGGGGTAGATGCTGAATGACAACGATGGTGGTTTTATGTTCCAGGTGTCAGGAGCAATGAGGCGTCTTTGAATCAGACGGATCCTGCTATTCCATCTCCACCAGTGAGGACACTGTGCCCAGGGCTAGAGGCTCCAGGAGCTGTCTGAGTGTAAGCTCCACACCAGCTCCTTGGCTGGATTTCAGAGAGGCCTGAGGAAGTAAGGGATGTTGCTTGCTCCCTGGTGGAATCTGTGCTGACAGCTCTCAGGCTGCAGAGGGTTCCGGGTGCACAGTAGACAGCAGCACTGGGGCAGATGTGACCCAGTAAGCTACCCCGGGCCCTGCTCGCTTGCATGCTGCTGCACTTCTGGTGCTCCCCAAAGCAGTCACCTTATTATTACTAATAATAATGATTATCTAGCAATCACAGCTACTGGGTATTGAGAAGCAGTAGAGTGCTGTCATGTAAAGCAGAATGTCCTCAGCCACTTCTGAGCAGTGTGATATTGGAGGAGTTGTTGAACATCTCTGAGCCTCAGCCTGCTCATCTGTAAAAGTGGATAAGATGATACCTACCTGTGCTAGAATTTAAAGAGACAGAGGCAAAGCTGGCTGCAGCCTAAACACACGTGCAGTCAAACACAGCAGGCTCGGGGATGGGAAAGACTGAAACTGTGCAGTGACCATGAAGACACATGAACTGAGTCCAAATTCTACTTCCACCCTTTCTCAGTGAGACCTTTTGAACCTCAGTTGATTTTTTGTTTGTTTGCTTCTTTGTTTTGTTTTTAATCCAGTAAACGGGGACAATTATACCTGCCACAGCTGTTGAGAAAATTGAGATAGTAGCTATGAAATCTCTCATGGGAGAAATGGGGAGTAAGTTCTGTTAAGGTCAAAGAAAAAATGGAAAAGACAGAAGGGAGATACAAGATGACAGTGCTCAGGTTTGACTTTCTAGGATCCACATTGCTGGTCGCCTGCAGCCATCACGCCCGTAGCCACGACATCTCTCCAGCACAGACCTGCTCTAACCTGGCATGTCTCCATGTATACATAAATCAATTTGGAGACACCTGCAAAACTACTCAGACTTCTCCTCTCTGGAATGTGCATCTTTCTCCTTTTCATCAACTGGCATTGTGAATTCTGCAGTTGCCTCCTCCAGAGAGGCACCCCTGATTAATTTTGAACCTACAAAGAGAGGTGATCAATAGTTTCGAAGAAGTAACTTGTGTCTCTCACCACAGTGTTAAGAAGAGTCAGCCCTGGAGCTGGAGAACTACCCTGGTCTCTGATTCATTGTGGGCCAGAGCCAAAATCTCTGATTATGGTAGCAGGGCTTTGGAGGTAACATCCAGATTGTTTTCTTGTTCTGGTGACTTTGAACAAAGGAAATTCTCCAGTGGTATGTTCTCAATTCCCACAAACACCAGGGGTAAAACAGATTGCTGTAAGAGGAGATGGCTTAGTTCACATAAAGATTAATTAGAAAAGAAAGAGGATAATTTTCCTGGATCACTCAGGATGCATGCACCACGCATTTAAGATTCAATTTTAGAGAGAGCATGACTGACACCCTGATCTTGCACACTTGCAGACCTTGTCAAGCTCTTCAACTCTGCAACTGCCCACCTTGTCTTTTGACTCCTTACATCTGGACCTCTTTCTCACAGTCCTAAAATGGTAGGCTTCTTCTTTTCTTCATGCTGCCAGTTAAATGACACCTCCTCCAAGAAGGTGCCAAATGAATGCACTATCTAAAGTCAGGTAACCTTCACTATTTTGTCTCCCTACCTCCTATGACATGTTCTTTGATAATACTTATTGCAATGCAAAATTATTTTATTTTTATAATAATCTATTTAAAATTGTTAATTCCTTGTATGAGTTTCATAGTTTTAAGAGCTCTTGCCTTGTTTACTACCATAGCCCTAGTGCCTATAACAGGGTCTGGTATTAATGAGTGTTTGTTGAGTGGATTGTAGAATAGGGCTTTTTACTTGAAAAACTTCTTGAGGAAAAGTAGTCCATAAACTTCCTAGAGATCTTTGGTGACATCATCTCTTTTGCTCCCTTTGCCCCTACACATGGCTTTCAACCATAAATAATTGCCCCCTAAATCAAAACCAGGGCAAAATTAAGGCTGTATAATGATTACTGATTAGTTAAGATCCCTTTCATGTCTGGAAACTCTATGTGGGAAAAGGAAAGACTTGGCTTGGATAGTGAGGTTGCTAGGTATGATTTGGTATTATAAACAAAACACAAGGCTAAGTCATGTAAGTCTTCCTCCTTTGTGTTTTAAACTGTTGACATCTCAGAGAAGCAAAAGGGCAAACTCAATGGAAGGCAAACATTCTGTAGATTCTGCTGCTGTTACCTTTCCTACATAATTCCTCAGTTTATTGCAAGCCCAATCTCAGAGTTCATCATGCACAGGCCAACAGGTCAACGTCCTCTGCTGTGAGAGGGCATATTTCTACAGTGGCCCATGTGCTGAATCTGGGCGAAGGGAGCTTTTACATTCTGGCTCCCATGTCACATATTGTTTGTAAGACCTTGGGCAATTCAGTTAACCTCTTTAAGTAAGCCTTAGTTAGACCTCTACAAAATAGGAGTAAAGATACATCCCTCATGCGGTTTATGTGAAGGGCAAGTGAGTCAATGTCTGCAACATACTTTATATACAGGAAAGATTAAGAAAAAACTTGCTAATATTATCATGTGTTTGGGGATTTTCTGTCTCTCCTGCAGGGGTGACTCATGGTGTTGTTTTACTGTCTGCTGGTCTGATTTGCCTAGATTGACTTAGGACACTCTGCAATCAAAAGTACCAGATGCCCAGTGCATGATAACATAAGACAGTCACGGCCCTCAAAAAGTTGATGCATCAGGGCAGGGGAATGCCACACACATAAATAATTGGAAAATACTTTGGGAAATCTGAAAAGAAGGTAATAAAAATGTCTGGGGTACCCAGAGGAGTGAGCAATCATAATTCCTGGGATAGGCATGGAAAGCTTCATGGAAAAAGTGATGTTTGAGCCAGATAGTGGGTAGTGAGATGACAGGAGAGAGAGTGTGTGTGAAAGCACAGAAATGTCCATAGGACAGCATCCATCCAGCGAGCTGAGAATTCAAGCTGGGCTGTATAATGTCTGGCAGTGGCGTGGAGACATGCAGGATGAATCGCAATGGGTCAGATGTGCTTTCTTCTGAGGCCCTCGGAGAATCGAAGTTGTGGTAGGGGGTGAGAAGAACATTTACGCAGGCTTGGATTGGAAAGGTGGCGAAAATGACAGCAAATGGAACATACAGGAGATTGGTGCATTAAACCATAATAAGCCTTGTCTTTACCCAGGCATTAGTGGCAGAGGGAGAAAGGCTAGAAGGGTTGTATTTAGGGAGCCGGATGGAAGAATGCAGTGACTGGTTGCATTGTAGACATTTGAGTGATGAAGGCTCCAAATAACCAAGCTAGTGAACCTCAGGAGAATTGGCCTGTATTCATAGGCCCATCAGCTATCGGTCTCAGGAGTTGCTGAGGAAGTTGCTGAGATAAGCCCCTTTCTGTTGCAGCAAGCCTTGTAAGATGCGGCCAGCTTGTGACCAGAAATATGTGTGTCACGGAGGTCAGCGGGCTAGACTAAAGAAAAGTTCAGAGCCTGTCAGACCATCTTCCCAGAGAATATTGTCTTTGGAATATACCCCTTTCTACCTTTACCTTTGGTTGCTAATTTGATTTGTCACCTTTGAGGTAGGGGTAGTGGAGTCTCAGGGGCTACAGGAACTGGTGTACCTTGGAAATGTTCTCTCCCTGACGTGTCCCTGGAATTTCAGGCCACCAATAGGTCTGTATGGCCACTAAATGAGTAAGTCAGGGGGCAGAAAGAAGAATTAGCATAAAGATATCCCATAGATAGGGAGAACAAGTGGTTTTGCTTTGGGGCCCAAACCTGCCAGGGCACACTGCATTTAGGAATTATGTCACCAGTCATTAGCACCAGCACACAGAAACCATGGATGTCCCCTGAGGCTAGACTGATTCTCTGATGATACAGAGCACTGGCTCCACGGGAAGGAAACGCGTACTCCTAGATAAGGACTGTGAAGGCTGGGGCAGGTGCTCTGCATATGCCACCAGGGCAAAAGGAGGGAGAGTTCACACAAATGTCATAAAGATAGATACCATGTCCTATGGTCATAACTTGAGCAAAACCATGTGCTAGTGGCAATTATAGGAGGCAAGAGAACTACTATCCTTACCAACTGTACCCTGGATAACTGCTTTGAGTTCCCAAGAGACCCTGTTGTGGCCTTCTTAGAATTCATTCCCAGTACAGTGGCCCCAGCTACCCTGTCAACCGTAAGTCAGGTAATGGAGCTGCCCTTTTCAGGATCCTCTGATGACTTTCCATCCATCTCCTTCAGAATAACACCCAGTCCTTATCATGGCTGTGTAGTCCACCTGCTCTCTCTAAGTTTCTACCTCTATCCTCCTGACTCACTCTGCTCTGGTCTCTCTAGTTGTCTTGCTGCTCCATCTTTGCATACTGAAAGTATACATCTATCCCAGGACATTTCATGTCTGTTTTCTCTGTCTGGAACACTTTTGTTGCACATGTCCATGTAGCTTGCTGTCACACTCACATCTTTACTCAAATGTCTTCTCATCAGGATGGCCTGTAGCTGCTTTAGCTAAGAAAAAAAAAATACTCACTGTTGATTTAGCCTATTTTATTTTTCTTCATACCATTTATCACCTGACATATTGCTTCTTCTTTTGCCTTTACTCATTATCTTCCTCCTCATGGAGAATACAAGTTCCATGAAGTCAGGGAGTTCTTGTTATTGTTCTCCACTATACTCTCAGGGTTGAAAATGTGTCTGATTCCTACGGGGTACTTAATAAATATTACTGAATATAAGAGTGAGTGGAAAAGTTATGATGGACAAAGATAAATGCCTTTAAGTGATTAAATCCTTTCATCAACTTGTTGAGGTAGGTTCCGTTGTTACTCCTATTACCCCGAATGGCATTAGTAGTGTGTGGCAGAGTGAAGATTGGCACCCAAGTGGTCCAACTCTCTGGTTCATTAGGTGAAGTGATCTGGAAGAAAAATTAAAGTCTTCCTCCTCTGGAATTACCCAGGTAAAGACTAGATTCTTGCCCGGGTATTTGCAATCTGGCCTATGTCTAGAGCAAACCCCTGTCAGGGGTGTCATAGTAATGCTTCTGCCTCAGAACTCAGAGGAGGCATTGCTCCTAGAGAAGAAAGACTGTGACATCTCCATGCAACCCTAGCCCTGCAGCCTTTTGAGCAACTCAGACTCACCCCTGTGAACTCAGCACACCTCAGACTCAAAGTCAACACCAGTATAAGGCAAACCGTTCCTTTGTAACTTGGCAGTGAGTGATGAGTCTATGTTGCTTCTGATGCCACGTCCATCTTGCAGCTATGTCTGGAGTGTCCATGGTGAGACCCTCACTTTGTGTCCATGCTCAGAATCCATGACTTTCCACAGCAAGTCCAGCCCAGGTCCATTAAAACATCAACAAAACACATTTCCCGTAAGACTTAGCACCATCTACCTGCTTGCAGACTTTCTCAAGAAATTGCTACCTGCCCTCTCTCTTGTGCCACCTAGTTCTGCCTTCCCAGATGCCCACCCTTTATCTTACTCCCCATGACTCCTTTCTTCATATCTTTCTCATCTCCATCTCTGAATTCCAACCAGCACATAGAGCCCAATATCACTTCAGTTCCAGTTTTGATAACTTAATAGAAACCCAAAAACCAATATTTAGATACTGAAAAGTTGGTGCCATCAACAAAGATTGCAGGGCCCAGGATATTGGGGAATACTTAGAAGAGGCTAATTTAAAATTTAAATTATTTGCAATGCTTTGAGCCTGCACATATATCCTGGTATTGATCGTAGCTCTTTGGAAGCTATTTACGTTTTCAGCACACCTATAAGGCTAAGATTTATACTACATTTGGTGTTTAACTAGACTCTTAATGTATCCTGTTGGGCCATAGTATTGGTGGGCGTGTTGTAAATTTCAGCCTCGGCACTGAATTGATTTGCTTAGTGGAGTTGAATTTAGGCCATTAAAATAAATAAATAAAATGAATAAGAGGGAGTTCCAGGACCTCATGTCATATTAAAATCAGCCAAAGGCAGAGAAACACAACCTCCAGAATCATGAGTGGGTGTGGGGTGACTGACTCAAGGCATGAAATATGAAATATATATATATACGTGTATATATATATATATATATATAAATATATTCATATATATACATATATATATTTTTTTTTTTTTTTTGAGTTGGGGAATCTCATTATCTCATTCTGTATCCCAGCCTGGAGACTGCAGTGGCACAATCATGGCTCACCACAGGCTCAACCTTCAGGGCTCAAGTGATCCCTCCCTCCAGCTCAGCCTCCTAAGTAGCTAGAACTACAGGCACATGACACCACACCCATCTTATTTTTTATTTTTATTTTTTTACTATTGTAGAGACGAAGTCTCACTATGTTGGCCAGGCTGGTCTCAAACTCCTGGGCTTAAACAATTCTTCCCGCCTCATCCTCCCAAAGTACTAGGATTATAGCACTTTGGATTCCTTTTACTATGGCCTCAAATAGTAAACACCAGCAATGTAGAACTAAGGCTGGGACCAAGTTGCAACATATGTGCATGCTGATTTGAAATTAAGAAGACCTGAACCCCACAAGATCAAAATAAAAAATATTGATAAATAAATTTTAAAAAAAGCAGACCTGGACGTAAATCCTGACTTTATGCACATACTCATAGCAGAAATTTCTTGTTTCTGGTTCCCAAGTGAGTGACCCAGGCCAGTGACTAAGAAAGAGCTCTAGCCCCCTTCCAGTAATTTCATCGTATTGTAGGTAACCTCTCCGTGTTCAGCTGAATTCTGAAATATGTTTAGCCTCTGAATTGGAATAAGAGAAGAATGGCTCCCAGCTCTCCTCTAGGAGGTTGAGATTTGAAGGCATTTCTTTCTTTCATGACCCCTCAGAATCATTGAAGGAGCTCAGTTGCGTCAACATTTTAGTGAATCTAATGGCTCCAATGTATCTCAGGCTGACAGAATCCAAGATAATTGAAGCACATATCAGCTATTTTTCACAATATTCACTCCAGACTAAAGACTTATTTTGCTACCCAGATAGGGAGGAAAAAAAAGTTCTAAAATCAGTGGACAGCTTACAATGTACTGACGTATTTTTTATTATTCTCTTGATTCCCTGGAATAACAATACTTTCCTTTGCAGGCAGTAGAGCGATGCTGGTCATTTGAGCTGGCATTTTATTGTGACTCAAAGCACACTGACCACCAGTTATTGTGAATCGTATGCTGCCACTAAAGATTTTTCTCTGATTGAGGAGCAGGTCCATGGAGGCAGGTGTGACCAGGGTTCTGGTGACTCCAAAAGAAGATCCGTGATGAGCACCAGCAGCCCCCCCCCCACTTTCCTTAGCCAAGTCAGGCAAAGTCTTCATCACACTTATTTAGTCTGGGTCCTTTGATTAGCCATTTCAGAATGTGCTAATGAGGACACAGTCTTTTCTTTACAAGGCACAGATCAAAGTCTCTGTGAGTGCTTGGCCCTGAAATAAAAAGTAGACTTAGCATATCTACCCTTTCAATATTCCCCACACTAACCTAGACTTACAACCATGTGGGTCCCATCAGAGAATTTGCATATTCTTGAAAATGTTGGAGCCACAGAAAACAAGAGCTAAAAGAGGGAGAGCATAAACAGATGTCTGTATTTATGCTCCTCTTTCAAATTCCCTTTATTTTGTCAGTAAAGAGATATTTACTGAGTATTCTCTAAATAGATCAAGTACACCTTTGGCAGATAGACATGTGCAACAATAAAATAAATGATATGGCAGGGCCCCGGGTGATTTCCTGTAGCTAAATCTTAGGATGCTGGGTGCAAAAGGCACGGTAGGTGGATACTACTTGGAAGAGACCTATAAATGCCAAGTTAAGGAGTAGGACAGTGATTTATATTAAAGGGGTTTTGAGCAAGGGAATGACATTATTAAATCTGTACATTAGAAGAATTTTCCTGGTAGTGATATGAAGAATGGATTGGGACCTGGTAAGCTTGGAGGCACAAAGATTAATTAAGGGGCAGTTGCTCTGGGTGATAGGTGATGAGACTCTAAAAATCATGAGTGAATTGTAATGTCACTTACAAGTGAGGTGAACTCAGAGGTCATTCTCCAAAGTTTATAATTACTCCATTTACTACACACACACACACACACACACACACACACACACACACACACACACACACACACACACCTGCCTCACACTATGCCTCCATACCACAGAAATTTTATATGCATTCACTTCTGAACTATCACTAAAGTTTTTTTAAAGTGCATATCAAAAGCAGTGTGACTCTTCAATTCCTCTTAAAATATGATCTCTTCCAGACCTTAACGATGTGTGTGTAAGTATAGTGAGAATCAATATTGCTGACTTCACAGAGCTCCTATTTGGCCTCCCTCATTTTAGTACAGGTGAACATTCAGCTTCCTCTTTTTCACAAGCACATCTGCAAAGGCAGAGAGAAGTTGCCAAAAGTTTCTTCCATGAAACTTGAGCCCGCTTTAAAGCAGTGATACTATTTCAGTTACAAAAAAAACCAAAAGTCTACACAAGAGCCACAGGGAAGTTGCACAAACCTATTTACACAAATGTATTTAAACAAATCTATACAATGCCGTTACACAAATCTATTTAAACAGGCACTGGCTTGTTTATTGTAACCAGAGTGGAATGGAACTGGAACTGGGATAATTAAGTCCTAATTTATCAACACTGTAGGAAATAGCACATTTGGAATGGGGAGCTTAAAACTGAGATGAATAGGCTGGTCGTGGTTGCTCACGCCTGTAATCCCAGCACTTTGGGAGGCTGAGGTAGGAGAATTGCTTGAACCCAGAAGTTTGAGACCATCCTGGGCAGCATAGTGAGACCTCATATCTACCAAAATTGAAAAACACTTAGCCAGACACGGGGGCATGAGCCTGTAGCTCCTGTAGCTACTGGGAGGTTGAGATGGGAAGATCACTTGAGATCAACAGGTCGAGGCTGCAGTGAGCTGAGACCATGCCAACTGCACTCAAGCCTGGATGGCAGCATGAGATGCTGACTCCCTGTCTCAAAAAAAAAAAAAAAAGATGAATAGCCAGACTGTGGCAGGCTGACCTTGGCTGGATTCTGAGAAGGGGCAAGTATTTTCATGAGTTGTACACTGGTACACTGATACTGACCCACACATCCTGTGGAATGGTCCACAGGTAATGAACAAATTACCACAGATCTTACCTTACATAATGCCTTCATCTATCTGGGTTCAGAGGATATGGGCCAGCGTAAGTCAGTAGAATAGTCCTCCTTGGATATTTCTGTGTACTTCTCACAGGCTAAGTTATGTCAGAGCAAATGATGGGAAAGCATCGAGTGTCTTTTATGTGTCTGTCACTGGTGCTTTTAAAATTAATTTCTAGGTTATATGTCAACTACACTCTTCCCAAAAGGGATGCTTGGATGAGATTTGTTACCAGCTCACTTTCCAACCACATTTCCTGCCATGTTCTGGGTGTATCTGCAGCTCCCTAGTAACTCAAAAATACCAACCACTTCAGGGATAGACCATGACATTCCACCTGTCCTTTGCACATGCTCTTCCCTCAGCCCTTCCTTGCATTGTTTAAATAACTCTTTCAGGTCTGTCTCAAGGGTTTCCTTCTTCAAGACTCTCTGAAGAAAAATTATATATTTCATTCTGCTCACTCCAGTTTGCATTCATTCATTTACTGATTTGTTCATTCAATCAATACATATTTATGGAAGCATTTAATTACATTTCAGACATAGCCTAGGTGCTGGAGTTATGGCTACAAACAAAAAAGGCTACCCTTCTCATTGAGCTTATATTCTAAAGCAGAGAAGGGAAAAAAAGAAAAGAAATTAGATAGTGACATGGCTAGAAAGAAAACAGATATGAAGCATCAACTCTGAGAAAGTGAGTTATTTTATATGGGGTAGTCAGGGAAGAGGTGGCAAAATTACATTTGGGCAGGACCTAGAGAAAGTTAGGGAGGAAGCTTTGCAGATATCTGGGGGCAAATTTTAAGGGCAAAGGGAACAGTAAATGCAAAGACCTCCAAACAGAACAATCAGTGGCATATTCCAGTAAGACTCTACTCTTACCTCTTATTGCTACCATACATATATACCATGTATCATCTTTCTATAGCTTCCCATTTGTCTTTTTCCCTAGACTGTGGACTCTAGAGACCAATGACTATGAGCATTAATATCTGTATCACCAGGGCCTAGCACTGCTTCTGGAACATAATCAATGCTTATTAAATACTTGTTGAATGAAAGAATAAGTAGTCTCGGTAATCCTTTCAACAATCATGTGAGAGAGTTTGATAGTTAAGGAAATGGAGACATAGAGAGGTTAAATAAGGTTTGCACAGCTACTAATAAGCAGTGTCATCTAAACTCTAAACTATGTCTGTAAGGTCCAGAGCAAAAATACTTTCATGGGGTGAAAATATTTGTGGTTTCAGAGCATATCCTCCTGTAAGCTCAGGGTCAGGTGCCTGCAAGGTGGAATTTGTGTGGTATCAATGGGTATCTCTGAACAAACTGAGTGTGCCCACCTGCTTGTCCATCTGTCTGTTGATCTTCCATGTATCCTTGGGAGTAACTGATAGTGCACTTGTGGCATTGAGTCTTCCCTGTGGCTCACCTTAGAGTGTTATGTGAGCAGAGCAGAGCTTGTCTGGAAGGTATCATGGGTTGGGTCCACCTCCATAAGTGGGTGATGGAAGGAGAAAGAAGACTCCATGGAATACTAGTAAGAGCTTGAGTGGAGCAGGTTACAGGGTACAAAGAATAGAAAAATGCAAAGTGTTAGTGGGAGGTAAGATGGAGAGATTCTCTGTCCACATGCCTAAAGTGCACTGAGCCAGGCACAGCACCAACACGTAGGGCTTTCATTGGGGATTCACGAGGTTAGGGGTGAGAAAGAGGGAACAGTGATACTACTCCTGGGCTGGGCGGGTCACAGGGCAATGGAGCCATCTGGGAACCTGGGCAGTTGGGCAGCAGTGAGTCAGGCAGGGGCTGCAGTGCTCCCTGTGTCTGCAGTGAGCAGGTGCAGTCACAGGCAGCCACAGGGTGCTATGCAGTCTGGTGGGAGGCCCCAGGTCCCTGCACTGGTTGGTTTACCCTGAGCCTGGATGTTTGCCTTGGCAGCCCTGGAGCATTAGCCTTGGCCTCGATGTGATTCCCCAGTGGCCAGGCAGCCGGGCCAGAACACCTGAAAGTCATTAGCTTGGGGTCCCATTTTGTTCTCACATTTCCAAGCAGTGACCCGTAGCAGTGTGTGAGGAGGCAGGCACTTTATCATTTTGCATTCCCCAGTCCACTCCACCCTTTGACTTCCCTGCCCATGGCCTAGCAATCCCCCAAACCAAGAGCTCACAAGGACTCTTTTCTTTTCTCATCAATTAATATTTATAAGATTTGACTACTATTTTCACAATCTTTTAAAATCAATCTTCATTCTTCTATTAATGAGGACACTGAGTCTCTGATCAGTTAAGTTACTTGCCCAGAATCACACAGCAAGTGAGTAGCAGAGTCTAGGGTAGGAGTCTATACCTGATATCAACAGACCCTAGAAATCTGTGACATCTTAGCCCACTTTTTCACCTAATGCTAACTCATTGCTCAATATGTCTAAATGTCAGTGACTTAAAAATCAGTTATCTTTTCAGTGCATTTGCATTCATTTGAGCATTGTACGTTTTTTCATTTTTTCAAATTGTGACTTGAAATATTTTTCCCTAGAAATATATTTATCCAGTCTATTTTTGTACTTCTTTAAAGCAATAATTCTCCATCCTTGACATTTTGCCTCTCCAGGTGTCATTTGGCAACGTCTGGAGACATGGTTAGTTGTCACAACTGGGGCAGGAGGGTAGTTTCTGGTATCTGGTGAGTAGAAGCCAGGGAATCTGTAGAACACTCTATAATACACAAGACAGCCTTCCAACAATAAAAAAAAGAATCAACCTAAAGTGACAACAGTGCCAAAGTTGAGAAATATCTGTTCTAAAACCATCAATATATATCCACAAGGATACATTCTTTAGACCACTATATTTATAGAAATACATACTTAGATTGATAATATGGGACCATAAGTCATTTATATAGTGTGCTATAGCCAGCTTATACCAGCTTTTTGGAACTCTGTGTATGTCTTCCCAACTCCATGTTCAGTGACAATGTACTGAACTTGAAATTGACCCAAGTGAGAATACTAGCACCATGAAAATTGGCAAATGCTGTATCAGGACTTTTTTTTAGAGAGCCAGCTTATCAGCACACCATTAAGAACTTTCTAGGTGATAGAAATTGTGCATTGTCTTCTTGAATCTTCATAACACTATGAGGTAACTAATGTGGTTATCCCAATTTAGTATCAGGAAACTGAGGAACAGAAAGTTAAAGTAACTTGTCATACATAACATCATTATTAAGTGGTGGAGACAGGATTTGAAACCAAGTCACGCTCCATAGTCTACACTGCAAGTACTACACTGTATGAATAAATGTTAATTAGAAACAACTATAATGCATTATGTATTTCTGAGTTGGTCCATTTAAGACTGAAGAGTGAATATTTACATTAAGTTCATCATACTGTAATATCAGCTTTCAAATTTGATGTCTTGATAAATAATAGTACTGATGTGAAGAACTCCCTTTTAGGTAAATGCATGCATTTTAAAGTGATATATGATTAAACAAACTTGTTAAAGAGTTCTTTTTTTTTTAAGAAAGTAGAAAGAAGCAAAGTTTATTGTTCACCTTTCACAGATTGGAAAGGGAGACGACACTCAGAGACAAGCACAGAGGTTATATTAGAGAATATAGTTTATTTAGAAAGTAAATTAGATAGAGAGAAAGAGGAGATTCACCTCCCCAAGGTAGGGAAGGGGGCCAAAGCCAGGAAGCATGGCGCCAACCATAACTCAAGGAGCACATGGCCACACCAGAGTCTAGCAAGGCAATGGCTGCTAAAGAGTTCTTAATACTTAAAGTGGTTCTCCTTCAAATTGCTGCTTAAATGTCACTTTTCCAGTAAGTTCTTAATCAGTATTTTAAAATTATGACCCTATTACCTCTCCAGAGGCACAGTCTGTCCGCTTCTTTCTTATTTTATCCATAACACAAACTCCCTAAGGCTATGTTTTGTTTTGTTTCACTTCAAGATCTCCAATATCCAAAAGATCATGTGGCACAACGTATATTTGTTAAACTAACAAATAAATGAGAAACACAGAGGCTTTTCCAAGAGTCCCATCACATTTATTATAAATATGGGACCATCACTCATGGACCCATATTTATAATAAATGTAAAGCAAATTTGTTAAATATCTTTTCAGTAACCAAAAATGGAAAAGACAAATTGTACCAAAAGCAGTTGAGCTGGTACTGGTACTGATCTTCTGAAATAGATGGAGTTTCTTCCCAAAGCCATTCCAGAGTATTATTCATAATTGCCACCAGTATTTTGGGGTTGATGTGGGGTCCAGACAGCAACCAGGCATAGGTACAAAATACATGTGTACAAAATTGAATCTATCAAATGGCAAGCCTTGCAGAAGGTTATATTTATTAAAGAAGAAGTTCTTCAACATCACTGGCCTCATGTGGCTCACATAAACAGTAGTTCAAACTGTTCTCTTAGAAAGGAACATAGTCTTGGTCAGTGCTTCAGCATACCCAGTGTAAAAAAACAGTAGGGAGTAAGGTTGCCAAAAGTGGCCATTAAAATTACAGGCTATCTGGTTAAATTTAAATTTCAGATGGACAACAAATATGTTACATTTGTTATATATGTGTGTGTGTGTGTGTGTGTGTGTGTGTGTGTGTGTGTGTTATATATTTATGGCATATCTAAAATTTGAATGTAAACTTCAGGTGGACAGCAAATACATACACACACACACACACACACACACACACACACACACACATGCGTGCACGCACACACACACACACACATATGGCTTATCTTAAATTCAAATCCAACTAGGTATTTTGCTTTATCTGGCAACCATAGCTTGGACCAGACTCTAGAGTTGCCTGGTTACTGTCAGAACCTGTGCCATCCAGAGTGCTGAGGAGGCAAGGATGGAGAACAAGAACAGGAAGCAGTCTCTAGGACACGATCTGTCAACAATAATTCTGGGCACAGACAGTATCTCCCTTCTGTTCCAGAGGAGCACAGTATTTGAGAATCAGACAACTCCATTCCTAGCATTCGCTGAAAACTCTTGTTGTATTTTCACTTTTACATGCAATCACTGATTTCTCTCTCATTGCAACTGTTGTGACAACAATGAGAGCTGTCATAAGTCCTGTTTGATTTATAGAACACAAAGGATACTTGTAAAAATTCAAATCCCAGTCCTACCTAACAAGTGGGTCTGGGACTGGACCTGGGAATCTGTTTTTAAAATCTCTTTGGGAGATTCTGAAAATTAGTCATTTTGGGAAATACCTGTTTTAGGCCTGTGTCTGAATACCTCAGTTACACAAGACAGTATACACCATTAGGAGATCTTGCAATGCAGTTTCATAAGGACAGAGATCAGAGCTGGAATGAGATGTGGCCCACCTCAGGACTGAGAGAGAGACTGGAAGATATGGATCATGATGACATGGAAAGAAGAGTAAACAGCCTAGTATAGGGAGGAGAGATGCAACAGCAGGTTATAGTGAAGGCAGATACACAGGAGTGCTGGAGAAATAGGGACAAAGGGAGTGAAGTCGAAGATGAAATAGGTTGGTTACTTCCATGGGGAATCTGGCCCATGATTCTAAAATCCACAAAATAAACCATTTGGTATAATGCAGGTGGTATCCTGAGCTGGTTGGGAGCACAATCAAATGATCTGAAAAATTAATTCACTTCTCTAAGCTTGAATGTTCTTACATGTAAAATGAGAATTCATATTTTTTCTTTTCTATTTTATATTCAGGGGGTACACGTCCATATTTGTTACATGGACATGTGTACTGGTGAGGACTAGGTTTCTGGTGACCCATTACCCAGACAGTGAATATTGTGCCCTGTAATGGATTCTGAACCCTAGCCCCATTCTTCCCTTCCCCCTTATTGCTATCCCCAGTTTCTATTATTTCTATCCTTGTGACTGTTTGGCTGCTACATATGAGTGAATACATGAGGTGTTTGGTTTTCTGTTTCTGAGTCAGTTTACTTAGGATGATGATCTCCAGCTCTATCCATCTTGCTGCTAGGATATGATTCCATTATTTTTTATGGCTGTGTAGTATTCCATGGTATATGTATACCTCATTTTCATTATCCACTGATCAGTTGATGGGTATTTAGGTGAATTCCACATCTTGGCAATTGTGAATTGTGGTGTAATGAACATGCAGGTGCAGATGTCTTTTTTATATAATGACTTCTGTTCCTTAGGGCAGATACCTAATAGTGGGATTGCTGGAGCAAATGGTAGATCTATTTTTAGCTCTTTGAGTAATCTCCATACTGCTTTTCATAGAGGTTATACTAATTTATGCTCCTACCAACTGAGTATAAGGTTTCCTTTTCTCTTTATCTGTGCCAGCACCTATTGGGTTTTTTGGGATTTTGTTTGTTTGTCTGTCTGTCTGTCTAATAATGGTCATTCTGACTGGTGTAAGGTGGTATCTCATTGTGGTTTTAATTTGCATTTCCCTGATTATGAGCGAGGTTAAGCATTTTTTCATATGTTTGCTGGTCATTTGTGTATCTTCTTAAGAGAAATGTCTATTCATGTCATTTTTCCCACCTTTTAATGGGATTATTTTCCTTTTTCTTGCTGATTTGTTTGAATTCTTTGTAGATTGTAGATTTTAGTCCTTTGTCAGATGTACAATTTACGAATATCTTCTCCCATTCTGTAGGTTGCCTGTTTTTCTGTTGACTATTTCTTTTGCTGTGCAGAAGATTTTTAGTTTAATATTTTCTTTATTTCATTTTATTTTTTTAGTTGCATTTGTTTTTGGAGTTCTAGCCATAAATTCTTTGCCTCGGTTGATGTCCATAAGAATTTTTCCTAGGTTTCCTTCTAGGATTTGTATGGTTTCAGTGCTGATGTTTAGTTTTTAAACCTTCTTGAGTTAATTTTTGTATATAGGGAGAGATAGGGATCAAGTTTCATTTTTCAGCATGTAGCTATCCAATTTTCCGAGCACCATTTTGTTGAAAAGGGCGTCCTTTTCCCATTGCATGTTTTTGTCTGCTTCATCAAAGATCAGATGGTTGTAGGTATTTTAGTTTACTTCTGGAATCTCTATTCTGATCCATTGGTCCATGACTGCTCTTGTACCAGTACCATGCTGTTTTGATTATTACAGTCTTGTAGTTAGGTAATATGGTACTTCCCACTTTGTTCTTTTTGTTTAGTATTATTTTGACTAGTCTGGCTCTTTTTTGGTTCCATGTGAATTTTAGGATTGCCTTTTTCTAATTCTGTGAAAAATGATGTAGGTAGTTTGATAGGGATTGCATTGAATCTGTAGACTACATTGGGTAATATGGTCATTTTAATAATGTTAATTCTCCTAATCCATGAGAATGGGATGTTTTTCCATTTGTTTGTATCTTCTGCAATTTCTTTCATTAAAAAAATGTATTTTGCAGTTCTCCTGTGGAGATATTTCACCTCTTTGGTTAAATTTATTCCTAGGTATTTTAACTTTTTGGCTGCGATTGTACATGGAATTGAGTTCTTGATTTGATTCCCAGTTTGGTTGCTATTGGTGTATAGCAGTGCTACTGATTTGTGTGTGTTGATTGTATATCCTGAAAATCCATTTATCAAATCCAGGAGTCTTTTGGAGAAGTCTTTAGGATACGCTAGGTATAAAAATCATATTGCTGACATACAGAGATAGTTTGATTTCCTCCTTTCCAATTTGGATACACTTTATTTCTTTTCTTGTCTGATTGCTCTGGCTAGGGCTTCCAATACTATATTGAACAGTGGTGAAAGTTGGCATCCTTGTCTTGTTCCAGTTCTGAGGGGGAATGTGTTCAACTTTTTTCATTTCTGGATGATGTTGACTGTGAATTTGTCATATATAGCTTTAAATTTTGATGAACGTTCCCTCTATGCCTGTTTTGCTGAGAGTTTTTCTTATCATGAAGGGTTGCTGAATTTTATCAAATGCTTTTTCTGCATCTATTAAAATGATGATATAATTTGTGTTTCTAATTCTGTTTATGTAATAGATCACACTTATTGATTTGTATATGTTCAACCACTCTTGAATAAAACCCTCTTGGTCATGGTGTATTATTATTTTTATGTGCTGTTGAATTCAGTTTGCTAATAATTGTTGAGGATTTTTGTGTCTATGTTTAAAAGGGAGATTGGCCTATATTTTCTTCTTTTTGTGTCTTTTTCTGACTTTGGTATCAGAGTGAAACTGGACTCAGAATGAGTCGGAGATGATTTCCTCCTCATCATTCTTGTGGAATAGATTCAGTAAAATTGGTACCTGTGCTTCTTTGAAGGTCTGGTGGATTCAGCTGTGAGTCCATCAGGTCTTGGACTTTTTTTTTGGTGGGGGAGCCTTCTAATTACTCTTTAAATCTTGCTATTCACTATTGTTCTAGTCAGAATTTCTATTACTTCCTGATTCAAGGTTTAGGGAGTTGTATGTTTTAAAGAATGTATCTATTTCCTCTAGATTGTCTAGTTTACTTGCATAGAGGTGTTTATAATAGTCTCAGATAATCTTTTGAGTTTTCATTGTATCAGTTGTAATATCTCCTTTTTCATTTATGATTGAGCTAATTTGAGTCTTCTCACTTTGTTTCTTAATTAATCTAGCTAGTGGTCTATAAACTTTGTTTACCTTTACAAGTAATCAACTTTTTGTTTTATTGATCCTTTGTAATTTAAAAAAAATTTCTATCTCATTTAATTTTGCTCTGATCTTCATTATTTATTTTCTCCTGCTAGCTTTAGTTTTGGTTTGTTTGTGCTTTCCTATTTCCCTGAGGTGTGATGTTAGCTTGTCAATATGAGATCGCTCAGTCTTGTTTAATGTAAGCCTTACACGCAATACATTTTCCTTTGAGCACAGCTTTGGCTGTGTCCTGGAGGTTTTGATAACTTGTTTCATTGTTGTCATTTGTTTCAAGGAATTTTTTAAATTCACATCTTGACTTCATTGTTGACCCAAGGATCATTCAAGAGCAAATTGTTTAACTTCCATGTCTTTCTTTGGTTTCGTGAGTTCTTCTTGGAGTTAATTTCTAATTTTATTCCACTGTTGTCTGAGATGGTGCTTGATATCATTTTGATTTTCTTAAAGTTATTGAGACTTGATCTGTGGGCTATCATACGGTCCCACTCACAGAATGTTCGATGTGCTGATGAGAAAAATGTGTAATCTATAGTTTGGGGATTGAATGTTCTGTAGGTGTCTATTAATTCCATTTTCTCTAGACTGTTGTTTAACTCTGATGTTTCCTTGTTGACTTTCTGCTTTGATGATCTGTCTATTGCTGTCAGTGAAGCCGAAGTCTCCCAATATTATTGTATTGCTACTTTTTTTTTATGTCTAGCAGAATTTGTTTTATAAAGGCAGGGGCTCTGGTGTTAAGGTGCATATATATTTAAAATTGTTATGTCTTCTTATTGGATTGATTCCTTTATCATTATATAATAGGCATCTTTGCCCTTTTTTTACAGTAAAGTTAAAGTCTGCTTTATCTGATATGAGAATGGCTGCTCCTGCTCATTTTTTCATTTCCATTTGCATGAAATTTTTTCTCCACTCCTTTACCTTGAGTCTGCAGGAGTCATTGTGAGTTAAGTGGGTCTCCTGAAGGTAGCACATATTTAGGTCATGTTTTTTATCCATTCTGCCTATCTATATCGTTTTAATAGGGCATTGAGACCATTTACAATCAGAGTTAATAATGATATGTTAGGTACTATTCTATTCATCATGCTGGCTGTTATCTGGTTGCCTTGTTTATTTGTTTTCTTTATTGTGTTCTTGTTCCATAAAGTCTATGAACTTTATGATTTCCAGAATTTTTCTACTCATCAACATTTGCTTGTCTGCAAAGGACTTCATTTTTTCTTCAATTATGAAACATAGTTTTATAGGACACAAAATCCTTGACTGACAGTTATTCTGTTTGAGGAGATTGAAGATGGGGCCCCAATCTTTTCTGTCTTTTAGGATTTCTTCTGAGAAGTCTACTGTTATTCTGATTGGTTTGCATTTGAAGTTATTTGATGCTTTTGTCTCACTTCTCTTAAAATTCTTTCTTTCACATTAATTTTGCACAGTCACGTGATTATATGTCATGGAGATGACCTTTTTGCAATGAATCTTCTGAGGGTTCTTAGGACTTCTTTTATCTGAATGTTTAGATTTATGACTAGGCCAGGAAAATTTTCCTCCATTATGCTCCCAAATAGGTTTTCCAAACCTGCTGCTTTCTCTTCTTCCTCAGAAATATTTATGGTTCTTAAGTTTGGACATTTTACATAAAACCATATTTTGAGAGTTGTTCCATTCTCTTGAACCTTTTTAGTTATTGCTGTCTGATTAGGTAAATTCAAAAGCATTGTCTTCAAGTTCTGAAATCATTTCTTCTGTTTCTTCTAATCTACTATTAAAACATTACACTGCATTTTGTACTTCCCTAAATGCTTTTTTCATTTCCAGAATTTCAGCTTTTTAAGAAAATGTCTATATCCTTGGAAAATTTTTCGTTAATGTCGTGAATAGTTTTTTTTTTAAATTTTTTATGTTGGTTTTTAATTTTCTCCTGAAGTTTATTGACTAATTCTATCATCAACCTTTTGCATTCTATGTCTGGTTTTTCAAAAATTTCATTTTGGTTAAGTTCATTGCTAAAGAGTTGGTGTAGTCTTTAAGGTACTGGAGAACTCCAGTTTTTTTTGTTTTTGTTTTTGTTTTTCATATTATCAGAATCACTGTTCTGGTTTCTTCTCATTTGGGTAGATGATTTCTTCTTATTTGAGACTGGCAGGGAGCTAGAGGTACTGTAGTGTTCCCTTGGTTATATATAACCTTGGTGTGGTGAGTTTCTCAATTGCCAGTTGTGGTAGCACTGTGCTGTGTACCTGCATTGACTCATAGTGTCCTGAGTGGTCAGAATGGCTTGAAAAGCATTGTTAACTGGTATTTGGAGTCAGACCTTCCTCAAAGCTGAGGTATTGTATTAATATGATTGGCTGTAGTCTTGACCTCTGGCCAAGAATTGGCCAAGAACTGGCCAAGAATAATTATGGAATAATTATGAAATAATTATGGCTATAGAATTTCTCCTTGGTGTGTGTTGCTTCAAGGAAGTGCCCAGCCAACCTAGACTGAGGGTGGGGCTCTGGGGATTTTCTAAGTTTTCTATTTGTTTCTAGACTTCTTCAGTAGTGCAGGGGAAAGGAGCTGAAGCACCTAACAATTATGCACTCTTTGCAGTCCCAGTTGGGATTAGGAGGGAGTTTCAGGCCACCAGATTAATACTGTTGTGCAGGAAAAGTCTAGAAGAATTCAAAAGGGGAGCTAGAGGCTGCTAATGGAACACATCCCACCTAGTTTTTGCCTTTACCTCAGTCAATCTGCTATCTGAATGTCAAGGTGCAGCCAGCCTCAGGGCCTCAGGTGTTCTCTGGCAATCCACCCAGTCAGGAACTGTCTGCAGCTGTGGAGTTTGCCCTTGGGGTTTGTCCTCTCCCAAGCTGGCTGGAAATCAACTGCTCTACCCTGCAAGGATTGACTTCCTTGGAAATGGCAGTTGGTGTTGCTCAAGGCTTCTTTTCTGCATGACTCCATGGTAGAGCATGGTTGTGGGTCAGGCTGTTTTCCACAAGGCTCAGGGAGTCCTCCAAGTTCACAGAAGGAGCCCAGACTCCTGAATTCCCATTACCTGTCTTCCTCATTGTGTCCAGAGCTGTCAGGGACTGTGGTGGTACAGGCAAAAGTTCAGTGAGTTCCAACCCAGGTTGGTAGATTTTTTCTTCTTCTTTGCTCTAAGTGGTTATTATCACTCCTTTGGAGACTCATGGGGTATGCTGCTGGATTCGTTCTTTTCTGGGTGTTGAAGAAACTCTATTTTGGTTTGCTCTATAGGAGAAATTCACTCTAGCTGCCAGAATTTGTTAAATTTGTATTCATTTGTTCAATATGAATGCCCAGAAGCCAATCATCTACTGAAGTTTTGCAAATACAGCAATGAGCAAGATGTGTAATATGCCTGACTTCAAAGAACTTACAGCCATTTAGGGAAGGCAGACAATAAACAGACAAAAGAGAATAAATTATTATTAATATAACATGCTATAGCTAGCTATTGCTAGTTAATGCTATAAAGGGGACAAATAGTTATAGTAGAGGATGCTTTAAATGAATTAAACACAAACACACACACATGCAGACAAAGTCATAGAAGTGTGTGTATACAGCATACGTAATACAGAAGCCTATCAGTCATACGCAGCCAGGAAAGCAAAATGCATCTCAAATACTTCAACAGAGAGAATTCAATGTAGGGAGTTAGTTTAAAAGTACAAGAAGAGCTGAAACAACAAGGAGGAGAGTAAGCGATTCAAAGATTAGCAACCATAGAAAACGACTACCTCATCTAGGGCAGGACAAAGGAAGGAAACAGTTTTGCTGGAGCCCAGGACCCCCTGTGGAAGTGAGGACTGTGGCAAACCACTGTCTCATCAAGGGACAAGCTGTACAGTGAGACTGAAAGCCACAAAAGAATCACAGTTGCTGCCAGAGATGCTACTCCAGGTAAGAAGAGGGAGAAAACTACAGCATTTTCCTGCCCTCCTATCTCTTGCCAAGTCCTTCCACTGGCCATATCCAAGTTCACAGAAGGAGCCCAGACTCCTGAATTCCCATTACCTGTCTTCTTCATTGTGTCCAGAGCTGTCATGGACCGTGGTGGTGCAGGCAAAAGTTCAGCGAGCTCCAACCCAGGTTGGTGGATTTTTTTCTTTGCTCTAAGTGGTTATTATCACTCCTTTGGAGACTCATGGAGTATGAGTCTGATGTTAGAGATGATGCCTGCCTCTCAGAACAAAGCATGAGCCATGTTCACCCAACCAGCCAAGGAGAGACGATGATCTAATCACCTGGGTGAATGAAGTTGCATATGGGAGTAAAGAAAGTCCAATATTAGAAAAGGTGATTGTCTCTGCCAGAGATAATAATATGGATGTGATGGGATGAGCATGATGAGAATAAAATATAGGATGTGCTTCTCCTCATATGAACAAGAAAATAGCAGTCAAGGAAGGCTGGAAATGCAGTTTCCTGGTTTCCTATAATGCAGACAAGGTGGGAAGAAAAGGATGGAATATATCTGAGTGCAAACAGACAAATGACCTTCACAATTAATAGGTAAGAGGTGGGAGAGATTGGATAATGGTGGTGCCAATATTGTTCGTGTGTTACCATGGTAAAAGAGATCATATGTATGAACTGCTTAGCACAGTGTTAATATAAAATGAGTGTGTACCATGTACCAGTTACACTCAATTAACATTATTTAAATGATCTATTATATTGGTTCCCAGGAGTTTTGACAATTGAATTTATGCATGGGGCTGGAAGATCAAGCCAGGAAGGATATCAGACCACACGAAGGTGTGTGTGTAAGAGCAATGTAAACATGCAGCCCACAGTACTTTTCTGCCAGATGAACAAGACAGGAGCTATGAAAGAGCCCTAGGAGGTGACTGGTTTCATTACAAGTTCCACAAGACAGGCTGTGCCTGATGTTAGAGCTGATGCCTGGCTCTCAGAACAAAGCATAAGCCATGCTCACCCAACCAGCCAAGGTGAGATGATGATGTGATCACCTGAGTGAATGAAGTTGCATATGGGAGTAAAGAAAGCCCAATATTGGAAAAGGTGATTGTGACTGCCAGAGATAATGATATGGATGTGATGGGGTGAGCATGATGAGAACAAATATAGGATGGGCTCCTCCTCATATGAACAAATAGGCTATTAAGTTTTCTAAAGACCAAGGCAGCTAGATACATTACTAGAAACACACACTTGGTATGTCATAAAGGGTGCAAGTATCACATTAGGAACACTGTAAAGAACTTTAGTATAGCTGTAAGGATTTTAATGAAGAGACTGTTTACAAAGGTGTGGCTTCAGAGCTGGTAAGGCACTCAAGGAGCAGCTACAGAGGAATTGAAGGAAAAAGAGCTGGGACTGGTCCAGTGAGAACCATGGAATATGCCCACCTGGGAGGAGCCATATACACCAATAACAAAAATAAGTGAATGATGAATGCAAGTCATATTTGACTGTGCAATTACAAGAGGTGCTCAAAGTGGTTATCTTCAGTATTCAGACACTTTGGATTATGGTGAATTAAAAGTAATTCATAGATAGCATCTCTTAAAATGTGTATACATTTTTTGCACCCCCCGGTATATATACATATATACAATGTTGTAGCAAACAGAATAGCTCACACAGTAAGGATCTCAAACCTTCTTAGCATCAAGAAGATAGCTGGTTCACTCTCTAACTGTTGATCCAGATCAACAGTTACCTAGTGGAACCTCAACCCACAGTCCATTTGCCAATTTCACCTGAAGACTTTTCTCTTGAATTCAGGACAAAGATTTGAGTAGAGTCCCAAAAATTAAGAACTTAAGAGAGAGTCTCCAAAATGGTGTGTTGACAGGCCAGGCATTGGCAGCAGGGACTGTGGGGAAAGTGCTGTGAGGAAATCTGGAGCTGAGCTCCACTGGAGGAAAACAACACAGACTACGACATTTTCTCTGTCCCAGAACTGGACAGATACCTGCTTTATCTTGCCCATTTCTGAGCTGCCTGCATCCTGAGTAGCCTGCATCCTGAGACCAAGGGGTAATCTTCGCACCTCTCTAAAATCAACCACTGTTTGCCCAGAGAGGATACTCCAAGTACACAATATCGGAGAGGCAGATGCTCCACCCCACCCTGTGTTAAACACAGATGCATAAAAAAAAATCGGAGCAGGAGACCTAGCGGCAGACAATTTGGGAGCTTTTCCTTGGGAAAATCTGCTGGAGTGAGCTGAATGCTAGCAGTGAGGGTGAACAGTGGGAACACAAGGAGGTAGGCTGAGGCAGGCTCCAAGCAGTGGGGAGAGCCCACCCAAGCCTGAATGGGGTTCCAGAGTCTTGCCACCAAGTTCTGAGATCCAGAGACTAGTAACTGCTAGGAAGGGAGCAAAAGCTCCCAGTAGAGAAACTGAGCAGACTGTCTAATGCCTTGGCAGAGAAGTCCTCCAGGGCAGCCTCTATGGAACAGAGAACTGCATCTAGAGACCAGGCACTGATCTCTGTGTTGTGTTGGAGCTGCTTTTGGTAACTTCAGAGAACATTGACCCCGTTGTACAAGCCCTAGTGGGTAACAGCAGATGCAGAACCTCAGATGATCCACGCTGCACCCTGAGCCAGCTACTGGGTGATAGACACAGATAGTGGAACTGACTGAGAAGGAGGCTGGTGACAGTATTGGTTTGATTATCTTTTGCTTTTTTTTAGAGTTGGAATCTCACTCTGTTGCCCAGACTGGAGTGCAGGGGCTGCTCCTAGCCACCACAGCCTCGAACTGCTGGACTCTGGCAACCCTTCTACCTCAGCCTTCCAAGTAGCTGGAACTACAAGCACACACTACCACGCTCGGCTAATTTTTTGATTTATTGTAGAAATGAGGTCTCGCCAAGTTGCCCAGGCAGGTCTCGAACCCATGGGCTCAGGAAATCCACTCACCTCGGCCTCCCAAAGCATGGGATTACAGGCTGAGCCACCGAGCCTGGCCTGGTTTGATTATCTTATTTGGTTGTTTTGTTGGTTCATTGGTTTTCTCTTTTTTTCCTCCTTCTTCTATTTCTCTTTCTTTGTTCTTCCTCTGTCTCCTCTCTCTTTTCCCTCTTATACACTGTCTTGGACTCAGGGGCTATGCAAGCATACCCACTGTACGGTCATATTGTGCAGAAATGAAGAGTGAATCCCAGCTGGTCCATTCACCATATGGCAAATATTATGACTATCCAATAGGTTCTGAATCCTTCCAGCTCCCCTTATTACCTAATAAGTGCTCAAAATTGTAAAGAGACAACACAATGCTCTACCCTAGCCCTACTTCATAATTGAACAAGACTAGAGCACTGGCTAAAGGAAGAACAAAAGGCAGAACAAATATCAGAAGTGACTGCTTCTCCATTTTCCACTAAGCAACGGAATTAAAGAGAAGGATAGGAGAACTGCTACAAATGAAGAAAAACCAATGAAGAACTGAGGTAACCAGAGCCTCAGCAAAGAGTCAGTGCTAGAAAGAACAACTACTGGGGGCAGAAATAATGGCCATCTCAGAACAAGAGTACCCAGAAGGCACTTATGGAGATCAGAGAATCACTGGAGAGAATGAATAAAAATCAAGAAATGCAAAGGCTAGAAACTAAATGAAATTGCAACATAGCTGGACAGACTCAAGAAAGCATACTTAGAAATAACAAAAATAAAGAATTCCATCCAAGAAATGAATAATAAACTGACAAGCATGGGAAGCAGAATTGACCAAGCTAAAGAAAGAATCTCAGAGTTCAAGACCAAAATAGGGAATTAACCCAATCTATTAAAAATATAGAAAAAAAGAATAAAGAAGAAACTCTCCAAGAAATGTGCTATGTTATCAAGAAATCAAACCTACATCTGATCTGAATACCTGAAATAGAAAGAGAAACAAGCTGGGCTCGGTGGCTCAGCCTGTAATCCCGCACCTTTGGAAGGCTGAGGTGAGTGAATTGCCTGAGCCTGCGGGTTTGAGACCCGCCTGGGCAGCGAGACCTCATCTCTACAATAAATCAAAAAATCAGCGGGGCGTGGGAGCGCATGCTTGTAATTCCAGCTACTCAGAAGGCTGAGGCGGAAGGATCGCCGAGCCCAGCAGGCCGAGTCTGCGGTGGCCGAGAGCGGCCACTGCACTGCACTCCAGTCTGGGCGACAGAGTGAGACTCCAACTCAAAAAAAAAAAAGAAAGAGAAACAGAAAATACCCTGAAACAAACATTCCATGAGGTCATTCAAGAAAGCTTCCCTCATCTGGCCAAAGAGATGACTGTACAAGCACATGAGATTCAGAGAATCCCAGCAAGATATCTTATAAGAAGACCAACCCCTAGACACATAGTAATTCACCTACATAAAGTAGGCATAAAGAAAAAATCCTAAAGGCAGCAATGGAAAAAGGTCAGACTACCTACTGTGGGAGACCAATCAGAATTGCTGCAGACTTATCAGCAGAAACACTACAGGTCAGAAGAAATTGGATCCCAATCTTCGATGTTCTCAAAGATAAAGAATTTCAAGCAAGAATTTCCTAACCAGTCAGGCTAATCTTCATCAGTGAGAGAGAGCTAAATTCCTTCCCAGACATCCAATCTCTAAGAGAATATGCTGCTTCAAGACCAGCACTACAGGAGATGCTTTAAAGGGTGCTGTGCACAGAAGAAAAAAGAAAGAAAGAAAGAAAGATCAGATACTTCACAAGATTACAAATAAATACAGAAGCAGCAGAACACACAGCATACCTGCAAAAATGAAAACTCAGGTGTGTGACTACAAATGATAAGGAAAAACAAAACAGCCTTATAGGAATATTATGACAAAGACAAACTCTCACATTTTGAAGATCAGCCTGAATGTGAATGATCTAAATACATCACTGAAAATACATAGAATGGCAAACTGGATAAAAACACATGACCCAGTAATTTGCTGTCTCCAGGAAACTCATCTAACCACAAAGGACACCCACAGACTCAAAGTTAGAGGATGGAAAACAAATTTCTAAGTGAACGTATCACAAAAGAAGGCAGGAGTCACGATCTTAATATCACAAAACAACGTTTAAGCTATCAAAAACTTTAAAAGATAATGAATGACACTACATAATGATAAAAGATTTGATCCATCAATAAGAAATATCCATCCTAACTAATATATGCACCCAACAATTTTTATAAAGCAGCTACTAAGTAAAATTAAAAAAGATAATCACTCTAATACTATTATAGCTGGAGACTTAAACACACTACTAACAACTCTAGATAGATCAACGAGACAAGAAATAAACAAGAAGATCTGGAACCTCCACTTGACACTTGACCAAATGAACTTAGTAGATACATTCAGAACACTTCACCCCATAACCACAGAATATACATTCTATATATCACCACATGTAACATACTTCAAGACTGACCAAATGCTAGTCATAAATCAAGTATAAACAAATTTCACAAGATTGAAATACTGCCATGGACCTTCTCAGACCATGATGGAATAAACATAAATATCACCACCAGCAAAACTCCCCCCAACCCCACAAAGACATGGACACTAAACAGCATGATGCTGAAGAACTCCTGAGTCAACACAGACATCAAAACAGAAATTAAAAGATTCCTGGAAACAAATGAAAATGAAGAAACGTCTTACCAAAACCTCTGGCATGCCATGAAGGCAGTATTGAGAGAGAGATTTATATCTCTATGAATACACATCAAGAAAATAGAAAGAGAACAAGTTAAAAACCTAACAAGTCACCTAAAGGAGTTGAAAAGGCAAGACCACTAAACCCCTATCTTCAACACAAGAATTCAGATCACCAAAGAAAAGCCCAAATACAGGACATAGACGACAAAAATACCACAGGGGTAAAAGCAATGCAAAAAAGCTGGTTATTTGAAAGGATAAACAAGATTGATGGGCCCCCAATCAGAATGACCAAGAAAAAGAGAATAAGCCCAAATAAACACAATAAGAAACACAAATAATCAAGTCACAACTGACCTTGAAGAAATGCAAAAGATTATCAGAGGTTACTATGCACACCTATGTGGAAACAAACTCAATAACCTAAATGAAATGCAGGACTTTCTGATATCACACAACTTCCCAAGCTTGAAACAAGAAGAAACTGAGATCTTAATTAGACCAACACCAATCCATGAAATTGACTCTGTCATCATAAAACTACCTACAAAAAAAAAAAGCCCTGGACCAGATAAATTTCCAGTGGAATTCTACAAAACATACATACCAATACCAATTCTACAGAAAGTATTCTAGACAATTGAGAAAGACAGAATGCTCCCAAAATCATTTTATGAAGCTAACATCACAGTGATACCCAAACTGGATAAAGATCCAACTAAGAAAGAGAACTACAGGCCAATATCCCTGATGAACATAGATGCAACAATACTCAGCAAGATTCTAGCAAGTCGAATCCAACAACACATCTCAAAAATCACCCATCATAACCAAGTAGACTTCATACCTGAGATGCAGGGTTGGTTAACATATGCAACCATAAATGTAATTAAATGCATCAACAGATATAAAAACAAGAACCACATGATTGTATGATTAGATGTGGAAAAAGCTTTTGATAAAATCAAGCATTCCTTCTTGATAAAAACCCTTGAACACCTAGACAAAGAGAAAACATACCTCAAAATAGTAAGAGCCATTTATGATAAGCTAACAGTCAACCTATTGCTAAATGGACAGAAATTGGAGGCACCCCCCCTGAAAACCAGAACAAGACAAGACTACCAACTCTCACTTCTCCTGTTCAACATAGTGCTGGAAGTCTTAGCTAGAGCAATCAGACAGGAGAAAGAAATCAAGTGTGTTAAAATAGGAAAAGAAGACAAATTATCCATCTTATCTGATGATTTAATCCTATACCTCAAAAACACAAGAGAATCTGTCAAAAACCTCCTTGCACTAGTAAAGAACTTTGGCAGCCTCAAAATAAATGTGCAAATTCACATTATTATACACCAACAAGAAACGGGCAAAGAATCAAATAAAAAGCACAATCCCATTTACGATAGCCATAAAAAAATGAAATTCCTCGGCATCTTCCTAACCAGAGGAGTGGAAGACCTTTACAGCAAAACACTGTTCAAATAAGTCAAAGATGATACAAATGAACGGAAAAATATCCATGCCCATGGATTGGAAGAATTGACATTGTTAAGATGTCCGTCCTACCAAAGACAACCTACAGATTTAATGCTATAACCACTAAATTACCAACATCATTCTTCTCAGACTGGAAACAATAATACAGAAATTCAAATGGAAATATAAATGACCATGGATAACCAAAACAAGCCTTAGCAAACAAAACAAAACAAAACAAAATAGCAACAACAAAAAAGAGTGGGAAGTTTCGCAATTCCAGACTTTAAACTTAATTTCAGGTGACAATAGTAAAAAAAAAAAAAACCTGGTATTGGTACAAGAACAGGCATATAGACCAATGGAACAGGATAGAAATTCCAGAAGCAAAACCTCAATTTGTCAACCAACTCATCTTCAACAAAGCCTCCAGTAACAACCACTGGAGATAAGAGAACCTATTCACCAAATAGTGCGGGAAAACTTGCTGACATACACAAATATCAACTCTAGATGGATCAAAGACCTAAATGTAAGACGTCAAATGTTAAGAATCTTAGAAAACACAGAAGAAATCCTTATGGAAATCACAATAGGCAACCAATTCCTGATCAAAATCCCAAAAGCCCATGCCATAAAATATTAGATTTACAAGTGGGACTTCATCAAGTTGAAAAACTTCTGCAAAGCAAAAGAAACCATCAAGAGAATGGGGAGAAAGACCACAGAATGGAAAAAATATTTTCCAACTGCATATCTGACAAAGGCCTAATCCAGGATCTACAAGGAACTCAAATGTACTGAAAGGAAAAAAGCAAATAGCCCCATTAAAAAGTGGTCAAAAGATATGAATAGATACTTCTCAAAAGAAGACATACAATCAGCCAACAGATACATGGAAAAACTGCTCAGCCTCATTTATCATCAGAGAAATGCAAATCAAAACCACATTGAGATGCCACCTAACTCCAGTAAGAATGGCCATCATTAATAAAACAAAAAACAACAGATAGTGACAAGGATGCAGAGAAAGGGGGACACTTCTACACTGTTGGTGGGAATACAAACTATTTCATCCTCTATGGAAAACAGTGTGGTGCTGCCTAAAAGAACTAGGAATTGACCTTCCAGACAACCCAGCAATCCCCCTTCTGGGACTATATCTGGAAAAACGTATATCATTCTATAGAAAAGATACCTGCACACATATGTTTATTGCAGCACTAGTCACAATAGCAAAAACATGGAACCAACTGTGCTGCCCATCGAAACTGGACTGGATAAAAAAAAAACGTGATGCATATACAAGATGGAATATCACACAGCCATAAAGAAGAACAAAATTATGAACTTCACAGCAACTTGGATGGATTTAGTCTATAATACTCAGTGATCTATCAAAGAAACAGGGAACTGAGTACCACATGTTCTCACTCATAAGCAGACCCTGAACATTTACCATAATGCAATAAGAAAAGGATTGGCAGTAATAGGACACTGCAAGGGGAGGAAGGGGGCATACATAACATCAATAAGTGTACCTGATTTCAAACCAGGCAAAGTGGGGACCAAAGGGAGGCCCAAATTTTACCTGTATGAGGATCACTTGTATACCTAATTCTGATTTGTACCCCACATCTTTAAAATAAAAAAATAAAAACAAATACAAAATGGTGTGCTGGAGTTAGGTTGCACCAGCTCATGAGAACTGGTTGTTAAACTCGCAGGAATTTTGAGTGCTAGTTGTTATACATAGTTATAGCATACAGTGTTAATAAAATAAATTAATAAACTTTCAATTAATAAATCACATTTTAAAAGGGAATAAATACATACTAAAATTTTACTGTTTCCAATTATTTTCTTATTATTCATGCTTGTGAGGTTATTTGCATCTATTGTATCCATATGATGAAAATGATATACAATGTGTTACTATGTATCTCTTCTTAATATCTACATTCAACATTGATAGCCTAAAAGTGGCCAGTGGGAGTATTTACATCGGGGGAATTGGCACATGTCACAAATAAAAGTTCTAAGAGATCTGGTTTTTAACCAGCACAGCACAGGACACTCCACCCCACCCATATTTTTCATTAAATCTTGACCAGACTTTGAACAAGAAAGAAAAGAAAAATCAATTATATCACAAATCCTTAAGTGCCTCTACTTCTTCATTAGCAGAGACATTCTAGGGAAAGGCAGGCACTAGGTTCTAAAACTTTGGTTTTTCCTCACTTGTCTGAAGATTCAAATAAACAAAACATTGCCCTTTTCCATGTTAACTCTTCAAACAATTAGAGCAGGCTTGAGTCTGACACCCTGAAATAGGAGAGTAAATTGAAGAGGAGCCAAGACAGTGTGAAGTGACAGGAACTAGGATTAGGTAGCATCTATGGTTCAGTTACACAATGTGCTGAGATACAGAGAGGCCTGCAAAAGTGGGAAAATCTGTATTTATCAATATTTCCCTTTACTAGAAGACGATACTGGAAAAGGATAAACTTAAACGTAAGACAGACCTGCATTTGCATTTTTTAGCCATGTAATATTGGGGAAAGTTTCTTATTGTTTTCTTGTGCAAGTTGGAGTTTATAATGTCTACTCCATAAAGAAAGTGAAGAACATAGAGTGATAGAGTATATGAAAACAACTGACAAAACACTTTCATTTATTTACTCATTTAGTAAATATTTATTTATACAAAGAGCATACTGAAGAAAACCAGTGCAGTAGTGCCCTCAGGGAGTCCATAGTTTGGCAGGGGAGACACACGTTAAACAATTATGCTTAGAATAAATCATCTTTTAAGATGATGAAACTACTGAAGGAACTTATATATCAATTAAGCTAAACCTAGTAGGATCAGGAAACATTTGGGTACTCAGTAACAACATGTGTGCTTTCTTTTTCTGTTCCATCTTTCCCTCCTGTGTTAGATAGTATCAGTGCTTGCTCATGGGCTTTATCCCTTCATTTTGCTCAAAATATGCATTAGTGTCTACAACTCGTTGTTTGTAGTTTTTCTACAAAGTAGCTGAAGGTTGCTCTGCCCTCCAGCAGACACACAGGAAGTGATGGGAATAACACTCCTGGGTTATCTTCATCTCTTAAGTGAAGTCATTCTGGGCCATTCCTCATCTGCCAGAGCATCCTCAGTAGATTTAAGCTCCAGGTGTCCAGAGCTTGCTAAAGCACCTATTTTGGCTTCTGTTCCTTTTTCTCACCTTCCTATTCTCCTGCAGGTGTTTTCTGCACCTCCCAAACACATCCCTTGCGCCCAATTGACTCAGGTCTGTTCCTATGGGAACCCAAACCAAGAAAACTCATCTCTCAGACGTGTCTATGTCCTGAAGCCCTCATATCTCCCCAAATATGCACAGATTTCTCCTAAAATGCAAGAACAGACTTCCAGAAATAGATTGATCACATAATACGTGATGCAAATCAGGACATTCTGAGGGTGAAGGGAGTACCATGGGAAGGACCCCAAGAGCACGACAGGCATAAACTGGGTCTACATGGGGCAAACTGATGCAAAGTCAGCCTGTGTGGAACCTTTATCCCTTCCAGGAAGATGCCAAGGCCAGAGTTCTGGTGGCTGACTGACAGGGTCTGAGTACTCCTCAGGAGAAAGCATCTCAGATGTCAAAAACCTCAGGATCCTATTTCCAGAGCCAGAAGATCAGCAACCCACCTCACACAGGGAGGGAGCACATTTTTACCCAGATCCCTCACACAAACTCACAGTTTTTAAGAAAAAAAAAAACACAGATTTCTTAATGTCTTTCACCTCCTTTGGGCAGCTGCAGCTTTTTAAAAGCCAATGGGTCCCCAGTGAATGCGGATCACACCAGCGCACGAGAAATGATTGACTCTGAAAGCCTTGCTGAAATGACTGCTAATGTTGAAATCATACTCAGCTCAGTACATTTCCTGTGGGCTTGGGCTGCTTGGGAACACTGGGGGCAGGCAGGGGGTATTCCCAAAGAAGGAAGTTTCTATGCAAACCCTGTAGCCTGGAGAGATCAGGTTTCAGTCTCGCTTTGCTAATTCCCCTTGCATTTTTCTTTCCCCCCAAACATTTAAACTTAAATAGCTATATAAGTTCAAATGTTCTTTTATAGAGTGAAATAAACAGTTTTTATAGCCTGAAAACAGCAAGCTTAGAGATCAACTGTTCACCACTGAAGCAGGCATGTTTAATCTAAAGAAATAGATGGCATTCTCTTTCTTATTGTTAGCTATATTCTCCCCCCTCCCACCTCCCAAAAAAACTAATAGAAGGTAGCATATAAATTAGCTACCATATAAGTTGTCAGGGAAAAAAGTTGATGCAGCCTCTGGGCATTTTACTACAAGGCTGCCCCCCTCTGGCTCCCACACAAAGTCTTTGTGAAGACAGCAAGGACTTTTAAGAAAGAGCAGTACTGAGTCCAGGCAAGTCAAGGTCAGATTTCCCATGGCTGGTTGCTATCTCTCCACCTTCTGATTTCTACTCCTGGCTCTCAATTCATCTTACACTTTCCCTATCCAATATACGTAACTCAGTTAAAGAAAAATTTGGCAACCCATAGTTCCTAAGCTACACATAATGAGTGAGTTGCATGGAAAGAGAGGGAAGCCCGGGGGATAGAAGCACGGGAACACTGGCTCTCCTTTTCTAGGCTGACATTTTCATTCCAGGGAAAATTGTAGTGTCTAGCCTTTAGGGATTTCCTTCATCTGAGGACTAGAAAACAACCAGAACATGCAACAGGCCACACAGTGGAATCTGATGCTGGTAGTCCACATCTTGCTTTTTTTTCACTGAAACAGTCAATTCTTGGCAATTCATTCAACAAATAGCTGTTGAATGTCTGTTAATACTGTGGACACATCACAGGACAGCCTTCATGTGATTCCAATGCCTCGATCAATCTCTCTTCACCGGCTTTCATAATACAATGGTGCAACATCACAACACATGTCTTTGAACTAATTCCTCTGGTCTTTCTCTACAGTCACACTTTGCATCACTCTTTAATATAAACTCTAGCTACATGAGGCATCTTTTCCTTAGGCAACTGAATCTCTATTCTGAGCTTTTAGCTTAAAAGACCACTCTTTCTCTTAATCCTTAGAACCCAAAAATGACTGTATTAGTGTGCTAGGGCTGCCGTGACAAAGTACTACCTATCAAGTAGCTTAAACAACAGACATGTATTCTCTCACAGTTTTAGAAATCCAAATGGAGGTGTCTATCAATACAGCTGGTTCCTTTTGAAGACTGAGAAAAATCTGTACGAAACCTCTCTCCTAGTTTCTGGAGGTTTCGTGGTGATCTTTGGGATTCTTTGGCTTATACACGCATCACCCTTATTTCTGATTCATTTTCCTACATCATTCTCCCTATGAGCATGTCTCTGTGTCCAAAGTTCTCCATTTTTATAAAGATACCAGTCACATTGGATTAGGGCCCTAATGATCTCATCTTAACTAATTATATCTGCAATAACCCTCTTATTTTAAATAAGGTCACATTCTGAGGTACTGGGCGTTAAGACTTTAATATTTGAATTTGGGGGAGGAATGCAATTCAACCCATGATAATGTTCTTTCCATTGGCCAATACAACAGAGACAGGGGCTCTCCCCTCACCTTACTGGACATGCATTTAATTTTGTATATAACGCTCATTGTATAGTAATGATCCTATTTAAATGGTTGGTTCACCTGTCCCCTGCACGGGTGAGATAGTGACCCCATCTATTCCCTTCATATGCTCAGTGAATATTTTCTGAATAAATACTAACCCATTCAGGATTAAAAGCATAAAGAGTAAATATATAAGACACTTTTAGCCATCTCCTTTTATAGAGATTCTAAGGGAGAAAGGGTGTTTTCCTGGGTTCCCAGATTCACTTCTCCTCACCTTTCACCCTTTAAAGTTATTATTCTTCCACCTATTTCTCTTCATCTTTCTGCTTTTTCTTTATTTACAACTTTCCTTACTTTCTAGCTGCCACTAAGACACTTACTACATAAATCCTTGATGTATAGTGAAAGCTATTGTCATGAGTTTGAGTGAAGTATGGAAAATTGGGTGTTTTTCAAAGTATTCCTAATATAATGTATAGACTAGCATCAGTTGTTTATGCCTTCATATTAATGATGAGATTTATATTTCTTAAATTCTGATGATATATATGATGTATAATTGTTTTTGAGAGTTTGGAATTGCTTTTGTATAAATATGGGACTTGAGCCATGAATCCTAATGCCTTGCTGCCAACAGGCTTTTGTCCTTCTAAGGAGGATGTTTCAAGTCTCTTCTTATTGAGTTGAAAAAGTTTAGCACCCTAGTGAGTTAATTAAAATGGAGGGGGTGTAGGACACTGATCAACCAGCAGGTTTTTTGAGAAGTTCTTAGTTGGGGTTACATGCACTAGATACGTTTGAAGTACTTGCCAGATTTATAGTCTGTCGTTTTGGAAGATTCTCCCAGTCCACCCTAAAGAAGCAGGCCAAGGAAGCCATGTTTGTACTGTGTGACTGCTTCTTGGTTCAAGCTGCAAAACTCTTGAACAGATACCAGACTCAAATGGCGCAATCAGCTTCACCCTTGAAAATATAAACTAAGCCTTACAAAATATGCTGGAAGATTGAGATTCATGCTGAATCAATAAAATCATACAAAATTAGAGCCAGGATTGCTAACACAAACCATAGGAAAACTCTCAAGTTATAGGGACATGAAATTATACAGCCTTACAAAACAAGTAGGCTGTGTAGGCGAGAATGAGGTATGTGTGAGAAGAAAGCAAAAAATGCAAAGCTGCGTTGACAAATATCTAGCTTCTAGGTTGTCTAATGATACATTTTCCTTTAATATGCCACAGAAAAATGGTTCTGTTAATTGTGACTACACAGTATATGATGAAGAGCACATTGTGTGGAAGCTCCAGGCAAAAAGAGACATAGTATAGGTCTATTCTGACCTGGAGTTTAAAGTAATAACAGTTTCCATGAGCCAGGAATCCAGGAGCAGCTTAGCTCAGTGGTTTTGGCTCTTGAAGTAGCAAATGAGCAATTGGCCAGGTGTACCTTCACATAAAGATGTGCCTGATCTTCAAAATTCATTCTCAAGGTGTCTCACTTACCCATATGGCAAGTTAGTGCTGGTTACTGGCAGGAAGTCTTGGCTCCTCACCACATGAACTTCACCATATGGTTGTTTGGGCGTCCTAATGGCAGCTGGCCTTCCCCACAGCTAGGAGCCAGGAGAGAGTAGAGTGAAACATAGTTTATGGACTAGTCTTTGAAGTCACACCTTAATTTTGACAACATGCCATTGGCACCATAGGTCAGCCCTATTCAAGAGGAGGACTACATAAAGACAAGAAAACTGAGAGGAAGAGATCATTGGGGAGTCATCTTGCAGCCTGAATGCTACACTCTGTGACCAAGAAAGACACGACTAATTTGTAAAAGAACAAGTTGAGGCAGCTTGCTTCTCCAAGCCTTTTTCCAGACATTACCACTGTATACATGGTCTATCTGCCAGACACACCTTGTCTTCCTGCCTGTGTGCATACTGTTCTTGTGTTTTCCATGACATTCTTTCCATTCTTCCTTAACTTCCTATGTATCCTCATTCTCCAAAGCCTTATTTGAACATTGCCCCTTTACTCTGTAGCTCTCCCTGATCTTCCAGCACCTGGCAAAAATAGATTGTATCTTTTTCTATGTTCACAGTACTCTCTGGGTATCTCTCCTGTAACATTGATTACATTCTGTGGTGTCATCTTGAAACAGGAAATATGTTAAGTATTGAAGATAGTAAACAGTGCAGGGATTGGTTACACAGATTTTGGAAAGACTGCAAGGGCAACAAGCACAGTCTGAATGCCAGGTAAGGCCAGAACTAGGATGCGACCCTAGGGTCCAGGCTCAGCCCCTGGGTTAGACTAAGGACTTCTCTAGAACTGCCAACTCCAATTCAGGGTGGCACAGTCCACTGAATGCTGAAATTAACAATGCTCAGTAATTCCAAACTGATGTTGGGCACATCTTAGAATATGTGTTTTTCTCCCAGGCCTTCAAATTACTTAGTTGTTCTCATCTGACACTTTGTGGTGAGTAAATGCAGAGCAATTCCCTGGAAAGACTGAATTGGAATTTATGTGTGGTCGAGCCAATGACCACAGGTCTCCCCTTCCCCTTGCTTTTTCCTCTCAGCCTTCTAGTAGAAAAAATAGATCAGGATCTTCTCCTCTGGGAAACAGGAGAAGATATGCTCCGGGGACAGGAGTGTGTGTGTGTGTGTGTGTGTGTGTGTGTGTGTGTGTGTGTGTGTGTGTTCCTTGTAAAGAAAAACTATATGCCAGGTTCTGAGAGGAGCATAGAGAGGATGGATGACATAGTTTTGTTAGAGATGTATTTGGTAATCTTTTTCTAAATTTTTGAAGAAACTGGGTCTCACTATGTTGACCAGGCTGGTCTTGAACTCATGGCCTTAAGTAATTTTCCTGCTTTGGCCACCCAAAATACTGAGATTACAAACATAAACCACATTGCCTGGTCCACAAAAATCTTACTATAACTTTTATTGGTCTCTCTTCCTCCCTGAGAATTAATCCTGTTAACTGTCATTTATTGCTGCTTATTATACACTGGGCACCATGCTAACTTCTTTAAAACATTATTTCAATTCAAACTTACAACATTTGATGAGGTGGGTATCATTATCATTCCCATTTTACACATGGACAAACTGAAGCTCACAGAGGGGACTTAACCTACTTAGAGTGAACAATGATGGTAGAATTTGAATCCAGGAGTATATAAATCTGGGCCTACACTCTAACAAGAATGCCATGTTCCCTAAGTATTGAGGCCCTGGGATGTTCTTAACTCTTCAAGTCTACCATTTGCTCACCTCAATACCCAACACACTTTAATAAATCAGTCAATGTCTGTCTCCCTAAGAGCAGGAAGGTATGAATAACGTCACTATTCTTCCCAGTTTACTCAGTTAGTACCAATTGTCTCAGTGTCCTATTGGGTTGTGAATTTATCCCACCACTTTTTTTCAAAAGTTCCAATTTAGATGGTGCATTATATAATCATTTTGTGGAGAGGCCTTGTTTGCTTCAATGACAGGAACATAGTTGCCTCTTGAGAAATATTGACTGAACTGAAATATATTTAGTTCTCTGGGGAACAGTGCCAAGCCCAGTCTGAGGTGGCAACCCTTAAATACAACTTGGACCTCTTAAATGAGACAGGTGAGGCCCCCACAGCCAACTAACTGCCTCGATTTCTTTGACACGCCCCTTTCAGAAACATAACGAGGATATAGATTCAAAAGCCCTTGGCTAACCTGATGCCTCTGAGCTTGAGGGCCACACCCTTTGACCTCGGGTCTCTGGCACTGCAATTTGTCCAGACTTCTTTTTCTCTCATTTTCCTTCTTTCTTCTCAACCCCAGCAGATGTGTCTCCTTCCCTCCCTGAGTTTGGTTACTAATAATGTTCACTCCTGATGAAAAGCCCCAGCTCTGTGGGAATCACATAGGAAAGGAATGTTAGCATCTGCAGGCCTGGGTCATGCCGGTGTCAGAGACCTCAACCTCTCTATGGTCACTGCTGGCCCAGGTTTAAAGGCATTAGTCCGTCTCAACCATACCCCTGTCCTTGTGGGTCCCTACCTTTGATCCTTTGTAGGCCTCTGACCATAACCACATCCCAGGCACTTGCAAGTTGTAAACTGCCATATGTGCCCTCTTTAAATGCCTATGGTACTTTGTGCTTCTTTCTCTTCTATTTCACAGGTGAAGTACTCATATGTGTGGGTCACAGCACCTGGGTTCTTCTTTCCCCAGACCTCTGCCTGGCTAGCCCTTTCTCACACTTTCTGTCTCAACTGCCAAGTCATTGGTGCTGAGAGGCCTTCCATAACTACTTGACCAAATCATCCCTAAGCACACAGCTTATTGAACGTCAAATTACTGTATTTAGTTTTATTGTTTGGTTTCTCCACTGAAATATAAGAGCCACAGGGCAGGTACAATGTCTGACTTTCCATCACTATCTCCCCAGTGTCTTATACTGTGGGTATCAGTGTTAGCAAGATCTGGATATATTTCCTTCTGCACAGCGCTTTGTATCCCAGGGCAGTGATTATGCATATTCCTCCAAAAACAGTCACTTGGTGTCTCCCTTTTGCATTCATCTAGGGAATGACTCCATCTGACACCTTCTTAAACTCCATGAAGTCTCCAAAGTTGAGGACAGTAACACATTCTTTCAAGTGGTTATTTTATTATCCTAAGATGAATTGTTGATTTGTTATGACTAAGGAGGATTTGGTGAAAGTGGGATTATGAAGATTATTGGTTTTTGAGGGCTACTCTGTGCCAAAAATGAGGCAAGGAACTTCATATACTTCAAAGAAACTAATAAAATACATAGGAAATTGCTTTGCTAACAGTGATCTGGTATCTGGAAGGCTGTTTAGAAATATTATTTCCATGATTTGGTGATGGTTTCTGTTAGTCTCTGCTACATTAATTTACCATTTCTACTTCTCTGTTCTATCTTTTGTTTTAATACCCCCAGGTTTCCTTCATGTCTCGTTGTAATTTTAGCTATCCAATAGCCTCATATATATTATGACTCTTGTGATTACATTTAAAAGAAATTTTAACTCAAACTGGCTTAAATGATAAGAGGAATCCAATGGTGCACTTAACTAAATAGCCCAGAGTTACTCACTTAAGGTGCCGTATGATCCAGGATTTAAATGTTATAAAACAGACTGGGGTTCTACCTGGTTTTTCTTGGATCTGCTTGTTCATATGGGCAACACTTTCTGTGAAGCTCTTTTCTAGGTCTAATGAAGACTACCAACAGCCTCCAAGGCTTATGTCATTCTCCCCTCATATTCAGTGTGTGTGTGTGTGTGTGTGTGTGTGTGTGTGTGTGTGTGTGTGTGTCTGTGTGTGTCTGTGTCAGGGAGTGCAAGGCTTCTGATTTCATTCTCTAGAGGAATAAATCATCCTCTCCTTGCAAACTCAGAAATCACTCTCTCGGGTCAAAAATGCTGGTTGAGTGGCATGCTCAGTTCTAAGGTCATCACTATGGCCAGAGTGAAATAGGCTGGTTATCCAAAGTCACTCAGAGACTGAGCTCCCAGTCAGTCTCACCTCAAGTGCACAGTGGTGTATAGGGCAAAAATGAATTCCCCTATTGGAAGTTGGCGCACTTTTAGAGAAGCTGGTAATGAGTACTGAGAAGAAAACCAAGATATGTCCTGTTATAAGCCTACCTATAGAGTCAGACAGGGTTGTCGAGATGCCAGACAATTGTTAATTTGTTCAATGAAGGGATTTTATTTTATTACCTGTCATATGCCAAAGGAACTGAGGCTACAGAGATGAATATTGTAGGACTACAGCTAGTGAAGCATTTGCAGTCCACTATCAATTACTGTCCATCAGAACAAGACTCTAACAGAAATTCAGGTTGTTGTGAGAACCCTGAGGAGAAGGTTAACATCTGGAGGAGTAAAGGATACATGGTAGAGGAGCCACCTTCCTCGGATCTTAAAAGTTGTCTGGTTTTGCTGCAGAAAGTGTTGGATAAGAATCAGGAGTGGGCAGAGGTCACTCCTAGGCAGAGGCATAAAGGCCTGAACAAGTAGGGCAGGTGCTAAGAATGGTAGGAAGTTACACGAAGGAAGAGCACAGGATGAAGGAATGAGAGAGTAGCAGGAAGGAGGAAGACAAGGTAGTCCGAGCTGCTGTAGGCCAGATGCATTGCTGTTCAAAGAATGAGTGATGTTTTATAGCAACAATGTATTAACCATAGATCAGAGAGAACTGGCTAAAGAAACAGAAAAAAAAATTAACTTTTAGCCTTTTACATAAAATAATATACATATAATTGCATATGACTTAAAAAGTTAAATTTCAAAAAGTGAAAACATAAAAATATTATCTTGGCCTAGGAAAGACATGATTAAGTCTTTCACAAAACTTGGAATGCAAAATGACTAAAACTGAGGCATAAATATTTGAAGTCTCTTAAAATTAGCAACTAAACCTATAAAATAAAACATTTTCAAAATAGGGAAAATATCAGCCACATACATGAAAAGCAAGTGTTTGATCTCTTCCAAGTTAAAAGAGTTTTATAAATCAATTAGAAAAAACTATAAAAAATGGACAAACCTTAAGAAATGATAAACAATAAGATCATGAAAATATGTTCATTCTTATTAGTAATAAATTAAATGCAAATCTGTTATACATTCTTATTAGTAATAAATTAAAAGCTAATCTAAGTAACTGACAAGGATATTTTATTGTTTTTTATTTTGTTTGCTTTACACAACATTCACCAGTGCTGGCATGTGGCAAGAACTCTCATCCTAGTGTTCTAACAAACATACCCAAAGTGAACCTGCAAGGTCACCAGTTAGAATTTCTGAAGTACATAATTAAGAATATAAACATAAATGTAAATATAAGGCTGTTTATCTCAGAATTATTAATAATAGGAAAACATTCCTATAAAAGGAAACAACCTAATGTTCAATACCAGGTAGAATTAAGTAAAGAATACTGTGTGATATTGCTCAGTCAATTAAAAGGGATTTTGTTGATTAATATGTATTGACATGGAAAGATAATACTAAAGTTTAAAAATATATTTCAAAATTTTATATGTATTGCAATAACAATTTTGTTAGAATTTCTATGTATATACATGTCTACTGTAGGGATATAGCAGTTATCTGTGAATGGTAAATGTTGAACTTTCTTTTTCATTTTTTGTGTATCTGTACATTCATTCATTTATTCATCTTTTTAATTTTATTCTTTGTGGTTAATATTAAGTATGTAGACTATAATAAAATACATAATTTTTATTTAAGTTAGTAAGTCATTTGATTTAGATGTGGTGAAGGTGATAGTTGGGTGAGCACAGTCTGAGTAAGGAAGAGGTAGAAAAGAAAAATGGAGAAGTGAGGAGTGGAATAAAAGCCATTAAAGGGTTGGGGACTGGTGGATAGGACTAGAGTTTAGTGGTCATCAGAAGTCCTGGGCTCTGACTGACTAGGCCGGAGCATGCGGAAGCATACATGGGATGGAGGGGCCTGGGAGTAGCCTTAGGGAGATGCTTAACAGAATCTGCAGAAACATTGAATGGATTGTTGAGTGATTACATGGCTGGATGACAGAAAGCCCAAGGACTTTAGTTTCTGTGAAATAGAAATAATATCCCCTCTCCTTTTTCAAAAGCCTTTTGTAATGATTCAAACATATTCTGATTATGAAGTGTTTGTGAGCTTTAATGGTATACAGTTATTGGATGTGAGTGATCGCTGGTAACTAATATCCTTCAGTGTTGAAGACTAGCTTGGGGGTGATTAAGGGTGGCATTTCTAGAGTAGAAGCCCTCTGTGGAGGAGGAATGTTGACAAAACGAAGATTCCCTTCTTCTTTCCCCCTGTAGGCTCTACATCATATTTGCTGATACTTATGTGAGGCTTAGCCTAGCATGATCCTAAGCGCTTCTATGTATATATTTGTATAAGTATATATACTTATAAAGAGATACATATATACACTCATTTATTCACACAAGAAAATGAGATACAGCGCAGTTATTTGAGGAAGAATGCATGGCTATTATGGGGAAACACAGAGTTTTGTAGGTGGGCATTTTAATTTTAACCACTGTTATTCCGTATCACATATTGAGTCCCAAATGAAGTGGGACAAATGAATGACGGAGGAAAGACATGAGAACTAAGTAGGAGGAGAAAGAATGAATGTCATAAAAGCAATGCCCTGTATGAAAGACAGGCAATATTGAGGAGACATTTAAAAGGGAGAGCAATTGCTCCCATTGAACTTTTCTCTGGCAAGGAACAGGGCCACGGTAGGTTAAGCAGAGTGAGAGGCTCTTCTTTCTGTTCCCAAGGACCTAATAGGGAGAGCAGTTTCAAGCAGTCGAATTTGTTTCATTAATCAGGGAAGACTCTGTTTAAAGAATATTTTCTCTACCATAAATTCACAAATGATTCTCCCTGCCTGGCTCAGAAATGTGGAACTTGACCTTGCCAGGAGGGAGAGGCATACCTTCCTGGCCTGAGGCTTCCCTAAAGGCAGGGGTCTAGATGTCAAGGGAAGCTTTCCTCCATAGAAACTGTAGACTGAGAGCCTGGGGTCTGCGTGTTTCCAGCCCAGATGTCTATTCTTGGTCTCTTTTTGGGTGCAGTTTTTCTGGATACTTAAGGATTCTTTGTGCAATAAACTTACCCACAGTACAAGCCACCCTGCCACAGTACTGAAGGAAAGTTGCCTTCCAGTATGGGACAAGAATAGTGCAACTTGCCTTGGAGATGCAAAGGAAAGCTGATGGATTTAGCACAACAATGCTAAACTAAACAAAGCCTACACTTCAATCCAGCAATCCCACTCTTCAGGAGAGATGATGCTATATTCACCACAAGACACATACAAAAATGCTCATCCATGATCAATTCAAATAGCCCCAAACCAGAAGCAGCCCAAAGGTTCATCAACAGAATAAATAAAATGATTGTGATATCTCATACCATGGAATGCTGGCACACACAACATAGATGAGAGACTCATAGACTTGCCAAGCAAAAGGAGTCAGACACAAAGACAGCACATGGAATGAATTAATTTATATGAAGTTTAAGGACAGAAAAAACAAATTATAGGGTCTGAGGTCAGAGGTTTCCCTGTAAGAGGCCTATATTTGGGAAGGAGCAGGTAGGAGCATTCTGTGTTACTAGAAACACTCTCTGTTGTATTCTGAGTGGTGGCTGCACAATTGTCTGCATCCATATGTACAGCTGATATGTGGACTTCACTGTATGTAAATCATGTCTAAAAAACTACTAAGATACTTGGGCAGAAAGAATTCTAATGTCTTGTTTAATGCATCCTGAAAATATATATGGAATTCAAATGTGTAGAAGTTGAACAATTGATTTTCATATCATAAGAGTGATTCAGTTTCCCCAAAGCCAACGTAGATGATAAAACTCTAAATAATATTAATATGTTCCCAATATTCTATGCATATTCACCTTGGAACATAGCATTAAGCCCAATGAGGAATATCTGATTAAAGGTAATGTCAGTAGTTAATATTGATATAATGCTGACTGTGTGCCGAGCATGATCTATGCCCTTCAAGTACCTGATTTAATTGCACAACAAAGCAATGAGCTATCACTACCACTAGGTACATTTCTATGTTGTATATCCAGGCTACAGAAAATGCAAAAGATTGCCCAAGTTCACATAGCCAATAATTAGCAGCACTGAGCTCCCAACTCAGGCATTCTGGCACCAAAAACCTTATGTTAAGCCTTACCTCACACTTTTTCTACTTAAGTAGTCCCCTCTTTGCAAGTCTAACAATTGCCATCTTAATCTCAATTATATTACATTTAGGAAACTCAAATTTTTCAGTGCCAACATTAGCAGTTTAATTGGTGTGTGTTCCATTTACTTTGAAAAAATATTATGTGCAAACTGCAATTAAAGATTATTTTCCAAATGTGTTCTACTACAGAATTCAATCTTTGGAATAGATTTGTCTCTTGAATTTCATATTAAATGAAAAGGTGAGTCTTCCAACTGATGTGGGTTGAATAGGTTGGGGGCCATGGAAGATAGTAGAGTTGAGAGGAAGGGAAGACAATGAAGATCTTTGCAGCTGCTCTGTCCCCCTAGACTGCACCTGAATTTTCTCCAAGGGAAGTTTTGAGCAACAGAATCCTAATGAAAGTTGCAAATATGTTTTGAAAAAGAAAAAAAAAAAGATGGAAATCTGCTAAAACAGAACTATTGACCACCAGGCAACACTATGTTGTATCAATTTGAAACTGAATTTCACCAGCTAATGCAAAGTCCCCTGAATTCAGTTTAGAAATAACGTTGTACATCTTCAAGACCACAAATGTAATTAAATACATCAACAGATGTAAAAACAAGAGCACGATGATATCATTAGATGCAGAAAAAGCTTTTGATAAAATCCAGCATCCCTTCTTGATAAAAACCCTAAAACACCTAGGCATAGAAGGAACATACCTCAAAATAGTAAGCGCCATCTATGATAAACCCACAGCAGCATATTGCTAAATGGACAGAAACTGGAAGCATTTCCCCTGAAAACTGGAATAAGACAAGGCTGCCACTCTTACCCCTCTTATTCAACATTGTGTTGGAAGTCCTAGCTAAAGCAATTAGACAAGAGAAAGAAATCAGGAGTATCCAGATCGAAAAAGAGGAAGTTAAGTTATCCTTCTTTGCTGACAATAGGATCCTATACCTTGAAAATTCAAGAGAATCTGTCAAAAACTTATATTCACTGATAAAGGACTCTGGTAAAGTCTCACGGCATAAAATAAATGTGCAAAAGACAGTTGAGTTCTTATACACCAACAACAAGCAGGCGAAGAACCAAATAAAAAGCACAAAAAGGAGCTCTTCTACACTGCTGGTGGGAATGCAACTAGTGCAACCTCTTTTTGGAAAACAGTGTGACAATTTCTGAAAGAACTAGAAATTGACTTTCCATATGACCCAGCAATCTCTCTGTTGGTAATATACCCAGAGGAACTCAGATCATTCTACAAAAAACTTATCTGCACACACATGTTTATTGCAGCACTATTCACAATAGCAAAAACATGGAACCAACTGTGCTGCCCATCGAAACTGGACTGGATTAAAAAAAAATGTGGTACATACACATGATGAAATATTATGCAGCCATAAGTAAATACAAACATATGGATCTCACAGCAACTTGGAGGGATTTAGCATCTACCATACTCAGTGATATATCGCAGAAACAAAGAACAGAGTACCATAAGTTCTTTCATAAGTAGACCTTGAACAATTATAATGCTATAAGAAAGGGATTGGCGGTAGTAGGAAATTGCCAGCAGAGGATGGGTGGGATTAGCAGCTGAGGGAAACTGCCAGGGGAGGGTGGGGACACACCACATCAACAAGAATACCTGCATAATGAACATTTGTATACCTAAACCTGAATTGTATCCCACATTTTTTAAATTAAAAATTAAAAAAAAGAAAGAACATTGTAGATATGCTGTAAGATAGAGTGCGTTGATAAAACATTAAAGGTAGTTAACCTCAGGATCACATGCACTTTAGGATAGGTCAAATTGAATTTGGTAGCAAAATTCTCCAACTCCAAAGTCCTTAAATCACAGCTATCTACTTTCTTTCAGAAATAGTTCCCGTAATGGGATGCTGTTTGATTGCCAACATATAGACATTCCTTGATAGTCTTGTGATCCAGTTTTGAAAAATCTGTGCTTTCAAACTACATATTGACAACTCTTAACTAACTTACCTATGTCAATGTTGTTTTTAGTTTTTCACTTTTTATTTTAAAAAGTGATATGTAGAAATGGTTTAAATATGATAAATAAAATAAAAACCTTAAATAGCACTGCAATGTATCTTGAAGGAAATTTTCTTTCCATACCAGAATACTAGATGCAGGCACAGTAATCATTTCAATTTTCTCTCCAAAATTTTCATTGTAATGCTGACATATGTGTGTGTGTATCATTTGTGTTTTATTTATTGTACTCTTCTAAACTGTGTCATTGTTATTCTTATTTGTTCTTCTGTTTGTTTTTACTTGGAAATATGTCTTGCAACGTTTGTAAAAGTTTCCCGAAATCTCTATAGAGATTGAATATTTCCCTACATGTGATGAAAAAAATTATTCAACCAGTACCCACTGATGTGTACTTAGGTTGTTTCTGATACTCTGTCATTGTAAGCAAACCTTCAATAAACCACCTTATATATGTGTTGTTACATAAGAATTTAAGATAAATTCTTGAGAATCTAATTACTGGAGCAAAGTGTATTTACAAAGTTGATAGATGTTGGCAAACTGCCCCATAATTTACACTCCAAATAGTTAAGGAGGTGACCATTTCCCTCCACCCTTCTTAGCCCTTCATACCATCAATTTCAAATGTCTACACTTCAGCTAAGGAAGGAGGACTTGGAGGAGGAAATGGGGGAACTTTTTTTTTGGTTGTGAATTCAGTTTCTGTGGAGGTATGTACATATTTGTTTGTAGAACAGTAACTATTTGGTAAACAGTCCTAGATATAGCCTGACTAGAGCATCTCTCCAGTCCCTGACCATATAGAGGCTGAACTGGGGTCAAATGTGTCCTTATTTTGGTTGGCCCATGTTGCCTGCAACTGTAGTTCATCATAGGATGTGTAGGAAAGAGGGAAATCTGAGAGAGTCAACCAAGGTATCAACCTGCCTCAGAAGCAAGGTCCTAGGGTGGGTAAGGCCAGTGAGTGGGAGTTAACTGGTATTCTCAAATCCAGGATCTGCACACACTACAATGAACCACATGGTCAAACTGGGATGACTTTGGAGACCTGTGAGCAGCCTGTTCCCCAGACAGGTAAAGAAGCCACACAGGCAAGACCAAAGAAGACAAACCTGCAAACCAGGCAACATGGGCCAACCAAAATAAGGACACATTTGACCCCAGGCTTAAATGGACAAGATCTTAATTTATGAGGTGCTTGCTTTAGGGATCCTTCTAAAGAAAAGACTTAACACAAAAAACTTCAGGTCAATGGGTCAAACAGAGTGTGGCTGTGTGATTAAGGAGAGACTTCTATCTGATTCCTATCCCAAATTCTACATTCGTGGAGATTGAATTAATGAGATTTTACTATGCAGAATTTCGAATTTACAGAATAGATAAATCAGTAGAGGCTTAGAGTGAGGTTCAGAATTCACCCTGGGCTTAATTTAAGAAACTCTTTATGTATCTACATTTAGAATAAGATTTAATTTGCTGGGGCAGTGGTGGTACAGGGAGAAAAACCAGGACTTGATTTCCTGGCAGAGTTGTCATTGATGGGCTGTGAGACCTGGGAATAGTACTACCTACCTCACAGGTGTTAATGTGAGCACTGAAACAGATGATGTACGTGAGAGCTTTGGGGAAGTCGAGTGCTATAGCAAATGTGCAAGCTTAGCTTTCCAGACTACCACAGCCCTGGAGAAAAGTCAGGTCATGCACATGCAGCTCCAGCTTTGCCCCAGCCAGGAGCATGGAAGGTTCATTCCTACGCACACAATTCCTCAGGTATTTTAAGATGTCCCTATGGGGGGTTTTGGACTTCTCTGTTATTCCATAGCATTCTTTATGCTCTTTATTTCTGCTTCTGCTCTTATTGCTGCAGCTCCTGGTGCCCTCAAGTCATTGTTAATGTGTGGGTATATCTCCTGCTAATATGGATGCTGCCAGGGTCATCTCCTGATCAAGCCCTTGGAAAGTGGCATCTTTTTTGTCTGGTTATGAAACTTGCTAGTTCATGTGGCTGTGTGTCTCACCTACGGAAATAGTATCCCCCCAAAAGAAAAGGAACTTGCTCTGGTTATCTATGGCTTCCTAACACATCATTGCACAAGCCATGTTGCTTTAGCAATTGTTATCTTTTGTTTGAACTTTTACATTTTTTATTTTTTTTTTTTTTGAGTTGGAGTCTCACTCTGTCACCAAGACAGGAGTGCAGTGGCCGCTCCCAGCCACCGCAGCCTAGACCTGCTGGGCTCCGGCGATCCTTCCGTCTCAGCCTTCCAAGTAGCTGGAACTACAGGCGTGCACTACCACGTCCGGCTAATTTTTGATTTATTGTAGAGATGAAGTCTCCCCAAGTTGCCGAGGCGGGTCTCGAACCCGCGGGCTCAGGCAATCCACTCACCTCAGCCTCCCAAAGGTGCGGGATTACAGGCTGAGCCACTGAGCCCGGCACATTTTTTATTTTAAAGATGTGGGGTAGCCGGGCTTGGTGGCTCAGTCTGTAATCCCATGCTTCAGGAGGCTGAGGTGAGTGGATTGCCTGAGTCCGCGGGTTCGAGACCCACCTGGGCAGCGAGACCTCATCTCCACAATAAATAAATAAAAAAAAATCAGCCGGGCGTGGTAGCGCATGCCTGTAATTCCGGCTACTTGGAAGGATGAGGCGGAAGGATCACCGGAGCCCAGCAGGTCGAGGCTGCTGTGGCCGGGAGCGGCCACTGCACTCCAGTCTGGGCGACAGAGTGAGACTCCAAAAAAAAAAAAAAAAAAAACGATGTGAGGTAAAATTCAGGGTTAGTTATACAAATGTTCATTATGCAGGTTCCCTTGTTGATGAGGTGTGCCCCTCCCTCCACTGGCAGTTTCCCTCAATTACCAATCCCACCCTCCCCTTGCAGTTTCACATTACTACCAAGCCCTTTCTTATAGTATTATGATAATTGTTCAAGGCCTGCTTATGAGTGAGAACATATGGTACTCTGTTCCTTGTTTCTGTGATAGATCACTGAGTATGACAGACTCTAAATCCATCCAACTTACTGCGAAGTCCACATATACATAATGAAGTATTATGCCGCCATAAAGATTAATATCTTTATTTTGTTCATGAATCTGCAGTTTGAGCAGGGCTCCATAGAAAGGTTGTCTCAGTTCCACTTGGCACCTGGAATTACCTAAAAGCTCTTTCGCTCCCATCTCCGGTAGTTGATGCTGATGGATATATAGAACCTTAGCTGGGGCTGGGACTGGAATATCTTTATTGGACCTTTACATGTGGCTGGTTGGCTACATGCACATGGCATGGTGCTGGGCTCTAAGAATGTGGTTGCCCACAGGAGACAGAGAAAACTGCATTACCTCTTATGACCTAGTACCAGAAACCACAAAGTGTCTTTGTACCATATAATATTTGTAAAAAGCAAGTCACTTCTAACTTTTAAGGCTGGTGCCTAATCAAAGGAAAGGGAATTAGACTCCTTTTCTTGGTAGTATGAATGTCAAGAATTTACAGACATATTCTAAAATCACCACGCCCTTACACCCAAGCCCATAAGTACTACTTTCTAAAACATGAGCTAAAAACATGCTTTGTCTGGTATTAGCACATTTTGAGTCTCTATTATGATTTATTAATGAAAACACCTCTTACCATTTTATTGGCAGTGTTTGCTTGCAATCTGCTTGCACTGGGACTCAGACACAAGTACTTTGGTACTTCATTGGGAAAATGACACTCATCTGCACTTACAATCATGCTTCATTTTGTAACCAAGGTTTTGGTTTGTGGGCTCTATTGTTAGCTACTGGTGTGTAACAAACCATCCCCAAAGTCCCAAGTCTGCAGAATAGCTAGAATTCAACTGATCTCTACTCTCTCAAGCCCCTCCTGGAACTATAGGGCTAGCCAGGGCATATTTAGCTCGATGTGATGATAGAATCATAAAAGAGCAAGTGGAAGCAGATGAGGTTTCATGTTCTGGTCTCTGAATCAGTCTACTATCACTTGCATTCATGTGCCATTGTCTAAAGCAGATCGTATGGTCACTCCAAGGTCAAGGTTCAGGAAAATGTACTGTATCCATGAGGCCAGGGTGTATGTGTGGAAACACAGGAGGATAGAAAATAAGAGCCAATAGTGCAGTCTTATCCATGAATCAATCTTTTAAAAAATTTTTAATTGTAATTTTAATTTTTATTTGTTTATGTTTTGAGTTGAAGTCTCTCACTCTGTCATCCAGGCTGGAGTGCAGTGGTACACTCATGGCTACCACAGCCTCGACCTGCTGGGCTCAGATATTCCTTCCTCCTCAGTCTTCCAAGTAGCTGGAAACACAGGCATGAGCCACCACACCTGGCTAATTTTTTGATTTACTGTAGAGATGAGTTCTTGCCAAGTAGCCCAGGGTGGTCTTGAACCCATGGGCTCAGGCAATCCTGTCACTTCGGCCTCCCAAAGTGTTGAGATTATAGGCATGAGCCACTGTGCCCAGCCCAAATCAATCTTGTATATATTTACATTATTTGTCCTTCAGGCATCAATTACAAACGTCACAATCCCCAGCTCTGCCTCCATGATAGTTTTGATTAAAGGATTCTGCATTTTTTATGAATAATCTGCAACATCCATTAGAGCTTTTCTTGATGTGGTGCTACACAGGTTCACTGGAAATTGATTAGATCTGATAAATGAAGTAAACTACATTTATAGAAAAATCCCATCTTCTATTTTCGCAATCCAAAGTCCTGATCCAGTCTCAACCAGGCTAAACTTTCTGACTTGCCTAGACGTGCTGAGGTACTAAGATGTGAACAACTGAGGCTGTTGATGGAAAGGTATGTGAGAATTACCATTTCAATTACACACATCATTTTTGTCTGTCTGTTCCTTCTAGATTAAGAGAGGCTAGACTGATAACAATATTGCATACAAAACATGAATTAAGTAAATATTGTCCTGAATTCTGCTAAGTCTATTTTCAAAAAGTCTGTTTAAAATTAACTTTCCTTATGTATAGGGAGATCAGGGTCTGGTTAGGATGGAATCCCTGACATGCTAGAAGTTAGACTGCAGTTCTGTGTCAAACACATATGCAGGTGTGTGTGCACATGGGAGCGCACACACACACACACACACACACACACACACAGTGAAACATCTAGAATCAGGCACTCAGATTCTAGATGTTACAAGGGTCACATTTTCCTGTAATGAAAGTTAGTGATGAAGACTCTAGAACACAGTCTCTTGTACTTTTTTCAGTTTTACTGTCACTTAAAATGTTTCACATATTAAGAAAATAATATACTTGTTATGCTACAAAAAATGAGAAACGCTTTTCCTATTCTTTATCTTTCAGAAATAAACAATTTCCTTTAGATGCATAAATAACATCTTAAAGTACAAAAGGAAAATTAATTAAGTAGAGATTCTTCTCTGGGAGTTTCTATCCTCCTCTCTGATCCCCAACCCTCCTTCTCTGCCTCAGTTACAAGGCCAGTAGAGGTCAGCAGGGCAGGGTTGGTGTTGGGGACCAGCACCAGCAAAGGCAAGAGGCAGAACTGTCAGGGAGTATCACAGGCAGGTTAGGTGCCTGTAATCTGCAAAAGACTGAGAGCAACGATGCTTCTGAAGGAAGGGAAATAGATCCAGTTCTGGAATCTGTATCAGAGGCGTCAATGACCCATATAGTTTATGTGTTGGGACACATTGGAGCTTCTGACCTTCCAATCTTTTAGGCAGGCTTACTTTGTTTTGGTCTCTCTTCATTGTGGAAGTTTGGCCTAGTCTCCCTGCTTCAGAGCATTATAGTCATTTCTCAGGAAATAATTGTCACCTTCTAAAGAAAGACCAACATTTTAGGCTTGAAAAGTCATCTGAAACAATGATAATGTCCTTAGGCTAAAGCATCCACTTTTCCAAGACAGACAGATGGCCCATTTAGATAGTCAAAGACATGGGAAGGTACAATGGACTGGTTATCACAAAATACTCAATGAAGAAGTCTCTAAGACACATCAGCCCAAGTGCTAATTGGTTTGCAATCCCCCTAATTAGTGTGTCATCTACCTGGACAGCTTAGCAGTTGGCTGGAAGCCCAGACCCTGCCCAGCCAAATTCACAGCTCCCAGAATTTGAAAGTGCAACATCAGTGATAATTCCACACCTCGTCCACATGTGGATATGCCCACCCGCACATACACACCTTCATGCTAAGATGTAACGATAACAAGTTCTCACAAAGTTGCTAACAATCTCATTAGGCTGTTTGGTGTGAGGAGGAAGAAAGAGAAATCCTAACTTTGCTCTAACACTTTGTGAGCAGACTACAGAGTTTCTCAGACTGGCTTCATCATTAAGCAAAGGCTGCAGTTACAGTGAAGGGTGTCAAGGAAGTTCAAGGCTCTGGCTCTCAAATGTCTCCTCCATTGTAGATATGCGATACCATAAGCTATTAGTCCCTGGAGTTAAGCACACCTTACTTTTGCTTCCCACATATTCTCTAGATAGCTGGGACACTTCTTAGAGTTCCAGGCTTTTAAATTGGTTTTGCTTTATGAAGGAAAGAAAACTCATGTATGTCCAGTGTCAAAAAATATAACCTCAGTGTGTATAAACATAAGGCTCCATATTGTTTATCTTCATGATACTGTTTATCTTCATGACTCATATACAATTATAGCACACAACACATTTACAGCTTGAATAGAAACAAAACAACAATGGTCATTGCATTTGAATTAACAATATTAATTCAATGAGGCTTCTTGTATTGTGTTCCTAAAACTAAATTGCCATTTGAAATCTGAACATGACACTGATTGTTATATTTCTACAGTATATTTTCTGTCTGGCAAGCCCATGCTACAATGCACTGTGAGATCATTCAACTCCCATCTCTACCCCCTCTCGCCATTTGTCTGTTGAACTGCTATGAAAGCTTTACTCAAACAAATGAATTGAGGACATTCATTGACCTTCACTTGGAATGGACACTTCTTTTATTCAGTAAGATTTCTCATCTTTTTTTCTTCATTTTTTTTTTTTTTTGGTGGTGAAAACACAAACACAAGGATAGTGAAATAAAAGCAAGAGTAGTGATCTGTGTAATCCAGAATATAATTATATTACTGCTTTTCTTCTATTATTATTTAAACAATATAGATACTGTAGGTCAAATAATTAGCACTTGCTCATTGTGGACAATTGCACAACTCTCCTCTCTCTAGCAGAAGTTTCCTTTGTTGTGTATGTAAATTGGCCCCAGGAGTCTTCCAAATGCCCCTTAGTATTAGGGTGAGTGCATCTCAGACTAATGTGACAATTCCTGCTACATTTGTGCAACTATGGTCTTTACATGGTTTTTTTTTTTTTCAAAGTGAAGCTTTAAGAAGCCCTGTGTTTTTGTTGTTGTTGTTGCTGGGTTTTTTTGTGTGTTTTTTTTTTTTTTTTTGAGTTGGAGTCTCACTCTGTCACCCAGAGTGCAGTGACCCCTGGAGTGCAGTGACCCCTCCCCACCACCGCAGCCTCTACTTGCTGGGCTCCGGCGATCCTTCCGCCTCAACCTTCCAAGTAGCTAGAACTACAGGCACGTGCTGCCATGCCTGGCTAATTTTTGATTTATAGAGATGAGGTCTCACCAAGTTGCCAAGGCGGGTCTTAAACCTGCGGGCTCAGGCAATCCACTCACCCAAAGCACGGGATTACAGACTGAGCCACAGATCCCGGCTTGCCCTGTGTTTTTTTAATGTATTCTAGGATAGGTTAAAGTTTTTAAGAAAATGAGACACTTTGAGACTTTTAAAATGTATAAATCTGCCAATACATGCCTGAAGGATAAGACAGCCAATAATCAGTTTCCTTTATATTGAGTTTTGATGATGAAAAAATAAAATAATAAAAATATCTGGATCTTCTTCAAAATACAGAAAAGTCTAGAGAGGCTAGGCCCCTTGGGAGAAGCTGGGTATTTGCTCTTAGTAAGGGCTAGGACTAAGATAAGTAAATCACTCAGTCATAAAATTTAAGGGGGGGTATCAAGAAACTCAGTAATCCAGGTAAAATAATAATTTAATAAACATCTTCTTAGAAATCAAAATTAATACAAAAACTCCATGATGAACAAAATGCCAAAATTTTAGATGAAGACCATTGTTCCATTAAGCCATACTGAGCCTGAGTCAAAAGAGGGGAAAAAATGGTGCCACTAAACACGTGTTCTTATGTATCTTGCTAATGGTTACTTGTTTTTGCAGTACACTAAGGTAGGTGAGAAAATATTGAAAGATAGAAATGTAAGTATTAAAATGAGCAACATTATTTACAGTTTAAGTACTTATTTGTACCAAAATAGAATTTATAATCATTTCACTTCAGCTTAAGTTAATTAAAACTTATTTTAAAATGTCACCAGGAAAAGAAAATTGTCAACATGACAATTTCCTCAATTGAAAATGAGACGAGCAATGAAGGAGATACTGAAAATACTGTTGATATGCTTGTTTCCATTGAAGCCAGAGCTTACATTTTTCCTTCTGCCATAGGTGCCAATAAGGCTTGGCACAGCAGCACCCTGAGCAAAGCAGAGGGTAGATGTGAAGATTAATTAATGCCTGAAGCAGAATAGATAGTTAGTAAACATTAATTGATATCATTGTTATCATACTCTTTTCTCAAGCACTCCAAAGCAGAACCAGGACTTCCAGCTGACTGTGCCAAGTATACTTCTGCATAATTGAGAGGATTAGGGGGAGTGGGAAGGTGGACAATAAACAAGAAGAATTTTCAAAAGTCTCCAAGTACCACTACTGACAAATAACCTGGATTGCACTTTGCACCCTCTCTGTGACTACCTCAAGAATAAGATGTCTCACTCCTCCCCTTTCCCAGGGCCTCTGCCCATCTCAACCACCTGGGCAGAGGAAATTTCAAATCCTACAGGAAAGAGGGAAAAATCGAGATAACATAATGTTTCAGAAGGATTTGGGCTAAAGTCCCGACAGCTTCCCAAATGTACACCCCTCTGTTCATCTTTGTGAAAATGGAAATATTAAAAGTTACTTCTTAGTGATGTTTTGAGAATTAAATGTCCTGATTTTTATAGAGTGTTTGAAGCCATACATACCACATACTATCCAGAAATAAATATTTATTAATGGAGAAAGAAGGAAGAAAAGGATATTTAGTTGTTTTTAATCACTGCATAATAAATTACCCCAAGCTTTAATGGCTTAAAACAACACCTGCTTAATCTCACAATTTGGTAAGTTAGGAAGCCAAGTGAGATCAACAGGTTCAGTATCTTACAAGGCTCGAGTTAATATATCTGCTGGGCTGGGCTCCGTCTGAAGCATTTGAGCAATAATCCACTTCCAAGCTCATTGAAGTTGGAAGAATCCGGTTCCTCATGGTTATAGGATTGAGGTTCCCATTTCCTCAATGGCTGTCAAATAGGAATCACTCAGGTTATCATTTCTTATTACACAGTCTTCCTCACCTCATCTTCAAAGCCATCGCCACACTCTTATGATGAAAATCTCTCTGTACTTTTCTATTACCAACTAGAAAAAAATATCTGTTTTTTAAAGGGGCTCATAAAATTAGATTAGACCAACTCAGATAATCTTTCTATTTTAAAGTCAACTGTGCGATGAAACATAACATAATCTATGGGTGTGATGTCTGATAGGTTCTGGATATTAGGGCAAGGAAGCATGGTGGCCACTGTTAGAATTCTGCCTGCCAAAAAATGGAAGGCAGAGAGAAGAAAGAATAAAATAAGAACACATTCTTCAAAGGGCCAGGCTGATTCTATGCAAGATGTTTTCTCTTTCACTTAATCCTCATAACAGCATTATATAATAAATAATGCACTCATTTTAATGATGAGAAAACTTCAGCCATCGAACCTCCTTCCCAAGGCCTCAGTGTTAGTAAGTCTAATCTATGACTCCAAATTTTTATCTGAAAATAAGAGAAAAATATATCAAATGTAAAAATCAAAAATTAATTAAAAGTTTCATTTATCTTATAGAAGTTATGTGATAGTTGACAAGCTTACCTAAGCAACCATTTACCATATTGCCCCCTCTTTAATAATTCCACTTGTCTTCCCTCAGCTCTTGGTGATCTGAGTGTGGATTTTATGCACGACAAGCTATCACATTCCCTGAGTCCTTTCAACAATGTAGGAAGGAACATACTGGATAGATGCAAGGCTCTTTACCCTGGTTAATGTAGACCTGTGTTGCTGTAATAAGCATAAGTTTCTTATGCCAATTGGGAATTGTTCATTTGCATGTGGCACTGTTTTCTAGTTCTCCAGTTTGGAAGCTATAGTGCTGGGGCCTAGATACTGGAAATTCAGGAATTTACCAAGGTTTTGAGAAAAAATGCTCTGAGAAAACTTAAATGCATGTTCACAGGATCACGAATTCTATTTCAGACTTTGTCTGAGCCTCAGGAGATTTGCTTGTCAATACCATAGGCTTAGCATTGGTCCTTACAGAGTTGAGAGTCCCATGAGATAATGGGTCTATACCTTGGTCCTTTTCCTGTAAGATGGGACAAGAAAACAGTCAAAACTCAAATATATGTCACCCCCAAAGGCTATTTCTGTAAGATGAAATTGATGGCTAGTGTGGTGATCAGTACTGTGGGTCTTAGTATTATAATCTGGGCCACTTAATATAACCTGTTCTCAAAATTAAATCTGGAATAAAATCTGGGGTCTTTTAAAATTATTTGCATATTTAACCTTTTAGTCTCTGTTTTATCATTGTTTCTGTGTGGAAATTCTTTTAGAAAAGTTTCAACTTCTGGAGAACCAAAAGGAAGATTTTTTTTCTCTCCCCTATTAAGTCAGGATAGACAGGGAAGCAATTTGACCCTAGATCATTAACTTGGGAGTTCTGGCTGTCCTTGGGAGAGGGCCAGTGGCCCAGGAGAAAAGCCAGATGGGGTCAGAGACCTCAAACTGACAGATGTGGCAGTAAGGATTCCAGGAAGAAAGATCAGAGGCTGGCCAGGAAAAAGAGCCATTTGCCCAGATGCAAAACCCCAGAGGGTTGAAGGTAAAGGCTTGGGCAGTATTTTGGCTGAGTCATGGGGGAAACTGGTTAGCAGTTAGGGTCAAGTTTAGGACAAGGAAACACTGCCCAAGGAGCTTGAGAAACAAGAGGGAGGACAGGGAAGAAGGTGCATGTAGGACCCTGAGGAGCTAATAGTATCTGTGTAATGATTTCATTTAACCCCTTTATTAGATATACCTAAATTTGATAATATAGCTACATACGGAGAGTCAAAGGATGATGGGCCAGCAAATAGGTCTGGTCCATTGCATATGAGTTATAGAAAATCAAAAAACAAGAAGTTAAAGATCAGAGAGAGTAAAAAGGAACTGTCTATGAAAATTGCCCACTCTTCCTCAACTGTACTATCACAATGACGAGTTTCATCTGGGTAACTTGCTGACCCAGAAGCGAAGGATGGTGTCAACTGTGACTCAGTCCTCTACTCCCAAGAGAGTTGACACCCTTCCACTTGATAAAGGAGAGGATGGAGGGCTTCATCCCCAAGGCTTTACTCAGTTATAAAAAAGGTTTTGAACCACAGTTTTTTATTCTGATGACTTTTGCAAAATGCCTTTGTCTATGCTAATTATTAAAAAGACTTATTTAAATTACAATCCATTTAATGTTTATTGTACAGCACATTCTACTATGTCTGCATGTTTTCTTCTTAAGACAATGTTCTTGCTTAAAATGTTTTTATGATAACACAAAGTAAGTAACTAAAACAGCTCACACAAAACAATGCCTTCTTTGGACCAGACTGACCTAGGCAATGAGGACACAGATGGAAAAGATGTGTCAGAATTCCAGCTAATAAATATAGAAGGAAAGATGAAATTAGAAAATCACCCCTTGGTAACCACATGTGTAATAATAGTTTCAGGCAAGAATCATCAATGGATGCTAAAATTAGTGGGTGAAAGTACTATGAGAAACAAGATATTTGCATAGTCTCAAAGTATTTCCCCACAAGATACTAATTAATTACAAAGAGAAAAATAGTAACTTCACAGTGGAGAAGCCTGGCAGACATCACTTTAATGAAGCAATTAAAGTTAACATCACACACAGAAATGAGACACACCAGCATCATGTGCCTCATGATATGATGCACTGAGAAGGACACATTACTTCTTTTTCTTTTTTTTCCTGCCAAAATTGCATAGTCTGAATCTAATTATGAGGAAGCTTTGGACAAACTCAAATTAAGGGACATTCTACTAAATAACTGGTCTCTACTTTTCAAATGTGTCAAGTTTATGAAAGACAATGAAAGAAACCATTCCAGATTCAGTGATAACAAAGGGTCGTGACAGATTAGGGAGAAGTGACAACTAAACACAACCTGTGACCCTGGATTAGATACTGTATCTGGATCACTAGATTTGATGGGACAACTAGTGAACTTTGAATAAGGCCTACAGATTAGATAATATTATTGAATCAATATTAATTTTCTGATTTTGATAATTGAACAGTGATTATGTAAGAAAATGTTCTTGAGGTCACAGGAGCATCTTTTATTCTACTATTTGGTGTTTGACCCCAATTCCTGATACAGAACTTTTAAATCCCTTGTCATTTCTTGGATTGTAAGAGTGCCTTCTCTTTTAATGAGGCAACTCTTGGTTGGCTCCTGGATGGGGGCTGGTTACCAGAAAGACCAAACCATATTTATGATCCTAAGTAATCCCCTCTGAGAAGGGGATTGGGGCTAAAGATTGAATTAATAAAAGATCATGCCTAATTTGATGACACCTCCATAAAAATTCCTAAACTGTGTGGTCTGGAGAGCTGCCAGGTTGCTGATCATGCGGAGGTTGCCTGGAGGATGGCATGCCTGGAGGGGGCATGGAAGCTCAGTGCCTTTTCTTTCCTCATCTGTCTGTTCATCTGTATCCTTTGTAACGTTCTTTCTAAAAAACCATTAAATGTCAGTAAAGCACATTCCCAAGTTTTGTGAACCACCCTAGCAAATGATGGACTCCAAGGAGGAGGTCATGGAAACTCCCATTTAATAGCTGGTCATTCAGAAGTTTCAGAAACCTGAACTTGAGATAGTCATCTGAAGTGGGACGGGGGACGTCCTTGGGGAGTGAGCCCTTAACCTGCAGGATCTGACTCTAATTGCAGGTAGACAGTATCAGAATTTAATTAAATTGAGAACTGATGTGTGGATTAAAAACTCCACACATCTGATGTCAAAAGTGTTCTGTATTGTGTTCAATGTAAAAGCAGGGAAAAGTTTGTTTCTTCCTATCTCATACAATGGCCATCTATCTACCCTTGGTTCCCCTAGACTGTCAGCACAAATGAAGCAATTTTACTATTTATACACAAGCTAAAGGGACACTGAGTATCTTTGTCATTGCTAACAAAGTTCTATGTATTTTAATGCCCTTCTGTTAATTGTTTTGAGATTCATCATAGGGACAGGATTCTATGAACAAGTCCTCAACCTCATGTAATTTTGTGCTGAAAAATCCAGAATTATGTCCACTTTTCCCTAGGAAGGAAGAAGTATATGTCTGCTAGATATTGAGGCAGGTGTCTATGTAAGTAAAGGAAAGTCTTTCCAAGTGCCTCCACTTACTGTACTGTGGTAAGGGGATATTAGTAGCCCTGGCTGTTGTGGAAAGGGATAGGTGATCAGAGGCCAAAGGAGAAGAGACATTTTGGCATCTGACATGGAGAACTTCTCAAGATGATGACACTTGGCCAAAATAGGAAGTCTCTGACAAGTTTGAGACACTGAAAATTTAAAATCTTGTCTTCGGCTCTGATAATACTATTTCACTTTTTCCAGAATCATTGGATTTGGCTGAATGAGTAAATTAATTGACTTCTGAACTCACAACTTAGATGACCTGGGAAACAAGAGTTGAAATCCAAACAGAATCAGATGTTTCCTGATTCTCCCTGATCTGGCTCTGGTCAGTACCAGTATGAGACCTTCATTTCCATCACTGAGACATTCCACAAACATTCATCAATGACCAAGTTGTCATGAGTGCTTCTGACATAGCATGCAAGTTTTACTTAAAATCAAATTCCTTTCAAAAAAAGTATTGTTTACTTATTTACTGCCTACTCATTCACTCTGTACAAACTCACATAATGATTCCTTTTTTTCTTTTTAAATTTTCTTTTTATCTTATTTTATTTTAAAGATATGGGATGCACTTCAGGATTAGGTGTACAAGTGGTCTTTGTACAGGTAAAGTTTGGGCCTGCCTTTGGTCCCCACTTTGCCTGGTTTGAGATCAGGTACCCTTATTGATGTCATGTGTCCCCCCACCCCCACCCTCTGCTGGTAGTTGCCAGTTACTGCCAATTCCTTTCTCATTGTATTATGGCAAATGTTCAGGGTCTGCTTATGCATAAGAACATGTGGTACTCAGTTCTTGGATACAAAAATGTGGTACATATACATGATGAAATATTATGCAGCCATAAATAAGAACAAAATTATGGACTTCACAGCAACTTGGATGAATTTAGAGTCTATAATATTTAATGATTCTTTTGAACAAGGGGCCAGTTGCAGACCTGTTGCCGTGTTATCGTAGCTCAGGAAAAGCTGCTGAAAGTTGGAAGTTCTGGTTTGGGCTCCAGTTATGTCACTATGTAGATATAGGTTCTTGGGTAAATGGCTTCTCTTCTCTGGTTATCTCACCTGTAAAGTGAGAAATGTTTTAACAATCTCCTTAGTACTGTCCAGCACTGGAGTGCTAATTGCCAGGACTGATTGTTCACCTGAAGCCCCAAAGAATATTACCTCACACTGAAAAACTCATCCAAGGGCAAATATACTAGTGAGGGAAGGGAATAGACACTGTTGTAAAATTACTCAGAGTAAGTAGAAGTGTGATGGCCTCAAAGGTGGAAAAAGAGTCTCACAAAGGAGTTTGTAAGAAAGATAAGCTTTGGGAGAAGAAAGAACCTAACCTTGCCAGAAATAAGGGAAGATCTTCTCAGATGAGAGAGTGGTTGTCTCTGCTAATACCTGGGTAGGACAGATGCAGACAGAGTGAAGAAAGGAAATGAAACATAGACTAGAGTTTGCTTGTAATGGATGAATTCAACCTATAAAAATTTTACAAGAAAAGCTTTTGAAATACTTTTTTTCATAAAGTAAAGAACATTTTCATTGATTCAGGAAAAAGACTGTGAGATGATTTGTAAGGTATTTCCCAGATCTAAGACACTATGATAAAACTCATCAGGAAATCATGTTGTTTAATATTGGACTCAGTGCTCTAGAGGAAGAAGTATATTCTTTAAAGACACTTAGGATGTTTAGACACTTGATCTGTCTCCTTTTCCAAATGTGACAAGATTTGAGTTATTACTTCATGAAGGAACTGGAAAACACCCTGAGATGGTGTTTATTTCTTAACTGCGTTGCTGTAAGCTGCTGTTTTAAATTCTAAACAGCTTAATAAAACTTTCCAACAATTTCAGCGTTTTCTAAATTTGAGAGGCCATCTTTATGGCTTTTGGAAGAAACTCCAGTATTGTCACTAAGTAATTTCAGACAAAAACCTAATTTTAACAGATGAAATAATAAGTAGAGTGATGTTGTTTAATATCCCCTAACAACTCAGTGCATGTGGCTAACACCCCATTACCTCACCAGCTGATTCAGAGAGATGAGTGTGCGTTACATAGGAAGGTTCATCTAAATGTCTACCTCAGGCCCTTTGCCTTTGGTTAATGGAGAAACTGACTAAATCAGCTAATGCATTGAACACAAGACTGTGGGCTTCCAGGGAACCATATGGTTTTGTTCCAAGAGGGTGGGGAGGAGGCGGGATGAGGAAAAGCCTGGAGGTAAGCTCCCATGTGTACTCTTTCACACCTTGCAACTAGGTGTTCACCCAACAGACCTGTAGCCAAGTCAAGTGTTCCCCAATGCTTGTAGCAAAATCACTTCATCCTCACAGCCATCCCAATAGATATGATACTTCCCGTTTTTTCAAAAGAAACTAAGGTTCAGAAAGGTGAAGTGACTTGCCTTAAGCTTACTTATTTTAGAGCCGGGCTTCAGACTCCAAAGTTCTTTTAGAGACCTAGCTGCTGCCCCCTGGAGAGTGGCTGATCTTTGCTTGGGCTCAAGTTTAAACCTTGACTCCTTCAAATCTAATTTCTACCTCTCCCCTCCCCTCTAGACTCTAGTCATTCCTACTTTGTCGCTTGGCTGTTGGCAATCAACCCATCATGTTCCTTTGGAGACTATAGTTTTTGCACCTATCCACTCTTTCATGGCCTTGTGATATGTCATATCCCAAAATCAGAAATACAAGTAAGCTTTAAATGGCTGATCTTGGCAAGAGATCGATCACAGTATCTGTCCAAAAGCTGTTCTCATGCAATTAATAGCTGAAACGGACAGTCCAGCAAGGATTGACCAGTGTGTGTTCACTGAGGAGGATCTTGTTTTTCAGTAGATTTCTGCTCCCTGTTTCAAATGTCATCATTGGCATAGAAGAAAATGGGGTATAAAGATATGCATTATGATTGGGATTTGACAGGGCTTGAATTCCTTGTATCAAATATTTAGATGACCCTCCTGTTTCGTAGCTGATTATTGTTTTCCTCTAGATTAAAGGCCATAGCAGGGAGCTGGCAATAATGTATTCTCCATAGAGAAATAGAGTCTTCCCCTTTTTCTTGTTCATAGGAGACAGTGCAAGTGCATCATGAAGCTTCTACCATATTATCAGGCATACATGTCGCTGTTCCCAGCGTATGAGATGTAAACTCCACTGTATGAATAGAAAGCATTGAGCACCCCCGTCTCCCCCACCCTACCATAGCCTACCTGTGGATTTTGTTCCCTCCCAAACCTTTCTCGAATCCACCTGTCCCTCTTCAGTTTCATTGCTGTTGTCTTATTTCCAACTATCATCATCTCTATATGGGTATAGTTTTCTGTTTTCTGTCAGTTGTTCTCTTTGCCTTCACCCGACTCCTGCAATGATCCTTTCACCAAGCCGGTGACCAGAGTAAGTTTCTCAACTGTACATCTTCTCTTGATTTTGACATTTTAGTTATTCCATAAAGACCTTAAGATAAAAATGTAAACTTGGTAATGTGGTCTGCCTGGACCCATAAAGTGCTATTTCTGCCTGCCCTTCTGACTCCATCACACACTGTAATTGTCCACATTCCCTTTGACATACTGCCCACCAAATTGTCTCCTGACCCCAGGCCTTTGCAAAATATGCTATTCCCTCTGCCTGGAATAACTTCTGCATGTTGAGGCGTTCTCAGCTCAAATGCCACTTTCTCAGAGAGGCTTTCCTTGCCTCCAACCCACTGGCCAGGACATATTTCCTATTCTGCTTACTCCTTGTGTTCTGAATCTTTCACTTTAGCTATTCCGTTGTAGTTTTAATTTCTTGTGTGATTATTTCTTTGATTTCTGTCTCCCTTGTCAGATAATTGACTTCTGAGGTTAGGAACTACATCTGATTATTTTTTCTAACTACTGAATTCCTAGTGCTGTAGAAAATTGTGAGATCTCTTACAAAACTAATCTCAGGTTACTTTTGAATTTTTGCTTATATATAATTTCAAGAGGAAAACTTTGAAAAATGTTGCTAGTTTAATACCCCTTTTCTCACAGATGGGCTTGGTTAATTACAAGCTTAGGAAAGTTGTAGTCAATGGGTTAGTAAATATAAGATAGATGCATATACTTCACTTCTTATAACAACCATTGTTTAAATTGTAAGTGACAAATGTAATTCTTTACAACAAACACTCCAATAAACATTATTTTCAACAACCATCATATATGTCTGAAGATTGCAAGTCAATATTATTTGCAGATACATTTAAAACAAATTCCTAAATACTTTAGGGAAGATTTTTGTAATTTTTTAGTAAACTTACTTAGACAAAAACATAACATTACAATGACAAGATACAGAATAAGTATAAATGTAACTTCAAATAAAATTTCCTAACTGATATATAAACATCCTTTAATCTCCTTTCTTTTTTTTTATTTTTTCTTTTTTAAAAAAAAATTACTTTAAAGATGGGTACAACTTGGGGTTAGGTATACAAATGGTCATTGTAGAAGTAAAGTTTCGGCCTCCCTTTGATCTCCACTTCACCTGGCTTGAGATTAAGTACCCTTATTGATAAAGTGTGCCCCTCTCCATTGCCTGGCAATTTCCCACTACTGCCAATTCCTTTCTTACGGTATTATGATAATTGGTCAAGGTCCGTTTATGAGTGAGAACTTGTAGTACTCAGTTCCTTGTTTCTGTGATAGATCACTGAGTATTATAGACTCTAAATCCATACAAATTGCTGTGAAGATCATAATTTTGTCCTTCTTTATGGCTGAATAATATTCCATTATGTATATGTACCACATTTTTTTATCCAGTCCATTTTAGATGGGCAGCACAGTTGGTCCAATATTTTTGTTATTGTGAATAATGCTGAAATAAATATGCATGTGCAGGCATCTTTTTCATAGAGTGATTTGAGTTCTTCTGGGTATATTCCCAGAAGTAGGATTGCTGGGTCTATGAAAGGTCGAATTTTAAATCTTTTAGAAATCACCACACTGTTTTCCACAGAGACTGTACAACTTTACACTCCCACCAACAATGTAGAAGCGTTTCCTTTTCCCCACATCCTCTCCAGCATCTGTTGTTTTTGAGTTATTGATGATGGCTGTCCTGATTGGAGTTAGGTGGTATCTAAGTGTGGTTTTAATTTGCATGTCTTTGATGATTAATGAGGCTGAGCATTTTTTCCTATATCTGTTAGCTGCTCATATGTCTTCTTTTGAGAAGTGTCTATTCATATCTTTTGCCTACTTTTTAATAGGGCTGTTTGTTTGTTTTTTTCTTTTCGGCACATTTGAGTTCCTTGTAAATCCTAGATGTTAGGCCTTTGTCAGATATACAGTTGGAAAATATTTTTTCCCATTCTGTGGACTGTCTCCCCACTCTCATGATGCTTTCTTTTGCTTTGCAGAAGCTCTTCAATTTGATGAGGTCCCACTTGTCTATCTTATCTCTTATGGTATGGCATTTGGAGTTTTGATCAGAAATTTGTTGCCTATTCCAATTTCCATCAAGGTGTCCCCTGCATTTTCTAAGGCTCTCATAGCTGAGGTTTTATATATAGGTCTCTGATTCATTTAGAGTTGATTCCTGTGTATGGTGATAGGTAAAGGTCTTGTTTTAATCTTCTGCATGTGGTCAGCCAGGTTTCCCAACATTGTTTACTGAATAAGTTCTCCTCTCCTCAGTGGTTAGTGGAGGCTTTATCAAAGATGTGCTGGTTGAAAAATTGAGGTTTGCTTCTGGAATCTCTATTGTGTTCTATTGGTCTACATGCCTATTCATGTACCAATACCAGGTTGTTTTGATCATTGTAGACTTATAATAAAGCTTAAAGTCTGGAAGTGTGATACCTCCTGCTTTGTTTCTTTTGCTGAGGATTGTTTTGGGTATATGTGGTCATATATGCTTCCGTATGAATTTCTGTATTATCATTTCCAGGTCTGAGAAGAAAGATGGTAATTTGATGGGCATTGTGTTGAAACTGTAGATTGCCTTGAGTAGGGTGGATATCTTAACAATGTTGATTTTTTTCAATCCATGAGCAGGGAATATTTTTCCATTTGTGTGTGTCTTCTTTGGTTTCTTTGAGCAGTGTTTTGTATTTTTCATTGTAAAGGTCTTTAACTTCTCTGGTTAGGAAGATGCCAAAGTACTTCATCTTTTTTGTGGCTATTTTGAGTGGGATTATACATTTTATTTGGTTCTCTGCCTGTTTGTTGTTGGTGTATAAGAATGAATACAATTTTTTGCACATTGATTTTGTACACTGACACTTTGACTAAGCCCTTTATGATTACAAGAAGGTTTTTGACAGATTCTCTTGGATTTTCAAGGTATAGAATTATATCATCAGCAAAGAGGGATAACTTTCTCTTTTCCTACTTGGATACCCCTTATTTCCTACTCTTGTCTGTTTGCTATAGCAATGACTTTCAACACTCTGTTGAACAGGAGGGGTGAAAGTGGGCAACCTTGTCTTACTCCAGCTTTCAGGGGAAATATTTCTTATTTTTGTCCATTTAGCAATATGTTGGCTGTGGGTTTATTATAGATAGCACTTAGTATTTTGAGGTATGTTCCCTCAATGCCTAGGTGTTCAAAGAAAATCCTTCTTTTATCAAGAAGGGATGCTGGATTTTATCAAAAACTGTTTCTGTGTCTCATGATAAAATCATGTGGTTCCTTTTTACAACTGTTGCTATATTTAATTACATTTATGGTATTGCAGATGTTGAACCAGCCCTGCATCCTCGGAATGAAGCTGACTTGGTCATGGTGGCTGATTTTTTAATCTGATTTACCAGAATCTTGTTGAGCATTTTTGCATCTATGTTCATCAGGTATATTGGCCTGCAGTTCTCTTTCTTTGTTGAATTTTTACCCAGTTTGGGTATCATTGTAATGTTAGCTTCATAAAATTATTTGGCAGGAGTTCCGTCTTTCTCAATCACTTGCAATACTTTCAATAGGATTGGTGTCAGCTCCTTCTTGTATGTTTGTAGAACTCCACTGGAAAACTGTCTGGTCCAATACTTTTTTTGTGCGTAGTTTTCTTATAATGAAGTCAATTTCCTGGGTTGTTTTTGGTCTATTTAATATCTCAATTTCTTCTTGTTTCAACCTTGGGTGATTGTGTGATGTCAGAAAATCCTCCATTTCACTTAGGTTTTTGAGTTTGTTTCCATACAGGTGTTTATAGAAACTTCTGATAATTTTTTGTATTTCTTCAGTGTCCATTGTGATTTGATCTTTTGCAATTCTGATAGTGGTTATTTGGGCTTTTTCTCTCCTTTTTGTGGTCAATCTGGCTAGGGATTCATCAATTTTGTTTATCCTTTCAAAGAATCAGCTTTTTGTATCATTGATTTTTTTCTATGATATTTTTGTCTTTGTGTTCTGTTGGAGCTTTTACTTTGTTGATCTAGATTCTTCTGCTGAAGTTAGGGTTTTGGTGGTCTTGTCTTTCCAACTCCTTTTGGTGATTTGTTAGGCTGTTAACTTATGAGCTTTCCATTTTCTTGATTTGTGTTTATAAAGAAATGAATATTCCCCTCACAGTACTGCTCTCGTGGCATCTCATAGGTTTTGACAAGATGTGCCTTTATTTTCTTTTGTTTCCAGAAATCTTTTAATTTCTGTTTTGCATTCCATGTTGACCCAGGAGTTGTTCAACATTATGTTGAACATTATGTTGCTTAGTGTCCATGTCTTTGTGGGTTTTGGGGTAGTTTTGTTGTTGAAATTTATTTTTATTCCACTTTGGTCTAAGAAGGTGCATGGCAGTATTTCAATCTTATGAAATTTGTTTATTCTTGATTTATGGCCAATGATGTGGTCAGTCTTGGAGTAGAATGTATATTCCGGATAAGCGGCAAGATGGCGACAGGGCAACCCAGTCTCTGAAGCCCTCTGCAAAGGAGATCTGCAGTGGGTCTCTGACTCTCGCCCTGGGGGGCTGGGGACCCCAACATCGCAACCTGCTCTTCATACAGAGCTCGGCCGTTGCCACAGCTGAGACATCACAAAAAAAAAAGGACTGGACAGTTACTGCGGTGCAAACAGTGCCGCTGCCGCTGCTGCTGCAGCCCCTCCCCCTGCTGCCGCTGCCATCACCACCGCTGCCGCAGCCTCTGTGACGGGTAGCATATCACACCACCCGGGCCCAAGGCAATCCACATCAAACCCCTTCAGGGAAGATCTGCTGAGATCGCTGCCACCTCTCCTGAGTCCAAGACTGTCCTGCCCACCCGGCGTAAGGCTCCTGTTGCCTGCTCAGAGTCAGGCAGCCATCTTGTTCCTGTCCAGCCCCAACCCCTCTGGGGCGAGCAGCTGAGATAGCACCACCTGCTGGTGATGCAAGGAAACAACACCAAAACGGGAGAAACAAGCTTGATAAAGACATAGACCAAAGTGCTGAACGGAGGGTAATCTGAACTGTCTTTCACAGCAGATCAGGGGCAACTGACCCTAACTGCAAACTAATTTACCAGCTTGAAAAGAAAACTAGAAATCAGACCTGAAAGGACATTGGACCTAAACGAAATGTCTCAGAGTGTGCTTCATTGATTCTATTAGTTTAATGACTTAATTCTATTCCTAATGTATTGTTCCCTTTTTTCTCTTTTCCTTTTCCTTTTCTTCTCTCTGTAAACCATATCTTTGTATAGAGGAACAGCACACTAACAAGGTGGTTGGTTAGCTTGTATGTTAGCATCACTATATGTTTTATTTTTATTTTTTATTTTTTTGTATGAGAGTTGGTTCGTCTGTAGCTGTGGCCTGTTGTTTTTATCTGTTTCGGTATAAGCCTCTCTCTCTATTTGTTGGCACACTCGTTTGTTTCCCCCCTTACTCCTCTATCTCTCCACTCCTCTCTTCAACCCACTATCTGCTCCATTCTCTCCCCTCTGCTAACCACATTTTATTTCAGGAAGTAAACCTACAGCCCCACTGCACGGACAGATTCCAGGGCAGTGGGAAGTGGGTTCCACGTTATCCACACACCAGTCAGCGAATACCAGGGCCTGCAGACAGATTTTGAATCTCAGCTCTCCCCTTAAGTAAATCTCAAAACTGCAAAAAGGACCACCTCCAACCTAGAGTGCAACTTCAGAATTGAACAAAGTAAGAGGACATACATAAAGAATAGGAGATTGAACAAACAGAAGTAAAACCAATCCCTTTACCCCTGAATAACAGAATTAAAGAAGACGGTGACATGGAGGGAAGGAAAAAGTAGGAAAGGGGAAAAATCGAACAAATGAAGAAAAATCAAAAGAAGAATATAGTTCTTACACAGACCCCGGGGAAATCAGACACTGAGAAAACAGATTCTGAAACACAAACAATGAAGAGTCCCCAGAATGACTGGTTATATGCAACAAACCCAGACATCAAGACATTAATGGAGAGAATTAAAAAAATTGAGGAGAGACAAGAGGAAAATAGGAAGGAGCTGATGTTAGAAATGACAGCAGTAAAGAATACTGTGATGGAATGAACAACAGATTAATAAGCATGGAAAGCAGAATCAGCCAAGCAGAAGAAAAAATCTCAGATCTCGAAGACCAAAACACAGAACTAATCCAAACTGTCAAAAGCATAGAAAAGAAGCTGAAAAAGTTAGAACATAACGTGCAAGAGATGAATGATCACTTCAAGAGACCAAACCTAAGAGTAATTGGGCTTCCTGAGGCAGAGAGAGAAACAGAAGTCACACTGGAACAAACATTTCATGAAATCATTCAAGAAAACTTCCCTCATCTCATCAAGGATGAAAAAATTCAAACACAAGAGATTCAGAGAACCCCTGCAAGACAACAAACGAGAAGACCAACTCCCAGACACATAATAATTCGCCTAAACAAAGTAGCTATGAAAGGAAAAATCCTCAAGGCAGCAAGAGAAAAAGGCCAGACTACCTACCAGGGAAAACCAATTAGAATAGCAGCAGATTTATCCACAGAAACCCTTCAGGCCAGGAGAGCCTGGAGCCCTATCTTCAAAGTTCTAAAAGAGAAACAATTTCAACCAAGAATAGCCTACCCAGTCAAACTAAGCTTCATTAGTGAGGGGGAATTGAAATCTTTTCCAGACATCCAATCCCTAAGAACCTACACTGCCACCAGACCACCTCCACAAGAAACACTTAAGAAAGTACTGAACACAGAAGAAAAAGAAAAAAGAACAACAGCATTCTTCACAAGAGTACAGGCAAAAGATTAAAAACACACATGAACCAACTCCAAAACCCAGAGAAAGACAACAAACAAACAGGAACAACTCTGTAAGAACCTTATGACAGGGATCAACTCTTGCATTTCAATTATTAGCCTAAATGTGAACAGACTAAATGCACCACTGAAAAGACATAGGATGGCAATATGGATAAAATATCATCAGGCAACAATCTATTGCCTTCAAGAGACTCACCTCACTAGAAAGGACACCCACAGACTCAAAGTAAGAGGATGGGAAACAAACTTTCAGGCGAATGGAATACAAAAGAAAGGAGGAGTAGTGATCTTAATTTCAGACAAAATTCCCTTCAAGCTATTAAAAATCAAAAAAGACGCAGAAGGCCACTACATAATGATAAAAGGCTCAATCCATCAACAAGAAATATCTATCCTAAACATATATGCACCCAACATAGGTGCGCCAACTTTCATAAAGCAACTTCTTGGAAAACTAAAGAAAGATATTGGCTCTAACACTATCATAACTGGGGACTTTAATACCCCACTCACAACCCTAGACAGATCATCAGGACAAAAAATCAGCAAGGAGATCTGGAACCTCAATGTGACTTTGGACCAAGTGGACTTAATTGATACCTACAGAACACTCCATCCAAAGACTACAGAATACACATTCTACTCATCACCACATGGAACATATTCTAAGATTGACCACATACTCGGCCATAAATCAAGCATAAGCAAATTTTAAAGGACCGAAATTCTACCAAACACCTTCTCGGACCACAGTGGAATAAAAATAAACATTGACACCAACAAAGTCCCCCCAAAACCCACAGAGACATGGACACTAAACAGCATGATGCTAAACAACTCCTGGGTCAACGACAAAATCAAAATAGGGATCAAAAGATACCTGGAAACAAATGAAAATGAAGAAAAATCTCACCAAAATCTCTGGGATGCCCTGAAAGCTGTGGTAAGAGGGGAATTTATATACTTACAAACACACATGAAGAAAATGGAAGGAACAGAAATTCACAACCCAACAAGCCACCTAAAGAAGCTGGAAAAGCAAGACCACAAAAACCCTAATTTCAGCAGAAGAATTCAGATCACCAAAATAAAAGCCCAAATCCAGGACATAGAAGACAAAAAGATGATACAAAAAAATCAATGAAACAAAAAGCTGGTTCTTTGAAAGGATAAACAAGACTGATGGTCCCCTAGCTAGACTGACCAAGAAAAAACGAGAAAAAAACCAAATAAGCACAATCAGAAACACAAAAGATGAAGTCAGATCTGACGCTGAAGAAATACAAAAGATCATTAGAGACTACTACGTACACTTGTATGGAAACAAACTTGAAAACCTTAAGGAAATGGAGGACTTTCTGACATCACACAACCTACCTAGGTTGGAACAAGAAGAAATTGAGACCCTAAATAGACCAATAACAATCAAGGAAATCGATTACATAATAAGAAAACTTCCTACAAAAAAAAAGCCCTGGTCCAGATGGCTTTCCAGCAGAATTCTACAAGACATTCAAGGAGGAGCTGATACCAATCCTACTGAAGGTATTCCAGGCTATTGAAAAAGATGGAACTCTCCCCAAATCATTTTACGAAGCCAACATCACAATGATACCCAAGCCAGGTAAAGACCCAACAAAGAAAGAGAACTATAGGCCAATATCTTTGATGAACATAGATGCTAAAATTCTCAACAAGACCCTAACAAACCGGATTCAGCAATACATCTCAAAAATCATCCACCATGACCAAGTAGCCTTCATTCCTGGGATGCAAGGCTGGTTCAACATTCGTAAAACCATAAATGTAATTAAATGCATCAACAGATGTCAAAACAAAAACCATATGATCATATCATTAGATGCAGAAAAAGCTTTTGATAAAATCCAGCACCCCTTCTTGATAAAAACCCTTGAACATCTAGGCATATGGGGAACATACCTCAAAATAGTAAAAGCCATCTACGAGAAACCCACAGCCAGCATACTCCTAAATGGACAAAAATTGGAACCCATTCCCCTGAAAACTGGAACTAGACAAGGATGCCCACTCTCACCCCTCCTGTTCAACATAGTATTGGAAGTCCTGGCTAGAGCAATCAGAGAAGAGGAGGCAATCAGAGGTATTCAAATAGGAAAAGAGGAAGTCAAGTTATCTCTCTATGCAGATGATATGATTGTGTACCTTGAAAACCCAAGAGAATCTGTCAAAGGCCTCCTTACATTGATAAAGGCCTTTGGCAAAGTCCCAGGATACAAGATAAATGTACAAAAGACAATCGCATTTCTCTACACCAATAATAAACAAACAGAAACCCAAATAAAAACACAATTCCATTCACAATAGCCACAAAAAAAATGAAATACCTTGGCATCTTCCTAACCAGAGACGTGAAAGACCTTTACAATGAAAATTACAAAACACTGCTCAAAGAAATCAAAGCTGACACGAACAAGTGGAAAAATATCCCATGCTCATGAATCAGAAGAATCAACATTGTGAAGATGTCCATCTTACCTAAGGCAATCTACAAATTCAATGCAATACCCATTAAATTACCAACAACATTCTTCTCAGACCCAGAAAAAACAACACAGGAATTCATATGGAAACACAAACGTCCAAGAATAGCCAGAACAATCCTCAGCAAAAAAAAAAAAAAAAACAAAGCAGGTGGTATCACAATACCAGACTTCAAACTTTACTATAAAGCTACAATCATCAAAACAGCTTGGTATTGGTACAGGAGCAGGCATATAGATCAATGGAATAGAATTGAGATTCCAGAAGCAAAACCTCAATTTCTCAACCAACTCATCTTCGACAAAGCCCCCACCACCTACCACTGGGGAGAGGAGAACCTATTCAGTAAATGGTGCTGGGAAAACTGGCTGACAACATGCAGAAGATTGAAAAAGGACCCCTATCTATCCCCATGCACAAAGGTTAACTCCAAATGGATCAGAGACCTAAATGTAAAACCTCAAACCATAAGAACCTTAGAAAAGGAAGGAAATACTCTCATGGAAATCAGAACTGGCATCCAATTCCTGTACAAAACCCAAAACCCACAGGTCACAAGAGAGAAGATAGACAAATGGGACCTTATTAAACTGACAAGCTTCTGCAAAGCCAAAGAAACCATCAAGAGAGCAGGGAGACAGCCTACAGACTGGGAAAAAGTATTTGCCAACTCTAGGTCTGACAAAGGCTTAACATCCTGGATCTACAAGGAACTGAAATGTACTGAAAAGAAGAAAGCAAACAATCCCATTATAAAATGGGCAAAAGATATGAACAGACACTTCACAAAAGACATCCGAGCAGCCAACAAACACATGAAGAAATGCTCAACCTCACTAATCATCAGGGAGATGCAAATCAAAACCACACTGAGATACCACCTAACTCCGGTCAGAATGGCAATTATCAACAACTCAAAAAATAACAGCTGCTGGAGAGGGTGTGACTATAAGGGAACACTTCTACACTGTTGGTGGGAGTGTAAACTAGTGCAACCTCTGTGGAAAGCAGTGTAGCAATTCCTAAAAGCTCTAAAAATTGACCTTCCATATGACCCTGCAATCCCCCTACTGGGAATGTACCCTGAAGAACACAAATCACTCTATAAAAAAGATACCTGCATACGTATGTTTATTGCAGCATTGTTCACAATAGCAAGAACCTGGAAACAACCATGCTGCCCATCAAAAGAGGACTGGATTAAAAAAATGTGGTACATATACACGATGGAATACTACGCAGCCATAAAAAATAACAAAATCATGAATTTCGCAGCAACCTGGATGGAACTAGAGTCTATAATACTGAGTGACCTCTCACAGAAACAAAGATCCGAGTATCACATGTTCTCACTCATATAATGGACCTTGAACATCCTATGTAATACTATAAGAAAATGACTGACGGTACTGGGAAATTACAGGGGGGAGGGGGATGGGATTAACAGTAGCAAATATCTGTCTGGGGATGGGAAAACACCTCTTATCAACAGGGTGCCTGAATGAAACATAATTGTACACCTAACCCTTAACTGTACCCCAGAAAACCATAATAAAAAATATTGATTAATATTTTCTTTCTTCTATGTTTAATACTTTCTTTGATATTTCTTGTAGAACTGGTCTGGAGGCAGCGTAACTCTTAGGGATTTAATGTCCAGGAAGGATTTGAATTTTCCACTGATAAAGCTTAGCTTAACTGGGTTGGAAATTCTTGTTTGGAATTGTTTATCTTTGAGAACTTTGAAGATTGAACTCCAGTCTCTTCTTGCCTACAGTGCTTCTGTAGGTCAGTCTGCTGTTATTCTGATTGGTCTTCCCTGGAAAGCAGTCTAACCTTTCTTTCATGCTTCCTTTAGGATTTTATTTAATATTTACTTTGTATAGGTGAATCACTATGTGTCTAGAAGTTGGTCTTCTCATTTGTAGTCTTGCAGGAGTTCTCTGAATCTCTTGTGTTTAAATGGTCACATCTCAGATGACATGAGGTAAATTTTCTTGAATAATTTCATGAAATGTTTGTTCCAGAGTGGTCTCTATCTGCCTCAAAAATGCCAATTAATCATTGGTTCAGTCTCTTGATATAATCACATATATATTGAAGAGTTTGTTCCATCTTTTTAAGTTTCTTTTCTATGTTTTTAACAGTTTGATTATTTCTTCTGTTTGATTAATTCTGCTGTCCATGCTTGCCAGTTTGTTGTTTATTTCATTTACTGTAGTCTTTATTGCTATCATCTCAGTTATCAACTCCTTCATTCTTTGTCTTGTCTCTCCTCATTTTTATTCATTCTCTCTATTAATATCTTGATTTCTGGGTTTGTGGTTTGAGACCAGTTATTTGGGGGCTCTTCACTGTTTGAGTGCTGAAATTTATATTCTCAGGTGCTGTCTTCCCAGGAGTCTGTATAGGACCTGTGTTCTTCCTTTGATTCTTCTTTATTTGTGATGGTTTTCCTCCCTTCTCTCCCAGTCCCCCCCCCCCTTTAATTCCATTGCTCAGTGATAGGGAGGATAGCATTCACTTCTGTCTGCTCAATCTCATATTCTTTCTTATGTAGATCCTCTGGATCTGTTCAATTTTGAAGCTGTACTGGGGATGAGGGTGTTGTGCCTTCGGTAGTTTTGAGTTTTGATTAAGGTGATGGGGGGAATTGTGGTTCAGAAGCTATCTGCAGGTCACAGTATCCACTGACAGGGATGTGGGTCTCCTGGAATTCACTTCCCACCACCTTACAGTCTATCCATGTGGTGGAGTGTATGTATACCCCCCCAAAGCAAAATGAGATCAAAAAAGGGAAAGAATGGGAAAAGGAAGAAGGGAGATAAAAGTAAAACAAAGAGAGAAGAGAAGGAGAAGCAAAACAGGCACACCAACTATGACTAAACAAAGAAACAAAAAAAAGCAAAAACATACAAACAAATATACAAACAATAAAAACCTGATGATGTACTTGCCCTCAAAAATCCCCATATGCAAACAAAGAAACTAAACAACACTAAAAAGAATTTAAAAACATAGCAAGCACTAAAACATAAACAAAAACAGAGAAAGAAAAATGAAGAGCTCCCTCTGTGGCTGTTTCTGAAACTTCAGGTTCTTTTTCCAAGGACCACTGCGACTTCTGGCTGGGGTGGTAGAAAGCAGGCTCCAGTCTCCGACCTCTCCCTCTGCTCCTATTGCAGGCTGATGGGATTGCTTTTAGCATGAATCAGACGCCCCATAGACTGCTGTGGGAGGAGGATGAATCAGATCCAGACTCACTCAACTCATCTGCTGCTGCTGCTGCTGATGCCAATTTCCCCACTCAGTTCATGTGTTCATGCCTGGTCCAGCATGGAGGTGGGGTATCTGTCTCTCTGTGTCCACTGCTGAAGTTTCCTCTCTAGGTCAGTGATGATTGATCCCAGACAGGTGTGGAGATTGCCTCTGGGTCTCAGGTTGGAGACTGAGCAGAGCCAGGCAGGCCAACGTAACTCTCTGCCAGTCCAAGGATGGAGAAAGTGGCGACCATCATTGTCTCCTCACTGCCAGAGGGGCTCAGCTCCAGATTTCCTTGCAGTGCCCTCTTCATGGTTCCCACTGCTAAACTCACCCACTCATGCAGATTGTCTTTATGGACACTAGCTCTTGCAGAGACTTTTACACTCCCACAGGTTCAGTTGTCATCTAGCCTCCTCCAATTGATACTTTATTCTAAATCTCCTTTCTCATCTTTCTTAAAATATATAATCCAGTGTGTTGCATTCTTTAAAGCATTTGTGTGTCAACTACTTCACTGAGATTTCCTTTGTTACACACCACTTAGAACCGTGGCTTATGGGTTTCAATGATATTTTTGACAAATGTTGAATCACATCATTTGAAATTTTGATAATGTATGTCCACAGAGCCTAACATACTATTGGCCACTCACCTGGTGCTTGATAAATATATGTTGAATGAATGAATGACCAACCAAGTTGTGAAGTGGCCTGGATGGGGCAGGGCAAGGCAAGGTGACTATGTAGTTACACCTTTCCTCTAGAACAGAGTTTCTCAACTACACTATTGACTTTTGGGGCTAGCTTATTCTCTTCTGTGTGAGGGGCTGTCTTATGTATTGTAAGATGTCTAATAGTTCCCCTGGCCTACTCTCTTAATACTAGTTGCACTTCCCACCCCATTAGTGGCAAAAAAAATTGTCTTCATACATTATCGAATAACCCATGTGTTTTAGTTGAGACCACTGACCTGGGGTTGTAGGCAATACTCACAAATTTCTTAATGTTGTAAAAAATAAGAGGATAGAATAATTCCATTACCTCCCTCTTTGCGCAGTGGAAAATTCAGAGGCTTTGAAGTCAGAAAGGTACCTCTTTTTATCCTGGGTCTACCCATATACTGGTCATGTGATACTGGACCACTCACTCAACCACCTGAAGTTTTCTCATTTATAAAATAAGGGCAACGACAGGGTGGCTATAAATGGTACACAAGCCAGTGAAGCACTTATAGTATCTGATGGAAAGTAAATACTCAGTGAAATAGTGGTTGCTGTCAAAGTTATTTTTGATATCACTGCCTGTCATTTGCACCCTCCCTTCCTTTTTTGGGCACTGTTCTTCTCTACCTTTCCCAATCTTTGCCTCTAACTTCCAGGGCCATAATATTTACACTTTCTAGAACATTTCACATTACTTTTCTGAGTATTTAACAATAAGACTGTACAATAATACCTCATATTAGGTGCCCTGGAGAACTACTGTCTTACCTCTGTTAATAATTTCTGACAAGGAGCTGTGTCTTTGGCATGCTTTCTTTTGTTAAGAGATCTTACCACAACAGGTATCCTTAGCTGTGGCCCATGTCATGACAATTTAGCCATTGGCAACAGGCTGCTGATACCATTGAGCCAAATACTTTCCTCCCCCCAAAACTGTAGCCAGTCTTCTTGGTTACTGCTATTCACACAGAGTTGTAGGCGAGAAGACAATTCTTGGAATAAGCACAGGATATCAAAAGAGAAGTGAAGAGAGTATCCTCTGACAGCTATTTAGTTGACTGAGGAGATGCAGAAAACAGAGACAGGCAACTTAGTCAGGTCTGACCTGAGGTATCCTGTTATCTTTAGTCTCTGTACTGCTGTAGTTCTGAGTGGAGAGAGCTGTGCGAGCCCTTTCAAAGTGAAACATCTTGTGGGAATAAAGAAGCAACTATGATGGAAAAAACATAAGACAGTGAGTACCTACAGGTACCAGAATGATAACAGTCACGTCTTATATCAAAATCTGAAACTGAGTGATGTGTTGAATTCACATAGGTTGTTATATCTCTGATTTTCTATTTTATCTATTTAGAGAGAGGGGCTGTCATATTTCTTGTGGTTTTCTAAACCAAACTTAAGCTTACAGATGAGTTACGTTAATTTATTTTTATCTCATATGGTCAGCATGTTAAGTCTGCTTTCGTTTAGAATCCACTAATTCATAATTTGTGAATGTGGTACAGGGACAGAGTTTAGGTCTATCTTGGGGCTATGTGAGAAAAACTTTTAAGGAAATTGTTATTTTAGCAAGCATATTTAAATAAATAACATATAAACTGCTCTCATTCTGCTGACAACACTACATACAATAAATAAAAAATTATCTTTATCTATGCATTGAAGGAAGCTGTACAACAGAAATATAATGAAAGCCACATATGTAATTTTAGGTGTTATAATAGCCACATTTAAAAAGTGAAAGGGAATAAAATTAACTATAATAGTATTTATCATTTAACCCAATATATGCAAAATATGTCAATACGAAATCAACACAAAAATTATATTATTTTTCTCACACTCTTCAATTCAGACTTGAATCGTTTCAAGTACTTACTAGCCACATATGACTAGTGATTACCATATTTCTAGTCTAATGCTAAAATATTTTGTCTCTTTTTCTTCTTTTTCTTTCTGTTCTTTCCTTTCCTTTTGGCTTCATGAGTCACCAGTGTTATAAATCTTTGTATTGCTACTGTTTATCTATTTACAAGGACAACATATATTCACTATGGTACATGCATTCTCTTCTTTCTTTAGAATCCTCACTAGGAGTTAGCCATTATGAGTACCAGATTCATATTTTCCAACTCCCAAATGTGAGTTCAGAGTCTGTTAAGTTCAAGTGAAAATAAAGAGAGATTAAGCCTGATTTTTTTTTTAACTTGAACAGGTCTTGGAAACTCTGGAACATGAGTTAATTACCATGGGACCTTTGAGGTTTACAGACCAGAAGCTGAAGTTCTGCCACACTGAGTTCTCACAAGGTTTTGAACATGTACAGCCTGAAATTTTCACCTGCTCGGGCTTGCATTTCAGGGATTATATTCAGATAGACCATTCCCAAACCCAGCACAGTTGTCCATAGTGGCTCATCAGACCAAAGCACTAACCTCTCGAAAAGGAGAAGGTACCTGGACACCAAGAAACTGAGCAACACAGAGCAGCTTAATTATCTCCCCTTAGTGAAACTAGTGAAACATTTAATTTAAGAAATGGATTTTTGTGACGTCAACTCCATTTGCAACTTTTTTGTTAAGCACTGTGTAGATGTAACTAAACTACAGAAAATAAAAATATTTCCAGGTGAAAATGCAGATTTCTAAGATAAGACTAGTGTACACTCATTAGCTATGATAAGGAAGATCTGTGTAAACTAAGATGCCCATGACAATGTGAGAAAAGTATGCTATAAGTCATTATATATTGCATTATCCTTGGCAAAGTGAATGCTTGAAAATGTCTATGAGAAATGCAGATATAGATGAAGACATCAATATGTCAGTACAGTTAGAAAGACGAGGCATACCAAATTATTTATAGTAGTTCTATGGAGGGGTGAAACTGGATGAGCAGTTGAACATATTTCTCCTTACTTTGTATACATTTTATTAATAATAGTGCAACTGATTCATTATTTCTTTTGTATGTTATTTTTGGCATTATTAATATTAGTAGTCACCATTGATAATAGTAACAGTTATAGCTGTACTATAAGAGCAAGTTAGTTGTGTGCAAAGAAGCTCAAGTGATATCTATCACTGAAAACCTTTACTCATTTGTCCTGACCTTGCTCTGACCTTAATTCATCCTATGCTGACCTAGATCTCCAGTGAATTCAGCTATTACAAATTGTGATAATTAACATTTTCTGATCATCCAGTAAGAGCTTCCTTTGCAACCACTGCATGTTCTTAACAGGCCTAGGGGTTGGATATTACAATTTCATTTTAGAGATGACTAAACCAAGACGCAAAAAAATGAGTCATAGCACCAATGTCATACAGCTGGCAGTGTGAGACTCAGAATGTGGTTTGGCAACTCAGTGATGGCAACCCTCCTGACTCTGATATTCTCACACCACCCAAGGGCCTGTGGTCAGCAGGTATCTCCACCCTGAATACTCAACACAACAGTCACTTGATTTAGGTAAGGCACGTGTTATATTCAGGGGAATGAAATCTCTGCTCAATTCCTCCTGAGGATAGGTGGCAGCCAAAATTAACAGTCTACTAAAATTGCTTACAAAATGAGGGTGCCCACTCACTGAAGTACAAAGTAGAATGAAAGGACAACTAGAGAAGGCTTAAATGGGTGTTTTCAGCACATTGACATCTTTCAAATGATAGAAAGTTTTGTTTTAGATTTTGAGCTGTGAACGTGTTACATGAGTTTTGGTGAAATGTGTTTGAACCAGGCTCTAACTCAGATATTTTTTAAAAAACAGAAAAACCTATGCAGTTAACAATTTTTAAAGATTGCCACTCCAAAATTGTCTTTGAAACTGTAAGATTCAGATATTTGGGAAGAGCCAAGCTAGTCATTGTGATAGCATTACCTTCCCTCCATCACAGCACACTTCCTTGTTCCAAATTAATAATGTGCTGAATCTAACAATAGGTAGGCTTTGAAAAAATCAACCTTCCATATGACTCAGAAATCCCCCTTCTGAGAATACACTCACAGGAACTCAAATCACTCTAAAAAGATACCTGCACATGCATGTTTATTGAAGCATTATTCACAATAGAAAAAGCATGAAACCAACCATGCTTCTCATCGAAAGTGGACTGGTTAAGGAAACCGTGTACACAATGGAATATTACGCAACTGTAAATAAAAACAGAATTATGGACTTTGCAGCAGCTTGGATGGATTTAGAGTCTATAATACTCTAAATTATCACAGAATTCTCTAAACTATTATCACAGAAATAAAGATCTGAGTATTATATAAACTCACTCATAAGTGGACCCTAAATATTTATCATAATACTATAAGAAAGGGGTTGGCAGAAGTGGGACACTGCCAGGGGGAACACATAACATCAATAACGGTACCCAAATTTTACCCGTTCAATGACCACTTATGTACCTAACTCTGAATTGTACTGAACTCTACCCCACATCTTTAAAATACAAACTTCTTAAAGAGAAAAAAAAAGGATTAATGGTAGTCGATATCTGTCTGGGGATGGGGGGGCACATCTCATCAGCAAGGGTACCTGCACAATGCATATTTGTATACCTAACCCTTAACTGTACCCCACAATTTTAAAATAAAAATGTTTAAAAAACAAAATAAATAAAAAATAAAGAAATGTAAATATAAATAAAGATATTAAAGTCAAAAAAAGGGAAAAAAACACTGTTGAAGCAATTTTTTAGAAATAGTGATTTTTTTGCACAATTCACTTTAATTTTAACCATTTTCATCTTTTTACAAGTACTCTACTTTCCTCTAATTTTTTCTTGATCCACCCAAGATATTTCTATTTAACTCTAAGTATTTTTCTTCCTTGGGATTTGACCAAAACACCTGGCTGCATCTGGAACAAGTCAGTTCTGTGATTTGGTTAAGTATGCCACTTTCCTCTCTGTGTCTTTCTTTTCTCATGTGTAAAATGGGGATAATAACCAATATACTACAGAAATTTTGAGTAAATTATGGAAGATGATGGATATGTTAAGCACAAATCATAAATGACTTCCTTTTCCGCCAGAGCATGTGTCAGAAAAAAGGAAATTGACCTAAGAAGGAAGAAGTATTATGAAGCAATGTTAAAAGAAATTGGGAAACATAATGACAAATCTTTTAAAATTGATTTAAATGTAATAATAATGTCTTATTTGATAAATAGAAGACCATGACAAAAAATAAGATACTAGAAACAGTAGCACGAAAAGTGGATAAAATCAAGTTAAAGAATTTTGCATTTCTTTTGAGGTCAAAAGAGGAGACAGGCTGCATAATTTAAGAATTCTTAAAGATAATTAAGCATGTTAAAAACCTTAATGGTAACTAAAATAATAGGCAACATATAACTTCCAAAAAAGACAAATAAAAACAAAAACACAAAATAAGCTGAATCTTCCCAATAGAATATGGAATGGAAGAGAGAATGAACAAAGAAAATACATGGTAAATAGAAAGCAGAGTAACAGTAAGTTCAAATTTGCAGATTGAAATAAATGTACAGTATTCACACAATACACATAAATAGGCAGTATGTGTGGTAAATCTTAGAAATTTTTTAAGTGGTCAAGAAAGATAAACAGCAATTGCAGAATGCTAGCTACTTTTGGTCTTGAGAGGTGATTGATCAAAGAGAAGAAAACGTTTCAAGGAATAAAACTATAAATTATCAGCCAGATGCACAGCGTATGAAATTATAGGACACCTGCTATCTCTTTGCTGGTTTTTTCAAGTTGATTAATGTGAGACCCAGAATTCCCATAGGACAGAATTTTAGTCCTGCTTCTGAGCAAAGTTAGACATGTGTGATGGCTTGCTTAGAATTGGCTTCTGGCTGACTGTAAACACTCTAATGTAATAATTGCAAACAGAGAAAACTCTACAAAGAGAGTTGCTATTGTTTCCGAAGGGTCTCCAAGGAACCAAAAGCCCTCCTAGGTCCCAAGCATTAGGTCCTAAGCATCAATCCCAAGATCTAAGGTGAGGCTTCATACTCTGCTGTTTCTGGAACTCATGACTTTCATTCATTGTGGGCCTGCTGTTGATTGGACCAAGAAGGCTAGGTGCTTCTCTTCTATGCTGGGAAAATTTGTTTGCCTTTTGCTCTCTATAACTGCTTCCTGAAATCTGGTTTCCTGTGCCATGACTTTGACTCTCCCTTGAGGCCCATGCCTTATCTTTGATAGCTCCCAGTGACAGGGGTGTTTGCTTTAGTCAAAGCCCCAACGTCTCTTTGTGATGACTCACAAAGTGCATCTCCCTGACCATGGAGTCAATTTCAAATCAAAAGCCTGCAGGGGCCAGTCAGTCAGAATATCTAGATGATGCAGGTTGAGTGCAAGGGGGTGGGAGGAAGGCAGCTGGTAGTTAATCTTCGACAGACTTTTATCATTAGAAAATATGCCTTACAAATAAATGGGGGAGGGGAAGAACTGGAAACACTGATCATCGAGATGGGCTGCGACTGCACCTGACAACATCTTTCACTTCCCCTGAGTATACACCTAGGAGTGGAATTGCTGAGTCTTTTGGTAAATTGATGTTTAACATTTTATGGAACTGCCAGACTGTTTACCAAAACAGCTGCACCATTTTATAGCCCCATCAGCGATGCATAAGGGTTCCAATTTCTCTGCATTTTCACCAGCACTTGTTATTGTCTGTCTTTTTTATTATAGCCATCCTAGTTGGTGTGAAGTGGTATCTCATTGTAGTTTTGATTTGCATTTCCCTAATGACTAGTGATTTTGAGCTTTCTTTCATGTGCTTAATGGCTAATGTAAGTTTTTAATATTGGATAGAGATGGCTTCTACCAAAAGGGATGCTTCTCTCCTCGGGGGACCCACATATCTGCCCAGGGGTATGACATTTAGCCAAGCTTTGAGACTCATCAGTTACTCATGTCCACACTTCCGGACTGGAAAGAACAGATTCCCAAGCAACAGGCAGAAGGCCAAAGATTTATGCCTCTGTCTCTCTTTTATCCCTTTCCTGTTAGATGCAGCAGGGCCTTTCCTGGAACAAATTCTTTCAGACAAATTCTCCACCAGACCATCAACTCAGGAGGGCAAATGAACTTGTTTTTAAGAGTTGGAGCCAAACCACCCAGCACTTCCTGTGCCAGGTGAGCATGAAGAGGGACCGAAGTCACCCATTACTAACCCCTCACCCATGACTGACTGAGAGGTATTTCTTAGACTTTAACCATGAAAACTGTTTCCTTTCTCCCCTCCAAAGCACAATCCAGAGAGGCATGATAAAATCACTCAGTAAATGGAAAATATTTTGTGCTTATTCTAAGAAATGTGATCCATCAAAAATGAGCTGACAAGTCCTTTCATTTCCAAGGACAGTGTCCACGTATCCAGGAAGCTTCTGGACCCGAAGTCAGACAAATCCAAGCCACAGACCAGTGAGAACCATACAGATATCTTTATGGGTGACACTATAGCACAGTTTTAAGGCACCATCTGCACAGTCAGACCTCTGTGAATACTGGGCAAGTTGCTTTAACCATCCTTAATGCCATTTCATCATCCTTACAACAGCAATAGCAATACTCCTTCCTTCATATGACTGTTTTGAGAATTTAATAAGGCAATAACTGTTTTATTCAATAAGGACCAGGAACATAGCAATCAATAAAGAAAACAAATTGATATTAATATGAGTTTGTCCAAAAAAGAGGGCCTTTCTTTTTTTCAAATCTGATGTTTTGTCAAACTCATTAATAACAGCAATATAGAATATTAAATTTCTCATTAATAGCAGCAATATAGAATATTAAGTGCAGTTAGTTTTAACCAAATTATAACTAACTCATACTTGATAATACATAAGAAATTGGAAAATCTAGACTTAATTATTCCAAAATTAACTGAACAGCCATGAAACTGGGGAGATAGGTCTAAATGACAGCAATATCAACAATGAAAAAGATTTATTTGGAATCTGGGTAGATACCACATTCAATGAGCTGCTTAGAAAGTCCACATTGCAGGCATCCCCTTTGGGTCCCCTCCCACTGTGGGAGCTTTTCTGTCCTCTCAATAAATCCTGGTTTCTAAAAAAAGGAAAAAAAAAAGCCCACATTGCTTTGGTGACTTGCTCTAGGCAGGGTTAATTTTGTTGTACATTTCCTTTATTAAGTCAAAACCAGAAAAAAACAAAGTCACAGTTTTAGGAAACCATTTTTTTTTTTACATACTAGATAATGAAAACAAGTTTTTAAGATATCAGGGAACTATGCTAAAAAAGCAATCAGGTGTAGCAAACAGCAATTAGTTTGGAAACAGAAAATGCAAAGAAATATGGCAACCAATCTCACTATATTGATTTTCTATTTCTGCTATTAAAAATTACCATAAACGTAGTGGTTTAAAAGCACAAATTTATATATTAACAGTACTGAAGAAGTATGTAATGAGTCATTTAGAGCTAAAATCAGTGTTGGCAGGAAGGTTGCAGGGAAGAACCCTTTATCTTTTCTAGTTTATAGAGGTTGCCAGGGTTCCTTGCTCAAGGTCCCTGCTGGCAGTGACATTGCTTCAGCCTCTGCATCCATTGCCATGCCCCCTTCTCTGACTCTAACACCCCTGTCTGCCCCTTATAAGAACCCTTGTGATTAAGGATCCCACTCAAATAATCCAGGATAATTGTCCGTCTCAAGATCTTTAATGTAATCACATCTGCAAAGACCCTTTTGCCATGTAAGGCAACAAATTCATAGATTCTGGAGATTAGGATGTGGACGTTTTTGGGAAACAATTATTCTGCCTACCATACTCCCCTATCTGGAGGATTATTGTGTGAAAGGGGGGTAAGGAAATAACTAATACAAATGGGTAGAAGTGGTAAGGAAGCAGAATCTGGCTCCAAATAGAAGAATCTCGGTAATGATAAGAGGTGAGTGAAGATTACAGGTGCTTTTAATGAGGGAAGTAGGTTCTACATCACTGGGGTTGGATCTTTTTGTTCTAGACATTCATCTACTCTGCCCATGTTGAAGTTCTGACTGCATCACATCTCAGGGTCTTTTCAATTCTAAGTGTCCAGATATTTGAGGATTTGCAAGGTGTATCAGTCAGGATGTGTAGACAAGGCTATGCTTGGATAACAAACAACCCCCAGAATCCTCAGTGACCTCAATCAGCATATCCATTGTGGAACTGCAGGAGGTTCTGGTCATTGTAGTCCCACAGAAACTGAAAAAAAATCACCATTGCAAATGCAGCTAGGTGGGAAAAGAGCTCTGGAGAGTCTAGAGAGAGCAATGGGTACTCTGGTCCACTGGCGATACACAACACTCACACTAACAGCTTCTCAGCCAGAACGCTTCACAAGCCTCCTACTAACCAAAAGGAGGATGAGGACATGCAAACTGGAAGGCAAAGAGCCAGAAATATTTGGTGAGTGGAATTAATGACTATGATAGTAAATAAGCCCTATTTTCCCCCTCCTTCAATTTATGAATTTTATTCATAAATTGGATTCTTGATGGCCTCTAAAGGGTTCTTCTCAAGAGAGTTAGTCTGTCAATTATTCTGGACTCACTAACGCAACAAGATTGTCTTAAGAATGTTCTTCTTTATTGATTTTAGCTCCATGGTTAGGATTTCACTTTCAAAATATTCACAAAGTGATGCAGATTATGATGACGGTGATGATGATGATGATGATGATGAATGCTTTTTGAAAATTTATAATATATACTCAGCACGCTCTACATTTGTTTTTTGGATCTCAGGCATAGAGGTATGAGTGAATCATGCAACTTATTTCATAGCACACTTCTATATGAGATTTATGCAAAGACCATCTCCTGATGTGTTTTATTTATGTGACCCTACTCTTTATTTTAGCAATCATACTGTCTTTGACATGATACCTTAATCTTGCGGATATGTTTGCAAAATACATAGCATTGTTGTTATGCAGGTATTTTTTATTTAATAAAAGTTATAGTCTATTAATGTATATTGATTATTTATTTTCCATTCAGATATTTCCAAGTCTATGAACATACATTTGAATAGTTGAATGGCTTATAACAGCAACATAATAGTCCATAATATGTATCCATTATATTGTGCTTAACTTGTGCCTCCGCAATGGAACTCCTAGGTTCCCTACAGCTTCCTGCTACTCTAAACCATGGGTCAGCAAGCATTTTTTCAAATAAAGAGCATGATAATAAATATTTTGGTTTCAGGTGCCCTAAGGTCTTTATTCCAAGGATTCAGCTCTGCTATTGTAGCATGAAAACGGATATAGGCAGTACACAAATACATGGGTATTGTACACAAATACATGGCCAGACTTGACCCATAGGTCATAGTTTGACAGCTCCCAGTTCCTCAACAATGCTGTCATGAACATACTCTATAGGTCCTCTTATGGACTTGGGCTAGATTTTCTCCAAATATACAGTATAGAAGAGTGATATTGCAGCATCACAAGTTATATTCAAATGATATTAGACTAAGTATTTCTGGAATTTTGTCTTGATTGCTTGAATCAGTCTATTTTCTTAATGGTAGTTCACAGAAAGAAAATGTTGTCTGCCCACATCCCTCTCATCATTATCCAACTATCTTAGTTTTTGCCCATTTTATGGAGTAAAGTGGTATTTCATTGCTTCTTTTCACTCCTATTTATTTATTTATTAATGAGTTTCAGTATCCCTTTCTATATTTTTAAGTCTTTAAGGCTACTTCTTTTATGTATTGCAGATTCATACCCCTTGCATTTATTCTATTTATACGACTTTGGGAAGTTCATTATACATTCTAGATATGAGTCCTGTATCAAATTTTAAATTTGCAAATAACTTGAAAGTAATATATCCCAATCTATCAACTGTCAATTAGCCATGTCTATGGTGTTTGGGATCAGGGGTTCCTAAATTGGATGACATATGATTTGTGCTTTTTGAAACTCATTTAAGAAATCTTTTTGTACTACTCGGTTACAATGATAATATAGTCTTTGATTAGCCTTAGAGTTTCACCTTCTCATTTCAGTCTTAATCCATCTGGACGTCCCTTTATTTGTAGTAAAAAGGATTTCTATTGTCATTCATATAGTGAATCAGGTTTCCCGCACCATCCCAAAACTTCCTTTTCACTGATTTCTGTTGTTATCTTCATTACATATCACCTGCTTAGGTATCTTTATTATATATCACCTGCTTGGGTATGACCATATCTTCTGATAGCTTTGTCATCAAAGTCTATTCTGTCAATGACTGATGTGTTTATTCACTTGGAAATCACTGCCATATTTTTTCACCTCTTTGGTGTTGTAATATATCTTACTTGCTACATCATCTTGCTTCTCTTTGCTATTCTTTTCCAAAAATTGGCATGTTTGTGGACTTTTATATTCACATATAGATTTTATGCATTTTTCTAGTCTCTAGAGGCTCAAAATTATCTATCTGGGATTTTTATTGTCACTGCATTGAGTTCATAGTTTACTTTGAAGATAATTGGTAGCATTGCATATTAAGACATCTCATAGCATCACATTTCTCAACAATCGGATTGTCTTTTATATCCTTTATAGAGTTTTAAAATTTAACACAAATTTCTGATAGAATTTTTGTACTCTTTTTTAAGCTAATTCCTAGACATTTTAGAACTCTCATTGTTATTTGGAATGGACTTTTTTCTTTCTTTCTTTCTTTCTTTCTTTCTTTCTTTCTTTCTTTCTTTCCTTCTTCCTTCTTTCTTTCTTTCTTTTCTTCTTTCTTTCTTTTCTTCTTTCTTTCCTTCTTTCTTATTTCTAGTCGACTTTTCTGGTATAAAGACTTGCTGTTGTTTTGTGAATTGATTCTCCTTTCCTCACATTGCAGTCCTCATCTTGTGAGACTAGTACTGTTATCCCATTTTATAGGTGAAGAAAGTAAGTGACTTGCCCAAGATTATTCAGCTAATAAGGGTCGAAGTGTACAATGTAAATATTTTCTATCACATGGAGTTTTGGTTATGGGGAAGGGTATATAGTGACTGTACATTTAAAACTCTCTTACATTTGAAGAAGTGCCCAATTTACAAAATGAAAATTCCCCATGCAAATATTATTCTTTGGCTATTTCTCTACTGACGCCTGCTGATTTCCAGCAACATGGCTAATGCTAGGCATGAAGTCCACAGCCTTGCTAATAACAGTGCAAAGAGAGAAAAAAAACCACTTTCTTTCTCAATGGACCATTCTAACACATTCTTCAACCAAGTTTAAACTGGTCCTGTCAGGGCAGCAAATGCTCTGAATAGGGCTTCCCAGACGCCCTGGTCGGCTGGCACCTCCTGTCATTTCCCTTGTCATTTTTGCTGAAACCTAGCTCCAACCCCCACGTGAGCTCCCGCTTGGAAGTCTCCTGTCTGGAGCCAGTGAAGTTTGTCTGCTTTCTTGAATATGGCTAATAAATTGGGATCATGGGGTCAGGCGGCAGGGGACCTGGCACCCAGGGAGCCCCTGACACCGATTTTATTAGATTTCTCTTTGCAAGGCCCAGGATGCCATCCCAGCAGGGAACCCACAATCACTCAGTAACCAAGATTTTGTCGTCTCAGGTTTGACAAGGTCATTTTTTACTAGAGGAGGAAAAATCCCACATTAATTATACAAGCAAACTGGGGCCAAGGCCATTAGAACCAGCCTCCTTCTTCTGTGAGGGGGGAGAAGGAGAGGAGATTGACTTCCTCTGCACGTGGAGGGTGAAACTGGGAAAGGAGGCAGTGTGTGTGGAATTTGGAGCTCTCAGACCATCAGTCTCTGAAATGCATACAAGCTGTCCAATTCCTGGTACTCATTGGAATGTGGGTATTTCTAAAATAGACTGCAAAGAGACTGAGCAAAAGAACATACATGATCATTCCCAGCTCATTCATTCATTCAACACATTTATTAGGCATGAAACACAGAGTTGGGCATTGAGGAAAAAAATGAAAAAGCATAGTAGCTTAGTAGTAGTATGGCATGAGGACTGGTTCTCAGTACCCCAGGATTATCCAGTCCTTGTGAAGCAAGGTGAGAACGCCATCACTTTTTTTTTTGGAAAAGTTAGAAAAACTTGCATCCTTCCTGGTAAACTCTCATGCCAACTCTGCAAAATCTGAACCATTTTGCCATCTTATCATTGATTTGGGATTGATGTTTCCATTAAACTGGCAGGAGTAACTATAAGCTTGAAGCCTAAATTCTTCCTAAAAACTTGGTATCAACCACTTGGTTGACATCAGAAGCACAAAATGGAGGCTTTTATTTCAGAGTTGACAATGCTTTGTCCAGAAGTCACAATAAAAGACTCAATTAATCTAAAAACATTTATAGCAATGTTTATGGGAGTGAACTGGGAAGATTTCCTATATTCCTTGTCTACATATTCCTGTTCAACATCTTACTCCATGATTTGCCTTATGATTAGAAACAATTCTTCACCCCCATAATTATTCTTTCTTCTCCCATATATTTACTGAGCTTTTTTTTTTAAACTTCATTTTATTATAGAGATGTATGGTACAAGTCATGATTAGGTACATAAGTAGTCTATATACAGGTGAACTTTGGGCTTCCAATTGGTCCTCCTTTACCCTGGCTTAGGATAAGGCATACTCAGTAATGCCAGGTACTCCCCTTCTCCTGGCAGTGTCCTGCTACTGCCAATCCTTCTCTTTTTGTATTGTGATAAATATTCAGGACCAACTTGTGAGTGAGAACATGTAGTATTCAGTTCTTTGTTTCTGTGATAGACCACTGAGTATGATGAACTCTAAATCCATCCAATTTGCTGTGAAGTCCAAAACGTTGTCCTTCTTGGCTGTGTAATACTCCACTGTGTATATGTACCATATTTTCTTTATCCAGTCCACTTTCTATGGGCAGCAGAGTTGGTTCTATGTTTTTGCTATTGTGAATAGTGTTGTAATAAATACGCATGTGCAAGTATCATTTTTGTAGAATGATTTGAGTTCTTCTGGATATATTCTCAGGAGGGGGATTGCTGGGTCATATGGAAGATCAATTTCTAGCTGTTTTTAAAATTACCGCACTATTTTCCATAGAGGTTGAACTCACACCAACAGTGTAAAAGTATTCTCTTTCTCCACAAACTCGCCAGCATCTGTTTTTTTTTCTTTATTAATGATGGCTATCCTTACTGAAGTTATGTGGTATCACAATGTTGTTTTTTTTTTCATTTCTCTGCTAATCAGTAAGACTGAGCATTTTTTCATGTATCTGTTGGCTCTTATGTCTTTTGAGAAGTGTCTATTCATGACTCTTGCTCATTATTTAATAGGGCTGCTTGTTTTTTGTTTTCCTTTCCACTCATTTGAGTTCCTTGTAGATCCTGGATGTTAGGCCTTTGTCAAATATAAAATATATTGGACTGTCTGTTTTGAAGTATCCTGAAAGTTCAGGTTTTCTGGGTGTAGATGCTCCAGTAGCTACAATGTTTGTACATTGGGTGTCTTCCACCTCCTGAAAGATTTCCTTGATTATAATAATTCATATTATATCCCCTAACAGCCTTTTCTTCTGCCTGTTCCTATCAACTAGGCTAGACGCACTTCCTCATCCTGAGGTTAGACCTACTGTATCTTCTACAACTGTCTCCAAAGCAATTTTGATAAACAGCAGCAACACAACACTGGCAAAGAGCACATGTTACCCATGGCATCTACAGAAAAATGTTCCAGAACATCAGTATGACACCATGGTACTAGAACCTGGACTTGTTTCCATACTATACTACTTTTGAACTGGGTGACATTCAGCAAGTTACTTAACTTCTTTGAACATTTTAATCCTTATATATGAAATATAAATAGAAATATAACATCTTATAAGGAGACGGTAAGGCCTAAGTGAGATGCATGTAAAATGGTGACTTATTGTCATTAATAGTATTGCTACTCTGAGAAGCCTTTTTTCCTGTTTTATAAATGTACCTGCATTTATAAAAAGAGCAAGGTTATCTGATAGAATGAATCTTCCTCTTATGCCCTTCTAAATCTTAATGGAGGCACATTCCCCTCACTATCTAACAAATCCTCTACATCATCACCATTGTTTTTTCTTCCTGCTTTGTAAGGTGAGGGACAAGTTCTTTTAGGCCTTCCCCAGTCAGGTCCGTGTCTACATCTCCAGGTCTGTCTGGTACTGTAGTTTGTGAGCCTTCCATATAGCTATTGCTCACTTTCCCAACCTTGAATGTCACCTTGATCCTTTGCTTTCCTTTGTTAGACTTTTCAATCAATTTCAATTCTTCCAAAAAGACTTTGTTTGATGAACCTTCCTGTATTCATTATCTTTTGCAGTATAACAAATCACAACAAACTTAGTGGCTTAAAGCAACACATTTATTACTTCACAATTTTTGTGGATCAGCAATGGGGCACAGTTGAGATGGGTCCTCTGCTTCAAGGTAACTCAAAGTACAACCAAAACTGCCAGCCAGAATGCAGTCTCATCTGACGGTGGGACTGTGGAAGGATTTGCTTCTGATCTCATGGAGTTGATGGGACAACTCCATTCTTTAAGGACTGTAGGGTTGACAATTTCAGATTCTCAATGGTTGCTGGGTGCCCTCAATTCCTTGCCACATAGGCTTCCCCAACATGATTGCTTGCTTTACCAAAGTCAGCGAGAGAGTCACTAACAAAATGGAATTAATAATCTTATGTAACCTAATCATGAAAGTGACAGCCCATCGGGCTAGGTGGCTCAGCCTGTAATCCCAGCACTTTGGGAGACCAAAGTGAGTGGATTGTCTGGGAGCCCATGGATTCGAGACTAGTCCGAGCAACTTGACGAGACCTCGTCTCTACAACAAATCAAAAAATTAGCCAAGTATGGTAGCACATGCCTGTAGTTCCAGCTACTTGGAAGGATGAGACAGAAGGATCACCAGAGTCCAGCAGATCGACACTGCGGTGGCCGTGAGCATGCCACTGTAATTCAGCCTGGGCGAAGGAGTGAGACTCCAACTCAAAAAAAAAAAAATAAAATTAAAAAAAGAAACTGACAGCCCATGAAAATTACTGTAAAATATTGGTTAGAAGCAAGTCATAGGTTCTGTCTACATTTGAGGAGAAGAGATTACACAGGATAAGAATGCCAAAAGTTAGGGATAATTGAGTCATCTTAGATGCTCCCTGCCATATTCCCTTTGTTAGATAACTTCCTTTACCTATAAACTATTATTAGTTACTCCACAATAGTTTATGAGAGAGACTAAGAGAGGGACAAGATATGGCCACTTCTATCCAGTTATAAAGAAAATGGACAATGCAAGGAGGTATGAGGTATCATCTCTAAACTTGCTGCAAAGTGTTCATCCCCTTGGTTCATGGGAGAGAGAGATCTGTGGCTGGAATGTTCATGGGAAGTTTAATAAAAGAGGAAACATTTGAAACTGAAGCAGTTACTTGGAAGACAGGCAGGACTCAAAGTAGCAAAATTCGTAGAGGGGAGAAGCACATTCTAAGTGATAGCAAATCTGAGAGAGCTGGCCAAGAGTAGGAACTTTAGCTTCCTGCAGTATAAATCTCCATAAATAATAGAATGTAATGGTGGAAATGATAGCAAGTCAAAGTGGGTGACTAGAGATGCTGTGATCATTGGAATCAGCCCCAAAGACCACGAGTGTTTATCCTCTGCTCTGTTTGGTGATCTCAGTGCAAGTGCTGGTGCTGGATACATCTGAACAAATGAACCACCTGAAAAAAGCATCTGGAAAGCGGGTTAACTAAAAATAGGGATAATTAGCCGGGCTCGGTGGCTCAGCCTGTAATCCCGCGCCTTTGGGAGGCTGAGGTGAGTGAATTGCCTGAGCCCGCGGGTTCGAGACCCGCCTGGGCAGCGAGACCTCATCTCTACAATAAATCAAAAAATCAGCTGGGCGTGGTGGCGCATGCCTGTAATTCTGGCTACTTGGAAGGCTGAGGCGGAAGGATCGCCGGAGCCCAGCAGGCCGAGGCTGCGGTGGCCGGGAGCGGCCACTGCACTCCAGTCTGGGCGACAGAGTGAGACTCCAACTCAAAAAATAAATAAATAAATAAAAAATAAAAATAGGGATAATTGTCCAGGTAAGAAAAGATAAATGGGACATTATACCACTGACAACTAAATCTCTCTATGACTCAATTTCTTCTTCAGAAAGTGGGAATAATAATAGAATTTACCTGATAGGGGTATTAGACAGATTGAATGAGGAAGTGCTTTGAAAATGTTTGGATAAGGCCCGACACAAAGTAAGTTCTAAATAGTGTTACCTCTTATTTATTATTATTGCTCATAATCTACTTTACCTGGGTTTTCCTTCTCTGGCTCATGATCCGGTGTTTCTTTGCTGTTCTCTGGCCGTTCCTGGCTCAGAAACACAGTGAGTTTCGCTTTACTGCTAATCCTAGAATGCCCCTCCCAAGGCTTCTCTGATGGACTGCCTTTCTGCTTGAGACTCTGCCTCTGATGTGGTTCTGCAGGAGCAAAACAGAGCACCCCTGGCCTGGTCGTCACCTCTAAGCTGAGCTCAGCGCTGAGCTTTGAGGATGAGGGACTTACTCCCTGGTCGGTACTTTTAATGTGGTTTCCTGATTGGTTCAGGATGGCTGGGCCTTTGCTACCCCATCCCCAAGTGGATTCCCACTCTTGCCAGAGGCTGAAAGGAGAGTGACTTAGTCATTAGCTTCTCTGGCAACAGCCCCTGGCAGCAGTTCAAGGCAGCTTAGAAAACAGGGCAACAAGTGGTTGCAATATGTATTTCAAAAGCCTAGCAGACAAGAAAAGGAAATGAAAACCAGAAAAAGCAGGGATAGTAACGTCTGAGCCTAGAGACACATCCAGACACCACTGGGCATCACAGACAACACTCCCAGGCCCTTTCCTTCTATAGGTAAGGGATAAGAGAAGGCAGGACGAGAAAGCAGCTGGGTCTGACTGGCAAGGCTGAGGCCCAGAGCCTTTCCTACCTTCCCTCATGTATGAGCTAAAAATAAATAAAGATTCTCTATGCGTCCTAGAAAATGATGTATAGATACATGTGGTTTAGGGTCTGTGTCCAGAGCACAGGAAGGGTGCCCTGTTCTGTGCCAGCATTGCAGAGCTTTTTTACTCAAGTGGGTTGAGATGCAATACTTTGCCGAGCTGAACTTTAAGATCCAGTCTCTCCTGAGAAATAGATACATAGGAAACAATGATAAATGATCTGGGGTCTCTTCCTTTGATTCCATCTTAGGTCACCTTAGGTCATCTGACTTTTACAACATGAGATGGGTGTTGTCGCTGACTTTTTCCGATGATGGTGGGAACTAAGGCACAGAAATGTTGTGTAACTGTTGAATTAATGCCTTTGCTGTTTGTCTTCTGCCTCTCTAACAATTACAGAAGGGTCATGGCAACTGAAACTGTATACCTTGCTCAACACTTTATTGACGATGTCTCAAACAGTCCCTGGAATATAACAAATGCTTAAAAAGCAGACAACAAGTGAACTTGCCAAAGATCACAGAACTTTTGTATAATGCACTCCAAAACCTTAGTATCTACACTGCATTTTCTCTGATTTGGCAATGCTCTGATGGAAGTTGTGGTGCTGGCAAGATAAGAGAGGGGGTGTGACCCACAGCCACATTTTCCCAATTGACTGTCAAATGTGGGAAATCTTAAGAAGAGTCCCAATAAACAGTGAGATGATAGTGCTTGCACTTTGAATGGGGGAGTGCTCCATCCTCGTTTGAGGATTCCGTTTCTTTCCTTGGCTTAACTTTAAAACTAAAGGGAGATGTCCCTGCCCATCACTCCTGCAGATTCTGCACTACCATGCCCCTTATTCACCACACTACATTCTCACTGGACTTCCTCCATCCATCCTTCTTCTTTCCTTCTTTCTTTCTTTCTCCATTCCTTCTTCTTCCCTCCCTCCTTCTTTTCCTCCCTTTCCCTCCCTCCCTCTCTCTCTCCCGCCTTTCCTTCCTTCTCTTCCCATATTTTATTGTCATAGATTTAGATAAATAGAGAATGAGAGGTGAGAGGAAAATCTAAGCAAGTCAAAACTATAGTTACTAATGTCAAACACTCTCATTTACCTCATGCTTCTCTTGTTTCAAAAAAACCCACTAATATCTATCTGGAAGTTTCAAGGCCTTCCCAGTTGTGCTAAAATGACCCCAACTTTACAGCCAACAGCAGTTACTGAGAGAAAATGACTAATGGTAAATACAAAAGAGGCCAAATCCTAAAAGCCAAAGTTGGTTCTCACTCAAAATAATAATAAAAATAATAATAATTAATAATAATTTTCATCAGATCACATTAGGCAAGGCATAACTTCTAAGAGCAACTTCCATGAGAAAGAAGATATCAGTGGGTAAATAAGGTCTCCTGCAACGAAAACCTCATCTGATCTTCACAAGTGTTGGTCTCTCTATGCAGAGAGGCTGCCAAGTGCCCATTCTTATAATCTAGAACTCAGACTTCTGTGTATTTTACCTAGCAGGGAGGGTGATCCTGAAAGAAAGGAAGTAAGTGCTGCTATTTCTGTAAAGCTTGACAGGGGATATGGACAAAGTTTGAGATCATGTGAGGGACAATGAATTCTCTCAGCACTCTCTGTTGCAGGTGATAAAAATTCAACACACACACACACAAAAGCCTTTAGCAGGCATCTTTTTGGCACCACTCATGTCTCTTCAACTTTAACTCATTTCACATCATCCAATTTAAACCTGGAAGCCCTGTATTTATTTGTCTGGGGATTTTTTTCTGGCTATCTTTTTCCCTCGTTGCCACCTACAAAGCAGACCTGAACTGCCAAGAACCAACGCCTCCTGGAATTACACCTCAATAAATGACTAAAGAGCACAGTGTATAAATATCCCCACTCACTTGCTCCTCGGTTGAAATGCTTTGGGGTCACAGTTTTATACTGTCTCATAAAGTTTCCCAAAGGTATCAAGCTTTGGTTATTTATAGTGGTTACTACTGGATAAGAACACTTTTAATGATTATTATCATTTCTTTTGTCTCACTTCTCTTTCTTCACACTATTACTTCTTGGTATCATCTTCAAGATAAAGTACTTGCCTTGAATCCTTGTTTCAAACTCTTCTTCTGGGAAAACCCAAATTAAAACATTAAAGAACTTAACGAAATTATGTGACCTATAATACACAAAAATTCATATTAGTTTTAGAATGCCTCAACTGAGATTCTCAAATACATTTGTTATCTTTAAAGTATGGTTTAGTCCAGACCCTTTGTCAGCATCACCTTCTCTATTATGAGACTAGAAAGGATACTCACTGTTAGCTTCTGACATATTCTTATAGCACAGCAAACCAAATAGAGTATTTATATATCTCTGCATCTGTATATCAGTTTGAGGGAACGGTCTGGATTAATTCTGTGATTATGTGCCTATCTCACTGAAAGTGGGTGGGAGCTTTATAATGCCTTATGACACGGACAAACTCTCACATTTCAATAATCAGCCTGAATATGAATGGACTTAATGCATCACTGAAAAGACATAGAATGGCAAACTGGATAAAAGAGCATAATCCAACAATATTTTGTCTCCAGGAAACCCGCAGACTGAAAGTTAGATGATGGAGAATAAATATTCAGATGGATGAAAACAAAAAAGGCAGGAGTCGTGATTTTCATATCAGACAAAATAGCCTTCAAGCTATCCAAAGTTTAAAAAGATACAGAAGGACACTACATGATGCTAAAAGGTTCAATTCATCAACAATAAATATGCATCCTAAATATATATGCACCCAACACAGGACCACAGGTATTTATAAAGCAACAACTAAGTAACCTAAAAAAGGACATTGACTCTAACACTATCATAACTGGAGACTTAAATACTCCACTAACAACCCTAGATAGATCACCGAGGCAAGAAATCCATAGGAAATCCAGAAACTCAACTTGACACTTGGCCACATGGACTTAATAGTATCTACAGAACACTCCATCAAGCAACCAAGGAATATGCATTCTACTCATTGCCACATGGAACATGCCCCCAAATTGACCATATCTTCAGCCATAAATCAAGCATAAACAAATTTCACAAGATCAGAATACTGCCATGTACCTTCCCAGACAACAGTGGAATAAAAATAAATATCACCACCAACAAGATCCTCCCAAAATACAAAAAGACGTGGACACTAAACAGCATGATGCTAAACAACTCCTCGGTCAACACAGAATCAAAACATAAATTTAAAGATCCATGGAAACAAATGAAAACAAAGACACATCCTACCAAAACCTCTAGGTTACCATGAAATTATTAAGAGGGGAATTTGTAGCTTTATACACACAAATCAAGAAAATAGAAAGATCACAATTTAATAGCCTAACAAATCACCTAAGAGAGCTGGAAAGGCAAGACCACCAAAACCCTAACTTTGCCAGAAGAATCCAGATCACCAAAGTAAAAGTCCAAATTTGGGACACAGAAGACAAAAATATCATAGAAAAAAAATCAACAAAACAAAAAGCTGGTTCTTTGAAAGGATAAACAAGATTGATGGATCCCCAGCCAGATTGACCAAGAAAAATAGAGAAAAAAAGCCCTAAACACAATCATAAATGCAAAATTTCAAGTCACATGCTTACCCTAAAGAAATAAAAAAAGATTATGAGAGATTACAATGCACACCTGTGTGGAAACAAACTCAAAAACGGAAATGAAATGGAGGATTTTCTGGCATCATTCAACCTCCCAAGATTGAAACAAGAAGAAATTGATACTCTAAATAGACCAATAACAATCCAGGAAATTGAAAACTACCTACCAAAAAAAAAAAGTCCCAGACCAGATAGCTTTCCAGTGGAATTCTACAAAACATACATGGAGGAGCCAATGCCAATCCTATTGAAAGTATTCCAGGCAATTAAGAAAAATGAAGCTCTCCTCCAGTCATTTTATGAAACTAACATCACACGGATACCCATATCGGTTAAAGATCCAACAAAGAGAGAGAACTACAGGCTATTATCCCTAATGATCATAAATGCAAAAAGTTATCAACAAGATTCTTGGAAATCGGATCCAACAACACATAACCAAGTAGGCATCATCCCCAGGATGCTGTGCTGGTTCAACATCCACGAGACCATAAATGTAATTCAATACATCAACATATGTAAAAACAAGAACCACATGATTATATCATTAGATACAGAAAAAGCATTCAGCACAATCTCCCATCCCTTCTTGATAAAAACCTTTGAACACTAGGCATAGAGGGAACATACCTCAAAATAGTAAAAGTCATCTATGATAAACCCACAACCAGCATATATTGCTAAATGAACAGAAATTGGAAGCATTTCCCCTAAAAACCAGAACAAAACAAAGCTGCCCATTCTCACCCTTCCTGTTCAACAATGTTGGAAGTTGTAGTCAGAGCAATTAGAAAAGAGAAAGAAATTAGGAATATCCAAATAGAAAAATAGGAAGTTAAGTTATCCCTCTTTGCTGAAGATATGATCCTATACCTTGAAAACCCAAGAGAATCTGTCAGAAGCCTCCTTGCACTGATGAAAGACTTTGGCAAAGTCTCAGGGCACAAAATAAATGTTGCATTTTTACACACCAATAACAAGCAGACAGAGAACCAAATAAAAAGCACAATCCCACTCACAATAGCCATAAGAAAATGAAATTCCTTGGTATCTTCCTAACCAGAGAAATGAAAGGCCTTTACAATGAAAACTACAAAACACTTCTAAAAGAAATCAAAGAAGACACAAACAAATGGAAAAATTCCATGCTCATGGACTGGAAAAATCTACATTGTTAAAATATCCATCCTACTCAAGACAATCTACAGATTCAACACAATGCCCATCAAATTACCAACATCATTCTTCTCAGACCTGGAAATGACAATACAGAACTTCATTTGGAAACATAAATAACCCTAAATAGCCAAAACAATCCTCAGCAAAAGAAACACAGCTGGAAGTATCACACTTCTGTACTTTAAACTTTATTATAAGGTTACAATAATCAAAACAGCCTGGTTTTGGTATAAGATATGCATATAGACCAATGGAACAGAATTGAGATTCTAGAAGCAAAACCTTAATTTCTCAATCAATTATCTTTGCCAAAGCCTCCACCAACAACCGCTGAGGAGAGGAGAACCTATTCAGTATGGTGCTGGGAAAACTGACTGAACACATGCAGAAGAATGAAAGAAGACCCCTACCTATCACCATACAAAAAAAAAAAACTCTAAATTGATCATAGACCTAAATGTAAAATCTCAAACTATAAGAATCTTAGAAAACGCAGGAGACACCCTTACAGAAATAGGAATAAGCCACCAATTCGTGATCAAAACCTCAATAGCTCATGCGATAAAAGATAAGATTGACAAGTGGGACTTCATCAAACTGAAAAGCTTCCACAAAGCAAAAGAAATCATTAAGATAATGGGGAGGGGGGCGGCCATGGCGCCTCTGCCTGGACACTGCTGAGGGGGCAGCAGGTTCTGGTTGGACGCTTGCGCCGCTATGGACTTGGCCGAAGTAGAGTTTCTGGCCGAGAAGGAGCTGGTGACCATCATCTTCAGCCTGGACAAGATCTACCTCATCAGGAGAAAGTGGAGATGATGAGGGACTGTGAGCGACAGGAGGAGACATTCACCCCAATGCCCAGCCCTTATTACATGGAGCTCACCAAGCTCCTGCTGAATCATGCTTCAGACAACATCCCAAAAGCAGACGAGATCCGGACCCTGGTCAAGGATACGCACACAGTCAAGCTCCGGTTGTCTGCCAACAGCTTTGTGACACAGCAGGAGGTGCATGCCAAGCTGGACAACTGGACCTTGATGGAGATCAACACCAGCGGGGCCTTCCTCACACAGGCCCTGAACCACAGGTACAAACTCCGCACAAGCCTCCAGCCCTCTGAGTCCCCAGTCCCGGGACTTCTAGGGAAAGTTGTGGTGTGAAGCCATCAGGCACCTGCGGGTATTCCGTGACTGTCAGGTGTCCAAGCAGCAGATGTGGTGATGCAGCCGAGGGCATTTTCCTTCTTGATTCTGATTTCTTGGGCAAGTGTGGACTCTGTCTCCAAGGACAGCCCACGGCCTGGCTTGAGATGCTGACTCTGCTGCTCCTTCACACCCAACCCACAATAAAAATGTGTCACCCCCCCAAAAAAAAAGATAATGGGGAGACAGTCACAGAGTGGGAAAAAATATTTGCCAACTATGTATCTGACAAAGGCCTAACATCCAGGATCTATAAGAAACTCATATGTGCCAAAAGGAAAAAAAAAACAAAAAACAGCCCTATTAAAAAAATGAGCAAAAGATATAGACACTTCTCAAAAAGAAGACATACGAGCAGCCAATAGATAGAGGAAAAAATGCTCAGCCTCACTAATCATCAAAGAAATGCAAATCAAAACTACCACCTAACTCCAGTCGGGATGGCCATCATTAATGACTCAAAAAACAACAGATGCTGAATAGGATGAAGAGAAAAGGAAATGCTTCTACACTGTTGGTGAGAGTGTAACTAGTACAGCCTCTGTGTAAAACTGCGTGGCAAGTTCTAAAGCAGCTAAATATTGACCTTCCATAGGACCCAACAGTTCCTCTTTTGGGAATATACTCCGAGGAACTCAAATCATTCTAGAAAAAAGATACCTGTGCACACATGTTTATTGCAGCACTCTTCACAATAGCTAAAACATGGAACCAACCCTGCTGCCCATCATAATTGGAATGGATTAAAAAAAAGTGGTACATATACATGATGGAATAGTATACAGTCATAAACAAGGACAAAATTAAGAACTTCACAGCACCTTGGTTGAATTTAGAGTCTATCATATTCAGTGATCTATCACAGAAACAAAGAACCAAGTACCACATGTTCTCACTGGTAAGTGGACCCTGAACATTTATCATAACACTACATGAAAAAGATTGGCAGTAGGAGATCACTGCCAGGGAAGGCAGGGGGCGCAAAACACTACTAAGGGTGCCTGATCCCAAACCAGGTAAAGTGAGGACCAATGGGAGGCCCAAACTTCACCCATGTGATGACCACTTATGTATCTAAACCTGAATTGTACCCCACATCTTTAAAATAAAATATAAAAAAGCATTACCACACATACAAACAAAAAGTAAAATAGAAAAAATTCAACTAAAACTTTTCAGGATCAGAACAGATGTTAAAGTTAGTAGACAAAGACATTAAAAGTCATAATTTTTCATATATTTAAAAATCAGAGACTGGATACATATAAATCAAATTTCTACTGATGAAATCTAAAATTCTTAAAAGAAAAATCTTCAATGTCTGCAGTTTAGATATAACTGAAAGAAAAATTAGCAAACTTGAAGGCATAATAATAAAAATGATGCAAAACAAAATATACAGAAAAAAGGAGAAGAAAAAAGTGATTTGTAGGACAATTTCATGTGACTTGGAATAAACTGGAACACCCAAAAAGAAGAAAAAGAAAAAGATACAGACCAAAAAAAGAGCAAATAGACAAAAAAAAATTCCAAGTTTGATTAAAACTGTAAACACATGGACTTGAGAAGCTCTATAAACCATAAACA